>OX592713.1:3698700-4966200 GCA_951361185.1 Ochropacha duplaris | reverse complement strand
TGGAGTATTTTTCCTTTATGTTGGCTAAACACAATTAAATATGTCTATAGGTAACTGAAAAAGTTTGTTGCTTGGTGACAGACATGATATAAAAAAAAACTATTAGAGAAACAAATCGATGTAATCGACTCAACGACGATGACGACTTTTAATGCAATTTTCAGCAATAGATAGAGTAATTCAAGAGGAAGGTTTATATGTATTATACATATGTACAGAAAAGCCGAGAATTTTAATGATTTGTCATGTGATGTCGTTCAGCGAAGCGGAGACGTCTAGTAGTTTATATAATGGTTTATATGGAGTTTTGTGTGACATAAATATATTACCATATACCTACCTAGGTAGGTACCGGTAAGGGTTAAACCCTTTATGTTAAAAATATTTCATGAAAATCATAAAAAACAAGAATTTCACACACAACATACCTATTTGCTATTTTCAAGGAATTTTTGGTTAGTGTTTGGCGTTTGGTATTTTTTTTTTATTTCATCATGTTTATTACAGTTTTATTGACAATTAAATCATCAAATGACTAATATCACACAATTATTGCACTTTGCTACAACAAATAGAACCTTAATACCACGCTCTATGTTACTTTGTTGCGTGACTGCAAGTGGTTCACTTCACCCAAATTTTAGTAGTCATAAGCATAAGCACTGCGCCTCAGGTGCCTTATTTTGTTCACGTATGTTTCGCATAAATGGCTCACTTTACCTGAGCGATTTAGTTAAGTCACATTAGCTCATGTAGCGCTTTACTATATGCTTTAGCTTTAAAGGTTTATGATTTAGAATTATATGCTTTATTTCTGTACCTGTGTTACTTATGTCGATATTGCAATGGTGAGTATGCTAATGGACTGGCTATTTAAATGTCAGCCTTTTGTCAGGAAAAATATGAACTGTGTTTATAATAACTGTCGTATCTGAATATTTTCGATGTACAGGTACATATGAAAAAAATCTCAACTGTCTGAATAATCTACCAGCACGAGTCCAAAATCTACACCGCCAAGTTTGGAAACTTGATATTTTGCAATCATGCAAACGTAGGCATACACTAGATTTTTCAATCTGTGGGTGTGATTTCGTGAAATGGGACGGAATTGTGTACTTTGTTTCCTCTATGGTAAGGCAAAGTATTTGAGCCGATACAGCCTCAACCTCAAACTCATCATTTATTGACCAATGAGCGCGCGCGGTGGTAGAGTTCGCTGTCAGATAGTACCAACCCTTTTTCCGAGTGGTAGGTACAATGTACCTACATGTCATGTATTATATTACCAAGGTGAGATGTCAGATGTTACACATCATATTATGCGACTACTGTAAGGCTCGCTCATTTGTTTTTAATTCAATCATCACTCCTGGAATGGATAATATTAACTAACAAGAGAACAAATTGCTATTTCATACAAAAACTCAACAACAGCAGCATGAATGGTAAATTAAAACGAGGTAATTTGAACTATTTTGTATAGAGTATAGACACTGGAAAAAAAAAATCAGTTTCATGTTATGCACCAGCCATTTGAATTATTAATGAATAGCCAAATTAATAAAAACCAGCAGGGTGTTTGGGAAATCAAATGAAAATCGTATTGATATAAAAGTGTACAGTTGAAATTAAGCATCGTTTTATATTTAAGCTTTTTATATTATGTTACTTCATAACAACTATTTTTAACCGACTTCAAAAAAAAGGAGGAGGTTCTCAATTCGTCTGTATGTTTTTTTTTTTTTTTTTTTTTTTTTTGTATTTATTTCAGCCTTTAAAATCTTCGGAAAACCGCAAATCACCAATCTTTGATTTCAATCCCGCTGCAGGCTATAAAAACATGATACATATTTTCCGAATCAAGCGATAAAACGGTTGTTTTTCTCTCTTTCACCCACCCTATCCGTTCACGCGTTATCTAAAGTTCCTTTGTCCATCAAATTACACATTAGCATAGTAACGAGTCTACGTCCTTCAAGAATTAGACAGGTTTAGCCAAGCGATAGATTGAGACCGACCAATCAATGAAATACCTTCGTTATAAATTACATTCAACCGCCAATCAATTTAGGCAACTATCCGCTAACATTGGCAAGCTGATGCTCAATTTAATTTGAGGCATTAATTTTAATTGCAACATTATGTTAAGAGATAATAGCTAGATAAATTTAAGGCGATGATAGCTCAGTGGTATTGACGTGGGATATCGCGGTGAAGGTCGTGGTTTCAAATCCTACAATGAGCTTGAGCTTTCAGTGAAGGAAAATATCGTGACGAAACCACAGCACGGTATCCGAGTGGCTGACTACCACCCTCATGTTGAAAATCTGTCGCCAAGCACTTGTTGGTGTGTTCCGGCATTTTTCGAGAGCCAGTTGCTTTTAAGGCATTGTAATAAGGTGTAAAACACATTGGCAATTCCCCTGGATTTCTAATGTCTGTAGGCGACGGTAGTCACTTACCATCGGGGTAAACCCACCTGCCTTTATCACTAGTGGTATAAAAAAAGCTAACATTATTTTTGAAGTAGAGTCATGGTCCGCGTACTCCGAAACTACTAAACCGATCTTGATGAAACTTGGCACACAAAATAGATTTTATCCTGGAATAAGACAGGATACTTTTTATCCCGAGAAAAGATAAGATCCCGGGGAAACTGCGGGGGATAGCTAGTATACCATAAGATTATGGAAGAATTAAATAACATAATATATCAAAATTTACACCAAAAGAAAAATGAGAGCTTGCTGGCTTATACAATTGCATGTTGTTAAAAAAGGTTGCAGTGAAAGTGAAAAATTAAATGTAAGAAGAAAAATAAGGTAGGCCTATATAATTCTCTTTGCTTATGTGAGCTTTTTTGGGTAACGCATTTAACGTTACGTAGGTCTACAACTGATTTTAAGATACGACAAGAATATCTTGAGAAAAACAGCCTAAAAAGGTTTACATAGATAAGCGAGACCAAGAAATTAGCCTGAATAGCCTAAACTGTTGTTGAGTTGAAATTGTGTTTTTCTTTTAGGCACATTTCGCAACTTTTACTGTTTTTATCTATACCTAAAGTTACAATTATGAATTCAATCAAATATATTACTTTAATGAAAAACTTTATTCAGGTTTATCCACAATACATTTTTAGTTCCATTCAAGTACACTTTCTAACGATTTAAAATAACTTTTTTATTCTATTTAATATCTAGGGACTTTAGTCAATTTTGACGATGCCAGTTCCATCGTACCCTTATTTTAACGAATTACAAAATAAGCATTTTTACCAAAATACAACGGGCAGAGTACAACTTCTTAACCGCGACACTTTTATGAGAAGAACCGGCAAGAACCCCGGGATAATTTTTTTAAATATGTTTTGGACCATCATACTATACTGGCAATACGAGTATATATTTTTCATTTAAATACTATTTTATGTTATAACTAAAACAAAAATAATTAAAAATTATAACCAGTGTCAACATGCATCTTGTCTAGACCCTCTATTACGTAGTAACAAGGAGTTTTAAAGCTATTTTGTTAGTGGTTTACTCTTATTTTGTATTTCAGTGATAGACTATAAAACTGTCACATGTAAATAAAGATCCCACCAAAAACATTATCATGTAAAGAGTGCTGCCAAGACACCACATGGCTCGCACTGTCAAAAAGTAATCAGATCTCATGTTGATCCATGCTTCTAACTCTACACGCCCTAACTCTACACGCCCTAACTCTACAAGCTCTAACTTCAAAAACTCTTATTAGTGAAAATATGTAACTTGGCCATTTCGCTACATTCACATGGGCTTAAGGTGAAAAATTTATTCACTGTTCATTACGTTTCTGATTTTGTAGTAACGAAATGGCCAAGTTACATGTTTTCATTAATAAGAGTTTGTGAAGTTAGAGCTTGTAGAGTTATGGCGTGTAGAGTTAGAAGCTTGGATCAACATGCGATCTGATTACTTTTTGACAGTGCGAGCCATGTGGTGTCTTGGCAGCACTCTTTACATGATAATGTTTTTGGTGGGATTTCACTTCTTTTTGTACATTGCTTGTGACAATATTTTCGTTTCAATTCGAAACAACGCCATATACCTAGTTTTTGAAGTGAAAACTGAAGTCTCATACAAACTGCCATACCCTAGTAGGTAGTGCCCTTGCGCTTCGCTTCCTTTGGCTTGTAGTTCATCACAGTGGTCTACAACATATCGCACGATAGCAGTCCTGACTTGCGACGTGACCTCAACGTCTATTTCTTCATACATTAAGTATGTCAAGGAATAGAAGAGGCAGGAACTATCTCCCTTTTAAATCAGTTGGAAAATCGACTATGTTCAAACAAACTAACGAAACTTAATAAAATGAAACTTTTTGCGTATATAAATCTCTAAGAATGAAACCATAGCTCATTTCAATTAGAGACAACGCCATCTAGTTTTTGAAGTGAAAACTTATTTGGACTGCCTCTGTATTTTTGTTGTTTATTAGTATGAGAAAGGGTTGTATTATTATTTTATTACATTATTTTTTGGATTCCGTACCTCCGTTACCGTAAAAAAAGAAACACTAAGATCACTCTCTTGTCCGTCTGTCAGTGCGTCACCACCGATTTTCTCAGGAACGGGCGAACGGGTGGACCTAGCAAGTTGAAATTTTTACTAAATACTGAGGTCTATAGTCCCTGTTAGGTGTATAAAAATCCGGTCAAATGCGAGTAGGACTCGCGCACCGAGTGTTCCGAACAAACTTGTAAATAGTTCGTTCATCACGGTAATGGATGGTAGTCTTGAGGATTTATTTCAATTTTTTTTCGATTAAGTTTTCAATTACCTTATTGGAGATAGGTACCAATTAAGCTAGACCTCAAAATTGTATGAGCTCCGATACAACTCAGAGGTCTATCTTAATTGGTGGTACTATGTATGTATGGGGACCCCCTTTAATTTTAAACTTTTTTTACTTTTTGGAATTTTCCCTTTATTTGTGCTGTAAGACCTTGCCTTTTGCCAAATTTCGTGATTCTAGGACAACGGGAACTACCATATAGGTTTTCGACCCAAAACCTATAGGGTACTTCCGGTTGACCTAGATTTATCAATTTTGGTTTAAAGCAAGGTCTTACAGCACAAGTAAAGGAAAAATTCCGAAAAATAAAAAATGTTGAATATTAAGTTAAATTTTGGTACTTACAAATTTTCGCGAAAATCAAAATTTGCCCATATCTTTTTCTCGTGTTGACTCAAGACCTTGATTTTTATACACCTAATAGGAACTATTAGACTTCAGTATCTGGTATAAATTTCAACTTGCTAGGTCCACCCATTCCTGGGATAAAACCGTCGAAAACCTATAGGGTAGTTCCCGTCGACCTAGAATCACAAAATTTAGCAAAAGGCGAGGTCTTACAGCACAAACTAAGGAAAAAATTTAAAAAATAAAAAAAGTTGAAAATTAAAGGGTGTCCCCATACATACATAGTTGACGCATTCCCTATTTAAGGGGTTCGGGGATAAAAGTTTCAAGTTTTAAATTTTTTTTGTTGTTTGTGTACTAATATTAGCCTAAATACCAAATTTCAGCTTTCTAGAACTTCAGGAAGTACCATTTATGAATTTTGATGATCATCAGTCAGTGACGAAATCGGCGGTTTTTAGATATCAATAAAATCTAAAGTATAACAGCTACGCAAATGAAACTTTATATATTTAATAAGTTTGCTATAGGCATCATATCCTGAGAATTTTGTTTATCTGGTATAACCCAAAGCGAAGTTATGAGGGTTCAAAAATACGACGAAGCGCTTCGAGAAAAGGTAGGTAGTGCCCCTGCGTTTTCGCTTCGCTGGCTTGTCTTGGCGGGGCACTGCCGTGCCCCCAGATCCAACTGAATGGAGGGCTCATTTAACATTCTAAAAGAGTACTTTTTACCATGCGATGGAACGTGGTAGGAATAAATTATTTAATATTTACTTTACTTTTATATCAAGCGAAAAATTGATAATGATGAGGTATGAGTGGATACTGAATTTAAATTTGATTTAATAATGATAAAAGGGCATCGTTGGAGTGTACGTAGTATTCTGGTAAGACAAAGTTATAAGTGCTTATTTCTTTTTAGCATTTAATAGATTCAGTAAAATTTTGGAAGTTAAAGGCGAATAAAAATATATGCTATGAGTACAATTTCTTTAACATAATCTACCATTTCTCTTTAATATAAATTTATTAAGACATCTTATTTTTTTAGACAGAAGTCTGATAAGCAGTTAGCCGGCTCAACTGATGATAAGTGTCTCCCGCCGCGTGTTAATAATTCTGAACGGGTTGTTAGCCGACAAATTTCAAAATACAGTATGGGTAATATTTACCAATACGAAAACATACGATTATTTAATACCTACTACAATTACCTAACTTCATTATATTATAATGATTTGGTTAAGAAAATATATGTCAGTTTTAAATTCAATTATGTTCGATCCACCTCGAAAAAACATGGTTGATCTAATTTTCATGCACATCACGTACTAAACTTAGATTTCTAGCCCAAATACCTGGGAGGATCATATTTCATACATTTATTGCACGGTGGTAGGGTACTATGTGGTACTCGACTGGCTGGCTACCACCCTCAAGTTGAAAATCTATCGCCAAACACCTGTTGGTGTGTTCCGGCAGATGCACTTGAGAGCCAGTTGCCCTTGCCCTTAAGGCATTGTAATAAGGTGTAAAATACGTTTCCAGTGGTATTGCTATTGTCTATAGTCGACGGTATTCACTTACCATCAGGTGACCCGCCTGCCTCGTTATCACTAGTGACATAAAAAAAAAGTGTCGTTTAAGGCTCATATCTCCATGAAGTACTACAATCTTCAACCATTTATTACGTAAATGTGTGCTTAAAAATAAATATCTACTTAATTTAAATATCCTTAATTTACGATCGTGCAAAAGGATCAGTGTACGGAAATGGACTAGCACCTTTATATTAAGTAAGCTACGGTTACGAAGGTTACCTATATCGTGAAGGAAATCGGTTTTACATTATAATGGGTATTTGGGACCGACGGGTACAGTTAAGCTAATTTTGTGAGAAGTCGTATGCCACTTTATGGAATCATTTTGGGATCTCATACAAATTTGAAAATCCTATAAATTGGATGGTTTGACCTCCAACATAAATGGTTTGATGGAATCTTTACTCAATTGTTTTCTGTGAGCCACAGTGGGTAGGTTGAATAGTTCCCGGAAAAAGTAGGCAGTGATATTTGATTCGGTTGTGAAAAGAATTCAACATTTTTTTTATAGGTCTAAAAGTATAGTGTTTTATCTAACATCTGCATATATTCTGCACAGCCCAATCGACACCAATAGGTACTTATAGGATATTAGAAATGGTACTTACGATCACTTATCTCATAATCACTAAATTACTAGAAAAGTATAAAAACACATGATCCAAAGGTAAATAGGAACTTCTTGATTGTGATTTAAAAAAAACATGTCAGAACCATAAGCTGGTAACAAAGACAGCTATGTTACTTATAGAATTTTCCGCGATACGACATTTCGCATAACGTAAGTGAAAACAAAGAAACCCCGGAGAATGATGAAAAGGGAAATAAAGAAAATACATTACACATGTTATATTTGTAAATAATCGTGTTTTTATCACACAAAACATTATTGAAGAAACTGATCTGGTACAGACACATGTCATTCTCGTTTAAGTCAACATTTAATCAACAAACATTAAGAACAATATTTAAAAATTACCCTTATGCGATACGAAATAAGATGATCTCTATCATACAGCTTTACAGTAAAAGAACTTGTCTGGACTAACTCCCTGAACTCTTAACGCGAAAGCACTAGAAGGGAAAGAAACTTCATTCCTGAATCTAAAATTTATTTAAGATTTACACATTATATTTAAATACATGTTTCTTTTTGTAAAGTTGAACTGGTCCGTATTCAAACCGATAACTTTCATTGCATATATTAATTCTGCGGTAAAAACATAGTTTTTGTAACAGGCTTGGTTTTTATCTTCTATGGTCAAAAACAACAAGCGCCAAGTTATGTTTGATTATGCGAGGGATTTCATTTAAAGCACGTGTTTGAACCGCTTATATTATCCCAACTTTATATTATTGAGATGGAAATGATCCTATGGGATTTCAGCTTTTTGTCGGAATTGTGCTTTGACTGTATTATTAACCTAGTTGTAATGTGGAGCATATTAAATAGACTTCTAATTGTTTAGAAAACAAATTAATGCACTTTTATCTAAATCATACGAATCTTAATGAACTGAGCTTAGAATCTATCTTTTACAAAACAGCTCCGTTTTACAATACAGTTCCGTTCTGTAAAACAGATGTACAGTCACAGAATGAAAAGGTTCGTCACCTTAGAGTCGCTTTTCGCTTGCACTAGTAGGTACTGCAAGAATCAATTATGATATTTTGCAATGATGACATGGACCGCTTGACAATAGTTTTAACTGAAATAATAATGGCAGGTTGAGCCGACAAGAAGGTTAGTTTATCAAACATAATAATCTTGTTGACAAGTTAATAGTCAAACAACTTTGATCTGAATAATTTTGAGCTTTATTAACGAAGAGTTAAACATCATTTTCTCTAACTCGAGTCTATTCTGTAACATAGTTTCAAAAGGTAATATGTGCTCGCGATACGTTGAACGAATCAATTTGAAAATCGACGAACCTTTTCATTCCGCCACTGTACAACGTCAAGCTGGATTGAAACAGATATACAACGCGGATGACATCTGTCATCTTGTGGTACATATTTGTGTAAGCCTTTTATACCAGTGGAAAGTTTGATAATAATGAAGATAACAAAATAGGTACTTCATCACCTCTTAAATCACTACACGGAAAGACTACGACAAGAACTACCAAAGTCATGTTCAAAATCTGCAACAGGGTGGCAACATTTGGTCTAACTAACTAAACTACTAGACTAGGCAGGAGAGCTAGCTGCTTGTCAGACTACTAAGAGGTTAATAAATTAATCCGTACACAATTTATTTACACCCATTTATTTAGTTAAATGGCTTTTTATAAATAAATAAATAAATAAATATCCTCAGACATTTGTTCACACACGGCTATCTGATCCCAAACTAAGCAGAGCTTGTAATATGGAAACCAGATCAATGATATACTACATAGACTACTTTTTTTTTTGTAAATACATACTTAAATAGATAATTACACCCAGACTCAGGACAAACAGACATGTTCATGCACACAAATGTGTGTCGTGGATGGAAATCGAACCCACGACCTGCGGCGTGATAGTCAGTGTATTAACCAACCAAAATATCCGTTTAAAGTTGTTTCAAATAACAACAATCGTTGTTTTAAATCGTGTTACATCAGAATTGGCTAACAAAATTAGCTAATGGAAAGAAATAATTCGCCTCAAACAAATACCATTGAACAAAACAAATTTTATCTTTCACTTTCTAATTAAGCCGTTCTTCGTTTACAAAGTTTTCCGAACAAGTGATTTGAGACGAATCTCTTGGATGTTCATTTGTTATTTATTTAAACAAATGGTTTTTTATAATATTTAACTATTTAAGATGGATTATATTACTTTGAATATAATTAAAAGTATTAAATAACTAGTCTCTACTACTTTCGGTAACATTGTCACATTCAAAACAAAAAACATCAGAGGTATTAACAGTAAGGCATACATTAAACACAGTCATTTTACACTTTATTTGAAACAATTACTTGAATTTCCTTTCACAGCCATTTAGAAATAAACTGTTTATTTTGTATAAACCATTTCCATCTAAATACGTAATATTATATTTAATAAATGATTACAAAACGTTTTGATTGCCCTGACACCGATAGCTTACATCGTAATTTCCGAATGTTAAATTTAATCACCGATAAACTTTTATGAGACTGGGGTTTCCAATTCATTTAGCTTATTTAAGTATTTGTGGAAATTATTTACTTTCATTTCTTAAATTTTCGTAATCTATAGAAAACTTTAAAAGGATGATAATAATACAATATAATAGAATAAACTAATAAAGGATCATTATTTTATTTAATAAATAAAAACACTCTTATAATAAATATAAAATAAACTTTGATATAAGGAAATCAGGTTCATACTACAAACTAAAGCCACGTACACATTAGTCTTTAATCAATTCGATTAAAGAAGTTGACCAAAACTAATAAACTCCTTCAAATTGGGTCCCCGATTGAAACACTCGTTAAAACTAGTTTTAATTGGACAGGTTTTTAACTAACTCAACACTAAAACTATTATTACTCTTTCAAAGATTTGATTTAGGTTTAGCTATAGGTATGTATACATTGAAGTACACATTTTTCTTCTGGATTACGGGTTTCACCCGTATGTTGTATATTTTTAATCGCTTTTTATTTTAAGTGTGATTTTTTTGTTATTTATACTTCGACCTCGACTGGTAAGGAAAGCGACCTGTCAAAGCTGAAAATCTATGTTCCTACAGCTGCACTTAAGAGCCAGTTCCCATCTAGGCTTTGTATGCTTACCACCTTCGGCCGCATCATGACTTAGGTACCATGGTGGGATTGCGGTCAAACACAAGCTTATCCTAAAAGTAAAAAAAAACTCTATGTAGCATTTCCATGAAATACCTACTTATTAATTCAATGTCTTGACGAAATCTGAATTTCGTGGTAGTACTACTAAATAGTAGGTAATACTCGTAAAGTAAGATACGGTTGTGTAATCGTTTCAATTTGAATGGAGATCGTGAAATAAAACTCACTTCAAATGGATTGTTTTGTGATAACGATCACGATAAGGGTTTGAGGTGTTGAATTACTCTCAAACAGATAATTATATTTTGACCATCGTTATGGATTGTAAAACTGTGCTATCGTTAACGTGTATTGAAATTACCATCATTACAGTAAAATTATAAAAACATGATAATTCAACGGTTTTATATTTGAACTAGCTGTCCCCCGCGGTTTCACCCGCGTTCCCGTGGGATCTAGTGGTATGAAATATACTTTAAAACCTATTTTCAAACCTCAATATAAAAAAATCATAAGAACTGGTCAAGCCGTTTCGGAGAACTAAAACTGTGACACGAGAATTTAATATATTAGAAAGAGGTGGATAAGTAAATATAAATGAAATGAAAAGAAAGATTCACAGTAGAAAAACACCCCTTGCTCATTGCTGAGTTTCTTGCCGGAGACTTTTCATTTAAAGTGTATTCCGAACCGGTGGTAGAGTTAATAGTAAGTATCTTATCAGGGCATAAACTAAATAAATAAGTTTTTGAAAAAGTTGTATATAAAAAGTAAGTAACCAAGTAAAAAAATTAAAACTCTTTAAATCTCACTACTAAAGAATGCTATAGAATAGGTACAAAATAATAAAAAAAACATAGGTAGTTGATTAATCAATACATCTCATTCAAGAGCTTTTTACTGTAAGAATCGAGGCATTTTATTTAAGGTTAAACCTTTCAGGTATAAGTTACCAATCTTTTTAAGAAATGGAGTCCCCATTTCAAGCTCAAAAATCTATAGCAAAAACCTAGAGAATTTCTTTTTTAATAGAATTACATGAAAAAGACGCTAGCGGTTTTAGGGTAAATATAAGATGAAATTATGTAATTTACTTAATATCCAAAATTGTTCTATCATTAAGGCGTAAACAACAAACATCCATTACAAGCTTTCGCATTATATACTAGAATATTCTATTAGTAATGAGTAAACGCAACTATAATTTACTTACATGATAATATTATTATCTCCTATCAATATGTCACCTCAACATATTCCCACAAATATTACCCTACCACCCTAAAGTGAATGTAGGCTCATCGGAATTATTCTATGAAGGCTTCAACGTGCCACTCAACGCATTATTTGTGCGCTCTCCAGGCAAATTGCTCGGGTTCTTGAAGGGGAAATAAACTGGCCAAGAGCGATTCGGTTTTGTGCACAGAGGGTCATGTTGTGAAATATATGGCTGTAGTAGCTTCTCTCTGCACCGGCATCCCCTTGGCGTAGGGTAAAAAAAAATATTTACAGTATCATAAGTAGTCTTCTCAATTTAAGTGTATTCCGAACCAGTGGTAGAGTCAATTGTAACGTTCATAAGTGCCTTACCAGGGCCTAAAAGGATTAGATAAAACATTACTTTCTCACATAAAATTAGGTAAAAATGATGACTTTGAAACTGTACCTGTACTTATAAAAAATAAGAGTAGATAAGTGCCTTTTATTTAGGCTTTGAAGAAATATTTATAATTACACATTTATATCTACCTCATATTTTGTTTAAATTTTAGCGAACATGTGAGCTTAGATAGTTTATTGATGGTCAATAAATTGAGCCTTCTATTTAAAAGGGTTTGTTCTTTCACTATAGAGTACTGGACCCTAAAAACTGAATAGCTTCCCACAAAATTCCCACAGTTATGAACGTTTGTAAGGAAACGTCGTAACGCATAAATCGATTTTACAACATGCCTTTAGGGTGTGATACGTATCGTTCAACGATTAAAGTATTTTTTCTTCTCTTTGTTACTTTTACGAAAATGTGATCAAACTTTACTGACATTTTTATTTTCTGCTAGCTGTCCTCCGCGGTTTCACCCACGTTCCCAAGGGATCTTATCATTTCCCGGGATAAAACGTATCCTATGTGTTATTCCAGAATATGATCTACCTGTGCGCCAAGTTTCATCAAAATCCGTTCAGCAATTTTTGCGTAAAAGAGTAACAAACATCCATCCACCGAAACTTTCACATTAGTGGGATACAAAAATACATAGTACTTTTAAAACTTTCGCGAACTAAATTCATTATAGGAGATTATACCGGGTCTATTCGCGCACATAATAATCAAAATATAATTTCGACTAACCTCGACGTTTCGATCAAGTTACATTGACCGTGGTCACGAGTGGACTGAACTGGCGGGTATCAGCGTCTTGAGGGGCGAGAGTTATCTCCAACTACCCGCAATTGGTCTTGTGACACGAAACGATCACGATCTCGGCACACCGTACTAACTGTATCCACTCTCGAACTCGAACTTAATTCACGGCGGTGCGAACACTTTATTATCACTGGATTCCACGCAGCAGATAACTTGAAACCATCTTCCCGATTGAAATTACGATGTTTTTTGATTTCAATCGCTTCTCGAACAATTCTGGGATAGAAATGTCGATCAGTGGAAAGGATTTTTGGGTCATGAAGCTCAATCCAGTGGTTTGGTCCCGATTCCAACAAGTGTTCGGCGATCGCTGATTTATTTGCCAGGCGGTTCTTTACGGCAGCCATATGTTCTTTGACCCTTTCAGCAATAGTTCTCTTCGTCTGTCCGATGTAAGAACTACCACAGCTACAGTCAATCTTATATACTCCAGGTGTTTGGAATGGTATTACATCCTTCGCCGTCCGGACTTTTTGTGATATTTTTGATAACGGAGTGTATACAGTCTTAATGGAGTACTTTCTCAGTGCTGTTCCAATTTTGTCCGTTATCCCTTTCACATACGGCATAAACACTGGCTGCCGGCCGACATCAAAATCAGTCCTTCTACACTTCCGCCTAGGACACCTCTTATGCATTTTATAGCCGTTGCGTTTTAGCACCTCCTGAATATGCGACAACTCAGATTCTAAATATTCAGGGTCACAAAGATCATAGGCTCTGTTCATCAAAGACGCAACGACAGACTGTAAGTGACGAGGATGGTGATGAGAAGATGCATCTAGATACTTGTCAGTATGTGTTGGTTTGTTTTTTGTTTATTATGTGCGCGAATAGACCCGGTATAATCTCCTATAACAAAAATACATCTTCACAATACGTATCAATTTTCAACTTAAACCATAAACCCTTCTCATTTTAAAATGTTTCTATACGTGAACGTCATTGAGTATTATTATTTCGTCACTTTATTCGAAGATATAGTTGTGAAATATATGTATTGAAATACATATATAAGTCTAACAAGTAGTCCTTTTATTATTTGGCAATGACTCGCACGCTTTAAGATTTTAAAATAATCGATATGTAATTTGAATCGATTAAATCATTATACACTCCTCACTATCGCTACCGACATCTTGCTTCATTCTTTTATTGTGCGCGCAGCGCTACGCACGCGTCCCTTGCAATAATGCCGAAGCGAAGTGCTGATAACAAAATTGCTTATTATAAAAATAAAATAAAAAAATTAGAAACTGAAAAAGTTAAACGACGTAAAAGAGTTATTGTATACTCGGATTCGTCAGATTTCGACGAAAATTCTGGTAAGCAATTTTATTTTTTTGTAAGTACCCACATATTTTTCTTTAATCTTAGTGCTACCTTTTAAAGAAATATTTAGTATTATATGTGGTTTTTATCTTTTTCAATTTGAAAAGCTTTAGAGTTGTCCGTGAGGCAACCAAAAAGCAAATCTGGCCTGAGAGTTAACCGAGAGTTGACCAAAAGGTACAAAAATAACTATAGAGTTGACCGTGAGTCAACCAGTTATCAATGTAATATTTACCTCTATCAGTAAAACTACAGATTACTTACTTAAATACTTAAATTAATTTTAATATTAACTTTACCAAAGTACCCACTTTCTTATGATAAAATATGTTTCTTTTAGAAATCGAAACCAATATCCTGAGTAACGATACTGAAACTGTAGAAGTTGCTCCGGTGCCTGAAGAACAGGCATTGCCTACATTAGACCCAGAAGTGCTTATAGCCTTGGGAGAACTTATCCCAGAACAAGATCTATACGGTGAAGATATTCACTCAGATCTAGCTCAAAGGTGGGCCCCAATCCTTCGGAAGGGTTTGTCTGACAAAGACCAAAAAGAAAAAATATTAAAGGATTATGCAATTCCACAAAATTGTAAGCTTTTTAGAGCCCCTGTACTAAATCCAGAAATCGCCGCAGCAGTTTCCGAATTTGCTCGAGCACGGGATAAAAAGATCGAGAGTTCTCAACAACAATTAGGCGTAGGCCTTACAGCCATTAACCGTGCCATGACCGTGTTAATCACGGGCGACAATAAAGTACAAGCTATAAAATTTTTGTCAGATGCATGTAGAATCTTGTCCAATTTACATGCTTCAGAAACTCAAACGCGAATAAAGTCTTTGACACAAGGATTAGAGAAGTCGTTTCTAAACCTTATTCAAGATAGTGAAAGAGACGAGATGCTGTTTGGTAGCAGTTTACCTGAGAAAATTAAAGCGTCTAAGGCTATTGAGAAACAGGGATCTCAAATTAAAAAACCGGATACTAAGAGTACTCCTGGTCCATCCTCCTCTCGCTCGTCAAGACCGCAGGGAAACTGGAAGGGCCCTTCTCGCTCGACGAACAGGGGGGGGCGAGGAGGGTCCAGGAAGACACCATCTACGAACCAGAAGCCCCATTCGTCGCAGAACAGCTTCACTCCAACGAGAGTTTGGAACAAACCCCCTCGTGCAGGGCCCCGGACATAGAGGTACATGCTGGTAGATTAAAATATTTTTACAGATGTTGGTGTAACATCACTAATAATAGGGTAATTTTAAATTGGATTCGAGACGGTTACCCTATACCTTTTCATAAAAAAGTGAGATGTTGCGAAAATAATAGTCGCAAATGGTTACCAGTGGAAAGGCAACAAATGTCTATTGCTATAAAAAAATTACATGACCTAGGGGCTATATCTGTTTGTCAACCATCCCGAAATCAATATATTTCTAACATATTTTTAGTTCCTAAGCCTAATGGCGGTTATAGATTTATTTTAAATTTAAAAGCATTCAATAGATTCGTGGAAAAGGCACATTTTAAAATGGAAGATTATAGAACGGCAGCCCTGCTAATTTCAAAAGGGTGTTACATGGCTACAATAGATTTGAAGGAATCCTATTTGTTAGTTCCAATTAAATCTAATCATAAAAAGTTCTTAAGATTCCAATTTGAAAATGACAAATCTCACTTAGTCACATATGAGTTTAATGCAATGCCGTATGGCCTTTCTACCGCCCCTAGAACTTTCACAAAAATAATGAAAGTAGTTGTAGGGTATTTGAGAAGTCGGGGTTACAAATCCGTTATTTATCTTGACGATATTTTTTGTTTAGGGTCAAATTTTGAAGAATGTCAAAATAACGTAATGGCAACTCGTAAACTATTAGAGTGCTTAGGTTTCATTATTAATTACGAAAAAAGTTATCTTAATCCTGAAACTAAGTGCAAATATTTAGGATTTGTTTTTAACTCGTTAGAAATGTCCATCAGCTTACCCATTGAAAAACAGAACAACATTTTTAGACTTGTACATATATTTTTAATCCTCCCTCGATGCACCATCAAAGAATTTGCACATTTGATTGGAGTATTAATAGCAGCATGTCCTGCTGTAAGCTACAGTTGGATGTATACAAAACTATTAGAACAGGAAAAATACCAAGCTTTACTCAAAGCTAATAATAATTACAACGCCAAATTCATG
Organism: Ochropacha duplaris; assembly: GCA_951361185.1. Classification (NCBI taxonomy): domain Eukaryota; kingdom Metazoa; phylum Arthropoda; class Insecta; order Lepidoptera; family Drepanidae; genus Ochropacha; species Ochropacha duplaris. Next base: position 4,949,661 of record OX592713.1, on the reverse strand, counting down.
CCTTCAACCAATATATTGCCAGATCTATACTGGTGGGCCAAAAATATTTTTACTTTACAAAACACTTTAGAAAAACCAAAGTTCGACTTAGAATTTTTTACTGATGCGTCCAGACAGGGCTGGGGTGCTTTTTGTAATAATATCCGTTCTGGAGGAAAATGGAAGCCCGAGGAGCTTAAGTTCCATATTAATTATTTAGAACTCAAAGCAGCATTCCTTGGACTAAAGATGTTTGCTCGTGACATGTATAATTGTGCAATTTTATTGCGTTGTGACAACACCACTGCAATCAGTTACATAAATCGAATGGGAGGAATCCAATTCCCCCATTTAAACGATATTACAAGAGAAATTTGGCAGTGGTGCGAGAAGCGTAGATTATGGTTATATGCATCATACATTAATACAAAAGATAATATAGAAGCCGACCAAGAATCACGTAACAAGAATGCAGATACAGAATTACAAATCTCTAACATAACATTTCAGAATATTACAAAAGTTTTAGGAAAACCAGACATTGATCTCTTTGCTTCTCGCGCCAATACCAAATGTAATATATACGTATCGTGGAAACGAGATCCGGATTCACTTACTGTCGATGCATTTACTATTGGTTGGAGACCATACTTCTTCTACGCATTTCCCCCATTTTCGTTAATTTTGAAGTGTCTACAAAAGATTAAGACAGATAGGGCTCAAGGCATATTAGTTTTTCCCTATTGGCCCTCTCAGCCATGGTTCCCAGTTCTTAAAAGTATGTGCAACTCAAAAATTCTTTATTTTGACGCTAACGAACACATTGTAAATTTCTCTTGCAGGGCAAGACAACAGTTCAAACTTACCCTGGGGGTCGCGAAGCTCTCCGGGATGCTTTCTTAAGAAAAGGAACTCCTGAAGCAGCGTTAGATATAATGTTGTCTTCATTAGCACAAAATACTTTACGACAGTATAGTTGCACTTATAAGTTGTGGTGGAAATATTGCAACGACTTAAATTTAGACCCATACAATAACTGTTCAGATTCAGTAGTTTTATCTTTTTTTACAGATCTTTTTAACCAGGGTGTAGCATATGGTTCACTTAATAGCCACAGATCTGCTTTAGCTTTGTTATTAACCATTGATTTAAGCAATAATTATCTTCTTACAAGGTTTTTTAAGGGTGTGTACAAATTAAGGCCTACATTACCCAAATATATTGGCACTTGGGATCCACAAATGGTACTCAACCATGTAGCAACATGGAAACCTCATAACGAGGTTTCCATTGAAAAATTAACTAAAAAAGTTGCTATTCTCTTGGCTTTATGTACAGCCCATAGGGCTCAGACATTATCATTAATAAAAATTAAAAATATTAAGATAAGTTCTAATGATATAAAAATAATTATAACTGATTTAATTAAAACTTCCGTCGCGGGGCGTGAACAGCCATTGTTGATTCTTCCCTATTTTAATGAAAATAAGGATATATGTCCAGCAACTGCGATCAATGATTACATATCAAGAACGGAACAGTTAAGATCCGATAACACGGACAAATTATTGTTAACGTTAAGACCACCTCACAGAGCGGCGACGAGTCAGACGATCGCGCGTTGGGTGAAGCAAGTACTGGCAGAGAGTGGAGTGGATGTGGCGACATTTAGCGCACACAGTACGCGACATGCCGCCACATCTGCGGCAAAAAGCGCCGGCGTCTCACTTGATATCATTAGGAAAACGGCCGGCTGGACACCAACATCAAGTACTTTTGCTAGGTTCTACAATCGACAAATAGTGGATAATAATTTATTTGCACGAGCCGTATGTTTAAATGAAGAGCTTTAACTGTTCCATTCTAATAATATATCTAATTATAGTCAAGATTATGTCAGTTTGTAGTAATTACCTATAACATGTATTATTTATAATAATAAATCATATTTCAATGTATAAAATCATATGTCTTTAAATTTATTATGGTTTAACCTTTATCGTAGTTTCGGCAAAATATACCTCTAAACATCTACTTGTTAGACTTATATATGTATTTCAATACATATATTTCACAACTATATCTTCGAATAAAGTGACGAAATAATAATACATGATCAAACGAACTTCCAAGTGAAGTTCGATCAGTATTATATGAGTCACTTTATTCGAAGATATAGATAAAGCTCCCGCCCGTCCCAACCCAGCATCATTTTGCCGAAGTAGAGAGCTATATCAGTGTCTTATAATTAATCTCTAAAGAATGAAGCAAGATGTCGGTAGCGATAGTGAGGAGTGTATAATGATTTAATCGATTCAAATTACATATCGATTATTTTAAAATCTTAAAGCGTGCGAGTCATTGCCAAATAATAAAAGGACTACTTGTTAGACTTATATATGTATTTCAATACATATATTTCACAACTATATCTTCGAATAAAGTGACTCATATAATACTGATCGAACTTCACTTGGAAGTTCGTTTGATCATGTATTATTTCTTAAACGTCTCCCTGCGACTTGAAGCATTATATTATAGCCGATAAATTCTATTACGTTACCTCCACTGAAAAATGTCATATAGGTACAAACTAAATAATAAAATCAACGATGTTATTTGGGTCAAATTTTTCAATAATGTATTCCAGTCACAAATATAATGGTCGATCGTTTATTATGTCTATAAAGTTCAAATATTCCGGAATGGTGGACCAATACTTAATGTTTTTAAATGTTCCGCTTGGCCTGCTTTAAATTGGATCGCCGTAGGTAGATATATCATATTTTTATAATAAAGTACATTAATCGGTGCTTATTTTTGGAAACTCAAAATTTATCCAACAAATTATTAAATTAGTTGATAATCTTGAAAATTCGTCTAAGCAACATTATAGTAAACAGCGTCGCTACTAAAAAACTCTGTGGCAGTGGCGTCAGATACTGCGGCGAAGGTCGTGGGTTTGAATCCTACAATGAGCTATAAAAGTAAATAAAGAATAACCTTTATTAAATTAACTAATATATACATTATAAAGGAACACTATATAAAATATTTACATTATTATAACTATATTAAAACATGAAGAAAAACATATTGAGGATCCACCGCTTAGTGGTAGGGTGCTTTGTAAAAGTCGACTGGCTGCCTACCACCCTCAACTTGAAAATCTGTCGCTAAGCACTTGTTGGTATGTTCCGGCAATTTCACTGAGGAGCCAGTTACCTTTAAGGTTGAACAACACATTGGAAGTCCCCCTGGTATTGCTAATGCCTACACAGGCGACGGCAGTAACTTACCATCAGGTGACCCGTGGTAAGTATAAAAAAAACTCAAAACTCATTTATTCAGTTTAGGCCCTGATAATGCAATTATGAACGATAGAATTGACTCTACTACTGAGAATATTGTTGCAATCTATCGATCAGAGATTAATGTTGAAGCAATCTCGGCAATTTCCATAAACACGAATGCGTTGCTGCATGCATCACATGGCACCTCATATATTACAGTTTGCAACAGTGTTAGATTTAAGAACGGTGACGTATTTGTTTGTTTTACTAAAATAATCATCTCTTTACGATAATGTAACAAAATTATGTTAAATTAAAAAGAACACCTAAACTGCTGAACCATATTTTATAAATTTTTGTATTAGAGTTAATGGGACCTTGAAGAATAGGCTACTTATTTAATACCGGGAAAAGATAAGAATCGGGAGTGCGGGTGAAACTGCGGCGGTAGTTAGCTATATGTATATAATTTTAGTTTCATTGACTTTGATGTGAAGAGAAGGTCATATTATGAACGAAATATCTTAAATTGACAGTTTTATCTTGCAGCGATACCAATTCCCATAGCGTGAGTTAAAATCTTACGCCTACAAATACATCATAATACTTTTCAAAAAAGTTGTCAGACGTGATCACGTGATCACCTGAAATTTCAATCGAAGGAGTTTCCAAATCATTGGAAATGTTTCAAGGCTTTGACACATCTGGTGCAAATACATAGATTAATGTTTGAGGAAATTCTGCTTCGGATATTTCCAATTCATATTTCGGATTATCGATGGATTTTCGTCCTTATTTCAATAAAAATTGTCGGGTGTCTTTGCAAACGACGCAGAAATATTTTTATTACGTCACCATTCGACTTCTTATATTCGAACAGTGATGAAAATATCCAAATATTTGATGCGGGAAGACTTTTTCCAAATCTTTCTTGTAGCATTTTAAAAAACTGAACAGATTTCAATAAAACTTCGCACGTAGATTTATGGGTCTTTAAGTAACTCGACCCAAATTAATGTCATCCCATGGGACAAGTTGCCTCAGGGTCTTTTTACATTGGGCAACTTGACCCACTGTCAATTCAAACAAAAAAGAAAATAATTTTTACAGTCTTGGTACCGATAAACTACCAGATTTTTCTAGAAAGTGGTATAATTGGCGGGATTTAAAAACTTATACCTATCTTTTACGTCTAGCTATAAGTTAACTATCTGCTAGTTCAGTGCCATGAATTAAATATGTCTGACATAGCTTAATCCTCTATTATAGTTAAACATTCTCAAATCACACGAGAGAAGTGCTTTGGATTTAGATGAAAGATAACCTACTTAAACCTATATACACTTAACTTCACTGGTAAAAAAATGTTTATACATCTCAGAAAAAAAACAACGAGATGCACTCCGGGAGTGCCGTCAGAAGTGAAAACTTGAACATGAACGTTGTGCATTTTTGGATATTTTGGAATGGTTAGGGAATAAATTCGCACGAATTGCTTTATGTATCAGTATAAAAGTACTATAATTTATGTGGTAAAATACAATATTCATTTATTGCGCTATCGTACACAAACAATTTATATTATATTAGACCACCGGCGCGGTAGAAAGAGAGGGGGATATTACTTCCTCTCCTACGCTGCGCCGGCGGTCTACTCTCCCTCTGTCTTACGAATTTTCGATCCGGTCACGTGTCCTGACGCGAGTTTAACATTTTTTACCCATCCCAAAAAAGTGCCGCTAAAGAAGTTTTCTCTTCAAACAACCTAAAATAAATCGACTTACTATACGTTTCTGTTGTTCCAGATATGTAATGCAATACAAAAATGGCGTCACTACATATTGCATGGCACATCCACCGGCAGTTGGACAGTTTCCTCTTGAAGGTGGATACCAAGACTTGATTATGCAAACATGAACCAGTGGACGGAATTGGATTAAGATGGAGTTCGCCTCTATATTTCCTACGAATGTGTGTATTTCTTTGGTTACATTTACAAACTATTCTTATGAAATTCTGCAATTTGAAAGTTGAGTGTAGAAGTTGAATATACCGATTTAGCTGTAAATGCTTTTATTTCCTAAACCGGTTTTTTCGATTAAAGGTAAAACGAAAAGAAAGCGTTACCAATGGTATTTTTATGGTTTCCAAGCGCTGTTCAAGAGTTATGAGAGATTTTAAGTAATTTTAACTGAATAGCCAACTCTAGTAAAATAATTATATTCCTGGAGTTGGGTTTTCAGTAAATATAAATCAGAATAGAATTACAATTATCTATTGACAGCTCATAGTAAATAATAACATAAACATTGACAAAAGAAACATATACCTACATAAATATATGAAAAGAAAAATATCCCAATAAGCTGCTGACGCTAATCATCTGGTATATTTCATAGTGAAGAAAATCACTAAATTTCACCATCTTATTTATCTACAACACACGTTCGTGGTTTATAAATTAGTTCAGTATTTTTACTAAATAGTCCTCAAGCAATATTCTCTTATTATTTCAGCTTCTACTATTTAGTATTGCACATGCTTAGCCGAAACACAATATATCTGCCATAATGATCTATCGTGGAAGGAATGTCCGAACTACCCTCGTTTAATGAATAATTCATATGTATGCCACCAGGTGGCGCTACTGAACGATACGACAGTGGAATATGAAGATAGCGACGAGCCTGATGCGGTTACACTACTGTCTATACTACTTGTTGGTAAGTTTATTGTATTGTCGTATCTTAAACTTGCATAAATAAGAATCTGGAAACGCTTACTTTGTTTAGACGTGACAGATTGAAGATATAGTGAAATAATACTCAACAGTAGTCAAAATGTCACAGTATTCTTACTTAAACGTAATACTTTTTTAAACTAAAATGTATAACCACTTTGAACTATAATTTTTAACATGAATTATACGTTTTCGAAAATGTGATGATTTTTCGAAATGACCCAAACTCAGGTGATGTAAGAGTCAAGGATTTTTAAATTAAAAAAAATACAAGTTACATTTACATTTTTAACCGACTTCAAAAAAGGAGGAGGTTCTCAATTCGACTGTATGTCTTTTTTTTGTCTATAGAATGTCTTATTTTTTTCTCTACAGGCATATTCCTCTCCCTGCTCATATTCCTGAGCGTAGCGGGCAACATTTTAGTTTGCATCGCGATATACACCGACCGCGGTTTGCGACGGATCGGCAACTTGTTCCTCGCTTCGCTCGCGATAGCTGATATGCTTGTCGCTGCTGCTGTCATGACATTTGCTGGAGTCAATGATTTGTTAGGGTCAGTATTTAGTTAATTATCAATAGATAAACTGAATATATATTATACAGGATGTCCGTAAAGTAGTACGACAATCCTAAAAAATTATTTCAGCTACATTTTACTAACCGTATACTTTTTTAGGTACTGGGTATTTGGCGAACAATTCTGCGATACGTGGGTTGCATGTGACGTCATGTGCTCTACTGCGTCCATCCTCAACCTCTGCGCTATATCGCTGGACAGATATATCCACATCAAAGATCCTTTGAGGTAAAGTTTTGACATTTTACAGATTGTGTGTCACGTCACTACCGTTTACGAGTCAAATTAGTCATTAATATTTTTTGCATTTCACTATTTTAAAGAAAAAAAAAAACAACTCTTAAAATAATGAGAATATGCGTAATTGCTGATATAACATTGACTTTTATTGATAACTAGCTGTCCTCCGCAGTTTCACCCGCGTTCCCGTGGGATCTTATCTTATCCCGTTATAAAAATATAACCTATGTTAATTTGGAATAATGTAGCATTCAAATGGTGAAAGAATTTTTGAAATCTCCCAGTAGTTTTTGAGTTTATACATACTTACATACAAATCTTTCCTCTTTATAATATGATTATAATTAGGTATATAAGATTAAGAAAGAAAAGTGATGTAGTCAAACCATTAAACAATAATCTTAATCACATCGCTCCTAACTGTCACTTTACTCCAGCTAATTAAAAATCCGACTTTACTAGTTAGTATGCACAAATTATCACTATCTTTTATCTAAGTAATCTTTTAAGCTTAATTTACATTCTTAATATTCCAAGACATAATTTATCTATTTGATTAATTAGGTTAAATAAGGTCAAAATCCACTACATATGGTAATATGTCTGTAAAATTATCTAGTCTCGATTGAAATTACTGGATGAGATTGAAAATACCAAAACCGTCCAATTTGATTAAATCCATTGCATGGTGTTTCTAATTGAAATATTGGTTTTGGTATCTTTGAACATGGAATCTGTCTAATTTTACGCTGTGATATTACAAAAAATCCATGTTCTTAACTTGCTAATCGTTTATTTATAGAATATTTCGGTGAAAGTTGCACCCTTAGAGAGCTTGATCTTGAATTTTAGAAGAATATAGAAAGAAAGAAAATAAATTTGATTTGCCGACCATCATTAAATGAAAAGAAAAAAAATACATACATTAAAGTTTGGTTATTTGAAATGAAAATTAAAATAAAATCGAGTAACGGAGTACAGGAGAAAATACTAAGAAAACTATTATAGTAGAGAACTCGTAACGTGTTGCAAACGTTTATAGGCTTCCATAACCGCTTACCATCAGGCGGCCCGTATGATTGTTTTCTACTTTTGATATAAAAATATATATATATATACGGTCGAATTAAGAAACATTCTCTATTTTGGTTGCATTTTTTTTATGAATATTTCAAGTGAAATAGTTATTTTTTTAATAATTTTAAAAAACATGCCAGGTCCAATTTTTTTCTCTGGCATATCAAATGGCAGAAAGGTCAACTAGCAATGAAATAAAATTGCCTATTTAAGAAAATATCTGAACAAGGTTTCGTCCTTACTACGCGATTCGGGCCAAAGCTACGGACTATATTAAATTCTTTGAATTTCTGTAGCAGAGATCCCGTGATTTCGTCTTGTACAAAATATACAGACACTTATTGTGTGAATTTATTACATATAGCTTTAAAATTGTTTTAAAGTCATTATGGTGCTTTATTTTATTATAATACCATATAATATTATATTTTTTTTAGTTTGTTCATGTTGACAAAAACATCGATATCAATTAAAACCGAACGGCAGACAAACAAATGAAAAACAGTTTTTTATAAGTGTCATTAATTTTATAAAATCAATTTGAATTTGGAATTCTAGTAGAATGAATGGGATTTTCACACTAGCCAGTATCTAAAATTGATAATTTCATAGACAAACAAGGACAATAGGGATGTTGACCGACATATCAAATCAGCTTCTTTTTGTTAAATGTCAAAACAATAGTTTTATATTATGCAGTAATTATTAATACTTTGTGACGTCAAAAATATACACCATCTACTATTGGTAATTAAAAATCAAAAACATGATGAATTTTACAAAGTATTCGCTCTTTACGAGTGTTTTTAAATGTAACATTCCACTTGCATGACCACAGTTCGATGAAAAATAAACCATAACAACAAAATATCAAAAGCAGTGTAGGGTTTTTTCACGGAACTTAAATAAACAACGAGTAATGACTGTGTACTAGAATACAGGGAATTGCTAATTCAATTTAATTGCAGTTTTCTTGGGAATGTAGGCAATTTACGTAGTACATTCAAAGTTATGCTGTAATTAAGTTTGACTTACATTTCTACTTAGCGGTGCAAAATGTATTTTATAGGCCGGTAAATGATACATTGGGCATACTTAAACATAGTATGTAGTAATAATCCATGTATAAAGATGATGAGATGATGGAGATGATACATTAACCAAGTAGGTAATAAGCATAGCAATATTACCATTTTGACCGAAATTCCCAAATAAATCGCTAGTTGGACCATTTTGACTTTGAATATTTATTGGATTTTTTTGTTATAACAAAACTATCTAGGTCCAATGAAGTCTGTTAAAAATTATATATTTACTAGAGAACTGAAATAGACAAAACTGTATTGGCGGTTTCCAAGATTAATAAAAACGTTAACTGGCCCACATCTATTGATGGTGATTTTAGACGGCACACGACTGTTTGTATGTCTTTATCACACATATTTGTTGGTAAATCATCCTAAATAAAAAAATAAATAAAAACTACGGGTTACTACTTTTAATTGCCATAACTTTGTAATGGTAGTGCTGGGGCTCATGTTATTTTGCGGACCTTAAATAAACGTAATCTTCATAGATTAAGTCATCATCATCATCATCATCATCATCTCAGCCGAAGGACGTCCACTGCTGGACATAGGCCTCCCCCAAAGTTTTCCACATAGAACGATCCTGAGCTGTTGGCATCCAGCGGTTTCTCGCGACCCTTACATGAAGTATTTAATATTTTATATTTACGTGATTATATATAGAGGAGGGATAGCGTAGATGGCTTGGTAAAAACCTCACCGCAGGACAAGGAGGGGTCCTTAATCGTCTACCAAACAGACCGCGACATTAACTAATTGAACTAATTAATTCCTGGTATACGCTATAATATCTGCAGTATTAAGCTCATAGCTCATTTAAATGACTCTGCTCCAACACCGCTCCCACCCAACACCGCTCTTTACTCAAACTCTACTACCATGCAGCCTGATGGCGGTAAGCTCGCTGACAGCGAGCTGTTTGCTAATTTATGTTGCCAATATAAACTATATCTAAAGAGCAAGACCTGAAGCCCATATTTGAATGATATTTTATTTGTCGGGTGGGAGCGGAGTCGTGTAAGTGAGCTACGACCTTTATGCGTATACCCAACCAAAATTACTCTCAATAACAATCGATAGAGAAGACTAGATAAAGGAATGACATACCTTTGTCTAGCATTGGGACAGTGTGGGTATGATAGTATAATAATAAAATAGATAATAATATGTATGGTTTCTATGAGCTTGACCTCTTGATAGGAAGTCATAAAACAACCATAGTTTAATTGTAAAGCATTTTGCTAGTAATCCGAACGTTACCTTATATAAAATATCGTGCTACTTTAATGAAACGAGCAATTCTTGTATACAATATCTTTATATAGATACCTGAAGACTAAAATCGGTCCAAAAAAGCGGTTTTTTTCTACAAAACTAGAGATTATGGTCTAATTTTGACCAGTAGGTGAACACTGGTATCTTTATCCTTACATAGTATAAAACAAAGACAGGCGTCTGTCTATTTATCCACTAACTCCTCCCAAACTACACTACGGATTTTGATGCGGTTTTTACTATCATTTAAAACATGTATGGTATAGTAGAGAAAAGCTGTGCATTTCAATTATTTGTATATGGTGTTGTTCAGCAAAGCGGGCGGGAGACGGCTAATAAATTCGTGTATCTAGAAAACAGCTCTAACGATTTGGATCAAAATACTTTTCTTTTCCTGTAAAAATGCGGTTTAATACACAAACAAAAACGCAAAGGTAGATACTATTAGTATAATTTGTCGTTATAGAAATGTTATTAAAAACATCAATGAATGGATTCAGAAATATCTTTTCCAAATCACTGATGACAAGATAAAGTTCCAAATAAGCCTACCTTCTCGTGTAAATAACTCAGCGACTTCCAAACAAAGCAATATTTTGTGTTCCGTTAATTAAATAAAAAGAACAATACAACGTAGCCATATTGAGTTTCAGTCTCGGATAATGCTCTTAGCTTACTGGAGGGTGTCTCAACAATATCCGGATTCGATATCTCTTCACAAAGAAATGTTAAAGTGACACCGGAATTTCTTTGTTATCCATCATCCGTCATCTTGGATTTCTTTTGGAGGACCTGAAACAATTATTAGAGTAATTTTTTTTATTTTTGTTTATTTTATTTTGACTTTAAGATTAGAGTGAATATACACAAAAGTAAGAGGAGGCAAAGGCCTCCTCTAACTTTTTCCACTCTTTGCGAATATTGTCGATAAACTTCCTGCTACTTTGGTGATTTCATCTTCCCATATTCTGTTTGAACGTCCTTTTTTTCACTTTCCTAAAAAATAAAAACAAAACACTCATCTCAGACTTCATCAAAAAATTACATCGAGGGCCGCAAAGAAGAAATAAAAACAACTAAACCCATCCAAACTAATGGAGAACCTTTAAACAGGCTAACACAGTAAAAACAGGTAAAATTACAGATAATCGGAATATATGTTTTCCGATATTTAATAATTTATGTGACTTTTGTCAATATTATGTGTGTAGCAAAAACTAAATGCAGACGCGCAAATACAATGATATTAAATCTAGGGTGAGGTCACTTTATTTAATTATCGGATTTTTATATATTAATCTATAATGATAATAATCCCTAAATATTCTTGTATCGGAGCGTAAGGTGTAAGGAGCTCTTATTTTTCTTATCTGAAATGTAATATTCAAATCTTATTCCGATACAAGAAATATTGAAAGCTCTTATTTTTTTAATAATTTATACGCTTTAAGAGATTTCATTGAAAATTTTACCTCTGATTTAGGTTGAATTTACCCTTCAGCTTCGAAATAAGCAAAGCGGAAAGGGGTAAAACAATTGAATACCAGAAGTGCCTTTATTTTCTTTGGAGAGTATAATATTTTAGCACAAAAGAATATTATCGTACTTTCCATATTTCTGTATGTAAAATCCCATACCTCATTGTCAAGCATTTTGAATTATTTATAAATTGAAAGGGAATTTAACTTGTTAATACACCATGAATGGGTAACAGCATTTATTATATTAATTTATTTAAAAAAAATGAAAAGAGTTCAGTTCAAAAAGTTTCCATAGCCTTTATTAATAAAAAAAAATATTTCAGATACGGCCGCTGGGTGACCCGTCGGGTGGCCATCGTAACAATCGCCATGATCTGGCTCCTGGCCGGCCTCGTGAGCTTCCTGCCTATCTCACTGGGCCTCCATAGGCCTGACGAAGAGGCCTTGGCTACGCAGCGGCCTCCGAGATACCCGACGTGTGCCCTCGTGCTGACTCCGACGTACGCTGTCGTATCAAGCTGTATCTCCTTCATTTTACCGTGTATTGTGATGATTAGTATATACTGCAGGTGAGTTGGTTATCTGGCAATTTGATCATGTACAAGGTGCAAGGCGTTTTATTTTGGTCCCATTAATATAGGTGTTTATATAGTACCGTATAGTAGTATTTAGGCGATGATAGCTCAGTGGTAGTGACGTCGGATACTGCGGCTAAGGTCGTGGGTTCGAATCCTACATTGAACTTGAGCTTTCGGTGAAGGAAAACATCGTGAGGAAAACATAGCACGGTGGTAATTTGTAGTACTCGACTGGCTGGCTATCACCCTCAAGTTGAAAATATGTCGCTAGTGGTATATAAAAAAAACCATCGATGAAGACGAAGCCCACTCCTTTTCCTAATACCTAACAGTACAATGTATACATATGTATTTTGACATATTCTTATAGACATATCTACAACGCTACAACACCAGCGAAAAGATCCCCACTTGCCCTATAAGAAATCAGGAAAAAGAGTGGGGCGCGCCTGCGTTCGTGGATAGCACTATTTATACAGATTGGTTGAACTATCTTCATATACATTATGTAGTGCTGGCAGAAGGTCGATTGACCTTTAGGATATTTCTGCCAATGTTAAGTTCTTATTCAAGTTCAGAGTCACTTCACTGGTGCGCTTTGATTGGATTTGATAATAAAATAAAAACCTCACGTCACAAGTTCCCGCCAAAACAATTCATCATTTAAAAAGTCCAGCTGGCGAGGACACTGTCAAGACATTTAGGTACTTTCATTTTATAGTTGGACAGTTTGTGAGTTCGATTCTCAGCCAATTTCTGATTCTAGGTACTATTATTTATTTAAACAGGTGTCTGGTAAGTAGTACGAAAAACTTGAGGGGGAGGTAAGTAGGCGGGTTACCTACCAAATATACAAAAGTGGCCTTTGTAAAATTACGTATATTCGAAAGATGTATAATCAGTAAGTCAAAAATCAGAAATATCGAAATATATATGACATTTTACAAAGGTAATTTTTGTATATTTTTGTAGGTGACCCTCCCACTTATCTCCTCCTTAAGTTTGTCGTACTTACTGGACACCCTGTATAGCTATTTTGATTTCCATAGTACATGCTCTATATAGCATGGGATTAGATGGCCGTGTGTAAAGAATATTCCAGGATATTTAGTGATTTAGTTGATTGAATAGCTGAATTTACTACTCTCAAAGCGTATGAATGTGTGGCCTTTTCATTTCATAAATTCAAATACAGTTTATAACTTATATTTGAATGAGGCGCGAGATACTATCGCACCTCAATTTAACTTGCAAACAAGTTGTAACTGCAACTTTAAACTTGACTAACTGAACGCGGGGTGTAAATTTATTACATGATTTACACAGAGGGAAATTACGTTATAAATATATATAACTATCTTCCGCTCGTGACTCTAACTGCATACCTGACGCTCTAGTATATTACCAGGTTAATAAGTAACCTAAATTGTATTCAGTCTTAAGTCTTAATTAAACCTCAGTAATAAGAACGAAAAGAAAATTTTCTTCAATTATGGTGTGTTATAGTTTGAAACATCCACACAAGCGTATCAAAAGCATTCACACAATAGGTACACACATTTATATCATAGGTATGTCAAAAATACAAGATTTTATGTTTATTACAATTTCTTTACGCTATTTTCCCCGCCTCACAGATCGGTTTAAGCAGAATTGAAACAAGAAATTTCACTATCCTTTTGAAAGAATCCAAAAACTCATTAATCAACGTCGTCAAATTTATCCTGTACAAAAATAACATAAAACGGACTCAAAGTTAAATAATCAATCATTCCGTAACTTAATCTTTATTTATGCAGATAACAGGTTCTATTTTTAGTTTCAAGATCTATATCAATTAGGTATACGATACGCAAGACTTGCAAATGTACCTAAATCATCCGACTGAACTATTAATTGTATTATTTTTAACAAAAAATCATGGCCTTAGGAACTTTATTCATAGGATACATGCTGTAGGTATATTATAATTCATATTTAAACCACCCAAGTGGCAAATAAGCATATCCCGCCTGATAATAAGTGGTTACCGTAGCCACGGTAAAGCTATTGCATAGCATTTTTTATCAACTTATGCAATTATAATTATTTTTTATTTATGCAGTATTTTTTTTTCTTTGATATTACTTCAATTATCTTTGCCGCGCACTTATTGAATTTGGAACATCTTAGTGTTCAGCGCGAAATAAATCGAACGCAAATATTGTTGTCTAATCTATTGTTATGCCAATCAAGAATTAAACATTCATGGATACTTTGAAATTTTATTCTGTTGTAATAGTATTTGATTTTTTTCTTTTAAACTAGTAATCTGAACCGGCGGTGAAACCCCCCCGCGCCGGTCCGGGGCGGGTTTATGTCACACTTGCTATAAAATAGTATACGATACTTGTGACATAAGTTGTCTATTATTGCACGGCGTTAGACTTTGGTACGCTGCCGACCCTAAACCAAATATATTTTGTTGCAACGCGTACCTACTGACCGCGCGCTCCATCGACTAATCCATCGTTGCCGCATCCGGATCGGACAGGATGCTAGAATAAAATCATAAGCAGGAATGTTTAATAATGAATGGATATTTTGAGATGGCACATCAGTTTTGATCCACCAAAGTTGGCCATCTCGAGTATCCGCTTAGTACCTACAAGGCGATGACAACTCAGTGGTAAGTGACGTCGGATACCGCGGCGAAGGTTCGAATCCTACAATGAGCTTGAGCTTTCGGTGAAGGAAAACATCGTGAGGAAACCACAGCACGGTGGTAGGGTACTATGTGGTACTCGACTGGCTGGCTACCACCCTCAAGTTGAAAATCTGTCGCCAAGCACCTGTTGGTGTGTTCCGGCAGTTGCACTTGAGAGGCAGTTGCACTTGAGAGCCAGTTGCTCTTGCCCTTAAGGCATTGTAATAAGGTGTACAACATATTGGCAATCCCCTGGTATTGCTAATTGTCTATAGGCGACGGTAGTCACTTACCATCAGGTGACCCGCCTGCCTCGTTGTCACTAGTGACATAAATTTAAAAAAACACTCTATATAGAAAATTTTCGCTATTTTGCCGCCGAATTGAGTTAAATAAATGACTATCATTAAAAATATTCCTTCAATAATAAAAATAAGTACCTACATATTATAAAAAAAAAATCCGCCCCGCGGTTTTCACCCGCGTTCCCGATGGATCTTATCTTTTCCCGGGAAAAAAAGTACCCTATGTGTTATTCCAGGATATGAACTACCTGGATGCCAAGTTTTATCAAAATCCGTTCCCATACATCTTCAAACACATCCAATCATACTTTCATATTAGTAGGAGTACGATGTACCTACCTACGAGACATACTAAATTAATTGAGTTAGTAGATCATTCGAATAAAGAAATTTTAAACTGAATACTTTACTTGTAATAAGAACTAAGTTGAATAATAAACTTTGCAAAGTCTTTTGATAAACTCACTGAGTAATTATCTTTCCAGATAAGATATTTAAAGTTACCCGTGTCGAAAGTTAGGTATACCAGATTGAAATCAAAAGTTTGTTTCTATCTCTGTGGTTTTGACTATTTTAAGACAGTTGATCAACTTTTCGATCATTTAGTATTTTATGTAATAAAATAATTTATTGCTAAAATATTGTACGTGTGATCGTTTTTGTTCTTATTTTCGTGATTTTTCGTTGAATATTTGGTCAAATTTATGAGTATTGATCCGTATAATATAACCAATTCAATCAATCTCGTATCTAATTATGGATTTTGATCCTATAGATATGAAATCTTTTTAAAATAGCGTAAAATATTATATTATTTCTAGGGGCAGGTTGTACCGATGTTTGTTACTCAATCACGCCAGGACGGCTTAACGGATCTGGATGAAATTTGGCACAGAGATAGATTACAGTCTGGAATAGCACATAGGCATATATCTCCGGTACGCTGGTGAAACCGTGAGAGACAGCTAGTGTTTATATAAAAATCTAAAACTTAATTTATATAAAACTACTTTTTACGTATTTTTGTTTGGTATGTTATCTTTATAATTTACCTTTAGGTAAGTACTTATAAAGGTAGGTAGGTATATTTTTATAATGGGATATTCGATTTTCAACTTTGTTATTTTGAAAATGTTCACTATTGTTCACATCATAAACTTTCGCAAATCTACCTTCATTTTAGGTATAAATTATAACCAACTACAAATACATAAAAGTGTTCTACGCTGCTTACAAACTATATATCTCTTGCAACAAATTCACAACTTTATTTTACTTTGTTCATTAAAACTTCATATGCAACATGTAACAAACCATAACAGGTTTAATTATATTTCTATGTTACTTAATTGTATAAGTTTTGTTTTGCTTTAACCTGACATGTACTCTGAAATAATGTTTTAGAAAATGATCATGAAAATGCAATTACAACTTTTGCCAAACTTAAAAGAATATGAACGATCCTTACTGTAGTTACATATGATGTGTAACATCTGACATCTCAACTTGATAATACCATACGTATACCTCTCGGAAAATGAGTTGGTACAATCTGACAGCCAACTCTACAACCACGCGCGCTTTTTGGTCTATAAATGAGTTTTGAGTTTGAGGCTGTATGGTCTAAAATCCTTTGCCTGCACTACAATAGAGGAAATAAAATTACACATCTATCTGACTAACCGGCTTGAACTTTTTGGCGGGACTTGAAAATAAACCGGCTTCCTGTCATACACTTCCGTTTCTATTCCCGAATTCACTCCCTCAGATTGCTGCAGGAAAGTGAGAGGAAAGATTTCACACATCAAAAATCATAAAATTATAAGATTGGTAGGTACATTCTTCGGAAACTTTAAGTAATATTAACAACTTGCGAAGAGATTTTGCGATTTCGTTTTATTTTTATTTAATAGTGTGTATTTTGAGTTTTATTAAATAATATCGGTGGCGTTTTGTCCTATGAAGTTCTATCTAACTAAGAATGAAAACGTGTATTGTGACTTTTCTGGTTATCCCTAAAAGTTCGTGAAAAGTTTTAGTGGAACGGTCACCACTATCATTAAAACCTGACCGGACGATGATTAACATTACTGTGATTGGTATATATTATTTTTTATTGTATATAAATAAAAATGAATGTTGGTAAGCGCATAACTCAAAAATGGCGGGACCAATTTGGCTAATTTTTTTTTGTGTGTTCCTTTACTATTAACTTTTGACAGAACTAAGTCTGTCCGGGCAGCTAGTTGGTATAATATAACGTGACTATAATATAAAATAAGATTAACAACTAACTTTAATTTCGCAAAAATATCCCCAGCAAAGAAAAATAAAACAATATACGTTCCACAGGTTGTACTGCTACGCGCAAAAGCACGTGAAATCAATCCGTGCAGTCACGCGCACCGTGCAAATGCCGGACAACCGGACTAAGTCCGTTCGCACCAGAGTGCACACACACGTCCATTCATCACCCTACCACGTGTCTGATCACAAGGCAGCTATCACCGTGGGTATTATTATGGGAGTGTTCTTATTATGCTGGGTGCCTTTCTTCTGTGTGAACATTGTCGCTGCGTTTTGTAAGACATGTATTCCAGGTAAGTTTTTTCTTATTTTTTTTTATATCAGACAAAAGACTGACAAATAGGCATGCAGGTGACCTGATGTACGTTAGTAGGTACTATTATTTATTCTGTGCAAAGTTACTACCGTCGCCTGTAGACCTAATAGATGGTCATATGTTTATAAGTCGTATGTTAGCTATACTTAAGTATGTATATCAGTTAACTGGTTTCTATAGTACAAACTCTAGTTTGGAATCAGATAGCCATGAGCATGCGAATGTACATACCTAGTATATCTTATACCTTTAAACGAGCAATTCTTGTATATATATATATAATCTGAATCTCAGAAACGGCTGCACCGATTTTCATGAAATTTAGTATGCTGGGGGTTTCAGGGGCGAAAAATTGATCTAGCTTGGTTTCATTTTTAGAAAACGTCGTTTTATCCGTATTTTCAGGCAACGAAAAACTGCTACAATATTATTAGAATACGAAGGTAAACTTCGCCACAAACTGACAGATTATAATAGCTCACGGGGATATAGAGCGGTCTTGAAATCCGATATCCCCGGATCGAGTCCACATGAATGATTTTTTCCCCCCTTTTTTTCATGTTCCTTCTTTTGAGAGAAAAAGTATTAAAATTTTACCAAAAAGAAACGAGCAAAGCTCGATCACCCAGGGACTTATTATTATTATCGAAGAAAACGCTGTCGAGGTACCAGTGACACTGAATACCTATCGGCTATCTTCGTTAAATCTCGGCGCAGTCGTCGACAAATTTAATTCGATGTTGGTACTTCCTATCTAAATCACTAGGTATTCGCTGCCGTTGACAACCATTTCAAGTTTGATCCGGTTTAACTGTACCGATTCGTCGATGGACACTTTAAATATTTACTAGACTAGTTGTTGTTGTCCATTATTATAATATTAATCACGGTTGATTAATTTCAGCAATGACATGACGGTCCAAAAAAGTTTTAAAAAAATACTTATGAAGAGTATTAATATACTCTTTCAATTTTTTTCACCCCGCTAGATATATAATTTTACTATGTTGTAAATAATAATTGCGCCAAAACTCTTATAAATATATATCGTATTATGAAGACTTGAATTTAGTTTTATCTTATCTTGAATCATTAACGTCTTTTTATCAGAGGCATGTAATGAAATGTAGGTACTATGTAAAGTTACTTTGACATAACTGTTTCGTTTATGCGAAAAACAACGATAAAATAAAATTTCTTTCAGATCTGGCATTCAAAATCCTTACATGGCTCGGCTATTCAAATTCAGCATTCAATCCTATCATCTATTCGATATTCAACACTGAATTCCGAGAGGCGTTCAAAAAGATCCTGACGTCGAGGTACCCACCGTGCTGTGGGTACCAAAGCGTAAGAGCTAATACACCTACAAGAAATGATAACTTTGTGACGGACTATGGCACAAAAACGCTTGTCGTTCGGAGAAGCGGATCTCTTGGTCTATCAGGAGTTGATCCCACGCCACGATCGTCAGCTGAATCCGTACGTCCTCTAAGGGAGTATCATATATGACAAGAAGAAAGTGGTAGCAATAATGGGATAATTGACAAAAGTGATGTTGTATAAATTGTTGGGTTTACGCCCAGAGATAATGAAGTGGTGTGTTGTTTGGGGTCAATTCTCAAGTGTAATAGTAACTTCTTTTAGTAATAAAGATACGAAAAATATGTATGAACGAGGTAGATATACTCTTTGTGCCCTTTGAAAAGTGATCCATATATTTAATACTCTATGGGCTTATTAGAATATATTATGTACAAAGTATTTCACATCATTTCTACTACAGAAGTATTCCAAACTTCTATCACATGATGATAATTTACAGCTAAACATTTTTTTTATAATGTCATCAATAAGTTATATTAAATTATATATTTGAACATAAACATAATTTTTAAGATTATCATGTTAAATCAAATAAATTTACAATATAAGATATTTATACAAACTGTCATATCTACAGGGATCTTTGTTAAAAAAATGTTATTTAAATCTGTTATGTCTGAATTATTTATTTTTTATACATATATTATTATTATATTAATTTGTGATTTTCAAAGTCAATAATTTTATTTTCACTTACTAATCCTATTCAGTATTTTGTTAATTTAATATTCCTTTGATACTTTTGTAAATCAAGTTTTAGTCTATATAAAAAAAACTGTAAATATCGCATGTAAAGACAACACTAAAAAACCTTATAATAAGTTTATAGTATTATACATTTAAATGTAAAAAATGTTTAAATTTTATTATTCCTATAATATTTTAGGACTAAAATAATACCTGCTAAGTAGATGCAGTACTTGAGCTTGTAGTTATCAAATGTGTCATTTATATTATAAAATATGTTTATTCTCGAGTAAAAACATAAAAGACAGACTGATTTTAAGTTATACTTTACGGTATTTTGTTTAAAGAATTTAAACTCGTTAACTAATTTATAAATTTTATCAATTTTACGAATGTTTTAATAGGAATTTATTCTAGTATTGCAACTTTTTTGTTTTGAATTGAAGAATTTTTCATAATAGGTACCACTATTTATTTTTGTATGTCACTATTAAAATATGTACGTGTTATTTATTTCTATTTATAACCAGCACAATTTGTATATACTTGCACACATCTTGTACTCAGCAATGGATTCCTTCTAACTATTTAACACTTTATACGGTTTTAGATTATTTCAATGAGATATTATGATTGGAGTCCTGTGGAACACTGAATACTCACATAATTTTTAAAACCTTTTAACATATACTATACTTACTATAAATACGACCAGAACAGCTTTTACAGTTAAAACTATTTTTTTAATAATAATATCAACAACGAGATCAATAAAATTAGGGGTAGAGCCAATTACATTATACGTAAAAGAGTGACTAATTAGCCTAATTTGACCTATGTCGCATCACTGGCATCAAATTCCGAGTGCAATTAAACGTAAAAGTGACCCAAACCAACAAAAATGCCATAGTGTGTTGATTGCATGAGTTATCGTAATGTAGTGTGGATATTGCAATATTAAGTGACTCGTAGTAGGTACCTACCTCGAGCATCCATAGTCACATTATTGTAAATGTTCATTTTGCGTATAAAGGACCAATAATTGACATAAATCAACAAAATACCTTTAGCTATAAAGTATCAAGAATACAAATAACATAAAAGTAATTAATATTAATAAAAATAATTAATAAAGTTTGAACGCGAAACGCCAAGAATAATATTCAAACAATTTATGAGTTACTGTTTCGGTTCTGTCCGTGTTTTACCAGATTATTTTTAAACGGTCAGTAATGATATTTACCAAATTTGGTAGCCGGGTACAAGGTACCCTACTACCGTGCAAAGCTTAAGTTAACTCTTTACTTAGATGAATAAAATTTTAGTGGTCAATAGGATCAATAAAATTAATTAAATTTTATAATTAAATTAGTAGAATCAGTAAATCATCAAAAAACCAGCTTACTACATATTTTTTTAAAAGCAGGTCGTATGCGTCCATAGTCTACGGCTACGCGACCGAAAAGTAGTATATGAATTGTGTGGCTACAATAAGTACTAGCAAAATAAAAAAGTAACACGTGCAGGAAATATCCTCGTGAATTGCGTGCCATTCGTGCCAGCGTATGGCAGTTCCCCACCCTGGCACGTAACAATATCTGGAACTACTGTGAGGTTAATATATTACTTGGTTATTTGATATGAACTATTCACCGTCAAGTTTTTCTTCTCCTGTTTTTTGCTGGCATTTTTTATCGAGTTCTTTTTAAACTTCTTAAAATTACGCTTAAGCATCAGTTTAGTTTTAAAATGCAATCATTATTTAATGAGCATTTTAGATTTATTTTTCCCAACACAATGCTTCGTTCATGTTACTTTACTGAATTCTTAACGGATTGAAAACAAAACAGTAAAGGTATAGAGACCTTTAATTTGAAGATTAAGGCGATGATAGCTCAGTGGTAGTGACGTCGGATACCACGGTGAAGGTCGTGGGTTCGAATCGTACAATGAGCCTGAGCTTTCGGTGAAGGAAAACATCGTGAGGAAACCATAGCACGGGTACTTTGTAGTAGGTACCCGACTGGCTGGCTACCACCCTCAAGTTGAAAATCTGTCGCCAAGCACCTATCGGTGTGTTCCGACAGTTGCACTTGAGAGGCAGTTCCCATCTAGGCTTTGTTTGCTTACCACCTTCGGCCACATCATCACTTACCATGGTGAGATTGTGGTCAAACACAAGCTTAACCAGAATAAAATAAAACGCTTTTGCCTAAATATCTCGTTGAAATAATCTTAGTACCGTATTTTCCCTTTCACTATATCAATATAAGACAGTGTTATATATAAATGAAATAATTTTAAATCAATGGGGAAAAGCGCTAATGAATTTTATTGGTTAATTAAATTACTTATGTAATATATAAAATTATTGGTAGTAAGTAATTGCAGTATTATATATCTTAGTACATATCATGTCATTCCAAATGAATTTATTGTTAGAAAATAGCGAATTATTAATGTGAATAGAAATTATATTCTGTAGATATTCAAAGTTTTACTGACGAGCATTTGAATATTCAAATAAAAATAGTTTATAATCTCAGTAAAATATAAATTGTACGCCATACATAAAAGTCGTTTGTAAAATATTTATTACCTTAATTTCAAGTGAATATACAATCAGTATTCCATATAAATATTTTCAATATAAAAGCACTGGAACGAAACTGGAAAATTTTGTTTTATTGTTGTTACAATTAAATTGTATCAGCCACTCATTAACGTTTCAAGATATAACTGCCAATTTATTATTTTATACATATTGTACTCAATTTGAATGTTTTATAAATAATACATATTTCAATGTAGGTACTGATGTCAATTCTCATAGATTTGTGAAGCAAAACATAGGCTTTATCAAAACAGGATTTAATAGGAATTTTCAGGTACGTTATGGTAATTCTATTATTCTGAATATCAAAAGCGATATGAAGCAGCTTTGAATATCCAATTGCCGAGTTTGCATAAATGCCAATGGAAATTATACGAATAAATAATGCAATGCACCTAAACTCAAAAAGGTAAAACGATATTAGGTATTATCGTTACTATTTCATTCTGAATTTCAATGATATATTGATAAGTCTTATTTGTATTTATTTAGGGATAATATAAAAATATTACATAAAAACCGGTCAAGTGCGAGTCGGACTGGCGCGATGAGGGGTCCGTACATTTTTTTTAGTTTTGTATTTTTTTTGTATTTGTTGTTATAGCGGCAACAGAAATACATCATCTGTGAAAATTTCAACTGTCTAGCTATCACGGTTTATGAGATGACAGCCTGGTGACAGACAGACAGACGGACAGCAGAGTCTTAGTAATAGGGTTTCCGTTTTTACCCTTTGGGTACGGAACCCTAAAAATCAGAAATATCGAAATGTCTCAAAAATGGTGACACCTTTACTTAGGTAATTTTTGTATATTTGGTAGGTGACCTGCCCACCCATGTCCCCCTTAAGTTTGTCGACAGTCTGGACATTCTGTATATTATACATAACTATTATAGCCATAGGCAGTATAAGATTCTATTAAGAATATTTAGTTATGAATATAAGAAAAGCTGTGTATGAGAATGTTAGTTTCCATTTATTAATATTGTAAATAATATTTCCAATAAGTCTCTTAGTGTTTATGTGGTGGCTTTGAATATTTACCTTGGACGGGAGTGTGTGCAGCCAAAGCTGGTATTTGGTATAATTAAAGTTTCTAGTCAGAAATAAATGATATTGAAAAGTATTTTCTTTTGTTTCATTCAACATCCATATTAATTATCTTACTACTATTATGTGAAAGTTTTGTAAAGATGTTTATTACTCTTTGACGCAAAAACTACTCAACAGATTTTGATGAAACTTGGCACACAAGTAGACCATATCCTGGAATAAAATATAATGATACTTTTTGTTACTATGGAAAAAAATAAGATCCCCCACGAACGCTGTTAAAAATACGGGGGACAGTTACTCAATAAAAATACTTCTTTATGGTAAAATAATTAAACCTAAACTAAGATATTTGTACAAGAAAAAAATAAAATAAAATACTTAAATAAAAAATTATTATTATTTATTTTAAATAAAATCATGATACTTTACATTCTTATGAAATTAAAGTTTATGATGTACTAACTTAGGTACGCAATTTATGTGTTCGTTGTATGAATAAAATATCTCGTCATTTAATCAAAGCTAGTTTGAATTCATTTTTTTCTGATATTATAATCAAATATACTTATTTATTCCATTTAATAATTACTTTAAAATAATAGTTGCGTCTAGTTACTTTAGGGGTTGAATTTTCCACAATCTTTACGAGAAATCTACCTCAAAATTTTAAGTTTGTAGCATTTACGTTTGTAAGATTAATCCGTGAGTGGTATTTCGCTTTTATAAATCCATAGACATAGGATGGCCTAGTGAGACATGAGTTTATCGAATTTGGTTAAATAGGATTATTTGAATGGACTATACAAGTGCTTACCTGAAATAACCCTATAATAATAATAAGAGCCTACTTACTCGAGCCCCTTCAAATTGCCCAATCCTATCGAACGAAAACATTATCAATATACCGTCATAACATTTATCGACTGCAATTTTTATCGAAAAACCTACTAAAGCCTCTAATAACCATTCCCGTAAAAGTGTTAAACATCGTATTCAAGGGTTTCATTATTAAGTTTGTATTTATCACGTTTTGCAAATAAACTACTTTGCTTTTATAAGCCGGTGGTATGCTACGATAAACATTGGCGTTGAAAAGGATTTTTATTGAGTTTGAATGTTATAGACGCGTAATAGAGGATAATAATATTCTCTAAGGGAGGCAAAAAGCTTATTTAGCTTACCTTATATCATAATAACATAACAATAAAAATATAGGTGTTATAGAATCGCACGAGCCGAGATTGCAAACAAATAAGGTACGTACTTACTTTCACAAATATAATAGGTCTTTGATGAAATTGAAACCTATGAAAACCTATGAAATTGCCGTTTTGTATGAAAAAATTTAAACGATTTTTTTTCAAGTATTTTTTATTTGCATTAATCGAAGTAATCACCCATGCAATCAATGCATCTTTGCCAACGCAGTGGCAGTTTATTGCCCTTCTTAAAGAAATCAGCTGGACGGGAGGCAACAAATTCTTCAAAGGCATTTTGTACTGCCTCTCGGGTATTGAATTTTTTTCCCGCCAAGAAGTTATCCAAATTCTGAAAAAAGTAGTAGTCTGTAGACGCAAGGTCTGGTGAGTAGGGCGGATGACGGAGAGCTTCCAACCCCAGTTCTTGGAACTTGGAGACCGTCTGCTGTGCAGTATGAGGTCGCGCGTTGTCGTGCAGGAGCAGCGGAGACGAGCGATTGACCAATGTTGGTTGGAGATGTGCCAGCTTCTCCATCATTGTGTTCAGTTCTTCATAGTACACATCTGCAGTAATGCTCACCCCGTTTGGTAAGAAGCTGTGATGAATCACACCGGCGCTAGACCACCAAACAGTGACCATCACTTTTCTAGGGGTAAGTTTTCGTTTAGGGTATTGTTTGGGTGCTGAACCAGGATCCAACCAACTTGCTGAGCGTTTGCGGTTATTAAACAGAATCCATTTTTCATCGCAGGTAACAATGCGGTTCAAAATTCCTTCATTTGTGTGTCTGTTGAGCAGTGCAAGGCACGTCTCGACGCGTACTTCGCGCTGGCGATCATCGAGTTCGTGGGGCACCCAAGCTTTTTTACCTTGCCAATTTGACGCAAATGGACCAATATTGTTTTGACGCTAACATCGAAAGCTGCTGCTAATTCAGCCGTAGATTGTGTATCATCAGCTTCCACAATCGCCTTTAATTCGTCATTGTCGACCAAAGTCTTCGGACGACCGCGAGGTTCATTTTTCAGGTCGAAATTTCCAGAAGGGAAGCGAGCAAACCAATAACAGGTGGTGCGTTGGTTTGTAGTGTTAGCTCCGTAAACGTCGTTGATGTTGCGTGCCGCTTGTGCCGCGTTGCTGCCACGACGGTACTCATATTCCATAATTACTCGAATTTTTAACGTATCCATGATGACGAAAAAGATTGAAATGCGGTGAAAATGTAACACTAATCAATGAACAAATGACTACTTTTGGAAAAAAAAAACCATGTTTTTAAAATAAAATTAATTTGAAATTAGAATTTTTAGCCAAACAAAAATTATTTTGATTTGAAATGGCCAGTACTGCAGAACGGCAATTTCATAGGTAAAGACCTATTATTATAAGTATACTATTATGTGTTTTCAGTTAGGGTATTAGAACGATAACGACCGTCGGTATTTGTCTAGGTCACATTCAAGTAGGTATATTTACTAGTTATGTAATGCAAACATACAAAACTTACTGAGTATGACTTATTTGTGTTTGTTATACCATTATTATAATGTATTATTAAAAAAAAACTTTTTTTTTCTTTGCATTAAACGAATTAACTATTTAAAAGAGTATAGGTATTCATAATATTTATTCATAAAAATAAAATATTTACATAAAAAAATATGTAGGTATAATAGATCTGGGTATGAGTGCTGACATCCAACCCTTCCAAAGTAAGGTACCTAAGTAAAGGTTCTTAGTAAGTATACCTACGTTTTTTACACGATAAACGATTATTTTTATTAGTTATATGTCACTAAGCTGAAAATCAGTAATATACCTACGTGTTATAGACACAGGCGTAGAATAATTATAAATCAAGTAAACTTAGCCTACAGCTATCGAAACGTTCGGTCGATCGAGCGCTACATTCTAAACGTGACTCTAGGGCTTTATATCTAGGCTTGAGGCTCCTTGACTAATTATAACAAACATTAAAATGCTTACGCGAATTTTAGCCAGAAACTTGCGTAGTGACGTTGCTATTTCGAGTTTTATTGAATAATAACGGTGGCGTTTTGATTAACAATGTTCAATCTATTTGACGATGACTAACTTAAGAGAAGAATAATACTAACTTGACTATGAAATAAAAAATATCCCAAACGACAATTACCAACAAAGAAAACAAAATTACACCATAACTCAAGTACTATATGTTTCAATATTAAATACAACCTGATTTTGTATTTGGTTGGCTCAACCATGCGTGATAAATTTTAACCCTCCGAAGGTCCTTAAATGCCAGACTTTAAGTACTGCCGATATTGTCATTACTCAGTAGACGGGCCGGTTGGCGTGGTTGGTTAACACACTGCCTACCACGCCGCAGGTCGTGGGTTCGATTCCCATCCAGGACAGACATTTGTGTGCATGAACATGTCTGTTTGTCCTGAGTCTGGGTGTAATTATCTATTTAAGTATGTATTTACAAAAAAAATGTAGTATATGTAGTATATCAGTCATCTGGTTTCCATATTACAAGCTGTGCTTAGTTTGGGATCAGATAACCGTGTGTGAAAAATGTCCGAGGATATTTTTTTTTTATTCTAACAAGTACTTATGTTTATTTATGTTATAAACTTTGAATTGTAACATAAGATATTGAAACATTTGCATGAACGTAATACATAGATGGGTAATATCCTGTAATTAAATCTAGGATACATTTTATCTCGGGTAAACGCAACGTGATGTAGAAATAAATATATTCATTGTGCAGAGATTTCTAATACTTTTATTGTATGGCACTATAATATAGTTCCTACCTAAGAAATAATGATAGGCTAAAACGAATTTTCTTTTGTTTTTTTTTGTTTCGTCCCAATGGACTCGTCAATACGAGCTTTACAGTTATCGATGTGACTTTAGAGTTATGTCGAATTTTGTTGATCGTTGGGCGAACACTGGTACACTAAGGTGAATGTTCCCAACCAACCATTCTATTATTTATAGATAGAGATTAAGTTGTAACTTTTGACAGTTCCCAGGAACAGCAACAAGTTGCACGACGACAGAATTTCAAAAGGGTTGTGGTCTGCAAGCCGACTTCAGGTATGGTGAGTGATGGGTATGGCGACAAGGTCACTTTATGATTCGAACCCATGTACGATACACTGCTACTAAGCTCCACAATATTTAGAAATACATTTGATAGCGTATGTCCAAATAAGAGTATCTAGATAATACATTTTTTTAAATATCAATCAGTAGAATATACCTAAATTAACTACGATCATAAATACCTACCATTTCTTTTTAATTGTTACCTTCAAAGTCAACTATGTGAGGTACTGTCATTGAAATTTCATAACTGAATATCCCGCTATCCCTGTTCAATATTAGTGGATCAAGGAATTAATCGGCGGTCGTGCGGAATACCAATAATATCCAAATTCCGCGCGAATGCCGAGCGTTCACATCTTTACAGAAATTAATAAGTAGTTTCGTTACGAAATATGCTAGAATTACTACGTTAAATGTGGTCTGTGACACTCCTGCCATCACCATCTCAACGAGAATAGACATTTTAGGAATCGACATAACAAGGTGTGGTGTGTCTGTGGTAAGGTGTCCGAAATATTCAGAGACAGAACATACAAATATTATTCGGAATTTACAATAAAACCTAATAAAACCCAACCCATAGAGTATAGACGCTGTGATAACTTTTGTAACTAAGAATTAAATTAACCCAGAGAATTACTCTCCGAAGTTACACGAAGTCCATATAGAGAAAATTTCCTCGACCCTGCCGCTGTTGTCGATCGACAAGTTTCTAATAACTACATTAAAAACTATAATTAAAGTATATTTTCTCATGTGAATATTCGTGATATAAAACCAAAACGCGCATGAAATCCTGTTTAACAATGATTGCCTGGTCCACCAAAAGCAAACTTCCGAAACGCTACAAAATTAAAATAAATCATAAAACTTGCTTGAAAATGAACCCACCCAAATTGAGAAAAAGTCGACTCGAACTTCTAAAAAAAACAACATAGTCTCTCGAATCAAAGCTCCAAATAAAACTAAAACATAATTTACCTAAGCACTAAACCCGTTGTTACGAGCGTGGGGTCATCTAGTACCCGTGTGCTCTCAGTAAGATGCCACATCGAAGGGCTTTTCCCTAGGGATTACTGGTGGGTCGACATTTTACGACGCGACGTCTCGACGTACTCTCGACAATGGCTTTGTACGTCACTAATTTAGAATTGCAAGCGTCGTATCTCAAGTTTCGATCGACTTGAATGCAATGCAAGTCTTTAAGTTTTCTTGTGGCGTTAGTTGTTTTTTTTAAATTATATAATTTAGTTACTGTTATTTCTCGCTTGTACAGAAGATGCTTAAATTATCCTAGCTGTGAAGACAGGAAATATAAACGCCAGTAATTCCCATTAGAAAAACAAATAACTGAAATTGACTGAAAAGATTATCGGCTATCGCAATGTGATGTAGTTGATGGATGATAATGTTATTGCTGATGCGGGATGGCCAACATAATAAAGAGGATTAAGTCGCCTTATCATACTAGTTTTATTATTTTTACTCATCAATTTTTTGGGGTGGGATGCCACTTGTGTTGATACACTTGCGCTATCTCACTTACCGGCGACTTGTAAAGCTGCGGCTGCAAATGGCGCGGAAAATCGTAAATTTAAAAAATACGCCTGAATTGGTCAAAATTATCAATTTATGCCTTTTGCGGTCGAGGGGTTAAAAAAATAATCGAGGCCTCAGGAGACCGGCCGGCGGGGCAGTTTTTTCCGCTAACGCATCAGCTTGGCCATCCAAAGAGAAAACACTGCCAACCTGCTAGGAACCCTGCCGATCGGTAACAGCGACAACCTCGAGGAAGATTTTTATAATATTATAATAATAATGATAAATATCCTCGGACATTTTTCACACACGGCTATCTGATCCCAAACTAAGCAGAGCTTGTAATATGGAAACCAGATGACTGATATACTACATATACTACATTTTTTTTGTAAATACATACTTAAATAGATAATTACACCCAGACTCAGGACAAACAGACATGTTCATGCACACAAATGTGTGTCCTGGATGGGAATCGAACCCACGACCTGCGGCGTGATAGGCAGTGTATTAACCAACCACGCTAACCGGCCCGTCAATTATAGTTTTGATAAATAAATATTTATTGTATTATTTCCAAAATGTCAAAGTACGAGTATACTTAATAATATTTTTCCAGTTATGGTACTCGTGCCTTTACGAGGTACTCGAGTTATCTGGAAACTTTTTGAAGTTGAAAATACCCCGGTGAGTTTTCATCGGGGTATTAATTAGTTTATACAAAAATAATTGTTTGATTCTTAATACTTACGAACTGTACACCGCAGTTCCACTTGCGTTCCCGGAATAAAAAGTGTATATAATAAATTTTTATAAATTGAGAATTCTTATATTTAGTTTTGTATCACACACACTATTAAATAAAATATTTGGATGTCTGAACATTTTGTGGTAACCAACATTTTTATATGTCCTACTAACACCTCATATCATTTTTGTACGGAAAGTTTTATAACAAAAAAAAGAATAAGCATAAACATCCACCAAAAATAAAATGATAATATACCTACTTACACACCAAATTACAGGCCATATCTTGTACCACAGAGCTGAGGGTAAAATCCACTTTTACGAGTGTTTTATTTCTGTCGTAAAGAGCACTGCTCAGATCTACCACCAAGTATATAGGTACAGAAGGAACTAAAAAGACAAGCAGCAGCTGGACATTTGACCTACCAGTCCGCCCTTGAGATACCAATCAAGACCTCTCCAATTTAAAATTAAAATTGAAGTAGTTCAGGTGGAAAAACATGTAAAGGTTTCGTAGGTCATAAAAGATCACCTATCCTTAATAATGAATAATCGACAGAAAGACGACATAAAAGGATGCGCAAAAAAGGTGGCAAACAAGCTTAAGGCTCACCTGATGGTAAGCGGTTACACTAGCCTATGGACGCTTGCAACGTCAGAGGCGTCACAAGCGCGTTGCTGACCTTTCATAAACCTTCCTATTCCTCTTTTGAAGAACCCCATTCTGTAGTCTCTAGGGGAAACCTCTACAGGGAGCTCATTCCACCATCAGATCGTGCGTGGGCGAAAATGTATCTTAAACCCAATTATACCAATGTACTGTACTGTACGCGACCAATTTGGTTATAAGGTGTGAGGATGAACTTGCTAATGCTTAGTTACAACACCGCATCTCATAAGCTAATACCTACATTTGCATTTTTATTCAGACTTTTGAAGCTTCTGTTTGTATCTAGTATGTGGCATTAGGTATCCAACTCATTCATTCATTCAGAGAAAATTCAATGCCGCGGGAGACGATCCGCCGGACGAATTTCTATTAGGCACATTTATTAATTTTCAGATGCCATATTTCTTTTAAAGTACACTTTACGATATTTACATTATTATTCTATGAAAAGTGCTGTCATATTTTTCATAAATTAATTGAATTTGTGTCGATATAATATATATTTTATATAAATGAACATGCAGAGCAGAGCACAATGCAGAACTAAAACAGCTGAAATTAAATTTCAAAACAAATTTTTCCATAATAAGGTAAACTGCAAGAACTATGAAAATCGTTATTTAGCCTTTTGGTTGGACATAAAAAATACTGTAAAGGAGAATACTGCTATTAATTACATCTTCAGTCATGTGAAGGTGGATAAATATAGATATGGATAGAAATGAAAGTATGTTGCGTTTTTCGGTTTGTTTTTTAAGAACGGTACTTAAATGACACACAATTTGATTTGTTCTATACTGAACACAAAGGTTACACCACGTTCATAAATCAAACAATAGAATACGCCGAAGAAAGTCGGAAAAGGAAAGCAAAAAACATTTATTACTGACAAATTCTACCCTTCCTGATAGAATCAATTTTCTCTACCCCCTGAACTGTCAAAATGACAGCTGGCCGACACGGCTCCGGGCGATTACAGCTGATAGCATCAGTAGAACGTCAGTTTTATCATTTTATCTGATGATTGATGGTAGCTTTATACTATTTCAAAGAATCTTTTGGTTATTTTGTATATTTAATATCTAGATTCGCGAGGAATTTCTTTTTCAATTGACTAATGTATTATGAAATATGAATAGCTGGTAGGTATAGATCAAAGAGTTACCAACGACTTTTCTTCGAATAATACATAGATACAATAAATGGTTAGTGCCCCGTATGCGTAGCAGTGCCACTTTTTTTAGTCCCATACCCAAAAGGTGACCAATGAGTTCAATGACCCTTACGAAGCCCTCACCGTCTTTCAATCTGCATCAGTGTTGATCTGGGAAGCCATATGAAAGATCAAATTTTCCGTTTTAGACAATAAATATTACAACAATCACTTTATAGCAAAGTGATGTTGGCTACAAAACTAATTCGATAGATATTAATAGATATTGTATGAAACCCTCCATTTTTAGTCGGGCTCCTCGTTTTTTAGATACCATCACTAACATAAAGTATTAAAAACAATGATAGATACGCCTACGCCTAAAATATTTAACTTTAACATAAGTTTGATTGTGTGAGAGATGATATGAGTAAGAAGGGAGTAAATTAAATAAATATAGAGTGTAGAGTGCAGAGTGCAGTATATAATATGAGTTATAGAAGGACCAAATCGAAGAAAAGTACACATTGCGCCTACTCCAAATACTTGGGAACAGGACAGACGGATGATAATGATGATGTAACTTTAAAACAAAATCTAACACTCAATTAAAGCACAATGACATCATCACAATTTAAGAAAACATTAATTTCTGATCATTCACTAATCACAAACATTTTAGGAAACATAATGACTTTAAGGGCATCTAAATTAACATAATTATATATCGATCTACAGTACTAATACGGACTTCATAAACCAAACTAAATTCTCAACTAAAATATTGAAATTGCTTCTCAAATAGGTATGAAGGATCATAAAGACTATAGTTACCACCTACACGTTAATTAAATTTGTACACAGCATTGTTCCAGAAATCTCCTACTAGCTCACCTTAGCTTACAGATAATTTAATTTGGACCGTGAATAAAGATCCTTTGACATGGATGCAGTACGGGGATTTTCGATGGAAAATTATGGAAAATTTTCCTTTATATAAATTATATAACTTTAAAAAAAGCTATCGTATATATTACAGTAATATAGAAATTAAATCTGTGATATTACTAAGTAAGTATAAATTACTATTTTGACTTGGTAGGTATGATTTTGCATTTCTTCTTTATGTTCTTATAAACTTAATAAATTAGAAAATCATTTCGCTGTGCTTTTGATTTCAATTTTTTCATAGTTTTCATAGTTGATTCGAGAAAGGACAGTTTAAAGTTTAAACTTTCGGGCAGTGCGTGAGAGATAACAAAAAAGTAAACTTCGCACAGAACCTCGGGACAGAGTTCGCAAATTTCGACGATTGGCAAGCTTAGCCTGTTTTTGCTTGCATTGTAGAACCAGTGATGGATCATACTTCTACGTGTGCGCGTTCCAATGTAAAGCATTTTCTTTAAATTCTCCCTTCCTTCAATTAAACGCAAAAAACGAAGAGCCCTAAAACGATGCTTATAAAACTCCGACAAAGTGCCGCATCCATTTTGTTATTAGACAATATTATAATATTTTTACTTGGCGTCGTGTCACGTCCGGGACGAAAGGCGTCAAATCAATATTAATGGAATTTCGCTTAAAATGCTTCCAAGATAAATGAGTTTGCGACAAAATGTGACGGTGTAGAGCTTGTGAACTAAGCGTAAAACAGGTTCATACAAATATTGTGAGTTACATTTGAATTGCCTGGCTTTAGTAGAGATTGGCAGTAATTTTCATAGCATTAGAAAAATTACATTTATCTGAACAAAGAACACTATATGGGATGACGTGGCAGAATGAAGAATGAGGAGAATCCTAGATGGGACAATCCATAGCTTGAGGGTCATCATCATCATCATCATCATCACCAGCCTTTGTTAGTCGACTGCTGGATATAGGCCTCTCTTAAGGCGCGCCACTGAGCTTGAAGATGGTAGCACAGAATAGATAATAGTACTAACTTACTGATAGTCAGTCAATGTTCTAAAAAATCATTGATATCTAATAACTATTATTTATATATTATTTTTTGTTATTAGATATCAAAGTACAATATACACTTTTTTTAAATTCTGAATAAGTTTGTGTTTGACCACAATCTCACCATGGTGAGTGATGAAGGCCGAAGGTGGTAAGCACACAAAGCATATGGGAAATGGGTCTCAAGTGCAGCTGTCAAAACACACCGATAGGCGACAGATTTTCAACTTGAGAGTGGTAGTCAGCCAGTCCGTAACTACAAAGTACCCTGCCACCGTGCTGTGGTTACCTCGCGATGTTTTCCTTCACCGAAAACTCACTATCACAATGCTACACTTTAATAATCAAACTCAAACCTCATTTATTCAGTTTAGGCCCTAGTAAGGCACCTATGAACGTTACAATAGACTCTACCACCGCTTCGGAATACACTTAAACTGAGAAGAAACTCAGCAAGGCAATTTTTTTTTTCAGCAGTGGATCTTTCTTAAATTTATTTACATTTTCATAAGTACTCATATACTTATGTCTCAATAGCTATAATTCATCCAATGATACTAGTAAGTATATCTGTAGAACAAAATTTAAAGCTAATAATATGAGGCTAATAATGAAAGTCGCAGTGCAGTCACAGAAGTACAGTGATCCGGTGAGAACACGATGAGGGAAGCCATCTGAATGCAGCCTCTAAAGACACCGTAATCACGTGCATGAGAGTCTTGTTAGACGTCCTATACAATATGTTACTGAGCTGTAGAACTCATTTTTATAATCAAACTGGCTTTTGCTCTTGTCAACGTCTACTAAGAATCAAACTGTTTTATGACAGAATCGTGGTTTTTCGAATTCGACATCGTTCGGATAGACGGACAGATACTTTCGCATTTATAATATAGTATAGGTTGATAATAATTTATCAAGGGGAGTTCCCTTATCTATATTTGATACTCTTAATGAAAATTTATTGTTTGATATGTACATGAGTAGGTACATACCTACTCTTAATGATTTAAAAAATATAATGATAATCAAATACGGACTGAATAACATTCTCAAAGTCAGTCAGCCTGTAAGATTCTACGTCTACAATAAAAATGTCTTCACTACTGTTAAGTTTAAATAATAAATAACTCCATTATTTCGTTACAATGTGCTCCCAATAATAAGCGTTCTGAAAAAGAACAATTTATTGCAGTGGTGGATAATCTCAATCTCAAAACTTATAAATTAAGTTTAGACACTGATAGATAGGTAATAATGAATGTTACACTTACACTACCAATGGTTCGGATTACACTTTAACTTAAAAGACTCCGACAAGAAACTCAAAAAGGAATTTTTTAGGGTTCCGTACCCAAAGGGTAAAAACGGGACCCTATTTCGTGCTATTACTAAGACTTCGCTGTATGTCTGTCCGTCCGTCTATCTGTCACCAGGCTCTATCTCAAGAACCGCGTTAGCTAGACAGTTGAAATTTTCACAAATTATGTATTTCTGTTGCCGCTATAACAACAAATACTAAAAACAAAATAAAATAAATGTTTAAGGGGGGCTCCCATACAACCAACACGATGTTTTTGCCCTTTTTTACTTGATATCAATAATGGCAACAGGCACTTGAAATATTCACAAAATACTCAGTTGTATTTTTACTTTAATAATAAATAGTAAAATTAAAATAAAATCAATATTTAAGGGGGCTCCCATACAACAAACGTGATTTTTTTACCGTTTTTACAGAACCCTTCGTGCGCGAGTCCGACTCGCACTTGGCTGGTTTTTTTCTACTGAGATGTTCATGTGAATATCATGTAATTCGGATATTAAATATAGCAACAAGTTTCAAAGCCATTATTATCTTTATTTTCTGTAAATCATGTATAAGAATATTATGCATTAAATATTATACATTAAATATAAATACGTATTGAAATTCCAATAACGTATCCTATAAAATGATAGGTTATCTTCAGAATGTTAGCGCGTTTAGAATTTAAAGTACTAAATTTCAAATTCAAAGTTTGTAGATCGACATAGTGCACCCTAGAGACGTTATTTATCTCAATTTATTGGCCACTTCGTTTCGCCGCAACAGATATAAACTTTAGCATTCGAAAATTAAATCAACACTTTATAATACCAATATTGAGGTAAAATATTTTTGAATGAAAATAACAAAGTTATTTGTAAAAAGTTAAAGATCAATATTAGATTGAACCGAGTCGAATTGATTAAAAATTGAAATTTTTTACCAAAAAATCGTTAACCAAATTTTAAGGCGATGATAGCTCAGTGGTAG
The DNA here is from genome assembly GCA_951361185.1 of Ochropacha duplaris. NCBI lineage: Eukaryota > Metazoa > Arthropoda > Insecta > Lepidoptera > Drepanidae > Ochropacha > Ochropacha duplaris. Next base: position 4,913,288 of record OX592713.1, on the reverse strand, counting down.
TGACGTCGGATAGCTCAACGAAGGTCGTGGGTTCGAATCCTACAATGAGCTTGAGCTTTCTGTGAAGGAAAACATCGTGAGGAAACCATAGCACGGTGGTAGGGTACTCTGTAGTAACCAACTGGCTGGCTACCGCCCTCAAATTGAAAATCTGTCGCCAAGCACCTATCGGTGTGTTCCGACAGCTGCACTTGAGAGCCCGTTCCCATCTATGCTCTGTGTGCTTACCACTTTCGGCCACATCATCACTTACCATGGTGAGATTGTGGTCAAACACGAGCTTATCCAGAAAACAAAAAGCAAGAAACTAGTACCTTTCCATTCATATTTCTTGATAAAAATGAAAAACTTTTATAAATTCTTATACACAATCTAATTGTGTACATGTTTATCTACTTAGTATATTCAGTCTCAGATACTCGGTACGTAACTGACAGTATATAATAAATAGAACTACTAAATAATAAAATATAACATTACCAGGTCGCGGTATCGCATAGTGCTAGCCGTAATCGGATAAAGACCAACCGCAGTTCCATCCTTTGAAATGGTTTTCTTACCTGAAAACCTTTTAGTTCCGAATTTAAATACCTGTTGTGTATTCATTTGTGTGTTAAATAGTTTTTATTCTGATAATATCACCATACATAAACGCCTTAAACATCTTAAATAGATGATCTCAGCGTCCGTGTGGCAGGCCTTACAGTGACTGTACAGTCCGATACGGGAGCGACAGTAGCGTCCACATTTTTGGCATCTAAACTTTCGTTTGATGGCTGAGTTGGTGAAGCTACTCTCGCACTCATGTGTCTCTTCTCACGCTTGCCCGCTAAATTCTGAAACCAGCACCCATCGTGGGCCCCGCATCCCTCAACCAAAGACCTCCTCCACCCGCTGGGGTTGCCAGCCAGGTATATCACCATAACCAAACAAAAAACATTCTAATTATTATATTGTTGTTATCTGTTTAGTATTCTTTGATAATATTAACCTAGTTAATTTGTTAGCTGATTTTATTACGTGTCTGTTTTATATTCAGAGTCAGATTATATTACGGTAGTTTTATAGAAATAGAACAGATGCTTTATAAACTTGATGGTGATTTATTTTTAAGTTAAAACAATTTATTTATTAATTTTGCACACACACATTACAATAGATAATTAGCATATTTTCCAATTTTACTCCTAGTTTAATGTTAATTCAAATCCAATTCAAATTCAAAATGTTTTATTCAAATTTGGGAAACTTAAGGAACACTTGTTGAACGTCATCTTATTGCTATGTTTTAATTTTAGTCTAGTTAGTCTATCTAGTCATCTTAGCCTATCTTAGTCGTCATAAACGTAATTAAATAAACACATTCACACACGGCTATCCCAAACTATGTCTGTCCTGGATGGGAATCGAACCCACGACCTGTGGCGTGATAGATTAAACCACCACGCCCATCAGGCCGTCATTTGATAGTGACACTAACAGGTATACTTTTAATAAGACATGCAAGATACTAGAAGCTAATCCATCACCATCGAGTTCCTAAGTAAAACGGTAAGTAATAATTTATTTGCTTTGTAAGTATGTAATAGAATTTACTCCTATTATGTAAATGTAATTTATTAGCATGTATCCGATGTTCTGGCAAAATAAACATTCTTGTATACAATTTAAACTCGCTGTATATCCTTAAATTTTATTCAAGATACGCTTTAATTTTGTAATAATAAAGCTGTGGTAATATTTTAAGCGACTTAAATTATATCAGAATAAGAATTAAATTCCAACTTATGAATAAATATTTTTTAACTGGCCTCAGGCTTCAATATTAAATGCTGGGAATTCAAATATGTACACATAAATTATATTCTTATTATATAGGTAATAACGTGGATAATAGATATCCTAGGCCCTACGAAGTTATTAGTAAGTTTGTCACTTATTTTATATCCAACTATTAATTCTTTTTTGACTTTGACTTTGAATTCAAAAAGTGTGGAGCGCTTTATTTATTTAATTAAAAGTATACAAAACCGAAAATTAATATATAAAATAAGTGATAAGCTTATAAATAAATATACTTAGGATATATATCATCTACAACGTACCTATTGCTTAAAAAATATATTGTTTACTGTGAAGGCTGCATACTCCTTGGAGGAGTACCTTCCATGAAGACGAAGACCTCCTTACTTTTTCTAGATTTATTGTTTTGTTTTTTCACTCATAATAATGTCAAAGACAGAAAATATATATTTTTATTGAATTGAGATTATTATATTATTTCTTAATCATTTACGATTACTCTACTATGAAGGTAAAATGGCAAGTGTTAAATGCATAAGTACCAATTTATACACTAACTAATACATTTTCAAGTTGAATAATGATTTTGACATTTTGAGTTCGTGTTTTTTTTTAAACTATATATAAATTCCGCTGATATCGTACCCTTAGCTTTACCTAACAAGTACAAAGCGTGATTCGTTCATTCATCAAGTTGTCAGGCACCGTGAAATATCGCTTGCAGACAATGAAAACGTCTACTCATGCTCTGCTAATTACCATCTCTAAGTACTTCTTTAAACATCGGTAATACTTCAAAAGTGAATCAACTAGGTACGAGTATTTTCATCTATTCTTCTTGAGTTGTAAAGCACCACATAAAATACGATTGCTAATTTTCGCTCCTAATAACATGAATTGCTATTCCTGAAATTATATTTGTCTAGATACTTTCGGCACAACCGTTCCAACCGCGAGCCAAGGGCCTAAATTTTACAGTTAAAATATTACATACTTACATTAAGCTTTCACATTTATTAATAGTAGTAAAAAATATACAAGCAAATGTACAATTATAATATATAAAAAACTTCTTCGAGGCTGCCGCTGCCGCCGATCGGCAAGGTTCCCAGAAGGCTGGCAGCGTTTCCTCTTTGGATGGCCAAACTGATGCGTTGGCGGAAAAAGCTCCCCGCCCGCCGGTCACCCGAGGCCTCGATTAATTTTTTACATAAAATATTTGCGAAACGACGAGCTTCAGACCCCCACGGACCCATGGTCTCAACCGCAAAAGGCATAAATTGATAATTTGGACATTATTTTTAAATTAATATAGACTTGATAAGTGTGCGAAGGCTTATTTAAGTTGCAATATAATATACCAATTTGGATGGCCAAGCTGATGCGTTGGCGGAAAAAGGTCCCAGCCTGCTAGGAACCATGCCAATCGGCAGCAGCGGCAGCCTCGAAGAAGTTTTTTATATGTTATGGTTGTACATTTGTTGTAAATAAATAAATTATATAGAATATACCAATTTTATTATGTTGAATTAATGTTGTTGAAAGACTTCAAACATAGCTGTGCTTAATCCCTACCAAAATCCTTAAAGCTTTCCAACAAGAGCATTTACAAAGTTTGAACTGAGTTTTGTGAAACTGAATAGTGTTCTCTGCATCCAAAACTTTTGGCAAGTATTCAAAAATTAATGTGTTTTTGTATCTGTACTTGAGAAATTTGGTATGTTCAAATTCCAAAGTTCGAATTTTAAATACGTTACCCTGCTCGTAATGTTTTCAAATAAAATAATACGTATACTTTTATGATATATATTTTTTTTAATTATCTATTGACAAAACATATACACAATATATTGTATTTATATAATCATGATGGTTTAAGAACTTTATTTTTCTCACAAAGAATACAGGATTCGCTTACGGAGAAAACATTTTTATATTAATATTAATGAACGTACACATGATTTATTATTAGGTAACTAGAAAAAATAAAAGAAAATTATTACAAAATAAATAAAATTAAGTCGGGTATAACAATAAAACTATCTTCAATATCGAGGATCATCAGATGAAAGCCTGAGAGGTTTATGTGTCCGGTGAGAGTTCAGTAATTTAATTTATTACAATATATTTGACGGGCCGGTTGGCGTGGTTGGTTAACACACTACCTATCACGCCGCAGGTCGTGGGTTCGATTCCCATCTAGGACACACATTTGTGTGCATGAACATGTTTGTACTGAGTCTGGGTGTAATTATCTATTTAAGTATGTATTTAAAAAAAAAAAGTAGTATACGTAGTATATCAGTCATCTGGTTTCCATATTACAAGCTCTGCTTAGTTTGGGATCAGATAGCCGTGTGTGAAAAAATGTCCGAGGATATTTATTATTATTATGTTAGTAGCTGCCACAAGGGAACACAATAAAGATAAAAGAAATATTATTTTATAGTTAATGTCACATAACAGTGTATGAAGTAAATTCTCAGAAGTAATCTGAAAATAAACCTTCTGAGAATTTGGTCCTTATTGATAACATTATCAGATGGTGTAATAATACTGAATTTGTATTTTCTTCTTAAAATCAATTCCTGGCTTGGTAAATTATTTTATCAAAAATCTAATGATGCTGTTTAAGTTTTCATCAAAATCGGCCTCGAAACTCCTGTCAGCAGCTATTCCCTTTAGTTCAGAATTTGGCCATCCATGCCCACTTGAATAATTCATCCTGTATATTACCTGATAGTAAAAAAGGTACATAATTATTTTAGCAAGGCCTACTTAATACCTATCAGGATCAGTCTGGCTACCATCCTCAAGTTGGTAATCTGTCGCCAAGCTGCCTAACTGTTAATTCCAGCTTCTGCATATAAGTCTCAAGGCTTTATGTTCTTAAAACCTAAGGCAATATTAGTTTTACTAAACCCAAAAAGATAGGCAAAATTCAATAATGATATCTTCCATATACCTCCTTTATATGAAGTTATCTAAAAGTAGTAAAGACATTAATGCAACAAGCTCTGATTCCATTTTTGTATACCTCAAGTCTGACAAGCAAGCAGGCGGATCACCTGATGGTAAGTGACTGTCGTCGCCTTTAGACATTCGCAATACCAACCAAGGGGCAAGTTAATGTGTTGTCGTCTCTTTAACAATGTCTTAAAGTTAAGTGGCACTCAAGTGCCAGAATGCTTGGCGACAGATTTTCAACTTGAAGGTGGTAGCCAGCTAGTCGAGTGCATGCTGTATTTAGGTACTCACGATATTTTCCTTCACCGAAAGCTCAAGCTCATTGCATTATTCAAACCCATGAACTTCGCCGCGGTATCCAACATCACTACCACTGACCTATCATCGTCTTATTAAACACTAAATTAAAAATTCACATGAAAACATAATTCATATTCTTTAGTTACTTATGATTATCCTAGCTGTCGTCCGTGTTCCCATGCTGTTTTATCTTTTCCCGGGATAAAAATATAGCCTATGTTACTCAGGTATAATGTAGCTTTTTATCGGCAAAAGAATTTTTGAAATCACTCCAGTAGTTTTTATGTTTATTCGTTAAATTGAAAAATACAAATCTTTCCTCTTTATAATATTAGTGTAGATTATACAATTTCATACAAAGAACAGGATGTGAAAATTCAAAATGAATCGAAACATTTAAACAAGGTAAGTTTTAATCCCATTTCGATGACAGGTGCGAAACTCAACACGGCTCGTTAATCCCAAGTTTTTGTTCCGGGACCAACGCCTCTTGAGTTTTCAATATGGCGGCGGAGTTATAAGCTGGCTGGTCTATTCTCATGTCCTTTCCTATTTTATTTTTATTTTGATTATAGAAATCAAATATCTTACCATGGTATAAGTTATAATGATTTCGGAGGTAAGGGATTGGTACATAATGGCAGCTTCCAAAATAGACCGATAGGTGACATAATTTTGCACATCTTCATTGTTAGATTCGTAACTACTCTGAGAGATCTCCGCCAAATAACATTATGAACTTAATAGTTTTTCGTATTTTTAACCCTTTTTAAAAATGTTATATAGAACTAGACAGTAGTTCTATTTTTGATCATACTTTTAAAACCATTCCTGAAGATAACAGTGAAATTTTAACCCCTAGTTTTGCAGCTGGGACGGTTGTCCCAAAACAACTTACAAAAAATTTCTTTTCCAGGAACATTATTTCAAGTAAACGCAACATAAGTTGTACATCATTCATACCTACCTAAAACTTAATTAAATTTATCTCTAGCAAATTTCATTTACGTCAAATTTAAGTCATACAATAACAATATTTTGACTACATCAGACCGCTTTCATAGAAACCCATAAAACATCGCAGACAAATAAAGATAACAGAAAATGATTACATGAATTTAAAAGTTTTTAGAATAACACTGTAAAAAGGGTTAGCTATATATTGTAGAGATTCTCGTACATTATTTGCTTAGTAAAATCGAGCCCCAGACTGTTTACTTTATTGTTTGCTGCAGATTTGCAAACTGGTAGAATAAATACTGACTTTATATATTTCAGTATATTTAAAATTTCTTTACAAATTTTATAGACTTGAGTTTACTCTACTCGTTCTAAAGTTATACAAGGTAAATACTTACATATGTAAAAATGATCGCGTGTTTGATTTTAGTTATACAATATTCATTAGGTATAATTTAAAATTATATTTAGAAAAAATGCTCATGAAATATAACCACAGATATTTAATTTCGAAAGCATTTATCCTTAACTTTTACTTGAACTCTAAAATTTTCTTTTAAAGCGAGTGGTTGTTAATTAACCGTAGTAATTTTCTCTAAAGTATTCACGAACAACGTTCTTTACAATAATTTCAGCATTTAATGAACCAAAATATTTTTATAAGTTTTTGATAGGATTACAAATCTTACTACAAAATTGTAATATGAAAGTTTATTTATAGAAGATGTTTGTTACTTTACTTTTTCACGCACTGCTGAAAGAGTTTTAATAAAACTTGGCACACAGGTGGATCAGCTTAGTATAAGCATTTTGGCGGGAACTTACGAAATGACGTTGCGTTTTCGTTTTTTTTTCATTAAATTTGTTCAGTTTGAGTTTTACTGAATAATATCGGTGGTGTTTTATCTAATAAAGATCAATCTAAGTGCACAAGTGACGTGAAATTAAATGAAAGCGTGTATCGTGACTTTTCAGGTTGCCCCAAACACTCCGTGAAGTTTTAGTGGAGCGGCCGCCAATTTCACAAAAACCTGTCCGGACGAGGACTACAATTTACAGTGAATGTGACTATATAAAGTGACTATAGCATAAAAGAAGAATATTAAAGCTGAAGAAAATGTATGCGTCTGAAAGATTTTGTATCTATGCTCAAGAATAAACATTATAAAAAAAACTTAGTAGGTATGAAACAGAGGATACTTTTAATTTCGGGGAAAAATAAGATATCTCGGGTACGAGGGTGATACCGTGGGACAGCTAGTAATTATATAAGTAACTAATTGTCCTCCGAGGTTCCACCCGCGGTCCCGAGGGAACCAATAGCATTTATACTTTCTGTGATTTCGTGATTAATCAATGAGTGGTTTTTCACTTATAGAAGGTATCCGGTAAGTAGTACGACCAATTTAAGGGGGAGATTGGTGAGCGGGCCTACCAAATATGCAAATATTAATTTAGTACAAGTGTCACCATTTTAGAGATAATTGTGTATTGATTTTAAATATCTCGAAAATGGTGACACATTTACTAAGGAATTTTTTACATATTTGGTAGGTGACCCACCCACCTATCCTCCTTTGTTTATCTTACTACTTACCGGACATCCTGTATATATATCTATAGATAGACGATAGATACGTACGACTATATTTTCCTAAGTAAAGATCATCACTGAGTCTTATAAAAGTGATGTAAAGGGCATTGTCCACTTTGTATGGGGTTTTGGCCTGGAGTGAACAGTCACTGAGAATAAAAACAATATGTAGAATTGGTAGCTTTACCCTGTAGGAATATCAAAAATAATAAGGTTTTGTATCCAGGTGTTTCTAATAGTTTTTTAGGAAACATTTATAAATGGCTTAAGCGATAAGGCCGCCTAGATTGTATTCACTTTTTTATATATTTTTTTATTTTTGTGTCATGAATTATTTGTATTTTGGTGTATAGAATAAAGAGTATTTCATTCATTCATTCATTCATTCATTCATTCATTCATTCATTCATTCATTCATTAATGGTTTTTGAAATAAAATATTTTTTTCCTCATCTTATTTTTTAATCAGATTCATAACTTACAAAAGCTCAGCATATAGCAGACATGTCTGAAGATTTAGTCCATTATTGGATTGAATTAACAAAATCCCAATCCCAATAATTAATTTTATATCTGCCTATAACCAACATGTAGATATATAAAGCCCCTATCCAGCTACAACATCAGATGCTAATATCACATCAAATTATTTCATTATGAATCAAAGCCGTTACACAATATTTTCAGTCTAGAGACATTTTTATGATTGATAGGGCTTCAGAGACTGTGTGCAATTGTTAGAACATAGCAATTATTAAGTGCAAATCTATGCATCTTTGCAAGAACACCAGTTTACATTTTGTATCAGTACGTAGACTTGAGATCTTGTTCTTAATAAAGAACATTTATAGCTAACACAAAAACAACGTTGCCAACCACTACTAGTAGAAGACTCTTCATTAGCCACAGTCGAAATGTTCAAAGCCAGAGTCCAGCAAGAATGCCATACTACAGTGCTATTAGTCACCTGTTGACAAAGCAAATATACCACACCATAAAAAAATAGGCTGCACGGGGACATGATACTATTCAAAGATTTGTTGGATAACAAATAGCGAATTAAACACTTACCACTTGGGGTGAGATCCACTGTATTACCGACATCACCTCCACCAGATCAAGGTTATGCCTTTTCCTTTGATTAAAGTCGGAATTACAATTGTTGCATCTCAATTCCATAGCATCGGACGTACCTTCCATAGGTATTACATCCATGGTAGGAAATAGTAGGAATCAAGTCAACATTTGGGCTTGGAACAGTATCGGTAGGAATCAAAGAGGATATAATCACCACGTTCTAGTAGGAATGCCAGTGTTGTCGTAAATAGCGTCATCGGTGTCTATTATGATTAGCAAAGTTCGAGGTATAAAACGGAAAAACAACAAATAAAGAGGAAACGCTGCCAGCCTTCTGGGAACCTTGCTGATCGGCAGCAGCGGCAGCCTCGAAGAAGTTTTTTATATATTATAGTTGTACATTTGCTTGTATATTTTGTACATTTGTTGTAAATAAAATAATTATATTCACAAATAAATAATAACAAAACAAGAGATTACGATAACTTGAAATGACAGACAAGTCAAATCAAACCTCAGTCAAACTCTGTCAAAGCTGTCAAACTGCTTAAACCAAGGCTGCCATAAAAATAATAATTAAATCGATTATCTTGAATAATCGAAATGCAATAATTCAATAGTAACATTACTTCTTTACTTGTAAATATATGAATGCAGTACAACGTGATTTCACGATTTTAATGCCTTTGTTAAATGTTTTGAATAATTAAACATCCTTCTTATGAAGTTAAATAAAATAGTATTATTGTAATCGATATAAAATACATATTTTAAAATCGATTTTTATTAGTTGTAATTGTTTTTTTTTATGCTGGCAATGTGACGCAGTCGTAATGCCGACAGGAAAAAGTAATTATGATTTAAAATACTTATTTATTTGATGTTTTTATCAGTGTAAATCTACACAACTAAAAATGACCAATATTCATGGTTTAATTAAAGATATTTTTTGGTACAAATGTTTTTCTCTAACAATTCTGTTCACGCCAAGCCGAAAATGAACAATGCCCTTTCACTTATACTACCTACCATTATTGAAACAACACGTGCATTACGCGTGTATTAATAATTTTAACGAGGAAACCAAACTCACCCGAAACCTCCGTCTTTTTATAACAAAAGCCCGCCCAAAATACTCTTCAGCCAAAGTAAATGAGGCTATGTAACAAGCACAGTATCAGCCGCCTGGGCCTCCGCTGATAGACGAACAAAGAAGTACCTATTGTGTGATGGGCCTATTGTGATCACAGCATCAGTTTTATTGCAATACTCTGTATCTATAACATAGCTACCGGGCTTTACATTATCATTATTTTAACAGGGATAAAGAATTATAGCGAGATACAAATAGGAACATATGATATGCCCTTTTTATGTTAAACTATTGACACGTTCGTCATTTTAATAAGTTATAAGTTAAAAATAACTTTTTTTAAAACAAGCTTTGGATTTAGAGTGACGTCACTTTATTTTTCGAGTTATTCTCAGCAAGCCCTTTCATTTGATACCTTTATTGTAGGATTGCATATAAAAAAATGTCCGCTATCTTAGGTGTTTTGCCATGTTGGATTTAGAATGACGTCATACAGGTAACCATGCATTGTCATCCAAACTAAACGTGTATACAAAATTTCAGCTCAATCGGTTAAAGATATCTGCTTCAAAATTGAGATTCCCCCCCCGGACAAACAATACATACATTGCAAGTTAATATAAAGCTTGTAAAAAGCAGTTTGAGATGGTTATAATAAGTCTACTTCTTGGAAAACAAACAGTTATCCAATCTGCGAGTGACAGTCTATGATGAAACGCTTCAACGAAATGAGATGATATAGAGCCTATAGCATACTACTACTCCATTTCTAAGCCACTTTCCAGCCACTCCCGATCAGGTCAAAATTATGAGATGTTACATCAAAGGCGAATAAAACGACATAATCTCATTTCCATTGCTTAGAGTGACACAGCACGTCCAAAAAAAGTTATTTGAAAATTTTTATTTTGCAATTTGCTACAAATTACCACAATAAAAGCAAGTTAGCGCCAACTGAAAGTTAAATTGGAAACTTGATGCGATTTTGAGGCGTGGTTCGTATGGCTTTTTTGCAAATATTTTTTACTTGATTATATTTTATGAAAGGATACCGAACTAATTAATCATAGACCCAGTCTGAGCTTTATTTTTGCTTTAATTGATCTGAGAACTTAATGAGTCTCACCTTTCTGCGAAGTTTACTATAAACACATTATCCAAGTAAAAAGTTTACTATAAACACATAATCCAAGTAAATTGTACGGTCGGCCAAGAAAGTGGTGTACCACCCTAAAGGTGAATGCCGCTTGCAGATTCATAGGTGATAAAGATTAGTTTCGCTTGCAGATCAATCTGACAACTTATGAAAACTCATGTCATTATTATGCATCTCTTTCAAGTGGTATCTTTTTAGTTTGAACCTTGTTGTAATTTTCGATGACTAGGAAACTAAATCAAAACTGGCACACCACTTTCTTGGCCGACCGTACATATTGTATTTGTGCTTATTAACTTATTAAGTAAGAAATAATATTTTAAATAAAATGAGCTATGTGTTAACGTGTAACCCTGCTAAAAAATGCTCCTATTTAAATATTTTTAAAATAAATATTTTGCTCATTCGAAATGAAATCGTCCCAATTCGGATTCGAGTTCTTTGATCGACCGTGATGTATTTTAACAAATAATTTGTTTTCCGTCGCACAGGGGAAGATTTTAGAACTAAAATTTGTCATTGAAATCTGAACCTTAACTCCTCGTCAGATAGCAGGAATTAATCTGCAGTAACACCAGTTTTCAGCAATTGTGAAATATAAATACAAGAATTTTGATTTCGCTGAATATGGACTCTATTTTACAAGATTTACAACTGAAAATTGTTTGAGTTAATGTTCCATGATGGCTTTGATACCATTCAGTTGTGGTCCTGGGTTAAGATATATATTAAGAAGAACTCAATTTATTGGCACAATCGATTGCAGTAGCCGGTTCTGGAAATTGGTAACTTAGTTTTGGACTTAGGAAAATACGCTAAATTCATAGGTATTATCAGATTGTTTTTCTGAGCTTGGGTTTAAATTATGCAATGAAATGGTAGATAATAAGCGTTCCGCGATTGGTACCATAAAACATGGCTAATTAGCTAACTTTGACCAGTGGCGCGTCGCCATCGTCAACGGATACATATGTGTATAATATCAAAAAATATTATCAAATTATTTTCGTTGGTAATATGTATTACATCGTAATAATATTTAATAGGCTCACTTTTAAAGGATAACCTTCGGATTAAGCTTTTAATTAAATTCTCATTTGATTACATGAAAATCCATTTATTTAGGCAACCTAAATTGTATCAAATGATTATTGTAATAAAAGCAATTTCAAAAGCGAATATAAAATATCCACTGGAATTTTTAAATTTATTTTACAAAACGTAAACGTATTAATCCGCTCGACGCTCTAGTTAACACTTCGCACTACCTCCACACGAAAATAATAACTGAGAGACGGTTCAGCTAGTTAAATAAATTTACAAAACAAACAAAAATGAACGGGAAGCGAATAATTGCATTACTGATATGTGCTTTGTTGCCATCATTATTTTCACGATCAACAATTTTCTTTAAATTATTATTTTAACGCAATGATAGCTTAGTGGTCGGATACTGCGGCGAAGGTCGTGAGTTCGAATCATACAATGCATCGAATTCGAGCTTGGAAAACATCGTGAGGAAACCACAGCACGGTGGTAGGAAACTTTGTAGTAGGTACTTGACCAAGCATCTGTTAGTGAGTTCCGGCAGTTGAATATGAGAGCCTTTAAGACATTGTGATAAGGTGTACAACACATTGGCAATCCCCCTGGTATTGCTAACGTCTATAGGCGACGGTAGTCACTTACCATCAGGTGACCCGCTTGCCTAGTTGTCAGATGTGGTTTAAATAAATCGTGTAACTAGAATCTCACCAACGATTTTATGTGATTGTAGAATCGTCATCTAACTATACTAATATTTTAAAGAGGTAAAGTTTGTGAGGTTGTAATCTCTGGATCTACTGAACCGATTTTGAAAATTATTTTACCAACAGAAAGCCACGTTATTTGTGAGTGTCACAGGCTATATGTTAACCCGAAAAATGAAAAGATCCCTCGGATGAAACCGCAGGGGACAGAGTAACTATTCTTAAACCCGTTGGAAATAAAGGAACGTGCATCTCTTAACTACAGAAATTACAACTCAACTTACAATAAAACTCCTAATAACTCTTTAAAGTTCTTAAAACATCTATTGTTGAATTTTCATTTCTATGTCACAAGCCGTCGCGTCGGCCTAAATTAAATACCCTTTTCTTAGCAACGGATTATTTAAAGTAATCTTTGATTAGGGAATTAAATCTTGTATTCAAATAACACCTGAAGTGCTAATTAATTAATGTCTATTTATAACAATAATCTCCAATATTATGTTACAAAGTGATTTCTGGTTCAAATCCCTAGATAGTATTTTCCATACTTACTCAATATTATAAATGCGAAAGTGTGTCTGTCGGTCTATCTGTCTGTGTACCTATTTACGCTTAAACCGCTGAACCGATTTAGATGAGATTTGGATGAATAGATGGAATCTTGGAGAAGGACATAGGATACTTTTGATCTCGGGAAAAGATAAGATCCTTCGGGAACACGGGTGAAACCGCGGGCGGAAAACTAGTAGGTATAACTTGGTACTTTATTAAGAACTTGCTTGATTATTTCTTCATTGTCTCCATAAAATAACACGACAGTATATAGTTATTTCATGTTTAATAGAAGCTAACTTCACGTGCGAATGTAATGGAAACTTTGCCTGAAACTTGTCGGAAGCTTCATATACGTGCAAACAAGTTACCGAGTTTTATAGAGTGTCGTTCTGACTTGTTACTGTCTTTCTTTTAACATGTACAGTTGGCAGCATAAGTTGTGAACTCTGAAACTATTCGCCTTCTATAGATATTTCAGTGTCTGAGACAAAAATGTGTAAGTTGAATAGAAAATTGTTTAAAATAGACAAATCAGTCAGTCAAGACTATTTTAACAAATAATAGTCTTGACTGACTGATTTATCAACGCTCAGCCTAAACCGCTTGAAATTTTTCATAGAAAAATCGTTTATAACATAGACGTCTACTAATAAAGGGTTTAACCCTTTGGCTCGTCGGTCGAGTGGTAGAACATGAGATCGTGGATAACTCCACGGAGCAATAAGCTAGTTACTAATACAAGTAAATGTCGCTAGAAACTTGTTTTTGTCGAGTTAGAGCAAAATTAAATCCAACATTTTTGTCTTTGATTAGGTACATCAATTTTCTACATTTTTATACATCCATCAAAATTTCTTAAACTTTTGTGTATTTAAAAACGTCTACTTTATATGATACATTAAATAAACAAGCATAAAGTCCTTTAAATCTTAAATAGATGATCTAAACAGACATTTAACTGATAATAACTAGCTTACGTCTCGCGTTTCACCCACGTTTCTAAAGTTGAAAGGAATAATGTACCGTGAAAGAATTTAAAAAATCATATAAGCACATCAGCACTTTCGGATATTACCTTCTACAACCAAACTTACAAACTTTACCTCTAAAATGTAGATAAGGATCCTTCCCGGATCATAAATATTTATAACGTTTTGACGACCCATAGATCGATGACTAGAACACATTATCATGATGGAAACTGGCTCAAACATTTGTTCCAAGCATGGCTGAGTGGACATAAGCTTGTCAGTTAGTCTTTGTGCATGGTTCGTTACTTATCTACGTATCTTTGACTACAAAGCAGTGACGGACTGATTGGAACTTTGGTATTATAATATATGAAAATATTTGCTCGTTGGCTAGTTGGCTGGCATCCTTTACCGATTCAAGATGGCGAGTAGCCGTTTAATCAATTGATTGATTATGTGGCATGCTACTATTTTGGCTCTGTTTTGACCCAGGTTTCGTTGTCATAAGTTATTTAATGAAACTTTGTTTACTCTATTTTAAATTAAATTTTCATTTGACCGCCAAAACACGCAAATACTAGGTATATAATTTTTTTTTATCAATTTAGATAGTTACAATTGATTTACAACAAATGTACAAAATATACAAGTTATATTATGTATAAAAAAACTTTCTCGAGGCTGCCGCTGCTGCCGATCGGCAAGGTTCCCGCAGCAGCAGCAAGCTGGCAGCGCTTGTAGATATAAATAGTGTTTCTGTTTTAAACCAACAAAAGGTTAATGGTTATGATTATTTTTTAAATTACTAGTAATAACATATGAAACAATTTCACGAATTAAGACTAGACAGGCAATCTGAGAGTATCTACAACTGCAATAAACTGAAACGAAATAATCTTAACTAATCAAAGTTTAAGTGACGATGTCGGAGACTTGCTTGTGCACCAGACGGCTAATTGAAGCAGGACTATAAGCTGCGGATTAGATTAAAATCTCTTGTAGACAGTGACCAAAGTAATCTAGAAGAACTAAACTAAACTTAACCTTTTGTGTAGGTATGTTAGGAAACTGGAGAAATTAGATTTACGTTACTCGCTAAGAGACACGCGTTCTTTTTCATGAAGAAAAATATAATTACATAATGCTACAAGATTTTTTCTAAAAAAAATAGCGATACATCAATTTTTGAAATTGATGTATCGCAATTTTTTAGAAAGGCCTGAGCGGCCTCGACACCCTTACGCGGGCGCGGCAGCTCTCTCAACCGGATAAAATTTTACACTTTGACTGACCGCTGAGGGCGCCCCAGGTGGGGCACGAGTTTCGGCTCAGGGCGTCGCCGGGGGACACAAAATGTTTTTTTTTTATTCCACAAGTGACAACCAGGCAGGCGGGTAACCTGACGGCAAGTGACAACTGTCGCCTATAGACATTAGCCATACCAGACTCCTCGGACATTTATTCACACACGGCTATCTGATCCCAAACTAAGCAGAGCTACAAATACACCTAGGACTCAGGATAAACAGACATGTTCATGCACACAAATGTCTGTCCCGGATGGGAATCGAACCCACGACCTGCGGCGCGATAGGTAGTGTGTTAACGAACCACGCCAACTGGCCCGTCTGAAGAATGATTGCCAATGTGTTGTACACCTTATTACAATGCCTTAAAATTTATTACGGGGGGCGATGTTCATAAACACAAATGTTTGTTCTGGATGGGAATCCAACCCACGACCTATCACGTCACAATGTTATTATTACTAACCATGACAAGCGGCCCGTTATCCTACTAACATTATAAATGTGAAAGTATGTTTGGATGTAAATATGTTTGTTACTCTTTTTAGCAAGAACTATTGAAACTTGAGATGTAGGTAGATTATATCCTGGAATAAAATATAGGATACTTTTTATCCCGGGATAAAATAAGATATCTCGGGAATGCGGGTGAAACCGCGGGGGACAGCTGGCAAAGTATATGTTACTAGCTATCCCCCGCGGGACACCGCATTCCCGTGGGATCTTTCACTCACAAATAACGTGGCTTTCTATTGGTAAAAGAATTTTCCAAATCGGTTCAGTAGATCCAGAAATTACCCCCTACAACCTCACAAACTTTACCTTACCATATCATAGACTAGCTGTCCCCAGCGGTTTCACCCGCATTAGTTTTTGCATGAAAGAGTAACAAACATAATGATATCCATCCTCAGATCCAGAACTTTCACACTTATAATAAATAAATACCTAGTAGTAAAATCTTTTGATGAATTTCCACCAAGGGAACTCAGAGTGTGGTCGACTTGTACCCAAGAAATGTTTCGCCAAGTAAATCAACTCCTACTTAAAGCCTACGAAACTTAGCAGTTGTTACTTAGTTGTAACTTGAGTATCAAATAGTTATGATTGAAAATGTACTTTCCATTAGTTCGGCTTGAAACGAGAATTGAAGGATAATTGATTTTGAATATCATATAACTTTGGACACGAACTCCAAGGACTGGCGAAAATTAGATGAAGGAGTTCTAAATTAGTACTTATTTTAGTTAGTTGCTTTAGAATTAGATAATTAAAACTATTTTTATTATATTCGTCATGGTATAACAAAAACGCGTAAGATGCGTTTAAATGTTTTTTAACATTGTGTATTTTCAGGTTTTTTTTATACTAAGTACCTTGGTCTTGGTCACCTGATGGTAAGTGACTATAGTATAGATAGACATTAGCAATACCATGAGGATTGCTCTAAATCTAAAGATCTAAAAGATCAATCTAAATGCACCAGTGAAATGAAATTAAATGAATGCCTTTATCGTGATTTTACAAGTAGCCCCAAAAAATCTGTGAAAAGCTTTAGTTGAACGGCCACCAATTTCAGTAAGACTAAGAAACCATTCCTGACTTGTACGAGCCATGACTAAGAATTTATGAATAAGTAGAGGATGGCAGAAATGTCCTAATGAAGATTTCCATCAACGAAAAACAAGTAAAAATAGTATAAAATACTAGAGGCAGCCTGTAATCCGGAAAAGCACATCAAATACTTTTTACTTTGCTGATAACTCTCTATAATACGAGTAAAACTGCAGAACGAAAGCTAGCTCAGGAATACCTACATGTAGATCATAATATACAGTCATTCAGCGACATGCCTTTAGGCAAACTCACAGTGTATTAGCATTTCAATTGCATGTGGTCCTACAAGCAATCCGGACACAAAAGAAAACTAGTTGAACACTAGGCTGGGCACTACAAATTGGACTTTACTACAAATTAGATCTGACGTTGATGTAGTACTGGCATTTCTGAAGGATATAGGGTCGTTTTTACAGTGACAATGATTGAGTAATGCAGAATGGGGCATGTTTCTGTGTGTGTGTAGGCGACAGTACGTCAGATGATGTACAATCGTGGATTAAAATGTTAGAGGCCTATAGAAAACATTGTGATTGCAATTTTTAACCTGCACCAAAATCCTTCAAAAACATTTTTCTAGAGGTGATTCCGAATCGAATGAGCCATCGCTCATATTTTTAGGACCTTTATCTCTATTTTTCACGTTTTTGAACTTGTTGACTAGACTATTAAGCATAAAACAAACTTGTGACGATTTAAAAATACTTGTAATGGCTTCATTTAATAAAGATATTTTGAATTTGAATTTAAATTTACTCAAATCATAATAATATACTTTGTGATACCTAGCATTTTCATAATTTTCATAATATGTTAAAAGAACTTACTTAACAGAAGCACGGTGCCACGCACCCTCACCAGCTTTATTGGCGGGCCTCCGCGCAAGCACCCGCGCTTTCGGACACCATCGGCGACTGACGATTCTGGCTGGCCATAACCTAACCCCAATTATGGGGCACCACAGAAAAGATACTGGTACCTACTACGTTATACCTATACAGTTGTTATTTGAAAAGTCAATCGGACCTTGACATCATTTATTTTTGGTGTAAAACCAAAAACAGAAAAAAATAATCTGAATTAAATCCTTTTGCCCATCTTAATTATACAAGAAATCTGGTCGCTCCAAACCAGCGGCTCTACAATGACGTTAAATTAAAGACAAGCAAGATGAAGGGCGATTGATGTTTATAATTAACATCATTGAGGGCGGGACAGACTGCGTGCCGCTTGATATAGCCGCGCTGTGTGAACCCACCTTTAGGTTTTCACTCCACTGCAAAACGTGAAGAGTAAAAGCTAGTGTTTTTTTTTATGAAAGAAATGTGTGGGGTGTGCGTGATCCTGTTATCACAATGGCCTGAACTTAAAGCAGCATTTTTTTTTTAAAGATTTTTCTAATTATTAAAAAATCTTTCTTTCCTCGTGAGTTGTATAGCGATTTAAATTTGAATAAATATCCTCAGACATTTTTCACACACGGGTATCAGCTCCCAAACTAAACAGAACTTGTGCTATGGAAAACAGATGACGGATATACCTACCTTCTTTTTTGGAAATACTTCCATAATAATTGATAATCTATACTTATTTAGCATCAAACCATGAGTTGCCCCATGTACGATAAATTTCGTAATATTCAAGCGATTAATTCTGCATTAGTGAAGTACATACATACTTTTAGGTACTACTGATAATGTTATATGTTTAATAAACCGTCCCTGTGAAAGTCAGGTGGAGACAGAGAGAGTGAAATGAAATGAAATGAAATGAAATTGTTTATTCATCCAAATAGGCCTTCACAGGCACTTATGAATCGCCAGACTCTAAATGCTCGGTTCGGAAGGTTGCTTTTGCTGAGAAGAGCCGGCAATAAGCTCAGCAATTACTCTTTTAAAAAACAACTTACACCTATTACATTCAATAATTATTTATCTAGTCTCACTGACAATATTTGCGTGTTATGGCGGAAAAAATAGTAATCTTTAGAATTTAATTATGACTATGATAAACAACAAACTCAAGCAGTCCAGCCAGTACACTACATAACTTCTGTATAACTAAAACGTAGTGATTACATACTCTTTGGTATAACCTTGATGAGTTGTTTTTGCTTGCAGTGGAAACAGGCCCTTAGAGTGGTACAGTTGAGTGGACAACGGGGTCATGTGGGGTTCGATACCCGTTCACGATAGTTTCACCAATGTTAACCCTTTGATAATAAAATAAATATTTATTCAACACTTCAATGCGACAATGTAACGGAAAATGGTTTTGTTATGTTATTGATATTATATTAAACGTGAAGTTGCCTCAAATGAAAATGCCTGAAAGTGGTACAAAAAGTTTTTTTTCTGAAACCTAGCTTTCACCCACGATGCGGATGAAAAATAGGGGATTTACCCCTTATGGTTTAAAAATCCCCTTCTTATAGAACCTGTGCACAATATTTCATGTTTAGGCTGTATACTAATAGGGCAGTCATTTAGTCGGTCGGTCAGGACAAGAGAGTTTTATTTATATACTAGCGCCCTCCCGCGATTTCACCCGCGTACCGAAAGGAATCCTTGAGAGGTTGAATTTTCGACAATCCTTTCTTAGTGGTAACCTACTTTCTCCCTATAATGAGGAATCTACGAACCAAATTAAAAGTTTGTAGCATTTATAATTTCTGAAATTTCGTGATCAATCAGTGACGGATATTTCACTTTTATTAATTAAAATGTCAAAACAATAGTTTGTATGGAGATATAAATTGTATAAAATACTGACCAGTGACGTCATAAATAATATACACCATCAAAAGCAACTCTATGTTTTTAAAATGGTAATTAAAAATCATAAAATTGTAGTTGAATTTTACGAAAGTGTTCGCTACATTTGAGTATTTTTAAGGGTTTTCCACAAATACACTGGGTAGTTTTAGAACAGCATTACTTATGTCAGAAAGCACCTTCATGCATCTTTGAGAGACAATAATTATTTCGAAAGATCGAGATAGTGATATTCTTTTGCGCACGGCGATCGCCTACATTTGATGTCGTTCTTATTACGTACCGTATGCCTCAGACAACTTTGTACTGACCATTTTCACGTCCAAAAATAATGTCGTGAAATTAGGCGTCGTCTGTTAGAGGCCTCATATTTTTTTTGCTACACTTGAAATCTTGTCACTTGAAACTGGGAAGTGACTACCGTCGCCTATAGACATTAGCAATACCAAGGGGATTGCCAATGTGTTGTACACCTTATTAAAATGGGCTCTCAAGTACTACTGCCGGAACACACCAATAGGTGCTTAGCGTCAGATTTTCAACCCGAGGGCGGTAGCCAGCCAGTCGAGTACTACAAAGTACCCTACCACCATGCTATGGTTTCCTCACGATGTTTTCCTTCACAGAAAGCTAAAGTCCATTGTAGGATTCAAACCCACGACCTTCGCCGCGGTATCCGACGTCACTACCACTGAGCTATCGTCGCCTTAAATGGTTCGATTGTAACATTGTTAATCTGACAATAACAGAGCACCCCGTCAATGTGATCAGTCCATAGCTCCGACGCCTTAGTTTCTATCAATCCAAAACAAATGGTGTTCTTTTTCACAGTCACAATTAATTCATCCCGACATCCGACAGACGTTGTAATTACACAGATTTGTTCGACTTTCTACAAGAAATAATCGAGTTGGGACGACATTGAGCTTTGCGATAATTAACTTAGAGCCCTGATTACATCAGAACTTCTTCAACAGCAGATGTGACCTGTACATAGATAACTAACATACTAAAACGAGGACATTAATAAACTAATAGGGACTTATATAGGCCTTAGTATCTGGTATAAATTTCAACTAGCCGTTCCCGAGAAAATCGGTGGTGACACACGGACATACGGACGGACTGACGGACAGACAGACGGACAAGAGAGTGATCTTATATCCGAGGATATTTATTATTTATTTATTTATTTATTATCTTATAAGGGTTTTTTACCTTTTGAGGTACGGAACCCTAAAAACACTAAATTACAGTAATAAATGGCTTAAATTTTTTGTCATCCTATTGAATGGAATATATTTATAAGTATTTGGCTCAGGTTGAATTTTAAAAATACTTTTTTGATATCCAACAATGACTTAGATCCTAAGTCCCTAAGAGGGCAGTAAGTATCCACAGAGCTTCTCCATAGCGACCGGTTTTAAGCAACATGCTTCACTTCGGGCCACGTCAATCCTATGGATTTTATCTCCACAGCGACAGAGCGTCGCCATGTGTGTTTGGGTCGGCCACGTTTTCTCTTTTCTTGAGGAGTCCATTCCAACCCTTGTCTCAGTATGTGGCTAATGAGCCCCACAGAGCTATGGCTAATCCAAGTCCATATCATCGCAAGATCTGATAACCGATCGGTTTTCGCGACAATGTCTCAGCAGGCAGTCGTTGGATATTTTCTCGGGCCAGAAAATTCCGAGAATTTGTCGGAAGCATCGTTTGAGGAAGACCTGTATCCGCGAGGTGATGTTTTTGGTCACCCTCCACATTTTGCAGCCATACAGCAGTATTTTTGATATCCAACAATATATCTACGTTCATGCCTAAGTTAATGCCTACCATCTACGTCAATGCCTAAGTCCAAAAATAAGCTATTTTGTCACCTAGTGGCACAAAATAAGAACCAGTGTGCAAAATTTAATATGTTAGCCCGAGCGGCTTAGGTTGTGTTAGTAGTCATAACTACCTTTATATGTTTACACATTTCCTCGCAACTAACATATACAATTCACTGGAGGTAGTTTACAAATTAAACTGTCACAGTAACCCGCACAATCCTTTGAAAACTGTTGAAGGCACGTTTTCAGGGTTCCGCAACTATAGCTCGATGACGGTAACCGATTTTATGAAGTGGATCATAGATTACTTGAGTGAAATAGGTAAGCTGGCTCCATTAACACGGAATAGCTAAAATTTACCTTATTGGTGATGGATTTGATTTCTTTTTGCAAGCTCTTGATTTTTGCAACATGTCTCGTGTGTAAGACATTATATTTTAACATGTTGTTTTCTAATTAGAACACGATTCAAGTAACCTTGGCATAAGACAGAAAACTAAGGAAAATAATAATCTTATGTAACATTGTGTAAATAATTTTTCTTTTTAACTCTAATGTTTATCTGATCTAGAGCAAACTTATCTATCCTTAAATATACTCCTATAAACATAAAATTTGCAGAGGAAATTCAATTTACAAATGTAGCTTCGACGACGCGAAAATATTATCACGTAACAGTTTAATGTAATATAATACTTATATACCCATAATAATGTATTCTATAATATAGCTATAATACTTGACAAGAAGGTAAACATTTGGAGTAAAGAGCTTTCTCTTACATAACTGTGTTTTGGTTCGGGAGCTCTGTGTTAATGGCAACCTTTCAAAATATAAACTTGCGGCTCACTTGATACCAAAGGCAAAAGTGTTCTATATTATATTCCTGGATATGACCAATCTTTGTGCCATATTACAAGCAAGTCTACTGAACCGTTTTGGAGCTGAGTATATTGGAGGATTTTAGATAGAGGTAGATGGAACATTGGTGAACTTTTACTGATACTTTGTAGCCCGAAAAAAGATAAAATCCCTCGGGAACGCGACGCTAGTCTTGAAAATGCAGAAATTCATACCACAATAGACAATTCTATTCGAATGAGCAATAAGTTCCAAATACATGGTCAACATCGCAGTCACATAGGTAGGTATATACAGTTGATCCAGATAGCTTTCAGCCTCAAGATTTCTAGACAATTGTCATCGGCTATTGTACTATGGTCAATAATGGACGGCTATTGTTCGGCGTAAGATCTAGTTTTGCATTGTATTTGTTCGATAAATGCAGATTTGTGTGAATTGACTCTTCCGTGGTTGAAGACTTAGAGGATTATTCTTGTGCCTGTCTTTCTGCCATCAGTGTTTTTGTGTAGAATTAACTGAAATCTCCTGTCTGACATAGCTTATTGTCTTTAAATTTACTGGACGCGAAGTCAAAATTTGGCACATACCTATATACATAGAGTTGGATGACCCAATCAGAGCTTATAGTGTAAATATGAATTCCGATTTCGAGGGTTAGTTTTGCGGGTCTTAGAAAAATGTAAATAATATAATTGTAAAAGTGCATCGTATCACTTATTATTATTATTATGTCGAATGAAAGTGTTCTGAAATGTATTTAGTTTTTAAAATGCAAAAATGCAAATAGGCATACTAAATCTCAGAACTATTACTGTAGAACAGGCAATAAAAAAGTAACTATTGGGTATTAAGTTTTTAACCGGAAAACCTAGATGAAGAACATTAAACGTACTTAATACCAAAATATATTATTACAATAATTATCGTAATTGAATGAAACGTCACTAAATTTTTATATTTTTAATAAGGAACTCTGATGAAACATTATTTTTAACCGACTTCAAAAAAGGAGGAGGTTCTCAATTCAACTGTATGTTTTTTTTTTGTTTTTTGTTTGTTTGTTACGCGATTTCTCTGCCAATTATGAATAGATTTTGATGATTCTTTTTTGTTTGGTAGATCATGCTTCAGAGGTGGTCCCATTTAAATTTTATCGAAATTGATTCTCCATTTTTTTAGAAAATCAACAAAAACCAAAAAATATATATCTTGGTTTATAAACTTAGTGAATCAAACTGAGTCGTTGAGCATGACTTTTTGGATTTGGATGAAATTTTGTGTGTATACTTCAATGGGTTCTTCGATGGTTTTAAAATACAATTGGACCCGGTAGGTGGCGCTGGAATCGAGTTCCAAGATTTGTTTCAATTTCAGGGCAGGACGACGACGTCTGCCGGGCCCGCTAGTTATACATATATTATATTTTACCGGACAGACTAGTTCAAGTTAGACGATTTCAGGACAAACTAGTTTTGCCTAGGATAACATATAATAAGGAATAAACTTTAAAAATTGAAAAATAAAATTATTTTTAAAAATAAAAAACAAAAACCGACTTCAAAACTGTAACCTATACCTATGTACAAACATAAACTAAAAAGTAAAGAATAATATTTTAATTTCAAAGTAAGAGCCTTAAAGGACAATCAACAAAATTATTGATATTTATAAACAGTTCTTTTTGGAGTGGGTGCCAGCCAAGAAGGACAGTTTAATTCTGCCTTTGTAACAAACTTCGAAAAGTAGGGGAGCGACGGCGCAGACCTAAGGAACATTACCGTAAGGAGAGGTGTCGTAAGACGTTTTCTCGTATGAACACTTCCAGTTCAAAACTGTCCTTCTTCTTGGCTGGCACCGACTCCAAAAAGAACTGTTTATAAATATCAATAATTTTGTTGATTGTCCTTTAAGGCTCTTACTTTGAAATTAAAATATTATTCTTTACTTTTTAGTTTATGTTTGTACATAGGTTTAGGTTACAGTTTAGAAGTTGGTTTTTGTTTTTTATTTTTAATTTCTACTGGCTTCCACCCTAAGATTACGGCTACATTTATAGAATACACGATGAATTAGTCTTTTTGCAACAAACCAAGCCAACTTCTCTAGTATTTTCACATTTATTTATGTAGGAAGTAATAACACGATTATTTTGATATCCTTACTGTAATTTCATTTTGTCATGGTCTCACTCTACTATATTCAATGAAAAATAAATAAATATAATCAAAATAAAATTCGGCAAAGTATTTGAATAACACCATTGACTTGGAAAACAATTTTCAACAGACTGAATTTTCGGCAATATCTTGAATTTTTTTGGTACGATATCGTATTTATATTATGAAATTTGGAAGATGTTTGTTCAAAATTGTATTTAGTAGTGTTATCGTTTACTCATATAGAATAGAAATTATATCAAACGAACACTTCAGAATTAGGCTCTATTCGTCATATTTATAACGACAAATTGTCAAAGCGAATATCCACTAGTTTAAATCCGCACCCAACCCTGGCACTGCTGACGCTCAAAGGGAAACTTTTAAACTCCACCCGATCGACGTAGAACGAGACAAATTTCATTTTGAACCCGCCGCTTTCCCCGTTGGGAATCACATTCATTTACCACCTAGCTAGCGGTTAGATTCAATTCGACAAAGCTTTTATTACATGGACGCTTATTGCACTGTAGGTACAGTTTGGATTTGAATGTATAGTTTTCAGTGAATCAAATCTTTGAGTATTGAACGGGTTGGCCTTGAACTTGTTTTGTTGTTAACTTGACAGGGAATAGGCTCTTGGTCAGTAGGGATGAAGCGTATGAAAAGGTAATGAACTTCATTGAAATGTGCTCCTATTATCTGGAATCCTATAATAATATTTAGACCTCATGTGGGCCATCGGGTGAGTCAATAAATGTCTATATTGATTCGTTTGATATTCACATGTTCCATAAATATAACAAATAGGATTCTGAAACATTGTTGCCAAATTAAATGAAGTTCACATGTGTGTCAAAAGTATATTTTCTATGATTAATTCGATTTGTTTCATACAGTTTTTTACAACAAATTATATACAGAATATACATAAGGTTTCTTGTATAAAAAAACTTGTCGCTGTCAATTTAATTTCTCATTCGTCATGACATGATATTAGGTAATCTGCCGTTTGGAGACGTTATTTTGGTAACATTATCAGGTTTTTCTAAGCCTTCACTTCTTAAGGCTTGTCCTGGGCAAAACACTGTAAAATTAGATATCTTTGCAATCGGTTTTTACGTTACCCGTAGTGTTAATTAATCAGAAAAAAATAAGCAATAATCTACCAGATATGTGAAATTATGTGGTTTTCTTTGAATTCTATTTTAACTTATATTTTTTTTTTTTTTTTTTTTTTTATGTCACAAGTGACAACGAGGCAGGCGGGTCACCTGATGGTAAGTGACAACCATCGCCTATAGACATTGGCAATACCAGAGGATTGCTAATGTGTTGTACACCTTATTACAATGCCTTAAAGGCGAACTGGCTCTCAAGTGCAATTGCCGGAACACACCAACAGGTGCTTGGCGACAGATTTTCAACTTGAGGGTGGTAGCCAGCCAGTCGAGTACTACAAAGTACCCTACCACCGTGCTGTGGTTTCCTCACGATGTTTTCCTTCACCGAAAGCTCAAGCTCATTGTAAGGATTCGAACCCACGACCTTCGCCGCGGTAACCGACGTCACTTACCACTGAGCTATCATCGCCTTGTAAGGATTCGATTATAGAACTGAAGAAAAAAAATACTAAAGCTACCCCTATTTTTTGTAGTTGAAACGATATTACTGCTGCATTTTTTATCGAAATTGTATGAAAATTTATACACTTATTTAAAAACCAATATTACATTATGTGGTTTACTTACTTTTTTTTTAAATCAGTATGTATTAATTTAAATAAATAAACAAAGCATTTCAGTCGAGCAAATTTTGCACCGCACCCCGCTCTCGTCCATAAAGTCAGTGCGGGGCGAGTCGTGTTGCTAGACGGACCTGTGCTGCGTTGTGGAAGGAGCTTATCAGTTTGCCGAAATAATTCTTAGTCTTTTGCGTGTATTTAGAGTAAACAGATACAGAGGCGTCCTAACATTTCATGAACATAATTAATATAAAAAAATTCAAAAAGTACGCCTGTATTGGTCCAAATTATCAATTTATGCCTTTTGCGGTTGAGACCATGGGTCCGTGGGGGTCTGAAGCTCGTCGTTTCGCAAATATTTTATGTAAAAAATTAATCGAGGCCTCGGGTGACCGGCGGGCGGGGAGCTTTTTCCGCCAACGCATCAGCTTGGCCATCCAAAGAGGAAACGCTGCCAGCCTTCTGGGAACCTTGCCGATCGGCAGCAGCGGCAGCCTCGAAGAAGTTTTTTATGTATTGTAATTGTACATTTGCATGTATATTTTGTACATTTGTTGTAAATAATAAAATTAATATAATAAGTGTTTATTATTACGAGTAGTGTAGTCATTCGAGGCAAGGACGTAGCATTATTTTAGATTCAATAATAGTTAATGTAATATTTTTAGTTTCCTGTAGTTTCACAGACATACAGACATTTATAGGTTACAGCCTAGGGTTGATAATTTTTGAAACAAAAAAATTATAATAGTATGATGAAACCAATTAGAAAAAGAAGAGAATGTAAAAAAATTAAAGGAAAAATAAATTAAATTTCGATGAATTTTAAAATGTTTATTATGGATAAGCTTGTGTTTGACTACAATCTCACTATGGTAAGTGATGATGTGGCCGAAAGTGGTAAGCACACAAAGCCTAGATGGGAACTGGCTCGCAAGGGCAACTGTCGGAACACACCTATAGGTGCTTGGCGACAGATTTTCAACTTGAGGGTGGTAACCAGCCAGTTGGGTACTACAAAGTACCCTACCACCTTGCTATGGTTTCCTCACGATGTTTTCCTTCACCGAAAGCTCATTGTAAGCTCATTGAAAGGATTCGAACCCACGACCTTCGCCGCGGTATCCGACGTCACTTACTGTTGAATGTAGCAACAAATAAGTAATCTATGGTCATATATGTCAATTGTGTCCACTGGTGTCGCCACCATCAATGCGAGTAATCCGTGTAACAATTTCATGTTGAATAAAGTGATCTCCATCTTGGAACATACATGTTTATTTTACTGGCATAATATAACTCCTCTCTGCTACCGAAATACCTCAAATCGTACAGGTTATGGGCCCAGGCATCTTGAAGATCCTATCAACAGAGAGAGTTATCGACTTAATAAGAAATACGGCGGCGGTAAAGTTGTCTCAAAAGGGCGTCGGTAAAAGGCGTCACACCGCATGGTGCTTGATGGTTGAATCAAGTTAAAAAGTCAGTCAGTATGGATACAGCAAGTATGGATTTGTCTAAATTTACCAAATTAGATGGGGTGACAAACTGGAGTACCTGGAAATTTAGAATCAAGGTGATTTTGAAGGCGGCAGATGTCTTCAAAGTTGTTGATGGTACATGTGCCCGTCCGGTCAAGGACGCGGAAACGGATGGAAAATGGATGATGTGGGACGCTAAGGCGCAAGGTATAATTGTAACGAGATTGTCGGACAAGGTTACAGCACAAATTTACTGCTGTGAATCTGCAGCGGAAATGTGGACAAAACTTCATGCTATTTATGAACAAAAAGGTGAACTGTCATTGCATCTATTACAACAAAAATTCTTTGCACTCCAATATGGTCCAAATGAGACTATGTCCCAGTTTTTATCTCACGTTGAAGAAATTCAGAGTAATTTAAAAGCATTGGAAGGAGATGTCAATGAGAGCATGTTAATTACTAAAATAATAACAAGCTTGCCGGAGCAGTATCAACATTTTATATCTGCATGGGAGTCGGTGCCTAAAGAACACAGAACAATGGAAGTTTTATCAGCTCGTCTTCTAGTGGAGGAACAGCGGTACATGGCAAAGATTGAAGACTCTGAGGCTTCTGCTTTTCCAGCAATAAAAAAATCAAGAAAGTGTTTTAAATGTGGTAAATTAGGACATTATAAACAGCAATGTAAATCTGGTAACAATAATAACATTCCAAGTGTAAGTAATAACACAAATTTTCCACGTAAGTATTGTAAAATATGTAAAAAACAAGGTCACTTGCCTAGTGTCTGTTGGTTTAGGAACAAAAATGACAACAGTAATAGTAATGGTAGTAATGCATTTCATGTGTCTGTACTATGTGCTTTGAATTCTGAGCTTGTAAGTGATGAATGGGTGATGGACAGCGGTGCATCTGAGCACATGTCACATAATAAGGATATTTTCATTAACTACAGTCCTTTTCAGTCTCCTAAACAGATACTAATAGGTAATGGTACAAAGATTCCAGCTTTAGGTTTAGGTGATATAAATTTAGAAGCATTTAACGGCCAGGAATGGTTAAATAGTACATTATATAATGTACTGTATGTTCCAGACTTAAAAATAAATCTATTTTCAGTTAGTGCTTCTACTGATAAAGGTTACAGCCTAAATATGGACAATGAGATGTGTAAGTTTATAAAGCAAGGTAATAAAAAGGTATGTGCTATTGCGTTTCGGAAAAATAATTTATATATTATGAGGTTTAGAAACAAGTATATAAATGCCTGTGTAGGACGTTTGAATAATAGTTTATCTGAGTGGCATAAAAAAATGGTACATCAAGATATAGAGCAAGTAAAATGTATTCTAAAAAAATGTAATGAGAACTTTTCTTTAAGTTGTGAAGAATCTACTTGTATTTCATGTCTTAAGGGTAAGTTACACAAGCAACCATTTTTAAATTGTGAAGTTAGGGCTCAACAGCCAGGGGAATTGATACATATGGATTTGTGTGGCCCCATGGAGTCAGTGTCATTGGGAGGAGCCAGATATTATTTTTTAATTAAAGATGACTACTCAAGATTTAAAATAGTATACTTTTTAAAAAATAAAAGTGAAGTACCAGATAAAATTAATAATTTTCTAAAGTTAACTAAAAATTTAGGTCATAGGATTAAAATCATAAGGTCTGATAATGGAACTGAATTTATAAACAGTAAGGTAAAATCATTATTTGAAAACTTAGGTATTATTCACCAAACAAGTGTAGCTTATACACCAGAACAAAATGGTTGTGCAGAAAGGGAAATCCGCACCATTACAGAAGCAGCTAGGACTTTATTGTTAGAAACAAACTTAAATAAAAATCTGTGGGCAGAGGCTGTGAATACAGCAGTGTTTGTCCTTAATAGAACAGGGAAAAGTCGCGTTCAAAATAAAACTCCTTACGAATTGTGGTTTAATAAAATGGTCTACGATATTAATAAATTAAAAGTTTTTGGTTCACGAGTAGCTGTGCATGTACCCGATCAAAAGAGTCTTAAGTTTGATTCGAATTCGGAATTTGGTTATTTTGTTGGTTATGGTGAAACGACCAAAGGTTACAGAATTTATTTTCCTGACAAAAATAATGTTTTAATAAAGAGAGAAGTAGTTTTTATAAAAGAAAATCCCCAAAACCCTATGTCATTAAAAGAAACTGAAATAGAAAACGAGCAGAAAATAAATAATAGAGAACAAAAAGTAGATGATATAGAAGAATATTACTATGAGGAAGGTGATGAAGAGAGAACACAGTCACAAGAATATGTTGAAAATTTAGAAGGAATAGTTAGTCCAGAATTAACTAAAGAAGATATGGAAGAAGATGTTGAGTTGGAGGAAAGAGCTGAAGAAAGACCTCAACAATTAACACACTCAACAAGATATAGAGAAATAAAGAAGCCATTGTGGCTAGCTGATTATGATACAAATTTTTTATCGATTAACACGGAACCAGTTTCTTTAGAAGAAGCGTTGAATTCTAAAGAAAAAGAAGAGTGGAAGAATGCTATGAAGATTGAGCTAGATACTCTGAAAGAAAATAACACATGGACAATAGTAAATAGTGTTCCAGAAGGGAATAAAGCAATTTCTAGTAAATGGGTTTTCAAAATAAAACAAGTAGGTAATGAAAAAGTTTATAAAGCTAGATTAGTAGCAAGAGGATTTGAACAGTCAGATTGTGATTTAGAAGTCTATTCCCCGGTGGCAAAATTGCCAACATTTAGAGTATTTTTAGCAGTTGCCAGTAAACTTCAACTTCCAGTCCATCAGATGGATGTTGTTGGTGCCTTTTTACATGGTGACATAGATGAAACTGTATACCTAAAATTACCAAGTGGTGAAACCTGCAAATTAAATAAGTCATTATATGGTCTGAAAAAATCCCCAAAATATTGGAATAAAAAGTTTGATGAGTTCATGACTAAAGAGAATTTCAGTAAATCTAAAAATGATCATTGTTTATACATAAGGAAGGTAAATGGATGTAAACTATATGTTTTACTATTTGTTGATGATATACTTTTGTTTTCTTCTGAAACTAAAGATTTAAATGATTTTAAAAGAGAATTAGGCAGAAACTTTAAAATGAAAGACTTGGGTTTAGCAAAAAGTTATTTAGGTATTGATATTGAGCAAAATGAAGGTAAAATAGTAATTAGTCAGAAATCATATTTAATTAAAGTTCTTGAACGTTATAATATGTCAAATTGCAAACCAGTTCCTACACCAATAGATCAAAACTTTAAGTTTGAAATATTAAAGAGAGAAAGATCTGAATGCCCAGAAATAGAGAAAAAGTGTAGACAACTTATAGGCAGTTTAATGTATGCAGTTTGTGGTACCAGACCAGATCTATGCGTATCGGTTAGTTTTCTCAGTAGATATCAACACTGTGCTAGTGTTATGTTGTACAAGGCATTAAAACGTATTTTACGGTATATCAAAGGTACATTAAATTATTCATTGGTGTATAACAGCATGGGCACAGAATTGCAATGTTTTGTAGATGCAGACTGGGCAAGCGACACTCAGGATAGGAAATCAACCACTGGTTATTTCTTTAAAATATTTGATTGTACTATAATATGGTGTTGTAAAAAACAGCTTAGTGTGTCATTGTCGTCCACTGAGTCTGAATATATTGCTTTAAGTGTGGCTATAACAGAGGCATGTTGGTTGAAAAACTTGTTGTGTGACTTTGATGTTGTCAATAATGAAGTGACTATATATGAAGATAATCAGTCAGTAATAAAACTAGTTTTTGATAATGAAAATAATAAAAGATTAAAACATTTGGATATTAGGTATCACTTCATTATGGACAAAATAAAAGAAAAATGTATTACATTGAAGTATATTAAATCACAAGATAATTTAGCTGATTTATTAACTAAGCCATTAGGTAAAACTGTATTTGAAAAGTTTGTTAAGTTAATTTTTTTAGAAACTTAAGAGTATATTATTTGTGATGGTTGGTCATGCTTCAAAAGTTTTGTTAGTAGTCATAAGTTAGTAAACAAAAATAAATAAATATTTGTCTAAAGTCAGTTACAGAAAATAAATAATTGTTAAAAATTAGTTCAATAAAGGTTATGTATTAAAAAAGATATTTGTTGAGGGGGGGTGTTGAATGTAGCAACAAATAAGTAATCTGTGGTCATATATGTCAATTGTGTCCACTGGTGTCGCCACCATCAATGCGAGTAATCCGTGTAACAATTTCATGTTGAATAAAGTGATCTCCATCTTGGAACATACATGTTTATTTTACTGGCATAATATAACTCCTCTCTGCTACCGAAATACCTCAAATCGTACACTTACCACTGAGCTATCATCGCCTTAGTAGGATAATATAATAATAATAATATATAATTAGCAGGTATAGTAAGATAGTACCTACCAATAGCATAGGAAGTATAAAGTACCTAAGTTTTTTTTACATCGAATGAGGCTAAAAATAACAAAATTTACCATTTACGAGTAAGTATCTCAAACATTTTTAGGTAGGTAAAATCATTTTTGGCAAATCTTATTGTGATGTAGGATCACAATAAGATTTGCCTAAAATGATTTTATTTCTATTGTTTCACAAAAATAACATAATACAATATTACTAGTACAGTACCTATGTACTATAATATTATAGTTATTATACTACACAAATATATACCTAGGTAGTGCCTACTTTTTTGGATTGCTATTTTTGAGATACAACAATAGAGTAATAATCATTTTAGGAGAAACTTATTGTGATGATAAATTGTAAAACAAGTTAGAGTTATAGCAATAGTGATCTCTCTGTAACTTGACTATTCTATGACAGCAGCGTGTGTTATCGCTACGCTTGTTCATGATGTAGCGAGCGCATCGTGCGCGATGTTTAGGTGAGGGTGGTGCGGGGTGCGGTACAGAGCTCCGACCAAACGCTCAAGGTTGTTGGCGCCGGTGCGAGCCTCATATATTGGGTTGGTAAATAAGTATTACAAACCATCTAAGATTAAGTAGTTTCAATTTTAAACTGATATAGGTATCTACCAAAAATATAAAAATTTACTACATATTTACAAAAAAATCACATTAAAAAATTTCCTTATACCTCAACCAAGCATCAATCACAAAATGATTGATTACATATTTATACCTCGCTGAGCAGATTTTATACCCCATTAAGCGTTCGCAAAGGTAAATAATCCCCAACACGAAAATACAGCCGTCTGTACACTCATGAATATTCATATTAGATAGCTAATTAATACACAACGCTATGCTAATTGAGTGGTGAAGGGGCTGAACGTCCGTGTCACTTGAAAAGTATTTGATTTACGGCTAGAGGTCCGCCTCCAAGGATTTGGTGCTTCGGTAATTTCCGTAACTCATCGTCGCCTCACGACTATTCTTGTTTATGTATAACTATAAAAAATAATGTTCAAAATACTAATGATTGCTCTAATTGGTCCATCCGAAAAAGTTACCATCTCTTATTTTTAAAAGTATTAATCGCTATAAAGATTCTTAGGGTCAGCTCACACCGAGCTAAATACAGCGACTCAAAATATAACTTTATTTACTACACGAAAAGATACACATTTCTTTGTGAGAATACAGAATACGTTACATCACGCAACGCTGCGGCCTCTTCCAGTATCGTCGCGTCTCGGTGTGAACTGACCCTTAGGTTTTCAAAATATCAGTAATACCCCAGATTAAATAATAATAAGCTAATACGAAATCATCACTTGCATTTGCATTTAGCAAAACAAGAAAAAGTGAAAGATTCACGTTAAAGGAAAATTTCCAATAGAATTAGTTATTTTGTTAATTTTTAAAATGTGTTTGTTGCCTTTTACAATTCCTAGAAAGCTAGTACAACTTTACTGCCGGAACACCGATGAAAATAAAATACACCGATACATTATTGCTCGAATATATCGATGAAATAAGAGCAATCGCGGCGACCCTTGAAATTTAATATTGCTTTGGTTAACGGGATATAAAATCCTATACCGATAGAAAGGGTACTTGTGGATCTAACCTTTATATTAAGAAAGAAATTTGACAACAAGGTTACAATCGGCTACAACTCCGTCTAGTGAGCCAAAAAATTGATGATGATGAAAAAGGACCCAAAGTTGCTTTGATATAGTTTTAACCAAAAACGATTATATTAGGCGAAGTCGGATGTTGTGGTGAAGGAAAATATTGTGAGGTAACTATGGAGACCTTTAGATAGGTAATAATAAAAAAATAATAAGGTGTATGAAGACGTTTATAATAATAAATATAAGATTTTTATTTACAACAAATGTACAAAATATACATGCAAATGTACAATTACAATACATAAAAAACTTCTTCGAGGCTGCCGCTGCTGCTGATCGGCAAGGTTCCCAGAAGGCTGGCAGCGTTTCCTCTTAAATGCAGCTGAAATAGCATAGCACGGTAGTAACTCCTAGATTACCGTCATGTTGAAAATTTCAACAGCTGCACTTGAGAGGTAGCTTCCTCACATATAACACGGAGAGATCGCTCATCAAAATATAAAATCTAAATATTACTAAACTGATTTCCATTCCAACTCTTTTACGTGGAATAAATTCACAAAAAGTGCCGAGTTTATAATTCTTCATTGAAAACAAGGAATGGCTAACAAATTCCAAAGGGAAATTAAAAAATGGAATTCTACCTAGACGCCTCTATAGAATTGTAAGATCGAAGTCTTTATTTCCTTAGGGTTTAATTAACGGAGATCTATCACAACTTTTTTTTCACTTTCGTCTCACGTAACATGGCGGAAATAACTTCTTTTATCACGGATTGATTTCTATAAATGGTATAATTATTTAATTTAATTTCAGTCTGAAATGAGGACTGGGCTAATTTCCCAGACTTGATCGCCTATTAGGTTTGTGTAACCGTTTTCTTTTCCATGCAGTCTGTGGAAGTGATTTCGTGAATTCACTTCGGGACGGAAATGTGTAATTTTATTTCCACTATTTAATTGTAGTGCAGGGGTTTTAGCCCTTTAAATTTTCTCAGTAATAAGTAATCAAACATCTGAAATCTATCAGGTATTCTTCTTTCACTCAGCCCCCATTTACAAATATCCATGTTCATAGAATTTCTCATATATTCTACGCATTCATGTATTTATTCAGCTTTTGAGTGACTGTATTGCGGATCTAAAACCACTTAAACGTTTTGAGGTATTACGTGTGAGCCTAAAATACCTTATTTTACTTGAGCTCATTTCATGAAAATGGAGGTATTTGTAGCTACTGCCACTGTATCCGATAAAAAAGTTAGCTGTTTTTATTAGTCTATAAAGTGGGTGATAGACGTCTATGAAGTCGTAGGTATTTTGTAAGGTTTATAAACACATTGTTTTTACATACAATCTTTAAAAAATGTATTAGGTACCATTTTATTTTATTTTTAATTTATTGAAAGGTACAGTCACAGATAACAGATTACATGTTAAGAGTGTTTCGGCATTATATTAGCAATAAGTGTTATTTGATTTTAGTACAGCGGTTTTTTTAAATAACGTTGAATAAAAATACCATAGATTAATAAATAGGACCTCACGCACCGCTGCGCGATGACTTATTATTAATCTATGGAAAATACATTTAAATTTCCAAATAAACTATAACTGTAAACAACTTTGATACATAATAAAATTAAGGTTTTTCTTCTTACTTAAATAGTAAACATTACAAAAGAGAAATGTAAACAGAAACGTATTTAATATACATCTATGAAGAAGAAAATAAATTTGTAAATTTAATACAGGCACTTACCTACATTATATTATATTTTATTCGTTCATCATCATGTCATTACGAAGGGCGACCTTTTCCTTCATTCAATAACTTTGTTGTAATGGATTTCTAACTTCCATAAAGAAAAGGCCCAAGAAAGAATGCTGAAGTTATTATTTGAACTACTTATCGCGGGAAGTTAAAATAATAATAAGTATGGACCTATTGTACCTACCTAAATATTATTATTATAATATTAATAACAATTTATATATGTATATGTATTGTATATATACTAACATATAATTTTTTTAAATGTTAGAACGATAGTTTATAATATGGAGTTTTGTATGAAATACTAGATTGTGACGTCATAAATATACACCATCATCTACTCTTTGTTGTTAAATTGGTAATTAAAAATCATAAAATGGTTGAATTTTACAACGTGTTCGTTATTTTCGAGTATTTTTAGTTAGTGTTAGATATTTTTTCTTAAATATGGCGACATCCCTTGAGAAAAGCTTGATAACAATAGTGTTATCAAGCTTTTCTCGATGTTATCTCTTTTACCTATGTTAATCCAATAATATTTAGATACCATCAAGATGCACGTAGATCACAACTCGTGAAACGCTGAATTAAGATATCCAATCGAAAAAAAAACGTCGTGAAATTGAAATAATCTAAAGTCACATTTCATTTAAGATCGACACGGAACGTAAATTGATCTGAAATCCCGTCGATAAATTCATTAAATCTCTCGAAATTTATTGTGCTTACTCACGCGTAAAATGGGGTCTAAGATGATCTCACACGGATTATGAATATATTACTTACAGTCAAGATACGTTTATTGCGAAGGAAACATATATAATAGATGCGAAAGTTTTGTATGAATGTTTTTGCGGATATTTCATATTAGATTACGGCATAAAAACTGGAAGGAGATGGATTTAGTTACATGAAACGAAACTAAAAGGAATGCGCTTTTATCAATTTGTTACCAAGATGACTGATTCTAGATTCACATCGTACATAAAAAAAAAGTTTTGAAAGAAAAAGCTTATTACAGGGTTGCCCAATATATTGAGGATAAAGATGTCTGGAAGTAGCTGCACTCTGTACAAGTACCTACACATTGTTTTTTTTTTCACTGTTAATTACCATTTTTTTAATACGCTGTTATTAGCTTGGTATTTTTTGTTTTAGTTTACTATGCAGGTAACTAATGCGGGTTATAATTTTTTATGTATTTTTGTATTACTTTATGAATAAAATTGTTAAATATTTGAAAAAATTAATTATTAATTCGACCTTCATAAGTGCCCTTCTAGGGCCTAAACTGAATAAATGGTTTTGACTTTGACTTTATCGGGGCGAAATAAATCTGGTGGGGCACATTGTAGTATTCGACTGACCCTCATGTTGAAAATCTGTAGCCAAGTACCTGTTGGTGTGTGCCGGCACTTGAGAGTTGACTTTAAGGCATCAAGGCTTAAGTCACTTATACAGAGTGAATTCATAACGATTACGCAACGAAGTCATTCACCTAGCTAGAGTAGCTAGACGGAACAAAATTCAGATTTACCTACATGCTTAAAACACAACCAAATAAAATGTGCGGCTCAGAAATCGTCGGTT
Source organism: Ochropacha duplaris (assembly GCA_951361185.1). Classification (NCBI taxonomy): domain Eukaryota; kingdom Metazoa; phylum Arthropoda; class Insecta; order Lepidoptera; family Drepanidae; genus Ochropacha; species Ochropacha duplaris. The sequence goes on along the minus strand of OX592713.1, from coordinate 4,875,844 downwards.
GATGAAATTTAGACCTTATAACCATAGCGTTAAAATCATTATTAGCGCACTGCGCGGGCGTCGATGCCTACTTGCATGAATGAAACAATACACCTACAAAGGAACCGCGGCGGGCGGTCTTTGCCTAAAACTGTGCCAGTAGTGCCTACAGGTCATTTGAGGTCAATAGGTAATATCAATAAAGAGTGTTGTGTTTCGTTTAGATTATTTTCGGAATTAGTTTGTTTGAAAATTTCGCTTTTTGTCTGTTGATGTAATACCAGATTTAATTATCACAAAGTATTTTGATTGACTAGTAGTGACCGTGTTTTAATTTAATGTCGCTACGTCGTCACCACCCTGTATACTCAGGTGACCCGCTGGCCTAGTTGTGACGGTATAAAAAAAAATTAACTGTGGCACTCGGGTGCTCGCACTCACACACAAAATACATGGTACAAGAAATTCCGTAACGAAAATAAAACCTAAAATTTCTTGATTCGGTCGCCTCGCTCAAAGCCCACGATAAAAGCTATACAATAGCTTAAAAATTATGTTAAAAACTTGATTGGGTCGGTTTGTTGTTGGAGGAGCTTATGTTTGACAATTTCCCCATGAAGGGAATTTAGGCTCATTATTATCTGCCGGAATACTGGCCAGCATGTTGCCTATCAAGTCTTACTCGAGTTATTGGCAATATTCAAAGTAATATTTTTTAAGTTTGATTACTAAAACGAAATACAATAAGATTTATAATCAAATGAACTAAAATTACTGTTTGTTTTAAACTTCAACTCTCAACTTTGTAGTGCCAAATTTCACGACGACACGATACCTAATGCCAAGCTACAATGTTTTAGAGTGAGCAAACCCTTGAACTATTTACTATAAATAAATAGTTAAAAAATACATAATAATATATGTGTTAACTTTACTACAATAACTTCAAAAATAAATGTCTTGCGGCTGACCATTATCCCTATGGTCAGTGATAACGAAAAAAAAACTCACACAAAGGTGGGAAGGAACTTTTAGCTACCGGAACATCATAGGTTTTTGGCTCGGAACCATAACTATTATTCCGAGGTTTTTGGCGACAGAATGTAAACCAACTACAAATGTTGCGATGCTCACCTATAGATGAATACAATTTATGATTTGATTAGTTACTCTATGGATGTCATGAAAATAACAACTCGATTGCCTATAAAGTGTACGAAAGTAGACAAAGGCAAACTGCCAGAATATTGCTAGGTTGTGTTCCTAAAGACATTATTACCCTTTAGTGTAAATTCACACAATTGTATTTTTTATAGCAATATTTTGATTTTTTATAAAATTCACTATGCTTCACACTATTATTCAAGTATGCAGGTATAATTTTGACTTGGGTTAATAAAAATTGGGCTTTATACGAGTCAATGGTTGTCTAAATTGATTCATCGTATATACACGTGTCCTATAAAATTAAATGTAACAGAATTATAAAAATACGCGCAAATTTCTATAAAGTTAATTATACGAAACTGAGGGGAATTGTTAGTATTGAATATACCTTTACGATAGTGTGAATCGACTGTAACTGTTATTTCGTAGACAGTCCTCACAAAGCACTGAGACAAGACTATAACTATATTTGTTATATTTCAATATAATATTCTCTTGGAGCTCATATTGAATATTTGAACGTAGGTAATATAAACTTGAATGTTTGCTTCGTGCTCTAACAAAGGTGGAATTTTACGAAGATATGAACTTATTATATTAAAGAACAAAAAAGAAACGTACCGAGCAGGTACGAGCAGGTATCATATATATAATAGAACTCTAGCGACTAACTTTATTTATTCAGCCTCCGTTAGAGTCAGCTCACACCAAGACGTTGTAGAGCGACTTAAAATGTAACTTTATTTACTACACGAAGAGATATTTCATTGTGAAAATACCATTGATATCTAATAACTAAAGATAAACAATCCCAAGCAAAAGTTCTCTCAAAACTGTCTCAAATTGTATTTGTTGGGTAATACTAGTTATTTTTTTAAAGTTTTATTCACAAAGCTATGTAAATAGGCAATAAAATTTTACGACTCATACCTGCTGGGCAAAATATATCTTAAACTAGCACTGAGGCATGTTTACCGTCGGAGCGTTCGAATGCTACTAGATTAAAAGACCACCCAAATGTTCGAGTGGGTAGACATTCGGTAAGGCCAGAATAAAAAATAAAAAATATAAAAATTTTGTCGCTGATTGTGTATCTTTAGTTATTAGATATCAAAGGAGAATACAGAATACGTTGCATCACGTAACGCTGCGGCCTCTTATCGTCGCGTCTCGGTGTGAACTGACCCTTAAGTATAATAATGTGGTTATCTGCCAAAGATAAATAATCAAAGGTAATCGATCAATTATGTTAACTTATTCTCGTGTATCTATGTATAAATATAAAAGCGAAATAACACTCGATGATTAATCACTAAATCTCGGAAAGCATAAATGCTACGAACTTGAAATTTGGAAGGTATAACTAAGGTTACCCTTGTAGAAGGTATTTGAAAATTCAACCCCTCTGAAAAGCGGGTGAAAAGATACTTTATACATATAATAGATAGGGTTTCATTTCCAATTATTATTGATCAACGTTAATAAGACCTGTATTCCAAAATCAAAATAACCTGTAGCTCAACGTTCCAACGTGGAATTGAGGCGTGTAAGTGCAACGCAACGTATCAAATGAGCACTCGTTGTGAATAAGCAATGACGTCACGGCTCAGTGCTCGCACCGAAACTAGCGTGGCGTTAACAAACCAAGCTAATATTCACATTAAAACGTATTTTGTAACAATTTTGTAATAATTACGAAATTTCAGATTCATTTTTCATAATTTTCCTTTGCAGATTGTTTTCGTCTTAATTAATTAAATCTTTTTATTTTTTTTTATTAAGTTATACATTTTTACATAAAAAATTTAACAACGTAAAGTTATAGAATAAATCTAAATAAAAAAGTCGTTGTCAGTAGGCAACGTGCCCAGAATGCTGGAACCATTGCCACGTTGGATGACAATGCTGATTCTTTGAGCAAGGTATATGACAGCATTCTGGTCATGAGATGCGTCGACCAGGCCTTTTGACAATTCACGGATTTTTTTGATAAATTAATTAGGATAAAATTATGAAAATATTATTTTTGGATTCATCAATCACTTCAAAAATCTTAAAACCAGGTTATATGGTGAATTTTAGAAAATATTGTCTGTAAAATCCAAAAGAGCAAAATTCATTATTTTATTAAAGAGCTAAAAATGCATTGCGTTCTTCTTCTCCATTCCGTTGTTTCACTTTACAACAAGTGTTCCTTTTGAATTATCTACAATGTACCGACCATTAGTCTCGCTAACGACGCCCGACTTCGCTTTGACAGAGTACAAGTTAGGCACCATTTTGAGACCTATCCTATCATTTAGACTCTTCATGTGACTGTCATTCTAATTTCCGTTTTATTTTCTACCATTGACTTACCTGGGCTTGTGTTGTTAGACAGCTTTATACCATTTTAGTTTCGTCCTAAAGTTTTCCACGTAAAAAAGGCGATGATAGCTCAGTGGTAGTGAAGTCGGATACCGCGGCGAAGGTCGTGGGTTCGAATCCTACAACCAGCTTGAGCTTTCGGTGAAAGAAAACATCGTGAGGAAACTATAGCACGGTGGTAGGGTACTTTGTAGTACCCGACTGGCTGGCTACCACCCTCAAGTTGAAAATCAGTCGCCAAGCACCTATCGGTGTGTTTCGACAGCTGCACTTGAGAGCCAGTTCACATTAAAGCTTTGTGTGCTTACCACCTTCGGGCAAATCATTACACAATATACAAGCTTAACAAAAAAGTAAAAAAAAAAAAACGAAATAATGATTATGTGATATCCAGGGGTTAATAATAATTTACCAAGTTAGTATCAACCCATAACAAGTATTACTACCTTCTTATTACGTATAAAAAAAAACATCGTTAACAAAGTTTTATCCTAATTTAAAGTTCTTTTCGAGAAAAGTATTGGCTTTTCACAATCGCAAACGCGCAGGCTCTACGTCTAAATCTCCTGTGCCCAATTCTATTCAAATGAAAAAAAAATACCATTGTTTCAACACGGTTTCAACGTTCAAATACGTTGGCTGAACGATATGTATGTATGCATACCGTATTTCTATTTGATTTTAGAATAAATTAAAAAAAAGTAAAAGTCTCCTCAGCTCTGCATGAAAGCACGTGTAAATAAAAAAGATTTTCACATGTTCGTGTGATTTTTTGCCACCCATTTCATGTAGGGAGAGTGTATTTAGATTGTAAACGACCAATTTTATTTAGTTTTTTGCTGTAGTTTCAATGTGTATTGAATATTCAGTAGTTAATTCATATAATTATATAAATCAACATGTTATTTAATGTTAAATATAATTCCGTGTATACCTTTAAAATTCATATTCAAATCTTTTCCATGATACGATATTTTTGTTGACCCAGGAAAAGCGGCGCCTGGGTTATGTCAGACTCTTACTGTCTAAACACCTGGGGTGTTCCTTTTCTTTGTCGTGGCTTTGGCAGGGCTGTAGGACAGAAAAAATGATACGATTCAACCTGAGTTCATAAAAAGGTACCCTAATACAAGTTGAAGAACGTTGAATTTAAAATGTCACATCTTAACTACATTTAAAAAATTACCACATACTCCAAGGGAAAAACAAAACTAATACGAGAAATCAATGAAACTTTTTCATTAAGGCCAGGTAGACCCATTTTACATCACTTTGATTCAATTTTTAACAAACAAAGAGTTATTGTTTAAAGCCAAAAAAAATACATATCATAGTTCACTATATGTACTTAGATAATTCTCCGTTCAAAACATGATATCGAAAACTTCACTCGATAAAAAAATAATCCGAAGAGGGGTCTAATTCGATTATTTTTCTTATTTTACTTGAAGCATATGAAAGTTTAACTTCCAAAAAAAAATCTAAGCAAAATTAATAACATATAGAACAATAATCCTCGGTTACATTTTGCAAAATAGTTGAATTATTTTAATAATAAATGATTATATAATACAGCGGCTTGCGGACGTGGCTTCAGTCGCCCGCCGGGCCTTGACGAGGTAGGACCTGTGTTCCTTTTGCTCTCGCACGGCTGTCACGTTGACTTAGATCGGACGGTTTATTCATTTTTTTTTTTTTTTAAGAAGATTTTTGGCCTGGTAGCGTGACCTTTAAGCCATTTCTTTATTTTAAATATTCATCTTTTATGTTTAGTCACGTTTTATTGTCACTTTCACTGTAAAGTCTAGTCCTCGTCCGTACAAGTCCGGTCTAATTTTAGTGAAATTGGCGGCTATTCCACTAAAACATTTCATGGACTTTTTGGGACAACCTGGAAAGTCACGATACACGCTTTCATTTCATTTCACTTCACTTGTGCACTTACATTGATCTTTATTGGACAAAACACCACCGAAATTATTCAATAAAACTCAAAATACACGAATTTAATGAAAATAAAACGAAAACACAACGTCACTTCGCAAGTTCCCGCCAAAAAGTCCTACGGTTTATTCATACTACGTACGAACCACAGTATAAACAAAGCGGTTGTCGCTAGAGAAAAATTTATTGTTTTAAAATTGTAATCGTCTGTGTGATCGATCATAATAAGTTCGTAAAACATAACACAAAATTCAAATCCAAGATGGCGGCTGCGCGAAATTATCAACTTTTTCGTCATGGATGTCGTTTTTATGGTTTTCGAGGGTGCTGAAACCGATAGTGCTGTCAAAATCTAAATCAAAGATGGCGGCTGCAAGAAATAATCCACTTTTTCGTCATGGATGTCGTTTTCATGGTTTTCGAGGGTGCTGAAGCCGATAGTGCTGTCAAAATCTAAATCCAAGATGGCAGCTGCACGAAATTATCAACTTTTTCGCCATGGGTGTCGTTTTCATGGTTTTCGAGGGTGTTGAAGCCGATAGTGCTGTCAAAATCTAAATCCAAGATGGCGGCTGCGCGAAATTATCAACTTTTTCGTCATGGGTGTAGTTTTCATGGTTTTCGAGGGTGCTGAAGTCGATAGTGCTGTCAAAATCTAAATCCAAGATGGATGGATTATCAACTTTATAATTTACGAAATTACTAGATAAATTAATTTACATCTTCGATGCAAGTAAAAAGAATCGAATCCACGACCCCTTTTTGTGTTTGTTAGCCCTCTGCAACGCCCCATAATAGTATTAACAGACGTTCGAACTTGGTACGGGCCGGACAGCGGACTTGTACGGCGTACCAAATCCGCTAGTCACAACAGACGGCCGGATCCAGTCCATCGATTAACAGACGTTCGAACTTGGTACGGTCCGGACAGCGGATTCGGTACGCTCCGTACCATATCTTTTTGTACCTAACAAAAAGTGATGGAACAATTTATCGATAAACTTTTTTATTTTATTTTAGGTGCCGTTTATGGGTGAAGTTGACAGGAAATGAGGACTTGGCCTACTTACCTATTCAACGATTAAACGAAAATAAATTCTTATTTGGGAATCATAAAACATTATATAGTTGATCATCCTAGCCGCATAAATACTTCTGATACTGACTGTACCTACAGGTAATATTATACAATAAATAAACTATTTTTATGGCGTATATGTATTTATTTTCGTACGACAAGCACTTAATGAAACCTACGTTTCATTAAGTGCTTAAAGTACCTAGGCAACTATGAAAATCGAATATTTATCGATATCGATAGAAAAGCGTGATTCGTATTTGTCAAGCCCTAATTGGATTTTACAATGTTGGTATTACTTTTATGTTACCAGGTTGGTACAAAGTACGTTCCTAATTCCGTTCAATGACTTGTAAGAAAGTGCCGATTCTTAAAACGTTGTGTTTTATCCTCTTTGGCCGGATCTCGTGTCGTGTGCACAGTTCAGACTTCATGCCTCCGACGTTATCCAAGCGCGCTACAATTGCGATTGATCTTGCGGCAACAGTAATACCGCTACAAACCTCACTAAAAAAAAAGGAGTGGGCAAAAACATATTTAAAATACGTGTGGTGTCGTGGGACACCAGATAGGAACGAAGTTTTAAAAAAATATTTTTCAAGTTATATTCGATAAAGAAAATGTGCGTGTCAGCTCCTTTTTTTAAAATACATACTTAAATAGATAATTACCTACACCCAGTCACAGGACAAACAGACATCTTCATACACACCTGTCCTGGATGGGAATCGAACCCACGACATTTTTTTTTGTAAATACATACTTAAATAGATTATTACCTACAACCTACGAATAAGTTATCAGGACAAACAGACATCTTCATACACACCTGTCCTGGATGGGAATCGAACCCACGACATTTTTTTTGTAAATACATACTTCAATAGATTATTACCTACAACCTACGAATAAGTTATCAGGACAAACAGACATCTTCATACACACATAATAATATCTGTCCTCGATCGGAATCGTACCCACGACCTTTTTTTCCGCCATAGTGCATTGACGCACGTGCTACCTACCTCCAGAACGTTTCGATTGTGACTGCCGTGCGTTTGTCTGGTCCGAGCGTACAGTCGCGCGGATTTGGTACGGAGCGGACCAAATCCGACGCGCAAATCATCGGACCGGACCGAACACGAAATAATAATAATTATGTTCGACAGACAACTCTCCAGACGAACGGATATGGTACGGAGCGTACCGAATCCGCTGTCCGGACCGTACCAAGTTCGAACGTCTGTTAATACTATTAGGAACTTCCAAAACAATGTAAGAAACTTAAATCTCAAATAAATTAATTATGACTCACAACATTTTTCATTCACAACATATATTCAAAATAATATAATATAAATGTTAGGTTTTCCCGATGACTACCTATTATAATAAAACAAGCAGACAATTTAATAAAATAAGTTGACCTTCTGCCTACACGACACGCTTACCTATACTGTGACAGATTTGGGTTCATGTGAGTTCACGCCGGCAACGTCTGCGCTCTGTACGTCTACCATGACTTTACAAAAACCGCACACGCTCACGACTGCGTAAAATATTTGTATGGAAAATGTGCACAGCGCCACTAGCGGTCACGTAAAGAACTAAAATTGGTAGTACGCACCATGAGTCAAGTGATGGTTTACGTACACTCTAGTGTTTGCTCACATCGAGCAACGTTTCTTACTTCACAACGAATAATGCTGCCTCTTTCTAACTATACTGTAAAGGCAGAGTAAGTTATATACTCCCAAAAAATCTAAGTATTCAGTTATAACCCTGCTAATTGAAAACGTCATAGACGAATGCTCATTTGCTTTTATTCTTAGTGATTTTTAAATAGATATGGTTGTATACCGTCACCGTGTAGTGGCTCACTACACGGTGACGGTATACAACCATATCTACCGTGAGACGGAGCGTCGCGTCGTCCCGCTTGCTCGCTGCGCTGCAGGCCCCGTCGTCCTTCAGTCGGTCGTGCGCACTAGGTCATGCGCATGTGTGTGTGTGTGCTGTGGTGTGTGTTTATAAACAATACGTTTGTAAATAAATAATACATAATGTACTTTAAATAAGTAGGTTTTTTTTATAGAAACATGTGTTTGTCTGTGAATGTTTCAAGTGGATGCTTATAGTTGAGGAATGTGGCTTAGGATTAAAATTGTATGTAAGTAATAGTACCTAAGTATTTATTCCTTTATGTAATTGTTCTCAATCTCAATAATATCACGGCCTATAAACCACACTGATATGCTCAAGTGAATTTCCAAACTAAAATATGCTAAATAACTTATTGCCCACATTATTTCAACTCAAACTCAAAGTCAAATATATCTTTATTAAGTAAACTAATTACAAGTACAACAAAATAACACTCAAATTTTATAAACTTTCATTAAAAACTACAAAGAGTAGGTATATAAACACTACGTAAACTATACGATCGAAGATCTCACGGTTCAATTTGCCCGTGAGTTACTTAACTATAATCGAGACGGTATTTCTCGATGACATCTGTCAAATTTGTGACTCACGGTACCGATATTCTAAAAGCAATGGATAAAAAACGTTAGTTACTAGCGTGTAGGAACAAGTTTAACCAAAAACTATTCGATGCGCGTTTCTCCGCTACCGTTTGATGTGTGTTTTTGGTGCCAAGTCATGGTAGACGTACTGCTCGCTTCGCGTAAAGGATGGTAGCGTTAAATACCTACTTTGCTCGGTCTACCTGGCCTTAACAGCAACTCATAACAACTGAGAGACGACGACACGACAATTTTTGTTTTTCACATGCCTCAGATTCTTTTGTCAGTGCGATAGAAAAAGTAAATCTCGTATGAAATATGCATTGATATATATATTATAATAAAAAATAAATAATAAAGAAATAAACGTATGATATTCGAATATCAAATATTGAATCACAATGTGATCGAAGATAAGTTTATTTACCTACAACGTTTAGTCCGAATAAATTAAAAATATTAATAAATACAATTTGCTCCGTCAACGACTTTTAGTACCAATCCGATAATTAGTTTACTATGAATCAATTCGTTTAGCAGTTAACTTTTTGTAAAACGTGCAAAAATCGTTGTTTGTTAAATTATGATAATCTAGATCGGTTCTGATTTTCTTTCACTTAAAAAAGGCGGATTAAGGAGACGAGAATAACAACATTTGGGGCATAAGTCGCTTGTCGTATTTTGCTGTTATTTTTAATTTAGTAGCTTTACTTTGCATAGCAAGAAATAATATTTACAAGGCGAATTAACGTATCAAGAAACTTGAAAAAATTCCCACCGGTTTTTGAACTTCATTTGTTAAAATTAAAAATTGGCGTAGGATTGAACAAATAAAACAATTTTGTTTATTTTGTCATAGGTTTACGTGATTTTAAAAATATATAGGTAAGTACATTTTTAAACCAAAGTTAATTGAATAAGATCATATTGTTTTTATTGTTAACTGCTTGAGGAGTATACAATAAATTAATAATCAATGTACCTATAGTTACCTCGTCTAAAAGGAATCAAGTGTATTGAAAAAACATAATTGAGAATTTTATAATTGAAAAAATCTGGCTTTATAAAATATTTTTTTTTTTCTCCGTTACAGGAAAGTTTTTAAGGTAATGTTTCTTATCACTTCACCGCCATCTTTTAAAATGGCGCGCACAATGTTATAAGAAATGAGACTCACTCCATTGGAAGACTAAGTTGTACGTCGCCATGACTCATTCTAGGCATTAATAATTCCCCGGCGAACCTCCTTTTGCAGCCACCGAGCTGATGTGTGGTCGCAGTAATAGCGTGTTCTAAATTTAAAATTCAAAACAAGCATTCCTTTTTTTTAAATAAACCATGGTTTGGTAGTTCAAATAAAATGTTTGGCGGGAACTTGCGAAGTGACGTAGCGTTTTTGTTTCATTTTTAATAAAATCGTGTATTTTGAGTTTATTGCATAATTTCGGTGGAATTTTTTCTAATAAAGTTCAATCTAAGTGGACTAGTAACGTGAAATTCAAATAATGCGTTTTAATTAAATATGATTTATTCGAGAATAACAGGAAAGCAAAGTGCAACCCAACCCTAACACCTATGTCTTGTCTTTCTCTGGCATAGTTATATAATTGTAAGTGCAAGTGGGACGGATGTGAGAAATTTTTCAGTGGCTTTAGAATTTTTTATGGCTTTTAAATGGCGTTTATACCTACCAATACTTACCGTACCAAGAGTTTTAACTAGGTTAGTCGGAATTCTTCAAATAGCTTATACAAACTAAATAGTAAGTAGGTAAGTTTAAATAGCGCTCCCTTTGTCAGTTCTGCATGGATGGTTCTGTACAAAAGAACTATCTCGAACGTTATTTTAATGGTTTTGTCAATGGACAAAGAGCTCGTTAAAATCGACCCCAGTTGTGATATGAGATCTGTTGAATTTAATGCAACATTTTCATACCCGTTATAGACTCCTAAATAAGGATTAAAATCCTTTATGTCGATGCAGTAGTGGTACCTCAACGGTGAAAACAAGATGTACCTACATCGAACTGCTGGTAAGAATCCCAAGATTTAAACTTAAGTATGGATTAATCTTTAGTTTTTCAGTGAAAGAAATCATGGTGAAGATTTTCATGCCCAAGCTGACCCCGCGGTTTCACCCGCGTTCCCGTGGGGTCTTATATCCTATAGCCTATATTCATCAGGGATACTGTAGCTTTCTAATGGTGAAAGAATGTTTCAAATCAGTCCAGTAACTTCAGAGCCTATAAAATGCAAACAACATGAAATCTTACCGCTAGATATTAGTTATTGGGTAGTAATTACAAAAGTTTATTCAGTTTTAAACGTTGAGACCGATTACATGAATGTTCTTCTTTATTTGGAGCCGGCGATTATATTAGTCGCGATTATCATATCTCAAACCTTTTATAGATGTTAATTCAGAGTTAAGCCTCGGTCTGTAGGACCCGCATGAAAATTACACCAAACTTCAAACGCTGAGGGTTAGATGCAAAGATCTGGAAAATACGGTTACCATGCTATTAGATAATATTACTATAACGAAGTGATAAAGTTTGAATAGGACTTCACCTTAAAGTTGAATTTTCAAATTAGGACAATCACAAGGCTTTATGAATTTGAAGATGAATCAAGATGTTTACATGACTGGCCACCTGATAGTGTGAGACTGCCATTGTATTTGACATTAACAATACAAAGGGGATTTTCAATGTGTTATTTATAATCCCTATCATGCTTCCCTAACAGCTCTAGGTGATCGATGATAACAATCAGTTACATATTATTATACGTAGGTACCTTGATTTTTTATGATGCATTACAGTTTTAGAACAATCTTTGATTTTTCTATTGACCGTATCGTTTAAGCCACGTTTTGCAAGCAACTAAAAGAAGACTGCTAAAAACGCAACAACAATAGGACCCGAAATTAACAGAGGGTTGTTTGGCGAGTGTATTGAATAGTAATTTTAATAAAATTAAATTATTATTTAATTAATTTAAACAATATTTTAGTACTGTGTCAAAATACCAATCAACACAAAAATAAATAGCAAATAACCCGGTTGACGAATATCACGGGACAAAAGAACTTATTGTGATTTGAATACCTTGAAAAATATTAATCATTATTATTTACCTACATTGTTTGTTAGTAAATAATCATGGCCACCGTAAGATATTGAACTTTTGTGACGTCGTTACCTTTAGTTAATTATAAAAGTTACTTGATATCATTCCGTTTCCAAATGAAACAAGAATTGGAACTTGATTCTAAGTAAACAACTTAGAATAAAGTTAAATTATTAAATACTTTAATTGATATTTCTCCGAGGCGTACTTACCTGTCAAAGTAAAGATTACAACTGCTGAAATCTTATTAATTATGATTTTTAATAAATTTTAATTAACTTGGAACCAAAGTAAAATAATGGAAAGACAAGTAACGTAGTAAGTACTAACAACAAATAGTTAACTGATGATGCAAAGACTGTAAATGTAGGGTGCAAATGGGTTGGCTAATTAGGAACTGTGTCGCATTGCCTGCATCCACGGATGCACTTCGCGTATCTACCAAGGACAATTAACATTAAGTGACCCAAAACAACCAAAATTACTATCGAGTGTTATGAGATATCGTAATGTAGAGTGAATGAATGGATATTGCAATATTAAGTTATTTATGTGTATGGTGGTGTTATATGTAATAAATTCTGGTGTAATAAATACATATTTTGTAAATATATATCAACTTATCGAATATTCACTTAACCTAGCAGCTAAATGTAGAAATACTGGCAAATAAGTACCAGGCTAACAGAAATTCGAAGTACGGAGAGCACTCGACTTAACAAACTTTTAATTTCGTACCACCACTCTATGAGCGGGGGAAAGTATCGATATTAACCATACGATGTAATTTGTTGCGTTTTTATCTATTTTTTTCTTAATTTCGATGCTTGGATGTAACGCTCGCACTTGCAGAACAGAATAATTATCTTATGTAATAAAATATGATTGTTTTGAAAAGAGTCGTTCATATATCCCAAACAAAACAAAATGTACAAGTGTCAATTTAGGCTATTATGATCGATTCTTGAGAATTAAATTGCGAACTTTTTTTGCGTTTTTTTTTTTACTTTGGAAAGGCTTTTGTTTAGGCCTACAATCAAAGGCCGAAGAATCTGTATATGCTTACTGAAAACAATAACATTTATGAATCTCTAATTTATTTTACTGCTTAATAGTTGCAAAAGTAGTTTCCTGTGGATATTCTAAAATATTGCACTAATACAAGCGAACGGATAACGTGTTGCTAGGTACGTAGTGGTTCGGCGAGTGAGTTTGTTGCCTACATAAAATATAGGTATTCCTTCGACTTTGCTAAGTCACGTTACCTGCCAAGTTTTAGGTGCAAGCTCCACTTTATAGAGCTTCCTTCAAGCTTAATGAACAAATTTAGTAGAACTTTAGTATTTTTTATTGTAAGTAGCATTCAATGACCGAGCGAGCGGTGCGTCTCTGTTTCAGCTTAGACAAAAATTATTTCGTATGCTTGTCCAGCTGTCCGTCTGTCTAGTGGTTCTCCTCTACAGGTCGCATTTCTCCGATTCCTGCAAAATTTGGAATTAAAATTGTTTGGGTCATAGAATTACACAATCGTACCAAATTTGACCTGAAACCTGATTTGGTCCATTAGATTCGAGGGGGGGGAATGGTCAGTTTCGGTCTACTTTCATGAATAAAATCAAAACTATTTATTTTACAATAATAACAAAAATATATTTGAGGTTCTCATAACGAGCCCTTTCATTCAATGGTATATATAGGTATATGACACAGTAAGGTGTAAGATGCATAAAAATACCTATAGATATCTATCTATCAAATCAGCTGCAGAGTGGAAAATAAACTTTGTGAAAACATTGGTGAAATAAAACCAAGATAAACAGAGGCAGGTGGTGAAACAGGACAGCAGCGGCGCCCTGTTCAGATTCTAATTCCTTTTGACATCGCTTCGAAATTTTAACGTACATTGTTTACGATTGCGACGCTTTGTTTCAGTTGAAACGTATTTAATACCTGCCCGATAAATTAAATTGAGTCCTAATAATAGGTCTTTACCTATGAAATTGCCGTTCTGCAGTACTGGCCATTTCAAATAAAAATAATTTTTGTTTGGCTAAGAATTTTTTGAAATTTCAAATTAATTTTATTTTAAAAACATGGTTTTTTTTTTCAATATTAGTCATTTGTTTATTGATTAGTGTTACATTTTCATCGCATTTCAATCTTTTTCGTCATCATGGATACGTTAAAAATTCGAGTAATTATGGAATATGAGTACCGTCGTGGCAGCAACGCGGCACAAGCGGCACGCAACATCAACGACGTTTACGGAGCTAACACTACAAACCAACGCACCACCTGTTATTGGTTTGCTCGCTTCCCTTCTGGAAATTTCGACCTGAAAAATGAACCTCGCGGTCGTCCGAAGACTTTGGTCGACAATGATGAATTAAAGGCGATTGTGGAAGCTGATGATACACAATCTACGGCTGATTACACAATTAGCAGCAGCTTTCGACGTTAGCGTCAAAACAATATTGGTCCATTTGCGTCAAATTGGCAAGGTAAAAAGCTTGATAAATGGGTGCCCCACGAACTTGTTAAATCTCTTACTCTCTTTTGATACTAATTTAATACCAAATCAATGATTCGGTATCTAATACCACAGAATAAGAGTCAGATCATGTTATTTAAGTGTCAGGATGGTTATTCTATTTGAATTATAATAGTTTATTATTTATATATCAGGTAGGTATATCCCTAAAATATATCTCAGAGCATAGGGTAAGGGTTTAGATCAATAAAATCATCATTTAGGCCAAGCTTCATAACACATTTATTCAATAGTTGTTTCTATGGCCTTGATTATGAATTTACCTACTCTCAAATCTACTACCGGTTCGGATGGCCGACCATACTGAGAAGATACCGGTAAGAAACTCAGTACTATGATCTTATATATGGCCACTACACATATTCTATCAAAATCATGTAGGTACTATTTCATCATAAATACATAGAACACACATTATTACAAAATGATCATTAGTCATTACAATTTAGATTATCAAATATACTTATCTGTATCATTATAACCAAGCAGCAACAAGGTTCACTTGATCTCCAATAAAGACATATAATTATATCTATGTAGGTACTTAATACTTCTTCTTGTAGACTGTCGTGAACAATACCAACTCCAACTCGCAACCGAATAGAACAGAGACTGAGCCGATATTCAAATGTTAGTCCCTTTTATAAGGTTATATCAACCATCTTGTTATTAACTACCCCATTTTATTCTCACATTTTTATAGTGTTGGCTAAACCAGAGATAATATAGTTTATAGGTTGGTAGTATCCACAGATAAAGTAATAAATACAGACACAAAATCATAACATAGATTCCTCAATATCAAAATATCTGACACGGCCATACTGACAACTACTTTGTTCTCAAAGTTCTGCATTTACAAGTACCATCTTTGTGATACCAGAACAAGCTTAACACCTATTATGATTCTTTACATCTATGTGACTTTAGAATCAACATTATACAATTTTCAATATTATTGTACTATTTGTATTATTCCCATACCAATACAATCTTTGTAGTATCAGAATAAACTTAATGATTCAGACTGATACTAGAATAAACTTAACATGATCCTCAATATCATCTTGGTTATACAAAATTACTATTATATTATTTTTAACTTGATTTTAGTACTTATGTTATTCGCAATACCACATCTGCAACCTCAGAATAAACTTAATATGATTCTTAATACCATCTTTGTGATACTGTATTCAACACGTGATAAAAGAATTACAACAAATACAATTCTCAATATTATCTTTGAAATACCAGGATCATCCTAATATAACTCAATATCATCTTTGTGATATAAGAATTATCACAAATACAACTCTCAATGTTATCTTTGTAACACCAGAGCTACCACAAATACAACTCTCAATGTTATCTTTGTAACACCAGAGCTACCACAAATACAACTCTCAATGTTATCTTTGTAACACCAGAGCTACCACAAATACAACTCTCAATGTTATCTTTGTAACACCAGAGCTACCACAAATACAACTCTCAATATTATCTTCGTAATATCAGAGCTACCACAAATACAACTCTCAATGTTATCTTTGTAACACCAGAGCTACCACAAATACAACTCTCAATGTTATCTTTGTAACACCAGAGCTACCACAAATACAACTCTAAATATTATCTTCGTAATATCAGAGCTACCACAAATACAACTCTCAATGTTATCTTTGTAACACCAGAGCTACCACAAATACAACTCTCAATGTTATCTTTGTAACACCAGAGCTACCACAAATACAACTCTCAATATTATCTTCGTAATATCAGAGGTACCACAAATACAACTCTCAATATTATCTTCGTAATACCAGAGTTACATCAATATAATATCAATAATTTCATTACATATTTTTTTATCAATACTTTAAACACAATTATCATAGATTAGGGTCTTCCTCATAATTCATAGTATCATTATGTACTTGTAGGTACATCAACAGCAATATTTTATCTTTATTCACCTTGTCGGTACATTTATTTTCATGTAAACTCTCAATTTTAAATCAATAATTCGACGGTAGACCAAAATTCATGACAAATACAATAAATTAAGTAATCATTTCCAAGCAATTATTATTACACAACTGCTCGGCCAAACTGACTACAAAGTTATCAGCAATACCTTTGTATTTCAAGCACAATATTTTATTTTTAATTTATGAAGGTACTTCAATAATAGTAATGAATTTACAATTGCTAATCTGCTATGCAATTTATCCAACCGATAGGATTATAATCCTTACTACTACTAATCCTATAAGTATATATCCTACTTTGATAATTATCAAAGTAGGTAGAATTACCAAAGCAATCCAATTCTTACTACAATAATATCGACAATTTCGATTTCCAAAAATTATTTTCAAATATCTTTCCCTTCTAATCTAAACAGTTATATCCTACTGAATTATTCAAATTTTAAAAACAAAGTGGGTAGTAGGTAATTTGTTATTCTAAAAATAGATTTTATACTAAAGAAATAATTTCGACACACCCTCTTAGATTTTAGTAAAAGCAAATATACTGTAGTACCTATGTATCTTTCCATTAATAATCGAATTGTAGAATTGTTAATATTACTGTTCAAGTTATAAGCAATAAACTGTATAAACCACCTTCATTATAATACGATTCAAAACTTTTTTTTTTTGTTGAAATGAAATATCAATCTACATTCTAATCGAATTCTAGATTTTAAAATCACTGCTTAAGTTATAAGCAATTGATAAACCACTATCATTATAATTTGATCCAAAACTTTCTTTTAATTATAATTTTTTTGTAGAAATGGAATCAATCTACCTCCCTTTTTTTTAAATCAAGATATCTTTAATGTACCATTGATTCATCATGAACAATTATTATCGAGCCTTCGGAACACATTATTACTTATGTGTAATTAAAATACCTTATCGTGTCATTACCAGACCAAGTATTTCTTTATTTTCTTTCTTTCTTCTAGATTTGTGAAGCTTGTAGGTAGATGTACCAGCACTTCACCAGACGTGTACACCTTTCACTTCCAGGTTTGCAGTTGGATGTTACAGCATTACTATAATCAAACACAATGTTTTAGTTTATGGGCATAGGATCCATCCCACTTCTGATGTTAAATCTCTTACTCTCTTTTGATACTAATTTAATACCAAATCAATGATTCGGTATCTAATACCACAGAATAAGAGTCAGATCATGTTATTTAAGTGTCAGGATGGTTATTCTATTTGAATTATAATAGTTTATTATTTATATATCAGGTAGGTATATCCCTAAAATATATCTCAGAGCATAGGGTAAGGGTTTAGATCAATAAAATCATCATTTAGGCCAAGCTTCATAACACATTTATTCAATAGTTGTTTCTATGGCCTTGATTATGAATTTACCTACTCTCAAATCTACTACCGGTTCGGATGGCCGACCATACTGAGAAGATACCGGTAAGAAACTCAGTACTATGATCTTATATATGGCCACTACACATATTCTATCAAAATCATGTAGGTACTATTTCATCATAAATACATAGAACACACATTATTACAAAATGATCATTAGTCATTACAATTTAGATTATCAAATATACTTATCTGTATCATTATAACCAAGCAGCAACAAGGTTCACTTGATCTCCAATAAAGACATATAATTATATCTATGTAGGTACTTAATACTTCTTCTTGTAGACTGTCGTGAACAATACCAACTCCAACTCGCAACCGAATAGAACAGAGACTGAGCCGATATTCAAATGTTAGTCCCTTTTATAAGGTTATATCAACCATCTTGTTATTAACTACCCCATTTTATTCTCACATTTTTATAGTGTTGGCTAAACCAGAGATAATATAGTTTATAGGTTGGTAGTATCCACAGACAAAGTAATAAATACAGGCACTAAATCATAACATAGATTCCTCAATATCAAAATATCTGACAAACTCAATGATCGCCAGCGCGAAGTACGCGTCGAGACGTGCCTTGCACTGCTCAACAGACATACAAATGAAGAAATTTTGAACCGCATTGTTACCTGCGATTAAAATTGGATTATGTTTGATAACCGCAAGCGCTCAGCAAGTTGGTTGGATCCTGGTTCAGCACCTAAACAATGCCCTAAACGAAAACTTACCCCTAGAAAAGTGTTGGTCACTGTTTGGTGGTCTAGCGCCGGTGTGATTCATCACAGCTTCTTACCAAACGGGGTGAGCATTACTGCAGATGTGTACTGTGAAGAATTGAACACAATGATGGAGAAGCTGGCACATCTCCAACCAGCATTGGTCAATCGCTCGTCTCTGCTGCTCCTGCACGACAAAGCGCGACCTCATACTACACAGCAGACGGTCTCCAAGTTGCAAGAACTGGGGTTGGAAGCTCTCCGTCATCCGCCCTACTCACCAGACCTTGCGCCTTCAGACTACTACTTTTTCCAGAATTTGGATAACTTCTTGGCGGGAAAAAAATTCAATACCCGAGAGGCAGTACAAAATGCCTTCGAAGAATTTGTTGCCTCCCGTCCAGCTGATTTCTTATTTATTTATTTATTTATTGATCAAAACATTTTTACAAGAATAGTTACATACATACATTCATCACCAAAACGAAAGCCTGAGAGGCTTATGTGCTCGGTGAGAGTTCAAGTTTAAAAAAAAATAGATATAATATCTATACTAATACAAATAATTAAATTGTCCCCCTTCCATTCCCAGCATATACCTTTTTATTGACTTTACAGTTTTAGCATTTTGCGTATATTTTGTTTGCAGTTCGTTAGGTAAGGTAGTCATCTTTAAGAAGGGCATCAATAAACTGCCACTGCGTTGACAAAGATGCATTGATTGCATGGGTGATTACTTCGATTAATACAAACAAAAAATACATGAAAAAAAAATCGTAAAATTTTTTTCATACAAAACGGCAATTTCATAGGTAAAGACCTAATATACCACCTTCATTGTAGTTCGATGTTTAATATTGGCTAAATTTAAAAAGTAAACAAATTTAAACATCACATTCGGTTGACTGATGTTGAAATTAAAAGTTTATAATTTAAGTTAATATTTTTTTGTGTGTTTCCTTGTCTGTCCTAATGAATGTCCTAATCCTTTAAATATACATCTATGCATAGATTAAGAAATGGTCCTCGCTCCGGCGGGGCGCGACGATTCATTCATCTATGCATCTATGTAACAGATACTCGTACGTGCATTCGATAGATGTTCATTGTCCATGCAAAGCCAATCCGCAATATAAGATAATTCTTGTTGTCAATCGAGATTATCACACTGCTTGATCCGATTGCCTCGTTGATTGATAAACGATATCCTTGATAGATGGACAGAGGATCGGTTGATATGTGGCATTGAGCGGATTACAGTTAGGGTAGCTCATAGCAAGAGAACATTGTATCTCTATAGAGTAGCCATTGTTATTAGTAATATTTTAAATGATCAAAGGTTTGTTTTCATTCATTCGCTTATATTCACAATAATGTTCGATTTATCTAAGCTATGAAAAAAAAAGAGTAAAATATTGTAACATTTCCAAATGTACTGTTGGGTCATAAATCAATGCAGAAAAAAGCAAATTGAAATCGAAAAGTAATGCGTAAATAAATATTATAAAATATGTTATATTAATTACAAAGGTAAAAACAAACACATGGAAGGTACAATTTATCACTCTGAACAAATATTTTGAATATACACGAATAAAATATTTACTCGTGTTACGTAGTTATGTTGAAATAGGTGATTTATGTAATTTTTAAATGACAACTTGGTTTGGACAACTGGTCAGCAGGTCACCTATGGTGACTACTGTCGCCTATAGACATTAGCAATACCAGGGGGATTGCCAAAGTGTTTTCGACCTTCATACAATACCTTGAAGACAACTTGTAGATGACTGTTCATGTAATACTCATTCTCGAAAGTCGGTGGAACTTCACAGCCCTTTGGACGCCTGGTGCTAAGGGTTATTAATGGGTGCAGCGGCCGCTCTTAGGCAGCAGCTTCCAAACATTGGCGAACGGGGCTTCGAACATGGGGATCGTGCGATCGATGGTGCTAAATGGAGCTCCCTTATGCGCACTCCTCGAATTCCCATAACGTCGTTCTTCTGCCGTAGAGAGTGATGGCGTTTAGGCCGCTATGGCACGATCTCCTGCGAAGCATGTGTGCTGGATCGGTGCTCTGGGACTTCGATGCCAGAGCCTCGCAACATTGTGCTTTTGTCGTGAGGAGGTACAATCTCGGGTCGAAAGATATGCTCCACATGAACTGAGGTATCATCGCTTCAAACACTAAATATTATACTGAGTTAGGTACTTAGTGTGAAATATCTCATTAATTCACGACTGACTAAAGATTTTTATCGTTTAACCAAATTCCTCTTTCAATAGTTTACTCTGTTGAAAAATGCTAAAATACCTACATTGATGTTAAAAATAATATGTATAATATTTAGTATGAGGATCTTCATGTTTTGCCATGATGGCGTTCCAACATTTCTAAATTACAATATTACTGGATGAATCAATAAAATAATATCTTGACTAACAATTGAGCAGGAAACTTGTTCTGATCTGTTTTCTGTCGATTTTGAACTATTTCCTCGGAGTTGAGTGCAAGCGCTGCCTTCAGACCCCAGTATGGTCGGAACAAACAAGTTTACTTATTGAAATAAAAACACAATGTATTTATTACCTGTTATATTTTATAATACTTGCGAAATCATAAAATTATAGAAACACAGACATGAATTTAAATTACTATGTACTACTATAAAATGTACAAGTTGTGAGATAGTTGAAAGGTCTTACAATTTTCATAATGTCCTACACCAGTGTTGAATCAACATCAAATACTTCATATTTATCCTGAAGTCAGCCAGAAGACGTCCACTGCTGGACAAAGGCCTCCCACATCCAAGGATCTCCACGATGGCCGGTCTTTGTACTTTTACTATTATGTTTTACCTTAATTTCCCCATACCAAAACGACAATGTGATCGAAAGTGGTAGACACATAAAGGCTAGAAGTAAACTAGCTCTTTAATTGCTACAAGTTGATAGTTTACATTAAAAATATTAGGGATCATTCTGCCCAAAGGATTTTCAGTTAAACATTAAAATGTTTTTAACATCGTAAGGAAACCATAGCACGATGGTAGGGTACTTTGTAGTACCCGACTGGCTGGCTGACACCCTCAAGTTGAAAATCTGTCGCCAAGCACCTATCGGTGTATTCCGACAGATGCAGTTGAGAGCCAGTTCTCATCTAGGCGTTGTGTGCTTACCACCTTCGGCCATATCATCACTTACCATGATGAGATTGAGGTCAAACACAAGCTTATCCAGAATATTAAAAAATAATGTTTAATACCGTTTTCTTAGCGTTAGGTGTTTGATTTAAAAATTGTAGAATTTAAAAATTATTTGCTATCGCTACAAGTGAACTAACAACGTCAAATACAGAATGATTGCCAGCACTCAACTAAGAATTTCATCATAACAAGTGATAATGGTTTGACGTGTATGACATCAACCTGTTTATGTACACACTTATTTCTTCAAACCTTTCTCAAAGATTTTTAGTAACTGAAACTGAAAAGTACTTCACTGTTATTCTCAGTGAATGAGAAACGCGGATACGATTGTTTTTGCAATAGGAACTTTTGTGCATTTTTATTCAGTGACAATTGAATTGTAGTAGGTTAATTAGTTGGGTCGTTAAATTATTGATTCAATTGTTATATGATTGTTTAAGTGGGACGGCCGTACCACTTACGGGCCAACAGGTATAGTCTCAACTGAACTTGTTCTGTTGTTATATTTTTAACTTTGACATTAATTCAAATTCGAAAATTGAACAAATTAATAAAAACTATAGAATGTCTACGAAATGAAAGTGATGTTTTAAACTATTGTGGTTCTTTGCAGGTTGCTAAAATTAAAATAGGTACTTGTTTTTAAATTGTATCCCATTTTATGTCATTGACAGACAGACAGAAGCACTACCTAAGTAACTTGTTACCGCTGCCTATAGACATTTTCAATACGTCGTAGAAGAACTCTTCTAACGCTTTTTTGATTAAATAATTTCGAATTGTCGTAAATCCTTTTATATAATATTATACGTATCAAATTAGAGATGGCACTTCCACCCAGTTATGCTATTTCTATGTCTTTGTCCATCTAGATTGGAACGGAGCGGAGACTAGCAATAATGGCTTCGACTGGTGGCCTTAATTGGTACGGTAGATGGAGAGAATTTGCTTCTACGGGTTAGTAACTGTTAGAATTAAGGTTGCACCTTGAGA
This sequence comes from Ochropacha duplaris, assembly GCA_951361185.1. NCBI lineage: Eukaryota > Metazoa > Arthropoda > Insecta > Lepidoptera > Drepanidae > Ochropacha > Ochropacha duplaris. The sequence continues at coordinate 4,852,759 of OX592713.1, read as the reverse complement.
TACGTAATTGATTACTCGTAACTTTTTGGTTTAAATGTCACGCCAGTTCGTGGATTCTATTCCAATGACATACAGACATGTTCATGCACATGTCTGTATGTCGTGAGCCTGTGTAATTATATATGTTATGGATTATTTTTAATATGTAAAAGAAATGTTCCTTGTATCATATATTACATGCAAACTAACAGATCATCATGGACGAGCCTGTTTGCTTGGTTGGTTTGATACAGTACTTGTACCACAGGTCGTCCTACTTAGAACAAAATAATGAGTTTGAATATATCTGTAATTATATACAAGTAGGTATTTAAAAGTAGTAGGACAGGCCGGTTGGCGTGGTTGGTTAAGACACTACCTATCACGCCGCAGGTCGTGGGTTCGATTCCCATCCAGGACACACATTTGTGTGCATGAACATGTCTGTTTGTCCTGAGTCTGGGTGTAATTATCTATTTAAGTATGTATTTACAAAAAAAAAGTAGTCTATGTATTATATCAGTCATCTGGTTTCCATAGTACAAGCTCTGCTTAGTTTGGGATCAGATAGCCGTGTGTGAAAAATGTCCGAGGATATTTATTTTTATTTTTATTTTAATATAGTAGAATATGTAGTATATGAATTGTTTGGTTTCCATAATATAAACTCTGCTTAGTTTGGGATTGAGTCATTAGAGTAATTAGAATCTGACAATTCATTAGCGCCTGTGAAGGCCTATTTGGATGAATAAACATTTTATTTAATTTCATCAGATGACAGTGTATGAAGGATTTCAGGATATTTATTTTTTATCATCATCAATATACCTACCTACCTACTTAACATGAAGAGTCAGGGTTATAATATGATGATGATGATAGCTCAATTCGAATAATCTATCGGAGAAGGAAAACAATGAGAGTAAACAAAATCTTCAATTGAAATAGTACTTACGTCCCAGCAGATAGGTACTTGGAAGGACTTTGTGTGAATCACCTTCGGCTTCACCATCATTGAAAAACCCTAACCAACATTTGATTTATCACTCGACGCCTTGCACAACCAAATACTGTAATCCCCAATACCGCTAACAAATTAATTTCTAGAACCCGAATAAAAAAATTCTAAAGCTTCGAGTTAATTAATCCATTTATCACTGCCCTGTGTTTTATGAACATTAATTAAGTAACAAAATTTATTTTAGATTATTCAACCTTTTTACATGAATATACTCGTATACATAAAATATTGCATTTATGAATTGTTCGAAACCGGCTAGAGTTCATGTACGACTGTAAAAATAAAATTTCAACCGTTCAATAATATCTGCCGTTTAAAATGCAAACATAAGTTTTTCTCATATTTTTTTCTAATACCCGCATAGGACTTGGTATTCTATCTGAAATTGAAATCCTAACTGGCCGACGAGCTAGTATAGGACTTGATCAATTCATAGTGCAGTATCGTGAATTTTTAGTTATTAAATGAAACTATATTTTTAAAGACTTCAATAATATTATCTACGATACGATAATTTGTAAAGACAAAACAACAAAACAATCACTATGTAAGTTTATTTTTAGGAAAACAGTTTTATGATAACAATCAACATATTTCAAGTTTTTTTATTTGTAACTTCTTTTTTTCTCACTTTCCTGTAATCTATGGGAGTGATTTCGTGAAAAGGGACGGAAGCGTGTAACAGGAAGCCGGGTTATCAGCTAGGGACGCAAGTGCTTAATTTTATATCCTTCTTGTAGTGCAGGCAAAGGGTTTTAGCATACAGTCTCAAATTCAAACCTCATACAATGAGCGCGCGCGGTGGTAAAGTTGGCTGTCAGATGGTACAAACCCATTTTCCGAGAAGTATGTACATGTATGGTATTACCAAGGTGAGATGTTAGATGTAACACATTATATGCGACTGCGCTCGCTAGCTTTTTATTTTTTATTCGCCCCTATATTTAGAGAAACGTAAACACCCCAGAACGCGCGCGATCTATAATGGAATCAAATTTTCACGTTGCGACGGTACTCGCCCTGATGTAAATTCGGCTAGAGATAAATAATACTTAGAACAAGATCGATAATTTATAGAAGATGTATAGATTGGGTGATTTTGTTAAGTTGTTTTGACATTTAAAGTGCAAAAAGGGTGCAAAAAAACGACTCTTTCATTTTCAATCCTACTAATATTCTAAATGTGAAAGTTTACATCTTTGCTTGTTTGTTGCTCAATCACGCAATAACGGCCAAACGAATTGTGATGAAACTTAGCATACAGGTATATCATATACTGGAATAAAACATAAAATACTTTTTATGCCGGGAAAAACGCGGATGAAACCTATTTTTGACTTTCACTCACAGACTAGGTAACTAGCGCTCATAAAAATATTAACCTTGCATAATAGAGAGCAATTAGGAGTTGCCAATAACACCCATAGCTGGGATGCGAGAAAAATGATTAAAATCGCCTGCCGGAGACAGGATAGCCATCTGTAGAGCCAATAGGCTTTTACATAGTGGGCTGTTGATTGAGCAGTCGCTCCTCGGTAATTTTAATTAACACTTTACCATCCGTTAGATGCTAAACGGACACCAAATGAAATCAGTAACTGTTGAAAAGTATGTAGGTACTTTAGGACGTACGTGATTTTAAGTGATATAATTAAATTATTACAGACTATGTATAACTTTGTTAGAGACTAAGATTGAAATTACTTTGCGGCGGAACGGTAGCGAAGGTTTTTTTTTAATTTGCGCTTTGCATTTACCTACATATTGATCAACTGTAGATATATATGTATAGACTCCGCTCTTGATACACCTCATTAATTATTCTAGATGCACTTACACTATTTTAGATACGTTATAAATTACTTTATTTTGAAAATATAAGTAATTGATATTAAAAATATACTTATTATTGTTTTGGAAAAAGAATTTCGTAATCCGACCGATGTACCTATGTTATTATATTTTCAAAGTCAGGTTATTACTTAATATTATAAGGCAGTAACAATTTCATTTTAAACCCATTGAGGTAACTAAAATCCAAAGAACTCTTCCATATCTTAAGATGCTCTTTAGAAAATGGAGCATGCGTTGAACTGAGGGGTCTTTATAAATTGGCCGCTGTAAGTTTCCAGTTCTACTAAGTTCCATTTGACTTGCCAAGTTGACGTGCACCGTTCTCAGTAATTTTGGTAATAAGAGAATACATTCATATTCGTAGCTTCGAGTACCTAGTTTGAATTGATGTTACTTAGCTTTCCACCTCTGAATGCAGGAAATCATTTGAATAAAAAGGAAATATCTGAAGAAGATAGAGATGGCCAGTTTTCTTCAAGGTTTTTGTAGGCTTACCTCTTGGAAGACTACATCACCACAATTTGGTGACTAACAAACACAAATCCTTTAAAGGTTGAATTTTAGAAAACGCTAAAACACGTGTTTCTTTATTTTTAATTGTTAGTCTAAAAACAAAGTTTCATGGTTCTAGCTTAAAAAAATCGCGGGCTTCCATACAAACTTTCAACCCCCGTTTCACCCCCTCAGGGGTATAAATTTAAATAAAACTGATACACGTGTTTCTTTATTTTTAATTAATAGTCTAAAAACAAAGTTTCATGATTCTAGCTTCAAAAATGACCGACTTTCATACAAACTTTCAACCCCTTTTTCACCCCCTTAAAGGTTGAATTTCGAAAAATCCGTTCTCATTCCTCGGTCAAGTTTTAAAAACAACACCTGGAAAAAAAAACAGCTTTCTAGGTCTAAGGGTTTAGGCTGGGCGTTGATAGATCAGTCAAGACTTATCCTTTTATATATATAGATAAATAGTTCATATTGTATTTAATTTGGTTATTTTACTTGTAATTTAACATAGTTATTTATTTGTAACATAAAAAATATGACATGAGCGGTATATTTTAATTTTAATTATTATTGAATTTATATTAGCAAATCATTGCATTTTTGTATACGTAAGGGCAAAATTTGGAACAAGTTTCATTTCTATTTCTACTATCAATAATTCGTTATTTTTCTTGAGTATTACTGGATGTGGTACCTGGATGGATGGCTTATTGAGCATTGAAGGTAAGGAAAGGGAAAATCGTTACCTGAACGATAAACTATGTCATAATAGAGATGAGATATGTCGATAAAGCATATCGATGAAGTGGTAATTCTTTATAATAAGTAATTATAAATATCTTACAAACACCAAAGAGTATTACGTTCTTGAAGAAATGACACTCGTATCCCCTTGCCAATTCATCGTCGTCAGCACGTTATAGCGTGTAGCAACAACAATGACCTCACTAAACTAGCGACGCATTTGTTTGTTTTATTGATTTTAGCACGGTGGTAGGGTATTTCGTAGTACCCGACGGTGGTAACCGTCAAGTCGAAAAAAAAAAGTCACCAAGCACCTATCGGTGTGTTTCGACATCTGCATGGTGAGATTGTAGTCAAACACAAAGCTTATCCAGAATAAAAAAAAGAAAACTTCTTAAATTAAAACAATAATAAAGCCGATATCGATAAAGGTCATTATAATTGTGCACATCACTAAAGTGTATACGGGCTCTAACCCAGTTATGGAGCGATCTCGTCCGGTCATCCCTGCAGTATCGTACATAAATCTTGAATCTGCACTTACCTTATTTCTGTGGCGAGTACCAGACACTGTTTTGCCACTATATAAGCGAAAGAAGCCCTCTGTGATCAAATGGACGTACAATGCAGCTTGGAGGATAGGTATATGGTTACATTTTGACAGGTATAACAAAGGAATAAGCTTCTATGATTGTGCCCGCTGAGTTGATGTTGATGTTGAATTATTTATTAGATTTGTAAGGCGATTGTGAAACCAATTCGATATTTGAATCGATAACCATTGAAATTAAGCACGGTTTTGAATTTAACCTTACCTTTATAAAAAAAAAGTGTATTCATTTCAGCTTCAAAAAGCTGTGAAAAGCATTAAATCAAACCAATCTTTGATTTCGATAGTCTTAATTTAAATCGATCACAAATTTCATTAGGTCACAATCGCCCGCTGAATGGAGTAATGAATATTATTTGTCTATTATCCCAAATCACAAATTTTATGTTGTAGGTATAGAAATAAAGGAAGATTAATTAGACAAATATTTTTCTAGTGGATACGATTTATTATTCATTTAATATTATTGGGTAGGTCCTGTAGATATAACCTAACCTAAAAACTTCCTCGAGGCTGCCACTGCTGCCGATCGGCAAGGTTCCCAGCAGTGTGGCAGCGTTTCCTCTTTGGATGGCCAGACTGATAAGTTGGGGGAAAAAGTTAAGCCCGCTGGTCTCCCGAGACCTCGATTTTTACGTTTTTAAATATTGAATCGCGTCGGGGAAAGGGGTAAAAAGATTTATGAAGAATATATTCTATTTAATATTTTATTTACCTGTTCATCAGTTCATACCAATAAAACATTTTTACAACCCTCGTCATGCCAGTTTCTAGAGTGTCTACTTCTATTGTTCTCTCGCTCATCAATCATAACGTGCAAACGGGATAACCTGACACGTTGCGATGCGAGTCAAACTAACGTAAAAAGGGATAATGTATTAGTGGAAAATATGTATTTCCAGATATTCTTTTGCCTTTTCGTAAGTGGTGGTGGTAATATATTTCTATTGGTGAGTGTAAAAACATTTTTGTGACCTTTTCTTTGATTTTCTAAAATCAATCAGCCAAGTAGCGTTTTTAGTGGCTACGCGTTTATCTTTGGGACTTGCTTTCATTAGTTTTTTTTTGGGCCGTTTAGGCTATTACGCATAATAAATTATGACCTTACTGGAGAAAAAATAGTAAATAGAAGAAAATGGCATGAAAACCACGAATCAAACATTTATCCAATCATCGATCAAGTAAACAAACAAACGATGCCTCTCACAGTATCCAATATAACTTTATCAACGTATCTGTGCCATCATAGCATAGTCGTGTTATATTAACTTGTAGTACCTACACCGTAACTGAATTATAGTGCTTGAGATAAATTGACATCGGGAGGATTATATAGTTCGCAAAGTGATAAGGCAATAGCGGGAGAGAAATATAATAATAATAATAAATTTATTCAGTAAAAATTAACTGGTTTACAATTATCAGTAATTGGAGTCTCCCTATGCCTGTAATAGGAGACCCCGCTCTCCATATCCATATTAATTAGGTTCATAAAAAAATCTACATATAACTATTTATTTTATTTCAGAAGAAATGTGTGTGTGTGTGTATATGTGTGTGTGTGTGTGTGTGTATGTGTGGATGGGTGTGTGTGCGTGCATATGTATGTTTGTAAGTGTGTTTATAATAAATAAATATGCAAGCAGCCATTGGTGTGAGGAGCAGAAACATCTTTAGACGCTTATATGTTCAACCAATTTTGATAAAACGCAGACATGCACTTAGTGTGACGCAGACATGCTCTTATCTCTCATTCTGAGGTGAAACTCATAATATTCCTGGACTATACACTTAATAATGATTTTAGCTACTTCGGCTTGTGCAAATCGGCAGATTAAGATATTTCCGTGATTCGTGACTAATTTCCTTCAAAATAAAAAAAAACTAATCGCGCTCGAGAAAATCCAGGTGACGTTTTTTTTTTGCAACTTTGCGAGTCTCCAATTTTCTTTCGTCACGCCCAAATTGTCAGATTATTGAAATGTACACTATTTTGCATGTAACTAACTTACCTTACCTTAATCTGACGCGCTCGAGTATTTCAAACCATCGATTTTTTTTTACTAATCTGACGGGCTACCCTAGACGTTCGACACTATATAGAGGGCTCAGATTTGGTGAGAGTACTTCACAAGGTGCAAGGTTGCCCCCCTTATGTTAATCTGACGCGCTCGAGTAAATCCCGAAATCCCCTATTCGCCTCCCCTACCATTATGAATTCACAACAAGCTTCCATTAAACACATCTTATATAGAGATTACAGCAATACAGTCTGTTGTAAGCTATTAAACTTAGTTATTAACCAATCACGGTTAATGCCATTGAGATCCATACACATAATGTGTGATTAGCTTTGAACTATTTTATTATGCCATTAAATATTAAATGCCATTTATCTTGTTATGCAGCTTAGTAGTAGATGTAGGTGAAAATTGGGTTCAAATACTATATTGGGCTTGAGGTTATAAAAAGTCATGAGGATAATATACTAGTCCGTCTGCATGGCTGAACCTCAATTTCCAGCAGTAGCATAAAAACTGTGCTAATAATTTTTAGTCACTTTATTACTTATAGTAGACAGATTGTGGTAATGAAAACAGATGTTTGACAGATTTTCATCGTGCTGTGGTTCTCTCTCGATGTTTTCATCACCAAAAGCTCAAGTTTATTGTAGGCTTCGAAACCGCTTTCTTCGTCACGGTGTTCGTCGTCACTACGACATAGAGCTAACATCGCGCGCACTCACTTTGCACATTTTCTTAAAAATATTTTAAATGAATACTATGGTAAGGCGATGATAGCTCAGTGGTAAGTGACGTCGGATACCGCGGCTAAGGTCGTGGGTTCGAATCCTGCAATGAGCTTGAGCTTTCGGTGAAGGAAAACATCGTGAGGAAACCACATCACGGTGGTAGGGTACTTTGTAGTACTCGACTGGCTGGCTACCACCCTCAAGTTGAAAATCTGTCGCCAAGCACCTGTTGGTGTGTTCCGGCAGTTGCACTTGAGAGCCAGTTGCCCTTGCCCTTAAGGCATTGGAATATGGTGTACAACACGTTGGCTGTCCACCAGGTATCGCTAATGTCTATAGGCGACGGTAGTCACTTACCATCAGGTGACCCGCCTGCCACGTTGTCACTAGTAGCATAAAAAATAGAAAAATGGTAATAATTCACAAGAAGGTAAGAGTGATTGAAATTAGTAACTAAATTGGGACAAATCTGTTATTTTTGGATCCTTATAATTATTATTAATGTACCTTATATGAAATGACGTATCGTTTGGCAACTGACCCGTCCATAATATAAAGGTCGATGAATATTATTTTTAGAAAAATTACAATATAATAATTTAATATTTTTAATAAAAATAAATACTGAAATTTTTCCCGACCCAACAAATTCCACAGTAGCCTTCATCAAAAGACAACATGAATGCCAAGAAAAATGTATTTGCTATTAGGACCCAAGGGTCTATGGGTCCAAGATACCCTTGTCAGATTCCGGTCGGATTACTGGACAGGTGCTGTGCAAAATTTTTTGTTCGATTAAATCTGGTGACGAAGTAAAAAGAAATTTGGATAAATAAGGAGATACCTTCGTGCACAGACGCACTGTTACAAAATAACGGAAGCGCTCGTGCGTTTACAATGTGACGTTTATTCAGGACCATCCAGCGGTTGTTTTATTTCGTAAAGTATATGACTCAACGTTTATGTCTCTTCTTTAAAAAAAAGCTTTGTATTATTAAGAGTCTCGCCTTTTAGAAGTGTCCCTTATAGCGCCGCGGGAAACCGTAATGCGGATGTCATTCTATATCCCAATACTCCGAAAAGGACGAATGCAATAGAAGATCCAAACAATAGCGGATCTAAAAATAAATGCCAATCGAATCGTAGTGCAATGGTCATTCGCAAAAGGAAATGGGAGCATAACCGGATTGACTGTGCCGCGATTCTGCGCCCGTTGCGTGTTTGTGGACGCAACCCACTTGCCGCCTATTGACCTCCCTGCCATAGAATAACTGTCACACAGAAGTGACATTTATTAAGTGTATGTAAAGCTCATTTTATTAGGAACCAATCTGGCAGGCGGCTACCCAACATCACGATGTATTCTGGCAGCTGGCTGAAAACGATGACTTTCTTTTTTGCGGTTACCACTATTGCTCACTGTGTGTTTGAACACAAAATTACTCGTGAGAACAATCGTGAATTAAAATAGAACGTGTCCATTTCTATAATAATATAATATAATAATAATAAAAGTTTATTTTGTACATTACATAAAGTAGGTAATTTAATTTAACAATTGTGACAAGTTGTACATAAGTGTCAACAGATATTGTCGGACTTCTGATCCCTCAACTAAGTACAAAGACCTGTATCTTAGGGAGCAGCGTTCCTCCAGTATACATAGCAGTTTTACAACGAGTGTGCATTATGCCAACAGCAGATGTGTAGTGGATATGATGTTTGTTTACGTATGATATATGTATGTATATAATATGTATATTTAATTTATTAATGTTTTATTAATTCATAAAAATATATGTATATAATTGATTGAGACATGTAAGAGGAAAAATTATAAGTAAGGTGCAATAACTGTTTCTGTGTCACTGTAAGTAAGTGATTGTAACCATTTTTTTTTAATTTATGCTTCATTTCGAACAGGTTTAGTTTATATATAGGAATAGACTTATTAATCTGGTTATATAGACCATTGGACCTTCATTGGAGGAAGTCCAATGATGGTTAAAGGAGGTTGATCAAAAATCCTAATGTCACAATGTGTCACAGTCAAAATATCTCTAATCAGCTCAAAGAAGAGCTCAAACAGGTTTATTCTTTTAGTTTTAAAAGCAGTTCAAACGTTATCCTACCTTCTAGGTTATTAATGCATTCTATTCTTTGACGCCAATTTGCAGAACACTAATGTACCCGAATGTAAAGCTTTTTCACTTTTTCTACCCTAGTAGGGATTTTTGAACTGAATGGTATCATAGATTCGCTTTGGTTGAAATTTTTAAAACAACTGAATAAAGGGCTGCATATCATTTTAGGATACGCAAATATTGAAATTATTATTATCATCGACTATCAAACTCAAACTTCATTTAGTCAAGATTATTGGTAACTGGAAATTGTGAATGACTATACCTACTTGTCATCTGCTTCATCAAACTTTCAGAGTTGAAAGCATATCGGGGATAAAATCGGCTGCTCTTTATTTCATCAATACTTATTTTGTTAGTAATAAAATAAAATTAAAATAAAAAAGCCTTTTATTTCATGCAAGAAATTTACAAAATTATATAATCTATGACTACCTATATCTAAATCTATACCTATGATTATATATCCTATTGTATCCTACTACGCGTATATAATTGTTTTTTTTTTACACTTTTAAATCAACAACATTTTTATACCTTATAACCTACATAATATGCAAATTTAAAATAACTATGATTAATTGATAATACTTGTAGTACTCGTAGGTAGGTAGGTAGGTAGCAAGCACCAGTTTACTTTTATTTAGCATGAACCCCTCCTCGGGTGAAGGCCTCCTCCAAAGAATTCCATTGGTCTCTATCTCTCTATCTCTATTTTGTTAGTAAACGAATTTAATTTAGTTTTATGAAAAAAGATAATGATAATAATGATAATGATAAGAAATAGGGACTAAGATCTGAGAAGCATAAAAAAATCTATTTAGAAACAATTCGGGTGAATATATACCTAAATAATTTGTTTGTCGTGGTTACAGCCCTGATGATGCTGCTGGCTGCTCAATAAACAATCACACAACTAGTTAACAGAAGCTTTGTGCGTATCCGGACGAGCGTGATCGAAATCAGCTGAAACAAGCGTTGTTTAGTTTAGGTATCGTTTTAGTACCTACCAAGGTCCAGTTAAATAGGTATTTACATATACAGGGCGTCTCACTGGGCGTCCTATGGGACAGGGAGGGTACTTTAAATATTGTTTATAAGTCAATTTTTGTTACATAGAGATATTTCTTTATTTTGAAAAGTAAGTTTCAATCGGCATCATAAAAATAAGTACATGTTTTTTTTCATGTTCGATAAAATTTTCAGCATGTTTTTAAAAATATATGAGTGCAGTATTGTGTGTAGTATTTTAATGAAACTTACTTACCTTACTTTTGAAAATAAAATAATGTCTCACCGAAGAAAATAATTCAATCAAGCCTCGAAGAAGTTTTTTATATATTATAATTGTACATTTGCTTGTATATTTTGTACATTAATTGTTGTAAATAAAATAATTATATGTTATTAGATTCAATCAATATTTTTTGTTATTTCCTTCCGTGTCCCGTAAATTAAATAATGATTATTCCATTCTTCTTCTATAAAGAGACTTTTTAATAATAAAATAATTATTAAGTAACTTTTTAGGTATATACCGCTTTTAAGCGTTTCAAACTAATATCTAATTTCAAGAAGCAATTTAAAAATAAACAATCATAGGAATTACAACAAATTGAAGTTATATCAATTACAAACGTCTTCTGCGAAAACTCGGGAACTTTTAGATCAAAGGGCAGGGCACGTCTTGTCACAAAGTTTTGATTGGGTTTTATGTAATCATTATCAATGATGTCAATGTCAAAAACTTGTCTTTGATATAAGCTATCATAGAAATCACAAAATAATGCTAGTTGTCCCTCGCGGTTCCACCCGCATTCCCGAAGTATCGCATCTCTTCCTGAGATAAGTAGCCTATGTTACTCTTTATAAGATCAGCTGTCTGCCAGTGAAAGTCTTGTCAAAATCAGTCCAGACGTATCGGAGTAATTTTGTTGAAAAAAAAATTTATAAGATTTTTTTATACCACAAGTGACAACTAGCAGGCGGGTCACCTGGTGGTAAGTGACTTCAGTAGTCTATGGACATTAGCAATACCAGGGAGATTGTCAATGTGTCGTACACTTTTTTGCACGTAAGTATAAATAAATATCCTGGGACATTTTTCACACACGGCATTCTGATCCCAAACTAAGCACAGCTTGTAATATGGAAACCAGATAACTGATATACCTACTACATATACTACTGTTTTTGTTTGTAAATATATACTTAAATAGATATACCTGAGGCGTGATAGGTAGTGTGTCAACCAACCACGCCAACCGGCCCGTCAAAACTAAAAAAATAATAAGTTATCGTATTATATACATTCAAAAAAGCTATTATTTTGACATTTCAAACAGACACTACCACGGACAGACACTATTTATTTATTTGTAAAAATTGTTGTAATCCTTTGAAATAGCAACGTAAAAAATATCTACCTAACGGTAAAATCAGAACAACGTACGAGTGAAATTTGATTGTTGTGGTTAAAAAGTTAACAAACAGAACACGTTAAATGCATCCGAAAAGTTTGTTTGTTGTCTGACTGAAGTGCAGTTTGATGTAGGGATGACTGAATGTGAACATTTTTGTGATTGGTCTTTACACCTTTTATAAGGCGATGATAGCTCAGTGGTAGTGACATCGGATACCGCGTCGAAGGTCGTGGGTTCGAATCCTACAATGGGCTTGAGCTTTCGGTGAAGGAAAACATCGTGAGGAAACCACAGCACGGTGGTAGGGTACTTAGTAGTACTCGACTGGCTGGCTACCACCGTCAAGTTGAAAATCTATCGCCAAGCACCTGTTGGTGTGGTCCGGCAATTGCACATGAGAGCCAGATCGCCTTTAAGGCATTGTAATAAGGTGTATAAGTTGTACAACACATTAGCAATCCCCTGGTATTGCCAATGTCTATAGGCGACGGTAGTCACTAACGACCAGGTGACCCGCCTGCCTCGTTGTCACTTGTGATATAAAAAAGGTCTATACAGTTCTAAATATATTCAGGTACACAAGGATGAAAAAGTTATATAACTTTTTGCGACAACCCTAACAAATCTCGTTTGATATTCATGCATAGGGAATTCACGGATTTGTACAGATAAACACCCACAAGGGTATGGTCGCTTTGCACAAATAACAACACTAATTTTACTTCAGCAATCAAACGTCTAAACTTACAGCGGTTTAACCTCAGACCAAATAAACAATAGACAGGCCCGCGCACTTTAAGTGAAGCACAGTAAAGGAAGCCGAATTTGAAAAAGGAAGCATATCGCGTTCCTGTGCGATGCAAGTCACGCGGGATAACGTATTTACGTGCAGGTCACGCACACAACTTCGTGCACGATGCTTCACTTCATTGGAGACTATTGTTTATGTACGCTCCTTCTACCTTTTTTTTTTGTTCTGTGGGTTTAACATTAATTGTTTTTGAGAGACATTCGTAAAACTACTAACACTTTTAGTAGGGCACTGATTCCTTACTTCATTTATTCCAACAGCAGGCTCAAAAACTGTTAAGTTGTGTTACACTTATAGGTAATAAGATAAGATTTAATAAAATTCAAAACGTCTTAAAACAAAAAAATGGCCCCAATATGTGGCGCTGAAAAACCATCCGGAGACCCATTCAACCACAAAAAAACATCAAAATCGGTCTAGGAGTTTAGGAGGAGATCAGTGACATGCACACACTGGTTCTCGTGGTTTTACCCCCGTTCCCGAGGGATCTTATCTTTTCCCGGGATCTTTGACCGCAACCGAGATAAACTCCAGCTTTATTTTGTACCGGTTCCTCTATGTAACCTTCTGCTACTTGGTCCGATTTCCATCCACCATGACGTTTGAGCGTAGTCAAATTAGGACCGGAATCAGCTCGCAGCGTTGCTGACGTTCGGCGGAAACAATGCTCATTGTAGGCTTCCGGGTTTTGTAGTTTTAGATAACTGGCAATTTCACAAGGTAATTTTCCAAATTTGTTTCTGCCGATGGCTTGTTTTGTGCATCTTCCATTCGAAAAACCGCTTTGTGTTTATAGAACATGGACGCAGCCTCATGTAATTCTGCACTACATACACTTCAAGCACCGTTTATACCGAAAAAATGATTAAAATTCGAAGTAACACAAATTAACACATAATTTATAGGCATTAAATGATATTAATGGCCGCTATACAGGATGTAATCGTTAAGTGTGTCCAGGCGATTATTCCGTAACTATTACAGATATATATTTTTTAACGATATGGAAAGTACGTTACCTAATCAGTAAAATGAAATCAAACAAGAAGTATCCAAAATTTTGATATTAAACACTCCCATACTCGAAAAGATTAGTAGAATGGTTTTAGTCTCCTTATTTTAAAAGGTTATTTTAGCTTAGTATTGATATTAAAGGAAACTGTGTATTAACCTAACAAAGTAATTAAACTATATTTTAATTGAATAACATTTATTTCGTAGTAAGTAAAATTTTGTATTCAAAGCAGATTTTTGTAGTGTGTTGCTTTTCAGCCAGTTCTGTCAGTGCTTAATGTCAAAATTTTGGATACGTCTCGTTTGATTAAAAAAAAAAGTTATTGATGTTATTTTACTGATTAGGTAACGTACCTACTTTCGATATCAGATTATTTTTTTGATATCTGTAATAGTTACGGAATACTCGCCTAGAGACACTTAACGATTACACCCTGTATATGTTATGGACCATGTGATTAATGCATCCTGTATATGTTATGGACCAGGTGATTAATGCGGGCATTATTAATAATGTACGAGCATTATAAATAATGTCTAGCTCTATAGGTCTAAGTGATTAATTACTATCACATTGCACGTTCATTGGTCAGATACCGCCATTAAGCGTGCGCCTCGTACGGCGGACTTCAAGCGCTATTGTTTTTGTTTAGTTTTGCATTGTAAGCGAATATGGACGGACGTGGATGGGCTTTACTTTCGAAACTCAGTGTTAACGCTAGTGTGTTAGCAAACTATAGTGAAACAGCTGTTAGTGTGGGTTTTAATAATTAATCATGGATATTTCGAAATTAAACGAAATTAATCGTCAATTTGACGAAAGATTGAGTGTATTAATGACATTTAAAGGACAAAATACTCAGTATTTCACCAACGAAAGCTATACTGAGATGATTGAAAAAGTTAAATCTGCAAAATCAAAGAAGTCGCATAAAAAACCCGAAGATTATCAGCGTTTGCGAAGATTTGACGTCATAGCTGTTGGAGAAACAGAGAAATTGATTGTTCCAGTCAAAGACAATATGATTAGGTACTACGTGAAAAACAACGAGATATTTCACATTTTGCATGATACCCACTTGAGTGTAGGGCATGGTGGTAGAAACCGGATGGAGAAGGAGCTAAATTTTTGGTATAAAAATATTACGAGGGAAATGATTGCCATTTATTTAAGTCTATGTGAGAGCTGCGAAAAGAAACGCAGCGTTCCAAAAAAAGGATTAGTTGTTAAACCTATTCTTAGCGGCGAAATGAATGCAAGATGTCAAGTAGACCTTATTGACATGCAGTCACAAGGAGATAATCAGTATAAATTTATACTTGTATACCAAGATCATCTCACAAAATTTGTGCAACTCCGTCCGCTCAAGACCAAAACTGCTGAAGAAGTAGCATATGTACTACTTGATATTTTTACAATATTCGGTGCACCAAGCATTCTTCAAAGCGATAATGGCAGAGAGTTTGCTCATAAAATTGTTCAGGAGGCTTGTGAAATGTGGCCCGAATTGAAAATTGTACATGGTAAACCGAGACACTCTCAAAGCCAAGGGTCAGTAGAGAGGGCAAACCAGGACATAAAGAATATGCTGAGTACGTGGTTGGAGGATAACAACACTAAGAAATGGTCGGAAGGATTGCGTTTTGTACAATTAATGAAAAATAGAGCCCATCACACAGGTATTAACTGTACTCCATATGAAGCCATGTTTGGAACGAAGTTGGAAGTAGGGCTTAAAAGTTCTTCTATACCTCATGAGGCTCTCGATATTAATTCAGAAGAAGACATGGAGAAACTATTATCTACTGAGAGCACTATTGCCGAAAGGAATCTAAAAAACCAAAAATGATCAAGAAGAGTCCGCCAAAAATGATCAAGTAGAGTCCGCCAAAAATGATCAACTAGAGCTCATCGAAACTAACCACGTGGAGTCTACTCAAAATTATATGAATTTATTTTCAGCTAACTCAAGTCAATTTTCGTTAACTTTTACCGTAGATGAGGAGTCTCAAAAAACTTCAGATACAGATTCAAACCGAATACTCACAAACGAAAACAAAAACCTGGAGCGCAAAAAAGGAAATGTTATGGCAGTTAGGAAACTAGCTTTAAGTAATTTGCAGAAACAAGCAAATAAAATGTTGGATGTATCAAGCGCTAAATATCCTATGGCTGCAATTGGTGACACTGTAAGAGTCCAAGGTCCCTATGTTGATCGCGCTCGTAGGAATGGAAGAAATATGCTTGCTACCGTTATTGAAGTAACAGCCTCTAACCTTTATAAACTGGGAACAAAACAAGGTGTTTTAAATCAGCTATATTCAAGAAACCAATTTACTTTCTGCAAGTAAAGATTTATTTCGCCTGAAGATGTTCCAGAGACTGAGATTTCGCTGAGAGTTTTGTAGAATGTCCTCTAAATACGGAGGGCAAGGTTATAGTCGATATAGTTGTAAAAGTGGTTGCAAGTCTGATAAATGTAGTTGTCGCAAAGCCAAAAAGTTGTGTACCTCAAAATTCCATCACAGTGGCAGTTGTTCTAATAAATAAATCTGTTACTTGCTACATATTGTATATGAAATGAAAATTAACTATAAAAAGCTTCCGTCAAGTGGTAAATTTGCTTTGTAGATGTGTGTTCGGCAATGAACAGGAACAACGTTCCTTCAACTTTTAAAGTGTCCGTATTATTTTTAGACGCGGGCAGAAATTGGATTAGTCGGTTTTTAGACACTAAGTCAGTCAGGTTTCCACAGCCTTGACAACTTCCACAGCAGTATCTTCATTTTTCAGCTCTGGAAGGCCATGCAATCTTTTGCGATAACTCCTCATTTCCAAACTGTCATACTGCTGCGCCAGTACTCCTATCTGCTTTTGTATGGTCCGTACTGCAGACATGATAAATTACCGGAACGAAACAAAATCAGCAGTGAGGTTAGTTACTGTTGTGGAAGGTACTGCTGCTTGGAGCTCACCCTGGTAGGCATCCATGCATTGGGTTAACAACTGCTGCAGCTGAAGATTAGACTCTATCATTGTGAGGGCAGCATCCATCTTGACAAATAAGTGAAGTGGTGTTAGAGATGTTATGTGATGTGTTAAGGTGAGGATAATTCTTTCCGGCAGTTATTTACCTATAAACATTAATATTCAATAAAAAAAATCAATTTCTTAGTATTTTGTAATTTTAATACAAGAGAATTTAACAGCTGATGTTTTATCTCCATCCTACCTATACCTAACGGTTAAGTAGTAGGTACCTATCGGAGTTCATCGGTGAAGGACTTGTAATAATTGGCCTTGTTTTTTTTGTTAAACCTTCAATAGTATTGTATTTAAGTTTTTCCTTAAAACAATAAAATAAAATAAATATAGGTACAATACTTCGAAATCAAAATCGTTTTACTCTTACGCCGGAAATTGAACCGTCTCGAGTTCCCGTCGACTTACAATTTCATTGGACAAGTTATGAAGTTAAGCTCCTTACAGGAGCATTAGTTAAGGAGTTCAATCCACACGTTTAAGTTAGTACTTTAGTACTTAAGCACGTTACCTTTTGGGCTTTATCTTTAACATTCACCTTATTTCCGCGTAATGTGTTGGTTGTCATGAGTAGTAGATTCACACTAATCTTACTAATATTATAAATGTGAAAGTTTGGATGGATGTATGTTTGTTACTCATTTACGCCAGAACGGCTGAATGGATCTGGATGAAATTTGGCATGGAGATAGATTATAGTCTGGAATAGCACATATAAGATCCCTCGGGAACGCGGGTAAAACCGCGCGGAACAGCTATTATTATAAATAAAGAGGAAAAGTTTGTGAGGTTGTAGAGGGTAATCTCTGGATCTACTGAACCCAATTTAAAAATTATTTTACCAATAGAAAGCCACGTTATTTGTGAGTGTCATAAGCTATATTATTGTCCAGGGAAAAGATAAGATCCCATGGGAAAGCGGGTGAAACCGCGGGGGACAGCTAGCATATTATAGAGCTAAGTTTGTGAAAAGAGTTGCTTCACACTGATAAACTTAAAAAACTCAGATAAATCAATTTACATTGTAAAACTGATTATGTAAATAGGTAAGTAGGTACAATCTAAATCAGGGTTTCTAAAAGTGGGGTACGCGAACCCCTAGGGGTTCACCATTCGACGACAAGGGGTTCGCGACAATATTTACGTATCTAATGGTGGCTTGATGACTAGCAGGCACGTGCGGCATGATAAAAACTAAATACAGAAATCGACTTGATACCGAGTCAGAATTAAGATTAAAATTATCCAAAATTACTCATAAAAACTCCATTTGCGACAAGAAACAAGCACACCCATCACATTAATATTAAAAAGATATTTCTTTTGGCTCTTTATTTGTTACCTTTTATTGAAATAAAAGCCTTATTTTGTTCAACAGTCAATTTTATTATTTTCTTCTCTCCAAGTCCTTAGTAATCGCTAGTTCCAGAGGTTCGTGGAGCCGAATGTTTGAGATCTAAATAACCTTTTTCTACAATCCTACTAATTATTATAATTGTTTGTATGTTTGTGAGTTTGGATATTTGTTGCTCAATCACACAAAAACGGCTGAACGGATTTTGATGAATCTTGGCACACATGTAGATCATATCCTGGAATAAAACATAGGATTTTTCTAAAAATAAAATTCTCGTGTCACAGTTTTAGTTACCGTACTCCTCTGAAACGGCTTGACCGATTTTGATGAAACTTTATTTACATTCAGTAGGTCTGAGAATAGGTTGTTATCTATTTTTTACTAGCTGTCCCCCGCGGTTTCACTCTCGTTCCAGTAAGATCAGCGTTCCCGTGAGATTTAACGGTATGAAACATAGATAACAACCTACTCTCAAACCTGTTAAATATACATATAAAATTTCATCATAATAGGTCAAGCCGTTTCGGAGGAGTATGGTAACAAAGGTCCGATTTGGATGAAATTTTGTGTGTATATTTCAATGGCTTCCTCGAAGATTTAAAAACAAAATTGGACCCGGTAGCTGGAATCGGGTGTTTTAATTTCAGAGTAGGACAACGTCTGCCGGGTCCGCTAGTTATTATATAGAAACTTATAAACTTTATCTCCTTAGTATAAATTAAGTCTAGATATTTTTTATATCTATAAAAACAATGAGAATAGATTAATCAAATGTATTCAAATGAATGGAAGTAAAGGCTTAGCTGTGTCGAGCGTCGGCGTTAGCTTTAATCTCGATAATATCGATGTTAGCTCCCAAGATTGACGGTATAAGCCACGACCTCGAATTGGTATTTACCACATCAATTATTTACATATAGCAGCTGCCAAGTCTGCGGCTTTCATAAGTATATTATCATAGTTAGGATTCATTTAACACGTATATTACGGTATAACGTAGGTATATATTATTATGCGTACCTATCACCTTTGGAATTAGTTTTTATACGTCAGCAGTCTGGCAACCAGGCGTGTCTCCTGATGGTAATCGTCACCTGTCGTCATTATCTTACATAGTATTATGAATGCGAATATTTGTGTGTGTTTATGTTTGTTACCACTTACGAGGGTATATTCCCGTTGACCACCACTGGTATTACCGGTATATATAATAGATACCTAATAACAGTGGTGCTTATTAGACATAAAATTAAAAGTCGTGCTATTGTCCACCACTGGTGGATAAAGAGAAGACATTTAAAAACACTGTGTCACTGTCCCCCAGTGGTGGCCATTGGGATTGTTTTAAAAAGTCGCGTCAATGGTGGACAGTGGCGGCCGATGGGAAAAATATTAAATATTGTATCGTCGTCCCCCAGTGCTGGTCAAGAGAACGCATTTAAAAAAAATGAGGCAATGTCCACCAGTGGTGGTCAACGGGAATATACCCTTACGAGTAGCTACTCGCTAATTTAATTTTAAATAAGTTTAGAAGCCGTTGCGGAGCTCCGTAACGGCTTCTAAATTTATTTAAAATTAAATTTGTTATGACGTAGGTAGATTACAACATGGGACTTTTTTTATTCTGATAACGCGGGTGAAACCTCAGAGAACAGCTAGTGATAAATAAAACATTTATGTAACTTTATTCTTATTTATAATAGTAAATCTTAGTCCAGCCATTATAATACAATGTTAAACAGAATTTTCGCTACTCGAAACATTCCGCAAAGTAGACCAGTAAATGGGCTTTGAGGAATATTTTATGGACCAATAAAATTTACAATGTTGTCGATGGTCTTTATTTTTATACTTATAGGATGGTTATAGATATGAATATGGCTGAGCAAACAATGTAGGTAATACTTAGTTAAGGCCATTGTAGTGACAAGAAAATAACGATCCAATATAGCCACAGACCAACCTGTTGTCCTGGCCTGCCTGGCTGGCCTATCATCGCACAGCCGAGAAACTTGAAATTTTGGACCTAGATTAGATTACTTTTATGAAGTATCTAAGCATTCACTGAAGAAGGGCTTTTCAAAATTCTACCCATGATATTGATATGGGTACGGGAGCTGAACCGTTGACTAGACAGAAAGCTATTTATAAATAAATTAACGGTAAGAAACTCTTGAAGTCCTACTTGGTTTTATTATACAATCGATAACGTTCTAAAACCTAAAAACTACAGCAACGCAAGTTTGGAAGCAAAAAAACGAATAATAAATAAATGTTAGAATATGAAGTTAAATAAAACTGTATGAATACTTACTGTTGAGTTCTAGTATGACACCCGATGGTTAAAGGTAAGCGTAGATACGAGTACCTACCTACGGCTACGAATCCAAAAAATATGAACGCATTCATAAAACCCATTCAGGTAGAATCAGATCAAAACCAAAAATAATTGATAAAGCTTCGTGTCAGTTGCCGAGAAATAGAATAAAACGCCACTATAAAACTAAAACATTAAGTAGCCGTAATGCCTCTCCATACTAACTACCAACACGTAATCCATCCAGCACACGGAAATAATTCCACGTACTTAATTGGAATTGAGCACACGTTCGGTATCAATGAAAATACGAGATTGCAGCTCGGACACAGAATCCTAGATTGGAAATAAATTACGAAGGGAAATAAAATAATTTGATATCTACTGCATTTTTAGTAATACCTACACCCAAACAGATCCCTAACATTTTATATTAAAAACATTTAGATATTAGGTCTGTGGTACAGCTATTGAAAAATAAAGTAATTTTCTATTGATTTTCGTAGATTATTTTAACACAATACATAATTTATGTAGGTAATGTATGTAGATATATTGGATCGGTATGAAGATTAAATAACGAAAGGT
Source organism: Ochropacha duplaris (assembly GCA_951361185.1). Lineage (NCBI taxonomy): Eukaryota > Metazoa > Arthropoda > Insecta > Lepidoptera > Drepanidae > Ochropacha > Ochropacha duplaris. Next base: position 4,831,595 of record OX592713.1, on the reverse strand, counting down.
TTTTTTTTTATTATTGTGGATAAGCTTGTGTTTGACTACAATCTCACTATGGTAAGTGATGATGTGGCCGTGGGTGGTAAGCACAGAAAGCCTAGATGGGACGCGAGCGGGACTGAGCGAATTATAACTGCGAACGGTTCAAGGTTAGATACCGTGGATTTACTAGCGTTCAAAAGATGCCTGTCACTCTCCGGCCTATAAACTATATCTATGTAAAGAAATCGCATCGATCTATCACTTTGTTGGAGCATGAAAGACTTTTGCGTCCACAATATTGGTATGATTTTATTTTCAGGCAATCCGATTATAATATTTTTCAAATGCGCAAACAAAGGCCTCTCCAGCCCTAAGCACACACTCTATCAAATAGTACGGTAAGGTAAGGTAGTGATATATTCTAGGATAATATCTTGCGAGTCCAAATATTATGTCGCGTATTTTATTAATATAAATAGTCTTTAAATATTATTACTATACTTAGATTTGCTGAATTGGAACTAGACATAAGGGTATTCAGTTTCTTAAAAAAAACAACCACCAATTTACTAATAACTTGACATTTATTTACAAGATTAAAATACATAATGTTGGTAGGTACTTACTGAACTGTATTTTATCGCTTAGTAGATACATATCCTTGAAAATATTTATTAATTAGCGTTCAATTGCAATCAACACTTTATATAAAAGCTATAAGTCACTAAAAACATATTATCCTATTGTTGGGTACATCACAATCATTTAATAGTGAATCCTTTACAAAATTTACATATATTTTATAACAATAAAACTTACGACTATTGAAAGAAATTACCTAAAACTAATACCATCAAAATTAAAAAATATATGGAATCTTTGTTTATAAACGTTTTCTGTTTTATCATACTTTATAACATTTTGTGTATTTGTTAAAAAATATATTAAGGGTCTCACAAAACAAGTAAATCGACGCGGAATCGGCCAATAAAACGACATCATTAGGCTCAGCTCAGACGACGCGACACTATACCATTTACACAAAGCTTTTTCGGACCGACTCCGCATCGATACATGTGAAGAAACCCTTAAGTATCCATTGTTCTTAAAAAAATAATTTTCAATATAAACTCACCTACTTAAATATTTTTTTTTTATGAAACGGTTTTGATAGCATTTGGGGCAAACAATTTACATGCGACCACTGATACTATTTAAATGTATAACACAGATGCCGGATTCATAAGATATTTATTATACGATTAAAAATTACTCATAAGCTGCAATGTTTTACGGTTTACAATAGCTTAGAATTTAGAGAAGCAAAATTTGACTGCAACAGCCTGCAAAAAAGTTAGAAATTGTAGTGGAGGATATGCCTTTAAGTGTAAAAAAAAAGAAAAGTGAAATAGAAGCTTGAAATATAAAAATGAAGCATGATCTATCAAGTTTCTGACATTTATCATTACGGCCGAGTTTGTAGCAAAACTATAGTGTAAAACAATCTGCGATTATTGCACAATGGCGCTTGTTATTTCAAAATAAATAAAATAAATAAAAACAAAATATAGTTATTTCGCTCAGTTTTCTGAGGACTGAAGCATAGCATTAGTGGTCGCAAGTGCTTATAAACATTTTATACGAAAAACGTTTTAGAGAGCTACCTAACATAACTAGAAACGCCTTAATAAGAATAAATTTGTTACATCAGTCAATACGGAAGAAAAATATACACACATTCTTATTATCTCAACAATCTGAAGGAAGATAACATTTTAAATGAGTTAAGGAATAACAACTTGTCGTTTATCAGTATCACTTTGTTTAATGGAACTTGAAATGGAAAATGGGTCTATTTTATGGACGATATACGAGAATATTAGTCTATGGTCGGACCAAACCAAATGTCTAGAGCATTTTTCCTTTTTGGCAATCGTTCTTTAGGATATTTCTGCTAATTTCAATTTATTTTTATGTTTTAGTCACGTTATATCATATAAATCAGTAAATTTAATTGTCAGGTTTTAGTGAAATTTGTACTTAGGAAATCCTTTCACTTCACTGGTGCACTTAGATTGAACTTTATTGGACAAAACGCCACCGATATTTTAATGAAAATAAAACGAAAACTCAACGTCACTCTGCAAAACTCCTAAAAATGGAATTGACGCAAGGAATCCAACAAATATCTTTTGAACATGATTTACTACTCTATTTTAATAGAATCATCATCTTTATGATTATTACATAAAACTGAGTGCTTAATAATGCTCAAAAAATGCTCTGTTTAGTTTAGTTGGGCCAACCGTAAGAGTCAAATTTAATCACACACTCGCTTTTATCTTAGAATAACAACAAAGAGTACTTACATATAAAAATATTAATTTTACAAGAATTAATTGAAGTTAACACAAGATAGATACTTTTGGAACATTTGAAGATTGTCCGTATGATTATGTCAGAAGTCTGATAGGCGTCACCTGATGGTAAGTGACTACTGTCGCGTATAGACGTTAGCTATACCAGGGTAATAGTCAATGTATTTTCTTTTAGCCTAGGAGGCGTTTAGAATACTTATTATAATTATTTACATGATCAATGTGTTAGTTGCGTAGATCTTTGTTGGGCGGGAAGTAATTTTATTTGCAGTTAATTATGACCCATGTCGTTTTGTACCTAAGTGTTAAAACTTTGTATAATTAACATAAAATACAGGTATAATACGATTATGATATGATTAAGGGGTTATTGGAAATAACCGCTTAAAAGGTGTGGAAAAAAACATGTTCTACCGACCGAGTAACGTGTAGGAGTTGGAAGACTGATGATTGTGATGAAAATGCTAAAACAATATTTAAAATAGTTTTTTATACTTATAATCGATTGAATTAATTGAGGCGGGAAACAAATCTCATGTTAATGCGACGATAACCGATAAACCTCTCAAGAGCCTGCTACTAAAATAAGTATTTTTAGGTGCGTATTATAGAACAATCTTAAATCAAGTTTTGAGTCGAGATTTAAAACATTTGAATACGGAACCTGATACCATGAGAAAAGGCTTACTTTCGTTTAACAAACTCTATAACTCTACTCGTCACCAATATACAAAATGCTTAATAAACTACAATAATAGGCAAGTATACGGTCTTAAAGATACCGTTTCACCGATGATGTGTGTTCGGCTGTCGTCGGCAAGTGTTCGCGATAGACCCGAAGCACTCTTCACACACCCGAACTGGTTTCATCTGTCCGTAGCGAGGGAGTGGAATGGAGTTAGAACTGCACGATGCGCAGAAAACTTTACCTGGAAATTAAATCTAATATTCTGAAACACATCTTCACATTCTAATTATAGCTCAGTGCTAGTGAAGTCGGATACCGCGGTGAAGGTCGTGGGTTCGAATCCTACAATGAGCTTAAACTTTCGGTGAAGGAAAACATCGGTACGGTACTTTGTAGTACCCGACTGGCTGGCTACCACCCTCTCAAGTTGAAAATCTGTCGCCAAGCACTTATGGGTGTGTTCCGACAGCTGCACTTGAGAACCAGTTCCCATCTAGGCTTTGAGTGCTTACCACCTTCGGCCACATCATCACTTACCATGGTGAGATTGTGGTCAAACACAAGCTTATCCAGAATAAAACAATAAAAAACTTCGACCACATCATCACTTACCATGGTGAGATTGCAGTCAAACACAAGCTTATTAAAAGTAAATGAATAGTCTAAACTCTAACGCACGGTTCGGAAGGTTGCTTTTATATAGATGAGCCGGCAATAAGCTCAGCAATTACTGTTTTCATAGACTTAGACCTGTTACATTCAATAAATATTTAAAAAATAGAGTGATAATTATCATATATCATACCGCAGTTCCTACAGTGGTGACGTCGTCGGAAGGCGGTGAAGTGGGCGTCACATCTCATACAAGCCGGCGCCGCGAAGTCTGGCACCCACTCCGGGGCGCGCTCCACTGTGTTACCATTACCATTGCTGTTACCGGACGACGGGTTCATGGTCACAGAGTTGCGACGCTCCGACCTAAACATATACAATTATTAACCCAAAGGCCTGTTCAAGTCTTTGACGCAGAAGTTTTGTACACGGCCATTATGGCAAGTCTTGTTCTAATAGAAAGAAGACAAATTTAATAAATTGGAATTCAGCCAATTTTTTTATATAGCTACTATAAAAAACGGTTAACAAACAGAGGAGAAAAAAATGATATAATGTTTACATATTAAAATGACAATATTTAAAAATTTTGCTTGCATCCGTCTATTCAGCAGCCATCGTACTTGTTTGTGTCCGCTAAACTCGAAAAGTAGTCGATTGACATTTTTACGCATATGTATTTTCTTCACAATATCTATTTGATAGGATTTTTTATTACACGTAGATATATCTGACATCCCTCCACAGTACCTATAACATTGGCAGGGCACTTTAAGGTCAAGCTCGACGCACTGGCACCTTAATTTTACAGAAAAGTAAAAGCTAAAAAAAATGTACTTGAAATCCAAAGAAACATACCTATAAGTCAAATCGCCCGTAGAAACGGACGCTTGCAAATTGGGCGCGTCGAAAGACTTGCGCCTGGCGTCAACAGGCTGGTCCGTGTGTGTGTGTGTAGGTGTGTGTAACGTAGTATCGTTGTCAGTGTTCCGTCGCACACTATCACAGGTCGGCTGCGAGTCGGAAGCGGCCGAGTCGGATGTACTGTCCGCGTACACTTCCTCCGCCGAGTACACGCTGTCGAATGAGCTGCCTGTTGCCATGGGAACACGGGAAACGATCATTCTAACTCTATGTAACTATATATAGATACTAGTTTTCCGCTCCGCGGTTTCACCCGCGTTCCCGAGGGATCTTATAATTTCTCGGGATAAAAAGTATCATATATGTTCATCCAGTATATGATCTACCTGTGTGCCAAGTTTCATTAAAATCCATACAGTAGTTTATGCGTGAAAAAGTAACAAACATCTGCACATCCAAACATACTTTCGCATTTATAATATTAGTAGGACTAGCTTTCTATTTTTTTTTATGCCACTAGTGACAACGAGGCATGCGGGTCACCTGATGGTAAGTAACTACCGTTGCCTATAGACATAGCAATACCAGCGGGATTTCCAACGTGTTGTACACCTTATTACAATGCCTAAAAGGCAACAAGCTCTCAAGTGAGCTACCCACTGAGCTATCATCGCCTTAAAATAGATAAACGTACCATTCTGTATGACCTGGTCCTCTGTCACCTCGTACTCAATAGAGGGCAACTTGTCGGGCGACGAGTCGGACTCCGGGTCAGGTGTTTCCGACGGATCGGGCGACTGATTCATTAGGAATACAGATTTGAGTATGTTACGTAGATCCGACGCGAAATTTGTCTGCAATTGGTCCGCAACGCCAGCAATGCAGACGAATAAGCGATGGATAAGATCTTCGCTTGATCTGAAAGGAAACAGATACTAAAACATTTAACCAAGTATGCCTTTTAAATGTTAAACTCGTTTATGCCCTGCAGTATAATGATCTCTAATCCTAATATTATAAATTCTAATGTAACTCTTTTCTGTCCGTGTGTCTTGCTTAGCACGAAGCGGCTGAATACCTAGATATTGATGAAATTTTGTATAGGTTTTTTTTTATTTGAATAAGCTTGAGCTTGGCCGCAATCTAAGCGACCTGGCCGTAGGTGATAAGCACACAAAGCCTAGAAGGAAACTGGCTCTCAAGTGGGCTGTCAGAACACACTGACAGGTGCTTGGCGAAAGATTTTCAACTAGAGGGCGTTCGAGTACTACAAAGTACCCTACCACTTATGTTTTCCTTCACCCAAAGCTCAAGCTCATCGTAGGAATCGAACCCATGACCTTCGCCGACTGAACGGATTTTGATGAAACTTGGCACACAGGTAGTCTATATCCTGGAATAAAACATGGGATACTTTTTTTATCCCGGGAAAATATGATCCCTCGGGAATGCGGGGGAAAGCTAGTGGTACATACTTGAACTTGCCCCTGGCTTGCTGCCTGGCTGCTAACTCTTGCGCTTGTAACGCGAGAGCTATCTGTTCATCGTCCGCACACTCAGACACGCCGCAAGATGTCCCACTACATTTTTGTACAAATATTGTTAAATTAAAAAATTCTTATCTTAGACCAATTAATGTTAGAAACATAAATATTGAAATGTAAGAGTAGCATAGTAAATCAGCTATCTAGTTTCTAAACTCTGCTTAGCTTGGAATGAGATTGGCTGTATAAAAAGAAACAATGTCCCAGAACCTTTTATTTTTATAATAACTTTTGCGTGCACAAAATTCTGTATGAATACCTTAAGTAGTAGATAACGTTGCGTTATGTCTATTTATTTTAGGATAAATGATGTTCTTGTATTAGTATATATACTTATGTAGACAAATTGTTGGAACTCAAGGTCAAGAATTGTACCTATTTTTTCAATTTATCTTCTATCTTGTATTGTACTGTTTGTTGCAAAAATAAATATGAATAGAAATTAAAATATATATTACAAACATTTGTTATTCGAAAATAGACCCTACGTCATCTAAGTCAAAGTAGGAAATAAAAATTACATGCATCTGAATATCAAGTTGAATACAAAGAAATCTCACCTCTCATCGACAAAACGGTCCAAATTCAGTCTCAATGGGCTTTGATTCTGCGTCCGACTGTCTAGTAACACTATACTAGGCAAACCCATCTTATTCCTCTTTCTCTTAGTCTTCATAGATTTCCTCACTTTCTTCTGTCTCGAACAACTTTGTGAGCTATCTGGTGCTTCCACTGTAGTGTTACCATCTAACGAACCAATAATCTCTTCTCTTTGCCTTCTCATCTCTGTAATAACCTCGTCTATGGTACGTACGTTATCAGGTGCATTAGCACCCCATTCTTGCAATACACGTCTGGCATCACTATTATTTGTGGCTTCGGCCGTACCCTCCTCTAAACTTAACCTATTCATGACTCCAATGATCGCTGACGATGATCCCGCTTCATTCTTCCGACTATCATCTTCAACATAATTAATATTTACAACATCGTTATTTACATCGGAGAATGAACTTTCTAATGTGTTTTTGGTGTCCTTACCATCGTCCATGTCACCTTCGGGACTTTTTAATACCCTGTTTTGTTGCATAAAATGATTATCCTTTACATCCTTATTCTGTTCGGTGTCAGGGGATCTATCTAAACTAGTATTTTCAGTACTAACGCCAGAATCCACGGGCGATTCGTGATCGCTCTCGTAACCCAGCATAAACTTTACCCCCTCGTCTTCATCTCTATCTAACGTCATCTTAGCCGAATGAAAACTAGTATTGTCACTTTCATTATTAATAAAGTTATGTCTAAACTCCTCATTTGTTAGTAGCAAAGAACTTAAATTAGCGTTAGCTATACATATATTAGTATTTACAATATCCGCGTCAATATTATCTGGAACTATTAGTGGCAGGTTCGAGTTTAATATTGCACTGTTTACGTCGTCGATTGCGTCTTCTTGGTTAAAAACTGCAGAGTTATTGTGTGATAGAGACGATAGAACTGCAGGCTCGTGACTTATTGCATTCGGTATTAAATACCCGTGACTAGTCGAAGGCAAACAACTCATTTGCTCGTTCCGAGGCCCCGCGAAACCGAAAGCTTCCGAATCCTCATTCGATATCAATGTAGGTACATCATTAGTAGAGAACGAATGCATTTGGTTGTGTTCAATAATATCCACGTCACTAGCGACTATCGAGGACAATCTATCGGCAATTTCCGTCACTTGTTCGTTTAGTGATGTGACCAAATCGTGATCGGGTAGCTGTCGATTGATATCAGTCGACGTCGAAGCCGATACAGCGTTGATAACTAATGGATCGAACATCATTAAACCGTTGGTCGATAGATTCCTGAGTGACGATAGATCGCTGCTCTCCGCCTTGCTAGTTTTTCTAGCTCTAACGTCGATGTATTCTTTGCTGTCGTTAGTTTGGAATGTCTCTGTACTTGTTGTATCGGAGTAGTGTCGTGTATTATCGTATTTGTTCGACTCTGGTTCGGATTCGTGTTCCATTTCTATGTGTTCAGTTAAACGTCGGAGGCCGTCGATGATAGGCGTCATCACTTCTATATTGTCGGGTAGATAGTCACCGTCTGTTATAGGGGGTTCGATCGAGCTGTGGAAAAATTAAAACAAAATAGAAAGTTTGGATGGATGTTTGTTACTCTTTTACGCAAAAACGGCTGAACAGATTTTGATGAAACTTGGCACACAGGTAGATCATATCCTGGAATAAGACATAGGATACTTTTTATTCCGGGAAAGGATATGATCCCTCGGGAACGCGAGTGAAACCGCGGAGGACAGCTGGTGTATTATGTGTTAACTATAAAATAGCTTAAACTAGTACCTTTGTGTTGAATATAGATCACGGCAGTGCGCGTGATCAGCGTAGAACCTCGATACAAATTCACCTATATCTGGATACGGGCACGAGTCGTTATTTGAATCCGATGCTGGAACAAATAAGTTTTTATTAGTAAGGACTTCCCCCCGGCAGTTTTGTAGAGTCGTAGCGACATCTGTTATTTGATGCCAGAACCAGCAAGCTGTTTTGCCGACAGACACTCTAGCTGCTGTAAGTAGTTATTAAAGCGCACGAAGGAGACGTGGACGGACCTGCCTTGACGCTGCCGGACTTACCCCCTTGACTTTACAAAAAAAAATACGAATCACAGACTAAGCAGAGGATTACTATGGAAAGATACCTTATATTCTACTTTTTAGGGTCCCGTACCCAAAGGGTAAAAACGGAACTATAACTAAGACTCTACTGTCCGTCTGTCTGTTTGTCACTGTATCTCATGAACCGTGATAGCTAGACGGTTGAAATTTTCACAGATGATGTCGCACTTGACCGTTTTTTAATATAGATAATACCCCAGACTCAGGACAGACAGATAATTTCATGCACATGAAACGTGTCTTTAGAAACCCGTTTATTGTATTGTATATTGAAGAGAAATTACGATAAAATAAAACACTTTTAATAATTAACAGGACACAACATTTCCTTGTATAATCAAATATATAAAACTTAAGCCGTGTCCATGAATATCCCACTAATATTATATGGATAATATTATAAATGTGAAAGTTTGGATGGATGGATGGATGTTTGTTACCCAATCACGCAAGAACGGCTGAACAGATCTGGATGAAATTTGGCACAGATATAGATTATAGTCTGGAATAGCACATAGGACACTTTTTATCCCGAGAAAAGATAAGATCCCTCGGGAATGCGGGTGAAACCGCGGGGGACAGCTAGTTGTAAATTACGAGTTACGATGTAAATGCCAATATAATTACCAAGAGGCAGATCCAAGCCAGCCAAGTTGGAAACATCCTCGTTGGTGCACAATAGTCTCTCGAGTGCCATAAGCTCTCTCCTGTCTAATGTCCACAGGAGCGAGCGGATCTTGTGTAGAAGGGTACGGAATGGACGGAACATGTCTGACATCTCTTCTGAAATAACCAAAAACACAGGGTTTTAAGAATTTGAAACACTTGTCGGAACACGCACACATACATACTAATATTATAAATGCGAAAGTCTCTGTCTGTTACCTCTTCACGCTTAAATAGCTGAATCGATTTAGATGAAATTTGGTGTAGAAATAGATGGAACCTTGGAGAAAGACAAAGACAAAGATAAGATTCCTCGGGAACGCTGATGAAACCGCGGGGCGGAAAACTAGTATGCATTACGTATTCTAAGTTAGAAGTTTGATTTTGTCACAGCTTCAAGGGACTGTAGACCTGAATATATCGTATTAATTTCAACTCGATAACTCCACGCGTTCCTGAGATAAAGGGTCTTGACAGTCAGACAGACGGACAACAAAGTGATCGTATAAGGGTTCCGTTTTTTCCTTATGAGGTACGGAACCCTAAAAAACTAAAATGTTTTCATTTATTTAGGTATATATAATCAGAAAAATCAACTCAAAAACATAAAATCTTTTTTTAAATCAAGAAAAATCAACTAAAAACATAAAATTAATGCCGCTAGAACTGTCAATCGCCGATGAGATGCTGCTATTCAGTTTTACCATTTAAGGATTAAAACTTACTTATTTGGGAGTATGTTTTAACTCTACTCCAACGCAATATACATTTGGGAAGTAGAAATACAGAAACAAACAGCAAAAATTTACTTAAAATATCGATTTTTTAAACCATTTTTGTATTGATATATCTCACAAAAAATCGTTGGATATATATCACAAAAAGTATATCATGATATATATCCATTGATATATATCCTCGAATCCTGTTACGCACGTTTATAAAAGCGATTTATTTATTTAATATTTAATAAATATGTAGTAGGCATTAAAACGAAAAATGGATTGTATTATGCAATGAGACATACAGTTTCAAATTAGATGAAACACTATAAGAGTAGACTTATTCTTAAATAGTTTCTCACAATAGTTCCTAAAAAATATATGGTAAGAAAGGAACTAATTTCATGTAGAACCATGCATACCACCTATGGTAGTTAACCCTAGTTAATAAAATATCCGTCCATAAAATACGTAAAATACCCGACTGGCTGGCTATCCTCGGGTACTACAAAGTACCCTACCACCGTGCTATGGTTTCCTCACGATGTTTTCCTTCACCGAATGCTCTAGCTCATTGTAGGATTCGAACCCATGACCTTCGTCGCGGTATCCGACGTCACTTACCACTGACTACCATCATCGCCTTTAAAAACGTTACGTATTTTATGGACGGATATTTTACTAACTAGGGTTAACTACCATAGGTGGTATGCATGGTTCTACATGAAATTAGTTCCTTTCTTACCATATATTTTTTAGGAACTATTGTGAGAAACTATTTAAGAATAAGTCTACTCTTATAGTGTTTCATCTTATTTGAAACTGTATGTCCCTCAAGTTGAAAATCTGTCGCCAAGCACCTATCGGTGTGTTCCGACAGCTGCACTTGAGAGCCAGTTCCCATCTAGGCTTTGTGTGCTTACCACCTTCGGCCACATCGTCACTTGCGATAGTGAGATTGTAGCCAAACACAAGCCTTATCAGTATAAAAAAAAATCACTCAGAATTTAACTTTTTTGGACACCTCCCTCCCACTTCGTCACGCTTAGTCATTTCATTGACCCTCCGCGATATTTCAACAAATATTACGTTACATAAGCTAGCCCACCTTCTAAACAGTAACATACAATTTTGACTATCCCTTTATTTACAGGCTTTTAATTACTTGAGAATGGCTCTCTATCATAATAAAAAAAATATTTGTAACGAAAAAATGAACTGCGAACGTCACGGCGAGCTTGCGAGTAGAGCTTCAGTAAAGTAGCTAGTACTAACCTGGTGGTTTATCTATACTGAGTGGTCCGCTGGAGTAAATGAGTAGACCGCTGACGATAGCCAGTCGAGGCACTGCAAACATCAAAGCAGGATCGTACGCGTCCACCTTAAAATACAAATAAATATTTGTCTTAATTATCAATCCTCCTCGTACATCAAAGAATTACAAGAAGAAATTGTAAAGGTGGTCGGAAATTGGCGGCGGCGTCGTGTGGCAGGTCGGTCAGTGGCGAGGTGGGCGGTGGCTGCCACACGCGTCATACTTATGAACATGCTTGTGGGGGCTGATCTGCGAGTTTGTTGTTTACTAAGTCAATCATAGTAAAATTCTATTGATACTTTTGCTGAGAAGAACCGGCAATAAACTCAGCAATTATATTCAAAAACAACTTACACCTATTACATTCAATAATTATTTATCAAGTCTTACAGATAATACTTGCGTGTAAAAATAATTATCTTATGATGAAGAAAATTATAAAATCAGTGAGTGACCTGTTCCTGCGTGAGGAGGTTCTGAGTGAGCGCTCGTCTCAGGCTCTCCGAGAACAGCACACATATGAGCTGCTGCGCTTCAAACTCGTGCGGCGTCTTCACGTTCACCATAGCACTCACGTAGCACAACTCGAATTCCGCAAACAGCCTAAAATAATATTAAACGGAAACGTTAAATTATTTAAAAAAAATATATTTTAATATACCTTTATTTTGATACTAGTTTTCCCCCGCGGTTTCACCCGCGATTCCGTGGGATTTTATCTTTTCCCAGGATAAAAAGTATCCTTATTCCAGGATATAAACTATAGTACTTTTAAAGAGGCACAATTCCGTCAAACATGATTGTTGCGTAACTTTAACCGTTTACGCAGCGCACGCATCCTCTCAAAATGAATAAATTTTCCCCGTTTTTGCAACATTTTTCGTTGTTGCTCCGTTCTTATAGGTCATAGCGTGATGTTATATAGCTTATAGTTTTCCTCGATAAATGGGCTATCCAACAATAAAATAATTTTTAGTCAATCGGACCAGTAGTTCCAGAGATTAGCGCGTTCAAGCAAACAAACTCTTCAGCTTTATAATACTAGTACCTCTGGCTCGTGCAAAGACTAATCTAACGATATATCATTCTACAAAATCGGTTCAGCCGTTTAGTAGTTACGAGGGGACACAGGGCATTCCCTGTACATATATACATCTTCCCTGCAGTCAGGTAAAAATATTTTGGTGACACGCTTATTTCTATAGCAGGAATGTTGACGTATCACAATGCAAGGTCGCAAGTGACTGGTCGACTGTGTGACACTCTCGAATATAGTTGGTTAGGCTTGTTTCGAAGTAGCCAAAGATAAGCATAAGAAGAATTGAAAATAATTGTTTGCGAAGTGCGCTGTTGAGGGGCAGTAGCCAGCCAGGTAGGGAACTACAATGGATTTTTTCGACGTCAGAACAACTCAGCTATCCTCGCCTTAAAATAAAAAGCAGCCAAAGAGAAGATTTTTGAACTCATCAATAACTTGACGACGATCTCTTTGCCCCAAAAGATTATTGAACATGAGTGTAGATGGATATATAAGTAAAGAAAGTCCGAAGAAGGTACGGATGGATTGCGTAAAAAACGATATATGATTATAAAATGTGAGTGTGAGAAAACTAATGATAGAGTGGAGAGAAAAACAGTGTGTGGAGTAGGACAAGAAGAAAGAATCTCTTTCTCCCACACCAGACCATAGAAAAGAAGCTCCCTAAATGACTGACCTGTCGAATATTCTAAGGCTTTCGTGCAGCATATCATCATGTTGCGATAGTGCCAGCCCCCTGGGCCGAAGACACTGTTCTCGAAGTAAAGAGCGCACGGTCTCCAGACTACGGGTGAGAGCCTTCGCCAGTGGACGCATTGCTGCCGACTCTTCTTCCCGGTTCATTATCGACGAACCGGCTGCTAGGCACTGGAATTCATAATACAAAAATGAATTTAGTTTGGTTATTGAACTTCGAAGGACTCCTATGTGTGGCCAAAAATAACCTATAGTAAAATAATCAGCTAATGGCGCAACGATGCTGAAGCCTGGCCACGATCACAATATTTTTTGTTTAAGTAAATTTTTTGAAACATGTATTGGTTTTTTAATAAATAACTATTATTAAAATATTCGATAAATACAACGAAGGAATATTTATTGAGATTTTTCGTTAATAAATGCAAAAACGGCTTAACGGCTATTGATGAAACTTGGCACACAGGTATATTATACCCAGGAATAAAACATGGATACTTTTTATCCCGGCAAAAGATAAGATCCCTCGGGAACGCGGATGAAACCGCGGGGCGAAAAATTAGTAATCAATATTAATTGTAGTTTATACAAGACTGAGCAGCAGATGCATATGAAAGGTGTGAGTACGGAGACGACTAGTGATAGAGCGGAGTGGAAGAGGAAAACATGTTGTGCCGACCCCACCTAGCGTGGGTTAAGGAAGAGAAGAAGAAGATACAAGACTGAGCAGCAGGAGTATGTGACAATATTCAACCAATTTCCATACTAGGGTGTGTACCTAAGATATTTAGCAGTTCACATCATCGCTTAAGATTGTGATGCCTTTTCAATACTAAAGAAGTCATAAGACCTCAAGATGTGACTCAGAAATTTGATATGAGGAGCCTACCCACCTATAAAAATAAAGAAACTTACCTCAGCACCAAACCAAAGCTGTCCAGCCAGATTGTCCTGGAGCACGTCTTCGGGAAACTTGACTCTGAAACCGCGCGCAACTCGCTCGTCACCTAGTAACTGATCCATGATTTGGCTGGTGATATTCAAAACTCGATCCTGGAAGAATAATAATTGAGGGTCAGTTGTGGACAAATTTAATTATACATAATCATCATGATCTCAGCCAAAAGACGTCCACTGCTGGACATAGGCCTCGTCCAAGTTTTCCACAATAAACCGATTTTAATAATTATACATTATTATTATTCTAAAATTATAGGTTTTATTAAATTTCGGTGATGCGAGATTGTAAAATGTGAAAAAAATTATACGCAAAAACGGCTGAACGGATTTCGATGAAGGCACACAGGCACAGGTATATGATATCTTGGCATAAAACGTAACGCTGATGGGTTTTGGAGTAGGAACTACACTCAGTTACTTACGGAGTTATTAAATGGAACACGACATATCTTCAGTACATACATTACTAATTTGTGAACATACATACATATTCTATAAGATTGATATGTCCTTGGAAACAGGCATAAAAAGTTTGCAATACATTTGAAAACATTAAAATTATAAGTGTTTTCGAAGATGTTTTAGTTGATATAACACTGAATAACACGAGCCAACAGTTTCTGTGAAAGTAACAATGACTCACGCACGTATTGAAGTTTGTTGTTGCAAATGCATTTTTATTGGTTACATACATTGTTTTGCTGTGCAACTGTTTCGGGGGAGCAAGTACATTTGCCTGTGAACACCAGCTTTCCAGGGGAGGGGGCGTCATAGTCATATAGTTGAGGACTATCTTATGGTACATTCCATATGGATTGGTCGGTACCATGAAAATCAAGCGATAGCAGTTTTGCGATAAGTTTGTATGGCGAGCGACAGGTTTACTAAAGATGGTAAAGGACAGTCAACTACCTTTATTGCCAATCCTTTTTTTTAAATTAATTTTGACGACCTAGCTAGACCTAGACCAGGGGGATCAAGACCCCCATGACCCCTAGCCCCTTGAATCCGCCATTGTATGAAATGTTATTGCCGTTGCTTCACCGTCTCGGTGTTCGCGTGATATAATGGATTAATGGACGGTAATTAGTAGCTGACTGGCACAATCTGAAGTTCAAAAGTGCAACCAATAGAGGTTGAATCGAATAAACTGTTGGCTCTACTAAGAGCAAAATAGACGGGAACATTTAATAAAAATACGATTTATAACTATTAAATAAAATTTGATAAGAAAAAAAGAAGAAATACTTAAATATTAGTGATCGATGGAAATAAATCTCTCTTTTTTTATCCAGAAATTCTTTAAAGAAAAAATCATTCAGACATCGCATAAAAAAGCAATAAAAATACTTAATTACAATGAGACAGATACTAATAATTTCCTACAAATTGCACTCACATACTAATTACCTACAGATAACAGCATTGTATGAGTTAGTATTAAACACACATAACTCAAACACAATTAATATGTATCTATAATGATTAAATAATACACGTGCTAACACAATTAAACATAATAATAAGTTGCAAATAATTAATTTGCTAAGGGGCCATAGATCAGACACACTCATAATTTACAAGAAAAAAAATAAGACAATCAATATCGAATGAAGGCTCTGAACTGTATTTAGTATTCTGTGACTGTACACAGAATTGAATAAGGAAATGTTTAGCAGAGGCAGTCTTTCTCAAGTGGGCGGCAACGCCCTCTTGTGAGAGCTAGAGGCCTACAGGGGGGCGGTAATGGGCCCAGAAAAAATTGGGGGACGTTGAAGCTGTTTATGGGGACTTTTTTTCTAATATTTTAATGTAGGTAAACTAAAATTAAAACCTACTTACGCTAGTTACGCTACATCAATAATCTCGTTCTTATTACTGCCCAGTTTGATTATTCTAGCCAGTGAGTGAGTATTTAAAATGTAAATTTGAACAACAAAAAAAAGTTACTCGTATGGCACGCTATAGATACATAATTAAATAAAATTTATTTAAAAAAAGTAATGATACCGATTGTGATTTTAAAATATGGTAAAGTTAAGAATTTTGGGGGGCGGTAGAAAACAATTGACTCTCAAAGTGGCGGTAGACGAAATAAGTTTGAGAACCTCTGGTATAGAGATATCATTCAACTGAGATGGTTTCTGGTACTGGTATCGACGGATGGATGGGAAATGAAGTCAGCTCTATCTCTCAACTGCATCGTCGACCGTCTGAATAAAGGGACCAACATACCCACTTTAAAAGTGTTGGTATAAGATCCAGCACTGCGCTGATACGAACCAATAATGTTATTTATTTAATTAGCAATAACCTTTAATGATGTATTTGTAGTTAAGTAATTATATTTGTATCGTTAAAAGATAATATGATGCTTATTTTACCCTTATATTTTATTTGAAGATACAATGTTAACGAGGTAATCCAAATTGAATAGATAACAAACCATTACAGTGTTTTGCATAGAAGATTACTATGCGGCTTGTTTATGACAGAAAAATCAAGTTGATTATTTAATATTGGGGACTAGCATACGTTCAAAGATTGTTATGAAAGTCTCCCAGGTAATCGGTAATTCATATCAGTCCCAAACGTGAGAGATATAAAGGTCAATATCGACTGCACGTTTTTATCATTGTGACAGATTATTATTAGTTCCTACCTAATGATACCTACTTACTATGACTAAGCAGATAATATAAACCACGTCAATATCTACAGCTGTTTAAACATAAGCTAATAGTGCTAAATAGCATTTGTAAATAATAACAGATGTACGTACATATTTATATCTGTAACTTTACATTGGTTGTCATATCAACACGTATGATACTTCATACAAGCGAAGTAACGGAATTACCTACCTTTGAAACACACACACACACACACACACACACACGCGAGCGAGCGCGCGCGCGCGCGCGCGTGCACGCATCCACACGCAGCGAGCAGAGTTGCCATTGGTCGATGGGCCGACTACAGGAGTACCCACACGCTATTATGCGGCGGGCGACGATAAATTGGCGGGGTGGTGAAAGTGACACTTCTCTACATACGATAATACTAAAGGCTTTATTCATAGTAATTTCGACGGTATTTAGCAAGTGCTTAGCAGATTCTTAATTCAAATTCTCTATAAAAAATTTGAATTAAGAATCTGCTAAGCAGTTGCTAAACACTTTTGAGATTATTATGAATAAGGCTACGAATAAGTAATAAGTCACTTATTCGTAGGAATAAGGCCGTAAGTATTGACACATCTATGAAACGTCACATCTATGAAATTGTTGACCACAGTCTAGTGATTTGAACGGTCGTGCAATAAACGGAATAAAGACCCAAATCATAAACCCATTTACGCCCAATAATAAAACTATACGTTTTTCATTCACATAAAAAACCCATCACGTCAACTGATGCTAAATGAATCTTTTCGGGTGCAATTTGTGGAACCACTTATTTTGGTATAATTTCCAGCTCTGGTAGTGGTTGATGGAAGAAAGCCGCTGTAAATAACACCTGCAATCCATTGCTGTCCTTATATCAGCATTATTTCAATTGTACAATGTTACTGGTGCCATGTATCTCTAATTAGAGCACAGATCGACTATGAAAGGCCGCGATACGCGCAGGTGTCCATAGCGTGATCGTTCATTTGTACCGATGATATCATTCGAATACTTTTGTTGAGGTTACTCGATCGGACTCGGTATCTAAATGTTTTTCTTACTAGGTTATCGAATGTATTATTGAATTAACCAAAAGTTATCAGGAAAAAGCAAGTGACATACAAACACAATGTTGCCCCTAACCAGTTCAGCACAATACTATTGGCCTTGGCCTTTGACTAGCATGTGAAAGTGTTGGTAAACTTGGTATTTATCTAAATTCTCGTAACTGCCTGGTAATGTTTATATATAAAAGTTCAGCTTCCGTATGTTTGTGTCTGCAAAACTCGAAAAATTGATTTTTTTACACTGCAGCATTTTATATTTTGAGATATATATTATTTTATTTCAACGTGTCTTGTACAACAACAGTTACTATGGCAAGAGTAATTGTTACTTATTTCAATTAATATCAGACGGAGCGAAGCGAAGCGGGCTTAGTTTATTAGATATTTTACAATCAGAACCTAAAACTTTTTCAGAAAATTTGAAGACTGTTTCGAAATCCGGAAACCTATGCCCTCAAGATATATATTATTATCTCTGCCATTGTCTGATAATATAGAACAATCTTATCAATTCCATAATAATAATAATCATTTGGTAAATTCCACGACAACCGGCGAAACATACACTGTACCTATAGGTAGCATATTTTGTTGCACCATGTAAAGCATCTTATCTTGTTATGGAACTAAAAACATACTAATTACAAGCGTGTAGAAACATCTAAATGTGTCAATGTATAAATTGTTGCCATCACAAACAAGGAACACTCCGTAAGTAAATATTTTCGTAATAACTAATTGGGTCTCAACCTACTGAAGTTATGCGCGTACGCATCCACTAGCCCGACTCTTAGTGTCGAGTAGAGGTTAATTAATAGAAATAAGAAATGTAGACAATAATTCGTCAAACAACGTAGTCGGGTCACCTGGTGGTAAGTGACTACCGTCGCCTATAGACATTAGCAATACCAATATGTTGTACAGTACACCAAGCCTACGGTCAAAGACAAATTTCCAACTTGAGGGTGGTAGCCAATCAAGCGAGTAACACATAGTACCTACCTACCCTACCAAAGTGATGTGGTTTCCATACGATTTTTTCCTCAACCAAGGTATCTGACGTCACCACCACTGAGCTATCATCGCCTATAAGCACCATACGATCGTTTAAAAGCTTAGAGTGGAAGCTCTTAATAATGTAGCAAAATTATGTACATGGTCAATCGAAAACAGTCTACATTCTGACGGAATCACCTCGTACATTATCCTTAAAATTTAGGTTAATTATAGTGTCATATAAGGAAAATTGTAATTAAACTTTATTCCGTCTGAGACAGAATATTTCAAATAAACTACGTACACAAGACTATAAAAATATTTAAACTTCCTTAAACGTATAATATATCGGAGGACTAGTTTTCCGCCCCGCGGTTTCACCCGCGTTCCCAAAGGATCTTATCTTTTCCCGGGATAAAAAGTATCCTAAGTCCTTCTCCAAGTTTCCATCTATCTCTATACCAAATTTCATCTAAATCAGTTCAGCGGTTTGAGCGTGACGAGTTAACAGACAGTACAGTAAGGTACATATAGGTCAGGAGTTTGTGGTCGTCACAGTGTTGCCACTATTTCAAACAACAATAAAGAAACCACTAAGAAACAATTTAACCGTGTCGTCCCAACCAATTGCTTACTTACTAACACTAGACTCTGTTAACTTAGCATGATTTAAAAAGATCCCTTTTGTGTGATCAAGTGCAATCACTTATAATATTTTGGTTGGTATTCAGTCTCACACTGTCACCGAGCGAGAAAGGAACTGGCTCCCAACTGTCCCAACACATCGGTTGGGACACGGCAAAATTCTTAACTGGAGGATACAAAGCAGGTGAATAGTGCAAAGCACTCTACCAGCGTGCTAACATAGTCGGCAATAAAGCCATAATGGTATTGCGTATTGCGACGTTATCGCTGTGCGGCCTCCACATGCGCGTGAGTCATTCACAACAAAACTACGCAAAACCACTTGAAATGTTCAAGGTATTATAAAATCGACGCGGTCCAATGATTTCGCGTAGTAAACCTATGAATCCAATGTTATATGTGACGGAAATATTTTAATGAAATATTCATATAATTTTTTTTATACTAGAAGTGTTAGTGTTTAATATTCTCAAAATTAAATGAGCGTGTTAAGTACGTAGAATACAATTAAGTCATCAAAATACGGTGGTACAGATATTTACGTGAGTTCTTCAGTAATGACACGTAAGGTGGGACTTTCCCAATAAACGTTTTGTTGTGTAAAACCCATTGATAAATAATGGCACCGAGCCCGACCCGAGAATGATTCTCGTTAAGATTTTGTTGTTAAAGTTTATAAATGGAGTTTACCTCACAGTGTATAATGGGGAGTAAATTATACAAAGGTTACATATAATATGCTTTATTCGAGTGGCCTTATTTGTCATCCTTTAGGAATTAATGACGAATGTGATTTCTTATACACGCTGTGGTTTTTGCGAACTAATTTAGGAATAATTATGTTACCTTTTTTGCGTTTAAGTTAAAATAATCTACTGATCGAAATTCGACCATAGTTTTAATTTTATTATTGGTAACTAAAGCTCGTCAAATAGCTGTCAATAAAAAATAGAAAATCGTTTGACAAACAGATGAGAATAATGTGTGTCAAACGCATGGTAGTGTGTGTAACATTTTTTATATTAATTTAATTTATTTCTGATGGATATTGATAATAATAAGTTTATTTATTAAAAGAATAGAAGCATGAATTATTATACAAAAGCTTTATTAGCTTTCTGCACTCCTTCTCCTTTTTAACTTTAACCGTGCCAAACGCTTTTAATATTATGATAAAGGTAAATTTCAAACGAATCCAATCGGCCTCTAGTGATTCAGTAATAAAAATACATAAATTTTCGCATATATATAATTTATGTAGAACTACATCACGTGTGGGTATTTTACTATTTGACGTAAACATGCGAAATTTAAAGATAATGTATTCAAACGACCAATATTATAAAATGTCAATCAATGTCATCATCATTAAGACATAAGGTGACAGGCGGGTAACATCATACTGTGATTTTAAATATGTGTTCAATTGTTTTCACTCACGATGTTAGTGCGGGATACCTCGAAACTTCTAAACCGATCTTGATGAAACTTGGCACACAAATAGATTATATCCTGGAATAAGAGATAGGAAACTTGTTATCCCGGGCAAAGAAAAGATCCCTCGGGTATGCGGAGACAGTAATAAATAAGTATATCGAAAACAATATCTTGATTGTGATGTCATAATACTGTCTTAATATATACATTCGTTTTATTTATTAATATAAATTCAATCGCAATAACAATAATGTTATATTTATTGGATGCAAAATGATACTTAAGGGTATTTATGAAGCGTTGTCTCTTAAACTAGCGTTAGGTATGTATGTTACATACAAGAGAACAATAACATTATAAGTAAAAAGGTGTTACTACACACACAACATTCTATCTTAAAAAATGGCACTCTAAAGGTGAACGCACACTTATCAGAGCCGAAGGAAGCGAAGGAACCGAAAAAATCTAATATTAGAATTACTTGTATGAAATCCTATGAAACCTCGCACACTCATTATCCGCGCCGAATCGGACGAATAGATATGCGAGGTTTCTTAGAATTCCTTATAAATAATCGTAAAATTCGTTTCGTTCGACGCGTTCGGCTCGGATAAGTGTGCGTTAACCTTTACGCACACATAAAAATCTTAATATTGTATGTAATATTGTAACACTACAGTATCTCATTAACACACTATGACATTTTTGTTGTTTTGTTCACTTTTACCTACTTTTAATAATTGCAGTTAAATTAAATTAAAAACAGTCATGATATTATGTTTATTTGTTTTAACCCCCCTAGTACCCACATAATTTTAGGAACCACTAACCGCCACTGAAAATGGCAAAAACAATACATTAAATCCCTCACCTAATTCAAAGAGTAATAACAAGTAATGGCCTTATTCATAATAAAATCGACGATGTTTAACAACTGCTTAGCAGATTCTTAATTCAAATTTTCTATAGAGAATTTGAATTTAAAATCTAAATACCGTCGATTTTATTATGAATAAGGCCATTAGAGTTTACTAGTGTGCCTTGTCACCAACGCAACGCAACGCAACAATGCAACACAATAATTTGTAACAATAGCCTTGGGCATCAATACAGATAAGTCACGTGTTTAGTATATTGGATTCACTAAATCACTGGTATCTAGGACACTCTAAATGTTTTTTTTTATGAGTAACCAATTGTTTTGTCAAGACAGCTTGCAAGGAAATCGTTAAAAAACAAGCTTTTCTTAAGTAAGTATTGATACAAGATTGTATTGTCTCCAACACTAAATTAAAAGTGTATGCACAATTTCAGCTGTTGGTTGGGTAAAACTAGATTAAACCTAAACATACCAAAATAGGGTGAAGTTAAAAATGTCAAGTTAAAAGAAGTCAAAAAAGGAATAATCGGATCACAACAGAAAATGCTTATACTTAATATAATAAAGCTGAAGAGTTTCGTTTGTTTGTACGCGCTAATCTCAGAAACTACTGGTTCGATACTGACCTGTGCGTGTCTCAGTTGGTTAACAAGCGTAGAACATCTCTCCGGATCCTTGCGACCGTCGAAAGAGTCCAATTCAGCAGCCACCATGTTGAGGGCGTCGTCGGCGAAAAAAAACTGGGCAAGTAGCGAACGGTCGTCCCTCTGAAACAAGGAAAGGTGATTTTTGTAGTAGTAATAAGGTATAGATAATGTTTATGGACGGATACGACGATATCTCGTACAAATATAACATACAAAACATGATATTACAAAACAGTTGCAAACAGACATTACATTTGAAATGATGCGACCTTCTCTCATTATCATCATATCTCAACTGTTTATTCTTAAATTCCTATCCAAACTTAACTATTTTCAAACTTGGAACACGACTCTGGCAACATAATATTATCACTTGGCTCTTTTTGCCGTATTATTGAAGATATTTTGGTTTTAATAACTGAGTCTCTCGCTTTCTACGTGAACCTATCTCCTGAAGCAAATTGGGGTAGGTTTTTTTAAATACTTTATTATAATTTCCCCCTCCTATTCAACCTGCCAACTATTACGTTATTTACAAAATTGTCACGGCGATTTTTCTAGGATTTAATTCGTATAATTTTAATTCTTCATTTTGATAAAGAAATTATTGTTGAGTTAATCCTAATTTTGAATTACTGTAGGTACTTATTCTATTACACTGTCGTGAGAGTGACACATTAACACATAGCGCTACCAATTAAGGCTTATTCGGTGAAACGAATTCTTTCAGGCAACCTAAAAAATCATAAATTATTTGAAACCACAACAAAAGGCTAACACGCATTACATCTGTGTATGAATGTTATATAAATCATATAATATGGCCTACATTGGTTTGAAATTAGAACAATAATAATGGTATTAATTACCACACCGAGACAAAGACCTTGATGACGTAAGCTCATCATCTGTTTGAACGTGCAAGTCAACTTTCCACGATGGTCAAGTTGAAAATCTGTCTGTGTGTTCCGAAAACTTTACCAGAAATCCAGTTCCCTTTTCGGCTTTGTGTGCTTATCATCTTCGGTCATATCATCGTATATTATATCAAACACAAGTTCCAGTAATACCTACCTGAGAATGCAAATAATGTGTGCACAATAATAGTAAATAAAATAGCTGGTTATGTATCCTATATTTGTTCTTGTCTTAGATAATAAATCTACAAGCGTGATTGTAGTTCAAACAAGCCTTAGATCAGTAGTTCAAAGTTCACTGTCGCGAAATAAAACCCGATACGAGTAATTCAATAACACTAAACTAATTAAATAATAATAATCTATCTATGGGCGATTCTCTGTAAACTCGTAATCGTCTTAAATACTAATATTATAAAGTGGTAAAGTTTGTGAGGTTGTAGGGGTAATGTCTGGAGCGATTTTTAAAATTATTTTCCCAATAGAAAGCCACGTTATTTGTGTGTGTCATAGGCTATGTATATCCCGGGAAAAGATAAAATCCTACGGACCCGCGCGGGACAGCTGGAGTACTAGCTGTAATACATTGATGATTTTTGTAGAACCCTGAACTGTGTGTAACGCCAACACAACACAATATATTCTTAAATGTAAGTAAGTAATCTATAATTTATAAATAAAATACATTATTTTTAGCTGAATAAATAAATACCTAATCTGTACTAATATTACAGAGAAAGCGCGAGAGGAACCTATTTAAAAAAATATATAAATTATCTGTTTTAAAAGGCTTTTTTTATTCACGATAAGCTTGTGTTTGATTGACCACAGCCTCACCACGGTAAGTGATGATATGGCCGAAGGTGGTAAGCACACAAAGCCTAGATGGGAACTGGCTCTCAAGTGCAGCTGTCGGAACACACCGATAGGTGCTTGGCGACAGATTTTCAACTTGAGGGTGGTAGCCAGCCAGTCGGGTACTACAAAGTAACCACCGTGCTATGGTATCCTCACGATGTTTTCCTTCACCGAAAGCTCAAGCTCATTGTAGGATTCGAACCCACGACCTTCGTCGCGGTTTCCGACGCCAATGCTATCTGAGCTATCATCGCCTTAAAATAATAATTTTTGAAGCCATAATGCAATAAAACAAATAATAACAGTATACATAATTATTACAGTAGAGTATTATCAACTTTTTAATTTCAATGTATGATGCGTGACCATGAAATTTTTCATTGGTTTATTCGTGCTCGGTTTATTGACTCTGTATTCACCAATGATAAGTGATATTTATAAAATAAATTATCAATGTCAAAACCACAATTCTATCTGATAAAAACGTAGATTATGTATAATTTCTTAAACAAGTGGCCGATAACAGTAAATAACATTCTAAATCCTATGCCCGATAAGTATATTTCCGCGTATTCACCATACATTAATACACAACATAAAATAAAGTAACTAATTGTGGGTGCACGCACGGCAGGGGCTTGGCCAAGTCCAGACAAATATTAATCGGCTATTTGACAGTGTTCGGAAAAGTATTTAAAAATTACCTCTTATATTTATTTTTTTCTCAAAAAACCCTTATTTATTGGATAAAAAATAGTTTTTTTATTCATTAATTTGAAACTCGCGCGAAAACAGCCGGTCACGTGACATTTGCTACTGTGATGTCATACCGTATAATAAATA
Organism: Ochropacha duplaris; assembly: GCA_951361185.1. Lineage (NCBI taxonomy): Eukaryota > Metazoa > Arthropoda > Insecta > Lepidoptera > Drepanidae > Ochropacha > Ochropacha duplaris. Next base: position 4,806,490 of record OX592713.1, on the reverse strand, counting down.
AACAAAAGTAACGACGATCGCTCTAACACTTCAGCATATTTTGAGTGGAAAGTTTAAGACGTGTATTGTGCCTAATTAAATATCCTGACAAATTACCGCAATCGAAAAAGACACGACGTTTTGTTTATTTTGTGTTGTGACGTCAAATTTTAAAGAATCATGGCCGCCCGTGTTTCGGTTCTTGTAATTCATAGATAAAAAAACCCAAGTTTATTTTTCAAAAATAAAATATGTACAATTTATTTTTATGCAAAAAACATATTGTATATTTGTTCTTATTTATAAGCTACCATATCTAACATAATTCATGTTTTTCATTACCACTGTCAAATAGCCAATTACATACTCTTATTGTATCAAAGTCTTTGATAAATTATGCAATAAAAACAAAGAACAAAATTAAATAATAATCGTAAAATGATGTTCGAGACAGAACCAATATTTTATAGAGCAATTAAAAAGTAATTAATTTATATAATATCCGCGATAGTAATAACATAATTAATATTATACTTTATAAACAGAGTGAATCTACGATACAATTTAAGAAGGAAAAGACGCATTTCAGGAAAATAACCAAATTCTTTTTTTTTTACTTGTAACAACATGCATTATGTAAGACAATTGATTGATATACATACTCTAAAACGAAATCACGAGGAAAGTTAATTAGGCTAAAACCTAACCTAAATAACTTCTTCAAAGTAAAATGCAATCTGAAAACATGTTGACTAGGTATGTAGTACCTAGGTATATTCTTTTAGGTCAAGTCGATTTTATTGGAGTTACGCCAAGACTTTATTTTTCATATACCTAATATTATGTATGAAAATCAAAAGCTGAAAAGACGCACGCTCTTTGCTCCCTACACGACGACGATGGACCAATAACGTTATATTATTATCCTGGGACATTTTTCACACACGGCCATTGGATCTCAAGCATTACTATTAGCCTATAGGAACCAATATTTATTGTTGACTAGTTTTCCGACCCGCGGTTTCACCCGCGTTCCCAAGGGATCTATCTTATCTTTTCCCGGGATAAAAAGTATCCTATGTCCTTCTCCAAGGTTCCATCTATCTCTATATCAAATTCATCTAAATCGGTTCAGCGGTTTAAGCGTGGAGGTACGCTTTACATCTCAATAATTTTCACGAAAAACTTTGTATACACTTTTCATGATTATTTCTTTATTTATATAAGTTTTTTTTTTACTTTAGGATAAACTTATGTTTGAAATCTCACCATGGTAAGTGATGATGTGACCGAAGGCACACAAAAAATATTCTCTTCTATTAAAAATTTAATACCGGGATAAAAATATAGGCTATTTTTGAAATCGGTCCAGTACTTTTTGAGTATAATCGTTACAAACATACAAAAATACAAATCTTTCCTCTTTATAATACGGTACAGAGATTGCACCGAGCCGAGAGCATTATACTAGTTCAATCATTAACTCCAATCTTGCGATGATGACCTTCGCCTTCAGTCTCATACACTAACAATCCTAAGTTATCTTAGGTAGTAACAAACAACCGTATCGTAAAATACGTGGATATTTGTTTCCTTCTACGTACTTATCAAAGTGCACATGTCATCTCATTCTCTCAAACGACATAGGTATCAAATCAGCTTCTTTTTATGAATTGTCAAAACGAAATATTTCATATTAAAAATCTGAAATATCGAAATATCTCGTAAATGGTGACCTTTTTAGATACTGAGTTAATTTTCGTATATTTGGTAGGTGAACCGCCTACCTATCTCCACCTTAAGTTTGCCGTACTACGTACCGGACAACCTGTAGATATAGATGAGCGACCATATGACAGATGTCATAAACGAACTATAATAATTGCTTTAGATAAAGATGTCAAACAGCGAACTAAGTAACTAGCGTTGTTGTACTTTCAAAGAATACTCTATTAACGTCAAATACGTTATACATAAATATAAAAGAACTGATTTATAAATGTTTGTACGTAGAGGAAAACCTAAGGGATTTACCTCTTATACCATTGCGTTATTATAAGTAATAAGAAATTACAGCTAGGGTTATTTTCATCATGAGTTTCAATAAAAAATCTAATTCAGTAAGTATATAAATAAAAAAACGAGCAAGTAAGCAAGTATGATGTGAAACATCAGACATCTTACCTAGGTAATACCATATATTATGTACCAACCAACTCTCGGAAAATGGTTTGGAACTATCTGACAGCCAATTCTAGCATTACTTAGTCAATAAATGAATTTTGAGTAATTTGAACTAAAGCCTTTTGCCTGCGCTGCAACAGAGGAAATAAAATTTCACACTTCCGTCCCTGTTTGACAACCCGGCTTCCTGTTACAAAATTCCATCCCTTTTCACGAAATCACTCCACGGATTGCACAGAAGAGAGAAGAAAGACGTTACACAGTCATTTTGATGTCGATTATTGAATCGAGAAGATAAATTTGTCTCAATTCTGCCGTTAAAAATACTGACAGGTATCTCTAAATCTAGACTGAGTAATGTTATCAACAAAACGCTCACAGACAAAACAGCTGGCCTCGACATTGGCCGTTACTTGCCTACACCTATTACTTGTAACAGATTTTTTTCCTAATACAAACAAGGCATGACTCATACTACTTTGATTTAAAACTTTTGCAGACAAGAAGGCATTCAGTTGAATTTAGATCACATTATCAGCGTCTATTGACCATTATAATTAAATCAGCTCGGTGTTGTGTAAGTAAGCTGTGGTTAACAGTCCTGGCTGGTTACACATTTATCAATTCTATTTAAATTAGTAAATTTTCTGCTCATGGTATCTACTTAGTAGCTGTTTAACTGTTTGCTGACCCCAATATATAAAATATAGCCTACTATTATTGTTCTTTGTAGTATTCGACTGGCTGGCTATCATGTTGAAAATATGTCGCCAAGCACCTGTTGGTGTGATCCAGCAATTGCACTTGAGAGCCAATTGCCTTTAAGGCATTGTAATACTACGGAATTAGTATTGCTAATGTCTATAGGCGACAGTAGTCACTCACCATTAGGTCACCCGCCTGTCTAGCTGTCACTTGTGATATAAAAATATTGATCAAAAACCAAATTGCTATCGTCATTACAGTTCACTGAAACTTCACCGTTATTTTGAGATGTTGTAACAAACATCCGAGAAAAATCTATGTCCAATTTATTTCTCGATCCATTCAGTCTAGTTAGTCATTACTGATTGATTACCAAACATTTCAATGAGGAATACTTTTTAGGAGCTTGTTGCAGCTTGCATATTGACACAATGGAAAAGAACTTAAAGAACTTTGTTCATCTCAATAATATTCGATGCCAGGGCCATTCACCAAAGCACCATCGCTGTAAAGTGGGGTAATACGTCTCTTAAAAACATGTTGGACAGTTTTGACTCAGCTTATAAAAGAGTAAAGATTATTGGATATTATAGTAGTATAATTAAGTACAATATACCGTGTAGTGTACCTAGTTTCGTACCACAGGACAAGACAATACTTCAGGGGCAATGTGTCTTAAATAATATAACAATGAAATGGACATATGGTCAGAAAAGATGGATGTAAAAGGAGCGAAGCCTTGGCTGAACATGTGGACATTGGCCGAGAATCAGAAGATATAAATTAAACCTTCCGGTAGTTAGGTGGGCTGATGATTTAAGTCGAAATAGTGAGCGAGTAGATAGGTAATAGTGAAATAAGAATTGGTGATGAATTTTTTTTTTTTTTTTTTTGGGGAGGACTTAAAGGTGGAGGTCTGAGGGACCATAGACACCCTTACGCGGACTTTTCGGTGAGCGCTTAGGGCTCTCAACCGAGTTGCAAATTTTAGACGACTGACCGCTGAGGGCGCCCCAGTTGGGGCACGAACCTCGGCTCAGGGCGTCGTCGAGGGGACACAAAAGTGGGACGGGCTTCGCCTAAGCGATTTAGAGTAGTTTTAAGGGACGGTCGGATTACTGGGGTGATGAATTATGCATCATCACATTAAATAGAGAAACTCCTTACATCCTTTCTAAAATCATAAATATGCGTGAGCGTGTACGAATGATAAGGCGTGTCACTGACAACAAAACGACTTGTCAGATTCCAATGAATTAGTATGAAGTGAGAGTTTATAGCACGATCAGGTTAGATATGGATCTTCAAAAGAATAAGAAGGTTGTGCAAGATCGGCAACGCGCTCGTGGCGCCCTTGGTATAAAACATCCATAGGATACGGTAACCGCTTACCATAAGGTGGGCCGTAATTTGCCACTGGGAAAATGTTCCCAATTATTTGAGGTACTTACCCACCCACATCCTTTTCTATTTACTCTGATATACATATAAGGATAATTTATGATGAATGATTCAGGTAAACAATTGAAGAATTTCATTTGATCATAATTAAGTTTGCACGTCGGAACAAGTAGATACAGCCACTATTCAGTTTAAATCAGTTCGATATGATTTCAACGTCTACGTAGGTACGGATAATAATTTGTTAGCCTCACTTAATTCGCGATGTGAAAAAACGATGACTTCTCTCTAATAGACGAAGAAGAAATTGATTCAGGAAAATACTTATTTTTGTGTAAGCTGAATTGATAATAATTTTAAAATGTCATGATTTCATCATATTCTATTAACATGAAAACACACTACCGTGCGAAGTCAAAGTCAAAACCATTTATTCAGTTTAGGCCCTAGAAGGGCACACCGGTTCGGAAGTCAGCCTCCAACTGAGAAGAACCGGCAAAAAACTCAGCAAGGTTACATTTTTTAAATATTTTTGGACCATCTGACTATTAGTGACTATATTGGCTTTTTTTTTTAAATGTTTAACAATTTTATACTTAAGCTATGTAAGTATTTACCAAATACAAAAAAAACAATAATTTTTTTATGTATGTTTTTTTTACTTGTGAATTTTTTACGGTTACCTGCTTTCGACTATTCGTAAGCAGGTCTGTATTAAAGTGTTCATCAACTTTTGACGCTGATTGTACCTATGGTACAGATGACTTGCCATATCTTTGACTACTTTTATTTGTATTGTTTATAGTTATATACATTCATTGATTTAAATATTAATGATCTCTGAAAATAATCCACAACATTCCTTGTGAATTTTTGCATACGCACAGTGGTCACAAAACTTCTTACGCTTGTTCCTGGTTTTTATCGGAATATTTAGGTTGGTTATTAAATAGCGTTGTATGTATTGATAGGTACTTCAATAAATTACGGTTGACCATAGCTCCTCTTTAACGGGCCGATAAGATAAATGTTTTCTTTGAATGGAAATGTGTTGTCTAATCAATTATGTAAGTCCAGCATATTCGACTACCTTCCTTCCTGTGTTTCATTTTACTATAATATATAAACTTGTTACAGTGACCTTAATTATTATTATTTATCGCTACATACTTTATTACTAAAAAACTATATATATGATTACTGTTTTAAGCTGTTTGTGGTAGCTTCAAATAGTGCAAAGGCAACAAACGTTTATTCTTTACTAGCTGTTCCGCGCGGTATCACCCGCGTTCCCGTGGGATCTTATCTGATCCCGGGATAAAATATAGCTTATGTTAATCTGGAATAATGTAGCATTCAAATGGTGAAAGAATTTTTAAAATCGGTCCACTACTTTTTGAGCCAATTCGTACAAACATACTTCTTTATAATATTAGTATAGATTAGTATAGATTTAGAACAACCATCAACAATATTAATTGCTTAATAACAACAACCGGATATAAGAATATAGCTATTAGTACTAAATAAAAATACAGAGCGTATACCAAACAAACTGGTATTGTTTTAAACTTTATAAATCGCGTGAGTATGGCACCAAGTCCTCTGAGATAACATTAATTCTGCATTCACTGCGTGTACCTTATAATGAATTCCATTGAGCGAGATTGTTGTTACATACCTACTAGGTACCTACTAGGTACTACACTACGTCTAGTTGAGTAATAGACTACTAACTGAAATGCTTAGAATTGTCTCATTTATTTATGACACATAAAAAAGAAAACCACAAAACATACATATACGTAAGATCACAAAAGGGCTTCTTATTTCCAATAGAAACGTCTAATAAACACTATTTAGTATTTTTATATTTATTTATAATTACATTTATACTAACCTATATATTTGTGTGTTCGATAACTAGATGATCCATGTTCCTATTCAAAATTACCTTAACAGCTCAAAAACTACATAGTATTTGGCTAAACAATCAGTACCTACTTAGTACAGTTGCGGTAAAAAATATAAATTTGTATCTACCTACAATTCTACAATTTATTCTTGAGTTGTCATCGTGTAACGGTCTTACCACAGTATAGTTACGTATAATACGGTGTTTTTGTATGACGTTATTGCTAACCTGTACGTACGTACTTCACTATCAAAACAATGGTAGCCAACATGATATACATACATAATAATTATATAGTTATTAAATTACCAATATTATGATGCATAGAAATAAGGTTCCATTTTATTTCGATTTTAATTTTATTTCGCTATTTTTTTTGCTACACCCTAACAGGGTCCATGTACTTAATTTTAATGATAGCTATAAGTTTACCTGTACTATTGTTATTTTTGTGTACATTGTGCAATATATAAATAAACAACATGACATTGTAGGTGTGTTACGTTAACTACATTGTGATAACTGTATTTGTTTGTATGTAAAGTTAATTTGAGTTACTTTGTATTACCCTAGTAGGTAAATTCGTACTTTAGCACGGCATTCTAAAAACACGGCAGTGTGTCCGCTAAGGTCAGTAAAACGCAGCAGCAGTGTGTATTTACCCATTGTGAGCTACGTCCGACCGATCCCACTATAACTCAAATTGCAATTTTGCATATGTAATAAGGGCTTTTAAAGATTCACTAATTTTGTATAATAAGAGTTGAGATCTGAACGGAAGCCAAGTTCCATATTATATCGTTCTTCAATTGATTCAAAAGTTTTGTTCATTGATCGGCGAAGCCAACTACTCCAAACATCATTTAATTTTTTAACACCGAACTTGGTGCCTTTTTCACATATATATATATATATATATATTTTATTAATCACAATATAATAATTGACATAAATGCACAAAGAAACATGCAAATATGTTTCTGGTTAGTTTATTGGATACCTCATTATTATAAATAGGTACTCGATAAAATTTATATTTTAGACGGTCTTACGACCACTATCAAATTTCGAAGTAATTCATTCATTATCAAATCAAACAAATAGGTACTTATAGATAAAATGTAATTTCAACAACGAACAATGAAACATTCAGGAAAAAAATCAAAACAATGCCAAAAAAGAAATCAACGAGCTTTAGACACCCACCGTGTTTAATTATTGAATGGCCGGCAACATCGCGAAACATTTGGCAAAGCGACCGAGTTTCGCCCGCTATTGAGAAAGCGGGGAAAAAAAGTGAAAGTGCATAAGCAAGACACTAATAGAAAAACTAAGAGAGACAGAAAAGGACGCACGATTTGACGTCACAATTCGATAACGAGGATTATAGATGTCAATAACATAAATCAATTATCGATGTGAAAAAGAGTTTCTGATTGGTGAAACGATAATATGCTTCTATGTTCATAAAACAATACAATAATTATTTAATCATCTACTGATTGACACGTTTTAATGGAAATTAACTGAGTACTAAATACATTAATTGCTGACCTTTTTAAATCATAGAAACAGCAAGATAAGTTATCTAAAATAATTCAATTAATTTAATAAGTAGCTGGCTGATGTCACACTGATGCTTTAAGAATGATGCACATTTTTATAAGTAAATCCAACTCAATGACTTAGGCATTTACCTCCTAAACTACTACTTGCATCTGTCCTGGGTAGGGCCGAATTTTAGGGAGGGCAACCGGGGAATCTGCCCGGGCCTTCCACAAGAGAGGGCCCCACATAAATACTATAGATTCATGAAGTTCTAGAAGTTTCGTCGGATGGAACGGTTTCTTTCCGCTATATACATACATATAAGGTGAAACACTTGCAAGAAAAATATGTATTATTTATCCTATTCGCAAAATAATTTGGGGCCTCCACTCTTTTGTTGGCCCAGGGCCTCCACACCTCTAAATCCGGCCCTGGACCTGGGAATGAAACTTTGGCTCACTTGCAAGCTTGTTTAATAATATACTACCCAACTACCTCTTTAGAACAAAAACATCAACATTGTAAAGTTCACTGGATGATGAGTCTGATTCACTAATCAAAGTTAATTCTGTTTAATTTGGCTTCAGCAAATGTATGTTGCTTTGTACATACTTGCTAAATGGTTTATTTACGAATAAGGATCATACAGCAAAACTGCTAAAAACTTGTATCAACTGATGTTTGTTTTTAACTAACACAGGTATTGTGTGTGGGTCAAACAATAGTGTGAATAAAACATACAAGTATTAAATCAAATAACAAAAATCTAGCCCACCTAACATGACCTTAAAAAAATTAAGATCAGTGCCTACCTACTAAAAGTTTCATAGTGAAATTACCCAGTATAGATGAGTTAGAGCCACAAATCGAATTGGTTTTCTTATTATTCAAAGGAACACTAAGTGCCCAAGTCCATCTCACACATGTCCTAGTCCTAATAGGGATGTTGCCTATATTCAATGAAAATTATCTAACACTAACCAGTGTATAAAACACCTAAAAATACTCGTAAATAGCAAACACTTTGTAAAATTCAACCATTTTGTGATTTTAATTACCGATTAAACAACAAAGAGTAGATCATTTGATGGTTTATTACATAATAATATATTTATGACGTCACATGACAGTATTTCACACAAATTTCCATATAGACGATAATTTTGACATTTTATAAAAAGAAGCTGAATTGATATGTCAGTCAACATCCCTATCTAATAAGTTGGCTAGCGGAATTTTTGATTCAAATGTGATCTTATTGTTTAAGTGGGACGATTACACCATCAGAACCAAATAATAATGTTTTTTGCTTTCTGATGTAAAATCTCAACATTAAAATTAAGTGAAGTAAGTAGTTTAGCTAATATTAAATATAGCTTATAATAAATAAAAAAAATATGCTGTTTTGATTCTTTTTTTTATCTTCTGACTACAGTTTTTGTTACTCATCCAACATTACTTAGGCACATAAACATATGTTTTACTGAAAATTTACAAAGTTTTGGTCCAGCCAAACCATGAATCAAAATGTTTGTTACACCTATTGATTACTCATGAATATAACATGACTTGCCACAATAAGACCTTGTCATGAATAACATAATATGACAATACCTAATAATGCAATAGCATCTTCAAGGGAAAATAATAGGAATCACATGGTTTTCAGGTTTTTACAGGGAACTCTAATATGTGGGATGATGAATTATTATTCATGGGATTTAAGATAGTTATTTTCCTGTTGTTTATACAAGCTAAAGTAATATTACATCATTTAAAAACAAAACAACTATCCAAATAGACTCACAATGCTTGTGCCAAACTCAATTAAAATTAAAACATGCAACAGACACATTTACACACCCTAAATAGCTTAGCTCCCATTAAACACTCAAATAGGTATTATGAACTTTTTATACATTAATAGCTCCAGTATTTAAAAATTGAGTAGCATTTTTCTTTGTACAATTTATACCATAAATAGAGGAATAAACCGTTTAGTATGCTGGCTACATACAGAATAGGAAAGACTTAAGTAAAAATAATAGTTGTTATAATATTGAAACAAATTAACTACAATTGCAGTATCACACTTTGTTATGGTTACTTTAATGCTCCTTTAGGGCATCTCTATTAATTCCTTTGTTCCTCAGTCAGTATATGGTGGATACAGTAGTTTGGCTTACTGATCTATTAGGTTACATGTTTCAATAAATTTTTACTGTTACTTGAAATATAAAAATAAACCCTTTTTATACAGTCATATTGTGGGTAGTTTGATAAATAATGTATTTTTGATATTTTCATAATAATGTTAATGTATTCAACAGAACAACAGTCTCCAATGAAGTGAAGCAACATGCACATTGTTGTCTGCGTAACCCGCACATTATGTCATCCTGCGTTACTCCCGTTGCACAAGAACACAATCAGCCTGTTTTTTTCAAATTTGGCTTCCCTTACTGTACTTCACAGTTCACTTTAAGTGCAAGGGGCTCTGTCTACCTTATTTATATTATTATTTGGTCTGAGAAGTATTCTTGATGGTTCCTTCCTATATTACCTTGGTTTGAGAATATACACTTTCCAAAGTTTGGGACTTTACTTTCTTATGTAATTTTTTGTGATAAAATTTGAAACAATAGATCATAACACATGATAAAATTTCACTTTATGACTACACATTAACTAGGTTAATATATTATTTCATGGCAACATAAGGTCAAAAGATAGCCTGTACCACACAAAATCTTATCTTTTTCATTCATGATTCTACATTTTATAAAAATTATCATGAACTTGAAAATATTCATTTAAATATTGTGTAATCTACCAATCTTTTGAGTGTAGCTAATATCCATACATCCAAGGTCTGCATTTTAAAACTTTCCAGGGAATTCTTTACTTCAGTCTGAGACCACTAACAAAACACAAATCTTTTTAATGTACATTTTATGATGACTTATGAGATAAAAATAGAATCAAACTTGAATAAGTTAACTTTTGACCTTAAATCTGAAGTTTGTTTACAAAGTAGCAAAACAATTCCAATGACAAACTGTATTTTGAGGCTATAATTATACAAAATACACACCAGTACATGTTGTAATCTGGTTAATTTGCATACGTCGTAACAACTTTGGATGGAAGACAAACCACCTCAAAATATCACAAAATTACAGTTGTTATGATGCAGCATTTTCTCAGTAAGGGTGATGGGTGACAGGTTTCCGTATAGTAATATGAAATCAAAGGCATATTGCTCAAATTAACAATAAGAACAATGGTCGGTAGAAGGAAAACTAAATAGAAACAAGGTCTGAATCATTTGAAGTGCCAACAAAGAATGTAATTTTTTTGTTTTTGCTTTTTATGAACGGTCTCATTTAGCGTGTTGGTATTATTATAAAACATTGGAAACAAGTAAAACTAGCCAATATAAATAATTAGATTTGCTGTAAACATGCACAATTATAAGTTATAGAGAAAATTTGTTTTGACGTACCTTTGGTTTGTAAAACCATTTTCTGAGAGACTCCATTGGACCAGTTTTATATAGCAGCCTCATAAGAACAGATCAGTGCACGAACACACACATCATAAAATTGAAAGAGCACCAAAATTCACAACACAGAAACAAAATGAATACGATTTTTCGCCAATATTTACGTCAAATAACACAAACGGCAGACATATTTCCACAATCCGCAAGCAATCCGCGACCCAGTGCTGACAACTGTACAAAAAAAACTACCAAATACCAAAACCAAATAGTTGGTTTTTTTTTAATAACCTGTAGTCATGACAATAGATACAAAGCCTTTAAGTCGCATACATTTTCTTCAGTTTTAATTTCTTCTTTTATGTTATAGTCACATTCTCGCATTCTCGGTAAAGTCTAGTCCTCGTCCGTACAAGTCCGGTCAGGTTTTAGTGAAATTGGCGGCAGTTCCACTAAAACTTTTCACAGACTTTTTGGAACAACCTGAAAAGTCACGATACACGCATCGGTACCACCGCCTGCAATATTCATTTTTGGTTGTGACATGCAGTGGTAGTAATGTCTTTTTCCAGATTATAGTTTTTTTACGCTATTTTAATGCTATAATTAGCTGAACCACCCAATAGAAGTGAACCGTACCTACTTACAAAAAAATTAGAAATTACATGTACATGAAATTACAATGAAGTAGAAGGAAAAATAGTATTCCAGCCATTCAGCGTGTTAAAGCGAAGCTTCATTATAAATAAATCCTACAAATAGATTTTAGTAGATTTTTAGCATAGGCCATAGCAAACTGGCTACTCTGTCACTTTTATCTCTCAGGGGTAGTTAGTTGCGCGTTAAATTTGCTACCAAAAATAGATTATCTATAAATTACTAAGGATGTATCACTGATTTATAAGGCGCATTGGGGACTTTTTGGCGGGAACTTGCGAAGTGACGTTGCGATTTCATTTTATTTTCATTTAATTGGTGTATTTTGAGTTTTATTGAATAATATCGGTGGTGTTTTGTCCAATAAAGATCAATCTAAGTGCACAAGTGAAGTGATGTGAAATGAAAACGTGTATAGTGACTTTTCAGGTTGTCCCAAAAAGTCCGTGAATGTTTTAGTGGAACAACCGCCAATTTCACTAAAACCTAACTGGACATATACGGACGAGGACTAGATATTACAGTGAATGTGAGAATGTGATTATAACATAAAAGAAGAAATTAAAACTGAAGTAAATGTATGCGACTGAAAGACTTTGTATCTATGGTCAAAACTATTTAAAAAAAAAACATCGCTCCATTCTTTCTTACACTTTAGCTAGCTACATATCAGTAATCTGTGACTTACTCCAAATCACTCATTCATTCCACAGATTACTGATATGTAGCTAGCTAATTAATTCATGCATGGAGGGAGGAAGGAGGGAGGGAGGCATAGCATAGCCCAAGATAACTATAATAGTACACAAAGAGTATGATACGAGTATAACTCATATAACCACTATGTATATACTAGTCGGAGAAGCATAACCAAGGAATTTATATACCTACTACGTACCTAACTTATAAATTCGTTGAGCATACCTACCCTATAAATCTTAGTTTTTGTACATACTTGCTTGAAGTAATAGCTTCATGGCCTGGACGAATAATCCTTCATGGACATAGCATATCCATATCCCTTAGTCGTCCGTCTGTGGACAGAGGGCGTATGGGAGCGCTCATTTTTTTTATTTTTTTTTGAGGAGGACTTAAAGGTGGCGGTCTGAAGGACCATAGACACCCTTACGCGGACTATTCGGCGAGCGCTTAGGGCTCTCAGCCGTGTTTGTTTGTGACGACTCACCGCTGAGGGCGCCCCAGTTGGGGCCCGAACCTCGGCTCAGGGCGTCGTCGGGGGACACAAAAAGTGGGACGGACTTCGCCTAAGCGATTTAGAGGAGTTTTAGGGGACGGTCGGATTGCTAACTGTGGCGGCTCGGGCCGTTAACGACTGACTAACGGGGGAACGAGACTGAATCTGAGTGGGACGTCGCGACGGGCCTCTCCGGCTAGGGCGGAAACGCGGGCGTTGTATCTCGAGGGCTACGCGAGCCTCCCTATCCTGAATTTGAGCTAAAGTTATGGGGTCATCCGGCTCGCTGAGGGCGATTTTAAGCCTAGGAGCGCTCATTTTAGTTCGCGGTCCTTATATGCACGGGGAACTAGTTTGTTATTTTTAGGGTGCTGTACAAGAAAAAAAACGGAACCCTTATAGGATCACTCGTGCGTCTGTCAGTCTGTCCGTCCGTCTGTCACAGCCAATTTGCTCCGAATCTACTGGACCAAATCAGGTGAAATTTGGTAGGATGGTGTAATCCTATGACACAAACACAGATGTGCAATTTTTTTTTAAATACAAGTGTCATTTTAGGTCGACAAATTAAGTTTTTTTTTCTTTGTTGCTACCATCGTCCCTTAGGATATTAGTTGTACCAATTTCAAGTTATTAAATATCATTCGACTATATATATTTAACGAAGTTCCTTATCGCGCGTTGTGAAAGGGGGCTAGACGGAAAAAAATCTTACGAAATCACCGACACTTTAATGTCGGGGACTTTTTGTGTCGGTGACAAAAGTCACCGACCGCTGTGCGGCGTGCGCATGTTTCTCTGTCTGTCTCTCTCTCTCTCTCTCTTATAGAAAGCAAGCCAGATATTTTCATTTATTTATATTATTTATACTATTTATAGAAATGAAAATATCTGGAAAAATAAAAATAAAAAAAAGAAATAGAAATGTTTTTTTATATATATATCTTTACGTCGAGAGAGTATATATATACTCTCTCGACTTATATAACTTATATAACTTCGTTCCATCCGGGTGTCCTTTGACACCTCTCAAGTTTTTTATATTACATTATGTGATAGTCACGTTACATCACATTCACAGCATAGGTAGTGTCATCGTCCGTATAATTCAGGCTAGGTTTTACTGATAGTTGGTACTCAGTGGTATACTCACGTCGGATACCGCGGCGAAGGTCGTGCGTTCGAATACTACAATAAGCTAACGTAAGGTCTTACGGTGAAGGAAAACATCGTGAGGAAACCACAGCACGGTGGTGGGTTACTTTGTAGTACCCGACTAGCTGGCTACCACCCTCTTATTGAAAATCTGTCGCCAAGCACCTATCGGTGTGTTCCGACAGCTGCACTTGAGAGCCAGTTCCCATCTAGGCTTTGTGTGCTTACCTACTACCTTCGGCCATATCATCACTTACCATGGTGAGATTGCTGATAAACACAAGATTATCCTAAAGTAAAAAAAAAAACAAATCTACTCAATGTACACTTAACATTTTTATTTTACCTACTATCATTGCAATCTAGGCGTTTATTTAAAAAAAAAAGTAACAAATTAATCATAGAAAACTGTATTTTTTATGAAATCACATTTATTTTTATTTTCTAATAATAAATATCACTAATATCTACTACTAAACCTAGATAAAAAGTATGTAATCTGAATCACACTGCGCTCGAAACTGACAGTTTACTCCAGCTTATTGAAATCAGACTTTAGATAACAAATTTTTATATTAGTTTGTAATATCAATAAATTATTACACCCACGTTACACTCACGCACGACTAACAAACAGACATGTCCATGCACACAAATTGAATACGAGATACGAGACCGTTTGACAATCGCTCTGCTGGGTGTGAATCGAACCCACGACCGCAGCGTGCGTGACCTTATCAACCACGCCAGCCGGGCCATCACACCGAAATAATGGCAACAATTTTCATGATGCCGCCCCCCGCTTGAGATTTGATTCTTCTTCCTTTGAACAATGCTTCAACGATATTACATTTCAGATAGACAATTATTTTGCTTGTTTTCGAATGTAACTTAGATGTTTTTTTAATGATATTTTGCTGTCTATTTTAAGATTCAAATTTATTATAATGAAACAACTTTTTTTTTAAGTGCCCGTTAGTAAATAGAGAAACTACTCATTGGTCAGTTTGTAAGCATTTAAGTTATATCTACTTACTATCCTACTAATATTATAAATGTGAACATTTTTAAGTTTGGATATTTGTTGCTCAATCACGCAAAAATGGCTAAACGGATTTTGATGAAACTTGGCACACAGGTAGTTTAGTAAGATCCTTCGGGGACGCAGTAAACAACTAGTACCTATAAGACAATTTTAAAACTAACATAGGCACTTTGAAATTGGTTCATAAAAATAGATAGGGCTGATGGATGATGCTATTGGTGCTGCCATGTCAGCAGAGAGCCTAAAGCGGCGCAAATACAGTAACTTAGATACAAGCTAATTATTTGAGCCGTTTGGGGTTGGAAATCTGGGTCCGTGGGGGCCGAGTACCTACTCACTTACCACCTTTTCTGTGATAATGTCAAAACGCCTGGTTGACGCATCTCATGACCAGAATGCTGGCATATACCTCGCTCAAAGAATCACCATTGCCATCCAACGAGGCAATGCTGCCAGCATTCTAGGCACGTTGCCACCCGTTGCCTACTGACAACGACTTTTTTTATTTAGGTTTATTTATTTATCCTTTAATCAAATTGTTCTTTAAAAAAATAGATAAGTAATACTTCACAAAAATGTCAAACAAATTCATAGTCAGTTATAATATTCTTAATAAGAAACGATAAGCGTTTTGCATTACAAAGAGAGATGTTACAGCCTTTTAGGATTAAAACAACAATAACACCGAAGGCAATGAGTCGAATTCCAATGTAAATTGATCGACTAAATTAGAATGATAACTCTCTCTGCCTACCTAATGATTACTTTTTATAATATCTAGAAATGACACGTAGGCGAGGCACTTGGGAATAAATCGTTAGAATTATTAATATTTGACTTCTATTTGCTCGATTTGTTATGAGCTTGGCGGTGTACGGTGGTAGGAGTTGTTTTTTTTTTATCAATTTTTGCAATGAAAAGGATTCTTGTTCATTTCTAAACCTTACAATGTCAATGGCAAATTCAAATGGCACCTAAAACGTTATTTATGAATATTAATTATATTTTTCAGAAATTGATTATTTTTTAGAATGTTTATCCTATGGTGCTTTGAGTTAGACTTACTATATTAGTAGTTTATTTTAAGGACCTTATTTTTTTTATTTTTTTAAACTATCATCATTACGATCGAAGGAGGTCAGCGCAATTTCGATAGAATCAATTAAAAATTAACATGTTGGGTAAATTCTTATCATGGGAAATGAATGTTAACGATCATAGACATGACTATATCTCATTAGAAGATTTGCTTCAAACGTAGGAACGCTTAATTTTTAAAGAAAAGAAATACTTGAAAGTTTGTAACGTGGTTCAAGTAAAACCACAAATGAACCAAGACTGTTCATAGCTCAGTACCTGTCTACGACGACTTCGTTATTCTCCGAGGTATTTGAATAAACCTTTTAGCTCAAATGTTTAGAAAAGTGTCAAATATTTTTTGTATAAATAAATGGGGGCATTATTTTTAGCAGACAAATTCCATTGTCTTGAAGAATTTATGCCAAAATCCGTGTTATGTTGGCTTTAAGATAAGTAGTAAGGGCGAGCGAGGGGGACAGTCATTTGCGCTTTTTGGTAAGACGACGTGACTGTTTCACTCCTTTGTGGCACCCTGCTGTCCCGCAGGGTGCTTCGGAGATTTAGGTCTTGAGGGTGAGCGCAACAGTTGTATAGATCCTCAAGGCAAGTCGGACTGTTATCCTTCACGTGGTTCTCCGCCTGTTTTTAAGTTCTGAATCCCTATGATACAGACGCAACTAAAACAGTCCAGGCGTATCGAAAAAAATCGTGAGGAAACCATAGTAGGGTACTTTGTACTCGACTGGCCGGCTACCATCCTCAAGTCGCCAACACCTATCGCAATATATCAACATATATGAGCCAGTTGCCTTCAAGGCATAATAAAAAGGTCGACAAAACATTGACAATCCCCTGGTTCAGTAATGAATGACTAGAGGCGACGGTAGTAAATTCCCATCAGGTGACCGGCCTGCCTCTTGTCATACCTCTGACGTAAAGAAAAATCCTCCTTAAATGCTAAACGTTAAGTGAGAAGATTGTTAAATTCAGACGAACAAAACCACAAGGCAGGGACTAAGCAGTGGGATGACTGCCACAATTACACGAACAAAGTACCTACGCAAACTGTGATGTTATTAATTAACACTATCCATACAATATCGCAAATTATACACGAAGGTATGATTAGGAGATTAGAAGCTATCCCTTAAGATCATTAACGAAGTGTTTGACGAAATAAATTTCCCTGGAAGTGTACTTCAGTCATATTCAAAGCCTTTATTGACATTATGTCATGATATTTTGTTTTTAATTTATCGACTATCGGCAAACTAGAAAAAAAATTAAGTGGTTCTCTAGGGACGATTGATTTTCACCATATATCTATGTATCTACTTACATAAAAAATAATAGGCACGGCACTTACCAGGAGTTTGCACCAATATCAACTTTTAAATAATTTCGATAGCCTACTACGAAGGTATACCTTCTCGGTACCTCTGCGTGCTGCAATGCTATTCTCTAAGAACGTTTGTGTATCTCAAAAGCTGAATCTCAGGTGAAATATTATATATTATTATATTATATTCAGAACTAATAGGAATACGGTGCAGCCGCACCGAAGACAAGATTTATTCCGTGAGACAAGATGTCTGACGTGTTTGTTGGCATTATCGGTGGCACTACTGATCTGCGGTCGCACGACACGTCGTCTGCGGTCATGCGACGTGTAGTCGGGCGCCGTGTCGCTGGCTACGAATGGTACATTTCACACATTTCATAGAAATATGTACATAGAAACCAGTAGTGTCGCTGCGACACGTCGTCTGCTGCTGCTGTCTGCATCAGTTGGCTACGAACTCGCACCATAAAGATCAATAATTATACCGTACCGTAACGTATGATCTTCCCTCTAGAAGGCAAAAATGTATTGATAAATATGGTAAATTCATACTTCGATTTAACAAATACATTTCTTGGAATATGAGATATTTAATTTAACCTTTAATACTCCTATTAAAAAAGTGAGTGGGATATTTCTCTCTGTGGGTCCAATTTATTCATATTTAAAATCACCAAGTTTTTGTGATTGTGAGCTTTATAACTTACTTTTCGCCTGGACAGAGGCTTTTTAACTTTTTTTTTATGTTAGACAAATAATTCGTTTGTCTTCAATTTCGCCTGAAAAGTGATAATGATGACCTTTATTGTATGGGCGCTCTTTTGTCTTTTCCAGATTCACCCTTCGACATATCTCTGTAATACGTCATAGAATGACATAATTAAGTAAGTATCATGTAATTAAGATTTCAATACAATAAAATTATAAGGGACGGGTTCGCTTCGTGGAATATACTGGTAGGTTATAATATGACGTCCTTGAATTTGCACTTAATTATGCCTATTTATTTTTTCGTCAAAAAGAAACGAAGGATCATAGATTACGCTTCCAAATAATATCCCACGATTTCCAATTTCTTTCGAAGTTCATGGAGTAAGGGCAAAAAGATGATGTTGACGGCACCTAAAAATAATGCAAAATATACATATATTTCAACATTTTCAACCCATCTACGAGAACAAAATCCTGAGCAGTGAAATACTTTCAAATTCAGAAAAAGAATTCCTTATACTTACATATATTCCAGAATGTACGTACGTACATAAGTATAGACTATTTAATTAGTTGTCCTCTTCGGTTTCCGTAATCGGAGTCTGTAGGTCAGACCACTAGGCTGTACAGCCAATTAACGTAAGCTTTGATTACGAAAAAACAAGAAAAATGATAGTTTATTGAACTTGGGGTTACAATAATTACTAACTCGAATCACCTGGTTTTGGGACGATCATCGACCTACCTAAGGCGATGATAGCTCAGTGGTAAGTGACGTCGAATACCGCGGCGAATGTCGTGGGTTCGAATCCTACATTGAGCTTGAGCTTTCGGTGAAGGAAAACATCGTGAGGAAACCATAGCACGGTGGTAGGGTACTTTGTAGTACCCGACTGGCTGGCTACCACCCTCATGTTGAAAATCTGTCGCCAAAACACCTATCGGTGTGTTCCGACAGCTGCACATGAGAGCCAGTTCCCATCTAGGCTTTGTGTGCTTACCATCTTCGGCCACATCATCACTTACCATGGTGAGATTGTGGTCAAGCCTATCCAGAAAAAAAAGGAAACCTCAATTTGCTCAATATTTTCACTATTTTGAATTAATTTCAGTAACCTATTATTCACACAACCTTTAATAGAATGCAGACTTATGTTCAAAGTGTAAATTAGAATGAGTTTTCTTTTTTTAAATAGATTAACGACATCAGCTTCGCACAATGGATCTCCGCTTTTTAAGTTTAATTTAAAGGTAGTTGCGCAATGTAGTAGCACTAGTACTTTCGTAGCTCACAGCCCGTAGCCTGTCGTAGTACTCTCGTCCGTAGTCGCTACGGTATGTCGTAGCACTCGTAGGACGCTTATGAAGAGGACTCCTTCGTAGTTCTGGTTCCCTGGTACTTTTCAGAAGATTATTTTCCTTCTATATTTTTTGCTAACCTTACTGCATTGATGATTACTCTGTTAAACTTCTGATATCCTGGTACCTACTGCTAAAAAAACAATTATGTTTTATATTATTCACAACCAAATGACCTTCGCTGAGCAATGAAAAAGCAATGTATGTAATAACTCCACAAAAGTAATAGCACAGTATAAAGATATACAGTATGGAAACTAAGCCTAAATCTAAAAATAATTACCTACGCTCCATTTAAGCCATAGGGTTGTCACTTTTAATGTTTTATGATATTGTTTTTTAATTAAAACATTATATGTTCTGTAGTGATCAATTAATCGAATTGAAATAGCTAGTCTAAATATATCAAAGAAGAAACTGACTGGCTGACTGACTGGCTGACTGGCTGACTGACTGACTGACTGACTGACTGACTGACATGAATGATCGATCAACGCACAGCTGAAACCACTGAACGGCTTGCGCTGAAATTCAGCATGCAGATAGTTATTATGACGTAGATTTTCACTAAGAAATGATTTTCCAAAATTCACCCCCTAAAGGGATGAAACGGGGGTCTAAAGTTTGTATGAAAATCTGTAATTTTTTATTCGAAATGAATGAAATTTGGTATTTAGCCTCTAAATATAAAATAATGAAACACGTTTTGTAGATTTTTTGAATTTCATCCCTTAACGGGGTAAAAAGGGGTGTTAAAATTAGTTAGATTTTTTTTTATCAACATAACTTGAAATTTAGTATCAGCTCTTCAGTTAAATTTAAGAAACATGTATTTAAGGTTTTTTTCAATTTCACCCCGTAAAGGGGTAAAAAGGGGTGTTAAAGTTTGTATGAAAAATAAATTGTTTATTATCAATATTACTTGAAATTTAGTAGTATTTATGCTGAAAGTCCAATGCTCTAGCTATTAAAACACGAAAACAGTTCATGTTATGCTCATTTTATATAAATTTTAATACATGTACGTACATTTCATGTACGTACCTTAATGTACTTTTATGATTCGATAAAATAATAAAGTTGATAGATCTTTATACTGTGGTAATAGCGTCCACTTTAAACCCTGCAAGTTTGTCGACTTATTTTGATAACAATTTGTATATAATAATTATATTTTCCATTTTCATTAATTAATTCAGCATATTATTATGTCGTAACGACTAATTAATTCTAGCTAATGGAACGATCGGTGCATACGTTTCTTATTCCTAATTAAAATGTGTCAAACGTCATGTTTCATACGAATACCTCTAAAAACCTTTCCTACCAATTAAAGTTAATTGTTCACGTTCACATTTTCGAGTTATTTTGATTATATTAGCAATATTTGTGACTCGTATGTTCTCATTTCTTTTGTTGAATCAAAATATTGTTTTAGTTCTGATTGTCTTAAAAAATCTGAAAGCCATAAATAAACTCGCTTTAAATTTAAATATACACATATGTTTTAAGGTGTTGATATCTCAGTGGTAGTCACGTCAGATACCGCGGCGAAGGTCGTAGGTTCTAATCACAGAGCAAATGAATACTAGTTCTAATCCTACAATGAGCTTGAGCTTTCTGTGAAGGAAAACATCATGAGGAAACCACAGCACGGTGGTAGGGTACTTTGTAATACCCGACTGGCTGGCTACCACCCCCAAGTTGAAAATCTATAGCCAGTTCCCAAGTTGAAAATCTATAGTCACTTACCATGATGAGATTGCGGTGAAATAAAAAAAAATATTGAAAAATAATGATAATATAGTGTCCTATATTTTCAATGTAAACTAATGTCTTGAAAACTTAATACAAGATTATTTAGACAAGTTCAAACTTATTGGCCTTTCTTTTCTTTCAATACAGTAAACCAGACAATATTGATCACGTTCAAAGCGTATCACGTATCAACAATATAACCCGTGATAGCACGTGTCGTAACACCCTGATACGCGTTTATTAGCACCAACGTGTTTGTATGCTCCTATAATTTATAAGTAAATATAATAATACGTTGATATGCATCCTTTTTCGTCTCTATATAAATATTTGTTTTTCTTTGCTTTGTGTATTTTGTTCTAAAGGTTTTTTTTATTTGCATAAAATATTGATATTACAGATTAGTCTAAAATATACGACAATGGAGGTGGAGGTTAGATCCCAGCCAATATTATTTTTTAACTTTAGGATAAGCTTGTGTTTAACCAAGGTTTGACCGCAATCTCACCATGGTAAGTGAAGATGTGGCCGATGGTGGTAAGCACACAAAGCCTCGATGGTAACTAGCTCTCAAGTGCAGCCGTGTGAACACACCGATAGATGCTTTTCAACTTGAGGGTGGTAGCCAGCCAGTCGGGTACGACAAAGTACCCTACCACCGTGCTATGGTTTCCTCACGTTGTTTTCCTTCACCGAAAGCTCAAGCTCATTGTAGGTTTGAACCCACGACCTTCGCCGCGGTATCTGACGTCACTACCACTGAGCTATTATCGCCTTGATATAACTTGCAAGTAAAATGCCCGTGCTATAACAATGAATCTATAGTATTACAAATAGGAACGTAGGCGGCTTTCCCAAGTTTTCCAAATATATGGTAGAAGAGGAAAAACGCAAGTTAAACAAGACAATTATGACAAAATTAAATAAAATGCGAACAGTAAATCTAATTATGTCTTCTGTTTCTGTCTGCCTGTATTCAGTGGTCTTGTAAGAACATTTCCTCGGTAGAATTTCTATTTCCCCGTGTCCTAAGCAAATAACCTGTTGCATCGTTAAATAAGAGCCACGTTTAGACTTTATTATTTCACGTTCGAACGCGGTAGGGCGCGAAAAGATCACTGCGGTGCGCTCTATAATGGTGTCTTTTAAAAATTGTATGGGTAGTTTTGTCAATAAACATTTATTTTTTTAGTGATAGAACACATTTTGTATAAATTTTAAGTAAATTATGTATTTATGAATTCAAATCCTCCCAATATAGTAGGTATGGGAATTTTCAGACATTGAAAAAAATCTTCTTAAACTTTAACTGGCTTTGACTTTAACAATTTTTTTGTCCATATTACAATGTAAGAACCGCTTTCTGTTTCAAACTTCTTTGTAAATATCCAATAAACATATTCCTTGATCCATTCCTTATGATTAAGGTTTACTGTCTGGTGACAATGAAAGGTTTCTTGAGAACAATATCTTTATACGCTAAATTTATTATTATCAATTTGTAAACGATTTATGGATCGTTCCTAATAGCTATTAATTAAAATGTTATCTTTGTCAATAAAGCACATTTAAAATATTTCGTGATAATTATGATCTTAGCCAAAATATTTCAGTGATTCTTTTTAAAGCCAATGAAATCTTATGGTAAAACTTATGGTGAACGTAATAAACATACCTACATTTCTAAAAATATTGGTTCCAGTATTTTCATATACTTAAATATTTGTAATAATTTATAAATAATTTTAATATTTTAACAAATTGAACAATAAATATTTTTTCATCTGTGAAAAACCACTATTTATATAGTATTCAGGATAATTTTCATATAAATAAATATTTGTGTTCATTAAATATTTAGACTAACTGAACAACAAATATCTTACGTCATAGAAACCCTACTAATAAATAGAGTTTAGTTTTGCGTTCACTGTAGAGCGCCCAGTGGCGTATAAAAGGGCGCAAGTTTGCTCTGCCAATCGTAGTCAACTATTATTCCTTCAAAGGAATCGAACGGGCCTTCTAAATTCAAATTAAATTTATTCAGTTCGAACAGTATTATTTTTAAGTTAATTTATTGCCAGTATATTGTGGGAAAATCGATACTTTTAATTAGTTCCGAATTACGATTTATTTAATTTTTAATAGGTAAGTGAGAGTACCATTTTTTTTACGTTTTTATAAAGTAAGATGCTTATTTATAGATAAATTTGTGTATTTTTTTTATGTCACTAGTGACAACTAGGCAGGCGGGTCACCTGATGGTAAGTGACTACCGTCGCCTATAGACATTAGCAATACCAGGGGGACTGCCAACGTGTTGTACACCTTATTACAATGCCTTAAGGGCAAGGGCAACTGGCTCTCAAGTGCAACTGCCGGAACACACCAACAGGTGCTTGGCGACAGATTTTCAACTTGAGGGTGGTAGCCAGCCAGTCGAGTACCACATGGTACCCTACCACCGTGCATATTGTCGAAGTTTCAAAAACATTAATGATGATTTAATAAGCCATTTGAACTTACTTCCCAGAGAAATATGATAAATTACTCGTATGTACGGCACCCTCTATCCATTCTGACACCAACGATTTCCCAAAAAGGAAAAATCTGGTGGAAACCAAATCAAAAAAGTCAGTTAAGTTATCCTACGACTGAATTGATAACGGGTAATATGGGGCGAATTATAATTTTAAATAATAAGTATCAAAGAAATGATTTAGGTACCTAATTGCTTCCCCCCTCGGTTTTACCCGCGTCGCTGAAGGATCTTATATTTATTTTACCAGAACGTTCCGTTACGGAGCTGAGCGGTTACTAACATACATACAATCTTCCCAATTTATAATATTAGTAGGATTATCTACGTCGCCCTAAACCCGCATCAGTAAGTTTAGAATTAAAGTTCAGAGAAGATAACAATCATTCGAAGTTGGCACATCCTATAGGGAAGTATTATATTAAGTCTATTATAAATTCACCGTTTTCTAAGAGAAGCAGATTTTATACTTTTATGTGATAACCACCAGAAAAACATTTTTTTTTTTTTTTTCTTTTATTCTGGATAGGCTTGTGTTTGACCACAATCTCACCATGGTAAGTGATGATGTGGCCGAAGATGGTAAGCACACAAAGCCTAGATAGGAACTGGCTCTCAAGTGCAGCTGTCGGAACACACCGATAGGTGTTTGGCGGCAGATTTTTAACTTGAGGGTGGTAGCCAGCCAGTCGGGTACTACAAAGTACCCTACCACCGTACCACATAGTATGTATAAGTAGGTACCTAAGTACCTAGTAACAGGTACTTACTCGTATCATACACTAGCTGTCCCCCGCGGTTTCACCCGTGTTCCCATCGGATCATATCTATTCCCGGGATAAAAATATAGCCTATGACACTCAAATGGTAAAAGAATTTTCAAAATCGGTTCAGTAAAAGTTCAAAATAGATCCAGAGATTACCGCATACAACCTAACAAACTCACAAGCTTTACCTCTTTATAATATTACTATAGATTAAGTAACGATCAGGCTAACACTCTGAGGACTACACTTCCAAAAATATTAATGTCCTATGAATTAAATAAAACAGTTTATTGAGTTGTGTTCTCGGTTTGTAGGAGTTGTGCAATGCAGTCAATAAGGAAGGAAATTATGATTTTAGACTTTCGTTTCCTAAAAAAACGGAACCTTTATTTGTAATAAACTTTTTGGAGCCAGGAAGTTGGGTCGATTTCATTGCTCGCAAGTATACATTGTATATTTAATGAAGTAGGAGATAAATCTTTAGATAGGTCCCTTTTTTAATATTCTGATGATACTTTTGATGAAGTAAAAATACCTTTTAGAGATCACTGTGCAGGAAGCTTCGAATAAGACAAGGTAAATGGTACTTACCTATGTACTTTGTGCAATGTGTGTTCAACGTGACAGTTCAATAGGGTTGTCACTCGCTATTCATCGAAACTTGAATGTAGATCGAAATTATGTTAAGTACCTGCCGTGTTATATTATTTTACTAACGATTTCTATTATTTTTTTTATTTGGTTTTGATTTGAAATTATAATAGGTACCTATTCAAAAATAGATATTATATAGGTAGAATAAAAATACAAATTGATCACATTTTCCAACGTTTTCAATTCAGTAGCAGCCCTCAAAGTTCTCCCTAACTTTGAGCGGGCTCTAGAACCACTCAAAGGATTTCGTATAGGGTTCACAATATTTCAATTTTAATCGAGCTTCTGCTCTGATATAATTTAAATACATATCTAGTAGGTAGGTAATATACAATGGCTACTTGACAGTTTTCGGAAAAGTATTTAAAAAATTGCGTAGGCTTATTTTATACCTTTCATTATTTTTTTTCCTAAAAATACCCTTATTTATTGGATAAAAAATAGATTTTTTATTCATTAATTTGAAACTCGCACGAAAACAGCCGGTCACGTGACATATGGTACTGTGACGTCATACCCCAATAAATAAATAAAAGTAACGACGATCGCTCTAACTCTTCAGCATATTTTGAGTGGAAAGTTTAGTTTTTTCACTTGATTTTTTAAAATGACAAGCTACAAGACGTGTGCCGGGCCTAATTAAATATCCTGATAAATTACCGCAATCGAAAAAGACACGACGTTTTGTTCGGTTCTTGTAATTCACAGATAAAAAAACTCAAGTTTATTTTTCAAAAATAAAATATTTACAAATTATTTTTATGCAAAAAACATATTGTATAATTGTTCTTAACTTATAAGCTACCAGATATGTCCATTTTTTAATAATTCATGTTTTTTCATTACAACTGTCAAATAGCCAATTATACATTCCCATTGTTCAAATAGGTCTAATATCAACTCACGTAGGTCTATGGTAATAAGAATATTAGCATGTATGTACCTGTCTACTTTGTTAAAATTGCCTTTGCATTTCAGCTTGGTAATAAATACTGTCTTCCTGGCAAGTAACCGCAGCAGCGATTTGGCACAAATCGATTTGTAGTTGATATTAATTTGTAATATTTTACGTAATGTTGTGTGTTGTCAAGAATAAATGTATTTCTTTCTTTTTCTTTTCTTTTAATGATTAATATCAAGTACCTAGTATTTTTAATGATATATACCTATTTTTGACCACAAGCAAGTCTTTAGTGTTGAAGATACAGATGATTAAGAGTTGAAACAAATTTATTTTTACAGAAAATATGTTCAATCACTTGAAGTGTGCTTGAAGTATGGGGAGCGACATACTTCTAGCTATAATAATTTGGGATAATGCACTTTGGGGATGATAACTTTACCCCAGACTCGCGCCCTGAACCGGTCCAGAGATATTAAGGGTTATAACGACATAGAAAGATTATTGCACATTAGGGATATACTAAGTGGCGTTAAAGCATTACGAGTGGGGTCAAAAGTGTTTGCTTCACTCAGAAGTTATAAAACATGGGAATATTAAAAGGATGTTACATGGTTATACTTCTTGGGCATGGCTTAGTAGCAGGTATTAGAATTTTGTTTGAGTTTGAGTGAACAGTTTTCTACCTATATTGAAATTTCTCGGGTGATCTCATCCATTTTAAATAAAAGAATATTGAATTAAACAACTTAGAACCATTATTTTTTTCTGTTGTTTTATGCAATTCTTCAGTTGGCTCAACATTTAATTGTACACAGAATGTGAGAAAAATCCAGCGATCTCCACCAATCCTCACAGGGCCCTGGACTAGGGGCCCTAGTTTAAGGCCCTTATATTTAGAAAAAAAGTCACGCGTGATTTGATGCCCACATGACGTGTGTCATTCACGATATCACGGCTCACGGTTCAAGGTGTGGGCGAAATTGGCAACCCACCTTTACCTTTGAGTGCCTTACCCCAAAAAAACCTAGCACTTATTTGATAGAAATATTGCCACTTAATTAAAAACATTCTTTCTTTCAGACACAATGGTAACGAACGCGACCATGCTCCTCGTCCTGGTGACCCTGGCTTCAGTGACAGCGCAGACCTTCCAGTACTCCCGCGGGTGGACCAATGGCAAAAGGGACGGCCACAAGCGCGATGACGTCAGAGAAGTGACCAACAACCTCGAGAGAGTACTCAGTCCGTGCCAAATGAACAAGCTGCGATATGTTCTTGAAGGGAAACCGTTTAATGAAAGGGTTAGTGACGCACTGTTGGACAAAGTCGTCTAATTGTTTTTTCCACACTTTTCGGTCTGCTATGGCGGACCAGTTCAGTTCATAGCTATCTCTGCGGATACATTTTGTGGGAGCTACAGTGATAACTTTGGCCCATTTATAGGGATGCGACAAACGTGACCGGCCCAGTCTAATAATAGTTGCAATTTAATCTGAAGTTGCCCCATTTTTGCGGGCCTTAATTGGGTACTGTCATACTTTTCTTTTTCAACCCTTCTGCATCATTATGTTGTTTGTTTTTGTACTTGGTAGGTGGAAGTGATACAAACTAATATTTTATACCAATTGAAGTCGGAAATGTCCGTTACAAATAATACCAGCTAGGATGATTATTTTCGATCTGTTTTATATTACATACACGGAGCCCGCGGTTTTGTATTACAAAAGAGTGTCAGTTGATGTTATTTTACCAAAATACGAGTATTGCATCTTTATGAAATATCAGCATTATTTGCGCTGGTGTATAATGGTGGCTTGCAGATACATTGCAGATATCAAAATATGTAGTAGAATAAAATCATTTGCTTTAAATGTTTTACAGTAAGTATCTTTCATATGGGCTCCTAGGGCCTAAACTGAATAAATGGTTTGACTTTCAAAGTGAAAGTGACTTTAATATTTTACGGTACAAATATGAAATTAATTAGAACTTTATTTCTTTCTACTAATATAAATGACTAACTGTCCTCCGTGGTTTCATCCACGTTTCCGAAGGATCTTATCTTTAGCCGATATAAAAAGTATCCTATGTTTTACTCCAGGATACGATCTACCTGTGTACAAAGTTTCATCAAAATCCGTTGGGTAGCTTTGGCGTGAAAGAGTAATAAACATCTGCATATCCAAATAAACGAATAAATGACAGGTTCGGTCGTCTCATGATATTTTTATTAGTCTGTAGGTACTTGCGTCTATTTAAAAAAAACACAAATAGGGATGGTGAATGACATATCAAATCAGTTTCTTTTTATTAAATTTCAAAACGATGATTTATATGGGGTTTTGTATGAAATACATACTTGTGACGTCATAAATATACACCATAAAATCGTCGTTAAATTGGTAATTAAAAATCATATACCAGTAGAAATCAAAACTATTTTATTATTATTAAAAGAAAATTATGTTATTTACAATGAAAATACAGTAAATCACAATATTTCTATTAGAAAAGTTACTATGAAAATGTTGAGGACAAAAGGTGCAAAAAACATATATGGTGAGCGCACTAGCCAATTCATAGTACCGAGATTAATAAATAGTCTTCCAAAAGCTTTAAAAGAATCTATAACTTGTAATAACATAAATTAAAAATTAAAAATATTCTTCAAAGAAAATTCTTCGATAACATAATATGAAGATAATACTAATTTATGTGAAGCAGCCTGTATAACGTCGAGTATTTGTCTCTGCAATAAATTGCGAGACAATAAGCGATGTATTGTGGTTATTGGTTAAAAGAAAAAAAAATATTAAAACTACCTTCTTATATAATAATTTTATTCTTTTATATGCTTAGGTATGTGTTTTAGACAATACCTTCGATGTCATAATAGTTATCTTTACATAAGTTTATTTGAGGTATTGCAACTCCCAGACAAACCAGCACTGGTTTAAGGGAGTGAAGAAACATTTTTTGTATATTTTCTTTAATTTTCAATAAATTAAAAAATATATATATATATAAAGGCGGAATTTTACAACATGTTCGCTATTTTCGAGTATTTATACACTAGTTAGTGTTAAGTATTTATACACAAGTTAGTGTTAAGTATTTATACACTAGTTAGTGTTAAGTATTTATACACTAGTTAGTGTTAAGTATTTATACACTAGTTAGTGTTAAGTATTTATACACTAGTTAGTGTTAAGTATTTATACACTAGTTAGTGTTAAGTATTTATACACTAGTTAGTGTTAAGTATTTATACACTAGTTAGTGTTAAGTATTTATACACTAGTTAGTGTTAAGTATTTATACACTAGTTAGTGTTAAGTATTTATACACTAGTTAGTGTTAAGTATTTATACACTAGTTAGTGTTAAGTATTTTTTCTTGAATATAGGCATAATAGCTTCCACCGTTCTAAAGATTCTTCTCTTCTGTTCCCAGTTATTCGTCCCTTGTGATTACATGGAAGAAGAAGTGGAACAACCGAAACGGTTCAAGAACGAGCACAACCAAGACCCACTGTTCGACGTATTTCAATAAAATTATAATTATAAGCATTAATCAAACTCGTTTAGTTAAATGATGTGCCAATAAATATGTCTTGAGATTATCTATGTAGATAATACCTAATGTTATTTATATTGTATTCTAGCTAGAATAATTCACGGACCACGATGATTATAGAATGTTATTTATATAAAATATTTGCTTAACTTAAACCAATGAAATAATTATTTTTATTGATAATTGCAATGAACACTTTGGCTGGATTTGTGCATTGTAAAACAATAAGTGAGTACCTACTAATAAAATTCAATTCATTTATTATTGAAATTTATTTCAAAGGCCCACCCATACATATCTATACTAATAAATAGGTACTTATTATAAACAGTAAAGATATGTATTTTAAGTATGTACCTAAATAATAAAATTAAAAACTACTGGACCGATATAAAAAAATTCTTTCACCATTAGAAAGCTACATTATTCCTGAGTAACCATGGGCTATATTTTTATACCGAGAAAAGATGAGATTCCACGGGAACGCGGCTGATCTGTGGAGAACAGCTAGTACAATATAAGTTACTAATAGAGACACCTAGCTAACCCGTAGGCTTTACAAGTAGGCACATAAATATTATAGCAACCTATTACAGGTACCGCAGATCTATAAGAGATCCTATATACAATCCTACCAACTCCTAACAACTACCGAGTAGCCCCAAATACACTTACACTTGTAAATTAAAAATAATTCGACAAGCTTCACAGAACAATTAAAAAAGGAACGTACGTAAACAATAAATAGTCTCTAAATAAGTGAAGCAAAGTGCGAAGTTGTGTGCGTGCCTCGCGTCGTACAGGAACGTCTTTTTCAAATTTAGCTTCCTTTACTGTGCTTCAGATTAAGTGCGAGTGGCGTGACTCTATCTACCATTTTTAATTGGTCTGAGACAAGCTTATATTCCAGCAAACAAAAGACAACAGAGTACTAAAATGTACCTTACCATACTGTGCTGTGGTTTCTCCACGATGCTTTTCTTCACTGAAAGCTCAAGCTAGTTGTAGAATTCGAACCTATGACCTTCATCACGGTATCCAACGTCACAACAACAGAACAATCATCGCCTTTAACTATATATCAAGCTTTCATATAAAACGGGTAACAAAATATAGGGACGTTGGATAAATATGAAAACATCTAGAGCCGCAGCTTAAAAAAAGTTGAAGGTTGGTTACCAATCTGACTCTATTTTAATTTATGTGTATGTTACGCGATATCTTTGCCAATAATTGAGAAAATTTGGTTTGATATAGTTGTTAGTTGGTCCCATTAAAATTGTATCATGATCTGCAATGGAATTTAAGATCGTTCCTAATTTAATATTCCTCAACGGAAAGAGTACCTACAAATTATCAAGCGCGATCTAAAGAAACTGAAATCCTAAGTTAGTGACTAAAGATGTGATTACCTAGGTCAGTCAGAAATCTAAGAGCAACGTGATGGTGTTCCGTAGGTAGAATAGATTTTTTTGCAAACTTTATTGTATCAATCAAGGATCAACCATCGTATTTTTATTTTAAACTAGCTGACCCGACATATGGTGTCTTGTGTACATAAATCTTCTAATCGTCAGATAACCCATTTCATTTTAAAGAAATTATAATACTTTCATTCTTGAAGTATTAATCAACTGTGGCCTTGCTTGCTAGTAAAGCAACACAATAAAAGAATATCGATGCAGTCGACCTACAAAATCTTATTTTTTTAAATAAAAATTTGTAGTGCCACCTATAAATTGTTGTAAGAACTATCATGCCAATACAATCCGTTACTACCATCTAGCGTAGAGTGGCAGAACTAAAATGTTTTGAAGTAATCAGACGTAGGTTGTTGACAAAATGTTTCTGCTATTCAACACTAGATGACACTCCATGATATCTCTCCGAGTGTCTTACTTTATTTACCAGTACCTGGATGAAAGAGCTTTGCTCGTTTTTGTAAAATTTTAGTAGGTAGTTTATCTCACAAAAAAAGGAACTTGACAAAAAGGGAAATAATTCATCTGGATTCGAACCGAGGTCTTCTGGTTTCAAGACCGCTCTTTTTTCCCCTGAGCTATTGTAAAAAACGGAAACCCTATTTCTAAGACTCTACTGTCCGCCTGCCTGGCAGTCTGTCACCAGGCTGTATCTCATGTACCATGATAGCTAGACTAGACAGTTGAAATTTTCACAGAATAGATGATGTATTTTTTATGTTTAATATGCTTTTATATTGAAATTCCAGACTGGAAAATATTAAAAAAAGAGTGTTCGTTAATTTCAAATGACCGCCATCGTCTGAAAGTAGCATTGCAGGTAGTAGGTAGGTATTTATTACTATTTAATAAATTTAATTTTAGGTAACTTAGTTTCTACTTAAATATTCAGGCATTATATAAATTATTATTATTCATCGAGCATACCCTTGCTTATTCAGTGTCCATGATTAAATTACATGACCAGCTTTTATTACGAGACCATAAAGCATAAATCAGCGTGTCGCCGAACCTAGTAATTTGTGCTTCATCTATCATTCGTAACAAGCACCAAGCGTCATTACTGCAAGTTGTAATACTGAAGCATTTACAGAGGTATTAACTTTCGAGACCACGTTTGTAACGAGTGGGCTATTAAGGTGACTTTTTTGTTTTTGTCAATCATCCATGTGTGTGAGTGTAATTACCTCCTGATGTTATATTAGGTAGGTCTGTCTGAGTCATTATTATGTACGAATAAAAGGTAATAGGTATCTACATGTTTTACACGGTAGGGATGAGGTAGCTTATCGTATAACATTAATAATAATGATTTTGAAATATTTTTAATCAAGGTAAATCAGTTAGGTACCTATTCTAATTGTATCGTCTACTAGTTTTCCGCGCAGCCCTTCCCGAGGGATGATATATTTTACCGGGATAAAAAGTATATAATCTATCATTGTGCCACGATTCATCACAATCCATTGAGCGTTTTTGCGTGATTGAGCAACAAACGAAACTTGGTGCACAGGTAGATCATATCCTGAAATAAAACATAGGCTACTTTTTATCCCGGGAAAAGATAAGATCCCTCGGGAACGCGGGTGAAACCGCGGGACGGAAAAGTAGTACTTAATATTAGTGGGATTCTAATCGCTCAAAATTGGGATTCTAAAAGTCAACCTTGGTCATAAAAAAATTAAATATTATTGAAACAACAAATGTTTGGATTTTATTTTAGCAAAAAAATATCCAACGAAAATAACATGGGATTTTTTAATCTCCACAAATGTTTGATTCGACACGTAGGTTAGGTAGGTACCACACGTTACAAGATACGCGAGAGATGGTAATGATATCTCGTGTGTAATGTATTGCAATGAGCTAGTAATGACATAACGTTACATTACATTACAACCACGCTTGATGAAATTGGTCTTCTATTTAAAGACGAGGCGCAAACGACTGTTGAGACTCAACGTCGTTTAGTGTAACTCCACGGAGTTTCGTCTTAATTAGGTTTGCTAGTGCTGTGGTGGTGTCGATACTTTATATTTCGAGATTTTTTTAATTTTCTTTTACTTTTGGATAAGCTTGTGTTTGATCAATCTCACCATGGTAAGTGATGACGTGGCAAGTGGTAGTAAGCAAAACGAAGTCTAGATGGGAACTGGCTCTCAAGTGCAGCTGTTGGAACGTATCGATAGTTGCTTGGCTACATATTTTCAACTTGAGGGTGGTAGCCAGCCAGTCAGGTACTACTAAGAACCCTGCTATGGTTTCCTCGCGATGTTTTCGTTCACCGAAAGCTCAAGCTCATTGTAGGATTGGAACCATCGACCTTCGCCGCGGTATCCAACGTCACTACCACTAAGCTATGATTGCCACGTTCCTTATGATAAGGTTCTCTCTGACCATAGACTTAAGAAACTATGTTTGAAGTAGGCTCCGCGCTTTTTCTACATATCGTAAAAGAAATATTTAATCAATATTTTGTACCTAAACACATACCTACGTACATACAAAGGTTATAAGTAAAATAAGAATATTGTTAACTGCCTCTTTTTAGACACAGATTATTATGTAATTTAGTTTATTATAGTTTATTAAAAGTAGGTAAGTAGATACTTTTGACTATTAAATAAAAAGCTGAACATAAATGCTTTAGCGTATAATGTATTTACTGTGATAAATGTGTCATAGGTGACTTTTTGTTGAATTGTTAAATAATATAATGACTTTCACTTATCGATAATATCCTGTGGTATCCGTATATATCAATAGTTAAAATAAATTGAGAATCAATTAAAGATTGTAATTGTAATGATGGTTGTTGTGCATTTATTTAATTATAAATAATAATAAATATCTTGGGATTTTGTTCACCCATGGCCTTGTTTTTTAAACCACAAGTCACAACCAGACAGGAGAGACACTTGATGGTAAGTTAATACCGTCACATATAGACTAAATTTCCAATAAAGTATCGATATCGACACATTATTGTTCTCCGACTGCACTATGATTGTAAGAATGAGATGCCATAGACTTAAATCCGTTTCCCGCCATCGCACAATCTGTTCCAAACAACCAGCCAATCGCGTAAAAGGAGGGCGGCGCGCGACCGCCAAAGGCCATCCCCGATTGGCCGAAAATATTAAACGGGTTGCCTATAAAAAAAAAAATACACAACGCGGCATAAACCTTACAATTGAGTGCCACTTTTTGTTCGTGTTAAATTGATGAAAAAAGACTCAGAAAAATTGGTACAGAGATGAGATAAAAAATGATTTATTATTTGAGCCGCTTAACTTTTTAACTTATTGGACATTAATGACTTTTGATTTTGCACACGGTATATTTTTTTTAATTCACTCTTGTCTATCGTGAACTTATTTATAGGTGTTGCCAGTTTTTATTCTGTACTCTCTAATTTGGTCAATTTAACGTTTTGAAGGTTCGCAAATTGACTTTTATTGCTCGCCATGATTTTCCGACTCAATTATTACTTGGATACTTTGATATTTTTAAAAGGTAAAAAGAGTATGTAAAATCTCTTTCAAGTATGTAATAATAGATACTCGCATTGTAAAACATCAAGCTTCCAACGTAAACAAACACACTTCGTGTAAGGAAACAAAAGCCTACAGTAATACCAAATGGAGACGGGATGACGTAACGTCTGGTTACTCACACTTTATTTCACCAAGATAAGGCCGAGTCTGAACTTGACCCTAACTCAGGGCGCTGGATTACTGATACAGACGTTAGGGATAAGGCTCGGAGCACACTTAGTGCCATTCTGATTTAAGGTTTAAACTAAGTTAAGCGCAATTTTCTCTAAAACTTTTTCCTACTTTTTTTGTTAATTGGTCCTTTCGTTAGAGTTTTTTTTAGCCAAGAAGAGGTCACCAACCAACCGTCGTCTATTATTACAATGTTTACGCATACCTACTTTTGATAGCTTATTATGTTCAGTCTATTATAGTCAGATAAACTAAGGCCTGCTAATAATAATCAAAACAAATCGAAAAGGGTCTTTCTTGTTTTTACTGAGGCTAGTTTCTAAGGCAACTAGACTAGTCTGATATCTCAAAAATCTTTTCTCATCACTGCAATAATTATCTAAACTAACTATTAGAAAGAGAAATATTTGATTTTAAGTATGTTTCTTGGTAATGAATAGGTAAACTCAAAAATATTAACCGATTTAAAATAAACTTTCACGTAAGTATAGAAATGTACATTAACTGCGAGGAACATGGGCTATATTTTATTTTAATTCCCTCGGAAACGCGAACAAAACCGCTAGACACCGGGGACAGCTAGTTATTAAATAAACTAAAGTCTTTAGCGAGATAGTAATTTGACCGGGTATCTAAAAATCAAACTCCAAAATTATGTTTCTAGATTTTTTTAAAGTGAGGGATTTCTCATTCCATTTTTTTATACCACAAGTGACAACGAGGCTGATGGGTCCCCTGATGGTAAGTGACTACCGTCGTCTATAGGCATTAGCAATACCAAGGGGATTGCCTATGTGTTGAACACCTTATTACAATGCCTTAAAGGCAGGCTCTCAAGTGCAACTGCCGGAACACACTCACAGGTGCTTAGCGACAGCACTATTGTAGGACTCGAACCCACGATCTTCGCCGCGGTATCCGACGCCACTACCACTGAGTTATCATCGCCTCAATCCTATCTTGGAATCGTATTTTTTTTACGGTCTTATAAATTAATAATTAAAATTAAACTTGTATATTTTAGGTGTTTTGTCAGTGTAGGACCCGGTTGAAATCAAATAGCCCAAGCTTGCTCGTATATAATGCCGCGACGCGTCGCGTCATGGGCCGTGGGCCGCGCGATACCGATACGATATCGTGACGACTTTATTCCGCGACCACTCTTCGAGATTTATTTTAGAGCTCGCTAGATAGTGCGAATTGAATGCGTACATGGTTTGATTTTAAAGTTTACATTATTCATTGAAATTGGCGACTATTGTAGCGCGTGAATCATTGATTTTCAAAAATTTTTTGTTTGAATAACATGAACTATTGTAGTCTTACTATAATTATAAATGTGAAAGTATGTTTGGACGGATTTGTGTGAAGATGTTTGTTAGTCTTTCACGCAAAAACGGCTGAACGGATTTTGATGAAACTTGGCACACAGGTAGTTTATATCCTTATTGTTCCCGGAGATCCAACCGCGTTCCTTTTATAAAAAAGAATATCTACGTAATCCAAGCTCCATCTGCTTCTCATCATAATTTAACTTAGATCCTGGCAAACCCACTGGTATTGCTAATGTTTATAGGCGACGGTAGTCACTTACCATCAGTTGACCCACCTGCATGGTTGTCACTTGTGGTATAAAAAATCGGTCAAGTGCGAGTCGGACTCGCGCACCGAGGGTTCCTTACATATTTATAGTTTTTTTTATAATTTTATTCTGTTTTTAGTAGATATTTGTTATTATAACAGAAATACCTAAAAACTGTCTAACTATCACAGTTCAGTCAGACAGACAGACGGACAGTAGTCTTAGTAATAGAGTTTCCGTTATTACCATTTGGGTACGGAACCCTAAAAACAGAGAACAGATTAAACAGTTTTTTTTATGTTTGTTTGTAATGGGTCAACTCAAAAATCACTTTAAATATTTCTTAAAGCTACATTAAATTCTCCCTATATTTAATTATCTCATAAACGCGGGTGAAACCGCGCGTCGGAAAGCTAGCAATAAATACGTTGTTAAACCGTAGATAGGTGTTAGTATAGCCTGTAGCGTCCAGTCCATATGACCATGTAACATGTCCGAGCGCATTCATTAATACTGCGCCCCGGTTTATCGCGCTTTCATTTAAATGCCTTCGTCTTGTAAGTGACAGACGATTGTACGGGAGGAACGAAGTGTTGCCTGTGATTGCCAGTTGTAAAAAAGTTTTATGTATAGCGGAATCTCGTTATTATTATAAATGTGAAAGTTTGTTGGGTGAGGATGTGTGTTTACTCTTTCACGCAAAAACTACTGAAGATCATATCCTGGAATAAAACAAGGGATACTTTTAATAGTAGGAAACAATAAGATCCCTCGGTGACGTGGGGGGCAGCTACTATTTTATATTATTAAAGGAAAGTGTCACAATAAACTCCGAAAATACTAAACTGATCATGATGAAACTTGTCACATAAATAGATTAAATCCTGGAATAAGATTGGATACTATTTATCACGGTAAAAGAAGATAAGATCCCACGGGAACGCGGGTGAAACCACGGGGGACAGCTGGTATCTAACGTAACATGTTCTTTTACATAGTAATATGATAAAACTATAGGTATTTAGACTTAAACTTAAAGCTAAAGGATAAATCAAGTTTAATGGTTTTTTTTATTAAATATATTAATGCAAGAATTTTCTTTAGTGATATTTCTACGAATAAGAAGTACCTATTCATTTATTCATCTCTATGTTGACGTCCTGTCCAGACTGCAGTGTCCAGTACTTTCGTCCCACCCATCTGTGGTCCATAATAAAGTTTGAACACAACATAATATTAAATAGCTTTTAACATTCCTCGCGCTATCTTAATGTCTCTCGGAGACATTTATATTTAGCCCAATACGTGTCCAATGTTTACCTTTCTGCCTCTTTATCTATGGCCTTTTTTGCTTTTTAGGGTCTGCCAGCGAAAAGTTATATTGTAAAAATGTTTGCACTGTTTTGCAGTTGGGTTTTGGAGGCTGTCTGGATTATTGTCATGTGTTATGATCATGTTATAATTATGTTATTTCCATTGCAAATTAATTTTATTTATTAACAATTTCTCTATACAATCCTCGAGGCTGCCGCTGCTGCCGATCGGCAAGGTTCCCAGCAAGTTGGCAGCGTTTCCTCTTTGGATGGTCAGGCTGATGCGTTGGAGTTAAAAGCTCCCCGCCCGCCGGTCTCCCGAGGCCTCCATTAATTTCTAAGCTAAAACACTTGCGTAACGACGAGCTTCGGACCCCCACAGACCCATGGTGTCGACCGCAAAAGGCATAAATTGATAAGTTTGACCTTATACAAGCGTACACTTTGAAAGTATGTTTTTTTTTCAGCGCGACTAGATAGAGCTTATACATAATGAGATGACGTTGAATATAAATAATGAAAGGCTACGTAAATTTTATACCTACTAAGTATTAAACCTATTTAATGGTTTATTAAAATATACTATGAGGTGTACCTATATGTTAAAATTACGTTTACGTTACGTTATTTATAGACAAGTAACGTAAACGTTCCCTACAATCCTATTTGCAATTTAATAAATATTTTTGTAAGTTAACTAGACTCGCAAGAAATTTTTAATCAACTGTTATGTTATTGTTTGATTGGTACGGCCGTCCCACTTAAGAACCAACCGGCTAATATTTATTCCAATATATAAATTAATCACAATAAATACGTAATTTAGTACGTAGAACTTCATAATTAGTAGCTAAAGGCTTTGACTAAAACTTCAATATAACATATTGAATACAGAACCCAACGACGCAGAGAGGGTTCAATCGTCCGAAGTTTCAAACACCGAAGTGATTTGTGTGGATACGCGTCACATATTGAATGTTTTAAAACCTTTTAAGTTGGAGACATGTGTCGATAAAATTGTTATAAACATATAATTAATTGGACCTACTTAATACAAACCCTTTTCTTTTAAAACACTTTTATGTTCTCTTTGGTTTGATTTATAAATTGACGTTAATTCATTGATTCTAGACAAATTAAAGTTCCGCAAAGTAATTATCATACTAATGAAAACGAAAGTGTGTTTGTATGTTTGTCTTTTTCGAGTAATCTACAGATTTTGGTGTAGGTAATACGGGTATTCTGCAAAATCTACAAAGTTTCTCAAAACAATATTTAAACGGTCTATCTATCTAACGCAAAAATAAATTAATCAAATCAGTCTGTTTCAAAACGAGTTTTTCAGAATAGACCTTTATTTTATACCTATATCTTTTCTGTATGAATTTTCATAGAACCTGAAGAAAATAGCTCATGAATAGTATGGGTGCTTCAGTAACATAGAGTTACATAGGTAGGATTGTATTTTATTGATGCTTGACCATTGATCTCTGCTGTATAGTGATTGGAGGGAGCGGCGTCGGCGATGTTCAATATGACACTACCTGAATACAATACATTGCCTACTTTGATATTATTTTTATGAGACCCGTTTTATCTGTAGTTGGATATATGTGTTTTGATATTTTTGTATTTTAATAAGAAATATTATTATCTTTACAAAACGTAGATTTAGTGGTTTTAAAAGAGTAGGTCATTAGTGGATTTTTATAGCCTAAGAGATATTAGGTTCATTTTATCATGTACGAATCAACAGTGATCTGAAACCTTTGGGGGAATCCTATGTCCAGCAGAGGACATCTTTCAGCTGAAATGATGATGATAAGACCCAAATGAATATGTAGATCTTTTATTGTGACGGGCCGGTTGGTGTGGTTGGTTACCAAACCCACCACTACCTATCACGCCACAGGTCGTGCTTTCGATTCAATAGGTTCCAAGACAGACAGTCGAGGTGTAATTATCTACTTATTTAATTATGTATTAAAAAAAGGTGTAACTATATCAGTTATCTGGTATCCATAGTACAAGCTCTGCTTAGTTTGGGATCAGATAGCCGTGTGAAGAATTTCCCGGGATATTTATTACTATCTAATCCACTGCAGGAAGAATGCCTTGCTGAGTTTCTTGCTGGAGTTTTCTCAGTTTAAGTGTATTCCAAACCCGTGGTAGAGTCAATTGTTAATGTTCACAAGTGCTTTACCAGGGCCTAAACTGAATAAATGAGTTTTGATTTTCATTTCAAGTATCAAAATGGTGAAACCTAACTACACTGAGGTACAGCCAAAAACGCAATAGTTACGTGACTGGCCTGCAAACTGCGTGCGCTGAGCGCCAGGCCGCCAGCGCTCACGGTTCTGCCAACTACGTTATTGTTATATAATTTGTCGGGGACATTTACGATGCTGCGGCAACCATTCCTTACGCGTTGCCGTTTGGGTTGTGTGTTATAGGCATAATTCTTGTGCCAGTGGATGTAATTCTTTTTCTCTTAATTCCTAAAGTTTTGTTACACTAGAGCCGTCATTATAGGTCACTTCTGACAGCCCATTTACACCAATGTGCCAAAAAGAGACAAACATAGAGTGGCAAGGAGAGACACTATTGTCAAACATGGCGTCTTAGCTTGGCTATACTGTAGTTAGAAGTTAATTCGATTGTACCTAAGAATAGAGTTCTTAATATTTACCTAGTTTCAAATTAAGGCCTACCATTAGGCCAATACGGATGTTGACTGACATATCAAATCAGCTTTTTTTATGAAATACTGCCATGTGACGTCATAAATATACACCATCAAAATATCTACCCTTTGTTGTTAAATTGCTAATTAAAAATTATAAAATGGTTAGTATTTTTTGTAAAAAATTTATCGAAGCCTCGGATGACCGGCGGGCGGGGAGCTTTTTCCGCCAACGCATCAGTTTGGCCATCCAAAGAGGAAACGCTGCCAACCTTCTGGGAACCTTGCCAATCGGCAGCAGCAGCAGCCTCGAAGAAGTTTTTTATATATTATAGTTGTACATTTGTTTGTATATTTTGTACATTTGTTGTAAATAAAATTATCATGTTTAAATGGTTGAATTTTACAAAGTGTTCTCTATTTACGAGTATTTTTACGTGTTTTATACACTAGTTAGTGTTAAATTTTTATTGACTATAGGCAACATCCCTTATCCTTTTACCTAGGAGTTTGACATGTGTTAGGTTAATCGGTTAGTAAAATGGAGAAAAGTGAAAAGAGTTTTCATGATATATCATATCTGCTATGTACATTATGAAAACACTTTTCTCTCCGCCTGTACATAACATATAAGGGAAGTACACCTATTTCGGTAAACTCAATTGATATTCAGTAACACGTACATACTTGAATATGAAATTTTGATGCGATCGCAGTCTTGCAGTGATTTCGATTGGTTCCGTACGTGGCCGCGACCGCGGGGGTTTGCCTGCATTTTATACGTACCCCCGATTTTATATGACTGCCGCCATGTGGTGAGGGAGTTGAGATTGATATTATTTCAAATTGTATTTGTCTAGACTTAAATTATTTGCTAATACAAGATAGGTATATTGTTGCTGAATATATTTTTCACAATGCTTATAAAAGCACATAGGGTTTTGTTTTTTTTTTTAAATATTTACCTAGATCACTTAAAGTAAAAGTCGTTTACCATGTAACTCGTATTTGGAAGTGTTATGCCATAAAGACCGTATTATCTAATAAATAAACTTCATAAGATTTTATTTAACACTAGCTGTTTCACCCGCGTTCCCTTGGATCTTATCTTATCCCGGGATAAAATATAGCCTATGCTAATCTGGAATAATGTAGCATTCAAATGGTGAAAGAATTTTTAAAATCGGTCCAGTACTTTTTGAGCCAATTCGTTACAAACATGCTTACATACAAATCTTTCCTCTTTATACTATTAGTATCTACCTATAGATTTTTCATCAGTTCACAAACAAATAGCTATTGATTTACCGATGTATCCTACTTCCTACTAACGTTATGAATGTGAAAGTATGTTGGGATGTGTGTGAAGTTGTTTGTTATTCTTTCACGGAAAAACTACTAAACGGATTGCGATGAAACTTGCCATACAGAAAGATGGAACCTTGAATAAAACATGGGATACTTTTGATCCCGGGAAAAGATAAGATCCCTCGGGAGCGCGGGTGGAACCGCGGGACGGAAAACTAGTAATTATAATTCTTCTTCAGTATAATAGGTAAGATCCTTAATTAAAATTATCGTAGAACAAAAGTTGATGGGACTGAGTTGAAATGATAACATTGTCATACCCACAATAGGGTGCCAATATATTGACGATAATAGATATAGCCATTACAAAATAGTTACATAATCTAATAAAAGAACAAAGCCATTGCGTTAAGTAATTAACTGTAGTGGTTTTTATTAATAGCTGAATTAAATTTAGCTTTATTGGTCGACGACTTTATTTTCGTCGCTTAGTTTTAGAAAATTGTGAGAGCATTTTGGAAAACGCTTTTGAATTTGTCTTCACAGAGATTGTGTGGTTCAATTCATTTAGTGTTGACCATTGTGACAAGTAGGTATTTATTTAGGTAAGTACATATAAATTGCATTTAATCTTCCGAAACAAACATAAAAATGCAGCAAACAAATTATAATAATTAATAAAAATATATTTATCCTACTTATATCCTACTAATCTCACTAATATTATAAATGTGAAAGTTTGGATGGATGGATGGATGGATGTATGTTTGTTTGTTACTCATTTACGCCAGAACGGCTAAATGGATCTGGATGAAATTTGGCATGCAGATAGATTATAGTCTGGAATACCACATAGGCTACTTTTTATCTCGGGAAAAGATAAGATCCCAAAAACAAGTGACTACCGTCGTATTCGCATATAGACATTAGCAATACCAAGGGGATTGCCAATGTGTTGTACACCTTATTACAATACCTTAAAGGCTAACCACTACAGTAAATATGCACACTACAGAATTAAAAGACCAACTATTCATATTTATATTTAGAAATAACGTTTAGGCTAAAAAATACCAAGGACGAATAATATTAATTAAAAAAAATACTTCTTGAAACTTCTTGATTTTGAGAAAAAGATTACTTGAACTTTTGTAAATGACATCATAAAAATAACAATAATTTAATAATCAACTAACTCATAGTAACAACAGCGCTCAAATTGAAGTGGTCGTATTACACAGAGCATTCATCTGGCTAACAACATCAGATGATCCAAATCCAATTAATGCGTAATTTCGACGCGTGCCGTTAAAATTTATGTAGTGGGCGCTTACCCGGCGTAACATTCCGCGTAATTCGATTACTTGTTGCAGAGTTATTGATTTTTCTTACGCGCTGTATTGGGATAAAGTTGGAGGTCACTTTTGAGTTGTTGCTTTATTATTGTTATTAATTTTAATCTTAAGTATATTTTTGCATAGTAGATAATATTAGTAAAAGTAGGTCAGTGACAAGTTTTTTTTAAGCAGGATAATCTTATGTTTCATCAGCTCATCTCAAGTACAGCAACACACTTTGAAACTGTGGTGTTGTGTAGTATATTGGCTGAAATATGACGATGTTTGTTGAAGATGTCGGAACTAATCATGCCGGCTGGGACGAGCTATAATATTACTGGCGTGCGCAATATGACAACTACGTAGAAAATAGGTAGGCGTAGGTAAGGTACTACCTGTGCAAAGCCGGGGTGGGTCGTTAGTTGAAACAAAAATCTACTAATAAACGACAAACTTTAAATAATTAAAATTATCAATAGTACGAAATTAAATCATATTAAAAATATAATATGCTATTAGCTGTCCCCCTCGGTTTCACCCGCGTTTCCGAGGGATCTTATCCTTTCCCGGGATAAAAAGTATCCTTTGTGTTATTTCAGGATATGATCTACCTGTGTGCCAAGTTTCATCAAAATCCGTTGAGCCGTTTTTGCGTGAAAGTGTAACAAACATTCATCCAAAGTTTCACATTTATAATATTAGTGGGATTACTGTTGTATGTGGATGCA
This sequence comes from Ochropacha duplaris, assembly GCA_951361185.1. Lineage (NCBI taxonomy): Eukaryota > Metazoa > Arthropoda > Insecta > Lepidoptera > Drepanidae > Ochropacha > Ochropacha duplaris. Next base: position 4,762,354 of record OX592713.1, on the reverse strand, counting down.
CCTTTATTTGAATAAAAGTTATAAATTCTATACATAGACAGTCCTCCTGTTGGGCTAGTTTCAGATTGGAATAGCCACAGAAAGTTCTGAATAGTACTAATTGATTTAGAACTACGGATAGGTACCTCTCTCACTTTAGACCAGTAAGTTGTTCAAAATATCCTCAGGTCCTCTTGAAATAAAAGTGTTGCAAGCGATCATAGGCTACGGTAACCGCTTACCATCAGGTGGGCCGTAAGATTGTTTGCCACCTAGCGGTATGGTATAGGTACCTACATTAATTTATGGTCTTAAATACTATTTGCGAATTCAAATCCAAAAGTGACAACCAAGCAGACGGGTCACCGGGTAAGTGAATACCGCCGCCCTTAGACAAGACAACTAGCTCTCAAGTGCAACTGCCAGACCAGAACACACCAACAGGTGCTTGGCGACAGATTTTCAAAGTGGTAACTAGCCAGTTGAGTAAATTACCATACCACCGTGATGTGGTTTCCTCACAAAGTTTTCCTTCCTTCAGGTCAAGCTCCTTGTAGGATTCGAACCCAAGACCTTCGACGCGTATCCGTCACTACCATTAAAATTAAAACTGCCTACAATATACTGTTTGCCACATTATTGGTTTAATAGATTTCATATTAATGTCGATATGACAGCATATCAATTATGACTTCGCCGTATTGCCTGTTAACAAATCATCAGTGTTATCATATCACGCTCATTATACGCGGTGCATCAATTAAACATGTTTTATCCTGTTTCATCATGTTTCTGATATGAATATTATGTTGGTTTTAAATTATTGACGTATAGTATCGGAGTTCGGTGGTATTTATAATGTGAAAAAAAAAGAAAAGTGAATTGATTTACCTACTATAAATATTCTTTATTTATTGTACAAAATCTTTGCACTCTAAGAAGTTATTGTTATTTAAACATTTCTTTGTTGCTTTATTTATTTCTTAGTTACAAAATATGTTTATTATAGTTTAGAACAAACATATAGGTTTTTTATTTACTCTATTTATACACTTTAACTAGAACAAAAACGATAAAAACCTGAAAAAAATATACTATCAGCAATTCCATTGAAGTCTGTCGCCAAGCACCTATCGGTGTTGCAGCACTTGCACATAAGAGCCAGGTTTCCTTCTAAGCTTTCTGTTCTTGCCACCTTCGGCCATCACTTACCATGGTGAGATTGCGGTCAAACAAAAACTTATGCAAAAATAAAAAATATAATAAATATCCTGTAGGTACTTACCCATACCTAACATTAATTACAAATCTACGAGTCAATGATATTAAATGTCCATTGCACTACATAATTGATAACCTACAGGGTGTTCATAGTCGCCCCTTTTTAATTCGTCAAACATAAGTCCGATATTGTGATAAACTCCCCCACACCCTACATTAACTCAATTACACACCAATGCGATTGCAATTTTTGTCCCTTTCCAGCATGGAGAGCTCGCAAATTAAACCGTTAAAAATTCCGTTTACCGATTTTTTGATTGTATCTTCTATGACTAGTATTTCGGACTTATTCGGTTTAGGTGTTGTTTGTGATGGTACCTGAACTAACTAACTCGTATTATACTAATGTATTATTAATATGACGGGCCGGTTGGCGTGGTTGGTTAACACACTGCCTATCACGCCGCAGGTCGTGGGTTCGATTCCCATCCAGGACACACATTTGTGTGCATGAACATGTCTGTTTGTCCTGAGTCTGAATGAATTATCTATTTAAGTATGTATTTACAAAAAAAAAGTAGTATATGTAGTATATCAGTCATCTGGTTTCCATATTACAAGCTCTGCTTAGTTTGGGATCAGATAGCCGTGTGTGAAAAATGTCCGAGGATATTTATTTATTTGATTTCTGAAATAAAGCTACTTTTATTTTATTTATTTATTTATTATTTAATATGAAAGTGTGTATGTTTGGATGTTTATCACTCAATCAAGCAAAAACGGCTTAATGGATTTTGATGAAACTTGGCACTGTGTGCCATATCCTGGAATAAAACATAGGATACTTTTTATCCTGGGAAAAGATAAGATACCTTGGGAGCTTGGGTGAATTCCTGAGGGACAGCTAGTTAGATAATAATGCGCAAATTCCATTTTTAAAAACAGTACCTACCTACCTAATATAAAAAAAATAACCCAGCGCAGAAAAACAAATGAACTAATTATTTTAAAGAAATGTCACAGCAATATTTTTTTTAAATTTAAATTTGGAATTCCAAGTAAGTAGGATGAAAGATATCGAGGATCACATAGCCAGTAGAAATATCGGTAATTTCGTCGACAGGTCTGTAAGATTGGTAAGAATTTAATATTACAAGTCATCAGTGATATTAGCTACTTTATACTAGCTGTCTCCCGCGGTTTCACTCGCGTTCCCGGGATACAAACATAGCCTATGATACTCACAAATAACGTGGCTTTCTCTTGTTAAAGAATTTTCAAAATCGGTTCAGTATATCCAGAGATTACCCCCTACAGCCTCACAAACTTTAACTCTTTATAATATGAGTAATAGATAAACATTTACTATATCCATATTCATGCTAGACTTGCCAGACAGGACCTGAATTTACTTCGTATAAACAGTGTGCTTACAAACCTTCTGTGCTGTTTTATTTCGTTGCTGAAGCAATAACCATAATAAGTGTAACACTAATACAAACCCCTACTTAACGATATCTCAATAACGTAACGGGATGGGACATAACCCTCCCCTGCTGCGTCAACAATTAACTTATTGCAACACTTCTGGGTGCTGCTGGGGTTGTGCACACACTCATAGAAGTCACTTTAAGTGCACAAATATTAATAACTATGTTTTTGCCGCGTGGATTCACCCGCGAGTCCTTATTTTATTATTTTAGGCATTAAGTGTTCAAAATTCCAAGTCCTAGTGGAGGTTGTGCGTTTAATGGTCTGTCGGTTTGTCCGGTAAGTAGTTCAACAAACTTAAGGGTAGGTAGGCGGGTCACCTCCCAAATATGCAAACAAAACCGGCCAAGTGCGATTTGGACTCGCGCACGAAGGGTTCCGTAAAAACGGCAAAAAAATCACGTTTGTTGTATGGGAGCCATCCTTAAATATTTATTTTATTTTAATTTTATTATTTATTGACAAAGTAAAAATACAACTGAGTATTTTGTGAATATTTGAAGTGCCTACATGTTGCCATTATTGATATCGAGCAAAAAAGGCAAAAAAAAAATCGCTTTTGTTGTATGAGAGCGCCCCTTAAATATTTATTTTAGTTTGTTTTTAGTATTTGTTGTTATAGCGGCAACAGAAATACATAATTTGTGAAAATTTCAACTGTCTAGCTATCGCGGTTCTTGAGTGTATCCTTGTGGCTGTAAGCCTGGTAACAGACAGACGGACGGACAGACGGACGGACGGATGGACGGACGGACGGACGGACAGACAGCGAAGTCTTAGTAATAGGGTCCCGTTTTTACCCTTTGGGTACGGAACCCTAAAAATACCTTATTAAAAGTGTCACCACTTTAGAGATATTTAATATCTAAAATTCAATGTATAAATATAGAAATATCTCGAAAATAGTGACACTTGTATTTTTGCATATTTGGTTGTACTACTTACCGGATAACCTGTATATGTAAAATAATAAATAGATGTTATAGCATTCTCAATGATATCAAAGAATATTGGCTTAATATAAGATTTGCAATAATCTACCTATATATAAATTTACAAAAGATAGGTAGGGTAGGTACCTACATAAGGAGAATTGATAAAAAAAATAACTAAGAAAACCAAAATGCTATTAGGCATCCGAAGTCTAACATAATTAAAATTATGTTCAAATTCTAGGCTTTTTACCTAAATAGCATAATAAATATAAATAGGTATTACATATTTGGTTATTATTGGACCCAAAGGATATAAAGATATAACACACTTTTGAGGGTTAAACAACGTGTCCACTATATTCTGACCTGTAACAATTAATGCCGCTCTTTGAATAAACACAACTGTCACAGGTCTCGGATAGTTGGTGATACGATAATATTTATTTGTTTGTGATTGGATTACAATCGATCTAGAGCGTGATAAGAATCTTCTATTGTAAAAGCGGTTTGCTAAGTAATTGCCTTGTAACTTTTAGCATTAATTGATTTATTTTACTATTATTATAAAATAAATTACCCACCTATTATTTTTATTTCTAGTTCAATATACTTTTTTGTTGGAAAATCGATTTGTTATTCAGTAGGGAAAGTTGAAATTGGAATTTATATTTTGATGGTGGAAAATAACAAAATTATAAAATGTTGAATCAACAAGCAATTGTAACTTAAATGTCAGATACCTAATAATAACTAAAATAATAAAACAATCTGCCATTTAAATAAACAATATAATAGACTACTGACAGCGAATTAAAAAAAGTCCTGTTAGGGTTGTCTCGATACTGTAAGTACGTAATTTAAATGATTTGAAACAATTTGTGATGTCAATTTTTTCTTAGTAAAAGTAAAAGGAATAATGTAATAATATTTACCGGAAAATATGAATAATTATGAATAATATAAAACTGCATAATTAATTCTAAAAACCGCCATTTCAGCCGCATTCTCAGGGGAATTAAAATATGTAAAATAGTTTAGATAACGATAATGCAGCTTTCATCGGTGAAAGAAATTTAAGAATTGGTTCAGTAGTTTCGAAGATTATCCCGCATAGACAAACAAAAAAAAAAAACAATCCCTCTTTATAATTTTAGTACTATAGATATATGTAGATTATTATCATCAAGTATGATTACAGTTACCAACAATCTTAATTCTATATTAATTCAAAACAATTTCAAATTCCATATTTAAAATAAGTTTATAATTATTTTGGGACAACCCTGAACAAATGTCAGATAGGGCCTGCACTAACACAGCGCGGGACAATAAAAATGGCAGAGGGGTGTTATCGAATTATCCCATAATATAATAGGCGAGTAATATGCAGCACACCGCTACAGCATCTGATATCATTGTGAGATGCATTGATGCGTAGGGTAGGGTTCGAGCGAATTATTTATTTATTCCCTTTTTATTGATTGGATGTTTCTCTTACAGCTTGATATTATATTATAGATGATTCCGTTTTGGCAACTATTTAAACTTTTTTTTTTAATAACATCTTACTGCAGACAAGACTAGATGAAAAGTTAATGTTGACTCTATCTATCTTTACTTCTTGCTTTGAATCTGTCACAACACAACTTCGTTAATTATGTTGGGCAAGTTTAACTTAATTATTTTAAAATTTTAGTAACCGTATCACCAAAGCTTCCCCTGTATTTATAATTTAAAAGATCTATTTAGTTTAAGACATGTCCATGTAAAATGAGGTTAATAGTGTGATTTCACATTAAAAAAGCAATATATTCGGAAACAACAACATTTCAAGGTTAGTGCAGAACATTATTAATAATTATAAAACAATACTGTAACCACCTAAAAACAAACGTACCTACTGGATGACATAACAATTTTCTTTTATATTTCCACAAAAATATACCAAAACAAGAAAATAAAAGAGGAAACATACAATACTGTCTCCTACGTAAATTACATGTCAAAATTGATTGACAGTCAGTTTAATTTCAAACTTCAAACTTAGACATTTGTTGAATGACAAAAATTAAATACGAGTGTTTTTTTAGACTCATATTTCTTATTCTCAAATAAATGTAGTTGACTCTACTTTTACATTAAATACATGTTAAAACTAGTTTTATACACGTGCCGATTTGTTCCTGATAAATATTCTAATAGATATCTTTACAAATATTCACGTGTATGTAACAAATGCTACCATACTAAGCTATCTTAGATCTATTTTACTTTATCACAGTAAATTAATTGAACATTAAATATAAAAAAACCGATCAAGTGCGAGTCGGACTCATGCACCGAACGGTAGGTATGTCAATATGTATTTCGTTCATCACGGGAATCGAGTCTTGATCATTTTTCTGTTTTTTTTTTAGATTATTTTGTTTTTTTCTGATGTAGCAACAGATTTATAGTTTTCGGTTGTTATCCTTTACTTGTACTACATGACATTGCTTATTGCCAAATTTCATGGTTCTAGATCAAACTTCAAAGGCAAGTCTTAGTATCTTATAGATTTTAATTCGTTGCGTTGACTTAAAAGTTAAATTTTTTCACTGCTCCTAGGGTTTGCAGACCTGAGTAGGTATTTGATATTAATAGCAATTTGACACCTCCTTGTGTCCCTACGAAAAAGGGTCTTGACAGACGGACGGACAACAGAGTGATCCTATAAGGGTTCCGTTTTATTCCTTTTGAGGTACAGCACCCTATAAATAACACATGTTAACATAGTAAAAACAGTTCATCAAATAATGAAAACAGACAATTTCACAATCCATAAAATTTTGATCAAAACAACCAAACGGACCGTGAGAAATTAACTAATAATAAAGACATCAAACTCTCACTGGGACCGTACCACACCGTACACTATCAACAATCACCCTTCCATATAATTTCTATGAACAAGATGTTATCCATTCATTCAGAGTGTTTCTAAAGAGTCAAGTGCAAAATTCACTACATCACCAGCACATTACAGATTATGGGAATCACGCCTAGATTCAATGCTAAAACATCTCATAACTCATTGGTCACTGCATTGTATAATAAACTTTAGCTGTGAACTTTCAGAGTATAATTTTAGCTGACTGTTGACCGTATTCCTGCAATTTAATCAGCTGCTTTTTAATCATCCTAAGTCACATGCATACCAATTTCTAATTTTGATCTTTATTGTCAGATGTGCAAGTTTGAATTTAGATTGCATTGGAGAACCAATATCAGAGGCCAGTTAACACTGTCAATTCCCTTGGGGTCGGACAAACCCCAAAGCTTTGTGGGGTACAGATGGAAAGTTTATGAACGCGCACTTGTTAGCCAGGGGAATTGCAAAAACTGTGTTATTGTTTTGTATGGGAGGGCTGGAGATTTTATGAGTTAATAAAAAGTGGGTGGAAATTGGCGCGACGAGAATTGAAGCTCACTTATCTAACGCTATTGTGATAAATGTGATTGCTGTTTTGTTTATATCATTCCTCTTTGTTTATGTTACATTTGTTTTTGTCGTGTTCGAAAGAGTTAGAATGGGTCAAATAAATTGTGTTTTAATTTCAGATTTGTTGAAGTACCGTGACCTCTTTTGTTATTCGTATCATATTTTTTTAAATACAGACTGAAAATTATTATACTAATTTATACTATAAATATCTGAAAATTCATCATAACATTATCGTGGGAGTGAATTATATTCGTGTGACGATTTCCAAACATTTATAATTTGTCTCTCGAGAATACCATCATTTAGGGGTTAGAAACCATTTTACTAAAACCTGTCTATCTCATACGATAGTTTAGAAACTGTACACAGGGGATAGTTCAAGTTATAGCTGTCGATTTGTAGTGGGATGTTTATTTCGCACGGATATCTGATGCTAACGATTTGAAAATTATCAAGTAAATTGTTATAGAATAAGTTTGTGATCATAAAGGGTCAAGAGGATTACTAGTTCGATGATTTATTAGTATTCGAAGTAAGTATGAAACTCATTTATACATAGGTACAGAGTATTATTATAGGTATTATAATAATACTCTGTACCTACATTAATTATTGTGTTACGTTATCGGGTTAAAATGTCCCAGGGTCTCATCAAAATCAACTTTACTCCTCAGGAATAGAATTTTAGTAAAATCATGTTTAGTAGCTTCATACTCGTAGGTATATTATATTTGTATAGCATGTATTTACCTGATTTACACTAACTTATTTTCATTAGATAGGTAGTCGCAACTACAATATTATTTTTCATACAAACATTAACATTCCATTCCACGCACTTATCTTATGAGTTGAATTTGGAAAAATCCAAAATGGCTGCACTCTGTATCGAACTAACGTGTTAATTTCAAGTTTGTAGGCTTTATTGTTTTTGAGATTATTATTATTTATTGCATTGTACAGTCATAGCCACAAGTGTGAACCGAACTCCATCAAGTGTTGACGCATCGTAAATATTTAAGAACGTCTTGGTCACGGGTCAGCTTGCGCGTGTCATCCGTCAAAGTCAATTTTAACTTTAAATTTACACTTTATTTCATTTTTTTCTAAGGGTGGACACATAAAAGCGTTATCGAGTAAGGGCGATGAAAATAATAGGGGGAAGTGAGAATTTTTAACATTGAAAAGTTAGCTTATTAAATATTTACACTTTTCGATGTGATTGTACCGACTGGAGGAGGCAAAATTGGTTCTGCCTTTGTTTGTTTAATTATTTCAGACTACGACTCCTATGGTTAAGTATATACAGTTCATAATAAAAGGTACTGTTGTGGTAATTTATTACGTATTACATTCAAATAATGTTTAGTTAATTTGTTCTCTATAATTTTGTTTAAATTAAATTTAAAAACTCGTCATTCTTCTCCCGAATAGTTAGTCAGTATCAAAAGAGTTCTTGAGAACCGATCGCGATGAAGGACTACTGTGGATGTCCTCTGCCCCATCCAGGGGACATAGAACATTAAGTCAAGTATGTCATCAAAAGAGGTCTTAACAATGTATATTTTAGGTGTAGGTACCTATTATTGTGACAGCATTCAGTGTTTCTGGTAAAATACTCGACGACCAGCCTGGTGGTCCAGCCTGGAGTGAGCGATATCAATACTTCAATAGACTGTACTAATGACAAATAGGTTGGTCTTGTTACCTAGATTTTCCAGTTCATTAAACTCAGAATGCGATGCTAAGCTTAGTGCATACTATATTTGTACTTTACTGTAAATTAATATTTTTTTTATTAAAATTCAACACATAATTGCTTACTGCTATTTATTTAGCTCCAGACTCACTGAGATGTGAGATATAAGAAAGAAAGGACTCCATTTTGCAGTGAAAAAACACATCTGCGTCTAAATTTTGACCAGACCATTAATAGACTCCTTCAATCCAGAATATCCTAAAAAAATAATCGAAGCCCCGGGAGACCGGCGAGGGGGTCTTTTCCGCCAACGCATCAGCCTGAACATCCAAAGTAGCCTCGAGGAAGTTTTTTTTATATATTAGGTATCTATAGTTTATATATATTGTACACTAGCTGTCCTCCGCAGTTTCACCCGCGTTCCCGTAGGATCTTATCTTATCCCGGGATAAAAATATAGCCTATATCTGGAATAATGAATTCAAATGGTGAAAGAATTTTTGAAATCGGCCCAGTAGTTTTTGAGTTTATTCCTTACATTAATACATACATACAAATCTTTCCTCTTTTTACCTACCTAATATTAGAAAGAATTGTTGTAAATAAATTGTAAAGAGTATTATTGATATTTATAAAACTAATAATGGCTCGTAAAGGGTAAATATCATGTATAACCAAAGAGATTTAAAAACAGATACAATAGAGCGGCTATCAGAAGAAAAGTCATAGAAAAACTGTGATCCCATTCCATGCCTCAGTAACGCCATCTATCTTTGAATAAACTAGACTAGACTGAGCGACTTTTGTCCACTGGACATAAATATCGGATTACGATTTTGTTCGCAATGTCCTGTCTATTAGTATTTGAATGTCTTTGTGTATAACTAACTTTATGCTCCATTGTATATGTGTGTGTGTATCTATTACACAACATTACACACATGCATACTTTGATGCGGTTTGTTAATGAGGCGGGAGCAGCTCACTCGGCTTTGTGCGTCGTGGAGTTATGAATCCAGGGTATAGAGTAGACCAGTGTATACAGAACCATCTGTATAACATTTCTTGGTTCACTGCTCTGTGGTAGTGACCTTGAATTACGTAACGAAGGTCGAGAATTTATATTTTACAAGTTCCATAATAAAGAAACAGTCTCCTCAGTTTAAGTGTTTTTTTTTTACTTTGTACATGCTTGTTTGACCACAATCTCACCATGGTAAGTGATGATGTGGCCGAAGGTAAGCACGCAAATCCTAGGTGGGAACTGGTTCTCAACTGCAGCTGTCGGAACACACCGATAGGTGCTTGGCGACAGATTTAACTTGAGGGTGTTAGCCAGCCAGTCGGGTACTACAAAGTACTCTACCATCGTGCTATGGTTACCTCACGATGTTTTCCTTCACCGAAAGCTCAAGCTCACTTTAGGATTCGAACCAACGACCTTCGAGCTGAATTTTTGAACTCAACTGAATGGATAAAATTAATAGGTAGGTATAGGTACTCTATTATCAAAGCATAGTAAACTGCAGATAATAGAAATCAACAATAGGGCATTTTACAGGTTTTACAAAATTTATCATTACAGCATAATACATTTTTAATTTGCTTAATTCTTTGTCAATTTCTCTATTTTCTGTAAAAATTGCCATAATGCCTAGGTCACGTGATATCATGACGTCACCTGCTCGTAAACCAACATTTAGCTGTCAAAATATCGTTCAATAAAGCCAACTCTACCACAGTTCGCAGCTCATACCGCTTCACCTCAAATTGCTTGCCAACTCGGGATTATATTTGATACGGTGCTAATCAGTTTCACTTACACGCTAATTGCTTTCCGCACTGCTATCTACTAAACAATGCTAAACACCCACTAAAGTGTTATTATGACATAATTTGTCCCTGTATTTTGAATACTAGCAATAAGCACAAGATTCAAGCTTTTTTACATGTAGTTTTGGGACGACCGACCGTCTAAGGGGATAAAGGGATTTTTACACAGGGCTATTTTATAATAGTTTTCCGCCCCGTGGTTTCACCCGCGTTCCCGAGGGATCTTATCTTTTCCAAGGATAAAAAGTATACCATGTCCTTTTTCAAGGTTCCAGCTATCTCCATATCAAATTTTATCTAAATCGGTTCAGCGGTTTAAGCGTGAAGGGGTAACAGATAGACAGACAGACACACTTTCGCATTTATAAATAAAATCTATATCATAAATATATGAGCTATATGTATATTTAGCGTAGAGTACCAATCTTTTTACTTTTCTATTGTTTCATTGAGATTAGAGAATAGTAACTTTGAATTGGTTTTTATTTTCAGGCTATTTTATAATAACTATCCTCCGCAGTTTCACCCGCGTTCCCGAAGGATCTTGTTCTTTTCCGGGATATATGTGTTATTTCAGAATATGATCTACCTGTGTGCCAAGATTCATCAAAATCCGTTCAGCCGTTTTTGCATGAAAGAGTAACAAACATCCATCCAAACTTTCACATTTATAATGTAATGTAGTGGTATAGACTAATAAGAGAGAGATATGCATACATTCTGTAATTCCTACCTTTAATGGGAGTCTGGTCTATTCTAGTCTATCACAATTTACTGTAATTTTATTTCTTGGTCCATCATTGGACATTACAAACTCGTACTCCGCCATATCTTTCACGGCCATTTTCCTTGACGGCATCCGGCCGAACGTCATTCCCGTCGTTTATTCTACCTATTCCATTTTTGAAAATATTCTTAATTTAAAAATAATATGAGAATACGAAGTTTTTGTTCGTCACAATATCGTGTTGTTAAAATTGTTAACAAAAATATGCATGTCAATTTTATCGCGTTATTTAGTAAAGTGGTGCTAATATGAATTGGTATCCTTGCAGTTCATTCCTTAAAATATTAAAATTATATGAAATACTTAATATAAACTAGCAAACAATTAAGCTTCTTACGAAATTTAAAATCGATTACCCAAATTGTACTACGCTCTAGAAAAAAAAATTATTACGGGATGTTTTTCCAACCTTTAATTATATAACCATCAAATATAATAATGTAGGTAAAGTTTAACACAACTCAACGTCATTGCTATAATCCCCAGTAGCTCAGTTGTCACGCTACACCGATTAAAAAACGTCGGTCGCCGGTTCGATTTACGTGCGCTCGAGACGTGCCCTTACGTCTCATTTGTGAACTAATTTGGAATAAAGTATCACGCGATGTCTTTAAAAAAGTTCCGATGTTTTTTGATATGGTTTATTTCTATGCGATTTTTTGTGACGATGATTGAAAAAAAATCAAAGGAATATTTAGTTTTGTTACTACAATCATATATTTTTTCGGTTTCTATACAGACCTAGTGAATTAAGTGAATTATTCACCTTTGGCTATCAAAGGGACAAAAGTGATAGTGAAAAAACAATAGAATCTATTTTTAGCGATTCTAGTTATTTAATATTCAAATTGATTTGGAAAAAAAATGTTAAAATCAAAACCATTTATTCAGTTCAGGCCAAATCACAGAATCTACCATCGGTCCGGTTCGAAAGTCAGCCTTCAACTGAGAAGAACCGGCAAGAAACTCAGCAAGGTTACATTTTTTTAAATATTTTATGGACCATCTGACTATATTTTTTTAGGTGAATTACATACTAGCTGACCTCCGCTACTTCACCTACGACTCCAAGGGAAATTTGTTTTCCCGGGATACAAATTATACTCAGTTATATTCAGTCATCATTAAATTGTATTGATTATTATTTTAACACGCAGATATTATCAGTGAGACTAAATAAATAATTATTGAATGTTATAGTTGTAAGTTTTTTATTGAAAAGAGTACCTAATTGCTGAGTTTATTGCCGGCTCTTCTCAGCAAAAGCAACTTTCCGAACCGTACATTAGTCTGATAATTCATAAGTGCCTGTGAAGGCCTGTTTGGATGAATAAACATTTCATTTCATTATTATTTTACAATTTGCGGAAATGTCAATTTAAAGATAAGTCCATTTTAAGACGCGTGGCTCATGGTCACAAAAAGAATCTACCTACATGCTGTAGAAAAAAAAATAGCAGTTGCTCAAGATTACATATTTAAATGATCATAAAGTTTCATAGTAAAGGGGATTAAAAGTAGGAGTCAAAGCGAACCGTTTATTTTTTCCACGCTTCATAAAACAAAGGATCTTAATGATAGTACAGGAGTCACGTCCTTTTATAATGTTTTGTTATTATACGAAACCTCTTTGACATTAAAATTGTATTATCGTCCCTAATGTGCCTCCAAAATGGCCAAATTGTCGTTAAATGGACCACTTTTAGGACGGAAATAAGGCGGTTTTTTCACGAAATTGATTTCGTTTAATGTTTGTGGCCAATTGTTTTCCGTTTGGATTTAGTTTTTAGGGCTCATCTAAAAGTAGTTTTTGAATAATAATAATTGAAACAAAATCGCTTTAAATTGTGTAGTGATTTCGAATGACTTAGCGAAGGTGGTTTTGATCTTTCGGTGAAGAGATATTTATCGAGGAAATTACAGCAGATATAGATACTTTCTAGTACCCATATGGCTGGCTACCTGCCATCAAGTTGGTACCTTATTATCAGTTGACTTGACCCACTTGGGTGCTTTTGTGTCTTTTGTATAGTTTTGCACATTCAAACAGCTTTTTTTAAGGCAATGATAGCTCAGTGAGTGACGTCGGATACCGTGGCGACGGTCGTGGCTTCGAATCCTACAATAAGCTTGAGCTTTCGGTAAAGGAAAACATTGTGGGGAAACCACAGCACGGTGGTAGGGTACTATGTGGTACTCGACTGGCTGGCTACCACACTCAAGTTGAAATTCTGTCCCCAAGCACCTGTTGGTGTGTTCCGGCAGTTGCACTTGAGAGCCAGTTGCCCTTGCCCTTAAAGGCATTGTAATAAGGTGTACAACACGTTGGCAGTCCCCTGGTATTGCTAATGTCTATAGGCGACGGTAGTGACTTACCATCAGGTGACCCGCCTGCCTTGTTGTCACTAGTGACATTAAAAAAAAGCTTAAGTATATTATATAGAGACATTATCTTTTAAGAAATCCTTTCTTTCGTTTTTCATCGTTTCTGTATTTGGCAAGAAATAATTGGATTAGGTACTTACCTTATTGATAAATACCGTATGGTCTTCTTGTTCTACTTCCTGTCCTTATCCCACGCTAGGTGTGGTCGGCACAACATGTTTTCCTCTTCCAATCCGCTCTATCAGTCGTCTCAATACTTACATCTTTCATACGCATATCATTCTTCACGCAGTCCATCCATGCCTTCTTCGGCCTTCCTCTACCTTTATATCCATCCACACTTATGCTCAATACTCTTTTGGTTACCTACGTGTCTTATTAAACCATAGCACGGTGGAAGGGTACTTTCGTGTAGTTCTCAAGTTAAAAATCTGTCGCCAAGCACCTGTTAGTGTGTTCCGGCAATTGCAAATGAGAGCTTGCCTTTATGGCATTGTAATAAGGTTTACGACATATTGACCCCTGGTATTGCTAATGTCTATAGGCGACGGTAGGTACTCACTTACCATCAGGTGATCCGCGTGCCTGGTTGTTACTTGAGGTAAAAGGTAAAAGTAAAAATACAAGAATTATAATTCCATATTTTATTAAAACGTTCATTTTGTAGCCAACGCAATCAAAACTGGGATAATTATACAATAATTTACAATAAGTAACGCAATAGAGACAAAGTCACGGCGAAATTGAGCTACGTATTTATATAAATAAACTAAATCTTAGTATATACAAATCTATGAACTAAGTATACTTGGAATGTTCGACCACTCGTCTAGATTTTTAAGGGTTTTACCGCACTTAGAGCCGTCAATATTGAATAGAACGACTGATGGAAGTTTCTTCGTCTTTTTTTACTGAATAGCTATGGAAAGGGACAAAGCTAGGGGTACCTAGTAAACGTGTCTCCGAGTACGGTTAATAGCATAGTCGGTGTTCATTTTCATTCAGCAAATATTGATTGATTACGTATTTCATTACAAGTCTTGTCTTTTTCATGAAAAGAGTTGAAAATGAAAATTTATTTTATTTTCATGATTTTGTGAGTGTTTCAGATTTATTAATGTAAAATGCTTAAGGATAGAAGATTTATATGTTTACGTTTTATTTACAATGATGAGCTAATAATTATTTTAAACATCAAAAGATTATTAAATTAAATTCAAAATAAAATTTTGAAAGATTTGATGTTTTAAATAACAATCTTAATTTTAAACAATGGTTACAAATTACTTTATGTACTTAATTCAATACTATTTATACATATTAAATTGTATTTGCTACGTTTAAGTATACATTTTAAGCAGATGTAATTATATAACTATAATACTGTTGAAATTTATTTACAAAGTTTTGTAAAAATCACCTTAAAATTAAAAGAGGTACCTATGTAACAAGATTTTGCTGCATAAAATAGGTAAATTATGGATATATATCTATTATCTATAAGGAATTCGTTTTTAAACTAGATGTTAATTCTTATTAAAGATATTCAGACGAAGATCCTGTTTGCGCCAAGTTTTTTACTGTTATACCTAAGTATACTTGGGTAACATCCAAAAGCAGCGTTGAGTGAGAGTATGGCGTTAGATTTGAAGGAGGATTAAATGCATTGATTAAGAATTTTTACATAAATTAGTAATTGAAAAAAAATGCGATACAAAGTGATGAGTTTACAATTTCGTTTTTGTAATCCAATTGGACCCAATCAGAGGTGCTAAGCACTTATTAAAATAATCGATAAACCATCGGGAACATTTTCATTTTTATGAAAAAAATGTCAAAAGTTGTAACTCTGGGTGAATGAATAAACTTGTAACTTTAAATAATTATCCTCAGTAGGTACCTACTTAATGTAGACAGCAACATATTCAGCATTGAATTTAGAAATGTGTCATAAATTATAATTATCTAGCCGTGAATATCGATCAATTATTCTGTACCTATTACTTATTTATAAAATAAAATACTTCAACATATAGGCGAAGCTACAGGTGGGGGATGCGGTTGTGCGGCAGCCGCTTGAGCATTCATAAACGCCTGGTTTCCAGCCCACGGCTGAAGGTTCTGTAAAGCGCTTAACGCTGTATTTGAAGGCGGCGCTTGACCCGAATTCGGCGGCGATTGGTAATGCAGCGCTGACAGCTGCGCGCTGCCTGGCGGTGGTTCGGGCATGTAACCTTTGCTAAGCGCTTCAGCTTGGAGTGAAAGCATTAAGCGATTTGCTGCCTGTCGCTCAGCCTCGCGTTCTTCTGCTGTCTGACGTCTGTAACAATAGAAAATGTCATATATTATTTATTGTAAAAGTCGATTAGGTTTTACAATCGCTCTGCAGATTCCTTATTTGATCCTAATTAAGTCAAAATTAAGTACTTTTATTGACAGCTAATGACCAGCTAGTGTCATCAATAATAAAAATTGGAAACAGACTTCTTTTCTTAAAAACTTTATGGTCGAATTTCGATCAGTAGGCGAACAGTATCATCATCATAATATTAATAGGTACGTGAAGAAAAAACGTTATACCCCTTTTTACTAAAATTACGCGGAAGGGGGAGTACTTCTGAAATTTAGCACAATTAAGGTTTATATGGAGAAGGAGTCCAGAAAGCTAATATTTTTATAAAATATGGTTTAGAAATAAATTAAATTAATAAAAAATCATTACAAACACTACCATGCGTTTGACACACACACACACACACACACACACACACACACACACACACACACACACACACACACACACTCACACACATATCATTATCCTCCTCTGTTTGTCAACCCATAAACTTTTTTTATAGACAGTTATTGAAGAGACTTTTTTTCCTAAAAACTTTGGTCGAATTTCGATCAGAGGGCGAGCACTAGTTATTATTATTAGGTCATAAGCTAACACTATCAAACAATATAATGTAAAGGCACCTGAGGATGGTTAGTATGGACACCACTAATGCCTCATTAAATTATTCACAGCACACAACTGGTCAATAATTCAGCTCCAAACATTAACACCGGCCATCAATTAGGTAGCCACGTATACAAAGTATCTACTAATAGTTTTCACCGTTGTTTAATGAGGTATGAGCGTTCTATGACTATGATTCATGTTAAAGGAAAATCTAGATCAAATCTTGGTGTATCGTGTAATTTCTGATTACCTTGACGATGCTGTCTTCAAAATCATCTTTTAGTTGAAATTCTAGGGAAAAATCTATAAAGCGATCAATCACGAAATCTCAAAAAGTATAAACGCTACAAACTTGAAATTTGCCAGGTAGATTCTTAATAAGGAGTCAAACTCAAACTCAAAACTCATTTATTCAGTTTAGGCCCTGGTAAGGCACTCATGAACGTTACAATTGACTCTACCAGAGTAGGTTAAAATCATCTATGTTCTCTTTAAAATGTATTCTACTTAATTAAAATTTAAACGAAATATTAGGTAACCTACCTAAATTAAAATTTAAAATAAAATGTTGAGTGCTTGATAAAATCTACCCTCAGGGTCAAGCCTCTCTCAAACCAAAATCTTCAATACGCTACTATGGTAAGATATGACCGGTCACTGTTGGACATACTAAAGGAAGTATGTATGTATACTATGAAATTGTATAATCGCCAGACTAGTTCCCATTGAAAGATCAACATTTCAGTTAACTATCATAATATTTTCATAACGGTCGAAGCGCTTTACTAATTCAAAATTTATTACTAGAATAAGGCAAGGCTCTTTTTATAATTGTGCATGCTATTCTGTAGTAAAATGTGTAGAGGCTTGGGGCAATAAATTATTTAATTTCATTTATATCATTCATTCACTGTAATCTCTAGCCTGTGTTTTTGACCTATTACTAATGCATATTGGCAACGGTAACTTACCATCAGGTAACCCGCCTGCTATATACAAAAAAAAAGAAAAAAAGCACTTTCCTTAAACATAAAAATACGATTGAACATAATCGATTGTAGAACAATAATCGTTAGCGAAGCCACAGTCGCCCTCAACTATCGGATCGTTCAGTGGCGCACTAAATTATGCACAAGGTTTAGAAACGAGACGGCTCACGGCTCACGGTACTCTAATCTGATTTGTGTCAATTAGATAGTTTGAGATAAATGACGACAGCCAAATTAGTCTGATTCTATATTTATAAGCCCATATTGGTTGCTGACAATTTTATATTAATATTGTAAATTTTGGCATTTGAGATTAATGACTTTAGAGGTGGTGTTGAATGTAGATACTACTTGAAATATTTCATTTCATATTTCCCCTGAGGCTGTAAGAAGGTGTACAACACGTTGGCAATCCTGCTGATATTGCTAATGTCTATAGGCGACTGTATTCACTGTGATCTGCCTGCCTAGATGTCACTTGTGATACTTAAAAAAAACGAAATTTAAATGAGAAAAATAAAAATAGCATAGTATACTTTATTTATTGTTAATATCCTAAAATTCTATACTTATCAAGAAAGAAAATATATTAAAAAAAATAAAGCTAATATTTTACATAAATTATTGACACTTAGATTAAAATTTAAATGAGATAACATATGTTTAAGTCTTAGATAGAGCCAACACCTTGTAGTCACCTCAAAATAGATTGCAATTCCTATATACAGATAATAATTAATAGTTTAATTGTATACATTTTTGATTGATTAGGTTATGTTAATGTTACAAAAATAGATATGGCGAGATTGAGGTAGAATTTATATCCGGATGCGTGAAGCCAGAAAAATAATCTTCATAATATATCTACAGTATAACCGAGCAAGCAAGTATTTTAAACAAAGTCGCTTTACGTTGTAAAATAACTTAGAGCCGCAATATAATACAAACATTTGATCCCAAAGTCAAGTACTGCGTCTGGAGCCATAAACTTGAAACTTGGCTGAAGCGGAACCGGCTCGCTCTTAGCGTAACGCCTTGCTCGTGCATAATTTATACCGGATTTATCGCTACACTAGTCTACGGTTAGAGTCTAGTGCGGATTTATTGCTTGATCAATTGGGTGATATTGATGATTTCATTTGGTTGCTTGTTCTTGTAGGAATTCTTATTGAGCCTGGTGCTTAGAATGTTTATTGGTATTGCAGAGTTGCATTGGTTTGATGGTGTGTTTAGAAAATTATATTTTGATATGTCATGATAGATAGTGAACTTGTGATATAATTAAAACAGTAACTACAATACATATCCGTATTTGTGGCAAAAAATCAATATATTTATTTAAATGATACGTTAGCTGACATTCAGAAGGTTGACAAAAGAATTAAAGATATTTTTTATAGCCTTTTCTACATCACCTAATTGCCTAGCCAAAATATAAACATATTATGTGTAGGTATATACAAAAACTGAGTAGTTTGTTTAAAATCCATAATGAGTAACCACAATTATTAGGTAAAATACATTTCATATTAATTATTTAAGTAGGTAAATATTTTAACTTAAATAATTTTGGGGTGATTGTATAAAGTAAAAATAGCCTTATACATTTTTAATACGATATTTTATAACTAATTATTTATTTAAAATATAAGCTGCAATCCTGCTTGGTAAGTAGGTAGTTACTTCACTTTTGAAAGGACCTACTTGATCTTTGTGTGCTACATTTCTGTAGCCTTTGTCATTGTTACATCAAATTCATAACTGCCATTTACTGCCTTGAACAACTATAATGGCGAATATTACCGCAAACTTAAACCACAACTTAAACTTGGATCAGTTGCCCAACAAATCGCGGTTGCGGATAATTTTAATCTGCCTTGGTATACGCAAAACTAGATGAGACATTGATAAGTAGAGATGAGATTACCATAAACTTTAACATTTCAAAAGGTCTTTGACCTATGAATTTGTTTTGAATAAAGATTTATTTGTCTAGGGGTAAAAGTAGACTTAATAAATTACATTATGTATCACCTTTTAAAAGTCTGTAATGAAATACAAATTAAAACATATTGGATAACCAGATAAATACACTGCTATTTGTATGCAAATAAGATTATTTGAATCTATTTAAAATTGTTAACCTAATAATCTTCTGTACCATTTAAAATATTGAATTAATTTAGACGTAGACAGCATATACCCAGATACTGAGTTGGTGTCCCTTTTGGCATCACATCACAATTAATTGAATTATTTATTCTGCTCTTTTTTGTATTCACCTTTTTCTTTTGTGTCTTATTAAAACTATAATTATGTGCTTATTTGTTCGCTCGCTATTTATTGTATTATTATTATTATTATTTTCTGTAAGCTTTTGTATTTGTTGTATTTCTGCCTTCCATGACATTATTTGTTTTTATCTGTTTTGGAATGTCAAATAAAGCTATGTATATTATTTAAGGCGATGATAGCTCAGTGGTAAGTGACGTCGAATACCACGACGAAGGTCGTGGGTTCGAATCCTACAATGAGCTTGAGCTTTCGGTGAAGGAAAACATCGTGAGGAAACCATAGCACGGTGGTAGGGTACTTTGTAGTAGGTACCCGACTGGCTGGCTACCACCCTCAAGTTGAAAACCTGTCGCCAAGCACCTATCGGTGTGTTCCGACAGCTGCACTTGAGAGCCAGTTCCCATCTAAGCTTTGTGTGCTTACCACCTTCGGCCACATCATCACTTACCATGGTGAGATTGTGGTCAAACACAAGCTTATCCAGAATTAAAAAAAAAAATGTCTGTCTAAAAAAAAATATTAATTAAATTCAGTTTTTTAATCTACCACGCTGATGTTTTATTTGAAGTACACTCATAACCATATTTTAAGCTACATTGATCTATGTTATAAAGGCAAGTACATACATAATATTCCAACAACTTAACTTTTAGTGGCCTATACTTAAAAGGGGTGAACACACTTTAAGCTCGACGGCTTTTTACTTATTAATAAGTGAGAGTAAGCTTTTGATCTTGAGTTTGTACTACATGTATTAATTTGTGGTAGTTTTGACTCGTAGGTATCTACATGTGTATTTCTATGCATATCGTAATGGCTAATCCTGAAATGTAGGAAATATCATAGGTAGTCTATGGTAAGCTAGTCTATGGCAAGTATTATGTATGCGAAAGTGTGTTTATTGGTTTGTCTTTCACTGAGCAACGGATCAACGCAATTTTTAAGCTCGATGTTAGTGACGTCATGTATCGCGGCGATGATCGTGGGTTTGAATCCTGAAAATGAGCTTTCTGTGAATGAAAACATAGTGAGGAAACCGCAGTAAGGATACTTGGTAGTACTCGACTGACTGGATACCACCCTCAAGTTGAGAATCTGTCGCCAAGAACCTGTTGGTGTGTTCCAACCAATAGCTGCACTTGAGAGCTATATCCGTCTTGGCTGGCACACAATGCTTACCACTTTCGGTCACATCATCACTTACCATACTGAGATTGCGGCACGCTTAGTCTAATGTTAAATAAAAAAAATAGAGCTTTATGGACCTGAGCGACATAGAGTACTTTTTATACCAGCAACGTGTTTATTTATGGCCTTATTCATAATAAAATCGATGGTATTTAGTAGGTGCTTAGCAGATTCTAAATTCAAATTCTCTATAGAAAATTTTAATTAAGAATCTGCTAATGTCTGGAATAGTCTGGATCTACTGAACCAATTTTGAAAATTCTTAGCCACGTTATATGTGAATTTCATAGGCTATATATTAATCCGAAAAATGAAAATATACCACGGGAACGCGGGTGTAACCGCGGGGGATAGCTAGTGTTTAAATAAAATTGTGGTTGCTGGAAAACTTTTACTTTAATTATTTCTGCTGACTATATGTGTAGGTATTATTTACATGAGATATTTAAACACGTACTTTAATACAGCCTCCGAGTCCTTGTACGGACTAATTAAGATACTACCAACTTCTTCAGCGGTCCCTTTGACTTAATTTGCATGTGCTGATACAAACTTATCAACGCGTTTGCAATACACGTTAACTCGATGATAATAGAGTGCAATTTCGTGTGACGCTATCATTTTTCTAGATAAACCTCTTAAGCGCAGTCGTGATATCGCAAAGGCTGTGGTAAACTCAAGTACTCAATTATGTGTAAGGCTTTTATCGTAATTGAAAATTTTTGGTCCCCCCGATAATGTTGTCGGTGCTTTATAATCGTTACAGCGTTTAAGTTTTAAAGTGTTCATTAGTGTGGCACACGCTTTATTGAGGTCAGATGGTTAAGGGCGGGGACACATGCCGTATTGTTTAAACTTATTCACTTGTGAGTAACTAGCTTAGCTTAGCTAACTGAACTTCAAGGCGATGATAGCTCAGTGGTAGTGACGTCGGATACCGCGGCGAAGGTCGTAGGTTCGAATCCTACAATAAGCTTGAGCTATCGGTGAAGGAAAACATCGTAAGGAAACCATAGCACGGTGGTAGGGTACTTTGTAGTACCCGACTGGTTGGCTATCACCGTCAAGTTGAAAATCTGTCGCCAAGCATCTATCGGTGGCTTCCGACAGCTGCACTTGACAGCCCATCTAGGCTTTGTGTGCTTACCAACTTCGGTCACATCACTTACCATGATGAGATTGCGGTAAAACACAAGATTTAGAATAAAAAAAAATATACCGATCCATATAGAACTTTATAGGATTGTGTTTGAATTCATTTCTCATTGAAATGAAGTAACGATTACTATGAGGAAATTTAAAATGTGGAATTTTATTGTGTCTGCTAAGTTCCATCCCAAACTAAGCGGAGCTTGTGTGTACTATAGAACAAAACAACCATAAGACTGATATCTATAAGTTTTAATCGGGAGCAAGGCAGGCAGCTGATGATGATGATGACTATTAATTAAATAGATAATTACTACAACACTTAGCACCAGCAGATATGTTGGGAATCGAACCCAAGATCTGTGGGGTGATAGGTATTGTGTCTGTGCTTACACGTCTTCCAATCTGTGTCACATATTTCACTACATTAATTCCCTAAAGACAAGATAATAAATTTAGATATGTTAGACTAGTTAGACAGTTTAGGTAAACATTTACTAAAAACAGTTTTGTAGTAAAGAATCTTAGACACGGTTTTAACACGTATCTAAACCTTAAAACAGTGTCGAACTAAACAAGTTTTGTAACTGTGTTTAGTTCATCTTTAGCAGTTACTGTCTTAATACAAAAGATGAACTAAATATTTTCATCATCTTTTGTAGTAAGACGGTTAAAATCTAAATATGTTTCCCAAAAGATATCTGTACAGTCAGCATCAAAAGAAGATCATCACTTTAGTACTCTTTTCATTTACTCGTTAGTATGACAATCATCTAATTTGAAGGTGACTGTACCTACCTATAAAAAATAATGGAACTATGTATACGAGTGTGGTACAAAAATCAGATAAGATATCCCTTTTATAGATTTATCAGGGTCATATAATGTTAGAACTCCCATTTGTTTATCTTTTTACTGAACCAATGCGTTCCAAATACGGAGTTTGTATAAAGAAACTTTACTTATGGTCACCTAGAGGTACAAAAGGCGTGCTTTATCGTCTTATCATAGATACAGGCTGATTAAAATCTATATTTAGGTACTAAACTGAAGAGTTTGTTTGTTTGAACGCGCTAATCTCAGAAACAACTGGTTCGAATTGGGAAATTATTCTAGAGTTGGATAGCCCATTTATCGAGGAAGACTAGGCTATATAACATAATGCTATGTTGCGAAACTTCCATGAAAACGCGGGTGAAACCGCGGGGGACAGCTATTTTTGAATAAAATCAGCAAATTAGCGTTTTTATAAAGATACCGAAAAGGCAGTAAAGGTTTAAATACTCTTTGGTCGATTACACTTTTTTTTTTACAAAATAATTACAATTATTTTTTATCATCAGAAATTAGTTGCAATATTTAGTGTTAGGCTTGATTTTAAAGTAGTAAAACCTAAAACTTATTAAAAAAGCATGATAGTTAATACATAATACCTACCCACTTCATACTTATTTGTAATAAATATGTATCTAGCTTCCTATCAATATTTCACGCGAAGAAAGTTTCTTCATAATTCACGTTTCATTAAAACAGACAGCGGAATGAATATAAAGTTAATTCATTCGTTGAATTTAAAGTTTAGACTGATATATGGCCACCCCTAGATGGAGGTTCCATTTAACCAACAAATTAATGCAGACCTCCAACCCCCTGCGCGCTAATGAACATTGTAATCAGAAAGGGGTGTTATAACGGGTTGTTAGGGGTCTAATTATAACGGACAGTGTGCAGGACCATAATGAATGATTGAACAAAGCGTTAAGTCTATTATAACGTAGCAAGAACTTTATTAGAACGGTTAATGTACGAGATGTCTAGTGATGGGCAACTCATTTTGTTTAGGTATCGATGAAATTATAAATTGGTATCTGAATGACTGAATGAGTACCTACTTATTATATTTTATGTGTGTTTGTTAGTAACAGTTTTTATTATTTATGTTACACTTATAATTTGCGCCAGGTTTCTATTTGTAAGTTGTTCATAAAAAGAAATCAAAAACCAGTAAAATCTGAATCTGAATTAAAAAACATAAATAAAGAACATTATTTAGAAATCCAAAAAATCTTCTTACAGTAAAATTACAATAATACATACCTATATTAATAATAGGCTCCAATTAAAACTTCCAACTAATCAATCATTTTGAAGTTTTCTAATTGAATTTTATCGATAGGAAGCCCAGCACTAACTGAACGCGAGTTCCCGAGTTAAGCCCGCGTCTTTATAATTAGATAATGTGAAGTACAATTAAACTTTCCTTAAATAAGCCAAACGTAGCTGGGTGGCAATTAGTAATTTCAGGTTGATTATTTTATAAGTCGCCAACACAGAAATTAAACTCCTTGCTGGAAATGGTTTCAGCTGTAGCCAGTACTATAAATTGTCATTAAAATTTTTATTTACAGCTATCCCAATCATTATATTAAATACGTTAATAAAAACTTTTTCTCCTGTTTGTCAACCAGTTTCTTTTGTTTTTGTTTAGGGTAGGTACCTAATAGGTTCTTTTTTCTACCAGTGAGCAAACACTAGTATAAAAAATAGTATATTTTATCTATATTTAGTTCAAGGCACTTTTTACAATGATTTATTTATAACTCTTAGTTTTAATAACTACTTAAGCAAAATTAACGCTGTCTGTTTGTTTGTTTGTCTACTGGATACTTAGATCTCTCGGGATTAACATAAGCTACAGTTTTGGTGAAATAAATGGATGAAACCGCAATATTCTGAGATTAAAAATTCCAACCTGACATATTCATAGACTAAGTTTGTACATAAATATCTTTATAAGTAACTAGCTGTCCCCCGCGGTTTCACTCGCGTTCCCGTAGGATCTTATCTTTTCCCGGGATAAAAATATAGCCTATGACACTCACAAATAACGTGGCTTTCTATTGGTAAAAGAATTTTCAAATCGGTTCTGTAGATCCAGAGATTACCCCCTACAACCACAAACTCACACATATTACCTCTTTATTATAATTATTATAGATTACGATTTAGTGAGTTGCAGTGACAAATACAAAAGAAGAATTTTCGGTTGAAAAACAGCGCTGCGGACGCATGAACATGTGTTCGCAGCACAAGCTGAACCTACTCCTTTTGCCCTATGCGCTGAATGTTGAGTATATATCTATGTTTTTGTGTTTTTCATTGAGGCAATAAATATTTTTCATTTCATTTCATTTTCGTTGTTTTTAATTCTAAAATAAGAAAAGTCTCATCTAGCGTTAAATGTGCATCTATGTCGGGCTCATTTCGCCGGCCTGTGTGGCGCGGTTGATTCCAACAAATTTATGCTAGCTAATTAAGATCTGCTTTATTAATTACTTTGAGCTCTCTCGACAGTTTTTCTTTTTACTCCATCTTTTTTATTCTAATTAGATTTGAGGATCAAATTGACGGTTGAGCAAAATTGGTTGAGTCGTCTGAATGAAGAGAGTTCTTGGTCGCGTCGTGTATACAGACAGGTATACTTTTGTTTAAAATTTGTATAATATGTATGTTTAAAAAAAATGAATATGAATATATAAATTTATCTGGTTTCCATAGTACAAACTCAGCATAATTTGGGATCAGAGATGGTGTGTGAGGAATGTCCCAGGATATTATATTATTATTATACATAATAAGTAACAAAAATGTCTATGGTTTACATTTAAATTATAAGAATAAAGTCAAGAGGAGCTACAATTCATAAAATGATATACGTACAAGCGATAAAAGCAGACACTTTACAGCACTACCCTTGGCAGTTATCAAAACAGTCAAATAAATCCGTGGAACGTTTTAAAACTTCAAGATGTTGATCTCGTAAAAACTCCATTCATAATAAATGGAGGGCTGAATTTATTATGACTTTGTACTTTTCTACCATTTCCAAGCGTCTAATAATTATTATTTAGACTAGATTTAAACATTAGGTAAACTTTACGTGTAGGTTTTATTAAAGAAAATATGTTTTATAACATTGTAAAATAGTGATTTATTAACATAAAGAAAACCATGCAGAATCTAAATTTTAAAATATTACGAAAACTTATCATACTTTTTGAAACGGGTGAATTGGATAACTATTAATTCACTCACATCAACAAGAAAAACGAGGTGCAATAAAAATTAACGACTAAAGAACTGACATATTCCCCTGTTTCTTCCATCCGACCCCCGTATCAATCAGCAAACGGATTTGTTTCCTAATTCTTAAGGAGACAGCCTACAAGCAACAATTATCCAGAAGACAACCAATGCGACGCTTACAGCACTCAAATAAAACAAGCAATTTTCCACCTTACATCAAGAGAAATACACCTCATTATCCCCCAGAAACAATATACATTTCGCGAAATTAAATCACCAAAGGGAGTGGTAAGCAAAAATGGACTCTTTGCGGCTGAAAAAAGAACCGTTTCAGAAAGACAAATTTCAACACCCTAATTCGGGGAGTTTTAATATTCACTTATACAGGGAAAAGGAATTACAGGAAGAAAATGAAGCAAGGAGAGTAAATAAATAAAAGAGACGAAACACCCTATGCTACCATGTTGGCATTGGCTGGTCACATCACGTGTTAGATCGTGGTACGATTCCAATTCGATTTGTCGATTGTCTGAATATAGAATCGAGCACGATTCCAAGGAAATGACTATCGACCTTAAGAATGTGTAAATAGTTTGTAGTGTGCGGGAATTGCTTCACGATCGTTCCTGCCGTAGTTAGTGAGGAGTGAAATCTTTACAGAAAGTTCGATATCGATTCAATGTTTCTATTTTCTTATAATTGACCATTAGAATCTTGTAAATGGTTTAAAGGAATTATAAATTGTAGTAAGCTTATATCTGACAATACAAATGGATATTATTTATTTAACATTAATTATTAAATTTCCTAAATTAACATGTTTATAGTATGATAGCAGACTTTTGACTTTTCATAATAAGTTTAAACGGAACAAATAAAACACACACCTTTTACAAAAAACTGTAGCTCATCAACGATTAAAAGTATGCCAATGTATATTCAAGGCGAAGCCCTCATAAAATAACCTTAAAGTGTGCGTAAAAGTCACAAAAATAGGCAATAAAGCAAACGAACGGCAACAATACATGTAAAAAAGTAGAGTTTTCGTCTTTTCCACCGCAGTTAATAATTGATGCCTCAAACTGCCGAGTTGTGTTCCTCATACAATATTTATCTCCCTAGCTACCCCATGTTACCGCCTGCTTGATGTTTTGTACATAACATATGTATAAATAGTACGTCCACTTAACCGCCTTTCCCCAACCTTTGTTATACCAATTTGGTTTACTTTTTGGGGGTGAATTGATTGTACGTAGGCATGATACGTCATTAGTATAGTTACTAAGTACATATTATATAGAGGAAACAAGAAAACGTTCCAAATGTAGGTACTGACCTATGTTATGAGCCGTAAACATTTATAATAATGACTTTTACAAATAGGAATGAACTCTGGTACACAGAGATACAGAAGATATAAAAAAATACTCAAAAAATTATAAAATAACAAAAAAACACGAGTTTCTTTTTATTTCGCTGTATAACCTAGTCGTGACTTACTAAAGAATTGTATGCACATAATACGATTCAGAATAGTTATTAGTTAGTTATTGAGAAACTGGTATCGTTAGACAAAAAGTCGATGATATCAATACCTCATTTATTACTTTGTCACATCCTTATCTCATAGAGTCGAAGTTTACGAAAGAAGGTATTGTTGTGTTTATTTTATCATAATATTAAATGCGTGTTTCATGCATGAGTAGGTGTAATTTTTGTTGTTTTGTTTTCAATAATTGATCGATACTTCTATTATAATATGTACCTTTGAAGCGTGTTAATGGATTATGTAATGATAATGTTGTTGGACAATACATTTTGTTATATGTCAAAAAATATATTAAGAATCAGCAGGTAATAAGCCAGCGCAATGCATACATTTAATCATTTTACTTATGTTTAAATCAAGATTTGGTTTCGTGCATAGTTATAATAAATTTTTATATGCATGTGAATATTTCAAGGGGGCGGGGAACAAATCCTTAACTAAAGCAAAAACTGCTGCGAGGAATAGCAAAAACTGCTGCAAGGAATAGCAAAAACTGCTGCAAGGAATAGCAAAAACTGCTGCAAGGAATAGCAAAAACTGCTGCAAGGAATAGCAAAAAATGCTGCAAGAAGTCTCGATACCGCTTTTGATGAAAATTAAAACTGCAACATTAGATTTTTAATAAAATAATTTTCCAAGCCACGCCCAATAATAACCGTTTTATTGTGTTTTTACATATGTCTTATTCATTATCATAATCAAAGTACGAAAAGGCTTTCTAAATAAAAAAAATGTGATTAATAATTAATGCATAAATTAAATAATAATTAATGTAACACACAATTATATCATAAAGGTTTAAATCATGCTCTTTGCTTATCACGAACGATTTCAACGGTAGCTCAATATTTTTATAGGTACCTGGCAACCCTTATAATCGAAATGATATTCCATCCTCATTAATCATAGATAAAACGCCACTTCAATTAATTTATAGTCCAAACTATCTCTATTGAATACCATTTGAGGTTACTATGGCTCGGTCATAAAACCAATTTGTTTTTTTTTTTATTCTGGATAAGCTTGTGTTTGACCACAATCTCACCATGGTAAGTGATGATGTAGCCGAAGGTGGTAAGCACACAAAGCCTAGATGGGAACTAGCTCTCAAGTGCAATTGCCGGAACACACCAACAGGTGATTTTCAACTTGAGGGTGGTAGCCAGCCAGTCGGGTACTACAAAGTACCCTACCACCGTGCTATGGTTTCCTCACGATGTTTTCCTTCACCGAAAGCTCAAGCTCATTGTAGGATCCGAACCCACGACCTTCGCCGCGGTATCCGACGTCACTTAACACTGAGCTATCATCGCCTCAAAAACAACGTGTGTTATGAGGTATCGTAATGTAGTGGATATCTATCTATATATATAAAATTCTCGTGTCACAGTTTTAGTTACCGTACTCCTCCGAAACGGCTAGACTGATTTTGATGAAACTTTATATCTGTATTCAGTAGGTCTGAGAATAGGTTGTTATCTATTTTTTACTAGCTGCCCCCCGCGGTTTCACTCGCGTTCCCGTAGGATCCGCATTCCCGTTGGATCTAGCGGTATAAAAAATAGATAAAAACTTACTCTTAGATCTACTGAATATACATTTTTTTATTTTTTTTATTGACATTTAAAGAAAATATACAAAAAATGTTTCTTCACTCCCTTATACCAGTGCTGGTTTGTCTGAGACATATAAAATTTCATCAAAATCGGTCCAGCCGTTTCGGAGGAGTACGGTAACAAAGGGCCGATTTGGATGAAATTTTGTTGTGTAGGTATTTCAATGGACTCCTCGATGATTTAAAAACAAAATTGGACCCGGTAGGTGGCGCTGGAATCGGGTTCTAAGTTTTGTTTAAATTTTAGAGCAGGACAACGTCTGCCGGGTCCGCTAGTTGCAATATAAATTATTTATGTGTGCGTTAGTAGAGTGCCATTTGACACTTGCCTATTTGTCAGACTTCTAAAATTTAAAAAATACAACTCTATACGATACTTTGCCGATGTAAAAGGAATCATAATTTTTTTTTACACCATACAAAAGATTATATTCCTAATTCAAAATAATAAATAGATATACAGATACATAGGTAGATACAATAATTGGGCTTGTCGTGGGCGGAAGATTTTCACATGATTTTTTCACTTTGTCTTATCTCATCAAACAGCCTCTTGTAAAAGGCCGTAACATAATTCATTAAATATATCTCTAACTACGTAATAAATTGTAACTGTTTATCTTCTTAAATGAGCCTTTTATTTCAAATGTATGTCTGAAATGTTATGAAGTTAGTACCATTTCCAATTCCAGTTTTGAATGTTTGTTATTGTTCTAATTAGGAATGGCTATTCGATATGTTATGTTTTGAATTATTTCTTTTGAAATTTGAAATTCTCGGCTTTTCTGTACTATAATATGTATGTATTATACATTCCTCTTGAATCAATCTATCTATTGCATTAAAATCCGATGGATAGTTTAAAGGATCTAAGCGAACAGACAGCGGAGCGACTTCATATTATACTATGTAAAGATATATTTCACATGAGAACATATTCTTTGGAATTTGAATTTGGAAGTATTTTTTTATATTTTTGAGCAGCATTTTTTTAAACAATATACTATACTGGGTATACACTTTATTATGCTCTCTACTTCACATTATATTTTTCTCTCAATTTTTTAAACATATAATACAAATCAGGGATACTAAATACTTGTAAATATTTTCTTTTCTTCCACCGTAATTTTATTTTCAATGACTGACAATCTATAAAGAACAGATCACGCGGCATTACAGGATTCATCTTTTCATGTAGTAACAGGAATGTCAAAAGCGTTAACCACATAATTAATCAAGTAAATTTGAACAAAATCCTCTATCATCGCGCTCTAGCCACGTCGCCCCTCGTTAGCAGATAACCCGACTTTTAATAATACACAACAAAACCAAAGGAAGGAGCTACAGATAAGCCACCCATTAACACGGCTGGTTAATATAAAGAGACGTCTGATAAATTGACCGAAAAGCCTTTTTTACGTTCTTTATGGCAGTCTCATTTTAAAATACTTTCTTGTTGTTTATCAGCCAAATCGTTGGAAACTATTTATTCATACCTACCTAAAAAAAAATATTATTATCATCGACATTGGCCGAGTAGATATTGGCCATATAGATAGAGTCAATATCGAAATAATTGAATTGAAAACTGAGACTAATTTAATATACTTATGGTCTATTTTCCAAAAACATAATTATTTTTTATGAATTCTTTAAATTTGTTAAATAAAACTAATGTTTAGTAAACATTTTTTATTACTACATATATAATTTACTAAAAGTGTTTTTATTATTTAATTTGATTAAATTAGCACCGTTAACACGGTTCAGTTTGATCTTTTTTATGTGTTTTCCATAAAAGTTTATTACTCATCATTACAAGGTTAAATAGGCACGTAAATACAAACATAGAACAAATAACAAAAAGAAATCCGTATCGGTCAGTAGATCACGAATCTCGAGTGCTTGGGAGATAGTTTTTTTTTTATTATAATAAAATCAGTGGCATGGCGCCGCGCGTATCGAGCATGCGTTATCGGCATCGAACACAAACAGCGCTTGTCCATTAGAACGTAATCGCTTGTGATGCCACCAACACACATGACTTTGGAACGTACCCTAGTATTGTCTTGCAGCGCAGTTTTGAATTTGGAATTTTGTTTTGTGCCAGCACTTTTTGAATTCCATTGTTTTAATTTTAAATATTTTTATTATTATTTCGAAATTGTTTTGTACGTAAATTGCTTTTTGGCGAGAATTTGCATGGTATCGTTGTGTTACCGTTTTATTTTGATTAAAATCGTGTTTCATTGAATAATATTGGTGGCTTTTTGGAATTAAATTAAAACGTAGGTAGGTATAATAGGTTGTTTCAAGAAATCTGAATTTTTTTAGTGGTACGGCCATTTCACTAAAACCTGACCTGAATCTTACGGACAATAACTGACTTTGATTTTGATTAAGCGTGTTCAATTAATTCTAAGGTGACTAGTTTCTTTCTACAAATCAATTGAATTAATATGAGTCTATGAATGCCTATTTATCAACAGATAGAGGCATTGAGGCAATTAATGCACAAATTTGTATAATTCGTTTGATAATGTCAACGATTAATAGAATTTTAATGTTTGACGTCAATTGGGATATCCGAACGATATTGGTCAGTGGTTTTGAAAAGAGAAGGATTTAAAAGTAAGTGTAAATATTTGGGAATCACCCTTATCTAGTGTAACAGTGTTATTTATTAGGTTTTTATTAAAATAATGTAATATAGTAAGAATTAAAAGAAAGTAAGAATGATAGTTAGTACTATGGATCAAATACTTCAATTAAATTTTAAACCCTTTCTACCCAACCGTCTAATCTGGAATTTTGCCACGCCAAAAACCTTAAAAGAAAAAAAAACTGGCATGATGACATCAATGACATAATCAAAGACAGTTGTTTTCAAGTTTTCATTCATTCAAATAATGTTTAAGAGACGAGTTTATCGATTTAGTGCACCATAAAGATTGAACTACAAGCATTTTGCATGTCGCTTTATTTTTTTACCATTACCTAACTAGACTTAGATACTATATAAACTATAAATACTAGATAAAAATATAAACTAATAATCTTCTCAATAAATTGCTATCTACATGTTTGTTAATTATATGGAAGCTGTCCAAATTTCTTTAATACCACAAGTAACAATCAGGCAGGTGGGTCACCTGATGGTAAGTGATTACCGTCGCCTATAAACATTAGGAATGTTTTCAAAATTTCAAAATTCGCGCCCATTTTTCAAGTAAATGTCATCGTCCCGATTGTCCCATTTGAGAACCAAGTGGTGCGGACTCTGAAACCCCGATTGTCCCAAGAAAGAACTGACAGGTAAAAGGCAAAATTCAGTTTAATAAATACAATTATCAAAATATCATTACCTTTATTATAATGGCTTCTTGAAATAACTATGTTTAAGTACCATTGAACTACCCTATTAAACGCGTATCGATACATTTATAATGTGCCTGTAAATTTTATCGATAAAACACTTAAATTTGATATTTGAATAAGTTACTTAAAACACTATAACTGAACACTTAAGTTAATGTATTACATGATACATTAATTTGATTGCATGTAATTAAATAATTTCTTCACAAGTCGTTTAAAATGTATACTTTTACTATAACTTTTTTTAATAAAACGATTGCTTTTAGTAGTCAAATAACACCAGTATAAATATACTTTTTTCTTATAAAGTACGAAGATACTTACCTACGACAGGTTTCAAGCTAAGTTGGGTGTTTACTTCTTAGATCGACCAAATAATGTTGACGACTTCTACTTAAATAATTATCAAAATATTCATGTGTTGATGAATATTAATATAAAATATAAATTAAATATTACACGATGCGTTTAAGTCAAAATTTGAATTTTAAAATATACCTCGTTAAAAATCGAATTTTTTATCTGAATGATTCTTAAAAGAAGATTTTAAAGTCATTAATTTGTATTTGCCGTTACGAGAACAAACTAGATTAGACGGTCTCTTTATTTTTTGCATAATTTATTAAGATGACTTTAGTAAAAACCTGTTAATTTATGTAGGTATATTAGTTTAAAAGAAATTATATAAACACCGATTTTTTTAAATACTAAATAAAAAGACAGATAAACAATATGGCATCCAATGCAAAAAGTACCTACGCATAATTATCTATCGTAGCGACTTGCTACGCGTGCTACGAATGAGCTACGGAATCGTAGATCAACTTGACCCAAATTGGATTTCTTCTTGGACATGTAGGTTTCGTCATAAAACTGATTGATACTCTTACTTAAGTACAGTATTTTATCCAAAAAACTGGTCCTGCTATTTACGATGATGGCTATTGTATGTAAGCTCAATGGTGAAACTCATGGTATATCTATGTAAGCCGAAGGTAGAGCGTATAACATTAGGAGGAATTTTCAAAAACAAGGTTTGTATCCGGCAAGTAAATACGTCGGATACTACTGTAAAGGTCGTGGGTTCGAATCCTACAATTATCTTGATTCGGTGAAGGACTTTGTGCCGACTGGCTGGCTACCACCCTCAAGTTGAAAGACTGTCACCAAGCATTTATCGGTGAGTTGCAACAGCTGCACTTGAGAGACAGTTCCCATCTAAGCTTTGTATGCTTATCACCATCGGCCACATCATCACTTACTATGATGAGATAGCGGTCAAACACAACAAAAAAAATCAAAGTAGTATAAAGTGAACAAATTGATAAAACTCACCTCCACTTAGTCCGTCTGTTCTGAAACCAGGTCTTCACTTGAGCGTCGGTCATCTTCAAGGTCTTGGCGAGCGATGCTCTCTCAGCCGAAGCTAGGTACTTCTGCTTGTGGAACCGTTTCTCAAGCTCTGCTATTTGTAACCGCGTGAAAGATGTGCGCGGTTTCTTGCGTTTTGGGGGCGTCCGATTCTGGTAGGGGTGGCCGATTCTCCTCGTTATTGGGAAAGATGCTGGAAATAAAACAGTACGCTTTTTATAGTTGTCAAATCCTCTCCATCCAAGGTTCCCTGGTAGAGATAACTATTAGTGATAAGGCGCCCATTGTGACACTCTTCATGTTATTTCTCTTTTATGATTGTTATTTTTATTATATGATGTAACAATAAAGAGTTATCTATCTATCTACGCTTGTAATTCGATTTTAATTATAAATTGACGAGCAGATTGACGTAGTTGGGGTCACACTGCCTGTCAGTGGTCGTGGGTTCGATTCGCAGGACAGACATTTGTGTGTTGTTTTTCCTGAGTCTGCCTTATTTTTCTTTTTAAGTATGAATTAAAAAATAACTTCATGTATACTAACTACATTAACGAGTATATCCAGAGTACAAACTCTACTTAGTTTATGATCAGATGACGGTGAGTGAAGAATATCACAGGATAATATTGTTATTAAAAATTCTATTACATGATATGAAATAAGTTATAAGTTAAAAAAACTTTTTTTAAAACAAGCTTTGGATTCAGAGTGACGTCACTTTATTTTTTGAGTTATTCTCAGCAAGCCCTTTCATTTGATACCCATGTTGTAGGATTACATTAAAAAATAATAGTCCGCTATCTTAGGTGTTCCGCCATGTTGGATTTAGAATGACGTCACACAGCTGACCATGTATTGTCATCCAAACTGAACGTGTATACAAAATTTCAGCCCAATCGGTTAAAGATATCTGCTTCAAAATTGAGTTGCTAGATTCACCCCGGAACAACATACATACCTACATTGTAAGATAATATTATATAAAGCTTGTAAAAAAAACATGCCGATTTGCTTGCGCGGAGACTTGTTTTCAGAAACGTTGGTAGAGACTTAATTCGATTAAAAATTATGAGTTTGAAAAACTAATAAAATTAATCAAAAATTACAAATGGCGATAAAATTGGTAATACCTTTTAGAAACCCCAATATTACGTTTGATTAACATGACTGTAATATTCAAATTTTCCATCATAAATTATATCAAGTAAGACAATCTACGCAATTACAAGTTTATATACATATAGCATTTACATTTTATCTTTGTAATTGAAATCACGACATAATCGCTATGAATAATACAGCCTTACGAGAATTTCAAAAAGTCATGCATAAATAAAATTGTTATTAAATTTATTCACAGTTAAGTTACTCAAGCAAGCTCATATAAAGAATGTTCTACACTTAGCAATTACTGCAGCATAGTAATCAAAGTTTCCCTTCTACAATAAATGTTAAATTACATGATAATAGCCATTCGTTGAAACCTGCCTTAAGAGTTTGTCTATACATAGCACTAACCACAAGTTACATTAGGCATTTTAAAAAAAGAAGCCAGTAATCGTTACCAATCATTTCAAAGTAGCAGTTACACGTAGTTCTCTTTTCAAAATTACGACCAAGATGGCGACCGTAATCATGTTCTTAAAATTCGAAACTCAATAAATTACATTCGTTTAAACGGACCTCTGTGATTGGCCGAGCGGTCGGTAAACGTCGGTATTTTCCGTAATAGATCGATTTGCATTAAATGATCCGTGAGATGAGATCATGTTTAACGACATTGTTCCCAATGTCAAATCAATATTAAATAATTATGAATGTAATAACGTATTCATATCATTTTACTTCAGTAATTTTGTACAATTTTATATAAAATTATTATCATAAAATAACAAACAATTTATGAATGAAATTAAGAAAATTAAATTACTCAGTTTAAAAATGGTAGGTTCACAGATATTAAAATTAATTTAGTACCTTTGTAAATGGTATGTTGCTATTTTATGGAAGTTAATAAGTTCTTCGAATAAAACTCGAATCCGTGAAAAATGACAAACACTTTATTCTTAAATAATATATTACCTATGACGGCACAAAAATAATCGCCTCGACTTTTATTTCTACTTAACGAGTTCAACGGTAGATTTTTTTTATCTAGTTCTGTTAAAACAGCGAGAACGTTATGTTGACTCGCACAGTTTTCAAAATTTCAAAATTCGCGCCCAATTTTCAATTAAATGTCATCGTCCCGATTGTCCCATTTGAGAACCAAGTGGTGAACCCCGATTGTCCCAAGAAAGAACTGACAGGTTAATACACTTGTAATCTACGCAAACTACTATTCATCATATTTTTAAATATCTATTTTGTATCAGACATAGATTAAAGAAACAACTATGAAAACCATAACTGATCAAACAACCATGATCATTAAAAAAAAATTGTCGTCTTTAAAAGCACCTTCGTACATAAAGCGATGTACAACTTGGTCCCTGTTACCCCAATACTAAATTCAAATTACATGTTCATATTTCATTTTTCTTTTCAAATATGGAACCGTATTAAATGGCGCGCTCCCATTGGTCGGCTGGCAAGCGTAATGGCTGATTCACGTGACCGCAAATTATGTAGCAATTGCGGCTGTATACGTAACTTGAAGATAGTTTACGAATATTGTTAGTTACTTTACTTTGTTCCGCCGCAATTCAACTTTAAAGTTGTCTCTAGGTTGTCTATTTCCGATTGTTGCTGCATCATTTCTTTACAGGTTTATTTGGAATTTGGAACTATACAGTTTAGATATAAAATCATTATTTATTTTTTCCTTTCATTTATGGCCTAATTCATAAAGATTTCGAGGATTTTTAGCAACTGCTTAGCAGATTCTTAATTCGAATTTTCTATAGAGAATTTGAATTTAGAATCTGCTTACTAAACACCGTCGAGTTTGTTATGAATATGGCCATTAGCTTATTGTAAATGCACATTAGTCAAACAGCATTCAAAAACATTTTGTGATCGCAACATGTTTCATAATTATGTCGATATTTTGATGTTAATTATTTTTAAATAAAAACAAAATAAATTATTTTTTAATTTTGTAACAACCCATTTTAAAGGATCTATCTAATTTATACAGCCTCATGCAAAATGTACAAAAGAAGTGTACATAATATACATTCAGTGTGGCCACGTCACATGGCATCACTGTGGAAAAGGGTGGCATAACAAGATTCCGTGGGTCGTAATCTGGTTACGCTCGGTATGATTCATGCGTAAGGGTCCCACGATACGTTTGCGAAGGCGATATGGTTTTTGTTACGCAAGTTTTGTTTTCTAGAAAAGGAATGTTTTTGTTATGCAAAAAAAACGATTTTTTTTATGTAATATTTAAAAACAAATTGTTGTGTTTTTGTAATTGTTTTTTTTTTAAAACAAATCTATTTCTCTTTTTAAGTAAAGCCAAGTAACTCAATGATGATGATTGCTGACAGAAAATTACAAAGCGAATAATAAAAATCATACTTTAATATAAAAAAAGTCATTATTCTAAGCGTAAACGGCAAGAAAAATTAACAAACAAATTAACATTGAAAGGTTTAAGGATCTCGGAGGGTAATCCCTTTATGATATCATCCCTCTGGGCAACCCTTTTCACCCTCAGTTGGGGTTTGGCCACTCAAACTGAATCCTTATTTATATCACTTTATTACACCCTTCAAGTGTTTTCGTGGCTATTAAATGCTAATGTTATTATTTTTGTAAAATAATTTTCCATTAGGTAGAGATAAAATAAATTATCAGTGGTGAAATGATAATTGAGTCGCTGATGAGGAATTTAATATAAACAGATAATGCACTAATTAAAAATAAAACTAACTAGTAACATGAAGTAAACAAAACCAACTAACGCTGCGATTTTGGCATATTGATTTTTATATAGCTTTCGATCCAAAATGTTACAAAAATATTCCAAAAGTGCGTTATTTGGTTTTTGAAATAAACTGAAATAAGCTAATTGATAACATAATAATTTAAGACTTATAAAAACTGCTCTATTTGTTTCACGTAAAAACTAACAACACATATTCATACTTATTTTTAATGTACCAAATGCTAACATTCTCGACTCTCGTAATGTTAAACAACGAATTCCCGCTCATATTTTCGTCCCCGATTCACCCTTCCCGACACCCACTGGGAGGGAGGTGAAAAAAGTACCGCCAAGAAGACGAATGCCTGACGTCTAATTGGGCTTGCGTCACCTGGGATTACATCCTAGTCGCTCCATCACTTGTAGCGACGCATTTGTCCGCGCCTCGTGGATTTCACCCCACTGTGCCCAATCTGCCATTTAGTTTGCTTAAAATTGATACCTGGTTATTTAGTTTTTTTACTTTTATTATTTAAGTATATTCGATAAATTAATCAAGTATTTTGATGTGTAAAAAATATTGACTTAATCTGGAGTACAATTTTGATTTTGTGTATCTTTTTCTCGTGTTTTGCCTTTAGACGTTTTTTTGTCTTGTTTAATCACACAAAACCTTAGTAGGAACCCCTTTGAAACCGCTCAACAAATTAGCATGATATAATATGGTTTTATACCGGACATAAAAACAATATCGTATGCATTGATCATATAACGTAATAAAAAATCAATACCAGTACAGACAACAAACATTTTTCAATTACGGCGGCCGGACAGTGGGCCGAAACGAAAAATAAACGGACAAAATCTCATATATATTGTACGCAACAAGCGATACCAATTCCCACTAGTTACGCTACTCGTGCCAAACGAACGGAAATCGGTTACACGGCGCAAACTCATGGAAAATTCAACGGTTGAAAGCAGAATGCAATCGGGATACAGGTTTAGGTTGCATTTTCAAACAACATTGCACTCGTTCGAGTGAACAAAGGGTACATACAGCCTTTATGACTTTTAGTGCCTTTGTTGTTATCCATGTATAACACGCTCACTCGTATATTACGATTGGGCCTACGGAGTTCTTGTACATCGTTTTCGTTCGTGTTCGCTGCTTTATAACACTGAAAAGATTGCGAAGATTGTAAGCAATAGTTGCTCGTGATTTTGTAATATTATATTACATATATATTTACAAGCGATTACAACTGTTCCAGTCAGTAAATGAATGCACACTGTTGGACAAAATCAACCAGTCTTTCCGCATCTATTATTATGCTATACTAAGAAGATTAAGTGAAAACTTTAACGGCATTATTAAAGTACATTCATTCGTGGTTAAACAACGATAACACATATAACATTTTTAATAAAATACATTTTAATCGATAACCTTTAGTTAAATGAACACTAAACTAAGGTAATATTTAAAAGAACATAACTGAATTCACAATCATGTTTTTTAGATTAGATACTTATACAAATTGTTACATAAAGTAGAGCGTTGTAATATGTAATTATATAATTAAACTCTTAATAATCTTACCATTGTTGTCTAACAGTTGCAAACATTATATTTGCAGTGTCATAATAACCATTGTGAAAGCTTCGACCTACGATTGAGTAAGTAGGTCATTTTTTAAAACAAAAGCATGATTTACATAATAAAAAAATCATATTATACAAGCTTTAATCTCGCTCTCGCTCTCTAATCAAAGATAAAAACCCAAAAGGTGAGGTAAATAATGATATTTTATTAAATATGCTGTCGTTATATTTTAAGATGGCATATTTTCAAAATCTATGGTTAGGTAATCTGAATAAATTTAACTTCGAGACCAACTCTGAAAACTAGAAAGCCATACCTGCATGAAACTACAAACCTTTTCCTTTACGAATAGTAGTACCGTTAAGAAGTAACAATGAAACAATCAAACTCACATTCGTATTAATAATATTAGTTATTATATTTATGGACTGCAAAATATTTTTGCAAATCTGAGTTCCATTTTTTTATTTGATAAATCAAAATTGATACAAATTTTAAATATCAATATAATATTCAGTTTTACAAAATCAGTCCTTTAAATCTAGCAACATTTTTTTTTACTTATAAATCTACAATATTTGGCAAGCAATGCTGCATTTAGGAAATACTTCTATCCAACCCATTTAGAAAGAGCCCAGGGTCAAAAATATTCTTCAAATAGAATCATTGTACAACTTAGTCACGTAAGGAAAATATTTCCACAAAATAGTTAATTGTATCCGTGAGATACTCACATGAAGGAGTGGGCGATTATACGCACGCTCGCTCATTTTGATCATTAAAATTTTGTCCCTCCGCTGTCATCGTGCGGCCCACTGTGAGGTTACGTGTAATTGTGGATAATCTTTGGTTTGACCGTGTTTAATACTAAATTGAAGTTTATTTTTAAAGGAGTCTGTTGTTTTTTTTAGGGTTCCGTACCCAAAGGGTTAAAATTATTATTAAGACTTCGCTGTCTGTCCGTCCGTCCGTCGGGTACCAGGCTGTATCTAAAGAACCGCGATAGCTAGACAGTTGAAATTTTCACAAATTTGTATTTCTTTTGCCGCTATAACAACAAATACTAAAATAAATATTTAAGGGGGGCTTCCCATACAACAAACGCAATTTTTTGCCCTTTCTTGCTCGATATCAATAATGGCAACAGGTAGGCACTTGAAATATTCACAAAATACTCAGTTGTGTTACTAGGTGTTTCAGTTTATAACCTTGGTGAATTAAAACATCAATTAAAAAAAAAAAAACATTTTTTTAGCATTTTTTTACCACGTTCATATTTGTTGTATTAAAAGATTTTTATCGGTTGCTTTTTCAAAAGTAATCTTAAATTTAAATAATAAAAATATATTGAACTTTAGTACCTACCTACAAGATGAAAGAGTACATAGAATACACGTAGAATCTTCTAATCTTTCTAAAGCGAAAAATATAAATTGTAATATAATATTTTATGCAAGCCCGTCGGTGACTCCCGACGGCGAAGCGCTTACTC
Organism: Ochropacha duplaris; assembly: GCA_951361185.1. Classification (NCBI taxonomy): domain Eukaryota; kingdom Metazoa; phylum Arthropoda; class Insecta; order Lepidoptera; family Drepanidae; genus Ochropacha; species Ochropacha duplaris. Next base: position 4,720,977 of record OX592713.1, on the reverse strand, counting down.
GTATATTTACACATTTGAAATATGACCATTTTTATGACCTCGCACTTTATGGATTGGCGATAAAATATATCAACATAAATATATTTAAACCTACATATTCAAGATATGATCGAACAGATGAAATTCACTATAAAAACATGTTTATTACGCATAAAATTTCGGAACTGTGTTTTACCTACCGATGTTACATTTTGTAACACTGGGGTTAGAACTTTGAAGATAGATAATAAAAACTTGTCTTATAAACTAACCCAAGACCGAAGGCTGCGTGCGACACTAGCGACTGACTGCGGCCGGCCGAAGTTAGACGAAAATACAATTGAACAAGAAAAATAAAAATAAAATTTGTTGATTAATCACACTTATCTTAGTTTGTTACCTCAAGACGTCTGACCGGCACAACCAACCGCGATAAAATTTAGAAAAAACTATTTAAATTTAATTCGCCGTGAAACTTAGCTACTTTTCATACTTTCCACAACTAGTAGGTATGTTAGGTAATAATAATAATCCCCGTTTAGTTAAATTTTCCCCCATTACAATAGTGGGTACCTACTTATGGATATCGATTTGAACGTGTCGTAATCCAAACGATTACCGAGTTACTTAATAAGAGATTGTTTCACATAATTTTGATTTTTATGTTTTAGATCTTAAAAAGTTATAAAACAAAGAAATTTATCGAGGCCTCGGGAGACCGGCGGGCGGGGAGCTTTTTCCGCCAACGCATCAGCTTGGCCATTCAAACCTGCTAAGAACCATTCCTGCCATTCCAATTTCTCTAAAAAATCTTATTTTCTGCACAAATCTTGCACTATATTATAGTACACGGTCTGAGTACGGTACATAACATATTTTTGCCGCCATAACACCCATAATAATATTGTCAGTGTGATTAAATAAATCTAATATTATAAAGAGGAAAGATTTGTATGTAACAAATAAACTCAAAAACTACTGGGCCGATTTCAAAAATTCTTTCACTATTTGAATGCTACATTAGGTATTCCAGATTAACATAGGCTTTTTTTTATCCCGCGAAAAGATAAGATCCCACGGGAACGCGGGTGAAACTGCGGAGGACAGCTAGTAATTATATAAAAAATCTAATAGGTTTAAAGAAAGGAATTACTGAGCTTATTGCCAGCTCTTCTCAGCAAAATTAAACATCCGAACCATATGTTGTCACTGTCATAAGTTCTTGTAAAGGCGTCTTACTATAAATTACCTATCCTACTTCCTATCCTTACTGTTTGGATGTTTGTTGCTCAATCACGCAAAAGCGGCTGAACGGATTTTGATGAAACTTAGCACACAGGTAGATGGTCCTGGAGTAAAACATAGAATACTTTTTATCCCGGGAAAAAGATAAGATCCCTCGGGAACGCGAATGAAACCGCGGGGGACAGCTAGTATTTGCTAATGTTGTAATTATGAAGTAATCTAACTCCATTATAGGTTATATAACAATATTTTAATCTTTGGTTATAATATAATTAAGGCAATAATTTTATCGCTTTATTCTTTATAGGCCTTCAATATTGAATCGCATAAATTAGTTCTAAGACCACCAACTTCTAAATTACACCTAGTAATTGCCTTTATAAGGAAACGATATCTTATGCGTCTGTTTATAAAGGGGCCGATTGTAAACAGTTTTAAATTACTCCTGTTTAGTTTTATCCATCGCATTTTTCGGAGTAGGTACGCCAAGCTAATTTACATCATATCCCGATGTACTCGTAAATAAAACCACCATAGGGGGAGTTGGGGTGTAATTTCACACATGCAAAATAATATACCGAGCATAACCCCTGAGCGTATCATCGCATATTGGTTCATGTCAAATTTTCATAACGGGCCACGATACCCGCGCTTCCCCGCGGGAAATGCGGGCGAAGAGGCTTTGGTGGGGAGGCTGGGGTAATATTAGACGTGTATTTTAGTGTATCGATGATTTTGTGGCACATTTGAAGGGTATTGAATGAGAGTAGGCTAGGGGAACTGAAAAGCCGTTGACGTAATGTTACTATTGTTTTTTTTTGTTTTTCCATTATGTATCTTGCTCATGTTATAAAGTTATACAGCCTATTGAACTGATTAAGTATTTTTTATATTCTTTTGTCGAATTAATAACGTAAATTATGCAAATATATTTGTATAAGCAACAGTACAATAATAATTACAATAAACCACTTCACTTCCAGTTACCGTCAAATGATTACCTTTTTTACGCCAACATGAGGGATATTAAAAGTTTAAATGAGCGCAATCCATTATTTTATTGACAGAAATAGCAGTGTACGTTAATAAAACAAACAAACTATTGTAAAATGCCAATTACACGTGCCTTTTAATTATATCATTACGCGATTGGCGGGCGGCACATCAAATAAACCAACGTATAGAGTCATGAAGAAATCAGACAGTACATATTGATTTAAAAAAAATGAATGGATATTTTACCTTATCGTCTGATTTTTATTTATAATTTAATTAGAAAATATATAGCAAAGTGGCAATCCAGAAAACTGATTTAATTTAATTTCATTGTCAAGGTTCCGTAACTCAAAAGGAAAAAACGGAACCCTTAAATGTAAGATCACTTCGTTGTCCTCTCTTCATCTGTCAAGACCCTTTTTCTCCGGAACGCGTAGAGGTATCAAGTTAAAATTGATATCAAATACTCAAGTCTGCAATCTCTAGGAGCAGTGAAAAAATCAAACTTCTTAGTCAACGCAATCAAATGATACGGCAGTTTATGCCGCATATTTCGACTCTCGCAAGAGTCGCAAGAAAATCAAAACCTATGTATACTTCCCGCTGACCTAGAAACATGATATTTCATGTAGTAAAGGAATAAATTTGTAAACTGTAAATTTTTTACATAAGAAAACAACAACATAATCGGAAAAAACTAAAGAAATCTTGGAAACTCGTTTCCCGTGCTGAACGCTCTATTTATTTTATTGATTATAATATATTACATACAAGTTTGTACGGAACCCTCGGTGCGCGAGTCTCATTTGCACTTGACCGGTTCTTTTTATTACTAGCTTTATCACTCACAGATGTTTTCCATATTTTTTACATAATGTTAATGCTCGTGGAATATTAGATCTATGGATTTATGAAACATGTTTTTAAAGAGAATATTTAAATTAAAGATGGTTTATGTTTCGATGTTCGTTATAACATTTTTTTTAATATCTTTCATTTACCTAAATTAATTTGAGCTTGCACTCTGAAATTATCTAATTTCAAATTATGGTATAATAGATTTTTTTGCAATTTGAAAAAATAAATAAATAAACGAAACTTCAAAAAATATTCCGGTAATCAACCCAAAATGAATAGCCTACTTTATTTAATTAATAAATAAAATAAAATATATCCTCGGACATTTTTCACACACGGCTATCTGATCCCAAACTAAGCAGAGCTTGTAATATGGAAACCAGATGACTGATATAATACATAGACAACTTTTTTGTAAATTACTTAAATAGATAATTACACCCAGACTCAGGACAAACAGACATGTTCATGCACACAAATGTGTGTCCTGGATGGGAATCGAACCCACGACCTGCGGCCTGATAAGTAGTGTCTTAACCTATCACGCCAACCGGCCCGTCTATATATGATTATTTAATACCATGGTTTTTGACTTTAATAAGCTTGTGTTTGACCGCCATCTCACCATGGTAAGTGATGATGTGGCCGATGGTGGTAAGCACAAAAAGCACAAGCACACAAAGCCTTGAAGGAAACTCGCTCTCTAGTGCAGCTGTTGGAACACATCGTTAGGTTCAACTTGAGGGTGGTAGTCAGCCGGTTCGGTACTACAAAATACCCTACCACCGTGCTATAGTTTCCTCAAGATGTTTTCTTCTACCGTAAGCTCAATCCACGACCTTCGCCGCGGTATCCGTCGGTTTTTATAATAATACTAGCTGTTCTGCGCGGTTTCATCCACGTTCCCGAGGAATCTTATCTTTTCCCGGGATAAAAAGTAGCCTATGTGCTATTCCAGACCATAATCAATATCTGTGACAAATTTCATCCAGATCCATTCAGCCGTTCTGGCGTAAATGAGTAACAAACATACATCCATCCAAACTTTCACATTTATAATATTAGTAAGATTATATTAAATTCGGTGTAAATTACAAATGTGTGTGGTCTATTAAAAACCATACTTCGTATTTACTAAAGTAGTTTCAAGTTAAAATCATGATACAATCAGCCAGATAATTCCACCATCGTGCTGGTAGCTCTAGATAAACGCAGCTTTGCCCTAATTTTATAGAGCAAGGCATTCATTAAGTAAAATAATGGAATAACACAAATTCATAGCGGTAGAGCGAATTAAAGCAAATTACAAAGGATTATGAAGCGATTACGTTCATTCAAAACAATCCGCCCGACGAACGATGACTCGTGAGCACAATGTCATAAGTCAAAATTACAAAAAAAAAACGCACACTTAATGTCATTGTTTTAAGGTCGTTTCGTTTTATACTTTCAGTTAAGTTATTTTTAAAGAGGACATTGTGTCTTGTCATTATTGATCATAAATACTAATCTTGTTTTTACCTAATTACCTATACATGCGTTTTACATTCTCAATAGCTGACTGAAACTGAGATAATATCCTATTTCCGTCACAATGAAAGAACAAAATCTTTGGAGTCGTCGTAAACTTATTTGTTTATAATTTCAATCATCTCAACATTTATTGGAAATCGTCTCCGTTTAATCTTGCAAAATCTAAAATGTTTAGTTATATTGTACACTTCTATGTGTAGGGTAGCTTCTCCTCGAGATGGGATAATAATAATAAATAATAAAATGATTCAGACAGGCATAAATATAAAAAACAAAATGGCTAGTGAGATTAGTAATAGCGGCAAAATACAGAGTTAGGTAAAAAATTGTGGTTTAAAATAATGAGTTAGATGGCGGAAATGGTTTCGGCCATTACTAGAAAGACTATTGAGGCCTATTACACCGTCTATTGATTTCGTAAAACACTCACCGTTTTTGTTAGAGCTAATAGTCGCTTTCCTTTCTAAACTGATTGCTTTGTCACAACACAAATGCATCCACCATGACATTTACTACTAATTTTACTTCAACTGCTATAACAACGTTGTATCTCAAATATTTTATAACTATTTATTTAGTGTAAAATTAATAGAGGCTCATTTTCTGTTCAAAGAGGTCTCCCGTCGCTTTATTGAGGCCTCTCGTGACAAGAAGACTGGTATGTACTTTGCCTAAAGAATTGGCATAGCCATTTGGCGTGGCAATGCTGCCAGCCTTCTTGCGACGCTTCCGTCGGGCAGCAATTTTGGGCAATTTATTTTATCGATAAATAATTTTGTTTAGCTTTTTAGTTTTTATTTTGCTTATAATATTAATTAGCGTAATTTATTTATTTATATAGTTTGGTAAAAGATTATTATTGAAAAAGTAATATTAAATTATTGATTTACTGTTTTAGTACTTCTTCTGTAAAAAAGCCAGTATGTATCGGACTAGTTGGATACCTAACCGTTTGAATTGTTCTAATACGAGAAAACTTAAATAATGATTAAGTCTTAATAAACCTAATCTATCTACAGAGGTAAGCAGCATGTCTAACAATATGATTTAGATAAATAGATATCTGATCGGAATCAGAAATGATTCAAAAATACGTGCCTTAGTTAGGGGGCGACGACGGGCCGCGGCCACCGGCGAGCAAAATGCAATAACCGCAAAATTACGGAAACCAAGAACTATCGAGATAACACGCTCCCATTGACCCTGTTACTAAACTATTGACAGATAAACAGTTGACAATTAAAAAGCAGGGGGTGTAAAATAGCCATTATATAAGCAACCTTATTGGAGTTTATGTTCTAATATTTATTCATAGTTAAATCAATGTAAATAACTTCTTCTATTCATTATCTTTTATTACAACAATTAATAGTCAAACGACATTTTTGATCTCTGAAACCAATGATCAGCCCTATAGTCCCCAGTAATCGGTAATAATATGAATATCAGTTTACATAATTATGGTAAGTATAACTACAATACAATACTTACCTACCTACTCGTAAACTATCGTTTGAAATTTAATTTTAAAATACTGATTTGATATGTCACTCAAGATCCTCATCATGTTTTTTTTAATAGTTATTTGTTATACAAGAGTGTAAAGTTGTTTATTAACCGCGTGCTCAATTTTGATGATCGAGTAAGCGAAGGATTCTAAAATTGAATCACGAGCGCAGCGAGGGATTCAACAATTAGAATCCTGAGCTTAAGCGAGGGAATCTAAAGAGCACGAGGTGAAAAATCTTTGCACTCGAGTGCAACACGTAATTTTTCATCCCACCTCAGCGAGGAAATGACTAAATGCAAAAAAAGAAAATGGCGCGCGCAAAGCAAATTAAAAAAAAGTACACCAAGAAGATCACGAGTCTGAGTTTTAAAAAATTAAAAAAGGGTGTATGATAAATTCGGCACCATGGAGGGAGAAGTAAATAGGTTTAATGATGTTTTGAATTCACAAACATAGTGCACACGATGTTCTATTTACTTTATCCTCTAGAGGATAAAAACGGCTTTTACACTCAGATATCGAGGAGCAAAAATACTCTTTCCGAGATGGGGGGATAAAAATGTAATTTTATTGATTTGAATATAATTTTTCCCCTTGTTGGTTAGTATTAGCATGCAGTGTTAAAGTCAACAAAAGGTGACCAAAATTAGAAATGAATGAATAATAAAAGATGCAAATAGTTTATATCTTCGTCTGTCTATACCTTGGGTATAATTTATATTAGTAAATGTTAGTGCCCGTGACTCTTGCAGAATTCACATAGCTAGACAACAAACAAAAAATATGAACGCAAATACGACTAGGATTGTACTGATTGATGTAGCGTATCGAATAGGATTTTTTACTAGATACACCAGGTGTTAAAAAAATCCTATAGAAAAACGCTTTCAGTTTTTCCAAAATTCACATTTTTTTTTCATTAGATCACCTTATTTGGCACAATCATTTAAGAAGAAAAATTGCCAAATCAGTCGAGTTGTTCTCAAGTGATGCGTCTACCAACGATCAGCATTTCATTTTTAATTCTATAGATAGACTAGCTAACCTTACAGACATCGTCCTCATTATATGTACATAGATATACTATAAGATAACACTGACTCACTCCGTTAACAAGTACTATGTATGTATATCAAGAATAAAAATAAATATTCAATTTTTTTATCAAGCTACATAATGTTAACGTGTAGGAGCATTTCGACTTTGACTTTCATCGCACTGAATTTATAAGATGGCTGATAAGATTGTTACATTTATTATCTTCAATGATACTCTAACTAAATGATGTCATTGATTAAAAGAGTGAAAAACAAACTTACAAATATAGAATAAATAAAAGTTGGGCACTGGGAATGAGGATATTGGCGCCTGTTAAAGGTTTTTTCGTCACCACTTAAGTATTTTCGATACACACAGTTCCAGGGAGCTATTGTCTCAATTACAGAGTGGACAGCCGCACTTCCTCTCCAGCGGGTGGTCGCAAAAAACAATCCACAGGGGTCCAACACGCGTACAAATTGATGGGTTTGAACTCCTAATTGGCTTATTTTATAAAGTGACGAAGCTGTGCTCATACAAAAGAGCATATATGTATAATGATTATAAAACTTTTACTGAGAATTCACGGCCATCTGATCCCAAACTAAACAGAGCATATGCAATGGAAACCAGAAAAATACTTTTTAACTACATTAAATAGATAATTACAGTTATACTCAGGACAACGAAAGACGTTCATGCAGACAAATGGCTGTACTGGGTAGGAGTCAACCTGCAACCAACCTGTCCATCACATCAAATCAAAATACATCATAGACAAGTAAACTAGTAAATTCACAAATCTTTCTTAACTCAGGAATTGTGTGAGTATTGAATTTGTGTTATATAATAGCAAATATACCTACGTATCATAACTTTAACATCATACATAAATCGAAAAACCATTGTGCTCGGAATATAGAAAAGATAACTTTTGTATTAAATCTATTGACACCTCAGAATGTAACAGTCGATATCACATTCCGCTTTGGTGACATGACGAGTGTCCAATAACACAAAAAAGTGGTATCCCTTAGTTGACCGCCGGCGGATCGGACGGCGCGACAAATTACAGTGAACGAGGCGCCTCCAATCTCGCCTCACCGCGACACGGGAAAGTCCGAAAAAAAGAAATAGTTCCCTAGTTGTGTCATCGCGTCGCACGCAACCTATAATTGGTTTGGTAGGACATTGCCACCCTGTTTGTTTGATTTTTTGTTGTTTGAAATGATTGCATGACGAGATTGTGAGTTTTTTTGGCATTGAAAAAAGATTAGAGCCTTTTTTTATTTGGTTACAACTATCGAAGGAAAATCAATACTCAACCTGGAAATGGTAGATGAAAAAAGCTGCAGCCATTGGAAATGTTGCTATAGTTAATTCTGATTAGTACCTACCTATTTCTGGTTTCAAAGTGAGAGGAATACGGCAAATAATATGGTTTGATGTCATAAACAAAATCAAAGATTTACGGTTAATAGTATTTTTTTTTTAATTCATTATCTACCAAAATCAGCGCAAAAATTATAGCTTTTAAAGAAAGTAGTACTGGCAATAAAAATAAACAGATTTGAAAACAGATATCTTTACTAAAATTATAAAGAGGTAAAGTTTGTAAGTATAAAGGAAATAAATTCCAAATCTACTGGTCCAATTTTGAAAATTATTTCACTATTAGAGAAACTACTTTTTATCTTGAAAACGCGGGGCGGAATCTACTTAGTTATTAATAAAAATAGCAGCTTACCATTCAGTCTGTCCTTAACAACTTGATGAGCAAACGCTGCAGCCGCTGCTTGCCTCATTGGATCCAACGCTACACCCCACGCACCTAAAGCACCCAGCGCTCTATGTGCTGGCACTCTGACTACACCAGGATTACCAGAAAATCCATAGCCTCCCCCTAAGCCCAACCCTGGCCTCAATAATAACCCAGAATTAGGATAAAGTCCAGGTGTGTGCGAAAAATTTAAAGGCAGTCCTGAATTGTCTTTTGCGTCATCTTTAGCACTCTCTGATTCAGTGTCCTGGTCACTACGGTCGTCACTTTCGCCTGAATTTCGACGTTTGTCGATATCTTCAAATTGTTTGCCTAAAAGTCGGGATATGCTGAATGGGAGATTGACTCTCTGTTGAGTAACTGTCATGTGCTCATTTGGGGAATCACGGTACCTATCGTGATAGCTCTGCTCTGAGTCTCGATCATCCGAAGCGACACTTCTGTCACACTGGCCAGATAATCTGCTATCAGAGTCCACATTGATCTCTTCTTGGTCGTCGTCTGAGTGTACAGATGACATTTTCGTTATAATTTTTTAATATGCGATTTTCAAAAACACTTGCACTTAATATTTTCTTCACCTATGATTAATTATCATTTTTGAAAAAACACTAAATTTAAAAGTTCAAATGTCATGTATTCTCGTGTATTTGAACAAAAGCTCGGTTGAGGCGCTTCGCTCGACCGCACGCGACCGAACCGTCACACACAATATCAGCCAAAACGAGCCAATCAGCAGTACCCCCACCTCTTCAACTCAAACGTGATAGTTTGACCGCACAAACCGCCTCAACTATGCCCGTTGAGTGGAACAGTTTCCAACAAAAGCTTAATACGATTTCCAAACATAAAAACTCGTTTGGACTCACTAACTTAAACGAAACGATTCGTTCCGTCCCTTTCGTGGCGTGTCTCGCTTCAATTGAGTTCCCCCCACGATTCTATTAATAATTAAATTTCAACCTTTGGCATCGACGACCTAAAGTTCATATTCTAAGAGCACGCACAAGCATTTGGCACAATTTTTAGCTGTCTTGTAACGAGGTAAACATTACCAAGTACAATCGTGAAACAGAGATAGACGCAATGTTCATGTGTTTCTTACTCGGTGTTAGACAGAGACGGCTATATTTTTCACAGAAGGCGTGGTCTTTTGTCTTGTAACGCGTCGTTTAAATCCAGTTATGGCCTGACAAATGGTGTACATATTAAGGGGGGCAATGTTAGGAAACTATTTTTGAATCTTTTAAGACAGTTAAATTATTTACGTTCGGTGGTCGACCGAGCTCCTCCATAGTAGACAATGCACTTTATAATAAAATAGATCCCAAGTTTCATGTTATGGCCATAGATAAGTGGGGATAATGTATTGTGGAAGATAACTACTTTATGGTATTGAGTAGGACAGCTGGAGTGGTAAAGGGTGTTAGATTATGGTTTTGTCCGATAAAGCATCGAGAATGGCGATTACTTTTATAGTAATGGTCGACTGCTATTGTATTTGAAATGTAGTAGTATTAATTTTACACGATTGTGAAATTAATAAATTTCTGAGTTGTACCGCTTTGTCACTGAGATTTTTTCCTTCTCGGCGGTGATGAGGTGTATCTATACAGATAGTACATGTGTAATAGTATCTAAATACCATATTGTCACATTTTTATATGGTAATAATTAATTGATGGTGTTTTCTGGCCAGTTTATGAAAATTATACTCTTATAAGTACAGCAGAAGTGTAGGAACAGAATACCTATATTTCACCGTTTGTTTCTGTGCATCTAGTATTAGATATTTAATTTTATTTAGTTAAGTTCAAGTGTACTGAAAAACACAATCATGCCCGAACTAATTAGGATGGACTTCAGAGTTACCTAGATGTTTTAAATCTTCAGTGAAATAAAATCTTGTAAAAAGAAAGAAAGAGCAAAATAGAGTTTACCGAATTAATTAAGATATTACATCTACTACTTATGCACTGATACATTGCTAGATTATGGACGAGTAAAGTATTGAAATAAGAAAAAGTGTAAGGCACATGCATGGGCATCAGCGAGGGACGGAATTTTCCGCGTGATGGTGAAATAGGCATTTGAGGCACCTTCCAGTTTAGTCCAAGACAACAGTCTTATCACGCACCTAGTAAAACGAAACCAGTTACTAACTTAAATTACTACCAAATCTGTCACTAATACATGCAAGCAGTAGTATTTCAATGGGAGCTCTCAAGTTTTAAGTAACAAGGTGGGTAAAGTAACCACTTCTCTGGAGATTGATTAGTAACTATAGTCCGTGCCATATGAATTGGCAATAAAGGTACCGAAACATCTACCATGATATACAAGCGATAGCAGTTTTGCGACAAGTTTGTATAGCGAGCGACAGGTTTACCTACTGAAAATGGTAAAGGACAGTCAATGACCTTTATTACCAATCCATATGGCACGGACTAATAGTCAGAGAAGTTTGGTTAGTTATTGGTTGATTTTAGTTAGTAACCACTTCAGTTTCTTTTGAGTTGCAGATGCTTCGTGAACGACATCCCGTGCTCAGATGTTTTAACATCAAGTTCCGATTAACTTTTCAAAAAAAGAAGAGTGTTGAGAAAAAAACTGTAGATAAAGCCGATGGCATCACCGTCAAACATATTATTGGCAGAACTTTTTGGCGGGAACTTAAGAAGTGCGTTTTCATTTTATTTCGTGTATTTTGAGTTTTATTGAATACAATACAAGTGAAGTGAAATGAAATGAAAGCGTGGCTATTCAGGTTGTCCCAAAAAGTTCGTGAAAAGTTTTAGTGGAACAGCCGCCAATTTCACAAAAATCTGACGAGACTTGTTGTACGGACGAGGATTAGACTTTACAGTGAATGTGATATAAGGTGACTGTAACATAAAATAAGAATACAACTGAAAATGTATGCGACTGAAAGACTTTGTATCTAACATGTCATGAAATAACATTAATAAAAAAACTGGACAAGGGCGAGTCGGACTCGCCCACCGAGGGTTCCGTACAAATTTGTAGGTAGGTACATAATATTACAACTAGTTCAGGAATTGAGTCTCGCAGTCTGATTTTTATGATTTAATTACAAATGTATAGTTTTCAGATTTATCCCTATACTTGTAGTATAAGATGGTTTTACTTACCAATATTCATAGTTAATATATCTACGTTTTGGCGGCATAAACGGCCGTATCTTCTTTTTACGATAATTTATAAGTTTGATTTTTTCACAGCTTCAAGGGACTGTGTAGACCTGACCATATCATTTTAATTTCAACTCGATACCTCCATGCGTTCCCAAGATAAAGGGTCTTGACAGATAGACGGACGGACGGACGGACAACAAAGTGATCCTATAAGGGTTCCTTTTTTCCTTTTGCTACGGAACCCTAAAAATTATTAATGACAGTTAACAATAATTTAAACGGACTCATTGCTCATTTACATAACTTTTTTGTTTGACATTGTTGAACATGACGTTTTATTTGTCGCTTTAATTTTTTTACTTCACCTACTTACTATAAGAAAAAAAAATCGAATTCAAAACAATTTTTCAATAGTAATAATATTAATAAATACTAATAGCAAAGCGTAAAAACATCTAATAGGTAGGACACATAGTGACATCTAACAGGAATTAAAAAAGAATATTTACTTTAGTGACATCTGTTGATGAGTAGAAATAAGTATCAAAAAGTTTTAGTGACATCTATTGTCGAATAACTTAATCATAAAATAAAACAGGCAAGACATAGATGGCGCTTTACTATAATAATTTAGTTTTGTATGGTGTTGTTTTCTGTCAGATGCCTATAATATTTGTCTGCATCAAAGAAATTTAAATATAGATACAATAGAACGGCTATCAGAAGAAATGTCATAGAAAAACTGTGATCCCAGTCCATGCCTCAATGTCGCCATCTATCTTTGAATAGCAAACATACGTGATAGGGATGTTACCAAGCATTCAGATATTAGGTATCGACTATCGATAATAAAAGACGTTTATTTGTTCACATTTACATACACAATAGAATAAAACAAATACAAAAAATATAAAGCAATAAAATGTTATTATTTATTTTCAAAATTATTTTTACATATAAATTATTATTATTAAGTATGGTTAGGACTGCATCACCTAGATTTCGAGAGTGTTCTGACCTATGTTTCAAGAAAATCGGCTCAGTTGTTTGAAGATCTTTTTTTAGGGTTCCGTACCCAAAGGATAAAAACGGGACCCTATTACTAAGACTTCGCTGTCTGTCTGTCTGTCTGTCACCAGGCTGTATCTCAAGAACCGCGATAGCTAGACAGTTGAAATTTTCTTGCCACTATAACAACAAATACTAAAAACAAAATAAAATATATATTTAAGGGGGCTCCGATACAACAAACGTGGTTATTGCCGGCTTCTCAGCAAAAGCAACCTTCCGAACCGTGCATTAGAGTTATTAGAATCTGACAATTCATAAGTGAAGCGCCTGTGAAGGCCTATTTGGATGAATAAACATAAACATAAGCCAACTGGTCCAGAAAGCTGTCAGGTGGTAGCGTGCCCAGAATACTTGCAGCACTGACTCTTTGAATGGTAATGCTAATACGTTGCAAAGTATTCGCCAGCACTCCGGTCACGTGACGCTTCGATGAGGCGTTTAGCGATGACACGGTAAACGCGGTGAGCAGCTGGTCCCCACGGCCCCATTGTCTCAACCCCAAACGACTCAACTATCAAGATTGCTATACTTGCGCCGTTTGAGATTCTCAGCGCAAGTAGCGGTACCATCTGCCCTAACTGCGGACTCTGGAAGATGAGATGGTGCCAAATTGTCGACACAGGTAGCGTCCCACACTAAAGGCCGACCCATCTTCCAAGGAATCAAAGTATCAGTAGAATCCATACCGTCGAGTCGCTTGCCATCATCACGCACCAGCCCACGACTACGGCGAAGAGTATATGTAAATTTTGGTACAGGCAGTATTTGAGGATGGTATAAGCAGAATGAATATTAATTTGAAGAAGACGGTCCGAAAAATCATTAAAAGTTTAATTATTTTCTTCAATGAAGTCCGAAAAAGAATTACTTCATAAAATTTTATCGATAACAAAATCGATAAACAACATTCATCTCTTACAAGGCATGGTTAAGCTACTCAACAATAGCTGGCGTATATTACAAAATTTGCAATGTTCTAGAACTATTTATAAAATATATTGAGTTCTAATTAATTACTGAGTAAATATAAATAATACTTACGAAAATAAACCGATGTTAGGTCCAGTCGTTTTACCATATCGCGATTTGCAGTTTCGTAATGCGAAACTCGGCATATTTTCGTAGAAAATGTTTTTTTTTTGTGGACACAAATACGTGTTGACATGCAGTGGTGAGTATAATAGTCATCTATCGGTGAGTGGTGCCAAACTAGACTTATGTACTCCAGAGTACATAAGTATTTAAGTTTTGGATTACGATTTTGTTCGCTATGTCCGGTCTATAGTATAAGTTTAAAGTCTTTGGTCTGCATTCATCTTATTTTCATTTTCTTTTGTTTCATCGTAATTAAAAATACCTATAGAAAACATCGTTAAAATTACACAAATAGAGCTATTATTTTTGTGTTCTTTTTTGAGTAGTTTTGCTCAAATTAGTGATAGGTACCTACGTATTTTAATAATTACCTAATGGCACCTTCACAGAGCGAGCTCATCTGTTTTTTTTTAGTTTGACAGATAATAATAACATTGTCTTAGAAGTAAGTACTAGTTAACTTCCTAGCTATACCTACGATGTAGGTAGGGTAGGATATATTACCTATCTATAGGTATTATTTCTACAAGAACGCAAAATATGATTATCAAAGATTTGTATTTATGAAATCATTCAGGCGTGAGATTACCATTTGACTGCAAACATTTTGTGATAGCGTGTGATTGTATACCTATCTACGTTTGATGGATTCCTCGGTTTTTAATACCTAATATAATTTACAGTTTTGAAAGTTCCTCTTTTCAACTAAAATTAATTATAAAACGACATGATTTTAACGTGATTATTTTATTAATGAACATGCTTTTATCGATTTATTTAGTTGCATGTTTCACACAAATCTTAGCTGGTAAGCTGACCATATTATAATAATAATATCTACTTAATTTTGTACTGGGTAATTCAGATCCACCCGCCACGTTATGTTTTTGAATTTTTGTCTGTCGGTTGCTGAATATCTGATTTTGTCGGGTCTTTGGTTCTAAGGTGTTAAGGTATAGGTACTATATCTCAAGAACAAAAGCATAACTCGAATTGATAGAAAATAGATTCTATTGTTATCTTATTGCTTTCCTGGCACTTTTGTCCCTTTGATAGCCAAGGGAGGTACTATACATATTATAAAGCTGAAGAGTTTTTTTGTTTGAACACGAACTGGAACTACTGGTTCGAATTGAAAAATCCGCTCGTTTTAGCGGAGAAGAGACACGCTTGGGTCTTAGTGGCATTTAACTTGACCAAGTTAGCATCACCCCAATCGCTTTCAAGGATAAGGTCAAGCGTTCTCTGAGAGACTGGATATGAGACCAACTGGACAAGAAATTATTTATTATTAGAAAAGTTAGACAAGAGAAAGGGGGATTCTTGAAAGGGGACCCGTCATATGTAACAGTCACAACTGCAGTAGGTACCTTACCTTATCCCCAAATCTGTGAACTATACTAGACAACAGCGCGATCAGAGATGGGCTCACATTTTTATTTTATTCAACAGAACCAATACAGAGTATACTGCAAACACCTCAGCCTACTGGTGCTAGTTTAACAAGACGAATACTCAGGGGCAATGAAGTTATTGACACAAGACCGTATATGGTAAGCTAGAGATAGGATGTTCATGTCGGGAAAATACCAAAAGAAAATGTCACTGTAACTTAATATAAGTAGGTATGTTAAGTAATAATGAAGTAAAAACCTAATAAAGAATAGAAAGAACATCCGTCCCTTTTTTTTCTATGTAGATCACCAAGATGGATGTCTTATATCTATATGGATGTGAATGATAGGAACTAAGCAAAGGCTAGCATTAACGTTCAGTGCTAAATTACGAATACAGGTGTCCGGTAATTAGTAGGGCAAACTTAAGGGGGAGATAGGTGGGCGGGTCACCTACCAACATATACAAAAATGACCCCCATAAAAAGGTCACCATTTCCGAGATTATTTCTCTATTTAGGTCACCATTTATTCCGTCATGATTTTTATCAGAAATATCAAAATATTTCGATTTTTTAATTTTAGATAGTACAATATATCTGGTGACACTTTTACTCATGTAATTTTTGTATAATTTGATATGTGACCCACCCACCTACATAGGCTACTTATCTCCCACTTTAATTTGTCTTACTACTTACCGGACATTGGATTATATGGCTTGACGCTTATACAGGTATAAGCGTCAAGCCATATAATCCCAAGTGCTACTCTACGCATAGGTGAATGTAAGCAATAAAATAATAATACATTGTCATATGCTACCGGGCGTGGCTCACGCACTCACATGCGTCGAGTACGAGTAGCACTTGTATCAGTAGTAGTTTGGGCTAAAAAACTGTGCTTCTTATCCATTACAATTTTCGCTCTCGCATCGCCACTCAGTTGAACTCCGTTGCTCTTTTAAACTTGTGTGTGAAACAAAAGAAAATCATTATTTAAGGTTTACCTAAGGCCCACCCCATCAGCAGACCCTCAAACAACGGACACAAACTGGATGTGTGGAGGTGTGATCATCCACGAGAGGTTTATTGTTACATCAGCAGCTTGCATTGAACATGTCAGACACTTTTACATTGTGTCGGGAACTCACAGGTAGGTAATATTATTGCTGAGAGAGAGTTTATAAGAATAATGAGATGTAGGAACATAATAAGAATGCTGATCGTAAATATATAGAGCACAAAGTTCGTAGGTACGAAGTACTTTCAGGTATTATAACAGTTACCGTTGGTAGGTAGGTAAGTATGTATTTCAAATCTTCCTGCCTAAGTTCAGGAAAATCTTACATTGGCTAGTTAAAACGTAATTTACCTCTGCGTGGTTTATACAATTTAGATTAACGACAAAATTTTACCATACCTAAGTATTTCTTTACGTTTTTTAACGTAGAACTTTATAGTGATGCACAGTATCTACCTAAAGGAAGCCGATCGCGTCCCTGTGCGGCGTGAGTATAACATACGTGCAGTGCAGGTACGTTTTAAATAGATCGCAATATTTTTTTAACAATAACTAGTATATTACAGATGGGTGCCTCTTGATGTTAAGGATGACGAATGCATCAATAACGGCGCAAAAAAGGCTGTGTGGAAATGCGTACCAAAGAGTAAGTTGGTACCTAGTTATAGTTGTTCGAAGGCGTTGATGCTTCAAACTTTAAATTAATTCATACATGCATTGCACGTGTCTGTATGGAAGCCATTGGCTTTAATTAGGTACTACGAATAATTTATATTAATTATTACTTCTTCGTTTTTTTGCCATTTTTTATTGGCAGTCCCGTAAAATGCAGTAATAATAGTATAGAGAATCTTATATCTTGGTAGATCTAAATCTATACAAATAAATAAAATTGAAGAGTCTGTTTCTCATATCTAAATAACAGCTTTTTACTTATTGCATATTTATTTATTATACTTGTAAAATTTTTTTTAATTTTGTAATTTTCAACTTAGCCAGTCAGTCGGGTACTGCAAAGTACCCTACCACCGTGCTATGGTGTCCTCACGATGTTTTCCTAAAGCTAAAGCCCATTGTAGGATTCGAGCCCACACGACCTTCGACGCGGTATCTGACGTCACTACCACAGAGCTATCATCGCCTTCCTTTTGAGTTGTTTTCCAATTATTTTATGATAGGTTATAACTACGACGGTGATGAGTTCAACAACATACGATGGATGATGAATGACATAGCGGTGGTGAAAGTTGAAGACGACTTTAACTTCAATCGGCGAGTGAAAGGATGTGACTTCATTCCCATGAAGATATCCTTCAACAATGTGAGCGTAGACATGGAAAAAGCTGGATCTGTTGCATCCATTGCTGGATGGGGGTCCGCTGATCGTTTTAATGATGTAAGATAAAGTCATATCATGTTAAAATTCTAAATTAAATGCGAAAATAAGTATCTGCTCGGCTTTCACGGTAGGCTTTCCGGTAAGTAGTACTACGACAAAGTTAAGGGGGCGGGACTCCTACAAAATTGACCATAATAAAAGTGTCACCATTTTCGAGATATTAAATAAATTCAAAAATCAATTTACAAAAATTAGAAATATCGAAATATCTCAAAAATGTTTTGGACTTTTATGGAGGTCATTTTTGTATATTTGGTAGGTAACCCGCCCACTTATCTCCCCCTAACGTTTGTCGTGATATCTACCAGACACTTTCATATAAATAGGCCCGATTCAAAAATTTGCCTTGCTGAGTTTCTTGCCCGAGTCTTCTCCGGGTGGTATAGTCAATTGTAATGTTTATAAGTGCCTAAACTGAATAAATAATAAATAAAATAGGAATTTGAGTTTAATGCTTTCTGTAGATAATAACAAGAACATCAGCGAACAGCCCATTGCTTCTGGAGACTGACGTGCAGCTAATATCCAAGAGAAATTGTAAGAAGAGATGGAACGAGCGCTACCACAAAATAATCGATGAGTTCATGATATGTGGCAAGGACGGACTGGATTCTGATGCAATGAGCATCGCTTGCGCCGTAAGATATTTGTTTCTCACGTTATGTGTTCTAGCTAAGCTGGCATTCTGTACTGTCACCATCCCCAGGGTATATTAGGCACTTTCGGAGGCTTTTGCAATACCATATCGTTTCATTATTGCATTATCGTTTTGTATGGTTTTATGAAGTGTAGCGTACCTACACTTTTTCATAAAACCATACAAAAGTCTTAAATACTAGCTAATAAAATTTTCTTCCCATGAATGGCAATGAAACAACACTATTCGAAGTACCTAGCGAAGCTTGATTAACCTGTAAAAAACACCACGCAAAACCGATCGGAAGTTTTGTTATTATACTTTCTACATTACCCCTAATCAGAATTTGATAAAAATACGATGGTTTTACAGCTTCACTAATGTATAGATAGATGCCGCAACGCAACCTACATATTTCAGTTTAATAAACATATAGCATAGCATTTCGTTGCATATTCCTTCGTTTTGTCAAATCAATACCTATTACTCTGACCAAACGCAGAAGACCAGTTCCCTTTCTCTCTGTGGGACGCTTTATCCAATCAATGCTTTGTAGGAACAAGAAGTGAACTGCAAAGAGCTGGTCTACTCGGATGAGGAGTACGAAGACACAACAGTAATGAGACGCGTGATGAATCCATCAGAGCTGGAAGTGCATTCAGCATTACATGGTCCAAGTCCTGAAAGGAGGACAAAGGTTGTCTCATCGGGATTCTGTGAGGTGCATATTGAATTATATTTAACTAGCTGTCCTCCGCGGTTTCACCCACGTTTCAGGCTTGTGGCTTAACAACGTGGCTTTCTATTGATAAAATAATTTTCAAAATCGGTTCAGTAGATCCAGAGATTTCTCCCTACAGCGTTTACAAACTAGATCTCTTTTAGTATAGGTAGATAGATCTAATATTTTTTTAAATATCGTTTTTCTTTGCTTCAAGATATTATTAATAGATAGTCAATATCACATTCAAACTAAGTCATCGTCGGTACAAGTCAAATCAAGTTCACGATACGTTTTCATTTAATTTCACTTAGATTGAATTTTATTGGACAAAATCATTGATATCGAATAACTAGATAAACAATCTCAAGCAAAAGTTCTCTCAAAAGTGTCCCAAATTGTGTTGGGTAATACAAGTTATTTTTTTTGAGTTTTATTCACAAAGCTATGTACAAAAAGCAACAAAATTGTACGACTCATACCTGCTAGCCAAAATATATCTTATATGAGCACTGACGCATGTTTACCGTCGGAGCGTTCGAATGCTACTAGATTAAAAGACCACCCAAATGTTCAAGTGGGTAGACATTTGGTAAGGCCATTTTTTGTCGCTGATTGTGTATCTTTAGTTATTAGATATCAAAGGACAAAATGCAACCACACTCCGCAAGTTCGCACTAAAAGACAACGTTTCTTTATTCAAATCTATGTGTACTAAATGAGATGATATTTGTTTCTCAAACGTGCATGTGTTGATAGTTCCATCTAAATATTTTTCCAGAATGATCACGGTGGTCCCCTAGTGGTCGGCCAAGGTAAGAGTGCCGTTCTGGTTGGAATCATATCAGCCTGCCTCACGAAGCCGTTCACCAATAAATGCTACGGACCATTCCTCTACACGAGCGTGTTCCGAAACAGAAACCTGATTAGCTGCGCTATTGATAAAGATATCGGGTAATTTTGATATATCACTAACAGTTGACTAGCTAGATAGGTACTGGGATAGTGGTAAGTTTCGTTCTTTATAGCTCATCTCATAAACCCATCACCGCCCGCCGTCGACAGGGAGTTCACACCGAACCAAATTGGTCGCGTATAGTACGGTTTGAGATACATTTTCTCCCGCGCACGATCAGGCTGTGGAATGAGCTCCCTGTAGAGGTTTTCCCTAAAGACTACAGCACCCATGCCGTAGTCGTCACAGAACAGGAGTAAAAAGGTTGGTGTTGCAAGCGTCCATAGGCTACGGTAACCACTTACCATCAGGTGGGCCGTAAGCTTGTTTGACACATAAAATAATATAAAAACACTGAATATAACTTAGTATGCTTTACGCTAGTATTATTCTTTGAAATTGCGTTAATTACCTTTGAGTACCAAGACTCTCGTAACTAAGTACTTTCATACTTTTATATCATAGGGTCCGAAAAATATTAAACAATCTTAAGTTTGCTCAGTTTCTTGCTGGTTCTTCTCAGTTGGACATAGGTAGATTTAAATCAAGTGTTCCTAGTTATTACCTAGTCAAAGATCCAAGCGAAAAATTGGTCAAAACCCAAGATGATATTCGACTCATGTACGTACAGGGTTCTGAGCTTGAAGAGAGGTTTATGCAGATTTTCTGAAGTTTCGTCATCTGATGTTGATTGAGCCCAAAGAGATTTAAAGATAGATACAATAGAGCGGCTATCAGAAGAAAAGTCATAGAAAAACAGTGATCCGATTCCACGCCTCAGTAACGCCATCTATATTTGAATAAACTAGACTAGACTGAGCGACTTTTGTCCACTAGGACATAAAATATCGGATTACGATTTTGTTCGCAATGTCCTGTCTATTGCTAGCTAATCTATTGAGCCTAATGCTTTAAATCTGCAATGGACGAGTCTAGAAGTTGCGGAAGGCAATACTCGCGGATCCAGTGTGGATTGGCAGTTTACACGTAGTTTAGAATGATGTCTTGGGCTTGCTAGTTTCTTTATGATGTTTCTTTGTTCAACATTCCGGCTCATTCCACCATTTTAAACCTATCATCTTTCTTTGCAGACAATCGTGTAAGAAACTACTGAGAATGTCGAAAACAAATCCTAGTGAAACAATATTCGATTGGTCCGGCCATCCTGATGGGTGAGTCTCTTAAACATGGCCCTCGTTCTTACAATAACAAAATGCGAAGGAGTTTATTGGTTAGCACTGGAGCAACGAATCCTCGTGATATTTTACATCGAGTTGATGGACCTTAGTGTAGCCGGATGTTTAGTCAATCACTCCGTAGGCAATAGGGATGTGGCCTATATTCAAGATAAAATATCTAACACTAACCAGTGTATAAAACATCTGAAAATACTCGTAAACAGCGAATGTAAAATTAATTTTATTTATGATTTTTAATTACCAATTTAACGACAAAGAGTAGATCTTTTGATGGTGTATATTTATGACATTTTTATACAAAACTCTATATAAAATATTGTTTTGACATTTAATAAATGGAAGCTGCATTGATATGGCAGTCAATATCCCTACTAAATCGTTTGAGATAAATTTTTACTTTTATTCCACTTTTAAACTGCGGGGTAGGCTAGTTTTATAATAATAATTTACTTCTTATCTCTTCTATTAACAAACCCATTTCACACATTTCATTGCAGACCATCCAAGGCGGATTTGACGTCATCCAAGTTTAGCACGATCATAAAGAAGAAACCAAATGCTAGCAAAAAAAAAATTACTTTCTAATGCTTGTATAAGATTAAAAAATAATTAATTATAATTTATAGTTTTATTATCGTATAAACTAAATAGATACTGACTCGAAATTATGCACATACAAATGAATAGTAGTACTTACTTACTTTACCTAACTAAACCAAGAAATAGGTACGTACCTTTTTTCTAGTAGGTGCCTATCGTATCTTACTATCCTACTAATATTATAAATCCTGGAATAAAACATACCTATGATCCTTTTTATCCCGGGTAAACTTCGATCAACAATAGCTATACCTATATCTATACCTATATCTATGCGGGTAAAGATAAGATCCCTCGGGAACGCGGGTGAAACCGCGGGACGGAATACTAGTATTTTATTAGTGAAAGAGAGAGTCTATCAGACCCATATATACATAGATGAAATGAAAATAGGCGGTCACTGGGACTACTGACTGGTAGCGACGGAGGTTTTTAGGTAGGGCGGGCGATTCGTTGAAATTCGAGCCTGATCGGCTGATTACTCGCTGATAAAAATATCACTTCAATTTGCTTAGAATAACCACGAATAACACAACGCAAAGATTCTCTCAGAGTTCCTTGTGCCGGAGACTATCCATTCAGGGTCCCACGATGGGCGCCAATTTGTAGTAAGAAGACAGCAGCATAGATTATTTTCTTATCTCTCAGAGGTTTTACTTATATTAAGAACAATAGTTGATGAACATACCTGGCATTTGAATAACGTAACACTGCCCGAGTGCATGCATCAAGCCTAGTAAAAAGTTAAAATATCGCAAATTCAAAATATACTTCGCAATAAGTACATATAGTTATTTGAAACGCATACCTACAATGTTGATAAAAACTACAATGTGAGGTCATACGTGTGCAATGCCCCATCAGAATATCTACTGATGTGGTTAGATTAGAAATGAAAAATCATCAGAAAGATGAATTTTATAACAAATGTTCTATATTTTAGAGTATTATAGCTGTTATATAACAATGATGAGGTAGTGTCTGATATTTTTTGTTCAAGATCCCTATAAATTTTGTAGTTGTAGTAATAGGTAGGTAGGTATACCGGGATATTCACGCACAGAATATTATCAAAATATTATTTTGTAGTTGTAGTAATAGGTAGGTATACCGGGATATTCACGCACAGAATATTATCAAAATATTATTTTGTAGTTGTAGTAATAGGTAGGTATACCGGGATATTCACGCACAGAATATTATCAAAATATTATTTTGTAGTTGTAGTAATAGGTAGGTATACCGGGATATTCACGCACAGAATATTATCAAAATATTATTTTGTAGTTGTAGTAATAGGTAGGTATACCGGGATATTCACGCACAGAATATTATCAAAATATTATTTTGTAGTTGTAGTAATAGGTAGGTATACCGGGATATTCACGCACAGAATATTATCAAAATATTATTTTGTAGTTGTAGTAATAGGTAGGTATACCGGGATATTCACGCACAGAATATTATTTTGTAGTTGTAGTAATAGGTAGGTATACCGGGATATTCACGCACAGAATATTATTTTGTAGTTGTAGTAATAGGTAGGTATACCGGGATATTCACGCACAGAATATTATCAAAATATTATTTTGTAGTTGTAGTAATAGGTAGGTATACCGGGATATTCACGCACAGAATATTATTTTGTAGTTGTAGTAATAGGTAGGTATACCGGGATATTCACGCACAGAATATTATCAAAATATTATTTTCCCTCACACCTCGATAGGTGCTTGGCGACAGATTTTCAACAGGAAATCTGTCGCCAAGCACCAATCGGTGTGTTCCGACAGCTGCACTTGAAAGCCAGTTCCCCATCTAAGCTTTGTGTGCTTACCACCTTCGGCCACATCATCACTTACCATGGTGAGATTGTGGTCAAACAAAAGGTACCTACTATCCCTATTACCTATAGTCACAGCCATTATTAAATTCCTGTGTCATGATCTACTGCTAAAAATGTATCTTACTCAGTTAAAAGTCAGTTATGACTAACGAAATACTTACGTTAAATAAGATTTGAAACAATAAACATTCCAATCACCGTGAAATTGAATGTAGATTCATGTTATCTTAGTTTTGATATTAGCTGACTCTTTTCAGCGTGCCTATGGATAACAATGATTGGTTTCTTATGTAGATATGTTAACATTATATGTATAATAACGCTTTGTATATTCATAGGTAAGTGTTCATTTATTTAAGAAAGTTTTAAAAGATAAATGGTAAATCATTTAATTACAGTAATTGGTAATGTCTAACACATGCCGAGATGCACTCTGAAATCTTAAAAATAAATAATTATAAAGCTGTTGAAACCTGCATTGATCCCAAAGTAAAAGTTGTTTAACAAGACAAACCCAAAATTGGTTTCGTAATTCGTCTCAAAATCGTCGACCGAGCTTCGCCTATGTAGATAAACTTAACAGATAAGACCTTATTATATACAAAATTTGATCCAAATCGTTAGAGCCGTTTCCAAGATACGCGAAATATATTTATATAATGTTACAAGAATTCTACCGGTTGAGAGCCCTCAGCACTCGCCGAACAAGGGTGAACGTACATGGCCTCTCAGTTTTCTACTTTCTAATGTTTAAGATAATAGTATATTTCATTACAAGTGCGGAAAGGCTGTCATTGCAAAGAGTCCCGACAAATGTCTACCCGAGCCGAGGTGCAGCCGAAGGCGAGGGTTGACAGTCGGAACAAGTTGCAATGACGGTTCCGCAAGTGTACTGAACGACTATTTTTAATACAGTTGCGAAAAAATGAAGCAATTTAATAAAATAATAAAAACACAATAAACTCAACTAACTAATCATTTATTTCTTATAAAAGTTATAGTACACATGTACATTGAAATTGGTACAGTTTTTTAAACTTACTGGGGAAGTTTTAGGTTGCATATTTACTGTTTGAGACAAACTATTATTAATTTCGTATGATTGTTCATGTATATTTGTCATACAATGTTTGTGCAATTATAGTGATTCCGGTGGTGTTAATTAAAAAAAAATAGGGTCGAAATTACTCATTTTGTGCAACAAACAACTAAACTCGCAAAGAAAATTTCTGGAAAATGGCGCCAACCGTAGAATATAAGCAGAGTTTTTTTTTCTTCACCCAAAGGGAACTATCCATACAGCTTAGTCTTCAGTATATTTTTTTTATTGATATGAAATGAAAATGAAATTTAATGAGATGAAATGAAATGAAACCTAAACTAACTCATTCAATTAAATCATTAAATCTGATATTGAAATAAATTAGTAGCTTCTTTTTAGAAATATACGTATTTGTATGAATCACAAAAACTCTTTAGTAAAAACTTCATGGTTGGTTTTTCTTTTCAATAGACATTATTTTGACAGTTGGGAAAGAGACGCACTAGTTCGGTAAAGGTAAAAAAAAAGCACTAGTATGTAATAGCCCACATCCCGAACGCTATACGTCCCTGTAATACACCACTTTTTGAGCAACTGTATTAAAAATATTAATAACTATTTGTAGGTATAGAAGCAACAAATGTAGCGACGACAGCGATACCCAATAACATTAAAGATATTTTAAAGTTAAAAAATGGTACTGAAATAAAAGATGCACTGCGTGAAACTAGAAGAATTATAGCCGGTACTGAAGTACACTCAGAAAGACCTTATATGGTAAGTAAGTATTTAGATAGAAATTTTGAAAACATAAAACATTCCTACTGTAATAAATACAAAAGTGTGTTTGTGTGTAACGGACGCATGCATACACGTGTGTAATGTCTTTTTATTACTACAAGTCACGACCAGACAGACGGGTCACCTGATGTAACGTGACTACCGTCGTCTATAGACATTAGCAATACCAGGGGGTTTGTCAATGTGTTGTACACCTTATTACAATGCCTTAAAGGCACTGGCTCTCAAGTGCGATTGCGGTACACACCAGGTGCTTGGCGACAGATTTTCAATTATCCTACCAATTTCAACTTGCTAGGTCCACCCGGCCCTGAGATAATCGGTGGTGACACACGGACACACGGACAGACGGACAGACAGACAGACAGACAGATGGACAATAAAGCGATCTTATAAGTGTTCCTTTTTTTACTTTTTGAAGTACGGAACCCTAATTAGAGTTGTAATTACTATACCATAGATACAAGTAGAATGAGGTCTATTTATACATGTAATTTCACAGGTATATCTAAAGCTCCCACCAAATAATCCGAAATACAAAGATTATCGTCGTTGGTTGTGCGGTGGTGTAATTGTTCATGAAGAGTACATCCTGACTTCTGCAGCCTGCATTGAAGATGCACGAAACTTTTATGTGGTCTCCGGTACTTACAAGTAAATATTAAATAAATAAATATCCTGGGACATTCTTCACACACGGCCCTCTGATCCCAAACTAATTATACCAACTTAAACTATTTATCAACTCTCTTGCGCTATACGGCTATGCCGTCTCGATTCCTAGAAATATAGATGACATAGGAAGAATTTTTATACTTGGCATTTTCCATGCAGACATAATGAAGAAGATGACCGCTTCAACAACCTATGCATCAAGAATGGAGCCAAGAGAGCCATATGGAAATGTATACCACGCAGTAAGTGACATTATACAGGCATTTTACATACTAATAATGTTGATATTGCCAAACAAAATTCAAATAACAAAGATCGAGTAGATTGGATATTTCTTTTCGGTTTTTAAAAATTGATCGATAAGTAAAAGTATATTTTATGCCACACCATGAAACTAATACCTACATTTTTATTGTTACCTAATAAGGAGATTATAATTCTTCAAATCCTTTCTTAGATTACGCCTTCGATGGCCATGAAAACGATAACCTAAGATGGATGAACAACGACATCGCAGTTGTCAAAGTTGAAGATGAGTTCGATTTCACTCGTCGTGTCAGGGGATGTGACTTTGTACCCCGTCCTATTTGCTACAATAATCAGAGCAGTAAACTAGAAGACCCTGGCACACTTGGTTCGATCGCCGGTTGGGGTACCGTTGAGAAATATAATGAAGTAAGTATTCTTGAACTATAGTAAACCCTAAAACTCTTTTCTAAGTCAGGTAAAGTTGATGAACTAAAAATGAAGAATTAACGACATTTTAGTAATTTTACGTAAGTATAATATGGATTAATTGGGAAGTAGATATCAATAAAAGAGGAGAATATATTTTTTAATCACATAACTTATGTATGTACCTATGCTGGTCATCTTTTCAAAAAAGTTGGGTTCGGAATGCTAAACAACTATAACTAATCTGAATTGGATAACCCAATAGGCATTAGATGTTCTCGCGCCACTGGTCGGAGCGGTGCGACGACCTATCATTAATCTATGCCAATAGGTACCTATAGGTTACAAAAAGATAAGATCTCAATGTACCTGTATTGGTTGCAGCATCACACTGAAAACTACAAGCAAGATCTCCTGGAGACCTCAGTACGAATTATAACGAAGAAACGCTGCAAAAAGCGGTGGGGTCGCAGATACCACACTATCATAGATAATTACATGATTTGCACTAAAGATGTAGAGACAGACATGAGTGAGGTTTGCCAGGTCAGTTATCTACCATTTATAAGCTGACATGTTTGTTATTCAGAGAAATAGTATAGCGTTGACAGATTTTAAATCGTCCTTATAGTCAGCTTCAAAAGTAGATGATCACTTAGTTCCATTCAAGTGAAAGTTTGTTTAATTGGTCATCTACTTTTGACTTTTACCAATACGATCTTAAAAATAATTCAGCACATCTATCTAACCTAATATTATTATCAAGTAACGTATGTTCTGATGTTTAAAAATCCCTGAGTGCTATAAAAAACCATTCACCTCGAAAACGCGGGATGGAAGCTAGTTAATAATAAAAGAGTTTTGTGACTCAATGTAGTAATCTCTAGAAGTACTGATCTGACTCGGAAAATTAGAGTCCTGCATTTGGAAAAAATCGATAGTGTCGAAACTAAATACGAATCTCAAAAGTTGTTAACTTGATAAATTGATGGACCAGTTAGCGTGGTTGGTAAGTACTGATCTAACTCGGAAAATTAGAGTCCTGCATTTGGAAAAAATCGATAGTGTCGAAACTAAATGCGAATCTCAAAAGTTGTTAACTTGATAAATTGATGGACCAGTTAGCGTGGTTGGTAAGAAAAATACCACATCTCGTGGGATCGATTCCCACCCATGGCATTTGTGTGTATGTATTTAAAAAGTAGTCGTCTGGTTGTTGGTAGTAGCTTGGAATCAAATGGCCATGGGTGAAGAATGTCTCAGGATATTTATTTATTTGGAAATATATTGTTATCAGGAGAAGTATGTAGACTGTACGGATATAATAACTTCGGGGGAGTCAGATGAGGAAGGAAGGAGGGCGTATGATTCAAGTGAAATGATAGTACACTCAGCTTACCACAACGACTCTGGAAGGAGACAATACATTTCGAATGGTGGATTTTGTGAGGTATTCATGTGGATTCATTTAATGATACAATGTACCTACAGCAGTTTCTTTTTATGGTCAGTTTGGACTAAATTGATACTAAATTAAGCATAAGCAGGTTCTTGGTAGACACAATAAAAATGCTTTAAACCATTGACTCAATCATTTATACTTAAAAAAGCAATAAAAATAATAGTTTGGGGGAATCAAAAGGTTTTCAAAAAGGTTTCTTATTGCCCCAGTTTCTGGTGCTGTAATAAAAAAAACCCATTAACTGAAAAGTAAACTACAATTTTGTTGTAACTAATTATGATTAACACATGAAGATACTAGGTTTTTGAACCATTAGCAGGGTACATGTTCCACTAACAGTTTATTTATGATTTAGAACGACCATGGTGGTCCTCTTGTCTACGGCACGGGCACCAACTCGATCGCCATCGGAATCATATCGGCTTGTCTTGTCAAAGAGAGATCCAACAAATGTTACGGACCTTTCCTCTACACCAGCATCTATAAGAACAGGAATCTCATTAACTGTGCCATTTATAAGGATAAAGCGTAAGATACATCTTATCATTCATACCCAAAATCATATCTTCCACACATTTTTGTTTGTTTCAAGAAATAGCCTAAAAGATTTGGAAATAATGAATTACTTAAAAAATGTACTTATCTTTTTCAGTTACGATTGCAATAAGTTGTTTCGATCCACAATTACTCATACAGAAATTGAAATGAGCTGGATTGATCATCCGGATGGGTACGTAAATAATTTTAATTTACGAGATGAGGAGAATCTTATATAACAGTAGAATTTGTACGTTAGCTTCTTTTTTAAATTATATTTATTTATTTATAAGGTGAATCAAGATTGCATTTTTCAAAATGTTACTAAGTGGGTGGCCGCAGGTGAAAACGAGAATTTTATGGTTTAGGGAAGGATTCTCCCATGCATTTTGAAGATGATTAATTATCTTTATGTTCCAGTCCCGCTAAGAACGAAATTGCAATCATTGAAGCGAGAAGAGCACAAGAACTTCTGAAAAATCAGACAGCTACAAGTAATGGAACGAAAGATGAAATCAACGTTTACCAAGACAAGGTTGAACACCGTGATGGGATCATTATCAGAGCGTACAACAACACCAATGAACCACCAAATAACAAAACAACGACCTAATCAGTATAATTTGTAAAAAAATATATTTGATTCAATAAAAACCCAATGATATTTGTTATACCCACTCTAATTTAATTGACATACTAGCAGCTGTCCCCCGCATTCCACCTCGGGATCCTTATCTTTTCCCGGGATAAAGAGTATCCTAATTTTTATTTTAGGATGATAAAAATATTTTTAAAAAAGAATCAGTAGTTCACAAAATTGCCTATGCCTGAATTCAATCCATATAAAATATGATTATAGACAAATAGAGAGCCATCTCCTTTTTTAAAATCAATTTCTATATAGGTAATATACAAAAAGAGAAGGCCTGACTAACTGACTCATCAACGCCCAGCCCAAACCATTGCACCTAGAAAGCGCAATGTTTCCACAGGTGTTGTTTGACGAGGAATAGGAAAGGATTTTTCGAAATTCAATCCCTTAAGGAGTAAAAAAGGGTACTCAGTCCGTAGCCAAATTATAGTAAATGGTGGTGTGGAACACCAGTAGGTGCTAGGCAGATTTTTCAAGGTAACCCACCAACTAATGCCGTCGGATATACTACAATTAAAGTCAACTAACTATGAATAAGGAGATAAACTTTTTTTCACAATGTAAAGAATATCTTGTAGCGGACGTAAGCATAATTGTTGCCAATATTATGTACCTAACTATTGACGGATTGATGGAGATAGGTTCTATCTATAACATGGTTTAAAGATGTTTAGTAAAACGAATGTTTTAAATGAATCCATGTTACGTAATAATACAGATTGGATGGAACGCTTTTAGGTTTTCGTGGTATTAGTCCGCGTGCGTCCGTTTTTAACGCTTATATTGAGTGTCTGTACAGTACATACTCCTTTAGAACCTAATACCTACAGTTCGATCAAGTTCTGTTTAACGCCTCTTGAAGCATAAAATATGCAAAAACTTAATTGAAGTATGCAGGAAGTTACTAATTATATAAGTAGGTACTTTCTGCGACCAAAAGATAAATTAAAATTCCTCAGTGTTGCGTGAAATTAACTATTATGTTAACATTTAATTAAATTCAGATGAGAACCTCTTTTATGTTGGGACTTTCATGATGAATGGCATTTTTTATATTTTCGTCGCAATTTTAAACTTTTTAGGTAAGTCATATTCCTAAAGTAACATATATTTTTTTACAATTTATTAATTTGTACTTATTGATTTTAGATGTTTACGCTACATTAGAAGTGGCAACTACTTTACCACCTAACATAGATAAATTGTTAAATGAAACTCGAAGAATTATCAATGGACAAGAAGTTACTGAAGGTAGACCATACATGGTAAGTAATAATCAAAAACTCAATGAAAATGATGTACAATGTAATTTAATTTACCCATGGTAGTCTGCTACTGCGTGACTCATTCATAGGTGCACTCAGCCTGAGAGGCATAGGAAACAGATATATGACTTATACAACCTTAATTTTAGTACTTATACTCACACAAAACCTGAAACTAGTTTGTTTAGAATCGACTTATATTTGTTCAAATATTTGCAAAACTATGAATTTACGGCGAAAATCTCAAGTATTAAAGTTTCATCAAAATCCATTCAGTATTTTTTGAGTCAAAGAGTAACAAAAAATTTCGCATTTAAAGAAGAAAGATATGTACCTACCTATACACGCTGAAATTATATACCACAGAACAAATAAAAAAAGTAAAAGGAGCGTACGTAAACAATAGTCTCCAATGAAGTGAAGCAACGTGCGTGACCTGCACCTACGTTATCCCGCGTGATTAGCGTCGCAAAGGAACGCGATGGGCTTCCTTTTTCAAATTCAGCTTCCTTTTTTGCTTCACTTTAAGTGCGCAGGGCTCTGTCTACCTTTTATATTTGGTCTGAGTTACACACCTTACAGGGTTTAGTGGACTTCGTGAAATACTCAGTTATATTTTAAACATTTCAGGTCTATCTGAAACTTCCTAAAAGTAATAAAAAGCAGAGTAAATACGGTTCATGGCTGTGCGGAGGAGTAATCATTCATGAAGAATATATACTCACTTCAGCTGCTTGTATTGAAGATGCAGAACATTTCTATGTCGTTTCAGGGACATACAAGTAAGATTATAGCCTCGGGACTGGAGGTTTGGGGTCTGAGCCCTTCTCTTCTAAGGTTGTGGGATCGATTCCCACTTGGACGAGAAAATTAAGATTTTATGTCTAGGATTAATTTATCATGTCTAGGATTCATACGAATACGTTCACGGACTCAAAGATCTGTCCTTAGTGGGAATCGAAACCAGGACTTGTGGCGTGTCACCACAGAGATCTTAACCAATAACGCCAACTGTTTTAAAATAACGCATTTGTTAATCACTTATCTGTTTATTAATGCAAGCTTTGCTTAGTATTTTATTATTAAATTGACGTGATGAAGACCGCCAATTCGAACCCTACAAAGATCATGAGGCACTGTAGCACATTGGTACATACAGTACTTTGTATAATCCTGGCTGGTTACCACTCTCAAGCCGGTGTATTTCGGCAGTCGCCTCCTAGGTTTTGTAAACGTCAATAACGCATTAGTAATTCCCTAGACTTGCATACCAATATTTTCAGAAGAAAGTAAAGGACCTAGTATTTATAATTAACATTAGAATAGTCTTGTCAAATAACAAAAACAAGCAATTTTCTTTGGCAATTTTAGATACGCTGATGATGATGATAGATATTCAAATCCTTGTATCAAAAACGGAGCCAAGAAAGCTATCTGGAAGTGTGTTCCTAAAAGTAAGTCAAAGAAGCCATTAAAGGTTCCACATTAGAGTTCAAAATTCACTAACCTGTTTGTTTTCAGACTACGTTTTTGATGGCCATGAAAATGATAACATTAGATGGATGAACAATGATATAGCTGTAGTCAAAGTCGACGACGGTTTCGACTTTCAACGGAGAGTCAGAGGCTGCGATTTCATTCCTAAGCCTATTTGCTATAATAATCAAAGTCAGACTTTGGAGAATCCTGGTACTACTGTTTCTATTGCTGGGTGGGGTACTACATCGAGGTATAACGACGTAAGTAAAAAAAGAACATAAAAACAAAGGACAGTAGTAAAAAATGATTTTACACTATTCATTTACATTTCAGTGGGTATCTAGAAGAAAAGACAACCAACAGAATCTATTGGAGGCTTATGTTGACATCATATCAAAGTCTAGGTGCAAAAGACGCTGGGGGAGTCGCTACCATAATATTATTGAAAACTATATGATTTGCACTAAAGACATCGGTCAAACCATGTCGGAGATTTGTAATGTATGAATTATTTTTTGTGATAATATTCTTGATTGTCATCTTACTTGTTAGTGTTTGTTTGTCTGTCCTTCGTGTCGTAAATGTGAAGCATAGGGTACTTTTAATCCAAGAAATTCCGGGGAAAACGAGTGTAAAAAGCTAGTAAACTCATAAAAATCTTCCGCAGTTTCACCCGCGTTCCCGTGGGATCTTATCTTATCCCGGGATAAAAATATAGCCTACGTTAATCTAGAATAATGTAGCATTCAAATGGTGAAAGATTTTAAGTTTATTCGTTACATACATACACACATACATACAAATCTTTCCTCTTTATAATATTTAAAAGAAAAGATAGGGCCACACAAGAAAATGAGATAATTGTGATATAAGACATAATGTGTGTTATATTACTACAAATAGTAACGCGGTATAATTTACAGGAAAAATATGTAGACTGCCAAGACATAAACTATTCAGATGAAGAAGACGCGAGGAGATCAGTGAAAATTCCAACAAATCTCATTATGCATTCCGCTTATCATAATGAGTCGAACACATCAATAGATAAAAAAGGAAGAAGGCATAGTCCACCGACGGACGGCGGATTTTGTGAGGTATTTATTAAGTACCTAATGAAAGTGTAATCCAATCTTGCATCGAGTTCGATAACTGGGATTTCACACAGCAGCTACCTAATTGAACTATCTTCCATTTGAATCATGATGATTTTTTAAAGACATTGGAAAGATTAATCCAGAGTTTTGGTATTGTTTCTAAAGTTGGATTTTTAATTAACCGTACCGACAGATTTGACAGCTATTTCATAATTCAGAAATTATTTTTTAAAAGGATGACTGAGAATACGTGTAATCGCTGACATTAGATTGACTATTATTGGTAAAAAGTGATATGGTCAAACCCATAGATTATTAATCGCGAGGACCTATACTAAATCTATGGGTCAAACCATTAATCAGTAATCTTAATCACATTGCGCTCGTAACTGTCAGTTTACTCCAGCTAATTAAACATCTGACTTTAGTTGCCAGTATTGCTGGAGGTTCTAAACACGAAATAATTCGAGATGTTTCTATGAACATGGAATGTAATATTCTTGCCTTCTTGATTTATAATACGATTATAGATTATTTATTGACCAGAAACATGTTTTACAACACATGGCTAATTTACTTTAAAATTGGAAGCGCCAACAATTTTTCTGATATTACCTTCCTGTTTAGAACAAGTTTAAAATATTTTCTAGAACGATCACGGCGGTCCTCTTGTCTATGGTACGGGAGTCAACTCAATTGTCATCGGCGTTATCTCTGCCTGTCTTGTTAAGGAGCGATCTAACAAGTGCTACGGGCCATTCCTCTACACGAGTGTCTTTAAGAACAGACAGTTCATCTCTTGCGCAATTTATAAGGATTTGGAGTAAGTATGCAATTTTATACTTTAATAATTCCAAAATAAATTCCAGATTTACTTTAATCGATGTTTCTTTGCAGACCAAAATGCCGACGTCAATTTAGATCAGGCATAACGCACGATGAGAAAGTGATGTCTTGGAAGAATCATCCAGATGGGTAAACAACACGGTTATATTATTTAGGTCAAGTAATGGCGTTAGTTAATCGCAGTTAAGAAATAGAAGGTTTACTCAAATGCAACCTGACAAACTACACTTTATTTATTAACAGGCCAGCCAAAAATGAAATAGTACCAGGAAGTGGATCAGCACCCCTCATTGTTCATCGAGCTCGCGATACCACGGTTGACGCGGTAGGCGACAAGGTGTTTTCCGGAGGTGGGTTTATTCTTCGAGGAGTAAACGATACGAAAAACTTAAATGTTAATGCAACAGTAAAAAAGTAAGTTAATTTACAAAGTGGCAAATAAAATGGTTATATTGAACAGTTGTTTTATTACTTTTTTGTAGTTTTAAATTGAAACTCCTTAACGTTAACATTAATTAGTCGCTGTAGAATTTAAAAAAATACGATTATGATATAGGGCCTTTTAAGAACTATAATCAAGTGTAGTGCTTTTAAGGGACGAATGTATAGGTCATAAGTATTTCTCAAAAAAGATAAAACAATATTTTTTTGCATCTTTAAAGAAAGTATCAATGGACCTTATATAGAATAGAAGGGTAGTAATGTAGGTCGAAGTAACAGAAGTAACCTACCACCGTTTCGGAAGTCAGCCTTTAACTGAAAAGAACCGGCACGAATCTCAGCAAGATATTGTTTTATAATATGACCATTATGACTGTCGTGGGTCGAATCCTAGAATGAGCTTGAGTTTTCGTTGAAGGAAAACATCGTGAGTCAACCACAGTACGGTGGTAGGATACTTTGTAGTACCTACTCGACTGACTGACTACCACCCTCAAGTTGAAAATCTGTCGCCAAGCACCTGTTGGTGTGTTCCAGCAGTTCCATTTGAGAACCAATTGCATTTATGGCATTGTAAAGGTCGACAACACATTGACAATCCTCCTGGTATTGCTAATGTCTGTAGGCGATGGTAATCACATACCATCGGGTGACGCGCCATCTTGCTTGTCAGAATTGTGGTGTAAAAAAAAGACTAACATCATTGCACTAAAACAGCGTTATATTGAAGGAGCTTTCTACCGGTTTTTCTAAAGGTTGTGTAAACCGCTTACCATCAGGCGAGCCAAATGCTTTTAGATATTGACCGATGGTAAAAATATGTAGATCAAATTAATGTGCAAAAGAACTTTATTGCTGGACATATTAAACTAGGACTTTAGTCGGTGACTACTTGCGTGACAGGTACATCTTGTACATGGACCAAGACGGTACGAAAACCCAGAGGGAGATAACGTGCGGGGTTCCGCAGGGGTCGGTGTTGGGCCCCCTGTTGTGGAATCTTGCATACGATGCGGTTCTGCGTGTCGACCTTCCCGCTGGCGTAAACGTCGTATGCTATGCAGACGACACGTTGGTAGTCGCCAGCGGAGACTCCTTTGAGAGGACCAAGGAGCTCGCCGAGCTTGGGGTGGAAGTCGTCGTGGCCAAAATTCGCGAGTTGGGTCTTGAGATAGCGCCTCACAAGACAGAGGCGCTATGGTTCCACAAACTGCCACGGAGTAGGGAACCACCCGACTCGCGCGTCCGTGTGGGTGAGTCGGAAGTCGGGGTGGGGCGGTACATGAAGTACCTGGGTCTCACCCTGGACAGTCGCTGGGGCTTCGAAGAGCACTTTGATCGCCTTGTCCCCCGAATCGAGAGGGTAGCGGGTGCTATGCACAGACTGCTGCCCAATCTCGGGGGACCGAGAGAGGAAGTTCGCTGCCTCTATGCGGGGGTCGTACGGTCCGTAGCCCTTTACGGGGCGCCCGTATGGGCGAGGAGGCTGGCCATCCGACGTTGTAGAACAAAAATCTACAGCGTCCAGCGAAGGATGGCCCTACGGATCGTACGAGGATACCGTACAGTATCCTTCGAGGCGGCAACTGTTCTGGCTCGCTTTCCGCCGCTGGACATCCTGGCGGACATGGATGCGAGGGTCTATGACCGGATCCGCATCGTCCGACAAAGTGGTGGAGGCGAACCAGAGGAGGCGATCAAACGGCAGGAGCGAATTATTGCGTTCGGGACGTGGCGCGCGAGGCTCCGCGAGGAGCGGTACGCGCGCAAACGCGTCATCAGAGCAGTCCTGCCGGTCTTCGAGGCCTGGACACAGCGACAAGGTGGACGACTCACCTACAGACTCACACAGGTACTCACCGGGCACGGGTGCTTCGGTGATTATCTGTGTAGGATCGGACGAGAGGCGACGGCGGCCTGCTTCCACTGTGGTGGGAGCGACCAGGATTCCGCAACGCACACCCTAGCAGTGTGCCCCGCTTGGGAAAACGAGCGGCGGGTTTCTCCCTACCAGCAGTCGTGTCGGCGATGCTGAGCGGGGATACGGCGTGGAGGGCCGTAGCCACCTTCTGCGAGACCGTCATGGTCCAGAAGGAGGCTGCTGAGCGGGATCGGGAGCGGACCGATCCTGCCCGGAGACGACGCCGCCGGGGCGCGGGCGTGCCTCGCCACGGCCCTCCTGCCCAGTAGCTGGGGCTTAGAATTGCAGCTACGGTGCTCCCCTGCCTGTCGTAAAAGGCGACTAAACGGGGACCTTCGGGGCCGTGGGCAATTAGGGCGGGGGCCCTGAGCGCCCTGAAGCGGCCTCGAGGAGGATGATGGGTCGCCGTGGTAACGACCCATCGTGCGATAGCACAGCGATGATGCTGGGGGGAGGTATCACGCTTCCCCTGGGACGGGCTATCAGCGCCGCGCGTGGAGGGGGTTGAGTATGAGTTCTGCACGAGAACCCAACCCCCTTTACAGCGCAGATGGTGACCACCGTGGGGTTTTAGTCAGTAAAAGTCTGACATAACCCGACTGCTGCCCCCCTTGAGCAGTCGGGTATCCTATGAGGATTTCCCCACGTAAAAAAAAAAAAAAAAAAAAAAAAAAGGACTTGTATTGTGACGTTAGCCAGATTGTAGTGATTATTAATAATAATTTAATTATTATCAGTTTTATAATATAAAACATGCGAGAACTTATAGAAATAAATGAAAACGGCCAAGTGTATCTCAGACACGAATCTCAGTGTTTACCTAGGACATAGGAAAAGTTATTTAAGTAAAGAGTTATTTAGTTATCAAACGGATTGAAACTGATCTATCGACGCGATATCACAGAATTACTGAAAGGCATACACACAGAAACAAAGGTCCTATTTTTTGTTTTGTTTCAAGGGTTAAAGATAAAAATAAAACCAATTCAACTGACCATTAAAAGAGTACAAATGCAATCAAAATATTAATTCCCTAACATATTATCTAGAATTGATTATTTTTGAAATTAAATTACATAGTAATAATTAAATTTGTCCGAATATTTAATAATTAAAATCGTTGATGCGTAAAAACGTTGGCGATTGTCCACAAAATTGATATCCACATAAAATTTGGATTCTGAACAAATAATTATCGACGATCTTTCTAGGATCGCCCCGTGTCACAATATGACGAATTTTTGGCTCTTTTATACTGCTATTGCATTGGTCATTGGTAAGAAATAAATTATGATTTCTACATTCAAACTGGTATTTAGATATTTTTATTAATACCTAAACATAAAATAAATTGCATTTTTTACGTAACTTTGTTTATTGAATGAAATCCTTCAAGACGAAATCTTTACAGCCATTTACAGATGAAAGTTTATAATTGTTAAAATACAGGTACTGCAATTTCCAACTCAACAAAATTAGAAGATGCAGCAGAAACCACACAAAAACCGCTTCCTTTACTTTTTACAACTGAAAAGGTCTCTAATGATAAACAAAATAGCACCAACGCTACAGAACTTGGGGATATCGAAGATGAAGGCTGGGAGTTCGAAAACACCACATCAGTAGATACTAGAAGAATTCTATACAGCAAAAGGGTACAGCCCGGGAAGAAACCGTATATGGTAAGAGATTTTATAACATGAGTTTATAAATCTTCTTTATGATTGAGCTCGAAGTTGATTTTTTCAATCATTCAAATATTATAGGTGCTGATTCAATTCTTAATAAACTAGTTTCACATCTCATTCTTATAAACCTCAATGATAAAGGATAGAAAACTTTTAAAGCGATCAACAGGGACTAAATACCACCGATGGGGATTACATTAACGTTGAAAACAAGCAATCGAACTACCTTGACAGGGTATCATTCCATAATCGTTTTTGTTAGAAAGATATTCTTATTTAGTGAGACTAAATTAGTTGAGTTTATAAATAACGGGACAGTTAATACTCAGAGAACGGCACGGCAAAGGCACGTTCCTAGTTCATACTGTAGGTATTCGAAGTCTTACGCGTATCGCGCATAATACTATCCCAAAATAGGTATTTCATTAAATGGCAATGTGCCTAGGAACTTATTGTGCAAGTAAGGTGATTACTAATAAGGATCCACACAAATATGCGGCTCTATAAGCTAAACACGAATCGAGTGAGTATCACCATTGTCATAATGAGGATCAATTAATTGTATCAGAAAAAAAAGTGATTCCCTATGCGCCACCACCGTCGGCGTTTCATACACAGCAACCGCAATTGAATACGGTAAACGATATCAATTCAAGTATGCATACAACATCGGGGAGCAAGTGGTACAAGTGGCGTCCCAAGCCTATATTGAACTCCGAAACGAAACCGTTTTGTTTGAATTGGGGATTTACAATTATCTAACGTTAATTGTAGAATCAGAGAGAATTTTAATCCCTTTTTTCTATCTAATTCCTTCTTCTAGCTAAATATCTGAGGATCCTGCTTTAAGCTTCCTTAGCAAAAACAAATTATGTACAGGTTTACCTCCAACTAACGAAAGATTCAGCTAAAGCACACAAGTATCGCGGCTGGTTGTGCGGAGGTGTCATCTTGGATGCCCACTACGTGCTCACTTCAGCAGCGTGTGTTGAAGACGCAGACAAATTCTACATCGTCTCGGGAACCACTAAATTTGTCGACAGCTTCGACTATAAATCTGACGACTGTGTATGCAGGAATAGACGCAGAGTTGTATGGAAATGTATTCCTAAAAGTGAGTACCTTTTTATAGAATTCACAGTGGCAATAATTTTTCATAAATAAATAATACAGTAAATAAATATTGCTAATCCATTTTGATTACTCACCAATAAGAATTTAGTTAATGAAGAAGAAATATTATCAATAAAAGCTTTAAAGCACTTTGGCAAATCCCCTGGTATTGCTAATGTACATTTATTATCATTATTAATCATCAGGTACCTGCAGACTTCTGATATAAAAAACCTTATTTTTAAACTTACTACCTTAGTACCATCAAATCGACAGTTGTTAAATATTTTTCCTTTATATCTTAGACTACAAGTTCGACTTCCAAGACAGCATCAAATGGTCTTCCAACGACATTGCCATCGTTAAAGTGGACAAGCCTTTCAAGTTCGGTGTTACCGAGAAAGGTTGCGAGTTTGCCACTGATTTCGTATGCTATAATAATGTGAGCAGGGACATGGAGAAACCAGGCACAAAAGGAGTTATCGCTGGTTGGGGAAGCGGCAGTAATTTTAGAGAGGTAAATTTATAAAGCATGCATTTAAGCTTTTCTGGGATGGATATACCTAGATTCGTTTTTACGATAGATATGGTTTTGCTTATTATTCCAATATTCTATATAACGCAAGCGCTGTTTGATTTTTAGGGTGTATACAGACGTCAAAGTGAAGTACATATTCCAGAGAACGCGAAGTGTCTTCAAGAAGCTAAAGTTTGCATTATGGATAACGAACAGTGTGCCAAGAAATGGGCGCAGAGGTTCAGGAGCATAATCACACAATACATGATTTGCACGAAGGACGTGATGAGAAAACTTAGTGAGATTTGTGACGTATGTATTATCCTACTAATATGTATAATTTTAAATCCTAAAATATAAATCTTAGTAGGCATCTAAACTTAAATCATTTTATAGAAACGATACGCCAACTGTACGGATGTGGAGGTTCGAAGATTTCAGGAATCTACAGGCGGTACTGGTACTGGAGTGTCGACTAAAACATTTAATATTGACTTAGGAAGACACCTCAGAGATCCTGATGATTACACAGCAAGACGGTCTTCTACTCAAGGTGGATTTTGTGAGGTAACCAACTTCTTACTTTATACTTTGCAAACATTTGAAAACATATGAATTTAAAAACAGGTAAAAAATATGGGATAAGTGGATATTTATTAATATTTTGTTGGACTTCTAGAATGACCACGGTGGCCCATTGATTGTCAAGTACCAGGGAAGGGAGCGAGTGATCGGTGTCATATCAGCTTGTAAGATCGACCCGAAGAGTCACAGCTGTCACGGGCCTTTCTTATACACTTCAGTTTTCAAGAACCGCCAGTTTATCTCATGCGCTATAAACAAAGACGTTGAGTAAGAAATAATATCATAACTTTTTTGGTAAAGATATTTCTACAATCTGATTCGATTGATGATATACAACGAAACTGTAAGGATAAATAAAATGATATTGAGCTTAAATATGAAAGTATTTTTTATAAAGAAGATGAAATTGCTTCCAGGAATAACTGCAGAAGAGTCTTCCGTTCGGGAATTACTCATGAGGAATGGTCTGTGAATTGGGATAATGTTGAGTGAGTATTTAAATCAGAACATTACAAAAATATATAAACAAAATAGATAAATACACGAGTGAGTAATATATCTATTTTTAGGGAAGATGATGGTGATATCAAAGTTGAGTAAGTGTAAATAACTTGTTGTGTGTGGGTGGTGGTAGAATGACTAGTTATATTTTTACGATGCCTAACAACATGTTATTGATTAATTTCTAGCGGTGATAAAAATGATAAATCATCTGACGATAGGTAAGATTATAACTATTAGTCATATTTTCATCTCCAATTATAACTTTAACTATCAGTAAAATCCTATAATCCCATAAAAAATATTTACAGTGACGACGATAGAGATGTCCTGCGAGAAGCGAGGTAAGGAGATCTTTTAACCAATTATTGTTAATCTCATCTCATAATAAAAATTAAATTTCAGTAAAAACAAAACAAAAACCGAAAAGAGAGAGAAGAAAAAAGATACCAGTTCAAGCAGTGAAGAAGATGCAAAAGTATCTGCTACAAAAGTCAAAGAAGATAAAAAAGAAGAAAATAAAGGAGATCAAGTGAAACAGAAACATAAGAGCAAATCAAAGAAAAGCAAGAAACACGGTAAATCGAAGACCGAAAACAAAGAAGGAAAAAAAACACAGAATAAAGGCGAAGTGTTCTACGAATCTAGTAAAGATGAAAATGTTAATGAACCTAATGAAGATTAAGAGCTTCTATGAGTAAATAAATAGTTTTCATTTAATATTAAACAACAAATTACATAGATTGCAACATATTACATTTGGGTTTTGATATATGCAATAGGTTCCCTTTAAATACCTAGATTAATGAAATTATGCGAATACAAATTATAGCGGTTGGTCTACAAATTAATTCTACGAGTAGGTATAATATTACACAAATAAAATGCCAGTTATTTTTAGCGGTTTATAAACAATATGACATACCAACAAGGATGTTTAGAATAATCGTTTATCCAAGCTCAATAACCAAGTCGAGTTTTAGGCAGGCGATAAATTCTAGATCTTTCTTACAGTCGCCAGGATTCTTGTAGAAGTTTATGGTAGCTTGGTAACGGCCAGCGTTGTTACCGTTTATAGGCAAGTCATCGGTGTCCAGAATGAAATCGTGAATCGGATATTTACCCTAGAAAAATATGAAACTAGATTTCACTCGAAACCAGGCGTGTTCCACTGAGTCACTTATTCTTCGTAACGATGCAGGGTACCTACTTTGTAGTAGCCCACTGGCCACCCTCCAGTTGAACATCTGTCGGCAATCACCTAACGGTGTATTCCGACAGCTGCACTTGAGAGCCAGTTTCCTTTTAGGCTTTGTGTGCTTACCACCTACGGCCACATCATCAATATAGTGAAATTGCGGTCAAACACAACTTATACAAAGTAAAATAAAAAGTGAATGAATTTTTAAATAAAAAAAAGATGTTTTTAGATTATCGAGATAACCGTCTGGAAAAATAATTTAAACACTTACAGCGTCAAAAGGGCACTCATCCGGCACTCCGCAGTACTTCGTGTAGGAATGATAATTACTATCAGGATTTGTGATCTCGCCGCACAGGTCGCATATCTCATGTGAGAACATTAACTCGTACCTCCCCGAAGCTTCCTTCTCCACTTGAAGTATTACCTACAACGATATACGATATTATGACCCGCCGGTGAGCCTGTCACGCCACATCAGTTCGTGGGTTCGATGCCCACTCAGAAACAGTCTGTTCGTCCTGAGTCTGAGTGGAACTATCTATTCAAAATGTTGTATTCAGTAGTACATCATAGTACTTAGTATATCAGTTATCTGGTTTCCATAGTAAAAGCTCTGCTTAGTTTCTATTCTAAATCTTCTGAAATAAAAGTAATATTATTACCACAA
This sequence comes from Ochropacha duplaris, assembly GCA_951361185.1. Lineage (NCBI taxonomy): Eukaryota > Metazoa > Arthropoda > Insecta > Lepidoptera > Drepanidae > Ochropacha > Ochropacha duplaris. The sequence goes on along the minus strand of OX592713.1, from coordinate 4,677,775 downwards.
GAATGAAAAATCATTGTATTACTGGTAAAAGTACAAAACTTACCATTGTATTTTGGTCCAAACCCTTCAGAAAATTTACATTGCCTACCAAAAAGGCAGCAGACTCATTGTGCCTGGACACAGATATGTCGGACGTGTCCACAAACGCTACGCTCTCATCGTCTGGACACACGTATACAGGAGAATCGAAGTTTAGGACGTATTTGAGAGACTGTCAGGAGAAATATTTTAAACCTTAGTATTTACATAATATTTTAAAACGTTCAGTGCTTGAAATGTATAGACATTATTTGGAGTTACATAACTAATATTCAAGTTTAATTATTTTTAACTTCCCCGCGATTTCAACCATATTTTCAACATGTAAAGTAATCTGTAGCACTCAGGGAGTTAGTGAAAGAATTTTCAAAATCGGATTATTCGTTTCTGAGATTACCTCCTAGTCTCCTACAAACATTACCTCTTTATATTATTATCCTATACCTACCTATAGATGATATAGGTCAGATAGATAGATATAGGACATAGCAAATCAAGCACATATCACTTTTCGAATTCCATGTGAAATTTTACATTAATTAATTAACCATTATTAAATAAGTAAATATTGAAATAGAACTTGTCTATAACACTTACTCGTTGTGAACCAGGTCCTTGACAATAGCAGCATCCCACGAAATACAACCAAAAAATTACACCTAACATTTTGATCTCGTCGAAACGCAATAAAATATAACTCTAAACGATTCAATTTATAAAAGCAAATTGCGTGTACAAAATCTGATGTAGCAAGGAAATGTATTATTAAATATGTTTAACATGTTATATGATAAAATCAGAAACAATTCTATAGATGTAATGTATGGTAGGTACGTTAAATAATTAGGTATACAGTCATCTAGTTAGTCTATGGGAAAATATACGTGTAAATAAAACATTACAAATTACTATAAAAATAGAATTTAATTTGACCTCCAACCTCTAAATGACAAAATGTTAAAATACAATCACAACATTAAAGTTTCAAATGTAAGTTACTTACTAGCAATATTTATATTAGATATCTAGAGGTAGTTACCTAATTCGTAAGATCTTAATATAGGTGAGCAAAACATAAAAGAAACAAAAAAGTAAAGTATTTAATAAATTTATTAAAAAATTAAAAAACAAAAAAAACGCTCATCCATGCTGCTCCATCCCAACGTTATAAGGTTACAAAATAAACAAGTAAATAGCATGTGTTAACAAGTTATATACATAAATATAATATTATATTATAGTGCTTAAAATTGCAAGTGAGGAATAACAGTTAAATTGGGACACAGCGCTTATGCACGCGAGTGTACCTACCCTACTGAGACTAACGTTAGAAAAATGCTTACGGTAAATGTAACTGATAAAGCTATTATATTATGCAGCCCAATAAAACTAAAAATTTCGAAAAATATATTAATAAAAAACGAAACTTCTATATAAAATACATCTTTATGTTTTTACGCTAAAGGAGACCAATTACACGCGAACAACGTTCACATAATGTCTAAATAGTTAATAGTTTTAAATATATTATATTAAAATGTCTATATATTACTTTTCAAGTCTTAAATTACACATAACCTAATACTGAAAAAGTAACTTTGACATACACTTAGTGTTCAAAATATTTATACCAACTCACTTTCATTCGATATGTGAAATGACATCAATTTATTAGACCAAAAACGAAAGCTGACAAAACTGAATTTATCAAATTAAAATATCAGGAGGATAATGAAGTTGGCACAAATATACAACAACAATAAAAACGGAGGCCCAAAATACGTATTTCTTCAAATAAATACTCTTATCACTAATCAAATCCTCTCAAACTAATTTCTAATATTAATTTGGGGCTCCGTTCTTGTAAGCACCTTATAATATTAAAATATATTCATCTTTTTAGCATTCAATCTATACTAATATACTAAAATATAGCTTCTTTTCGTAACAATTATGGAAGAATGCTTAACTGTATTTTGCAGAAAAAGAAAATGAGGAATCGTAATAAATTCTCCATAAGAAGTTTATTACAGACTAAATTGTAGACTAGAGAATAACTAAAACGTTCATAAAGATATATTTTCGTTAAGTGTTTTTATTATAAATAGCTCACTCTCTCAACGCGTGCCGTCCCGTGCAAGAACAAAAACCATCGAGCGAACAAACGTCCGAACTATCGACAACAACTAAAATCGAACCTTCGCTTCTGATTCTCTTAAATTCATATTACTTGTTACTTGAAAATATAACAAACAATCATTACCTACTACAAAGTCAAGACGTAATAGCTGCCTGCGAGCACAAAAATGCATTTCTACAAGTAAATCATGGCTTATACAGTGATGTTATTTATTTGGAAGTAACATGAAATATGCGGTACAACTCTTTAATTCTCGGGACGGCACAAAGAAAAATCTACCTAAATACTAAACAAATTAGTATCGGAATGCGACAGGAAACCCGTCCGTCCGTGTGCAACCAAGCGAGCAACGTTTACATGAGTGTTTTAAAAGTAATTATAAGGTAGTCGTTATCAAAACATCGAGGGGTAATTAGCGTCGGTCGCTTCGGCAGTCGGCTTGTCTCGCCAGAAGTCAATGAACCTGAAATATAAACTATTTGTTATAACGCGATGATAGCTCAGTAGTGACGTCAGATACCGCGGCGAAGGTCCGAATCCTACAATGAATTTGAGCTTTCGGTAAAGGAAAACATCATGAGGAAACCACAGCACGGTGGTAGGGTACTTTGTAGTACTCGACTGGCTGGCTACCACCCTCAAGTTGAAAATCTGTCGCCATACACCTGTTGGTGTGTTCCGGCAATTCCACATGAGAGCGAGTTTGCTTTTAAGGCATTGTAATAAGGTGTACAACACATTGGCGATCCCCCTGATATTGTTAATGTCTATAAGCGATGGTTGTCACTTACCAGCAGGTGATAATAAAAAACACTAGAGCCAGTCAACGTTTTCCAACTCCTTTGCGGTCTTTTGATCAACCTTATGTTGTAAAACGTAGTTGGTTGGTAGGGTACATTGTAGTACTCGACTGGCTGGCTACTACCCTCAACTTGGAAATTTTTCACCAAACACCTTTAAGGCATTGTAAAAAGGTCGAAAATACATTGGCAATCCCACGGCAATGGTCATTTACCATTAGGAAACCAGCCTACCTGTTGTCAGACCTCAGACATAAAAGATTATAAAAAAATACATAAGAGGTGACCTAGGCGGAGTATAGAAAGACTGATAAAGTAGTTCTTACATCGGACAGATGAAAAAACCATTGCTAAAAGAGTGAAAGAACAAATGCCAGATGCCTGCTGAAAGAACCGCTAGGCAAATATATCAGATATAAATAGACGAACACTTATTGAAATCTGGATCAAACCATTGGATTGAGCTTCATAACCCATTTTTTTTCCGTTGACATCCAGATCGACATTTCTATCCTAGAAATTGTTCGAGGTCAGACATTTTTGTGAATGAACATCTGTTTTCAGCTTAAGTGTCAAAACGATGATTTATATGGAGTTTTGTATGAAATACGTACTTGTGACGTCATAAATATACACAATCAAAAGACCTACTCTTTGTCGTTAATTTGGGAATTAAAAATCATAGAAAGGCGGAAATGTATTTACAAAAAATAGTATTTCAGCTGTGAAGAACCTGAAATAACCCAAGGTAATTATTGAGGAACTGAACTGGAATACAAATAATACAGTACCTCAGCGACAGGCAGCGGCTGGTGAAGCTGGTGCTGCTGGTGCGACTGGCGCGGCGGCGCGGGCTCCACTAACAGCAGGCGCGGCTTATCGTCCCGTTCTTCCCCCTCCCCGGCCCCGGTGGCCCCGGGCGGGGACCCACTGCCCCCCACTGACATCTCAGCCAGAGCTGTCAGCACGCTGTCCATGTTTAATGTTGACGCAGTGTCACCTTCACCCTGTATTTACATCACCAGAAATTTAAGTATCGTTTTAAAGTTCTATCTATCTAAAGGTTTTTTTAAGGCTTTGTATCTAGACCTTTAAGCCATAACTTCAGTATGTAAAGGTTACCTGATGATCACGATTAGTGATAAGGTAGCATAATACAAGGTAGGCCTATGAAGTTGCTTTCTGCAATACTGGCCATTTGAAATGTAATTTATGTATGGCTGGCAATAAATTCTAAATTCAAATTAATTTAATTGAAAAAATGTGGTATTATTTTTTCAAATTCAGTCATTTGTTTATTGATTTGTGCTTTGTTTTCACTGAATTTGTATCTCTTTCAGTATGGACACGAGAAAAATACGAGTAATAGGGTATTTGACTACAATGAAAATATAAACAGTTGTTAGCTTAACAGTAAACATTTTTCTAAACCAATTTAGCCATCGTAATCATTGAAAATATGTATGACGTTTAGAAGAAATCATAAATTAAATGGGCCACGTGATTGAAAACGCTCGGTACTGGCCGATTATGAGTGTGACGTCACCTGCTTGTAAACAGCAAAATGGAAACTGTAGTTATGAAAGATCTAACGTATTACGTTACGATATTTTACAAGTTACAAGAAATGAGATGGCCCAATCAAGAGGCTAAGTGCAGTAACAGCCCAGCTTAACAAACAAACACGGTCCCCTATTTTGATTTATTTACTTATTGTTCTGCGTTATACCAATAAAGAGTTATGTTATCTATGTACAAATACAAATTTGTATTCGTTATCTAAGTGGAATACATATTATTTGTATGTTCTTAAATTATTGCATAGTTTAAATCATATTCGATGTAATGAAATGTAGTCTGTACAAATAGAGATCTGGCCTTTAAATAATTCAGATCAATGAAAATCATAAATATAGCAATTACATGAATACACAGATATCTTACCTTCTGAGGTGAAGGTTTGAAGAAATGTAGATAACAGAACCCGCGGAAGCCCTTGAAAGAAAACATAATTCATTAGAGTTGATCAAACCTTTTTGTCGTCCACTAGTTAACCAGCAAAGACATTAATTTTTTACTATCTCCAAACAATTTTATTTATTTATTTAAACAATTATTGGTTAAAACATTTTAGGTATATATCCAACGAAGACTCCTTAATTTATTTGAGGGTGAGCTCAGTATAAAATGCAAACCCACGTTCTTACTTTTTTTAATAAGGTTTTTGGCTTTGTATCTAGACCTTTAAGCCATACGTTCTTAGTCATTCGTCGATACTACAGACTATCATTGCCTTAAATTTACATTACAACAAAATAATAACAATAGTAAACGTCCGAAACAGATAAGGAATTTTATATTATTTAATAAAATTTTACAATAAATAAATTAAAAATGGCAATACCTTCCACACCATAATCTGTGGTTTGACGCCGCGCTCGGACAGCGCTTGCTTCAAATCACGCACTCGCGTGTTCGGGCTTATGTTAGATATCTATAAAAAATAAACGTCACACGTAAATAAACGATCACGTAAATTACATGATATACAAGATTAGCACTATTTACATGCCAAGTTTTATCCAAATTCGTTCAGCCATTATAGCTTGATTGAGTAACAAATATTACCATAATTATCTTAGCTTAAAATATGGTCATTTTTTTATATCATAGGTAAACTGGGTTCTTTTCCGAGATTTACCTGAGATTTTAGGATAAAAGAAAGATATTTCTATGCCTTAACACGCAAACATAATTATTTAAACAACAATAAAGAGAACCATATAATATTTCTGAAAAGCGGCGACATATTAATATAATCATACCAAAATACTAGAGGCTTTTACAGAGAACTTAAACCAATAAAAACATAATTTTACTAAGTCAAAATTAATAGAAATAATATACATATATTATGCTCATGTAACAAAAAATTGTTACAGAACTAAATGGGTACCTTAACGGAGAAGTCAATGACGGGTCGTTGTCGTTTAGGGCGTCGCGGCTTGTGTTCGTCCTTGCCGTCCTTATCCTTGCCGTCCTTGGTCGCGGACTTGTTGCTGTTGCGGCGGCGGGTCGTGCGGCGGGGCCTGCCCTTGCCTTCTTCACCCTCCGTGGTATTGCCCTGCGATGGGGAAGTACATTGGTAAATGGAGTACTGTAATTCAACTCATATATACATTCAAAACTTAAAAAAATACGCTTCTAGTGGTCCAAATTATCAGTCTGTGGGGGTTTGAAGCTCGTGGTTTCGCAAGTATTATATCTAAAAAAATCGAGGCTTCGGGAGACCGGCGGGCGGGGAGCTTTTTCAGCCAATGCATCAGCTTGGCCATCCAAAGAGGAAACGCTGCCAGCCTGTTGGGAACCTTGCCGATCGGAAAAGAGTTACTTAGTGGTGGTGAGGACACCTACATCTAGGGTTGCCAGGTCGCCAAACCTAATAGCCAGACCAGCCAGCCGGACATTTGGGTAAAAAAGCCCAGTATTCAAATGTACGACAAAAAAATTGTAAGCTATTTTGACTATTACCATACATCTTGTGAAATTCTAAATAGCCTGCGCTCGGCCACGCTCGGTTGCGAATTGTAAAAAGCCTAACAAGCCGAACACCGTTTTTTTTGTCCGGATACGCCATCAACGCTTATGTCTCGCTTTATCCGGTCGCCTGGCAACGCTACCTACATCAGTGGTATAGTATGGTGTGTACACAATGTAGATACGTACCTCTCCCTCTCCGTCTCCCTCGCTGTGACTCTTGTGGGAGCGAGTGCGCGTGCGACGGCGCACACGGCGCGGTCGTTGCGCGGCGCGCTCCTCCACATCCGTATCAACTTCCTTCAGCGGACACGCTCGTCCAGCACTGTACATAAATACTCAATGGATAGGTGTTTTTTTTATTCTGGATAAGCTTATGTTTGACCACAATCTCACCATGGCAAGTGATGATGTGGCCGAAGGTGCAGCTATCGTAACACACCGATAGGTGCTTGGCGACAGATTTTTAACTTGAGGGTGGTAGCCAGCCAGTCGGGTACTACGAAGTACCCTACCACTGTGCTATGGTTTCCTCGCGATGTTTTCCTTCACCGAAAGCTCAAATCCTACAATGAGGTAGGATTCGAACCCACGACCTTAGCCGCGGTATCCGACGTCACTACCACTGAGCTATCATCGCCTCATTATTTTAGTATTTTTAAAAATCTGAGAAACCCGTGACGTCATATGCCTACTCGCTCCACCTGCAGTCTGTTAATACACATCTGACGTTAACATGGTCTAGCGCACAGGTAACCAATATTGTATTGCCTCGTAGACGTTAAAAAGCGACCTTGTATACCTATATATTTTTGCTCACCAATGACCAAACGAGCAAAAAAAAAGGTCTTTAATGGTCAGCGGCAGATATACAGGATGTCCGGTAAGTAGTACGACAAACTTAAGAGGGAGATAGGTGGACAGGTCACCTGCCAAATATACAAAAATGACCTCGGTTAAAGTGTCACCATTATCGAGATCAGAGTCCATGTGATCTGGAAAATGGTGACCTACTTTAGACCTACACATAACACGGAAATTCTACTGCTGGTATGTTAAAAAAAAATCGGTTGCTAGGAATGGATGTAAATCCAAAATTAAAATTACGTTCAGCTTAAATAAAATCCGATATTGTTTACATCTCATGGACCCCAATTTTATTTTCCGCTGTCATTGTCGTTGACCACTTTGGGTATCAATGATCTAGCGGAACCTAGGACCGCGCGGGGCCCACATATTTTGCCAAAAACTTACAAAGACCGTTTGTCACTTGAATATAATATGTAATATGAATGAAGTAAACCAGTTACGAATGTCGGCGCAGGGTAAACCACGCATAACGTAACAGTCAAATTAAATATCTTCGATTACATATAAGTACATATAACAAGATCATTGAAAAAGCCCATATGTTAAACTCTTAAATTTAGTATTCTAATATTGTTATTCATTATAATATACAATTCAAATCAATAAAAAAAATTATAATAATGATAATTATGAAGACTAAAATGAGAATTGTTAAATGAACATTAAGTAAGTATTACACAAATACACAACTTACAGCATTTCAATTTCCCTGAGTTGTCCAAGTATTGGCATCAGCTGCAGGCGTCGATTAGAGAGTAGATGCCACAAGATGCCCTCCGGTTTTTGACTCATGCGCTGAGTTTCTATCACCTGGGAAAATGGGCTCAAAATTAGATAAAAATAATCTTTAGAGACATATCCATAAGACACATATTCGGTATTTTCGCTCTTCCAATGTGTTTAGTGCCATAGATGTCGACCCCTTCCCTATCCAAGCGTTGCGTCATTTATGGACCTAGTTTTCCGGCCCGCGGTTTCACTCGGATATCCAAGGGAGGGATCTTATCTTTTTCCTCGATAAAAAGTATCCTTTGATTTATTCCTCTACCTTTGTGCCACATTTCATCAATATCCGTTCAGTAGTTTCTGCGTGATTGAGCAACAAACATACAAACTTTTACATTTAGGAAGTAGGATAGGATTTCAAGTGTTCTAGTGTTTATACCTGTGTTGGCGTGACAATAATATCAACGGGGACATCGTGCGGTCCAAACAGGTCTGCTGGTAGTGTGTCGAATACCTGCAACCAAAAATACAAAAACAATACGTATATGTATAAAAATACTCTAAAATATCGAACATGTTATAAATTCATCTTACTAATGATTTTCAATTTCCAATCTAACCACAGTAAGTTTTGATGGTGAGAACATGACGTCACAAGTTCATAGTTCATACAAAACTGCATATAATTATTGCGTTTTTGCGTGATTAGTAACAAATATGCAGTGTTATATATGTAAATATATAACACTGCATAATATTAGCAGGATAGTAGGATTTCCAGCTTAAAAAACGTTTAGGTAAATAAATGTTTATGTTAGGCCTTGCTCAAAGGTTTTGCTTGATGCAAGTGATTCAAACCCATTCAGAAATCAGAAACATTTATTTGTGAAACAAAGGAATACAACATTTAGATGGGACATCTCAAGTATGTTCTACCAAACAAAAAAACAATCATCAAAATCAATTCATAATTGGCGGAATTATCGTGTAACAAACATACAAAAAAATAAAACATACACTCGATTTACATATCGCGTAACAAACATTACAAACATACAAAAATAAGTTCATGGCATTAAAAAAATGTTCTAGAATATTATTATTAATCAACTATTGTTACGTAAGTATAAGTGGGATTACCTGACAATCGTGTACAGTAGTAACCACCAGTGTGTTGGGCTTGATTGCCTTCATGTGCATCATCAGACCAAACTCCAAGTCACCATAGCCTGTTAAACAAGTAATTTCATTTTAGCTGAACTGGATGCCTACTAATACACGGGGTTCTCCAAAAAGAGCGTATTACGTATACATATTGAACTTATAAGAGTGTAAAAAATATGTCTATCAGAATATGAACAAAATTAGAACTATGATAGCTCAGTGGTAGTGACGTCGGACACCGCGGCGAAGGTCGAGGGTTCGAATCCTACAATGAGCTTGAGCTTTCGGTGAAGGAAACCATATGGTTGTAGAGTAGAGTACTTACTAGTACTCAACTCACTCTATGTTGAAAATCTGTCGCCAAGCACCTATCGGTGTGTTCCGACAGCTGTACTTGAGAACCAGTTTCCATCTAGGCTTTCTGTGCTTACCACCTTCGGCTACATCATCACTTATCATGGTGAGATTGCGGTCAAACACAAGCTTATCTATAAAAGTCAATAAAAAAGATATCTTTACAGTTAATAATATGTAAAAAAAACATTCCTTCATATATTAAGTTATCCGGATTTTCGATTATCCGAACGCCTTACGAAAACCATAAGTCCAATTAATCTCCATTGCACTAAATAATAATAAAAATAATAAAATACAAGTACCTCTTCCTTTGCCAATGCGATATCCCTCCTTGGAGACGGCCACCGAACCCATGACGACCAGTTCAACCAGCACGGAATCTTCTATGCCTACAACATAACAAATTGGTTAAATTTTGACTTATACTTTAGGATTTGTGGGATAAAGGTCAAATTGCTGTCTTGAAATATGGTAAAGAAAAAAATACCGGTCAAGTGCGAGTCGGACTCGCGCACCGAGGGTTCCGTACAAATGTAGTTTTTTTTTTAAATTATGTTTTTGTTTTTAGTACCTATTTGTTCTTATAGTGGCAACAGAAATACATCATCAGTGAAAATTTAATACAGACATACAGGGGGACAAAAAAGGGGCACGCGGGTGAAACCGCGGGGAACAGCTAGTGTAACGCTTCCAACTGCTGGACCAAAGTTATTACTTACCGATAGGTTTTCCGTAGGTCTCCATTCCGTTGCGCGAGACTGCCTTTCTGATGGCAGCGGGGCCTGTCTCTCCCTCGGGCAGCTCCAAACGGTTTAAGAACCCATTTTGGAGACGAGGCACTGGCACGTATAAGGTTTTGTGCTGTTCCAGGCAGATAACTCTGTGGAAAATTTCAAAGTGAGAAACTTACAAGTGACGTTAAGCTATAGTATCTAGCTACGTTTGAGACTTTTGCAATAATGAGTTAATTAGGTTTAACTAGCTGTATTGTAGTATGTTTTTTGAAATACATATCAATATTTTTTTCTAGAAAATTCCTCTGCAGTTTTTATCATCATAAATTAATAACATTTAGCCGATTCGTACTCGCCTAGTTCATGCGACTTGGGGTTATCATGGTGATTAATAAGCAGGGTCAAATCACACAGAATGCATAACTTTTGATACAAAATAAGATCTCGCGCTGGGTGTATAATTCGAGATGGCACATTTTCAAAACATACAATAGTTTTGAAGCTCCAACACCCGTAAAAAACAGTTTACAAAGTCAAGGTCAACTCGATTGCTCGATCAGTTGGTCAGGGAATTGCCTATTACGCCACAGGTCATGGGTTCGATTCCCGCCCAATAAATTTGTGTCTGTTTGTCTTGAATCTGGGTGTAATTATGTATTTAAGTACCTATGTATTTAAACAACACAACAGTTTCCATAGCACAAACATTTTTTTCCTAATCCCTTATATCCTCCCGTGCAAGTATCATTTTGCTAGTGTTGTAGTGCTGCATATTGACATATGAGTACATATCAAATTAATGTACATACATAGACATATCGACAGAACTACAACACTAGCGAAAGGATGCACACTTGCACTGTAAGGGATTAGGAAAAACAGTGGGGTGCGTCATCGTGGATGGATCTATAGTTTGGGATCAGATGGCCGTGTGTCAAAAATATCCCAGGACATTTGTTTTTTTATGCGATTTTGGGTTGTCCCCAATATAAAAAAGTTATTCAGCATGAGAAACCTCTACGTATGATTCGAAAATAATATGCCATCTCAAAATATCCACCCGGAATTTAAATAATAGGAACAGATTTTCAAGTAGGTATAAGACATACTAACACGTAAAAGTATACATTTAAGTATTATAAATTAATTCGCACAAATCAAAGGGAAAGCTAAAACCTATTACATGTACAACAATCCAGACAATTTGGATAGCTTTTGTAAAAATAATTTTACAGCAATTTTCAGCGAGACGCATCGCTTCACATATTTCATTAGAAAAAGTCTACAATAGGTGCGACAGAGAAATCGTGCGCGCGGACGATCATTCACAGCAAACGGGTGAATCTTTTTTGTCATGAAGTCTAAAAAATAAGATGGCTTTAAGGAATTTAAAATTGAATCAAGCACTAAAAAGGTAAGCTAAAAAAGGTGTCGAGATTAAACAAACGTGGGTAGATCACCTCGAATAGATTTTGAAATAAAAGTTTTGTATATTTTATATAACAAAGCAGAAAGTTATAAAACACTCAGTATGGAATGCATTACCCAAGATATTGGTCATGGCTTGCATAACACTGTAATCATCGTAGCATGATATTTGCGATTTTATATTAGTTCTCACATTACTTTATTGAATTATACTCAATTCAAATATAGGTAGCCAGTTTCTAGATTTGTGGTTGTAATGGTCTAGCAATAGCAGTGGTGATTATTATCCTTTGGGCACAAAGAAAACGCTCATATCATGTGTTGATAAGAATCTCGACATGCTTCGATTGCTTACCCAATTAAAGCATTTTTAATAATAATATATTTTCATTGTGTTCATTTCTAAATATCGCCTGATGTAGCTAAATACTAAAATTGAATTGAATTAATATAGCAATCCCTAGGAATGAAATTCAAGTTACACACTCATATCAAACAATTTTATATGATAAATACATCTCTTTTAATACTCCAAATAAAACAACAGGTACCTGATAGATACATAATAGGTTTAAATATAATAATTTCACTGACAGCATTTCCTAAATACATTAACCATTTGCAACAGCGGAATGATAAAACGCGATGCATTCGGTAAAATCATCCATTAATATTTTACCTATGCGCCAGGTAGGTAGCATGTAAGACAGCATATTGTAGCTTTTAAACACACACAAATTCATGAAGGTATTAATTTAAAATGATTATGCATTAATTTAATGACTAACGAGAATTGTAAAAAAGTCAGTCATAGACAGACGAGTCTCCCAAGCCAGCGTCTAAATATAGGTCATAGTTTACAATCTCTGGAACGTGTCACAAACACATAGCGCAAGTGCAATAAACCCATCCGTTACACTTTCAACATTATATAGAGTTGATTTGGAATTTAGAAAAAGCATAAAGAACCGCGTGCGATTACGAGATAATATTGTTTTATAAATAGTCAATGTGTAGGTAGGCCCTAAGAATAACTTTAACATTAGCTGAAAATATGGAACTGTATAAAAATAGGCGTCGGTTCAATATTCTAGCAATGAAGCTTGGATTTCAGGGTGAACACAGACTGATTCGCGTGAGGAAATCTAAATGAATCCAACAACGTAAATTTAGTGTTGCGTGATCGTAGTTTTACGCTTCAGAGATTAGCAATATTGTGATGATCTACCTACATTACATATATCAAAACTTATTCCTCTCAATGAAACTGTGTTTCAATATCTAGTATCAATTTGACTGGGAAAACTATTATCAATATTCATCAAAGTTTTATAATATGTGATAAATATATTTACGTATCGTTAAAGGTCTGTTTAAACAGATGTTTTGAATTACCACAATTCGAGTGAATTTGTACACAAGTCTACTATTATCACATAAACTCTGTGCGTTGCGATTTACATCGGGCTCACTGCGTCGCAATTCTTATGCTTAGCTGATATCAATGGTGTAATCCTTGGGGATGCCTTTGTTCGAAAGTGGACAATTCTTAGTTCATAGCAATGGATTTCGGTTATGTTGCACCTAAGTTATGCGCTCACAAATGGATGAAATCAAATGACGAAGCTTTGTAATAGAAAATTTTCCATAATCCAACATTCCTGGGACATGTTATGACTAGGTCATCTCTACAGATATATAGATAGCACTTACCGGACAGCCTCCTGAGGCTTATCGGGATTCACTTTGACAGTGCTGGCGTTCTTGAATACTTCCAATTCGGCAAGTTTAGCGGCGGCTTCGGGGGCCCCCTTAAAGTTAGGGATTCGGTTGTATACCGGACGTGGGAACATAGCGAGGCCGTTGGTCTCCAGGTGACGCCATACCTTCAGACGGAACGACTGCTTCGTCACTTCTTCCGGCACGGGTTTCTTGGCTGAAAATTAGGGTACATCGTACATTTAACGATTACAAGGCGATGAAAGATCAGATTGTAATGACGTCAGATTCGTGATATAGGTGAAAGGAAAATATCGTGGGAAATTATGGCTCATCACGATGTATTTTAAGCTGTTGGCTATAATAGAGTCTATTGCCCGTGGTCCTACTGCGTGGTCCTACTGGTAGGACCACGGGCAATTTATTTTGCCCGTAGTTCTATTAGTAGGACCATGGGCACTTATCATTACCCGTAGTCCTTCCTACTGGTAAGACTACGGACAAGTAACAGTGCCCGTAGTTTTGGTTTTTTTTTTCGTCATCCTACCTCTATTCTATTATGAAGTTGAAGATACATATAGGTTATAGGTATTTTTTAAGAGCGAAAATAATCTGATTTTTTGTGTAAATGTCTTAGATTAAAGCTAGTTTTTGAGTTTTCATTTACATTTTTTTTCGTCTTCACTGTTAGTAGGACCATTGACCATACAAAATAATGATGTTTTTGTTGCAGTCCTACTAATAGAACTACGGGCAAAAATAATTGCCCGTGGTCCTACCAGTAGGACCACGGCCAACGAATGTATAATAGGGACTGATGTCCCAGGAAAACAATAAGGTAACAATAGAATCTAGTATATAAGCAAGTTGAGTTATTAATTTGAAAGATTTAATGTTCTACGTTTCATTTGGTTTGAATATGTATTATAGAAGATAATAATATGCCATGGAACTCTACAAGCAGCCCATCTGCTTTAGGTGGCACATCGTCAATTTTACTAATGAGTAAGACATAGGTTTAGTCAGATTAACTATTTAAGGCAATGATAGCTCAGTGGTAATGACGTCGGATACCGCGGCGAAGGGCGTGGGTTCGAATCCTACAATGAGCTTGAGCTTTAGGTGAAGGATAACATCGCAAGGAAACCATAGCACGGGGGTAGGGTACTTTACTATCCTCAAGTTGAAAAACTGTTATCAAGCACCTATCGGTGTGTTCCGACAGCTGCACTTGAGAGCCAGTTCCCATCTAGGCTTTGTGTGCTTACTACCTTCGGCCACATCATCACTGGCCATGGTGAGACTGCGGTCAAACACAAGTTTAACCAAAAGTAAAAAAAAAACAACTGTTACAGCCTGTATTTCAATGAATGCAATTTTTAAAAGAACGATAATTATTATTGATGATAATTATTATTGATGATAACTGGTAATTTCGGTATATTGACTGACACTATTATTTATAATAAATTATCCTTGCGCGGATCTTAGCGCGTCGCATTAACACTGCACACCGTGTAGAAAAGCTATAGCTCTCTTTTGAAATGATATTGTAGTTCTATTAAATACTCAACTACCCACCATCATTATAAAAAAAAAACAAACCTTTAGGCTTTTTGTCTTACAATGATTAACATTGTGGTCAGACAGACTAATATTTTGATACTAGCTGTCCCCCGCCGTTTCACCTGCGTTCCCGAGGGATCTTTTTATTTTTCGGGTACATATGACACTGAAAAATAACGTGGCTTTCTATTGGTAAAAAAAAATCAAAATCGGCTCAGATTACCCCTACAACCAAACAAACTTTACCTCTTTATTATAACTATTACTAGTATAGATGTATAGATAAAAAAATGCCTAGAAAGAATGCCCAAGATGTACTGTATAAAATCAGCAATCATTAAAATCATCCCAATAACTCATGCTTGTTGTTAAATACACATTAAAGTTTATTCTTGCATTATTATCATTACATTTACCTCAGGCAGTCAAGGCAAAAGCAACATTGTTCTAAAGTAACTTAACACCTGTTCAAACCATGAACAATGTTAAATTACAGATACCTACCATTATTATGTTTACATAAATCCTACTAGGTATGTGCTTTAAGGTGATATAAAAATGTATACTGTAGGAAAAAAGTTGTGATACAAAACTATAATTCCTCAATATTTGGGATATGAACAATACATATGTTTTAGGTATAACAAAAACATTAAAAATTATGCATATTATTATTATTATTTATTGATCAGGCAGGCAGTTGATTCAACTGATATTTTATGAGAGCAGTATAGATGAAAATGTTCTATATAAAAAAATATCCAATATCCTGATGATAGATCAAACCACTTAAGGCAGAGACATAACTTAGTAGTTTAATATTATTAAGGTACCCACTAAGAAAGGAAATGCAATATTCAACTCACAAATACAAAATTATATATTAATAACTAAACTTGCAAGGAATTTCTAATCAATTGTTATCCTATTGTTTGATTGGTATGGCCATCCCACTTAAGAACCAACCGGTTATGTAAGATAAAGCTATATTATACAAGACTAGCTATCCTCCGTAATTTCACCCACATTCCCATGGGATCTTATCTTATCCTGGGATAAATATATAGTGTTGGCAACTCTGAGCAGAGGGGATATTGACAGTTGGCTGCATGAAAAACGGGACTAGCGATGAGTGGCCACTTTTGCTCCAGCTATTGAGCATGCTACATTTCTTGTTTAACTTTGCATACTTACTATATTGTTCTTAATCACCATTTGTAGTACTTATGCTTGATTAATAACAATTAATTTACCTACATGTTTTATTTATTTAGTAACTAGTCTTTAGATTATCATTAAAAATAGTCTATGTTAATCTGGAATAATGTAGCATAGAAATGGTGAAAGATTTTTTGAAATCGGCCCTCAAATCTTTCCTCTTTATAATATTAGAAAGAAAAGAACGCTGAAATGATAATGTGATAGCAACCCTGACATATAGTTTTAGTAATACCTTCACTGCAATTGAGATAGTCCTTGTCCATGATGATAAAAAGATGTGGGTAAGTGATTTCCAAACAAAATTAAATTTTAGAATTGTGGCCAAGGTACACATTCATGGATCTTCAATAACATAGACAGATGATATGCGTAGGTAAGTTATTTTAAACCTACCTAGCCAAAAAAATATTAGCACCATAATTTTATACAAATAACACTGCGTTTAAAATTAGATGAGGTAACATCTATTTTCCTACATATGGAGACCTTCATAATGATGATTCAATGCAAATAGAAAATCAAATATGACCTCACATACTTTACTTATAAGTGAAGGTAGCAGAAATAAAGTATGATTTATTGAATTGTGATTTGCAACAAACTTTCTTCATGTTTTTATCATGTTGTAAAATATTAGGATGGTTAGGTGCTTAGAACTCGCACGGCAGTCTAACTGCCTAATAAATCAGATGCATTTTTACTAAAGAGGTGGGCAGTACATAGAATGTGAGTCATGTTCACACTCTAATTATGCTACCCACAGTATCAATAACTATAAACCGAGCAAACAACTCAAATTGCGGTAATCAATGCACGAAACAATTAAATATGTAAAGGATGAAATTGCAATCTATTCTATAATAATTTTACGCTAACAGCTATCAATTGCATCTTTTACGCAAGAGGGTATTTAGAAAAACATGCGGTGAAATATGAAAATTTAATATTGTACTCATTTTAGGACGCCATTCGCATGGATTATTACCAGAAATACTGAAGAAAACAGTGGAATAAAGATTGTTTCTTCATTATTTTTGACAACAAATGAGAAACTTACTGGTTTCCGCGGCCGTCGGCGTATCGTCTCCGTTCTGCATCTTGATGATTTACCGCAATCGGGAGGATTCTTTTCAAGTAGTTTAATGATCTAAATTAAAATCATCAAAATTATTTGGAAAATAGAATCCTTCTCTGCCGAACGGAACCGTCACACACAAAAATAGAACGCGAATAAAAAACAAATGCCACCAACTTGACAAGTGAAACATTATTTTATATTTTTTTATTCGTGACCATAGATACAAAGTCTTTCAGTCGCATGCATTTTCTTCAGTTTTAATATTCTTATTTTATGTTTTAATCACGTTATATTGTTACATTCACTGTAAAGTCTAATTCTAACGAAAACTCAAAATACACGAATAAAAATAAAAAAACATAAAAAAAATATGAAAATAAAATGAAAACTCAACGTCACTTCGCAAATTCCCGCCAAAAAGTCCAAAATGGATAATTTTTCTTAATAATGTTTATTCATGACCACAGATACTAAGTCTTCCAGTCGCATACATTTTATTTTATATCTTTATTTTAAATACATATTCTTATTGTTATTTTTGTTTCTTATTTTATCTTACAGTCACGTTATATCACATTTACTATAAAGTCTAGTTCTCGTCCGTACAAGTCTGTTAGGTTTTAGTAATTTTTTTTAGTAAGTAAGGTTTTAGTAAAAAAGCGGCGACTTTTTTGGGACAACCTGATTTCGATTCACGCTTACATTTCATTTCACTTCACTTGTGCTCTGAGATAGATCCGTATTGTACAAAACACCACCGATTATTCGATAAAACTCAAAATAACGAATTTAATGAAAATAAAACGAAAACGCGACGTCACCTCGCAAGTTCTCCCGCCAAAAAGTCCTATTTCAGATTTCAGTCAAAGTTGAACGTAGGGTAAAGATAGATACACAGTTTTACTATAGACACAGTCGGTAAACTTGTCGATTCAAAATTGAATCGAGATAAGGATACCCATTATGTAATTATAGGGAGACTGCAACTACGTAATGCAAGTATAAATATTCGGCAGAATTTTTCCCGTTTTGAAATTGTAATACAATTTCAGTGTAATAAAACTGCCTACTATCGAACATAAAATGAAAAGAAAATAGTAGGTTTGTAAAGACAAAAATGTTTAATATTTCGAAACAAAAATAAATTTAAAATAATAAATAAGCTTTACAAAATATAATTTATCTGATCGTTTGAGACATGTGAAGAGGAGTCAACATGAGCTCAAATGCAGCGTCCTTTAAGTTGGCGCCTCGTAGATTTGCTTCGTGGAGATCACTGCCTGATAGGTCACAACACTGGAAATAAAAAAAATTAACTTAGATATTGGCTGAAAATCAGTTTCAAGTGCAGGGAAAGGGAAAACCGATTATTAAAATATTCTAATATTACTACTAATACGTAGTAAAATAATAGGTTGGGGAAAAAGTTTCTTCGCATTTTTAAAGAACATTCAAATCATTTTTTATTATAGTTTATTTAAATTTAACTAAAGTATGTAGGTACCATTTTGTTCGATAACTTTTTGCCATCTTGTAGGTAAGGACATGATACCATTGCTATAGAAATTTTGGGACTTCTGATCAAAATACCGCGACAAGCGGTTTTGGCAGTCCTCTCGTGATGTTGACCTGACACTGCCTAAAGAATTCTGAAGAGACCGAAACAGGTGGAAATCTGAAGGCGCAAGGTCAGGACTATACGGCGGATGCATTAACACCTCCCAGCCAAACTCTCTTAATTTTTGCTGAATGGCTAAAGATGTGTGAGGTCTAGCGTTATCATGATGAAAAACCACACCCCTTCTGTTGATTAATTCCGGCCGCTTTCTCTCAACTTCTTGCTTTAATCTCATCAGTTGTTCGCAGTAGAGTTCAGAATCGATGGTCCTGCCTGGTGGTAACAGCTCATAATGAATAATGCCCTTCCAATCCCACCACACACACAGCATCGCCTTGTTGCGAGTTAACCCGGGTTAGTGGTAGTGACGTTGGATACCACGTAAGGTCGTGGGTTCGAATCTTACAGTGAGCTTGAGCTTTCGGTGAAGGAAAACATCGTGAGGAAACCATATCAGGGTGGTAGGGTACTTTGAAAATCTGTCGCCAAGCACCTGTAGATGTGTTCCAGCAGTTGCACTTGAGAGCTAGTTTGCCTTCAAGATATTATAATAATATGTACAACACATTGGCAATCCCTCTAGTGTTGCTAAAGTCTATAGGCAATGGTAGTAATTTACCATCAGGTGACCCACCTGCCTCGTGGTCACTTGTGGTATTTAAAAAAAAATGTGTTATTTAAAAATACCTCCAAATCAGCACCAGCTAATACAGCAGCTCTGAGATCACAATTCTGTAAATTTGCATTCTTGAGGGTAGCCACTCTTAAGTTTACACCTGCCATATTGCTACCTTCCAAATTGGCACCTGAAAGTAGTAAAATCTGCATGAATTATCTAATGAATCTCACATAATTAAAATATGGTCTTGTTTTGACTGTATAAACTTATAAAACTTGATATTAATATTATATTTTCGTTTCGGGTACTAAAAATATTTTTAATGGTTAGTTTTATTATTTACATTATAACTATCCTTAGGAATTGATCCTTAGTCAATTTGTAACATCATTCTAACTTCTGCCATGATTGGTTGGAGTATAGTTGTTCAAAATGTAGTAATACCTTTTAGATTTACTCCTTCCATAACAGCCCTTGATCCTGCAGGATCCTCCATATTACAACCTTTTAAATTGGCACCTGAAAAATATGAATATAGCTTTATTTGTATTACAGCTTTAATAATATAAATTGGTTATATTAAAATACCAAAACCCATACTTGTGGGTAAATAAAAAGAGTAGGTATAATTTGTTTAATACATACCCAATAAAATAACAATTGAAGATTTATCAATAAATGAAACATTAATGGGCCTGGCTAAGACTGTACACCATGGTAAAGCATAGGATCCTTAATCATAATACACTGTCACAAATATGAAGAATTTTTATTGAGTTACTAAAACTTAAAAGAATACTTATGTACGTAATTTACCATATGATTTGACCATATCACATGAAAATTACCTTCCATATTAGCACATAAAGCTTTGACTCCCAGCAGCTGAGTTCCTTCCAAGTTGGCATGTGATAAGTCAGCCCGTTCCAAGCAACAATGAGACAGGTTAGCTCCCGTTAAGTTGCACCGAGAGAGGCAAGCATACTGGAATAGCAATAGAATTATATACCATTTGAATTTGTTTCCCATCAAAAAGGGTGAAGATAATTTTTATGTTAGGTCACACCATGATGCTTGTTTGCTAACTTAGTAGAATAAAAAACAATATTTACATAAAATTTGTGTAAGATATTGTTTAAAAATACAGTTGAAAAAGGATCAAAGTATTGCAATAATATTATAAGAAATTCAGTTAATATTACTGATCTGGCTGGCTTTCTAGTGGCTTGCAGATAATTTTCCAGTACAATCTTAATTCAATGACATCAAACATTTTAAAACTTCAAAGTTAAATTAATTACTTTGAAGTAGGTATTCAAAAAACTTAATTATTAGAGTTTTAAAAAAAAAATCTTACCTTGAAATTAATATACCTCAAGTCTAATCTATTCAAGTCAGCACCAGCAAGGTTCACTCCCTGGAACCTCAGCTCAGAATTTGTTGGAGTTACAATCACTGAGCGTACTATGTCCATCCGTGTTAATGCTTGGCCATTCCCTGAGGTACACTTCGCCTCTTCAATCAGTTGATTTAATTGGGGTATCATAGAATCTATACCTGAAATGTTAATTAACCATGTAAAATATATATCACGTAATGGTTTTCTTTTATTTGCCTGATAAAAAAATACTGAATGGATCAAGCTATGAACCATATAGGGTTGTTTTGTGTGCCAATGTGATGATGTGAGTATAATCTAATTATTAGTGTGGTAATCTTGGTACTTCTTTCATGGTATATTAGGTATTATAAGGTACCTGCAGTAATAATAAGTAAGTAGCAAATTGTTTTAAATTCTTACCATAAAACACAGCTTCCTCCAGCACACCATTAGGATTAACATATTTATCTAAGATCACATTACCATGCCTCAAGTAATTTAATATAGGCTCAAAGTAAATCGGGCTCCTGTCAATCAGATATGCTCCTGTGGGATCAGTCTCGCTTGGAGTCATTAAGTACACATTATTATCATCAGCAAACATTCTAGCTAGCATTGAGAGTGGTTCCTTAGCTGACAGTGTCGATCGAGACGTCGTGAAGTGCTTTCCACCCACATTCAGGGTAATCCAGTCAGATACAGCCTTACTTTGAGGAGCCGTTGTATTTGCATCAAGGCTCAAGTTTTTCATTGATATTCCAATACTATCACATTTTGCACCTAAACCCTCTAAACTCAAGTAGATTTTCTCATCGTCTCTAATAATTTTCGTATCGTAAATTTCGCACCCATTTGTTGAGAATAGTTTTACGTTTTCCACATTAATTTGAAACTTTACAGAAATCTCTAATTTTAATGCTTCAAACGAGTCTTCCAGACCCAAAACTTTTCCATCCTCTTCATTTTTGTTTCTGTATACATAGATTCGTTTCATAATCTAAGGTGTTTTTCAGCTAAAGTAAATAGTTAAGTTTTAGGAAATCAATAATTTTATCTCTTTTTGTCATACACTTACAAACAAAGAGTATGTTATATATTCTTACAAAAAAAAGAAATATAATATCTAGATAGGGTTCTATAAATGTTCATTCGATTTATCGATTTTTTTGCATTTGACATTTCCGTGTTACCTAACGATTAATCGTAATCGTACTACCGATTAATCGGAGTACAAAATATCTTTGACTCCGAAGCAGCTTAAGTAATAACATTTGTAAAACACCAATAAAATTAAAAAAATATGTTTCTGTTGATTCTCATTTTATCAATTTGCCTACATTATTATTGTTATAATAAATAAATATCTAAAGTAAAAATGACGTCATTATTCAGTTGAATGTGATTTGGATTTGAATATTTGATTTGAACCGAACGAAACGAATTTTACAATTCTTTATATGGAATTCTAAGAAACCTCGCACACCTATTATTTCGGAGATTCGGCGCGGACAATGAGTATGCGAGGTTTCATAGGATTTCATATAAGTAATTCTAAAATTCTATTCTTTCGGCTCCTTCGCTTCCTTCTGCTCTGATAAGTGTGCCTTCACCTTTAATCTATAATTTTATTATGCTTACTATGATTTAATTAGTAATAGACAATATTAACAATAGACTAATTTTATTGATGATCAGCGGGGCTATTATGTAACTTTGTTGCAATCAGTTTCGTATTGAAACAACCAAATATTAAATATTACGACAGTTTTACGATGTTGTTAGTAGTTTACAATAAAGTAATCATAAAATCTCATTATTGAACAGATTTTCTTTCTCATGATTGAAACTGATTGCAACAAAGTAAGTGACATATTTCCAAATTAGTGACGTAGAACAATTTTCAAGCCTCGCTAAAACCCCGTAGTTGACAATAAAATTGAATGTATAGCAGAAGTATCCGAACGCCGTCTCCCTGGACGCTATAATAGAGGCAGAATGCCAGAACGATATTCCCCGACACCGTAGCGTCTATCCAAACGCCACTATGCGCATGCGCGCTGCGCAACCAATCACAGCGCACCCAGCCGCGCGTTTGTTCATTGTGATTGGCTGTTGAGATTTTGTGAATAACTTTGGGAGATTGGTAAGAAATGGCGGCGATGCGACTGAGATTGTTGATAGTTTGTGTTCAATTAAAGTTTGTACCGTGTTTGTAAGCTCTTTCACTTGAACCTGACCCACCCCGACTATAAATGTTATTAAAAATGTGTGCAAAATTGTACGTTGTGGATTTTGGAAATCGAAGTGCCGCTAACTGCCTAACTGGCGGTTTTTTGAAAATAATGTTATTCACATTTATTAGAAAACTGGTATTATTACCCTTCATTACTATTAACACTACAAAAGTGTTTATTATTAACAGTGTGAAAGATTTTCGTTTTTTGAAATACCTACTTCTCCTCAGGTTTTCTCTTAGGGTAAAAATTTATGGTGGGACGCTTATTATTTTTTCTTAAGTTGGAGCTTCGCACGGTCACGTGAGTCAATCATATAACAATTGAATCAAAATTTAACCAAGCCAACTAATTAGGTAATTAGTTTAGCTTTTTTTGTTAACTAATTCAAACAAGTACCTATTATTAGCAAAAACGTTTGATCGATATTGTCATCATTTAAATAATCGATTAGTTCGTCGTTGATTGTATGCATCCCTTAAAGACTAAAGTCGTCTGTCACAATTTTTTTATAATTTTTAGCCATGACCGTCGATACAAAGTCTTTCAGTCGAATACATTTTCTTCAGTTTTAACAGTTTGTCCAGATGTTGTTTGGCTGTGTAACCAAATGGTTGGACAAACGAGTGGATGGTTACACAAACAAGTCCTTCGTCAAATTACGCGCAAAATTTGAATATGTTAAATTTAAATGGTTTTTTTTATGGCGATTGAATAAAAATTTTGTGTTTTTTTTTGTGGTTTATCAGTACTATAGAATCTATATGAGACACTTTAAAAAAACTAGCGTAATACCCTATTGGACGCGGAGTTCAAAAAATGATACTTATTCATCCAAATAGGCCTTCTCAGGCACTTATGAATCGTTAGACTCTAAGGCACATTGGCAGTAGGTAGGTAACTAAATTATAAGGAAAAAAATAATTTCAATAGTAAACCATGAACCCCTGAACTCAGCATGCGTATTTATGAAAAAGCTCAACTTTATAATCTGCAAGTGAGTGCAATGCAAAATTTCCTAGGTTTGACATGGCTTGACATCATCACATTGTCTGTGACAGGAATCTAACTGGTGGAAGGGCACATCTGAATAATTATATCAAGGAACTAGTAGTAATTAATAGGTATGTATAAGTAGGCACCTACTTAGGTAATCTTGTAAACCATAAAACAACTAAGCTTTCGATAAGACTCCTAAGCTATGTAAAGACATAGTCCATATTATGAGCTACACAGTACAGTTACTGTATAGGTAGGTACCTATACTCAACTTGTTTTTTTAATATATCGAAAATATCATCGTTGAACATTCTGTGAGCGTATAGCATATTCTTGAGAAAATGTAGTGATTACATGCTCTGTGTCTTGTGATATCTGACAAGTCTGACACGTATTAGGGAGTACTGAATGCTTTGAGTAGGTACCTATTATACCAGCCACTGAAGGAGTTGATACTGAGTACCGAGACAATATTAAATAAGAAACCTTATCTGTCGTCTGGAAAGACATTAATGTCAATCAATGAAACTGTAGTGACATCTATCTACAATAAACACAAATAGGCACAATAATGATCTACATCGCACTAACGAAATTTTCCAAGCGATCTCCATAATATTATACAAGTGATCATTCTAGGCGATAATAGCTCAGTGGTAGTGACGTAGGATACCGCGGCGATAGCATGGTTGTAGGGTACTTTGTAGTACTTACCAGACTGGTGGGCTACCACCCTCAAGTTGAAAATCTATCGTCAAGCACCTATGTGTGTTCTGACAGCTGCACTTGAGAGCCAGTTCTCATCTAGGCTTTGTGTGCTTACCACCTTCGGCCACATCATCACTTACCATGAAGTCAAACACAAGCTTATCCAGAATATTAAAAAAAAAGCTTCCGACATTAACAGTTGGACTGCGGTCCCCAGACACGATTGCCTAGCCTGGTGGAAAATCTTCCTTTTACATTGGCGGAGTCTTTCACCTCACTCCTTCCTTTATTCAAGAAAAGAATCCCTCTCACTTCTTATACTATAGCGAATAATTTTTAATAGTCTCTTAAATCCTCTGTTATAGATCGATTACATGCTAAATTAGGTAAACAGATGGCCATCGTAAAATATTCCCTGTGATCTTTGCTGAGATCAAAATCGTATCAAACCTGTATGAATTGTTTGAAGATAGACTAAGAACATACTAAGAAATGCAATAACATCTCTTACTAGCCTGTGCGCAATGCAAGGCCGGATTGCGAGAGTCTGAACATGGTGAGAGGCGGACACTGTGGGGTTTTAGTCAGTAAGAGTCTGACATAACCCAGTCGCCTCGCCCCGGGGTGGCTGGGTATCCATGACGATATCTCCACGTAGAAAAATGGTTTTATACTAATGAAGCTCATTATTATTAGTCGTAAAAGTGCTCGGGCTTTATTCCCCAAATGTGGCTCTGAATAATAATAACATCGTAAGTAGGTTACACCGTGTCTGTCAAGCATTATCCTCACCCACACGTAATGCAGTTTGACGATTGGTAAATATGGTTCTGATGATCGATTAATGGAGATTTGTGGATGTAGGTATAAGCTTTATAGTTAATACATCTATGGTGGAAATACTCCTGACTGATGACTAACAATAGCAATAACTAATATTGCAGTGGGACATTATAAAACAAGTGAAAAATCGAAACAGAGTTTTATTTCTAGCAATAATTAAATATATAACTACCCTATGCATAATTTTATTAATTAATTTTGTTTTATTTAAAATTCCAGTTTTATCTACACTAATATTATAAAGAAAAGTGTAAATGTAGATAAAAAAACACCGGTCAAGTACGAGTCGGACTCGCGCACCGAGGGTTCCGTACAAACTTGTAAATAGATTAATATTTTGCCAATTAAACTAGACCTCTAAATAACTTAAAATCTATAGGATACTTACGGTTGACTTAGATTTGTCAATTTGGGTTAAAAGCGAGGTCTTACAGCACAAGTAAAGGAAACATTCCGAAAATAAAAAAAGTTGAAAATTCTGGTACTTACAAGTTTTCGCGAAAATCTAAATTTGCCGATATCTTTTTATCGTGTTGACTCAGGACCTTGATTTTTATACATCCAACAGGGACTATAGACCTCAGTATCTAGTATAAATTTCAACTTGCTAGGTCCACCCGTTCCTGAGATAATCGGTGGTGACACACGGACAGACAGACAGACGGACAAGAGAGTGATCTTATAAGGGTTCCTTTTTTTACCTTTTGAGGTACGGAACCCTAAAAAAGAGTTATTCTTATCGTTAACACAAAAATAATGTTTTTCCAACCTAACTAAACCTGACAACAAAAAAATTTTCCTGGATGATGAAATACCTATGTCCTTTTCCAGGATTCAAGGTTCTGTTCTGCCTTTAGCAGTGAAAATTATATAGACAAACATTCGCATTTATAATATTCTAATAGTAGGTATAGAAGCATTCGACATTTGGAAACCAGTTTTTTCATTTAAATCGACTTAGTTTTGGAACTTCGCCAAGGAAAGAGTATCCAACCAAGAGACTATTATTTTTATGTCAATATTTTCATTATGATCTGCGAACAAATTTTGCTAGGTTTCAGCATTGTCCAATAGGTACTTAGATAAAATGTTATTTTCTTTATAACGAACCTTTTATTATTTCGTAAATAGGGGTATTTTTGATGTTGTATTTTGTGGGCATCACCTAGCTAGGTAGATACTTATAAATTTGGCTTCGCGGTTCCACACGCGTTACCCTATTATACCCCCTCAGGGTTGAATATATTTATGAAAAAAAAACTAATTTCTAACTAGTGGTTTGGATCAGTCAGGATGAGTCTTTTTATAGAGTATTACTGGTATAATTCGTATAAAATTTTCTTGACCATGTTAAGTACTATAGATAGACATGCCTAATAATAGTTAACAGACAGTATCCGCTAGGTGTAACCTAAATATCCCAACCCATTAAAGCGACATATATCTACGACTTGCGTCCATGCACAGGGAATTCCAAAAATGAAGATACAAATTATAAATGCTTGGTTAATGGCTTGTCCAAGTACAGATATGCCATCGTCCAGATTTTCACAGCGACTATGGGACGAGCCGCTCAGTAGCGAGTAGTAGTAGTAGTAGTAGTAGATTCTCTTTTGCAGACATAGATGTCTGCTAGAGCAGCACTGCTGAACGAGCTCGTTTCTTGGCTGTTGCGAAATGGGAGTCCGGACATTGGCTAAATGCACTTCCATCAACCAATACGGGCACGTTATTGGATAACTCTACATTTAGGTTATGCACATGCCTTCGTTTGGGTGCTATATGTAATGCCCCACATCGCTGCCCCTGCGGGGAAAAGGTGAGTGAGCTAGGTCACCATGGCCTATCGTGTTGTAGGAGTGCCGGGAGGTTTTCACGACATGCGGCACTCAATGACTTGATCCGTCGGGCTCTTGTTACCGTTAGTTTTGGAACCAAACGGCTTGGTCCGCGACGACGGCAAGAGACCGGACGGTATGTCATTGGTGCCCTGGAAGTTGGGTAGGCCCTTGGTGTGGGGCGCTACATGCGTCGACACCCTCGCGCCATCCCACCTTCCAAACACGTCTGTAACCGCCGGCGCTGCTGCTGCAAAACAGGAGTGCCTCAATCGTCGCAAATATGCAAATCTACAAAGGACTAACATATTTTCGGCGTTTGGGGTTGAAACCTTGGGGCCTTGGGGACCAGATGCTCATTTTTTATTCAAAGATCTCCCATCTCCCATCGCCTTATTGAGGCCTCTCATGACAAGAAGGCTGGCATGTACTTTGCCCGAAGAATTGGTATTGGCATTCAGCGCGGCAATGCTGCCAGTCTTCTTGGCACGCTTCCATCGGGCAGCGATTTGGGGCAAAATTTTTATTTGTAATTAGTTTAGCTTTTTAGTTTTATAATCTCGCATTTTAATTATCTTTATTCGTATAACTAATGTCAATGAGAACACGTACACAAGTCCGGTCCGAAGCCGCCGGCGTCACTGACAAGTTCAGTGTGGCTGTAGGCCTACACCAGGGATCGGCTTTAAGCCCTTACTTGTTCCTCCTCATTATGGATGCACTGACATCGGACATACAGGAGGAGGCACCCTGGTGTATGTTGTTTGCTGATGACATTGTCCTTGTTGGGGAGGATGCAATCGAGGTCCAGAACAGAGTGGAAAAGTGGCGGGGAAAATTGGAAAGTATCGGACTGAGGATCGGCAGAACGAAAACTGAGCACCTGTTCTGTGACTTCGGTGGTACATCCAGTTTTTTCCACGTAGCCTTAAATGGTGCATTCCTACCAGTCTGTTCCGAGTTCAGGTACCTTGGTTCCTTGATTCAAAATGACGGCGACATTGATCGAGACCTGAGGAACAGGATGAATGCAGGATGGATGAAATGGCGACAGGTTTCTGGGACAACGTGTGACCGACGAATGCCCATGAAGCTTAAAGGAAAAAATGACAAAACCATAAGGCCTGTCGTCATGTATGGATCTGAATGTTGGGCAACGGAAGAGATGGATGAGAGAAGACTTTTAAGGCGATGATAGCTCAGTGGTAAGTGACGTCGAATACCGCAGCGAAGGTCGTGGGTTCGAATTCTACAATGAGCTTGAGCTTTCGGTGAAGGAAAACATCGTGAGGAAACCACAGCACGGTGGTAGGGTACTATGTGGTACTCGACTGGCTGGCTACCACCCTCAAGTTGAAAATCTGTCGCCAAGCACCTGTTGGTGTGTTCCGGCAGTTGCACTTGAGAGCCAGTTGCCCTTGTCCTTAAGGCATTGTAATAAGGTGTACAACACGTTGGCAGTCCCCCTGGTATTGCTAATGTCTATAGGCGACGGTAGTCACTTACCATCAGGTGACCCGCCTGCCTCGTTGTCACTAGTGACATAAAAAAAAGAAAAATAAAGTGCATGTGGCAGAGATGACGAGAATGGATAGGATAAGGAATGAGTATATCAGAGGAAGTTTGAAAGTAGCACCAGTGACTGAGAAGTTGAAAGGCAATAGACTGGCTTGGTATGGGCATGTAATGAGGAGGGATGAAAAACATTTAACGAAAAGAGTACTGAGTATGAGTGTGGATGGATATAGAGGTAGAGGAAGGCCGAAGAAGGTATGGATGGACTGTGTGAAGAATGATATGTTTATGAAAGGTGTGAGTACTGAGACGACTAGTGATAGAGCGGAGTGGAAGAGGAAAACATGTTGTTTCGACCCCACCTAGCGTGATAAGGACAAGAGAAAGAAGAAGAATGTCAATGAGAACGATCATAATAATATTATAATACTTCTTTCAAAGAAATAAGAACACAGTGTGCCGTCATTGAATTCTGTGAAGTTCTTAAATAAAAGGGAATGGACGTTACACCAAAATCCAAACTCTACATAATGCAAAGCGAGATCTAAAAATAAAAAAGCGACACTTGGATGACTCAGCCATACAATTTATTATCTGGCGAGTGGGATTGGAAACCTCTCCCATTCCAAAGTTGACATTTTCTTAAAATAGATAGGTAGGTAACTAACTGATTTTAATACCAGTTATTTTCTTTTAAGAGGTAATACTTTCATACATTTAATTTCCTGAGCGAAAGATGACTCGCTTGGCTTGAAATGGAATAAACTCGAATTGGTACTTCAGTTGCTAAATACAAAATAATCATCGGTCGGCGCAATGTGTACTTTTCTTCAATTTGGTCCTGCTATCTACATATATAATCTCTCACACAATCCATCCATTTCTTTTTCAGTCTACCTCCACCATTATATCCATCTACATTCATATTCATAACTCTCTATCGTTGCTGAATCCAAAATAAATAATGAAAATCGTTGTGACGAGCAACATGTTTGCCAATAACGCGAAAAGTGTTGGTGTTGCCCAAATTAATTATTTATAGTTAAAATATTAGTCTCTTTCATTTGGAAGTCTGAAACAGCAAATACAGAAAATATCACACGAAGAACCAATAATAGGAAAGTTTTCCGGGGACTACGTTCTTACCTAATTCTTCAATTTCCGGAAGTCGCTCGCTTTATGCCACTAGATAATGTTCAGTTGTCAAGATTTACATAATGGTTTAGGATGATATTAATGAAATGGACAAATTGTCTTAGCTAGCTAGTATCAGTTACTGTTTGACTCGCCCACAAATATTATTTGAGAAGAAGTGTACCACCTCCGCCCGAGAGCTCAATGCACGAGCACCCGGTTTTGCCATGTAGTTTTACAAGCGTTCTAGGGTTAAAAAGTAGCCTATTATATTACTCTTAAGCCCATGAACTATCTCTGTGAGCAAAAAATCCAAGGCGATTATGGTCGCGTGAAACCACTGGATGCTGGAGCAGCTCAGAATCGGTCCATGTAGAAAACTTTGGGGAGGCCTATGTCCAGCAATGGACGTCATTCGGCTGAAATGATGAAATGAAGGTCGTGAATTAGAGCCCTACAATTAGCTTCAGCTTTCGATGAAGGAACACATCGTGAGGAAACCACAGAACAGTGGTACTTGACTGGCTGGCTACCCCCCTCAACTTGAAAAGCTGTCGCCAAGCACCTGTTGGTGTGTTTCGGCAGTTGCAATTAAGAGGTGTACAACACATTGGCATTCCCCAGATATTGCTAATGTCTATAATAAGCGACGGTATTCACTTACCATCAGGTGACCCGCCCGACTGGTTGTCATTGTGGTATAAAAATTTATGGCTCCGTTGCTTCGGAAAGATGGCCAACCTAAAACACATTTTATTATTAGTATAAGATTAGCTTTGAAGTAGACGGCAGATTTTTCACTTCAATAACACTTCAATGGTTAAATCCGTTCGTTTATCTCAGGTAAATGCGTGGGTTTAGCAAGACCTACTAACGAGGAAACAATCACATTACATTTTAGGTGTCAGCTGAAAATCAGTGCTGCTGATCACATCCTTTTAGCGGAAGACTTATCGTTGACGGGTTTTTTTTATATTTTTTTTATTAAATGTAACTAGTATGTTTTTTACTGCATTATAATAATATTGTATACTTTTGTATATGCTGTCAATAAATATTTTCTATCTATTCATATATTTATATTTACGATTGATTTAAAACATATGTACAAAATATACAATCTATTATATAAAAACCTTCCTCGAGGCTGCCGCTGCTGCCGATCGGCCAGGTCCCTAGCAAACTGGTAGCGTTTCCTCTTTAGATGGCCAGGATGCGTTGGCGGAAAAAGCTCCCTGCCATACTTGTGCAACGATGAGCTTCAGACCCCCACGGACCCATGGTCTCGACCGCAAAAGGCATAAATGGATAATTTAGACCAACACAGGCGTATTTTTTAAAGCGGAAAATTATTGTCACCTTTTATAACAACACCTTGTTTACGTATCGTTGTAAACAACTTAATAAAAATATACTGTGTTGTTTCTTGTAAAAGGTAAAGGAAAAGATAATTACGCGTTAATTAATTTAAGAAATAATTAAAATATTTTAGGTATCCCTACACAACTATTAAGGAGAAATATGTTACATTGAAGTGAGAATCGACGGCCTTACATCAGGACTCACAGAAGATTAAAACTTTCACTGTTTATTTATTATCTTATGATTCAGGGAATTGGAAGAATCACGACATTACGCACGTTCGGTTCATGGAAGTCATCATTGGCACATAGGACTCTTGGTGAGTTAACCGAGATGACACGACGGGAAGCACTCCGCGAACTCCCGAATTTATTTTAAAATCAGTGTCCAGACTAGTCGGCCATTCGCGGACGTCTGCCTACATATAACAAGTTTAGTGTCCAATGCGAAAATATAATTTTAAAATGTC
Source organism: Ochropacha duplaris (assembly GCA_951361185.1). Classification (NCBI taxonomy): domain Eukaryota; kingdom Metazoa; phylum Arthropoda; class Insecta; order Lepidoptera; family Drepanidae; genus Ochropacha; species Ochropacha duplaris. The sequence goes on along the minus strand of OX592713.1, from coordinate 4,645,676 downwards.
AATGTAACTAAACTGGTTACGAACTATTTCGACGCCAGCGCCGGCGCTACGTTAGAAGCGCACGCATCATTGTTTGTACGAGATAATTACCGTGTTTAACACATCTGCGAAAGTTTATAAACATTTCGTGATATAAAAGTTGGCAGTGATGGATAAACTGGACGTACCTCCGTACCCGCCACCACCTCCCCCGAAGAGACCCAGACCGACCATAACTCTTCAGATTCCCGAGGCGACGACTCCGATGGCTGTGCGAGGTCCTCCTTCTGCTAGTCCTATGTACTGGGCACATCCTAGGTACCATGGGAAACCACCAGGGACTGCTGGGACCCACTTATCGGACCCACACGGCAACCCTTACTTCAACCCGTTCCTACATATGTACCACAACAAGGCTTCAGACTTTATGTTCAAGCAGTTCGAAGGGTTCAAAGACTTCACCATGAATACTGCTAAGAGTGGTTTAAGTGCCGGTGAAAAGTCAGCGTTTTGGTTCTATAATAAGTTGAGATTGCTCTCTAAGAAATGGTTCACGCATTTCTTTTTGACATTGTGTTTGGCGTTGTATAGTGTAGTTGGAGCTGCCGTATTTATGACGCTAGAAGGTAAGTGTTTTTTAATTTTTTTTATTGTCGTTCAACTGTAAAATTTCTCTCTTTATATTTGGGTACCTACTTATATAATATTGGTTTAAGATTTTATGGCATGAGTTATTTAAAATCAACCAATGTTTTTAATCATAGTCTTTAGCCGGTTGGTTCTGAAGGTGTACAATCGTCCCACTTAAACAATAAGATAACAATTGAATCAAAATTTCCGCGAGCCAACTTATTAATTGTATTTAGTTATGTAATCAAAACAAGAGGTAGGCACTCGACCAGTAAATTACGAATATTTTTTAGAAACTCTGAATATTCTATATTTTCACAACTATTAATATTACGATTTGATGTAAATTTTCCTAACAATTTTCACGGAACACAAAATTTCTCTCAACGATATGAATTTTGGTCCTATTTTTCTTCGTTTTTTTTTGTCATCATAATATACGGGTTACTAAAATAACGGTGAAGAATTAAAATCTTATTTCTAAAATAACATTTTCATAAAAAAAACTTTTTTGCGTAATATTCAAAGACTTTTTATTATACATTATATATATATCTTTACACGTATGATGATGATAACGCATCCGTACCCGTTTATGTACTTTTATATATGTAGAGAACTATTAGCAAAGGTCATGGGTTCGAATCCTTATAATGAACTTTTGATTAAGGAAAACATCAAAGTCAAAGTCAAAACCAAAGTCAAAACCATTTATTCAGTTTAGGCCCTAGAAGGGCACTTATGAAGGTCGAATTACAGAAGTTACCACCGGTTCGGAAGTCAGCCTTCAACTGAGAAGAACCGGCAAGAAACTCAGCAAGGTTACATTTTTTAAATATTTTTGGACCATCTGACTATATTGGCTTTTTTTTTCAAATGTTTAACAATTTTATTCTTAAACTAATACAAAAATACATAAAAAATTATACCCCGCATTAGTTACCTACATAGTTAACTAAAACAAAAAACACCGTGAGGAAACTATAGTACCTACGGTGGTAGGTACCCGCGTGCCTCGTATAAAACCTTATTTCTGCTACCAGAGGCTCTTCTAACCAGCCACTTGAGAGCTACTAAGTATTCTGAAACCGAGCTATGATTAAGTCAAGATGTTTTCCTTCACCGACAGTTTGGGCTAATTGTAGGATTCGAACCCACGACCTTCGACATCTCTACCACGAGCTCTCTAAATATAAAAAGAAGATTTACATTGCTATTAGTAAAACGTAGTGAATGTTAGCGATTAATCCTCAAGTTTTACGCAGTGTCAGTTAAAAGCGCCGTAAAACGCCTCTCACTTACTATTTTTCAAGACAGTGTTTTATAACTGTGTCGATGTATGAGCACGATGTATAAATTACGTTCGTTTCAAGATAGAATTGTCTAATTTCAACGATAGTTTAACATAATGCATCTGTAAACTTGTGATGCATTTAGAAAGTATTGTGACGTTCGTAAACGAGAATCTTCCAAGCTCTGCTGAAGATTTGATGGATTTTTAGGGTTCCATAACTCGAAAGGAAAAAACGGAACCCTTATAGGATCACTTTGGTCCGTCCGTCCGTCTGTCAAGACCCTTTTTCTCAAGAACGCGTATCAAGCTGAAATTTATATCAAATACTCAGGTCTACTGTCCCTTGGAGCTGTGAAAAATCAAACTTCTAAGCCAACGCAATCAAAAGACAGCCGTTTATGCCGCAGATAAAGGAAAAATTTCGAATACCGTACATTTTTAGTTACATCATATAATCAAAATATTTTTAATAATTTTAAAATAACTTGATTGTCGTGATCGGTGAACTTTTACTTATATACCTACAGGTTTGTACGGAACCCTCGGTACGCGAGTCCGACTCGCACTCGGCAACAAAAAGCTGTATGGCATGAAAATGTTAAACTAAAGCAGAATCATAAAAGTTTTTTTTCGATGAGAGCATGGATAGTAGAAAACTTAACAATAATATAAAAACAAAAATATAATAAGAAAATTAATCTTGCTAAGCGGAAATGATAGGTACTTACTGAAAATAGTTTTCGTCAGCTGAAATATAAAATATATTCTAGTTTAAAAAGATTAAAGAATTATAGTATTATTAATATTAATGGCAATGACAACAACGTAGTAGTAAAAATACATAATGACGCGACGAGCATGGGCACTCACACTTTCATTATAATAATATGATGTTGATGATATTTTAACAGTATGAAAATTCTGAAACAAAGTTTATTAGATAGAATTAATTTATTTATTATTAAGGAACACAAACAGCGTATAGTACATAACTTACATAAAGTATAAAATTATTGACAACAGGTTCTTGTACCTACACTTTTCATATGTGTCCACAACATTTACAACTATTTACCTTAAATTTTGACAAAAAAAATGTGCTAACTGCTAATGTCGCTAAATAAACTACTACAAATACTTATTTAAAAAAACACTCTAAAAGAAAACAGATTATCGTGAAATATATCTACATCATTATGATTGCTTGACAAATTATTGTATAAAGAACACATGCGAGTTAATGGAGAATGCCTTCTTAAGTTTGTGCGACTATGAAGCAGTTTAAAAGTTCTTTTGATTTTTAACCGCATTGGACGACGGGGAACAAACAGCTTATTTTTTTCTATAAGGTTATACCATCTTTATACTGACCGTTAATTAATTTAAATAAAAACATCAAGTCAACAACGTTCCTGCGCTTGTGAAGAGTATCTAGTTTGAAATATTTAAGCCTATCTTGGTAAGTAGTACGGTGAGAGATATTAGGTGTTATCCATGCTAAATGTCTAGTAAAAGCGCGCTGTATAGATTCAATTCGCTGTGAATGAACTGCATACGCTGGATTCCACGAAACACTAGCAAATTCTAAAACGCTTAAAACAAGTGACTTGTATAAAACTAATTTTGACTTAGCTATCCGAAATTTGCAGCCTTCGTAAGAATCCATACAGGCATGTTGATTGTCGATAAAAAAGAAGAAGTTCGAAGAAAAATCTTCGTAACTAACTGTCCCCCGCGGTTTCACCCGCGTTCCCGTGGGAGCCGCGTTCATTTTTATTTTATACAAACCTTGTCCTAACAATAACGAATACATAAAACAGAGAATCATCCAATTTGGTGCGAAATCATTCGAAAATTATGAACGCATACATACGTTTCGAAGATCCATGTTTATTTATATAGAAGATTATAGTAAGTATAGGTAAAGAAAGAGAACAAGAAGGATGATAATGATGGTACCCGATAATATAGTAAATGTGTTATTTGATGCTGCTATGCATTTTTATAATATTCTACATCATCTACACACCAATTTTTACATCTGGCTATATTATCCTTTCTCAGTAGGTAAATAAAGTTCATGTGGTAGAACGCTAAATACTGAAGATGCTATTTTCAAAGCTTACAGTCTTGTTTACGCCGATGCAGTGGTATAATGCGTACAATTTAACATTATCTCCGTCAATTTCATATAAGTGATATTACAAAAACAAGCTCGTCACCCTCCTGAATTAATTATTTGGCTTATTAATTTGATTAGCATTGATTGTAAAGACATTGGCTCAACAATGTAGTAAGTATGTATGCTGACAATAGACTTGCTACGTTGTCTGATGTTTGATTCTATTCTATCTATGGTAGCCAGCCAGTCGAGTACCACATAGTACCCTACCACCGTGCTATGGTTTCCTCACGATGTTTTCCTTCACTGAAAGCTCAAGCTCATTGTAGGATTCGAACCCACGACCTTCGCCGCGGTATCTGACGTCACTTACCACTGAGCTATTATCGCCTTGTATTGTAACTTTCAGGTATCGTCGCAATCCATTTTTTAGTTTGACAAAAAAATCTAAGTCCTTCGATAACTCTATTAAGAAAACTAATAAATTAATATTTAAACAGAAAATGAGATATTAATTTAAATTCTGAATATGTAACACTAGTTGAAGAAAAACAAATAGCACGTAATTCGCTCATCATTAGATTCGGACCAATGGATTGTCTATTACCATTATCTGTAAATATTTCAATAGAAGCGTCTTTTCTGTCATTATGTATGTGAGTTAATAAAGTATTTCCTTTTGACTAATAGTCTTGGTGGTTGTTACATCACCTTGTTATTTTTGTACGTTACTGTCAACATTTTTTACTTCGATCTTTGAATTTTGGAGAATGTCGAGAAATATTTGAAGTATTCTTATGTTTAAATTATTTGTTACATGTTACTTCATCAGGTCGATCTGTTTTGTTTTCTGTACCTATTTTAGAAAACAAGTGGTTTTTTTAAAATGGAATGCTCGCGTCTATTTTCGCAGTTATTTCAGTTTCTTATTTATGTCTTCCGACAGCAGAAGTGGCTATTATGCCACTATATATTTTTAAGGCCAGGTAGACCGAGCAAAGTAGGTATTTAACGCTACCATCCATTACGCGAGGCGAGCCGAGCGCAGACGTTGCCGGCGTGAACTCACATGAACCCAAATCTGTCACAGTATAAGTAAACGTGTCGTGTAGGCAGAAGGTCAACTTATTTTATTAAATTGTCTGCTTGTTTTATTATAGAAGGTAGTCATCGGGAAAACCTAACATTTATATTATATTATTTTGAATAGATGTTGTGAATGAAAAATGTTGTGAGTCATAATTAATTTATTTGAGATTTAAGTTTCTTACATTGTTTTGGAACGAAGTTCCTAATAGTATTAACAGACGTTCGAACTTGGTACGGGCCGGACAGCGGACTTGTACGTCGTACCAAATCCGCTAGTCACAACAGACGGCCGGATCTCGCAGTAGCCGCGTGTCGTGTGCACAGTTCAGACGTCATGCCTCCGACGTTATCCAAGCGCGCTAATATTGCGATTGGTGTTGCGGCAACAGTAATGCCGCTACAAACCTCACTAAAAAAAAAGGAGTGCGCAAAAACGTATTTAAAATACGTGTGGTGTCGTGGAACACCGGATAGGAACGAAGTTTTATAAAAAAAAATTTTTCAAGTTAACTATATTCGATAAAGAAAATGTGCGTGTCAGCTCCTTTTTTTTTGGAACTACTCGTACATACTTAAATAGATAATTACCTACACCCAGTCACAGGACAAACAAACATCATCATAGACACATGTCTGTCCTGGATGGGAATCGAACCCACGACCTTTTTTTTTAAATACATACTTGAATAGATTATTACCTACAACCCAGTCACAGGACAAATAGATATCTTCATACACACCTGTCCTGAATGGGAATCGAATCCACGACTTTTTTTTGTAAATACATAAGTACTTAAATAGATTATTACCTACAACCTACGAATAAGTAATCAGGACAAACAGACATCTTTATACACACATATCTGTCCTCGATGGGAATCGAACCCATGACCTTTCTTTCCGCCATAGTGCATTAATAGTATAATAGTATTAACAGACGTTCGTACTTGGTACGGTACGGTCCGGACAGCGGATTCGGTATGCTCCGTACCATATCCGTTCGTCTGGAGAGTTGTCTGTCGAACATAATTATTATTATTTCGTGTTCGGTTCTGTCCGATGGTTTGCGCGTCGGATTTGGTCCGCTCCGTACCAAATCCGCGCGTATGTACGCTCGGACCGGACAAACGCACGGCAGTCACGATCGAAACGTTCTGGAGGTAAGTAGCACGTGCGTCAATGCACTATGGCGGAAAAAATAGATCGTGGGTACGATTCCCATCGAGGACAGATATTATTATGTGTGTATGAAGATGTCTGTTTGTCCTGATAACTTATTCGTAGGTTGTAGGTAATAATCTATTTAAGTATGTATTTACAGGACAGGTGTGTATGAAGATACCTGTTTGTCCTGTGACTGGGTTGTAGGTAATAATCTATTTTTTTTTATTCTGGATAGGCTTGTGTTTGACCACAATCTCACCATGGTAAGTGATGATGTGGCCGAAGATGGTAAGCACACAAAGCCTAGATGGGAACTGGCTCTGAAATGCAGCTGTCGGAACACACCGATAGGTGTTTTAGCGACAGATTTTCAACTTGAGGGTGGTAGCCAGCCAGTCGGGTACTACAAAGTACCCTACCACCGTGCTATGGTTTCCTCACGATGTTTTCCTTCACCGAAAGCTCAAGCTCATTGTAGGATTCGAACCCACGACCTTCGCCGCGGAATTCGACGTCACTTACCACTGAGCTATCATCGCCTTGAAGAGTATATATATATATATATTCAAGTATGTATTTAAAACAAAAGGTCGTGGGTTCGATTCCCATCCAGGACAGACATGTGTCTATGAAGATGTTTGTTCTGTGACTGGGTGTAGGTAATTATCTATTTAAGTATGTATTTCTAAAAAAAAGGAGCTGTCACGCACATTTTCTTTATCGAATATAACTTGAAAAATATTTTTTTTAAAACTTCGTTCCTATCTGGTGTCCCACGACACCACACGTATTTTAAATACGTTTTTGCCCACTCCTTTTTTTTAGTGAGGCTTGTAGCGGTATTACTGTTGCCGCAACACCAATCGCAATATTAGCGCGCTTGGATAACGTCGGAGGCATGACGTCTGAACTGTGCACACGACACGCGGCTACTGCGAGATTCGGCCGTCTGTTGTGACTAGCGGATTTGGTACGACGTACAAGTCCGCTGTCCGGCCCGTACCAAGTTCGAACGTCTGTTAATACTATTAGGAACTTCGTTCCAAAACAATGTAAGAAACTTAAATAGTGATTTCGAAATCGGAGATAAAACACTGTAAAACACTGTATAACACAATAATTTCACCACGACAAAAAACCCAAACTGTTTATCCAAACATAGATTATAATACCTCAACAATTCTACCAACAGTAAAAAAAGGTATAATGCGTCTAAATCAAATAGACGTTAAGACACCTGCTACCCAAAGGAATCAGTACTCGTTTTAATTTAGTAGGATTATTTTTATAATACAATGTTGGTACAAAGTACGTTCCTAATTTAGCTTGTAAGGCAGTGTCGATGGACTGGATCCGGCCGTCTGTTGTGACTAGCGGATTTGGTACGCCGTACAAGTCCGCTGTCCGGCCCGTACCAAGTTCGAACGTCTGTTAATACTATTATGGGGCGTTGCGGAGGGCTAACAAACACAAAAAGGGGTCGTGGATTCGATTCTTTTTACTTGCATCGAAGATGTAAATTAATTCGTCTAGTAATTTCGTAAATTATAAAGTTGATAATTTTGTGCAGCCGCCATCTTGGATTTAGATTTTGACAGCACTATCGGCTTCAGCACCCTCGAAAACCATGAAAACGACATCCATGACGAAAAAGTTGATTATTTCTTGCAGCCGCCATCTTGGATTTAGATTTTGACAGCACTATCGGCTTCAACACCCTCGAAAACCATGAAAACGACACCCATGACGAAAAAGGTGATAATTTCGTGCAGCCGCCATCTTGGATTTAGATTTTGACAGCACTATCGGCTTTAGCACCCTCGAAAACCATGAAAACGACATCCATGACGAAAAAGTTGATAATTTCTTGCAGCCGCCATCTTGGATTCAGATTTTGACAGCACTATCGGCTTCAACACCCTCGAAAACCATGAAAACGACACCCATGACGAAAAAGGTGATAATTTCGTGCAGCCGCCATCTTGGATTTAGATTTTGACAGCACTATCAGCTTCAGCACCCTCGAAAACCATAAAAACGACATCCATGACGAAAAAGTTGATAATTTCGCGCAGCCACCACCTTGGATTTGAATTTTGTGTTATGTTTTACGAATTTATTATGATCGATCACACAGACGAATACAATTTTAAAACAATAAATTATTCTCTAGCGACAACCGCTTAGTTTATACTGTGGTTCGTACGTAGTGTGAATAAATCGTCCGATCTAAGTCAACGTGACAGCCGTGCGAGAGCAAAAGGAACACAGGTCCTACCTCGTCAAGGCCCGGCGGGCGACTGAAGCCACGTCCGCAAGCCGCTGTATTATATAATAATTTATCATTAAAATAATTCAACTATTTTGCAAAATGTAACCGAGGATTATTGTTCTATATGTTATTAACTTTGCTTAGATATTTTTTTTGGAAGTTAAACTTTCATATGCTTCAAGTAAAATAAGAAAAATAATCGAATTAGACCCCTCTTCGGAATTTTTTTTTATCGAGTGAAGTTTTCGATATCATGTTTTGAACCGAGAATTATCTAAGTACATATAGTGAACTATGATATGTATTTTTTTTGGCTTTAAACAATAACTCTTTGTTTGTTAAAAATTGAATCAAAGTGATGTAAAATGGGTCTACCTGGCCTTAAGGCATTAAGAATGCCACCTTTGATCGCATCATCACTTAGTATTGATTGTGGTCTTAAAAAATGTTAAAAATATATCTGAACTTTCGGAACTCTTAGCCTATTACATAATTTAACGTGAGTATTTCTAATCCTGTCTTTTGGATGTCAAATTAAGAAAGAATAACAAATTAGTTGACTAAACTAACTTCAAAAGACAGGACTGTGATGTCTCATGCGTAAAAAAATTATGAAAACTGATGTCTAGTCAATGGAAAAACAACATTTCAATAATGAAATGGTGTATACTACAAAACGAAACATGGGAAATTACAGTAGATAGTAGTTTATGTGATTTATGTTTAAATTATTTGCTTCTTTAAATATTTCATTGGTTCCTAATATTGTTGCTATAATGTATGCATAATATGAATCAAATCATATGCTATTAGGTTAAATCATGAACTTATATGACTGAATGGAAACATTTATATTGGTAGATACTATTGTGATTGATTATTATGATGTTTATTTTTTTATGAATAAAAAGTGGTTCAGGTACGTACCACAGTCTCTTGATCATAAGTACCTTGATAATATATTTAAAACCATGATTATGTATGATAATATATCAGGTTGTGTGTTACTTTGTGTTTTTCCTTAATCCTGAAACACTGTCAAGTTCACTTCTAAAGTTTTATGATATCATTCTGTGTTCGTCTTATTACAAGTTTTAATTTAGAAAAAAAAATACAAATAGGTTTACTGGGTTTACGATTCTCAGAAAAAATACGCAACTTTTACGCATGTCACTTGTCACATAAAAATATGATTTGCGAGTTTAACCTAATTACTGGTATGAACTCAAATAAAAACATTAATTCGTCGTAATTTTTCGGTGAATTAACAAATAAATAAGAAGGTCATGGTTTTCAACCCTAAAGAAAACCCATTAAAGAGGTTTAGTATCGCTTAAAAAATAATATAACTGGCCACTGTAAACGGGAAAAAAGTTTTAAAGACGCTATAAAACAAAAAAAAACTTTCTTTTTATATGCCTCTAAAGGCCGCCGTATTTTTATTTTCTTCAATTTAGACCAGTGACAAAACTAGTTTCTTCAGTGCGCGAGACCGCGTTTATTTACAAGTTCATAAAAAACGGCCTTCATCTGGCACATAAATGTTGTCTATGTCACATTAAAAATACACTTGTTTTTTTTTTAAATTAACCTATCCGGTGACAAACGTGAGTCAGGGTTCAATAACTATATTAATACTAGGTACATGTTAAAAATAAACACGTGAGAATATCTTTCAAAATATTGTACGTCCAATATATTTTTATAGCATCGTGGGTGTTACAGTTTTATACTATAATTATCAAGTTTTCATTGGTCATTTAAATCGATAATTATTATGAAGGTTTCATTCATTTCTGACGATGAGTCACTTCTCAGTTTTATGAATTTATGGAAACTTTATTTTGTCTAGAAGACCTGTTAATAAGGCACCTAATGAAACATAAAAATCTTGCCGTGATTTTAGTAAGGCGTTTCATGTCAATTTTTTTCATAAAATCTTCATCGTTTATCTTTTAAAAGTTACATGCAAAATAATGATCAAGTTTCGCGCGTGTGCGAGAGAGCAAGGTGAGAGAGGATAGCGAGGAGAGCGAGGAGAGCGCGGTAGTGAGGGCGGCCGTAGTTTATTCATCCAAGGGTCGACTTTATTAAAGGACGCGATGAATTCCGTAGCTACTAACCCGGTCGTGATGAAACTTGGCACGCAAATAGTTTATATCCTGGAATAAGGATACTTTTTATGCCCGGAAAAGATAAAATCCCACGGGAACGAGGGTGAATATTACAATAATATGTTTAGTTGTCCACGAATCAACCTTTTTCTGTTCAATCTTTTTCACAGTAAAATGTCTCGATTTTTAAAGGTATTATTATATCTTTAAAAAAATGAATGAATATACTTACATCTTGATGAATCTATCATAGAGTCTCTATGGTACAATCAATTACTATGAAATTTGACACACAGGTGGCTTATAGCCACAGTCATAGGCTAGTTTTAATCCTGGCTTTTATGCCGGAACCTAGTTTAAAATATTTCCTATGAAAAGCTATTTAGAAAATATATGCACCTTCCAAGCTTGATGGCTATCAAGTTTTATGACATAACCACTATTCCACATCCATTTCTTAGATGTTAAACAGCTTTTATTGCTGCAATTTATGGTCTATATTGGCGCAGCTCGAGTGAAGCTTGTGGCAATATCTTTTACTGTAAAACAGAGTTTAGTTGACGATTAACTCGTATGAGTATCAAACAAATAAATAAGACGACCCCACGACTACCACTAAAGACATCGGTATTTCAGGTATTTGGTTCTATTGATGACTTTTTTAAAAATAAAATCCTCAGAAAATTTATAGGTATGTATGTTATTTCATATTCACCTAAGAACATTCGCACATATTCAAGTAGGTACAGTCTGTGTACAACCTAGGTTCCAGACACCTTATCTTCTTTTTCTTGTCCTTATCCCACATTATGTGGGGTCGGCTCTACATGTTTTCCTCTTCACGCCTTTCATAAACATATCATTCTTCACACAGTCCATCCATACCTTCTTCGACCTACCTTTATATCCCTCCACACTCACCCATTTTCTATTAACAAGAAAACATAACGTTTTCATAAAAAAACACCTTTTATTCAAACAGCAAGAACTCAATGAACCCTGAAAAATTTGCATAGAAATAAAAAAGTAGTTGAAAACGAATGTTGTAAATTTAAATAACTCGTCCCGTGCCCATGGTCCCATGGTCTCAGATAATGTTTAACTTATTTTTAAATCGTTTTCATTTATTTTTAAACGGAACGTCAACTAGACTACGGTTTGGTATCGAAGGTTTCCATTCGACGTAAATTGTAAATTAGTCAGTAAATATTGTAGTACAATCCTAAATATTGATGAGGGAAAATTTAAAAATTACATGAGAATATTTATGAATAATCTAGACTCTAACGCATAGTTTGGATGGTTGCTTCTGCTGAGAAGTGCCGGCAATAAACCTTGTTTATGTAGGTATATAAACTTTAAATTTTGTTTAAAAAATGAAGAATGTAGGAAATGGCATATTTATGAAGTCTATCAGCACATTTCCATCAAATATGATTATTCATCAAATATTGGTGCAGGCGTGAGAGAAACATCCGAAATAGACGTGCAAAAATGTGCTGAAATCCATCTGAAAGCTAGTTCGTTAGTTTTGATTTTAAAACACGCCGCATGACACGCATGTCGTTCGATATCTTTTTGTCTGCTTATAAAGCATACCTATAAATGTAATCGGTAATAAATATTTCACAAAAAGTGTACCTAATAACAGAACTAATGTTAGTCTACTAGTTTTTCATCCCCGCAGGGATAAAAAGTATCCTATATTTTATTCCAGGTATATTATATGATCTACCTGCGTACCAAGTATTTTCGAAATCCGTTTAGCTGTTTTTTTTGAGTTTGTGAGGTTGTAGGTGGTAATATCTGGATCTACTGAGCCGATTTTGAAAATTCTTTTACCAATAGGAAGCCACGTTGTATGTGACTGTCATAGGATATTTTTATCCTGGGAAAAGATAAGATCCCTCGGGAACGCGGGTGAAACCGTGAGGGACAGCTAGTGTATTATAAAAACGTTACGTAGGTAAAAACATATTTTTTTCCACTTTGGTTAATTTTATTGTAAATTCAAATTATTTGATTAATTTGAATGGCTACACATATAGGTAGGTGCATATCTCCATCATATTATCTCCATCGTAGTCCTTTACTTTGCTCTAAGCCTTGGTATCCTTCTTCATGCAGTACTAATGCGTTTAAAGTACTGTCATATCACAACAGTAGAATTTAGTGAAAAATAAAAATCTAAAGACATTTACGACATAAGTCTATGACATGTCTACAATGTCAAATTTATGTGCCATGTCGTCCTTGTAACTATCTGTATTTAAAATGTAATTTTGTGTTATAAAAAGGAAAATCCATACTTCCAATCTCACTATTTTACGGAATAAACTTGTTCATATTTTCATTTTAAATTATCGTGGGACGTTCACAAACTGATTACACACACACACTGATCTGATCACGAACTAAGTGACTACCTAAAGATGGCTCCTGGAGGTTAACTATATTTTTTAATCACTATACTCCTTCAATAAGGGCTCGTTCACACCGCGCCGTCGCGCCGACGGCAGCTGGCGGCAGCCGCCGAAACCGACTGCAGTCAACGGCTGCCGTCGGCGCGTGTCGGCGGCTGCAGTCGGCAACATGCTGCTCGTGTGTGCAACACGAGCTCTAAGGAGAAAAGATAGATTTTTTTTGTATGTTTCCATGTTTTTTGTAATGGATAAACCTAAAAAAATACTTAAACAATTTTGAAAAAAATAACCTATAGAACGCTACATGACCAACGGGTAACATGGGCTACATTTTTTAATTCCCTCTGAAATGCAGGTAAAACTGCAGTGTGGAATGCTAGCCATTAGATATTTTTCACGAAGTTGATATATACAGAGTGTCCGGTAAGTATTACGACAAACTCAAGGAGGTAGGAGGGCGAGTCCCCTACCAAATATTAGGTTGGGGATAAAGTCTTTTCGCATTATAGTATGTATGAACTTGTAATAAAATCTCTTTGGCTATACTATTTGTATCTGGCTGGTTTTGGTATCATTGAAAGTTTAAATTTTAAAGAACATAATTCCAAATTCAAATTAGGAAAATGTGTGATTTTCATTTGTTTTTCGTACTGTCAAGATGAGTGAATATAATGAAGAAATTCGATACATTTTAAAATTTTACTACAAAAAAGGTAAAAATGCAACGCAAGCCGCGAAAAAAATTTGCGATGTTTATGGACCTAGTGCAGTATCTGTGAGAGTAGCACACATTTGGTTTAAGCGTTTTCAATCCGGAAATTTTGATGTCAAAGATGCACGTCGCTCTGGTCGTCCTATTACGGATAAAATGGATGTCATTTTTGAAAAAGTGGAGCAAGATCGGCATATCAGTAGTTACGAGGTAGCTGAAGAACCGGGAATTGACCACAAAACAGTTTTGGCGCATTTGAAAAAAACTGGGTACACAAAAGAGCTCGATATTTGGTTACCTCACGAGCTCACTGAAAGAAACCTAATGAACCGTGTACTCATTTGTGATTCTTTATTACGACGTAATGAAACCGAACCATTTTTGAAGAAGCTGATAACTGGTGATGAAAAGTGGATCACATACGACAAGAACGTGCGAAAAAAGTCGTGGTCAAAGGCCGGTCAGGCTTCACAAACTGGGGCGAAACCCGGGTTAAATCGCAACAAGGTGATGCTGTGTGTGTGGTGGGTTTGGAAGGGCATTATTAATTATGAGCTGTTACCACCAGGCAGGACCATCGATTCTGAACTCTACTGCGAACAACTGATGAGATTAAAGCAAGAAGTTGAGAGAAAGCGGCCGGAATTTATCAACAGAAGGGGTGTGGTTTTGTCATCATGATAATGCTAGACCTCACATCTTTAGCCTCTCAGCAAAAATTAAGAGAGTTTGGCTGGGAGGTGTTAATGCATCCGCCGTACAGTCCTGACCTTGCGCCTTCAGATTTCCACCTTCAGAATTCTTTAGGCAGTGTCAGGTTAACATCACGAGAGGACTGCCAACAAGATGGCAAAAAGTTATCGAACAAAATGGTACCTACATTTAGTTAAATGTATATAAACTATATTAAAAAATGTTTTGAATTTTCTTAAAAAATGCGAAGAATCTTTTTCCCCAACCTATTATACAAAAATGAACTTAACAAATGATCACCATTTTCGAGATACGTTTCGTTTTTGTTTTTTGAATTTTAGATATCAAATATCTCTAAAATGGTGACACTTTTACAAGGGTCATTTTTATATATTTGATAGGCAACTCGCCCACCTATCTCCTCCTTGAGTTTGTCGTACTACTTACCGGACACCCTGTATATCAGGAACTATAATAAATAAAAATATAGTAAATCCATATAATACTGTGCAAAACTTTCAAGATACCGGAATTATAGCATCATTTTTTTTTCAGAATATAAGAAGTATGGAATCTGTACAGGGCGAAGACCGGAAACAAAAGTTCCTCTTTCATACTATATGGGTGTAATTGGTTTTACCGTTGGAATAGGTTTATGTAAACTTTTACCGTTAGCGGTCTACCTGTGTTTTGGTATCTTTTTTATCATGTGCCAGACCTGCTGTTGCTTCGTATTTTGTTCATAATTTTTTTGAAATAGGTATTCGCTTGCTATCATTGTCTTTGGTTCATTTTTAATACAGTAATTGCACCTATTGTACGGTAATAACTCAGTTGGTAGGGACGTCGAATATTGTGCGGAAGTTCGTATTTTTATGTGACAAATTTTCTATGAAACAAATTTAATTTCAAGGAATTGTGGATGTACCTATCTACCTACCTATAAAACATTTATTCACGAAAATGTACTTAGTTTAAAACATAGCGTATCGTTGTAGTCGGTATTTAAAATATAATTTATTTGTTGAAATTTAATTATGACAAATTATTATTATGCATCAATAAAGAAAGTGTGGTATCAAAATTTCTTCTGTATTTTTTCCGTATTTAAGTAACTAGTCGGTGAAAAGTAAGTAGGTGTCTGACACTCATTTTACAATCATAACAAAGAATTCCAGTTAAGTTTGGAATTTTAAAATTGGCGATGTGCCATGTTTTCGTAGACGAACTAGTAGATCATTAGAGCATTCTTTGAATATTTCTTTCAATTTGTAGTGCCTATTGAAATTTACTTTTCTATCCTTCAAACACATTCATTCTTTTTCAACGAGATGCTGTAACTTCAGTTTTACAATTACATAATATTCATTCAAAACTAATAAAATATATATAGGTACCTATTCAATAAATCCCCAAACTAAGTAGAGCTTGTAATATGGAAACTAGATAGGTAACTGATGTACTACTTATTTATTTTTAAATACATACATAAATAGATAATAACACCGAGACCTCGACTCGGGACAGACAGACATATTCAAGCACACAAGTGTCTGTCTTGGATGGGAATCGAACCAACGACCATGATATGCACGGTGGTAGGGTACTATGTGGTACTCGACTGGCTGGCTACCACCCTCAAGTTGAAAATCTGTCGCCAAGCACCTGTTGGTGTGTTCCGGCAGTTGCACTTGAGAGCCAGTTGTCCTTGCCCTTAAGGCATTGTAATAAGGTGTACAACACGTTGGCAGTCCCCCTGGTATTGCTAATGTCTATAGGCGACGGTAGTCACTTACCATCAGGTGACCCGCCTGCCACGTTGTCACTAATGACATAAAAAAAAGACCAGTAGTGCAATAGGCAGGTTTAACCAACCACGCCAACCAACCCGTCAAAAGTCATCAATATTGTTTTTATTATATTGTTCATACTTGTTAACTTTTTATTTGGGGATTAACAAAATCAACCTCATACAAACAAAAGAAAATTAATAATTTATGTATGTACGATCAATATATTACTTTGAGTACTATGTAGGTACAAGCTGAATCTGCATAAATTAAATTATTCCTCAGACGAAAGTTGTAAAAATCTACAATATAGGACTCACCCAGGTTTAGTAACTGGAACTCGCACAACTCGAGTTTTAGTACCAATATAAAATTCAAATTAGTTTCTTTGTTACAGGGATCAGTTTTATTTACTTTCTGAGTTAGGTTTGTATGCATAAGTACTTGAATTACCTTATGTAAAGTTCATTCGCACTGGGGATTTCAAATGTAGCGTTGAATCGCGGACACTAGTCTATACTTTAATAAAAAATAATAGTGCGTTACTTACAGTTACAGGCATAGGTGTAACATTCCATTGCATTGTATTTTTTTTAACATTAAACAGGATTATATTAAAGCATTACTTGATTCATTCGAGATAGATAATTTTTTAAATGAAGATGATATCATCATCACTACCTCCATCGCTTTTCCCATACATACATAGGGTCTGTTTTATTTGCATACATACGCTGAAATGTTAATAGTTTTAGAAGATTATGGGCATATTAAATTATTATTTTTTTAGCGCTGAAAGTAAAGTAAAATCATACAGTAGATATGAATGAATAGATTTGTTTTGTTCGGGAATACAGTATTGTTATGACATAATACTATTTTATAAGGGGTAGAAACTAGGAAAATATGCTGATATTCATTCAAAAGAGCTACTGAAAAAATAACGGCTAGCTGCTTGTTGTGTTGCGCTAGTGCGTAACTTAAGGTTGGGTTTATTTGGTGGATCGACTGTAATTACATGAACACCCTTATCTAACTGGATCTGAAGTTGTTCGCAGCTGGAATTTGATATTAACATTAATTTTGTCCTTATTAATTAAGGGCTTGCATAAATTATTTTATTTAAAATTAAGTTGTAGAAAGTAGATACTAACTTATATCATCGTATTAGGGTACATAGAAGTTTCCGTCGGGCGGTTAACACCAATTCGAAAATCTGTCGCCAAGCACCTGTTGGCAATTGATTGCATTGCGGAGGTTTACTATCAATTTATTCAGCTAAATGTCGCATAGTCGTTGGCGCTGTTAAATTTTATTGTCAAACCTTTTTTTACGTATCTTATCAAATAATGTATTCTATGTAAGTATAATGCATGACAATGTAATGATGGAGATGTATACGTACACACCTGTTCCTGCTGAGTGTCGTCAAGGTCTCAAGCATAAAAATTTGAATGGTCATTTATCTTTAATAAACTTTTATGATTAACTAAAAATTTTTTATACCACTAGCTGGCAAATAAGCTTACGGCCCACTTGATGGTAAGTGGTTTCCGTAGCCTATAGACGCTTGCAACCATAGACCAGATCTAACTAGATAACGCAAGTACCTCAATTTGTATGAAGACCAACCGTGTCACTTTTTGGTGTAAATGAAAGTGTCAATTTACAGGAAAAATGACCATTATTTGAGTTTGGCTTTTCCTGTACAATTTTTACAACTTAATATGGGACAACCAATATGGAAGGCAATAACGATATTCGCGGACTAAAGGAAGACTAGAATAGAAAGCAGCCAAAATGACTGCTTTTTGAGTAATTTGACACGCGAAGTACGTACCTACACTCGCGACGCCAAGTTAGATAATAGGTCTGTGATTGCAACACTAGAGGTGTCACGAGCGTGTTAAATCTCTTACTCTCTTTTAATACTAATTTAATACCAAATCAATGATTCGGTATCTAATACCATAGAATAAGAGTTAGATCATGTTATTTAAGTGACAGGATGGTTATTCTATTTGAATTATAATAGTTTATTATTTATATATCAGGTAGGTATATCCCTAAAATATATCTCAGAGCATAGGGTAACGGTTTAGACCAAAAAAATAATAATTTAGGCCAAGCTTCACAACACATTTATTCAATAGTTATTTCTATGGCCTTGATTATGAATTTACCTACTCTCAAATCTACTACCGGTTCGGATGGCCGACCATACTGAGAAGATACCGGTAAGAAACTCAGTACTATGATCTTATATATGGCCACTACACATATTCTATCAAAATCATGTACGATTTCATCATAAATACATAGAACACACATTATTACAAAATAATCATTAGTCATTACAATTTAGGTTATCAAATATACTTATCTGTATCATTATAACCAAGCGGCAACGAGGTTCACTTGATCTCCAATAAAGACATATAATTATATCTATGTAGGTACTTAATACTTCTTCTTCTTGTACACTGTCGTGAACAATACCAACTCCAACTCGCAACCGAATAGAACAGAGACTGAGCCGATATTCAAATGTTAGTCCCTTTTATAAGATTATATCAACCATCTTGTTATTAACTACCCCCATTTTATTCTCACATTTTTATAGTGTTGGCTAAACCAGAGATAATATAGTTTATAGGTTGGTAGTATCCACAGATAAAGTAACAAATACAGACACTAAATCATAACATAGATTCCTCAATATCAAAATATCTGACAAGCGCGTTGTCGAACTTCGTGAACCATGATTTGCCACTTTTACATGCAATGTCTTATACTTACTTGGCCTTTTAAGTAACCTGAACTGTAATTTTCAAACGAAATCTGATTTACAATTATCACAGACTGTTAATCTAAAACATACCATATATCATATACACACACGGTTTATAAATCTATACATACTTAATACATTCAGAAACACAACAACTGATATAATAATACCTACATGAGTAGATAATGTCTTCAAGTAACGGCAGCAAAACATATCATACAATAGGAAGCTGGAAAATGCGTTTGTTTTGTAAGTTAGCTATGATTGATGGTCGAACCTTGAACTTGCTTTGTGCGAAGCATTGGCATTGATCCTTGCGAGATAAATCATACATCAGCTCCTGTCAAGCATGTTTACTTTGTAGGGCGCTTTAGTTTTGGTCT
Organism: Ochropacha duplaris; assembly: GCA_951361185.1. Taxonomy (NCBI): domain Eukaryota; kingdom Metazoa; phylum Arthropoda; class Insecta; order Lepidoptera; family Drepanidae; genus Ochropacha; species Ochropacha duplaris. The sequence continues at coordinate 4,626,220 of OX592713.1, read as the reverse complement.
TATATATTTCTGAGATTGGGACTTGTATTATCCTTACATTATGAATTTAAGGCGATGACTGAGTTAGTCAGTGGTAGTAACGTTGGATACCATGGCAAAGGTAGTGACAAGGAAAACCTCGTGAGGAACCCATAGCATGGTGGTAGGATACTTTTTTTTTAGTTGTTTTATTTTAATGTTTCGATAGAAATTTTACGATTTAAAACTTGGTCTGAAATTTTCATCATCATGGTTCTTTGAATTAGATGCTATAAATAAGAACTCTTTGAATTAACTTCGTTGCTTGTTTCTGACCTATTTATACGAGGAGGTATTTATGCCTACGTATGACCGTACAATGCGAAAGAAATCTGTTAGTATTAATACTAGGAGTAACAACAATATTCGCCGTAATTTAGATCGCAGAACCTATAGTTTCAATGTATAAATTGATAGCCTATTGCATGGACTTATGCAAATCCCCATTCAATTACTATGCATAATTTCGATTCAATTACTGTTCTGTAGGTACCAATAATACAGAATCTAAAATTATAATTAACTCCTTCTAGTTAAAATGTAGGGTAATTAACGATGGACATACTAAAATGCAATTTGCAGTATGAAACGATGTCGCAGTTAATACTTATTATTATAAAGAGGACATTATAACTTGTTTAACTGATAGTTAATGTTTCACAGCATTTGGCACAGAAACAGTATAAATAATTTAGCATCAACTGCAGTCTGGGTAATTCAGTTGCAACTGGGTAAGAAGTTCGCAAGCACTTATTTCGTTGACGAGCTCATTGCTGAAATATATTTGACTTTAAATTTTATGGAGAAAATACAGCAGCTGCAAGCGCTGAAATTGCTTTTGATCTAATAAGAGCCGTTGGATGAAAGTGGCTTATATTTGTTGGGGCAATTTTTAAGCCTGTAGCTCACAGGCTTAAAAATTGGCTAAAGAATTGTGAACCATGAATTGTGAATGGTTAATTCGCTCCTGGCTTCGGCAAACGCCGAGCGGGGAGACCCTACACGAGATGGGATGACGATATAAAGAAGATCGCTGAAACAAACTGGTTGCAAACAGCAAAAAATAGAGATAAATGGAAAGCCTTGGAGGAGGCCTTTACCCGAGAGGGGTCCATGTAAAAATAATAAATATTAATAATCTAGAATAATGTTGATAATAACTATATAAAAACAGTGTTTATGTATTAGTATTTTTAAAGTTTTTTTTTTTTCAATTGTAGTACATGGAATAAATGGCTTTTTTATTTATTTATTTTATTAATTCGCTCCTGGAAGAGTAATTACGAAACCGAGGATGTTGATGTTATCTCAAAAGATTCTTCTATTTTTGAAGATGTCCAAGTTATTTGTGGAGATTATATGAAAGACTAGCACGAAAATGTGTAATTATATGTTTTCCATGCAAAGTAATTAATAACATAATACATACTCGTACCTACATTGTTAGCAACGTATTACATTATTTGAGAACGTACGTTATTTTATTATACATACAAATTAATGAACCACTTCACGATATAAATAAACATAACACTATTTTATAATAATAATACTATGTTTACAATATAAGTATTAGGTACATGGGCAAAATACATAATTATATCCCCTTCGGGTAAAAGTTCAAAAATATTTTCTTAGTCGGTATTTGTATGAGTTGAAATTTGATTATAATTATTTTCTTGAGCTCATTACAACTCAAAATGTATTTCTTTGTTCAAACATAAAAAATAACTGGACTTATTTCATTAAAAAAAATGCTAATTAAATTAGTTCCAGTATGAGGAATCTGCAGGGGCAGCAGAAATGCAGAAATGACCGACAGAAGTAAATTCTATTTCCGATCACCTATAATACCGATATAAAATGTGGTTGAAAAATAAATAGCGTGTAGTATAAACAAGAGAGTTTTTCTGTATATTTGTATTTGTGCTGTAACTCCGCAACGCGATTGGTGAGTTTACTCAGTTAAAACAAATATTTGTTCTGACACATCATAACGTATGCCAAATGTACATTGAGTAGGTACTTGAGCGAATCAAATAAAGTACATCTGAAAAATATTCGCTAGTGCTTAATGTCGGAAACCGCCGCAAGAGTCATGGATTCAAATCCTAAAACGACCTTGAGCTTTATGAGAACGAAAAATTATGGGAAACCATAACACGGTGGTAGCGTAATTTGTAGTACTCGACTGGCTGACTACCACCCTCAAGATGAAAATCTGCCGTCAAGCACTTATCGGTGTGTTTTGGCTGTTGGCCTTAGAGAGACCAGTAATTGTAAAAAGTTTGTTAACACATTGGCAATCCTCCTGAAATTGCCAATGTCTATTTTTTTATAATTGCTTTCAGAATTCGGACATAAAAAAAGGTGGTATGATACTTCATTGAAGTTCCTAATGAGTTCTTGAGGATAATAATCTACAAGTAAAATAATTATCCGTTTCTAATGAGAAAAACATAATTTATTTAGACCTACTTCTTATCCTACAAATATTTTGTGAATGTGTGCGTGTATTTATGTTAGATCTCGGCACAAAGATAAGTCATACCTACCATTAAATCTTCCTAAAATAGGTAAGATATTTTACGAGGTCTTAGAGCTCTGAGAGCTGTAGACCTCGCGAAAGTCTTGTGAAAAATAAACGCTGTTTTAACAATTTCGACCTCCATGGCGTCATCATTTTGAAAAATTTCCAAAAACTTAATCGACCAAATTTCCATATTAATTATCGAACCTGCTCATAAAATTTTACGAGGTATCTATGTATGCATAAACAACGGTGACTATCAACCATCAGGAGGACCGTCTAGCTGCTTGCAAGTAAATAATCTGTACTCGAATCTGCTGGTCATCTGTTAGATACCAAAAACTTTGTGTGATTCCTTACTTTTTCACGTTACGTTACGTTCAATTAGAGTGTGGTTTGCCTAGCAGACAGTCACAGTTCGTATACATTTACAAATTTGAAATGGTGTGAAATTTTATAACCCTCTCGAGTGTTTACGACTCCTACAGCCAGTTAGAGCTAGTTTACGAGGTATGTGGAAGGATTATAAAACCGACTGTAATTTCTGGTGTAATTCTTTTTTAAATGGATTGATTGAACGTCATGAGATTTTTCCGAATCTACTATCAGTAAGTATTCTACTTCTTTGAAGCATTACCTATACATTCATCCAATCATAAACGTTCTACAGTATTGTCAATAGCTAATTGCGGTTTAACATAATTTGTTAAGGTCTACTCTTTTTAATGTTATTATTAGTTGTCGTGCAGGAATAGTGGTATTTAGGCGCATGCCGGTCGAGTCAGCTAAAGGTCACTCTCAGATAATACGCACGAGTTTATTTCAATAAATAGTTTGTGGGAATTCCTGAAGTCATCTAATGCTTACTCTAGCTAGAAGAAAACAAGAGTATGTGGTGGACTATGGAATCTAGATAATCTCTCATTTCGCTTTATTAAAGACTGATGTAATTGTTTGCCATTGCGGATTGATAGACTTCTTTTGCCTTTGAATTTCAAGATGTTTATCATATTTTTACAGCGCTATTCCTACCACATCTCAATACAATGTCTCCTAATCCATAATAAAAAGTGAAAGGAAGACCGATATATGTAAGTATATACAGGGTGAATTTTCAAGTGGGCATGGATGGCCAAATCACCATTTTTAGCTATTCCCTTAGTTTAGGATTTGGCCATCCACGCTCACTTGAAACATTGACCTGTATATCTAAATAAATTACATACAATACTTGAATGTGGACTAATATAATAATATCATGTTACTTAATGATGATACCGTTACTTAAGCTATTTTAGTTCGATATCAGTATTTTTATGTAATATTCTAAGCTTTCTCCATATTTACGAGTTAGTAACTGCAAGCATTTGGGAAGACTTAAATTTTAATGGTTTGCTGAATATTAGAGGAATATTTTATGGCTTCGGTTTAAATTTTACGGATCATTATAGCGATTTTGGAAGTGAATCGGTTTATATTAATGATTTTTTAATTACTGTTATTAATATATTTGATGGAAAATATAAAAAACTAGAAAAAATACGTGTTAGGTACTCTAATTTATTAAAATATATTAGGTACCTATTATTATAGTTTCATGTGTACATTTTATCAAGGCCTAAAGAATTAACAAAACGTGGAACTTATACAATTCTTCATTATTATTTTTTTGTGATTTTTTTAATAGTTATTCTGCTATTCGGGGCGGAGGCGAATCTAACAAATCAAAAACCATGAAAATCGGTCCAGCCGTTCTCGAGTTATAAGTGTACGAACAAACCCGACTTTGTTTTATATAGGTACAATAGATATTGCTTGATTAATTGGAACATATTCAGAATGATTGCGCCACATTTTGAAATTATAATCTGGATATTTATCAAACGGTTTCTTGGAATGGATGTTTCAAATAAAAATATTTATTATTTTATGAACGATGTTCGTGCCTCAGCATTATACTATGTAGGAAGTGATTTATAAAGAGATTACCTACAACATACTGGAATACATTATTTATTACGAGTACATGACTCATTTCTGCTGAAAATATTAATAGGAAATATATGCTGAGTTTGCTTATAATGAACTAGCTGACCCGTGCGGTTTCACCCGCGTTATGTTATCCAAAAAATAAAAAAAGAGCTAAAGTATAAGAACATTTAAAAAAAAGATGAATTAAATGGCGTGACCAAGGTAAATAGGGGTTTATTTTTATATTATACAGAAGATGTAGGTACTTAGTTATTTTTGATCAAGGGAGACGAAACTAACCACCGCCCACGTTCCATATTTAAATCTGATGAAGGGTCTGCTCCTAAATTCGGTCCAGCATACTGGCCAGTACCTACGTAGTGACGTCATCAACTTTAAATCACCAATACAATATCTGTCAGTTGATTACGTACTGGCCAGTATGCTGGATTGAATTTAAGAACAGTTTTGTTTTTAAAAAAGAAAAACAAGTTCATCATTTAAATAAAGCAGAAGTTTAAAAGCTAGTAGCCGAGTATAAATGTAACGTGAAGATACATGTTTAAATATGAAACATGAGAGAAAATCCTTATTTCAAAACGTCAAGACGACGCTGTGTATATTCAGTGTGAGTAATTCCGGAGCTATTTCCTTCAGTTGAGTGAATGATGTGAACGCTTCTCGCTTTCCTAAATTACTCAACATTATACAATTTTCGCTCTTATTTGTTCTTTGAATATAGGTGACGATTGAGTGTAAGGTGATACTTTATTGTAAGTATTTTAATGCTGTCATAAATATGCGATTTAAAAGTGTTCTTGAAATAAGTAGGTATTTAGAAGTTTATCCTACCATGACATGCCTGAGATGAATCGATAGACACACATTCATTAAAATTTATATAGCTGTTGAGATGCTTCGAGGATGTATAAATAATCCCACACATCGATACAAAAATTATATAGAAACGTGTAAAAACGTTGGTAATCTTGTGTAGGATAATATATGAAAGGCAATCGTTACTAACTGACTGATCTATCAACACACAGCTGAAACCACTGAACGGATTGCGCTGAAATTCGGCACACAGATAGTTATTATGACGTACATATCTGCTAGGAAAGGATTTTCCATTCACCCCTTGTGGTGATGAAACGGGGATCCAAAGTTTGAATGGAGAAACGGGATCGCGGGTGAAACCGCGGGTTGGAAAGCTAGTCAAGAAAAAAAATCTTTTTGTTGTTGTGTAAATTAAATATTAGAATTTTTTGTATCATTTAGATACTATTATATCTTTCATAAATATTATTTCCTTACTTACAAAAACTGCCTCGTTCGTTTTTTATGCACACGTTTATCTGAAAATTCCATTAATTTTCCGTGTCCTACTTGCTGAATAAGGAAGCAACAAAATTTTTCCTCTTTTAATTTACTCACACGGCAGTTAATTAGATCTAACTTCAACACGGATTATTCCTTGATGTAGGTAAGTGTAGTGTAGTGTACTGTCGCCGACCAAAGCCGCTTCAAGAGTATGGGCACAGAGTAAGGATATAACTATCTCATTATACTGACAGAATAATATTTCTAAAAATCTCAATTTTTAGAATATCAATTATTTTCATTATAAACATCTAAAATATCAAAAAATATTGTGTTATAAAATTGCACCTACATTCCTATTAAACTGCGGATATTCTTTTATTTAGGAGCTCAAACTAATTTAATGCCTATTTTAATACGGCCGTCTGTTTTTATAATTCACTGATGTGTATCAAATACCAGTTACACTTTCGTTACCGACTGTACATACGTTTAAGTACGCGCGTGTATCCGGCACCATGTAAGTAGGAAGCTGAAATATAAGCTAACGAGACATAAATATTGGATGTCCCTACTTATATTGACTAATAGCTGCCCCCCGCGGTTTCACCCGCGTTCCGGAGATATCTTATCTTTTCCCGGGCTGAAAGTTTTCCTATGTTTTATTCCAGGTTATTATCTACCTGTGTCCCAAGTTTCATCAAAATCCGTTCAACAGTTTTTGAGTGAAAGAGTAACAAACATCTTCACATCCACAGATTGTCCTCTTCCGCCTGCGAGCAATTTTTGTCTGGAGAATCTAAGTCGATCGGTTACTGATTTTTAACATGACGAAAGAACAAACAGAATTATTTCTAACTCTAAGGTGACGAACCTTTTTATCCTGTGACTGTACCTAAACAAATGAGAATATGAAATAATAAATTGAAAACGCTTTCTAGAGTAAATATGTGCATAGCCCTCAGCTCTCAATTTCTAATTAATCTTACAACAAAACAAACAATAAACTCTTTGATTTAGATAATAATTATGTTCAAGTTGAAAATAACAATTTTATTTTATCAAACAAAGAAACCGCAATTTTGCTCTTCGGTTACATTAATCAATCATTATTGAATATTAACCGCACTATCAATGCTGAAACTGAAATGAACACAACTAGGTGGCAATTAAAACAAAATAGTGGCAAGATAATTGCTTCTTAAAAACTAAATATAAATTTTTACATACCTACACTTTTTGAAATGATTCTGCTTAGTTTCGCCGCCAACTAAATGTGATACTATTTGAAATACCAAATTAATCATGGCTCAGGTTAAACAGGTTAATTTACTTTATAAAGTTCTCTATGAAATACTGACTCGTGACGTCATAAATGTACACCATCAAAGGACCTATTTGACGTTACAATTAGTAATTAAAAATCATAAAAGGATATTTTATTATCACAACGTACAACTTTTTTAGATTTTTTTTTACACAGCCATAATCCCAAGTCCATGTACTTATGCAAGTCCATTGCAATTTGTGACAAGTCTAACGTATGCTGCAGTGGCCTTTCCACCAACTTTACCTACGAGTTGAACCAAAGCTAAAACCATTTAGAATACGACGCAGATTGTCTCTCAAAAATGACTTTATTTTCCCGACAATACCTACAAGCGTGTGCACTCAACGATAGCTTACGTATTGTTTCATTTATTATCACGTACGAGTACGGACGCGAGGTGGCAGTTATACATAATACCAAGAAGGCTTTGCGGAGATTTTTCATGAAAAAACGTGACACGTAAGAAGCAAATGTAAACACATCACGGAGATTGGGTACCATTTATCATTTTGATTCAAAAAGTAAACGTCTGAGATACTGTTGTTCGTATCCCGCGGGATAGCTAAAGGGTCAATGATAAAATTTGAAGTTTGGAAACCATTAGAATCATATCATATCGATTGATTGACGTTATTTAAAGTAGCTTAATAATTTTGTCTGAGACGGAATCTTTAGTTCAGAAGAAATACATAAGAAAAGCTGAAAAACTGGATTTAACTTATTGTGTACTTATTTCATATTTCATCATAGAAACTGTCCCCCGCAGTTTTACCCGCATTACCGACTTTTCCCGGGATAAATAAATCTACCTGTATTGCAAGTTTCATCAAAATCCGTTTAGCTGTTTTTGCGTGAATGAGCAACAAAGATCCAAACCATCTAAACTTTTACATTTATAATATTAGTAGGATTTTTTTAAACCGTACACCCAGCCAACATTGCATTCTAATCTACGTTAAAAAAATTACTCGACATTTTATATGGTTAAAGAAATTTGGAAACAATAACTAAGAGTTCCTATATTGATAAAACAATTCTATTCATTTCTAATATCAATGCAACAATAAAAGTATTGAAAGAAAAAGTATAAAAGTATCTAATACTTATATTGTGTAGCGCGACCTGTAACAATACTCCATTGTGAAACAGTAACGTCAAGATTAATTTCTCCCTTTCATGGTTGTCTATCAGCCATTGTTGAGTGGAGACTGAGATATAGGGGCTCTTCACAGTCAAGCGGACGGAGACGGACTACAGATAGGGATGTCAAAAATATATTCTGAAAAATGTAGATCAAGGACTGAAGTTACAAGTTAAACTATAACGCCCAGTAAGAAGATATTTCATCAACTTGCCATCAAGCACAAATTTTCAAATAAGGTAAAATCATTTCGGTATCAGAATCGTATGCAATCCTAGGCCTACCTACACGCCTGGTCTTTTTTTTATTTTAATACAAGAATTTTGCGATTTATTTATGTTATATGAAGCTAAATATTGACGACATCAATAGATATATCTTTCAATAACTATTTTTTATTATTAATTAATGTGAAATTTTAATGTCTGTTCCTCAATTTTGAGAATTGGCACACAGATCGTATCCTGGTATAAAACAAAGCATTTTTATCCCGGGAGAAGATAAGATCCCTCGGGAAAGGTCAGAAATCTAGTGGTTTTATAAAAATATCTGCATAAATTCAGATAAAAAAGGCAACCTTGAGAGCTTTAGTAATCCAGTTGATAGTTATTAACAATGGATCTAGATTTGCGGTCTTATTTATTAGATGTTTTAATTAATTAGTCAAATGCATAGATATTTACTAGTTCACGTTGGAATAATGATTTATCATAATTTTATCTTAGCAGAATATAATTTAGACAATCCTAAATAAGTCATACGCGACCTCATGCAGGGGCATCATCCCCCAGAAAAAAGGGTGTAGACGAGTATTTTCAATATTTCAGATTATTTACAGCGCTTTTTCTAAACCGAATTCTGCTACATAGATAGATGACTGGGTGCCTACCATGACATCTTATAGCTATTCAATTTTATTGACGACCTAAACGGAACTGCATCGCATTCGTAACATGACGACTTGTTAGTTGTTAGACGCTCAGTTTAGGTAACTATTTTGTGGTTTAGATTGCCGCCATTTTGAACCTAAACTAGATCGCAAGTCATGTTTACGTTAATTCATTTCATACCATGAGCTATTTTTTTCAACCTATATTAAACCGCGTAGCTGTCAAAATTGGCGACTCAATAAAACCAAATTTTTCCCAACCGAAACTGAATCACTTTGATTATATACCTACTTAAATATTGAATTCAGTGAAGGATTAACAATTTTAAAAGTAAATTGTGTGTAAATAACGTCAACGCTCGTTAATTTGAATGTTTCGATAATTTGAAATGCCCGGTCCCTTGAAAAATACCTACTCGATAAATTGATTAAAATTAATAATAAATGGTCCCTGCGTCTTGTCTACATCATAAAATTTATGATTAAACGAACTTACCTGTACTTGAAGTTCATCTAGGCTTTGTGTGCTTACCACCTTCGGCCACATCATCACTTACCATAGTGAGATTGTAGTCAAACACAAGCCTATCCAGAATTAAAAAAAAAAAAGTTCTATTATAATTATACTCATTTTTCGTCCGAAGTACCTACCTATAGGACGAAGCAAGTAGGACTATAAATTCTAAGAGCGCTTTTTCGTTTTGTGATTTAGTTTTACGGCTTCACAGCGGTACAATGGATTGTAAAAAATGTTACGTTCAACCTCTGAGGTACCACTTCTCCATTTTACATCACACAGTTGTTGGAATTACTAGCACAGAAAAGTAATGGTAGTCCTCACAAGTTAAAAAAGGGTTTTTTAAATAAAAGTCTTCGTCGTCCCCATCGCTTTTGACTCAAACAGTTCTTTGACCACTTGTCAAATAATACCGGATATTTTTTTACTAGCTCACTGTAATGTCTGAGTTTCATGTAGGTCAGTGGGTCATACCTTTTATTTTTGAGCGCATTCTTTTGTCACTACCACACTTACATTATGAAGTGTTATGAGTTTCCATTCACATGTCGCAGTCACACTCGGTAAGGTTGCAGATAGGCGAATATAAAATGTATAGGAGAGCTTATGAGTCCAAATATTATAGTTCTCTGTTTCATATGTTTTTCAATTTTACATAAAGTAGGTATGTAGTCAAACACAAGACTAACCCAAAATAAAAAGCCCATAATTCACGTGAAACTGACATTCAAGGATGAATATATTTTTCATCCCCCATCTCGGAAAGAGTATTTTTGCTCTTCGATATCTGAGTGTAAAAGCCGTTTTTATCCGCTAGAGGATAAAGTAAATAACTAAGTTTGTGAATTCAAAACATCATTAAACCTATTATTTCTCCCTCACTCCTTTTTTAATTTGTTAAAAACTCAGACTCGGAACCTTCTTGGTGTACTTTTTTTAAATTTGCTTTGCGCGCGCCATTTTCTTTTTTTTTTGTATTTAGTTATTTCCTCGCTGAGGTGGGATGAAAAGTTACGTGTTGCACTCGAGTGTAAAGATTTTTCACCTCGTGCTCTTTTGATTCCCTTGCTTACGCTTGCTCGGTCATCAAAATTGAGCACGCGGTTACAAAGCAACTTTACACTCTTGTATAACAAATAACTATTTCAACACACTTGCTCATAAAATGTCTCTAATTTCACTGCAATTAGGCACATAATGACACCTGTAATCAAACTGTGACGTTTTCATTGCTATTATTCACTAGTGAGTTATAGGGTTTTTTATTTTATTGGTTGAGTTCTTAAAAAAGTTTCGATACAAAAAGATCGTGTTCAATAGTAGAAATTTTAATTAATGTCTTAGATGTGAAGCCCTTAACGTTATGGAAAGTTCTTTAATTAAAATTTCTACTATTGAACACGATCTTTTTGTATCGAAACTTTTTTAAGAACTCAACCAATAAAATAAAAAACCCTATAACTCACTAGTGAATAATAGCAATGAAAATGTCACAGTTTGATTACAGGTGTCATTATGTGCCTAATTGCAGTGAAATTAGAGACATTTTATGAGCAAGTGTGTTGAAATAGTTATTTGTTATACAAGAGTGTAAAGTTGCTTTTTAACCGCGTGCTCAATTTTGATGCTTGCTCATTTCATGCAATTACGTATCTTTGAGTATAAATAGATAATTTTAACTTGTACGTTTTTAATAAATAAAACTTTCACTCAAATATAACTTTTGTTTTCTCTGTAATAAAGAAAACTTTGTTTTTCCCATTTTGTACGTGGCTAAAACGTTATCCGCGAAAAGCCAAAAACAAGAATCCTCATTATTTTAGTCTATGGCCAATCGCCATTGTTAGATGCGCACGCATAGTAAAACTGATAAATTTTTCCCGCCATTGCGAAAAAAAAATCACAACTCGTTTTCACTGTTGACATCATAGTTATTTATTAATTAAAATGTCTACAAGTACTCATAGTTATGAAGAAAATGATTAATGTTGTACACCGCCCGATATAAGATGTGAAGCCCTTAACGTTATGGAAAGTTTACTACCTGAAAACTCCAAGGACAAATATCTATTATCTACTAAATAAAATGATTTGTTCGTATTATTTTCTTCACAAGTGTGCTGAAAAACGTCGTATGATACACGTGTGTATTGATGATTACCGTTCTGGGCTCTTTTATGACCCCCACCTAACGGCTCGGGTCTCAATGGCGCCTCAGCGGTAATCACCAACATTACACACTGGTGTGTCTATTATCTCATTTTTAAATCTAGCGAAATTTATCATATTTGCTGATACTCAATTCAAAAGATATCACGCATCAAACTGATCCCATAATATTTCAGAGCAGACTATAGAATCCCACTAATATTATAAATGTAAAAGTTTGGAAGGATGGATGGATCGGGATGAAATTTGGCATAGAGATAAATTATAGTCTGGAATAACACAAAGAATACATTTTATTCCGGGAAAGGATAAGATACATCGGGAACGCGGGTGAAACCGTGGGGGACTGCTAGTGTACCATAAAACCTAACCTTTAAGGCGATGATAGCTCAGGGGTAAGTGACATCGGATACCGCGTCGAAGGTCGTGGGTTCGAATCCTTACAATGAGCTTGAGCTTTCGGTGAAGGAAAACATCGTGAGGAAACCACAGCACGGTGGTAGGGTACTTTGTAGTACTCGACTGGCTGGCTACCACCCTCAAGTTGAAAATCTGTCGCCAAGCACCTGTTGGTGTGTTCCGGCAATTGCACTTGAGAGCCAGTTCGCCTTTAAGGCATTGTAATAAGGTGTACAACACATTAGAAATCCCCTGGTATTGCCAATGTCTATAGGCGACGGTTGACACTTACCTAAGTTATTATTTATTGTTACAGGTTCAAACGAAGTGAAGTATGACTTGACCCTCATCGATGTGCGCAAGCTAGTTGCGAATAGATTACACGAATTAGTTCTCAAAAATAATACACTTTTACAAGTAAGTCCTTATTGAGCTGCTTTTTTACCATACTCTATTTGATAACTTGGAAATTAGTGCCTTAGCTGGAATGGATCTAGCTTTCAAGTTTAGTTGGGGAAAGGACTTGAGTGTGGGGGCCAGCCAGGCGGGTTCATAAAGTATTATACCGCCGTGATATGGTTTCCTCACGATACCGATGCTCAAGTTAATTGTAAAATCCAAGCCTAACCCTTTTGCCTTATAAAATTATTATCGCTTCAACTACTACTTAACTGCTAACAGCTGACTAACTCAATTTTTTAGACAATTTATTTTTAACCAGTTAAATTAAATCATCATACTAAAAATAATGATATTATCAACATATTATGCTTCTAAAACATACATCTCACAAGACATTCTACAGTTTTTTTTAGCATTCAATCAATTGCATTTTACACTACGAGTATTAGTCACGAATATGTATTATACAATTCCAGGACTCAAAGTTTAACATGCTGAACTTCATAGAGCATGACCTGATGGAGTACGAGGCCAACTACACGGAGTGCATGAAGCACATCAACAATAATGACGTCAATAAGGCGACCTGGACTTTCTGGAACTCTATGTTTTATGCTGGAACTATATTTACTACAATAGGTTTGTATCAAAACGTCAATATAATTTTTGCCTATCTTCTTCTTCTTCTCTTCCTTATCCCACGCTAGGTGGGGTCGGCACAACATGTTTTCATCTTCCACTCCGCTCTATCACTAGTCGTCTCCGTACTCACACCTTTCATATGCATATCATTCTTCACGCAGTCCATCCATACCTTCTTCGGCCTTCCTCTACCTCTATATCCATCCACACTCATGCTCAATACTCTTTTTGTTACATGCCTTTCATCCCTCCTTATGACATGCCCATACCAAGCCAATCTATAATTTTTGCCTATATGTTTGCTAAAACATGGTTTTCATGGGACAGTTAATGACAGTTTCTAGCCCCATAGGAACAACAAGGGGCTAGTAACTTTATGATTAAAACATAATTATTGTTAGAACTGTCTACGTCAATGTTTTTTCCTTAAAATTTATGTTACAAAATGGGAGGTAAAAATTAAATATCTTGTTATATTTGTTTCTTCTAAAAAAAGCAAACAGCGCCTTGTTAAATTTTAAAGGCAATGTAACAGAACTAAAATATAGCTCTAGCAATAACGTCGGGCGGTCAAAGTAAAATTGAACAAACGAAGTGAAATAAAATTTATTATCGTGAAGACAGGTAGAATCCGAGTATTTTGCTTTGTTTTGCGACTACATGTGTAGTTAACTCGTTCAAAGCTTCTAAAGGAACAATTTGTTTATTTTGCTTTAGAAAGGTAAACAGGAGAGCCGGCGACGCGTCCTTTTATGTTGCTCCATGGAAGTTTACATATAGCGGTGCAGACACTTTATTTTGATATAAATGCTCTGAACACTTTCTGCTGCAAAGAGTTAATACATTTCACACCTACGTTTGTTTATTTATCACGACGTTTTATTTACCTTTATTTAGTATCTTCTGCTTCTAATGAAAATTTTAGAATGCATCTGTAATGTGTAAACAGTACAGAATATTACTCTCTATAGATCTATTTTTTATTTGCCATACCTACTTGTCTAAAATAAACTTATTTAAAAATAGAGGTAAGGGCTTTAATATCCTTGGGTAGTATTCAAGATTTTTACTTATAAATTATTAAAAAATAAATAAATGCAAGAGTGACAATATTTGTCATTCATTCATTAGAACCTTTTAGTAGCTATAGTGAAATTCAATAAGTATTAATAAGGGTATTGTGACAGAGAGCACGATGTTTCAAATTAAGTTGGTTAAGATTAGGTAATATTTCGGTGCACAGTTGCAAATACTCTCAAACCGTACTGAATATAGGCGAAGTTGTTTTAATTTTGGAACGGTGCCCGCCGGGCTTGGCGTTTTCCGCCTCAGTCTGTCGCGATTCAATTGCTCTGTGTGTATTTCAAATATTTGTGACACTCTCTTTTATTTCATTACAAAGTTTAAAAACGAACGATAAAATATTGATTCTTTGATACAAAAGTGTTCCCCGAAGTACAGTGACAAAGAAATAACGAAGATGGATCGAGTCTTATCATTTCAACGTTTGTTTACGTCCGAAACTCTGGGACGGCTGAAATAGATTCTTTTATTAGACATCTGCTTTGACCCCGATACAATAAAGGCGTTTACAATCTGCTTCTTTCGCGAAAGGTAAGTTTACAATTTAATGATTTTAATGGCTTATTGGCTTACATGATCGTTTGTTTGATACATTAGTGCCTGCCGATACATATATTGGCAGGAGATTTATAATCCGTTGCCAAATTTATTACTGACTGCTCGTACCCTTTATTCAATCACATGAGTTCAATTGCCTCAGTTCAGTATCAGCTCTTTATATTTAAATACTGACAAAGTGTTTGTCTTTTTTCAGCAACGGTGAAAAACAATTGAGCAGTGGTAATGAATACTGATGAAAATCAAAAAGAAAGTAGTGTACCTTTCCAAATTCCTATTATAAAAGCCGAATCCGAAACCCAAACCACAGGTGTACTAGTGCTCAAATCACCAGAAGAACAAACATCAACTGAAATGGAGCCCGAAGAGAAACAAAACATGTCACTAAGGAAAAGAAGAAATTTATCCAAAAACAGAGGACAAGCTGCTAGACAGAGAGAAAAAACTCCAGAACCAGGCAGAACTCCTGTGCTACATGAAGACACTACAACTTCAGATGATGAAGATTTGAAACCTCGTAATTCAAGAGAAATTGAAGCTGATAGCACATATGAAGAGATGAAACGGCTAGTGCAACAAAAAGCAAATGTAAAAGATCCAGTCTATGATTTGGACACGGTAGAAGTATTAGAAGCAAGAGCTTACGCAGCTAATGAAAGAAGAAGAAGAAGTATTTCTCCATTCGCTATTCAAGAAAAAGAAGACTTATGCACGTTGGAACGGAAAGGAAGTTTCATAGATCCTACGAATAAATTATTGAGTACTAATTACACATTGACTCTAAAAGATGAAGACACTGGGCGTCGTAGTTCTTTGGTTATAGATACTCCAAAAGAATCACGTAATTCTCTTTCCCCACCATCTACTACTTCTCCTAAAGATAGCAGTTTTCTATATTCATTACCCCCAACTCCAAAAAAGTTGGAGGAAATAGTGTATGCTGATGAACAGAAAACTGATATACCTTTGAACGATGATCAATCTAAAAAACCTAAAACACCACAAAAAAGTGAAAATGTATTTACATTTGAGGATAAAGACGTTAAACAAGCCAATAAACTAGCGTTGCCCAAGGATATCGATTCACCCGCAATTCCCGGAGAACTTGTAACAAAGGTAATTCAAATAGAGAGATCACCTAGTCGTAAACTTCTTCAGGAAAAAAAACCTACTGTTGAAGTTAGAGAACGAATCGTAAGAACACCAAGTCGAAAGATATCAGCAGATGCTAAGCCAACAGTTGCAAAACAACAAACGAGTAAACAAATTAAAGATGACACACAGAGTCGAGTACCACCTGTAAAACCAGCGAGAAGCAAATCTTCAACAAGATTTGGGGTCAGTTTTTATATAAAATTATTTTTGGTTCTTTTTATTGCTTTGTTAATAGCACTGTATCTTCAACTGATGTAATGACGAAATACATAAACATCATAATTCTATAATGTAAATAGTTTGCAATCATCCATAATTATGATGTGAAAAATACTAATAATTTTTACAGAATAAGACTAGTGAAAGTGAGATGAGCGAGGATCAAGGCCGACATCCAAATACCAGTGCTACGGATTCCAAGCGTAAAGTAGTACCTACTCCACGGCGTTTCGTGAAAAATAGATCTCCAAGAGCAAATCGATCACAATCGGTAAATCGAGCTGATAACGCCAGAGTTTTAGATAAAACTGGAACAGGTATGAGTCAAACTAGTCAAGAAATAATCGAACTAATGCAAAAAGCTCGAGCCCGCAGCTTATCGATACCAAAGGAAGATCCAAGACTTCCAGTTGAATATAAAGACTATCACAGAAATTTAAAAACGCCAAATAAAACTCCTTCAACATTAAGACATGCTAGAGGAATTTCATGCCCAAAAACCATTCAAATAATTAGTGATAAAGAAATTTTAGCAGGTTTAATACCTACCCAAAGAGTAGATATAAAACAGGAGAATCCCAGTAGACAAAGTTCGGGATACATAGATGCAAGCCAATCTGAATATACTTCCAGTTGTTATTCAACGTCACCCAGTGAAAATGAATTTGACTTTGATTTATCCGTTCGAACGGCAGAGTTGACGCGAAAGTTAAATATTTTAAGCCAAGAAGTTGAAAAACGTGAAACATATAGTAATATAATTTTAGCGCCGGATGACAGTGATTTTCCTAGAAATGAACGAGAACAAAAGTCAGTAATGCGTAAAAGATCATTAGTTGAAGCCAAAAATGGAACTAAGAAAGAAAGGAAAACATCAGTAGATGGAAGAAATATTAAAACAAAGACAGTCGCAGAAAAAAATAAAAAACCCGTAAGATCAAAATGGAAGTTCATAACTAATTGGCAACAATTTAAATTTGAAAACAAAGTTCATTATGAGAGACTCAAATTATTGAGGAATAGATGTATTAGTGACTTGTTGCTCTTGGTGATAATATGCGGGTTAGGAGGGATAATGTTTAAAGCTTTAGAAGGTTCGTTTGAGAATGCGTATAAATGTGGCACCCGTAATGTAAAGAGGGATTTTATTGAAAGTCTTTGGCGAGGTAGCCATTACCTGCGGGAAGAGGATTGGAAGTCAATGGCTAGGAAGAAGCTATATGAGTTTGAAGATCAATTACATACAGCTCACGAGGCAGGTGTAACTTCTTATAGTGGCCAGAGGTCTTGGAACTTTATGAATTCTTTCGTCTACTGCTTCACGTTAGTGACAACGATTGGTAAGGTTAACTAATTGATATTTTTTAGCATAAATGTTCATAATAAACATTAGTAAATTAGTTTTTGTTGTAGAAGTAGTAGATTTAAAATTTAAAAAAATTAAAATGTTATTGTGTTTATTTTCCACTTTCCCTCTTCATTTTATTCTTAATCCTTTGTAATCATAGTAATTTTAACGAATATTAAGATAACTAATATTTATTTTGAAATTCAATTAATTATTTACAGGTTACGGTCATATTGCTCCAAAGACGACTTACGGCCGTGTTGCGACGATCATCTACGCAATCATTGGGATCCCACTGTTCTTGATTGTCCTGACTGACTTCGGCAAACTCTTCACTAGGATCATCAAGTTCTTTTGGTCGTTTATCAGGAGGTTCTATTATACCCGAAGCTGCAGAAAAGTCAGGAGGACTGTACCTATGCAGGTAAATAATGATTTTTGAGACTGAAACTTTATTTTTGTTGTCGATACGAGAAGAACTTAATGTTGAGAATAAAATAATTTAATTCTATCCATTCTTACTAACGTTCAAATTTAATGACAGTGTGTCCTTTCGGCCATCATGTTTGGTCTCGGTCATAATGATGCGGTTCACCGCGAGCTTTGTGCAACAATATGTGTACACAAACAATTTAGAGGGAAAATGTGTTTCAACATTATCCGGTTTCTAAACCATGCTTTAGAATATTATCTATTGTTTAAGATAATTTCAGTTAAATACAAATATACAAATGTGAAACTTAAAAACAAAACATCTTAATGGAAAATTAATCCATTTAAAATATCAAAACAGAGTAAACAAATAATTTCTCGTTTCCCTAGAATAATGTTTCAATTTACCGCTGTACAAAACGAAACAAAGCGAATGTTTCCCTTTTTATATAAAAATGAGTAATGATTACGCTTCGGGCTATATGTTATCTTACATTCTTGCCGAGCTTTTGTTCTTGGGATCAAAGAAAAATATTGCAGAACGTTTTTTTTAATTTTAGGAGGTAATGAAGGGCCTGAATATTGTCTACGATGTAGTTCGTCGGCCATCTCAGATCTTCGCAGAAGAGGACATGGTAGATGCACCGAACGGTGACCATCCTCCGGTAGTGGAAAGAAAACATAGCGATGTTCCCCCACCGCTCCCACCAAAACCTGGCCAAAGAGAATCTGAAAACGAAACGGAACCACCTGAAACACCAGCGCCATCTGTTTTTGAAATTGACGATGATTTTAATCTTCCTATATCGCTTGCTATTTTCATTCTTGTCGTTTATATTATTATTGGAGCTGTTGCGTACAATTTGTGGGAGAAGTGGAATTTCTTCGAGTCTTTTTACTTTGTATTTATATCGATGTCTACAATCGGCCTTGGTGATCTGGTACCTGATCATCCAATGTTTATGATGGCGTCTATTTTGTACTTAGTATTTGGGTTAGCTTTAACGTCTATGTGTATTAACGTTGTACAACTTAAATTATCTGATACGTTTAAAAAAGCAAGTGCTAAACTCGGTGCTACTATTGGGTTAAAGGTAGCTGAAGAAGACGGTAGTCTTGTTCCCATCACTCCACCACCTACTGAACTTGCTCTCGTACATAAATCAAAGATCGGAAGTAAAAATGAAACTGACGATAGCAAAAGTAAAGAGGTGATAGATATCAATGATTCTAAGAATAGATAAACTTGCAAAGTATTTGTTATTAACCACTGTAATCGTAAGCTGTGAATTTGACAATCTCTAGTAGTCGTAACTGTAGTGTAGAAACATTTATCTATTTATTATTATTTACGCTAAAAATAAAAATAAGAGGAAACACGCCAGTTCGTTAAAAATTATGTAAGATTTTATTGGGTTCTAGAAAACTGAGAACAGCTTCTAAGTAAGGTTAAGTGTCGTTTTAATGAGAGTGTACTTGTGTGAATTGTTTAAGCTGACCAGTCTCATCAAGTACAATAAAAGGTGCTAAAATTATATAACATTGTTGCAAGCATGTTATAGGTGATATTGTTACTAATTTTATAGATTTATATTTATTACTTTATACATACATAAATGTGTTCGTTGTTTGTGTAAATAAAAGATTTTGCTATACATTTAAACATGGATTAATTTATTGTTATGAATCAAGGTCGCAATATTAATAATAAGATAAATAGTTTTAATATATAAGAAGGAATAAAATTATGGGTGAATCCTAAAGCAAAATTATCTGTATTCATATAGCCATTGTAAAAAGGTAGTCAACACATTGGCAAACCCACTGGTATTGCTAATGTCTAGGTAAAAGCGACAGAAGTTACTTACGATCAGGTAACCCGCCTGCTTGGTTGTGGTAACCATGCAGAAACAGTAAAGTAAACCATTCATAAAATTTTAATTGAATCGAGTTGGCTCGTTTTTTCCACGCCATTGTTAATAGTAATGGGACCGGTATAGGTACCGCCAGCTGATTCAAATGGTTTGTAAAAATTTAATTATAATTAAATCCAATCCAGGGTCGACAACGGGCTGCAGGACCAGGTGTTCTTAGGACAATTAAATGAAGGATAGAAAAAGAGGCGAGTCATTCAGGCATGCACATTGTTTATGTAAAGAGTGTGGTGTAAGGTTCTCATCATAAATAATTAAAATTATATTATTATGAATAACTAGCTATCCTCCGCGGTTTCACCCGCGTTTCCGTGGGATCTTATCTTTTCCCGGAACGAAATATTGCCTATGTTCATCAAGAATAATGTAGCTTTCTAGTGATGAAATAATTTTTCAAATCTGTCCAGTAGTTTCATAGCCTATTCAGAGCAAACAAACAATCAAATTTCTCCTCTTTATAATATTAGTAATAGAGTAGATAATTAATAATAATTATGGTATCTATATCTATGGTACATTTAATTGGCTAGTTTAGATTTCGTATGAAATGCTTTTTGCTAATCAATATGCCATTTTGTTAAAAAAAATGTATGCACTTTTTCAAGAATTACATAACATTTTGCTTTCCAAAATCACCCTAAATACGGGAGCGCAAACGGAAAAAATATTATCTCTCCAGTATCTTGAAAATTTTAAAGTACACGCGTATCCTAAAAGGGGGGCAAAGTGCATTTATAATATTGGTCGTTAGAATAATCTTGAATCAAAAACAATAATATCTCTCTGCGCCGCAAGAAAAAGTTAATTCATTCTAGCCTGCGTTCTCATACAGCCTCTCTCTACTCTTTCGCGCTATCCTTTTTGTTTTTAAAAGCTTGCGTGCTTCTTTGCCGATGGCGGGCATTATATTGTGATTGATTATTACCACTATCGAGCATTGAAAGTAGAGACGCGGTGAATAACACGGTTTGTCACTTTAAGAATTTAAATATTACACTAAGGCTCAATTATTGCACCTTTTACATGCGTCGTTTAGATATGTCTATATCTACTCGTATTACTGCACAACTTTGATTAATGATAGGTCGTCGCAAATCTAAGCTGCACAATATTAGGTAGGATGATGGATGTAAAATAAGTGTGAATTTGTTTCTGTCAAAAGAAAGAGAAATGTTATTATAAAGTTTTTAGGGTTCCGTAGCCAAATGGCAAAAAACGGAACCCTTATGGATTCGTCATGTCTGTCTGTCTGTCCGATCCTGTCACAGCCACTTTTTTCCGAAACTATAAGAACTATACTGTTGAAACTTGGTAAGTAGATGTATTCTGTGAACCACACATTCTGTGCCCTTGGCCTTAAGGCATTGTAATAAGGTGTACAACACGTTGGCAGTCCCCCTGGTATTGCTAATGTCTATAGGCGACGGTAGTCACTTACCATCAGGTGACCCGCCTGCCTAGTTGTCACTAGAGACATAAAAAAAAAACACAAAAATAGAAAAAAAAAACAATAAATTTTGGGGGTTCCCTATACTTAGAAATGAACTCAAAGTGCTAAAATGTAACTTCTAAAATAAGAGAATGATAAAACTAAAAAAAATATATGATGTACACCTACCATGCAAACTTCCATCGAAAATTGGTCTGAACGAGATCTAGTAAGTAGTTTTTTTTAATACGTCATAAATCGTAAACCGCAATTTACCTTTCATTCGGGTCATTTCAGTAGGGTTCAATAGAGTCAATTCAATAGAGGGTTTCCGTGTTTACCCTTTGGGTACGGAACCCTAAAAATGGTAAATTATAAAAAAAAGTGTAGCTAGCTGGAACATCTTGGAAAAACGATCTATGTCAGTAGACGTCCTATAGGGTATTGTCACGACAAAATTAAGTTATTAAAACAAAGTATCTGACATAAAATAAAATATCAAGCGATTCTATGCAAATTAAATTCTCCATAAAAATACGACATGACTAACCTTTTATCTCATTACATTTATATGAAGAAAAAACAAACAATATAACAACATGAGAATCTGTAATAATGTAGGAAACAATTTGTACTAATAGGATAACGGTTTTTTTGTGAATGAGATGAGAGACAAAATTTGTCAAGTGCACAATTATGTAGGATTATGCTTGATGGTTTCTTAATTGTTTATATGTAGCTACGGCGACTTTAGGTTATTGAACAATAATTAGGTGTTTATCTATAGGTACCTATATAAGGAGATGATAGCTCAGTCAAGTGAGTCTATTGCCTACTGCGTGGTCCTACTGGTAGGACCACGGGCAATTTATTTTGCCCGTAGTTCTATTAGTACGACCATGGGCACTTAGCATTGCCCGTAGTCCTACTGGTAAAACTACGGACAAGTAACAGTGCCCGTAGTTTTGGTTTTTTTTTTCGACATCCTACCTCTATTCTATTATTGTTGAAGATAAATATAGGTTATAGGATTTTTTTTAAGAGCGAAATACTGATTTTTTGTGTAAATGTCTTAGATTAAAGCCAGTTTTTGATTTTTCATTAACATTTTTTTTCGTCTTCACTGTTAGTAGGACCATTGCCCATACAAAATTATGATGTTTTTGTTGCAGTCCTACTGGTAGGACCACGGGCAACGAATGGTCAAGTGGTAGTGACGTCGCATACCGCGGCGAAGGTAGTTCGTGCATGGCTTTCGGTGAAGGAAAACATCGTGTCGAAACCATAGCACTGTGGTAGTATACTTTGTAGTTGCTGGCTACTACCCCCAAGTTGAAAGTCTGTCAACGGTGTACCTATTTCAACAGCTGCACTTGAGTGCCAGTTTCTTTCTAGGCTTTGTGTGCTTACCACCATCGGACACATCATCACTTAGGTCCATCCATATTGAGATTGCCGTCAAACACAAGCTTATCCAAAGTAAAAAAAATATGAACGATGTTGCATTTGTCTGTATCACACACAATATTTTCTTTTAAACTATGATATGGAATAAAATATTGTTTTTGTAAGCACTGTAATATAATAAATGTCATATTTATTGTTTAAACTTAATATAAACTTACAATTTTAAATTTTATCTTTACTTTAGAAAAACGAAAGTGGACCTATTGAGGTGCATGTCTGAGACCGCAAACTTCAACCGCAAATTGCAAGCGTCTCTACTGGTTTCTATGAATCCTATGACATTGATTGCAAGTGTGCCGGAGCCACACAAGCTGCAAAGTTGCCGCGCTTTAGTGAAAGTAGTGTCGCTTCCAGTTAGCGGTCTGCGGACCGTCCCGACTTGCACCTTGTGTACTTACCAAGTTTTTATGGCGAAAACTGATATTGATGAATATATGAAGGGGTAGCTCTTATACCATGGAAATAAGATTCTCTTTATCTAGAAAACGCAAATGAAACTGCTATAGGCTCTCTCAAATATATACTTTGTGGTAGAAACAGATTTTTTTATAATTATTTTAAAAGGGCAGATGAAATGTCTTCGGTATGAACTCCAGTATTCCAGTTTTTCGATTCAACTATTGGGCATATCTGTAACAAAAACTCTTTCCATATTTTTTTTACATGATACGTTTTAAAATTCACATATTCTTCTACTACCTCCTTAGTGTAATAAAGCTTCATAACGTTTATAATTTTAATTTCAATATCAGATAATTTCAAAATAGTATCATTAAACAATTTAATATCCTGATTAATTGCATTCATATTGACCATTTTATATTTCCTTGCGTAATATTCAATTGCATACCCCCCTTGAAGATCGTCATGAAATTTAGTTATCAATTCATTGGCTATATAAATGTAATTACTTAGTAAATTAAAAAGAATGCTACCATCAAATTTACAAAATGAAATATCAAAATTTTCTAAAGACATTGGATATAGACATTGAAGATCGGAACGCAATTTATAATCGAAAAACATGTCAAATAATTTATCGGGGACTTCTTTAGATATCTCAATAATATTCGTTGTTTTATACTTTTGTATTACATACAAATTCAAAATGAGACTGTGTATAGAGACTGGAAGGAGTTCACACGGTGGATCCATGTGACTATAGCTCGACCAGCCTGTCAAAATAATCCCTTTGAAATTATAAACGTCATTTTCTCCACCGAATTTGTACTCGGTGATGGTATTTAGCCAACTGAGGTGATTCATGAAACGGTTTTTCATATTTGGGAAAGTAGCTGCGCGACCATCCGCGCCTTTGAATGCAGATGCTATCCAAATATCATTAAATTTTCTATGATACTGTAATAAATCGTAATTAGACACTTTAATTCTTTCTCTGTAATCCCAACAAACTGGATTAACGTCGCCGAAATAGTCTTCTTTACTCCATCTAAGATACTTTTTGTTACGAAGCATATCATCCCAAATAAGTACAGTCGTAGAAGGGCTGAGGGCTTTAACAGTACTGGTGACCACATCTACGTGCTTAACAAAGATGTGTCTGGAATATAAAATAAATATTATATACATTTTTGTTTACGACAGCTTGAAATATGAAACGATAATAATTATATTATTTTCATTGTTTGAGCATTTACTTGAACGTGCCGTATGCGCCGCAGTAAATTAATTTGCCTGAGGGATCTTATTAAAATGCGGCGTATTCTGTACATGTTGCATATAATTCGTTGCATTTGTTTGAATCAATTCGCAACGTATAGCGCGGATAAGTAAGCAATCTTTACTCACTCGTTTGAAAGGTTGGTGCGTTGACAGTTGAAACATTTGTTAATATGGAAAACCTCATCGCAGCCCACGTGTATATATTTCATCTGGAATATTCTATTGTGGAAATATATTACCTGCAAACAAAGTGTTATTATTTCCCAAATCAGTGGTGATTAGAAAAGTTTATTGATTAGAATAGAATTTCAGAATTTTATAAAACCATTATGGTAACAGGTAAAACTACTAATATTATAAACGTGAAAGTTTGCACGTTTGTTACTCAATCACGCGAAAACTACTGAACTAATTTTGATGAAACTTGGCACACAGGTAGATCATATCATGAAATAAAACATAGGATACTTTTATCCCGAAAAAAAATAAGATCGTCGGAAACGCGGCTGAAACCGTGGGGACGAGTATTTTAATAATTACGTACTTACCTGCTTCAACATTTCTTTTATCAAGGCATGGCTTTCATCTTTGCTAGGACAAATAGAATCAGGATATATTGGCTCTTCCCTCAGATGCTGGTATTCTTGTAATTTGAGTGCATATTCCATGTGACCGAATGTTTGTATCAATGGAATTACCTCAAATCCTAATTCAACTGCTCGGGTAATAAATTCCTGAAGCTGAAATGCAAATCAAATAAAATTCTTAGTACTTTTTGAAATTGTTTTTTTGACCACTAGTGCCGTCGCCTACAAATCTTCGTAGGTGACGATGCCTGCTTGCCATCAAGTAGATGCTGCTTTCTTTTCATCTTACTAATATTATAAATGCAAAAGTAATTCTGTGTCTGTCTGTCTACTACATTTTAACGCTTAAACCACTGTACCATTGTTTCAGAAATTTGGTACAGAGATAGAGGGGACTTTAAGGGCACGAGGCTACTTCTTATCCCAGGAGAGAAGATCCCTCAGGAACGCAGATTAATTAACTTAGAAATTACATGTAGCCGCTTGAGCAGTAATTGCAGCGCTGTTGCACAGCTCGGTGACGTCATGGCTGCTCGAGCGGTCTGTCGAATAGATAGTTCGCTATGCAGTCACAGTTTGAAGTATCGTCGTCATACGACAAATTGGTACTCAGGCCAAGAGTATTGGTCAAAATTATCAATTTATGCCTTTTGCGGTCGAGCCCATGGGTCCGTGGGGGTGGGCTCGTCGTTTCACAAGTATTTTATCTAAAAAAAAAATCGAGGCCTCGGGAGACCGGCGGACGGGGAGCTTTTCCCACCAATGCATCAGCCTGGCCATCCAAAGTGGAAACGCTGCCAGCCTCCTTGCCGATCGGCAGCAACGGCAGCCTTGAAGGAGTATTTTTTTATATATTAGGTATAGTTGTATATTTTGTATATCTCTTGTAACTAACTTATTTTGAAATAAATAGGAACTAAAATAATTTGATACGGCCAAGTTCAGTGTGCGGTGTACATGCGGATGGAGTAACTAAATATCACTAACCTCAGATGTCTTATAACAATCCTTACGACTCATATTAACAAGCTCCCCTTTAAACGGAAACATATCTTCGTATTCCATCAACAAACCGTTGGCTCCATTGTTTTTCAGAATGGGCAAAAGAGTTTCTAAATATTTTATCTTTGGGGGTATTTTTTTTAAATCTATGTGGACCACAACGTATGGTAGAACCACAGATGGATTTTGGTCACTGTGATTATTTTTTTGTGATCCCATTTTGAAATGTTGTGACCGTTTTTTTATGTAGGTGTATAGTACAAGTAAATACATTAATATTGCTAATAATATCAACACTATGAATATAGCCTTAATATCTTTCATTTTATGCGTGAGTCGCATCTTCTTCTTTGGGTTATGGCGACTAACCAGTAACAACTCTGACAATATCACGTTTTTATATATACGAACAGTACTCTCATGCAATCATTTTGAAGATGTTCGGTGAATTTATGATGTTATATTATAAAAATAAACACAGAACAACACTGAAAAAACACATCGCGTATTTTGACACAATTACTGACACTTCTTATTTTTTTTTAAATATCGCTCAAAATACAAACCTCATATTATGAAATGTTACTTGTGCTCTTGTTACTTTATTATATTTTTCAGAAAAACATTAAAAACCTTGACCTATTTTTAACGGATTATTTGCTATGTATTTTAATTTTAAAGGTAAAACAATTATTCGATACAAACTTTTTCACCACAACCTTAATTAACACTTTGTTCACAAGATGGTAACATACGCACTAAGTAAAATAACTGGTTTGTAACCTTAATTGGTACTTGTAAGGATTCACTTCTAAGTATTGGACACTGAACGAAACGTTTAAAATTAGATTGTAATACAGCTGTTGTAGGTCGACTTTTATTTGTATCATTTTTATATGACTTTTTGTTAAGGAGTTCATACATTATTTATATCAGAAATATGCTAAGAGGCGGGTCAGCTAATGGAAAGTGACTACCATCCCATATAGACAATTGTTATGAGTATAACTAGGGAGATTGCCAAAGCGTTGCCGACCTTTTACAATGCCTAGAAGGCAACAGAAACTGAACCCACGACCTTCGTCACGGTATCCAACGTCACTACCACTTAGCTATCATTGCCATAAATAAGTACATACAGTGCACAGTGGGTTACAATTCGTTACAATTTCTCAAACATTTTTGTCTGTATTTTTTGTTTTTTTATTGTTATTAGTAACTATTTTTAATGTAGGTATGTTTGACCATTTTTCTATCAAAGTCAAAGTCAAAACCATTTATTCAGTTTAGACCCTAGAAGGGCACTTATGAAGTTCGAATTACAAAAGTTACCACCGGTTCGGAAGTCAGCCTTCAACTGAGAAGAACCGGCAATAAACTCAGCAAGGTTACATTTTTTAATATTTTTGGACCATCTGACTATATTGGCTTTTTTTTTCAAATGTTTAACTATTTTATCCTTAAACTAATACATATGCTATACCTTTTTGATACTAATAAAGATTGAAAATCCTATAAGCCCAACAATTCACAAAATAAACTAAAATTTTGACGCACAATACCTATAGCGGAGTAACATTATATTTAGCTCTAGAAACCCGCGGTTTCCTTTACGAAGTTAGTGTGAAGTTATACCTCCTTGGGGAGGTAAGTTTGTGCTTTATAGAATAGGTTACTGTAACAATACCAACGGCGAGCCTAGTCTTGAATAGTTCTGATTGTTCTTGTAAGTGAACACTTAATGAAGAAAAGTTCTTTAGGGAGATGATGTACGAAAGGGTTTCATCTAATCTGTTAGAAAATAGTATTCTATGAAAATGAGTTTATAAACGTTAAAATTGACTCTACCACCGGTTCGGGATACATACACTTAAACTGAGAAGACTCCGGCAAGAAACTCATTTCTTTTTGCAGTGGGTCTTTCTTTTAAATTTATTTATACATTATCAAAAACATCTATATGATAATCCATGCATGCCTTTGTAACATACAGTTACCTCACATATAGCGCACAATTTCCGCCACTATTGAATTAAAGCGAACTTGAGGTTCAAGTTACGACATCCCCAACTTTACACTCCGACATGGTAGCGCTTTGAAACTTAGACAGTTCACTACTCAAACTCTACTAGAAAATATTGCCATAATATGTAAATGTTAAGGCAAATAACGGCATATTGACTGTGACTGTGACTCGGAATAAGGGAATGCGAATTTTTAGAATAGAGTTTTCTGTCTTGTCAAAAAATTTTTTGGCAATCGCTTATAGGTAATAATAATATTGAAAAGTTGTTATTTTATATGCATTATTTAAATACAAGAGTATTTAAGTACAAGGAGGTAGGAGAGTCATCTGACGGTAAGTAAAGCTTATTAACTTTAGTAATACCAATGTTTTGCCAACTTTTTACAATGCCCAGATGGCAACTGCTTCTTAATTCCAATGTAATATGAGTTATAAAAAACATTTTTGTACATTTAAATTTGTTTTGGAATACTATAGATCTATTTTTTATATTTAGTTTTGAGACGACCGTCCCATGGGGAGCCAAATCGTTAGCTACTGTATCTATGATGTTTAATGGCATACAGAATATCTTAATTTATCTAAAAAAATAATAAGCAGTAGATTTAAGAAGTAATAATAATATTTATCGTATTCTGCGCTAACTCTTTAAACTAACTGTAAATAATAACCAAGTTTTGTGTTAATGATAATGCCTATTTTTAAGATAAAAATAATGATTTAACATTATCATGTCAGAGATCATAATAAGGTATCTCGTAGCATCTGATGAGATAATCTCAGGTACGAAGTTACAACTAGAAGCTAAATACGGTGCAACATGATACGCGGATTAAATTTTAGTGCTTGTGGTGGACGTAGCTATTAATCAGATCTTGCTTCTCTAATCTTGGAAGCTAGATGACATCTTAAGGCGATGCCTTAAGCTCTACGTCGTAGCTGCTACGACGTAGCTTGTAGCACGTTGTAGGTGATGAAAAGATTAAGTATTGTCGTTTATATTTTTTAATAACAACGCTGTTTTTTTTATCAATTTTTTTACCGATGGATATATTTTTTAACGACAATCATGTAAATTTTTGTTGGCTTCATAGTGAAAGCTGTTTGTATTCATAATTAACCCTGTTTTAACGAGGCAATCAAAATTTACTCTGATTGTTGATTATGTTTAGATACAAAATATAAAAATACTAAGCTCAATTAATGTTTTTGCCGTAAACCGTGGGTATTAAAAAAATTCAAGCACTTTGAAATCTATTTTTGTAAAGTCTAATATATAAAATTCTCGTGTCACAGTTTTCGTTGCCATACTCCTCCGAAACGGCCTAACCGATTTTGATGAAATTTTTTGTGTTTATCCGGTATCTATGAGAATCGGCCAAAATCTAATTTTCATCCCCCTAAATGTTAGGGGTAGTCCACCCCTAAATTTTTTTATTTTTGAGACGAAATTTCTAATTTCTATTTTTTTATGATACAACATACAAAAATACATACAATCCCCAATTTTCACCCTTCTACAATCAACCCTTATTTTTTAATAGCCATTTTAGTAATTTGAGTAATCGGTCAAGCCGTTTCGGAGGAGTATGGTAACAGGACCGATTTGGATGAAATTTTGTGTGTGTATTTCAATGGGTTCCTCGATGATTTGAAAACAAAATTGGACCGGGTAGATGGCGCTGGAATCGGGTTCTAAGTTTTGTTTTAATTTCAGGGCAGGACAACGTCTGCCGGGTCCACTAGTATTATTATAAAATATTCCCCTTAATATAATAACGTGGCGCTGGCTGACCGTCACCACTCAACTGTAGTTACAATTTCTGAGTGCTTCTTGTACGTCAACTAAGTACGTAAAATTGTACTTGTACTATAAATTACTTTATACAACAACTAGCGGTCCCCCGCGGCTTCACCCGTGTTCCCGTCGGATCTTTTATTTTTAATAAATAACGTGGCTTTCTATAGGTAAAAGAACTTTTAAAATCGGCGCAATAGATCCAGAGATTACCCCCTACAACCTCACAAACTTTACCTTTATAATATTAGTATAGAAGTATAGATTTACGCAGTACAAGCTTCATTCCAAGGTTTGTTTTGATGACTTTATCAATTACTTATTTATAAAGCTAAACAGCACAATATAGAGTCTTAAATGTAATGAACAAAATAAACAATTCCAGCCTATTAACCTATTTACATGATACTTCAAAATGTGCCACAAGGGTTATTAAGTAATTTTGAAATGGTGAAAATAATATGAAGTAGAAATTAGTGAATGTTTAGCTATACCTACAAAATCTTATACGTTGTAACTTTGATTAAATTTAAGATTAAACATTGGGCAAATTATGTACCTTAAGTAGAGAATGTCAATATACATAAACGTAGTACCAACACAATTATGTTGAAATACGTGCGTTGGTAAATCAAACAGATGTATTCTCGATAAAGCAACTTATATGTGTAACTATGTGTAACATAACTACACTCACGGACCTCCGCGGTTGAATAGTAACCTATAATACTCAGAGGTTTCTAAAGTGAGTTTTATCACATAGTCAAATTGTCAATGGAACACTTTCTAGAGTATATATTTTTTTAATATAAACCCCTTAAGTGAGATGATCAAAGATCGCTCGCGATAATATCAGTTAAATATTGTGCAAGATTCAATAATTGGTTTAGAAGGATTTTTGGGAAGTGTTCTTAAGTGAAACAAAATAATACGAGCTTATTTATTTTCAATAAGCTATATTATATCCAAAATGTTCGCAGTTAAAAAGTAACCATATTTTGTAGACTCTATTTAATAACATTGTAACAGTATTGTAAGAATCTTTAGAAGTCCGATATCAGTCCGATGTCCGATAACACGAATGAAACCATAAAATTGTTTGATAAGAATACATTGTTGTTAATTACTAGACATAAACCGATACAAACGCGAAGTTATCACCTAAATGTATGAAGAAGTCATTTTAACATTTAGATTGAATCTCGGAAGAGGGAGTCATAAATGAAACGCAATTCAGTTGGGTTTACGTTTTGAGAGATATGCCACTTGAGTAGCACCTTCTGTTTAACTTTATGATGGGTGTGCAATAAAGCCTTTCGCCATTAGCACTAAAAGCGTCGTAAATTATCCGCTTTATCTTTGTAGCTTTACGACCGACGCGAGGGAATCTTTTTTTGTATACACAGACGGTTTTTGAATGCATTGAAGTCGAAAGTTTGTCGTCCTCTGTTTATTTGATGGAAATATCATCTTGATATATTAAAAAGTAAGTCATTTATGGCACGGTACGACGAGACCAAGTGTCAAGGCGCCTCAAAACGATCTTCGACACTCTGACTCGAGCTTTGAGCACAATCTAGGCACTCTTACGCGTCTGTTGCTTAGCACATCCTACCCGATCGATAACTGGTAGCAGTCAAAGAACTTTCAGAGAATTTCACTTTCTAAATACTCTTATAAAATAAGTGAAAAGAGAATTGGTGGAGTCACTAGCTTTACACCGCTAAGAGGCTAAAAAAAGGAAACGAAATAGAGAAACTAGATTTATCAAAAATGTTTGCCTAATTTTAAATTTAGCCTTTTAAATATTTTGTTGAATAGGACGATAAAACTATGTTGGTGGCTCTATCTAATTTAAATAAAGGTGAAACATTTATCAAGCATTATTTGGTATCACATAAATATTTTGTTAGTCTGTGTACCTACTGACAAACAACCTTGGCAGTAAAAAGTTATTTATGTCAGAACGTATTTGACTCTTGGGGGAAATTCCATCGGAAATGCGCTTTCCGACCGAAAACTTTGTTCCTATTGAATTATATTTCACCGTAGGAACAAAAGTTGTTATTGAAATGATGTATATTTCGTATAAAATGAACTGGCTGGCTACCACTTTTATGTTGAAAATCTGTCACCGAACATTGTTGGTGCGTTCCGGCAGTTGCACTTGAGAGCCAGTTGCCTTTAAGGCCTTGTAGCACGTGGTTTCGTAAGTCCTTTATCTAAAAAAAATATCGAGACCTCGGGAGACCGGCGGACGGGGAGTTTTTTCCGCCAACGCATCAGCTTGGCCATCCAAAGAGGAAACGCTGCCAGCCTGCTGGGAACCTTGCCGAGCGGCAGCAGCGGCAGCCTCGAAAGATCGTATATTTTGTTATATTGCATTTGTTCCTAGTTATGATACTACAGATATGTTAAAACTAAACAAGAATTCTCTGCCAACAGTAGGTACTACACACGAGAAGAAATTTTACCTTCAATCTTTAAACGGCTATCATTATAGCTCAACAGTTTCTCATCTACATCGAAAGCATTTCATCATTCAAATTACTAAATGAATAATTTAAAGGCTACCACTTCGTGCAACGGAGTCGAAAGCAATTTATTTTGAAAAATGCGACCGTCCAGGTGAGAATAATGTATGTTGGCTAGGTATACGACGCGTCTGCCACCGTTCACTGAAAATATTTCACAGCGAATTTTGCAAGTAATTTGTTTGAGAGTTTGTAAAACTTTACGGTGTAATGCAACGTCGTCGGTTGGTTCACCTTTTAGTATTTATTATTATATATATTTATTATTATATCAACGGTGTGTAATATGCTAGAGATGTTGCTTTATGTTTTGGTTTGCGGTTTATTTGAGTGTAATAATAAATATTGTCACTTGTCCTCTTAATTCTCATAAAATAATACCAGCGTTGCAATGTTATGTATTACTCTATATACTTTATGCTGAGGTAAGGACTTATTTTTTAATTAATTGTATTTTTCTATCCCTACCCCAATGATGATAGCTTACTTTGAGTGACGGTGGCTGGGCTGACGAAAGTAAGCAAAGCTGTTCCCGCAGTGAGAGAAAAATCTCAGGGTCAAGGCGATGATAGCTCAGTGGTAAGTGACGTCGGATACCGCGGCGAAGGTCGTGGGTTCGAATCCTTACAATGAGCTTGAGCTTTCGGTGAAGGAAAACATCGTGAGGAAACCACAGCACGGTGGTAGGGTACTTTGTAGTACTCGACTGGCTGGCTACCACCCTCAAGTTGAAAATCTGTCGCCAAGCACCTGTTGGTGTGTTCCGGCAATTGCACTTGAGAGCCAGTTCGCCTTTAAGGCATTGTAATAAGGTGTACAACACATTAGCAATCCCCTGGTATTGCCAATGTCTATAGGCCACGGTTGTCACTTACCATCGGGTGACCCGCCTGCCTCGTTGTCACTTGTGACATAAAAAAAAGGGTTTTAGTTAGTAAGTGTCCGACATAACCTAGCCACCCCGCGGTGGTTTAGTATTTATGAGAATTCTCCTGGGTCAAAAAGGAACATTTTAACCACACATGACAGTTTCATATATTTATACTAGTATTCCGCCCCGCGGTTTCATCCGCCTTCCCGAGGGATCTTATCTTTATCCGGGATAAAAAGTATTCTATGTTTTATTCCAGGATATAATCTACATGTGTGCCAAGTTTCATCAAAATCCGCTGACTGAGCAGCAAACATCCAAACATACCTACAAACTTTCACATTTATATTATTAGCAAGATTGGTTTTTTATCAATATATATATATATTTCGTTATTTTTTCTTATGACAGTTTATATTTAACATAACCGCTACAAATTATAATTTAAATTTCCACTTGAAAGCTTCGTAATTGAATTTTTCCATAGTGGAGCAAACTATTAATTTTATGAAAGTTAACTTTTGAGCATAAAAGCCGCGATTTAATAGAACAAGTTATAAAGGCATTATTTCTAAATTAAAAAAAGTTATAGCATCGTAATTAAACGAAAAGCTATTGTGGACTGAGTAAAAGAAATAAATATCAAACTTAAGTACATTTTGAGGTGGGTAAGGTTACTGCCCCGTGGAAAATCAACTTTTCTTCAGGCAGATTTAAAAATCTAATAAAAATTATTAGATGTTATTCACATTCTAATGCGTTTTGTGAAAAATAGTGTCTCGTGCTAGGATACATATTTTTTGTATTCTTGTTTTAAGTTTTACACAATCTCATCAAAGTAAGTGATGAGATTCGTGAGGTTGTATAGCGACATCTATCGACACCATAGATATTATTCATACGACTCTTAGAAAGATGGCGCCACAGTAATCTACATCGCGCAAACGAAGTTTTTCATGCGATCTGCATAACTGGCCTCCTGTGATGTATTCTCTTACTTTAATAATATTATAATAACTTTCTGTATATTGTTGTATACAATAATTAATATTTAATTCATTTAGACAGGCGAATGTTACCTAATACTTATGTGTGTGTATAAATGATGGCGAGTATATCTCACCATCTCAATTTTATAGCATTTTCATTATGATTTCTCCTGTATTGAATGAATAATTAGTCGGATTGTTGTTAGTAAAGGTCAGCGGGGTTCTACGGTTCTATTTCATCCGAGCTTAACACCTCTGTCGCTTGCAAAGCAGGGTAGTTATACCCTGGGAGACCTCTGAAGCATATGAAAAACATAGGTACCTTTTTTTTTCGTGGGGAAATCCTCATGGATACCCGACCGCTCGAGCTGATCGGGTTATGTTATTATTATTGACTAAAACCCCACGGTGTTTCTACCTGTCGCTGCTGGTGCTGGGTATACGGGGGCGCCCGAGGCATTCTTCCGCGTACCCAGCAGCAACGGCCCGGTGGCAGGCCTCTACTGCTATGACGGGAGGACCGGAGCTCGTATCCTCACCGTCTCGCCTTGGGTAGTGAGTGGAAACACGCACTAGACTACCCGAGCCCGTTGTGACAGAGCGGCTGACTCCCCCGGGGCTCACCCATGGGCTCCAGTGGGGAGACATGAAAAACATACCTAGGCTAACTGACACATGTTTTATTCATCGTCAAAATACACACATTGCCTTTTGGACTTACAAAATTAATATATTTATGCGCTGTGTTTGGTAAATAAATGTATTTCTTTCTTTTTATTAATTATACAATTCTTTTAAATATTTCTTGCATGTAATAAATATTCTTAATTATAATCAACAATTTATTTATAAGGTCTTCAGATTTCTAATTAATTAACAATAAATTAAATAATAATTAAGCCTAGACCTTTGTCATCCCGTTACTTGGGAAATTTGATGGTGAACACCAACTTATTTTTGTGTAGCTGAAACTGAAACCCATTTAATTTTAGCTCTATTATCTGAAGCAAAAGGCTCAATAATCGTTGAATACAAATCTCATAAAGATTTGTCAACTATCTCCGTACCTAATAGTTACATTAGAAATAACTTTTTATGTATAAATGTTATATTATAAAGTAGGAAAGAAGGTATTACAAAGTAGGTTCTTTTACTCGAATAATTTTAATTTAGGAATTGGAAATTCGGGTTTTAATAATGTGACTACAACGACTTTCAATGG
Organism: Ochropacha duplaris; assembly: GCA_951361185.1. Taxonomy (NCBI): domain Eukaryota; kingdom Metazoa; phylum Arthropoda; class Insecta; order Lepidoptera; family Drepanidae; genus Ochropacha; species Ochropacha duplaris. The sequence continues at coordinate 4,590,552 of OX592713.1, read as the reverse complement.
AGTCTGATTAATACATTTTCCTTTTGTTTAAGTTCACTGGATGATGTTTATTAAAATTAAATACTTTTATTTATTTAGGCATTTGTGAATTGTCGAACTCTAAAAACACGGTTCAGAATGTTGGTTTTGCCAAGAAAAGCCGATAAGAAACTAGGCAATTACTGTAACTATGCACATTTCGGCAAGACTTAAAGGAGTTATATTGTATATTAGTTTTCCGCCCCGCGGTTTCACCTGCGTTCCTGAGGGATCTTATATTTTCTCGGGATAAAAAGTATCCTATATGTTATTCCAGTATATGATCTACCTGTGTACCAAGTTTCATTAAAATCCATACAGCAGTTTTTGCGTGAAAGAGTAACAAACATCTTCAAATCTTCACACACATCCAAACATACTTTCGCATTTATAATATTAGTAGGATAGGATTTTTTATATTACAATTGGCCTGTATTGTGTTTATTGAAGTATATTATATACAAATAATAAAATTAGTAAGGAACTTTTGCCAACTACATCGAATAAAAGTAACTAACCATTTACTTCTCGTTCTCTCCTTCAAAATAAGTAAAACAATGTTAAGTAAATAAAATAAAAAGTAACCGAAGATGTTTCAAGAACAGTCAGCAAACAGCCATTTGAATATTACAAATATAGTCGGTGCTCAGAGAAGCCACACATCTGCATGCCACCAGCCGCCTGCATATTTCACGAGATACATTCTGCAGATTGCATAAAGCTGTAGCATTATTGCACAGTTTAATTTTAGCAGCATCAGTGGGTCAACATGTTAGGCGGCGTTTATATTATTTAATTCAAATTCAAATTATTTATTTGCTTAAATGTGATAACTCATCACAAGTTGTTACATTTTTGTTAGGTGCCAGCACATTACCGTTACCGGCAAGCTATTATTGTTGTGTTAATATCACAGAAAATAGTAGGTACTTAACTACTTATATAATACTTATAGATGGAATGTCAGGATAACAAAATTAAATTATTAAATTACGAGAATGATTAATTAACTTCATATCATATTGAAAATTGCATATAAAACCTACATTACATTACATTTTAGACAAATTATTTAAACATTCCTGTACAGAAAATTTTATTTATAAAATTACAGATATAAGTTGACGCTCTATTTATACAATCTGTAATAGGAGGTCACGCAAAATCCTAACAAATGAAAAATGTATGCGTGGAAAAGTAGTAAATAGTATAGTATGAAAGATGAAAATAGACAGAAAGAAAAGAAAATAAATAAAGAAACGTAGCCATATCTTTTGGGCACATCACCCATAGACAACGACCTAAGTTTCGTGTTTAAGTTTTATTTACAATTTAGTCTGCTTTATTGTTTTATTTCATTAAGTTTTAAACAGAATAATTAAAAGTGTCGCCGTAGTGGTGGTACCCAAAAGGTACTAAGGTCGGTGTGTTTTTGCGCAGCGAAAACGGAATGGAGTCGTAAAGCGCTTCGAAGTAATAACCTAATTTGATTATATTTTTTATTGGCTTCATCTTTGGCTTACGGAACTTGCAATCTTGACATACCTATAGTTCATTGAAAGTTTAAAATAGTTTATAAAAATAGAAACACCTTACCTATATTATAACAGGGTAATGCCCTGTTTTTTATTCATTGGAAAATCTACTCAAATTATTACAAAAAAAATCTTTATTATTTATAAAAACACGCCGTCCATAATCATTGCAATAATATAAGGATTAGTGGAAGAGCTGATTAGCTTGAGCTGTGTTGCGATATAAATTTTTGCTCAGCTTTGCTCTTCTAAATTTCATAATGTTACCTAAGATGTTTGGTGGATTGTTTCATGAAAGGATTGTCTTGTTTGATATTGTTAGATATTATAACACGATGGCTGCATAAATAAGCTCAAAATCTCTTTAGTGAGCTAAGTAGAGAAATATATTTGTCGTCTTAGAAGTTATAGCCATTCATAGAAAAACAAAGGTACGAACATGTCTCGTAGAATCAGGAAAGCTGTAAACTTTTGGGCGATGATAGCTCAGTGGTAGTGACTTCGGATACCGTGGCGAAGGTAGCTTAAGCTTTCGGTGAAGGAAAACATCGTGAGGAAACATACTGGCTAGCTACCACCCTCATGATGAAAATCTGTCGCCAAGCACATATCGGTGTGTTCCGACAGCTACACATGAGAGCCAGTTCCCATCTAGGCTTTGTGTGCCTACCACCTTTGGCCACATCATCACTTACCATGGTGAGATTGTGGTCAAACACAACCGTATCCAGAATAAAAAAAGCTAATGTAAAAAGGCATAAAAATTCAATGTGTTCAAAGTTCAAGTTAGGTTCAAATTATGCGGTTCAACTTAGATTAGATTAAATCGTATTTGTATCAAAGAATGGCAAAAGGTAACATTTGACACAAAGTCAATTTCTTATAAACGTATATAACTATAACTATTTTATGGTAGATCTGCTGATCGTTTATAGTGTTTTATGGGAAGGCCTATGTTCAGCCGTGGATATTATTTCGGCTATATACCTATTATGCGCAAAGTCATGTACATATTCAAAACATTGAGATATATAGCAGATTCAAAACTATTACTTTCAATTTATTTCGCCCTTGCACAATCTATTATTACTTACAGCATATCGGCATGGGGAGGTGCTTGTAAAACATTTCTTCTTACTCTTGAAAGAGCTCAAAGGTCATTATTGAAAGTAATGCTACGAAAAAGATACACGTTTGCAACTGATAGCCTGTACTCTCTTGCTGGAGTGCTAACTGTAAGACAGCTGTATATAAAGCAAATTATTGGACGAATACATAAGAAGTTATCATATGATCCTCACAAGGTAATTGTGAGAAGAAATGATATAGTTTGCCCCACGAATACATATAAAACATTCTTTATTAACAAATTTGCATGCTTCCAAGGTCCTAGGGTTTATAATAAAGTAAATAAAAATCCTAGACATTTACAAATTACCCCATAAGCATTGTGTTTCTAAATTTAAAAAATGGCTACAATCTCTAAATTACAATAACACTGAACAACTGCTTGCAGTATTGTCATAGGTACACACGGATATCATTGTTTACATATTAAATTACGAGTATATTATCTATAATATTTATATGGATAGGTATATATTGATAGTATTTTATTATTATTTTTGATGTTTCTTTTTTTTTCTCAGCTCTTTGGCTGGTTTTAGCAACATTTACGGGCTGAGCCAAGTAAATGCAGCGTGTTTTATTTATTTATTATGATGATGGTGTTGCCTCTAATTGCATGAATTTCCTAACAATTCTGCATGTATTTAAAATTGCTGCTTTTTGTATGCTTATGTATAGGGATTCTTGTAAGTCTAGTAATTTAAGGCTGTTGAGCAGATGATTGGGGATTACGCCTGTGGTGGAAAGAACTATGGGGATAACATAAACTTTTTCTTGTCTCCAGATTCTTGTAATTTCTTCTTTAAGTTCTGAGTATTTGCTTATTTTTTCAGCTATTGTTTTTTGTAGATTATGAGTGTTAGGAACTGCGATGTCTATAAGGTAAGTGATTTTTCTTATTTTATCTTGTAGGGTTATATCTGGTCTATTGTAGTGAATAGTCCTATCTGTAAGAATGGCGCGGTCGTAATATAGTTTGTGAGTGTCATTTTCTAGGATAGTCTGTGGTGTGTATTTGTAGTATGGGGTTTTTGTGTCGTGTATGAGTTTATGTTTGAGTGCTAGTTTTTGATGAATTATATTTGCTACTTGGTTGTGTCTGTGAGTGTAGTCTGTCTGTGTGAGTGTTATGCATGCTCCTGTTATATGTTGTATAGTTTCCGATTGAATGTGGCACCTTCTGCATTTATCATTTATGATTGTAGGGTCTTTGATGATATATTTCCTGTAGTTATTAGTGTTAATAATTTGATCTTGTATTGCTATCAAGAATCCTTCAGTTTCTGGGAACAAGTTTCCTATTTTAAGCCACTTATTTGACGCTCTTGTGTTTATATGGGGTTGCTCTAAATCATGAGGATGTCTTCCGTGAAGTACTTTCTTTTTCCAGTTTTCTAGCTTTTGCTGCTGTGGGTCAGTGTTGATTGTGTTTTGTGTGATTGTCTGTTCATTTAAATTAAGCGGTGTGTAATTAAGATCAATGCGAATTATAGCTTTATGTATAGCACTGGTGTCAGATTTTGAATGAAAGAATGTTTTTAACCTTATAATTTGATTCTGCCAAAGGTGGTGAATGTCGATTAGGCCTCTTCCCCCATGCTGACGTTTGATGGTTAGTCTTTCGATAGCAGATTTAGGATGAAGTTTGTTGTGTTTGGTGAGTATTGTGCGTATCGTTCTTTCTAATTGTTCGATGTCAGTTTTTGACCATTTTATGACTCCAAATGAGTAGGTTAATATTGGTATGGCAAAAGTATTCAAGGCTTTTATAAGATGTTTTCCAGACAGGTTGTGTATTGCATAATGCGTTAATTCGCCTACGGTATTCTGTGTTTGGTGTCTGTTTAATTGCTGAGTGGTCAAGTCCTTTAAGTTGCTTGTATCCTAAATATTTGTACAAATCTGTCGGTTCCATAGCTGCTATTGTTTCGATGTCGTTAACTACGTAGTTACCGGGTCTTATTTTACCTTTTATAATATGTAATGTCCTACACTTATCTAATCCAAATTCCATATTTATATCCTGACTGAATTTTGTTGTGGCTTCTATGAGTGTTTTCATTTCTTTTTTAGTTTTAGCATACAATTTAATGTCATCCATGTATATGAGATGTGAGATTACAGTTTCATCGGTATTGTGTTTAAGGTTGTACCCGGCTCGGCAACGGCGCAGTATGTCTGACAAGGGGTTCAGAGCTAGACAGAACCAAAGAGGGCTTAGAGAATCACCCTGATAGATACCTTTCTTGATATGTATCTGTCGTGTTATAAGAGTGCTGAGACGATTATTTAGATGTAGTGTAGTTTTCCAGTGTGTCATTATAATGCGCAAAAAGTCTATTATTTTTCGATTAATTTTATATATGTCTAAGATTTGTATTAGCCAAGAGTGTGGGATGCTATCAAAAGCTTTTTGGTAATCTATATATGTACAGTGTAGATTTCTGTTTTTTGTGGTGGCATGTTTATGAATGGTAGAGTCTATAACTAATTGTTCTTTGCATCCCATGTGGCCCCGCCTGCATCCCTTCTGTTCCTCTGCTATTATATTATAGCGTTCAATGTGCGAGTTGATTTTAGCTGTGATTGCTGATGTTAGTATTTTGTATATTGTGGGTAGACATGTGATTGGTCTGTATTGGGAAGGCTGTGATGTGTATTCGTTTTTAGGCAGCATGTAAGTAATTCCTGTTGCAATAAATTCGGGTATATGCTGTTGTCCTAATATAATATCTGTCAAATTTTTAGCTAACCTTTTGTGTAATGAAGTTAATTTTTTATACCAAAAATTATGAATTTTGTCTATACCTGGTGATTTCCAATTATGTAATTTACTTGTGATATGTGTAATATCGGATTCAGTAATTTCTACAAATTCCATTTCATCTATTGCTCTCCATTTTGTTTTTTCTTCTGTTATCCAATTTGCTTTATCATTGTGTTGAACTTGCTGTTCCCATATGCTAGACCAGAATGTTTCTAAGTGTTCTTTTGTAGGTGTGTCTGTGTGTTTCTCTGTTGCTGTGTGAGTGTTGGTGTGTGGTTTTTGTATATTCCTGTAAAACATTTTTTCATTTGTTGCAAATATAGCGTTGTCGTTTTTGCGCTGTTGTGCCTTTTTATATCTCCTTAGTCTATGAACTTTAAGTGCTAGTTTTTGTTTTAGTGTATCTAAGAATTCTTCAGGTTTTTTGTTGCTATTTCCGTGTCGTGTGTGAGTATAACTGCTCTTAAAGATAGCTTCAACTCTCTTAACTACTTTGTTTGACCTGTTATTGTTGATGTATTGTGTGAGTCTACCGCAATCTGCCCTTAATTTTACTATGTCTTTTTCAAGCCTCTGTTGCCATGGTGGTTTAATATTTTCTCTTGGTCTTGTGTTATCTGTGTGTTGTATGATTTTAAAGTTGAGTTCTTCAGATATAACTACTGCTGTGCAATAAATGAGTGTATGTATATCTATTAGCTGTGTGTCATCAGATGTAAACTGATTAAGTATATTTTCATTAAATAACTTAATTAAACTAAAAAGCTTTGGGCTATATTTAAGTTTCGGTAGTTTTGGTCGAACTGCTGGATCCATCCCTGAATATTGTGTTAATGAAGTTCTAAATTTGTCACGTACTTCTTGTATATGTATTTCTGTTATTGTATTTTGGTCCATGATCTCAAAGGTGTTAATATCATTTTCTAGCATTAGTGTTATAGACTCTGTTTGTGTGGATGTGTGTGATATTTGTGTGTACGCTTGTGATTGATTGTATAGTCGAGACTGAGTGTTGGATAATAATTGAGAGTGCAGTTGTGGTTGTTCTTGTCCAATATTTTCGTATGTATCTTGTGTTAGTACGGTATTGTTAGCGCTTTCATTATGATTTGTTTCCTCTTGTAGTTGTGTACGCACTTCTTCTTTTAATTTATTTATTTCATCTGGAGACAAGAGTTTATTTCTTACTATGGTTCTTCTTTGATCTGAAATTCTTTGTTCTGTGACAGTAATCTCAGGATATCGTTGTGAAAAAACTTCATGTAGTTTTTGTCTGTAGGTGGTCAAATCGGTTTCTAATTTAGTAATGTATAAGTAATAAAATAATTTAGTAATGTAAAAATACTCCCTGAGGTTATACACCTCACGGTTATGGAGGGTCTTAGCATTTAAAAAGCCTCGACCACCACATTTCCGCGGGATATACAACCTCATTACCGAGGATCGTGGGTGATGCATACGGTAAGCAGTCAGCAATGTACGGACTTTTCTATCCAGGGCGTCCAATTCAGTCTGAGTCCACTTGAGTATGCCAAAAGAGTACATCAAGACCGGCATGACCCAACCGTTGTAGGCTCGCACCTTGTTTCCGCCTGACAAAAGACTTTTATTATTATTCCATTTATTTATTTCTCTTTTACTTATTTATTACAATTTCAAATATAGATTTAAAAAAAAAACAATATTTATATTTAAAACTATAAAAAACAGCATCCAACCGGCATCGGGAACTAGGTCCAAGTTACCGGTGGTCAAGGCTCCAGAGAGAGGAATTTCCTCACAATGCGTGCCGTCTCCAAGAGTACTGCCTTCTGAATCTGGCCCTTGATCCAGCCACCTAACGTGAGCCTGTTAAGGTGTTTGTCGAGGCTCTTTGCCAATAGGCCATGGGCGGAAACGACTATTGGTACAATGACTGCCGTGTCAATGTCCCACATGTCGACAACCTCGTGGACCAGATCAAGATACTTGATTTCTTTATCTTTCTCCGCCTTCACAAGGTTGTCGTCATGAGGGACAGTAACATCGACAATCATTGCACGACGCTCTTGGCGATCTATCAATACAATGTCAGGTCTATTGGCTACAATAGTCCTGTCAGTGATGATAGATCTATCCCAGTATAGTGTGATATGACCATCTTCAAGAACAGATTCTGATACATACCTGTAGTACGGCACCTCAGATGTCACAAGATGGTATTTCAGGGCAAGTTGCTGGTGGATTATCCTGGCTACTTGGTTGTGCCTGTGCAAGTATTCACCATTTGCGAGACGCGAACAACCGGAGATTATATGCCTGAGGGATTCACCAGGGCGATGACATGCTCGACATATGTCAACGGTGCCATCCCGCAGGATAAATCTCCGGTAGTTGTTCGTCATCACAACCTCGTCCATAATTGCACAAACAAAACCTTCGGTTTCCCCGAAAAGATCACCAAACTGTAGCCAGGCCACGGAGGCTGTAAGGTCCACATCGGGACCGTGAAGTGCCCGATAGTACCTTCCATGTAACTCCTTGTCCTGCCATACCTGCCTGCGATCGTCCAATGTGAGCACCACAGGCCTGCGCCAATTCTGTCTAGCTAAAGATAGAGGAGTCAACCCTTTGTCCACTGCTACAACAACCGCATGCATTCCCTCATCGGCTTGGAGAAAATACTCCCTGAGGTTATACACCTCGCGGTTATGGAGGGTCTTAGCATTTAAAAAGCCTCGACCACCACATTTCCGCGGGATATATAACCTCATCACCGAGGATCGTGGGTGATGCATACGGTAAGCAGTCAGCAATGTACGGACTTTTCTATCCAGGGCGTCCAATTCAGTCTGAGTCCACTTGAGTATGCCAAAAGAGTACATCAAGACCGGCATGACCCAACCGTTGTAGGCTCGCACCTTGTTTCCGCCTGACAAAAGACTTTTCAGTACTTTTTTCAGGCGCCCCAAGAAGCGTTCCCGCAACGACTGTTTCATGTCAGTCTCATTGATGCCAAGCGCCTGAGACATACCCAAGTATTTATAGGTCTCGGTTTCAGAAAGCGATCTTAGTTGTGTGGAATCTGACAGCTGGATACCATCAGATTCCACCATCCTTCCCCGCTTTACATGCATGACCGCACATTTGTCAACACCAAACTCCATCCTGATACAGTTACTGAAAGCTTCGGTAACATTCAGTAAGCTTCTCAGTTGGAGTTCAGTGGGGGCAAACAGTTTAAGGTCATCCATGTAGAGTAGGTGGGATATTACCAGACCTCCTCTCTGCAACCGAAAGCCCAGCTCAGACCCCTCTAAGAGCGTACTTAGAGGATTCAGGGCCAGACAAAACCACAATGGACTCAGGCTATCACCCTGGAAAATGCCTCGCTCTATCTTTATTGGATCGCCGTTACCAAGAATCTGTCGAGATCCTGGACAGAGAAGGACTGTTCTCCATTGCCTCATACATGACAACAGGAAGGTGCGTAGAGTTACATTAACTTTATATAACTCCAGCACCCTCATGAGCCATGAATGTGGCACAGAGTCGTAGGCCTTCTTGTAATCTATCCAACATGTCGACAGATCCCTTCGGTTACGGCGAGCCTGCTGACAGATGGTCATATCTATGAGGAGTAACTCCTTTGTACCACGGGCCCCACTCTTACATCCATTCTGAGAAACAGACATGATTGAATTCTCTTTAATATGTAAAGAGATTTTTGTTTTCAGAATGGATGTAAGAGTTTTATAAACTGTAGGCAAACAGGTGATTGGCCTATAGTTTTTTGGGTCCATGGTACAACCGGACTTGTGGAGTAGGTGGGTTTCACCGGTTGTTATAAATTCTGGTAACGACCCAGATACTAAGGCTGCTTGAAACTGAGATGCCAAGCAAATATGCGAACTACGTAGCCATTTAAGCCAAAAATTATGCAGTCCGTCCGGTCCCGGTGCCTTCCAATTAGGCAACGAACGGACTGCATTGGCTACATCGTGGGGTTCAATGTTGATTGCCCCCATTTCTTCAATTAGTTCGCATCTTCGCTCAACATCCCCGATCTAAGCGCCCTCGGAATGAGTGACGGGCACCGACCAAATATTGCGCCAGAATGAATTCATGTCATTAATATTCGGTCGCTGCACCTCACCTTCTAGTTGTCTAGGTCGCTCCCAGGATCTATAAACCCACCTTTGATCCCTTTGGAACATGGAATTCTGGGAGTAACGATCCACACGCGTCCTATACCGACGTATACGATTCGCCCATGCATAAATTTTCTGCTTCAGGAAGTCAATGCGCTCCGTGACGCAGGACATGTATTCACGGGGACTTATTTCAGTTCCCGTGAATGCCCTCCTCACAAAGCGCATCACTCTTGGACGTGTGTTGCCATCCCTGAAGCAGCTTAGCTTGCCAATGAGTACCCTAGCCTCGTTGATACGATGTTCTATCCTGCACGGCAGGTTTTGGTCGCGTAGCCATGTCAGTGTTTGGAAACTTGACATGGGCTACACGACATGCCGTTATAGCCGCGCAGTACAGAATAGAGTGTGTATCCGCAAGGTCTTCACTACTGTCAAAGTAACTTGCCAGTAGTGAATCTAAAGTACACATCAGCGCCCAATTTTTTTTTATGCATTGGCTTATTATTATTCCATTTATTTATTTCTCTTTTACTTATTTATTACAATTTCAAATATAGATATAAAAAAAAACAATATTTATATTTAAAACTATAAAAAACAGCATCCAACCGGCATCGGGAACTAGGTCCAAGTTACCGGTGGTCAAGGCTCCAGAGAGAGGAACTTCCTCACAATGCGTGCCGTCTCCAGGAGTACTGCCTTCTGAATCTGGCCCTTGATCCAGCCACCTAACGTGAGCCTCTTAAGGTGTTTGTCGAGGCTCTTTGCCAATAGGCCATGGGCGGAAACGACTATTGGTACAATGACTGCCGTGTCAATGTCCCACATGTCGACAACCTCGTGGACCAGATCAAGATACTTGATTTCTTTATCTTTCTCCGCCTTCACAAGGTTGTCGTCATGAGGGACAGTAACATCGACAATCATTGCACGACGCTCTTGGCGATCTATCAATACAATGTCAGGTCTATTGGCTACAATAGTCCTGTCAGTGATGATAGATCTATCCCAGTATAGTTTGATATGACCATCTTCAAGAACAGATTCTGGTACATACCTGTAGTACGGCACCTCAGACGTCACAAGATGGTATTTCAGGGCAAGTTGCTGGTGGATTATCCTGGCTACTTGGTTGTGCCTGTGCAAGTATTCACCATTTGCGAGACGCGAACAACCGGAGATTATATGCCTGAGGGATTCACCAGGGCGATGACATGCTCGACATATGTCAACGGTGCCATCCCGCAGGATAAATCTCCGGTAGTTGTTCGTCATCACAACCTCGTCCATAATTGCACAAACAAAACCTTCGGTTTCCCCGAAAAGATCTCCAAACTGTAGCCAGGCCACGGAGGCTGTAAGGTCCACATCGGGACCGTGAAGTGCCCGATAGTACCTTCCATGTAACTCCTTGTCCTGCCATACCTGCCTGCGATCGTCCAATGTGAACACCACAGGCCTGCGCCAATTCTGTCTAGCTAAAGATAGAGGAGTCAACCCTTTGTCCACTGCTACAACAACCGCATGCATTCCCTCATCGGCTTGGAGAAAATACTCCCTGAGGTTATACACCTCGCGGTTATGGAGGGTCTTAGCATTTAAAAAGCCTCGACCACCACATTTCCGCGGGATATATAACCTCATCACCGAGGATCGTGGGTGATGCATACGGTAAGCAGTCAGCAATGTACGGACTTTTCTATCCAGGGCGTCCAATTCAGTCTGAGTCCACTTGAGTATGCCAAAAGAGTACATCAAGACCGGCATGACCCAACCGTTGTAGGCTCGCACCTTGTTTCCGCCTGACAAAAGACTTTTCAGTACTTTTTTCAGGCGCCCCAAGAAGCGTTCCCGCAACGACTGTTTCATGTCAGTCTCATTGATGCCAAGCGCCTGAGACATACCCAAGTATTTATAGGTCTCGGTTTCAGAAAGCGATCTTAGTTGTGTGGAATCTGACAGCTGGATACCATCAGATTCCACCATCCTTCCCCGCTTTACATGCATGACCGCACATTTGTCAACACCAAACTCCATCCTGATACAGTTACTGAAAGCTTCGGTAACATTCAGTAAGCTTCTCAGTTGGAGTTCAGTGGGGGCAAACAGTTTAAGGTCATCCATGTAGAGTAGGTGGGATATTACCAGACCTCCTCTCTGCAACCGAAAGCCCAGCTCAGACCCCTCTAAGAGCGTACTTAGAGGATTCAGGGCCAGACAAAACCACAATGGACTCAGGCTATCACCCTGGAAAATGCCTCGCTCTATCTTTATTGGATCGCCGTTACCAAGAATCTGTCGAGATCCTGGGCAGAGAAGGACTGTTCTCCATTGCCTCATACATGACAACAGGAAGGTGCGTAGAGTTACATCAACTTTATATAACTCCAGCACCCTCATGAGCCATGAATGTGGCACAGAGTCGTAGGCCTTCTTGTAATCTATCCAACATGTCGACAGATCCCTTCGGTTACGGCGAGCCTGCTGACAGATGGTCATATCTATGAGGAGTAACTCCTTTGTACCACGGGCCCCACTCTTACATCCATTCTGAGAAACAGACATGATTGAATTCTCTTTAATATGTAAAGAGATTTTTGTTTTCAGAATGTATGTAAGAGTTTTATAAACTGTAGGCAAACAGGTGATCGGCCTATAGTTTTTTGGGTCCATGGTACAACCGGACTTGTGGAGTAGGTGGGTTTCACCGGTTGTTATAAATTCTGGTAACGACCCAGATACTAAGGCTGCTTGAAACTGAGATGCCAAGCAAATATGCGAACTACGTAGCCATTTAAGCCAAAAATTATGCAGTCCGTCCGGTCCCGGTGCCTTCCAATTAGGCAACGAACGGACTGCATTGGCTACATCTTGGGGTTCAATGTTGATTGCCCCCATTTCTTCAATTAGTTCGCATCTTCGCTCAACATCCCCGATCCAAGCGCCCTCGGAATGAGTGACGGGCACCGACCAAATATTGCGCCAGAATGAATTCATGTCATCAATATTCGGTCGCTGCACCTCACCTTCTAGTTGTCTAGGTCGCTCCCAGGATCTATAAACCCACCTTTGATCCCTTTGGAACATGGAATTCTGGGAGTAACGATCCACACGCGTCCTATACCGACGTATACGATTCGCCCATGCATAAATTTTCTGCTTCAGGAAGTCAATGCGCTCCGTGACGCAGGACATGTATTCACGGGGACTTACTTCAGTTCCCGTGAATGCCCTCCTCACAAAGCGCATCACTCTTGGACGTGTGTTGCCATCCCTGAAGCAGCTTAGCTTGCCAATGAGTACCCTAGCCTCGTTGATACGATGTTCTATCCTGCACTGCCAGGCTGGTACGGCAGGTTTTGGTCGCGTAGCCATGTCAGTGTTTGGAAACTTGACATGGGCTACACGACATGCCGTTATAGCCGCGCAGTACAGAATAGAGTGTGTATCCGCAAGGTCTTCACTACTGTCAAAGTAACTTGCCAGTAGTGAATCTAAAGTACACATCAGCGCCCAATTTTTTTTATGCATTGGCAATCGAGGTAAACGTGGCCTAAGGTGATGCGGTATGGATCGAAACTGCCGAACCACATCCTCCAAAGTACTCCTCAATATATCACTATACTGGGATCTTACCTCAGTAGCAGTGTTGTCCTCATCCGCATCGCCACCAATGGCAGGTCGTGAAGCGACCATAATATGTGCCAAAGGCTGGACCACAGGTTGCGATGACGTAATAGGAACAACACGACTACTCAGTACCTCCGAGCGTAGCCGGTCAAGCACGGAGTCATCCAACATGTGTCCACGATGAATAACCCGAACCTGATCGGACAGTCGTTGCGCCGAAACGTTGACAGCTGGCTCACGGACCTGAAACAAAGACAGCATCCGGCTACGATATGCAGTGAGGTTAGTTCCCCCCTCTGTCGCCTCATAGTAGGCGCGCATGACGTTTTCATTTATTGAAGACGTCCATCGCATGCGCCGCACTACACCACCGGGAACGAGGACCCTGTTCGGAGCCGGTTGCTCCGATGGTCCCAAATTACGAGGTGGCCGGCCTCGTCGCCGACGTACAGGTGGTGGCGACGTCGGTGGCGAGCAATACTCGTCACTCTCACTCGACACAGCTGCATTGGCCGACATGCCATCTTTATTGGGTGCCGGTGACTGCGAGGTGGAGCAAGGTGACGAGTCCGGGGGTCTAAGTCGTGCCCTTTGTCTTGTCTGCATCCGTCATTAATAACAATCCTTGTTTTCCTTATTTTTGTTGCATATTTTTGTATTTATATATTGTATTGTTGCGACTTTTTTTCATTGGTGACAGCTGCGTGTCACATTCCAATATTATCCAAACAATTTATTATTACTTAGAAATGTTCTGTACCTTCAGTCTCTATTTATATATATGTACTGATTACTGAAATAAAATATGGTGTATAAATATAAGGAAATAATTTTAAGTAAATGGGAAAACTAAAAGAATTATTTTGAGGTGTTGACAGATTATTATTATTTTGCCTGGTACGTATATTTTTCTGCTACATTTAGTTTTAAATCCCTACAAAGTTATTTCAATCTCTCTCTGGTAACTAGATCCTATGATATCATATTTGTGAAACCCATTTTTTTCCCTTTCTCATAGGTGAAATACCAGTGAAGAGGATCTGATTTGGATCCTCTCCCCCTTCTCCTTTCATCTCCTACTTATGCTTGTTGATCCCGCCACCTTCTGGGTTCCTGTTTTTCCTGACGTGGTTCCGCGCGCAAGTTCTACGTTCATAGTCAACGTAATATCGACGGTGGTGACGTAGCTTGATTTTGAATTAATGATTATCACCACTTATGTAATCTTCGGTGTCAAGGTATTATCTAACAGTTTTATTTAACGTTGGCGGAGTTCCTCACTCCGTTCTATTCAATTTTTCCGTTTGGCCATTTGTTTTAAAAAAAGAAGATATGTTCCAGAGATTTTTTCATTCTAATGTTTAAGTTATTTTAAAATACTATACAGATTTTTTTTTTTAAGAAGAATAAGTGTTAGGTATTTTTTTTGCTCCGAAGCTTCCTAGCATTAATAACCTAATCACGAATCCATCTCAATATTTTGTTATTACCAATTTAAGTTACAAGATAGTCTCTATTTCATTGTCTAGATATTCAGTCTCAGTTTTTTTTTATACTTCAAATCACACTTTATTTGTAGTATACAGATCATCTTAAATTAGAAATAAAACTAAAATACCTATAAATAAAACTAAATTATAAATAAAACACTTCAAATTAATTTTATTTATTTGATCTGTGTAATTTCTTATTTTTCTCCTATTTATGTTTACTTTTAATTTCATTTTAAATCAAGTGGTGTTTATGGACTTTTTTTTTTCCTCATGAAACTCTACAATTTGGCTTATTATTATTATTATTATGATGATAATAAATTAAAAACTCTTTTAATTGCAATGTCATAAAAGTCACGCCTTGGTTGTTATATGCAGTTAACTTTTCTACTTAATTAAAATATATTGCTGGTAAAATCAAATTAAGCCAGAGTTCAATTATGAAAGATAGGTGTCACATAAAATTATTAATCTCGAAACACCGCACGACACCGCACCAGCTGTAAACTTTATTATTCAATGTTGTTAAAAACTCCTCAAATATAACGAATTTACTTTATTAGGTTGTTAAAAAATATTTTACCTTCACATAAACGAAGTGGCAGATGTTCATGTAAAAGTTTATATACAGGTTGGTCCGGTATGTAGTAATAGGTGAGCGGGTCATCTACCAAATATACAAAAATAACCATAGTGGGGCGTTTTAGTGCCATCCACTAAGACGCCCCACTCTTTTTCTTAATTCCTTAGTGTGTATCCTTTCGCTAGTGTTGTAGTGCTGCTTTTTTTGAGATTTTTTGATAATTTTGTTGTATTTTATATATTTATTTAATTTATTACGGCTACTAACTACCTTTTGGCGTATTAACGTGCATACTATATTCATTATCTGACGTCAAATCAATTGTAGGAAGCAGCTCACCAGAGTTGACATCTGAGGGACAGGCCAGTAACTCATCATAAAGGCTACGAGTCGCGTCACCTTCCCGAGAAAATTTATCAGTCTCAAGTTGGAATATAGACTTAGTAGCATCATTTAGGCTGATCTCTAGTTCAGTGATGCGACTCAGAGCCTTCACATGTATGTCACTACACTCTCTAAACGAATCCACCTCGGCCTGGAGCTGATTACACTTATCGACAACACTACAACACTAGCGAAACGATGCATAGATGCACTGTAAGGATGTCTTCGTGGATAAATATAAATTGAAAACTAATATGACGGGCTGGTTAATATACACTGACTGCCTAGACACAGGTTGTGCGTTCAATTTGCGTGTCTGTTAGTTCTTGGTGTTAAAATAGACAAATAGTATAATGTTTAATTTATAAGTTAACTGGTTTAGTTTTATTATAATCTGTGAGTTTGAACTCGATATTAAAACAATTTACAAAGCTAGATAGCTACAAATTACAGAGGGTCATGTCATTGCAAGGCACATCATAAATCAAGGCCTCAATAAATTACTTGATTCCTACGTTATTTTGAATCGGTTATAATATCGAATGTCACCCAGAATATACCAGGATATGACGTCTATACAACGTATTCATAAAAGTAGAATAGTGTTGTCACTATAGTGTCTTATCGATTAATGCTTAATAATAATTGATTGTCTAACATCGATAGAAATGTACAAGGAAATTATTCACTCGAGTTGTTAATAATTATATTTTATGTCACATATTTTTTTGTATTTCTTCATAATAATATAATTACTTTCTAAAACGGGACAAATGCCTCCTCAGTCTCATTTTACTCTTTCCTGTCCTGCTAAACTTTAAATTAGAGCTTATTCATCTCACTTACATGTAGACGTAGAACAGTTGTACTTTTTTAATTAATCAGTTACCTTCTGGCTTGTTAGCATATGGCGTTTTGAAATTCTGAATTAATTAATTTACTCAAATAAATGACCAAGTTTTTGCTACTGCCAAAATGGCTAACACGCAAATCCTAGAACGGAACTGGCTCTCAAGTGCAGCTATTGGATAGCACCGGTAGATGCTTGGCGGAAAATTTCCAACTTGCCAGCTATTATATCCTAACTATGATTTTCATTAACGAAAGCTCAAGCTAATTGTAGAATTCGAACCCACGACCCTCGCCACTGCTTTTGACGTGAGATTATGGTGCTATAATCACCCTAAAAAAAATATTTTTGGTATGGAGACTTTTAATCGACACCTCACCATCGATTTTTGAAATCCCTAGCTGACAGATATAATCGGGTACGAATACATGCGGCTAACAGATCGGACTCGATCGTGCTGTACCTACATTAAATACGACCCAGTTCACATGATCAGTTGTTAGGGTCTATCGAGGTAGTAATGGAGACAAAACTTAGCGGAATAAAATAGTTCGTCAGAAAATAAAAAAGTAAGACAGTATAACTTATTTAGGTAGTTTTTTTTGCGCAAACTTCTTTTTTGTTTCCCCGCTGTGTTATCGGTGAAGGATCTAATGTTTTCCCTGCATAACAAGTATATCTATATATATCTATCTATCTATCTATATATATATATCTATCTATATATCTATCCTAATATAGATAGATATAAATATCTATATAAAATTCTCGTGTCACAGTTTTAGTTATCGTACTCCTCCAAAACGGCTTGACCGATTTTGATGAAACTTTATATTTATACTCAATAGGTCTGAGAATAAGTTATAATCTATTTTTTACTAGCTGTACCCCGCGGTTTCACCCGCGTTCCCGTAGCATCCGCGTTCCCGTGGCATTTAGCGGTATAAAAAATAGATAACAACATATTCTCAGACCTATTGAATATACGTACGAAATTTCATCAAAATCGGTCAAGCCGTTTCGGAGGAGTACGGTATCAAAGGACCGATTTGGATAAAATTTTGTGTGTGTATTTCAATGGCTACCTCGATGATTTGAAAACAAAATTGGACCCAGTAGGTGGCACTGGAATCGGATTCTAAATTTAGTTTTAATTTCAGAGCAGGACAACGTCTGCCGGGTCCGCTAGTAGGTATTATAAAAAGTAGTATATACGTGCCCAATTTCATCTGAATCTTACTGAGCCATCATGTCGTGCGTGTCGTTGCAAACAAAATTAACACCATAATTTATGATTATTATGTGTAAAATCACTAAAAAACTTGATGCTCTAACTTGATGGATTAAGCATAATTACATACAATTCAATAGAAGTTAGATTTAAAAGGGAATTCTACCAACATGCTGGGAACTTTGTCAATCGGAATTTTCTACTTATAAATATTAGCGAAGTCATTTATCGCTACTTTTTAGTAAAACCGGGGTACCTATTCAAATAAAATATTTAGTTATCAACAAAAAATATTACTCTACCTGAATCCTACATCAAAGACAATACACCATCTGCATACCTAAACATGTAACCTTCTATAGTAGATCGTTCCTTAAGGTATGAATAATACCTGTTCCCGTAAGGAGAACTGGGGTTTCCAAACCTCATTCTAACAGTTGTTTGGACATCGTAGCACGTACCTAACGTGTACCTACATCGGAAATAATATGTGCGAAGATGAATAGATCTATTGTATTTAGACTGTGAATGAACAGAAATATCTAGTACAAATGAATCTGAATGCAAACTTAGTATTAGAGATATCTAAAGAAGGTTTTTAGATCCATCTAAGGCCTGTTACTTACACATATGACTTGCTAATGTGAAATTGAGGAAAAAAATACCAAAGTAAAAAACCGTGAATATTTGCACAAGTTAAAAAGGAAAGGATTTTTTTTTTAAATGTATTATGCTGCTGTATTTAAATTATAATTAAGAAGACGTAAAACATTACATGATTCTTAATTTAAGATAACAATTATGATGATATTTCTACTGTTAAAAATTTCCATCTCACGAAATAAAAAAAGCACTGTCGGTTAACTTCTGTTATTCTTAAACTTTTGCGAAGTTTTTTTTACCTTTGAAATATTAACGTTTATTCTTTGAAAGTGCTTGTGAATTTTGCGTAAAATAAAATGGTGTATTTTTTATTCATGTTAATGGAAGTAAATATAAATTAGATTACCCGATAAGAACTAAAATATTTTCGAAGAAACATTAAAAAAGGGTAGTCTTGCTTTTGTACTGGCAGGTGGCGGAAGTGAGAGCGTGCTGGGCCGGACGTGACGTGAGCCTCGCGGCGCGCCGGAAGTGACGTCTCCCGTACGCACACACCCCTCCTATAGTGTGTTCCGTGAATCTAGGTTATATACAAGGTATTGTTACCTGTAATAAAATATTACTTTCAATGATTTTCTTCTACCGTATCTTTTTGATTGAAAATTCTCAATGATGTGACTGTAGGTGGTAAGCACACAAAGCCTATAAAAGACTGTCTCTCAAGTGCAGCAATCGGAACACACCGATAGGTGCTTGGCGACAGATTTTCAACTTGGGGGTGGTAGCCAACCAGTCGGGTACTACAAAGTACTAGACTAAAGCTTTACAATAATTTTATTGCTGTAGGGGCTAATGTAAAACAGATTTTCAGAACGCGAGTGGTCGACACGTGGCGCTTTATTTATGTCCTTGAGTAAGCATGATGCGTCAATTTTATGTGATAGAATTACAATACCTTATGCCTTGAAGAAGAGATGCTTAATTGCTTACGTTGTCGAAAGTAAGGCCGGTGCGGTAATTTTCTTATTACAAACGATTTTCACTACTTATCATCATTCAATATTTTTTGTTAAGTATTCATGCGTCATTTTTGCAATTACGGCTACTCTAAGCACATTCATTTTCTTTTAAGACGTCGTTATCCCCTTTTAAAGGCCCATAAGATGGACATTAACTACGAAATATAAATAAAGTGGGATTTTGGTTATGACGTCATACAGGAACCGGACATAATAATATAGGTCGACTTTAAGCCGAGTATACATCAGCTTTGAATTGTATAATAATTATGGTACAGTTCTGTATTTCTCACATATTTGAGACATTTTCTCCCGCACACGATCAGGTTGTGGAATGAGCTTGCTGTAGAGGTTTTCTCAAGAGACTGCAGAATAGGGTTCTTCAAAAACGAGGAGGAAGAAGGTAAGAAGGTTTTTGCAAGATCAGCAACGCGCTCATGACGCCACTGGTGTTGCAAGCGTCCTTAGGCTACGGTAACCGCTTACCATCAGGGGGGCCGTAAGGTTGTTTGCTACCTATTGGTATAAAAAATAATAGTGTAATGTTGATGTTTTGACGATGCTGATCAGGGAAAACATCAACTACTTGTGAAAACCTAAAGAAATTATCGACTGTATCTATGACCTTTTTAGGCGATAAATTATGTTCAAGTATCTGTCTCCCATGTTTCACCTGTAGGTATTCCAAGTTTCATCTTAATCCGTTCAGCCGTTTTTGTGTGATTGAGCAACAAACATACGAACATACGAACGTTCACATTTATAATATTAGTAGGATAATTAAGAAAATAATTTAATCCATAGCATTTTCAACGTTCACGTACTGATAATAAACTGAACAAAAATATAAAATTTATGTTACTAAAATTCATATTGCAAATTTAGTAAAAAAAACCGGCAAAACGGCTGCCGTACCATCATTAATCATGACACATTTAACTTGAATGACTGCGTGATTTTAATTCGGAGCAAATTAATGGAAATTGGTGAGTCATGGATTTGAATACCGAGAATAAATTAAAGTTGAAAGAGGCCATGTTATTTTGCCTTAAAAGTCCATTTCTTGTTATTATCCTAGTACCTCCATGAAGCTCAAAATAACCTTTTTCCAAATATATGTTGTTATTTGTTTGGATGTTTATTGCTAGTAATAATATATTTGTTAATGACTAGTTTTCTGCCCCGCGATCTCACCCAGGTTTCCGAGGGATCCTACCATTTTCCGAGATAAAAAATATCCAGTTTTATTCCAGGATACGATCTACCTGTGTGCCAAGTTTTATCAAAATCCGCTCAACTTTTGCGTGATTGAGCAACATAGGATAGTAGGATTGATTAATCGCAACAGTTTTTATCATAATGTCTAACTGATCATACGAGTATCTAAGATTATATTTAAATTAGCGCAGATGGTTTTGATTTTTATCCATCTGTATTTCACAGGGTTTATTACACATTAAATAACTTAAATGTTTGTAATTGATTTAAAATTCTCTTCCATTCCACTTCACTGACCGTCCATAGAACACCAAACTTTTCAATTTCAACTTGCCATATTTGACTAAGTACTCGCTCAGCTCAACCGAGTAAGAAATTGCCTCAAGTTTCACTTGAACTGACTAACAACCCCTAACCGTGACGGCTGAAGCCTAATTAATAATTTTGCCTAGCACACACCGGTACATTTCGCTAAGCGCTTGTAGGCCCAACTCACTTCGTCTTTCACACATGAATACTTTATGTGACCATTCCCTTTTATGTAGATACCTAATGAGGGTAGGTAATGGTCAGGCGGTTCGTTTTTGTCACTATTTATTTATAAGCCATACCTACGTGTGATAAAATTGACCAGCTGAAGATTTTATTTTATGTTTTATTTATTTATATTAAAATTTTAATAATGATATCAAAGATATAATAAATAAATAATGATAAGTATAAAGGATATAAGTATATCTTCTCATTGTCTTTTATTTTAAAGTGCGATAAATGTTTCTATTTGTAACATAAAAGGCGTTTTATACATTTACATAGATAATAGTTAAACAATTGCATTTTTTATTTCAATACTTATATTATAATCTGACAAATATATTAATATATACAATACATATTTTACCTACTGTAATAATAGCAATAATAAAAATACATTTTAAAACTAAAACTAATAACTAAAATAAATTAAAAAAGTTAGGCCCCTTCGGCATGGTTCCGAAGATGCTGGCAGCGTTTCCTCGCTGTATCGCAATGCTGATACGTTGTGCGAGGAAACTGCCAGCTCTTCGGTCCCCAGTACAAAATCTTAACCTATTAGCCAGCTCTTTAAAGAGCTGGCGAGCGCCAGAACCCCACGGACCAAGGGTCTCAACACCGAAAGGAATAAAATTATATTCAGTGCCGAGACCCCTATACTACTTAATTTAATATTAGCATTTGTGCGTATTTAGTAAGTTTCTAGTTTTCTTGCCATTAAATAAAATAAATAAATAAATATCCTCGGACATTTGTTTTGTTCACACACGGCTATCTGATCCCAAAACACTAAGCAGAGCTTGTAATATGGAAACCAGGATGACTGATATACTACATACTATTTTTTTTTTGTAAATATCAAAAATCCTGCTGTAGGAAAGTTGTAGTGTAACATAAGTACCTACCTACATTTTAATAATAATGTGATTATTTCTATTAAAAAAAATACTTTTACAACTAGCTTCTGTTTCGCGGTTTTTCCCGCGCTATCACCGTCACTCATCAGCCACTGAACTATCAATAAATAATGTCTTCCCGTTGCTTTATTGTTGATGCGAGAAAGGACAAAACAACAAACAACAAACACTTTAGTTTTTTTTATTAAAGCTGAAATGTCACATCCAAAAATATTCCCACGAAAATAATAAACTAATTGAAAGGTGAGGTTCTATATAAATTCCATAATGAATTTATCAATGACCGGCTCGATAAAAAACAGGCAACTATTATTAATTATTATTTTCAATTAATTCATCTCCCATTGAAATCATTTCATGCACAAAAACGTAATTCATCTTTTCATAAATCATCACACAAAAAAAAATATACAGTTTAAAAATGGAACTTTTCGGTAAGAATCTACCTGAATTATTTACCAACAATTAAACCCTGTTAACTAATTTCAGATCCCACATGTTGTGGACATATTACACATTAAAGTTAGTCATAAATAAGGCTGGGTGTAAACGTAACGTTTCACATAAATGTTTACCGAAGGGCGTACTCGAGTTGGGCCAATTACCTAAACCGAGTTAATAATGGATACCTGCCATCTATCAGGTGTCACTGCTGAAATTGACACCTTTCTTAAAGTGATGTCTGCGTTTTATCTTTATTATTGATGAAACTACCAACCAACAAAGACTAATATATATATTTTTTTATGTCACTAGTTACAACGAGGCAGGCGGGTCACCTGATGGTAAGTGACTACCGTCGCCTATAGACATTAGCAATACCAGGAGGACTGCCAACGTGTTGTACACCATATTACAATGCTTTAAGGGCAAGGGCAACTGGCTCTTAAGTGCAACTGCCGGAACACACCAACAGGTGCTTGGCGACAGATTTTCAACTTGAGGGTGGTAGCCAGCCAGTCGAGTACCACCTAGTACCCTACCACCGTGCTGTGGTTTCCTCGCGATGTTTTCCTTCACCGAAAGCTCAAGCTCATTGTAGGATTCGAACCCAGGACCTTCGCCGCGGTATTCGACGTCACTTACCACTGAGCTATCATCGCCTTAAAATAATAGGTATTTAATTTATTTCATTTTTTATTTTATTTTATTTTATTTTATTTGGGACAATAAACAGTCTTACATTGCAATTTACAAAAACTAGTGATGAGTATATTACATTAAATAAATGCCAGGCCAACAACATTATCCACAGGTTAAATTTAAAGTAGCACATCAGGAATTATGATGCAAGTTTACAAGCAGGCATGCATACTGCTTAGATACAAGTAAAAAAAAATCTAACTAATAACACTTGATTAATAATACTAAATAAACTAAAACATAATCAAGTTTTTAAGTTGGCTATTATGCTCCTTTTAAACCTTTGAACGGACAGACCGAAAATATCAACATGTTCAAATAGTTCATTGTAAGTATTAACAATGTGGCGGATAGGCGCTCGCGCACCGGCATCAGTACGGCACGGGGGCGACGCTAACAGTGTCCACGTGCGTCCCGTACGTCGATGAGATCCTCGCGGAACTATATAGCAAATTTCATTTGACAATGTTCTACAGTCAAATTTCGATCGACATAAATTATATAGCATCATTGCACTGAGCCGTCTCAGAAACTATATTTTGAATGAGTCCTAATTTAGGTATTTTTAGTTCTTAATTTTACTAATACTTAGTGGATACCTATGTCTTATTATTATTAAGTATACTTTCTGAGATTTCGTTATTTATCAGCAAGTGGTAGTTTGATATTATATTTTTATCGATAAATTAACTATCGGATTCCTAACAACACTGCTGGCCTTTCACCTTACTTTCACCTGTCACCATTCCATCATTCACAAGGCACGTCCATTGCTCGTAAATTTCCTTTAGTTTCAGTAATCTCGTTGGGAAAAAACGTCACGTACACTCTTAACGGTCGACAGGAATGAGATAATATCAGAACTTTATCATTAATCACCCAAAGGATGAAGGATGAGTCTTTAAGCGTTGATAAAAAACGAGGTTGAGGTGTGCCAAAAAATAGCATGCCGAGGCGTGATCGCGATCGCGATTCAATATATTATATTCATCAATTACTTCTATTGACTGAATGAGGTTAGGTACATTATGCTAGTGAGGTGTCGTTGGAATACTTTACATGAAGCCAGGATGGGTTTCTTGTTCAGTCTGATGTTTTGAGGGCGAGGTCAGAGTTGAAAGAAACTAATTCCGGTCTGCCGCATTCCTAACTATGTACAAGAAAACCTTTTGTGTTGCAAAATTTTAGGCGATGATAGATCAGTGGTTAGTGACGTGGGATACCGCGGCGAAGGTCGTGGGTTCGAATCCTACAATGACGCTTGCTTAGCTTGACCTTTCGGTGTTAGCAATCCCCTGGTATTGCCAATGTCTATAGGCGACGGTTGTCACTTACCATCAGGTGACCCGCCTGCCTCGTTGTCACTTGTGACATAAAAAAAAACACCTACAAACCTATTTACTCTATAAGAATACTAATTTATGTTCATTGTTAAGAAATGATCCATAACGCTAAGCAAGAGAGTAGCTAATTTAACTTTTGAAAGAATAGCCATAAATTCGAAATGATATTTCCATTTAAAAATACATTTCAGTTTCCACATTACAAATGTAGATGGAAAATACGGGCTCGCACCAGTTGGAGTCGACGGCAAATGTTTGCACTACACCACAATGTTTGTTCACACGTTTGTGACTGTTACGTACTAATTTCTAGTGGGTAGGTTTGAACCGAGAGAGAAAACTTTATAAATAAAAATATTTCTGAAATAAGGCTACACAATTTTTTTATGATTGCACTAGTGTTTGACTACTATTTCAAGTAAATACACAAACCTTAGACAAAGGCATCTTCTATGTATTCTACCTGAGATCTCTTTTTAATTAGGGTTCCGTACCTCAAAAGGTAAAAAGATAATATATATATCATATCCCTTATAAGATCACTTTCTTGTCCGTCTATCTGTCCGTGTGTCACCACTGATTATCTCAAGAACGAGTTGACCTAGCAAGTTGAAATATATACCAGATATTGAGGTTTATAGTCCCTATTAGGTGTTTAAAAATCAAGGTCCTGAGTCAACACGATAAAAAGATATGGGCAAATTTAGATATTCGCGAAAACTTGTAAGTACCAAAATTTTCCTTAATTTTCAACTTTTTTTTTTTTCGGAATTTTTCCTTTACTTGTGCTGTAAGACCTCGCTTTTAACCAAAATTGACAAATCTAGGTCAACGGAAACTACCGGGTTTTAGGTCGAAAACCTATATGGTAGTTCCCGTTGACCTAAAATCACGAAATTTGGCAAAAAGCAAGGTACACTTACAGCACAAATAAAGGAAAAATTCCAAAAATTTAAAAAAGTTGAAAATTAAAGGGTGTCCTCATACATACATAGGTGACCTGTGAGTTGTATCGGCGCTCATACAATAGGGTAGTGTCCTGGGTCAATAAAAATGAATTATAATTAGTCCGTCGGTGAGATTATCAAAAAATATTGGACACGTATTTTTTGCTTTATCAAATAAATAAAAATATACAAAGTTATAGCGCATCAAAGTATAGGAGTGGGGGCTTGTGACGTCACTTCGTGGTAAAATTTGTACCACGGTGTGACGTCACGCGAAATTTCAACGCACTGTATCCTCGTCATTTTTCGTTTACGGAACAAAATAAAAAATACGTGTCCAATATTTTTTGGTAATCTAACTGACGGACTCAATAGATTTTTTTAGGACACAACCCTATTTAGATGTCTAGCTTAATTGGCATAACCTCAAATAAGGTAATCGAAAAAAAACCTCGAGACTCCATTACCGTCATGAACGAACTATTCACAAGTTTGTACGGAACCCTCGGTGCGCGAGTCCGACTCGCACTTGACCGGTTTTTTTTTCATTAAAATGTAGGTTAAAAGAAAACATATGAACCCACCAACAAGAATCAACAGCTATTCGCCGTAGTGATAAAAGATAGATAAGTTCAAGCTGTTTATTTTAAAAGAAAAATTGTAGTTTATTAGTTATTTTAAACAATAACTTCAAATAATACCTACTGTACCTCATATAGGACCGCTGGAAGCCATTTAGTGTGTAGTATACGCTTTTAATGCAAGTGCTAAATATTCGTGTGGTTGTTTCTATTAGGAAAGTTCAATTCACTATAGGTAAATTAATTATGTTTGTAAATCATCATATTTTACGAGAATTCTCATTGAAATATGATTAAACTTAACTTGGATCAAATATTCAAACCTTGGAAAGTTGATATTCTTTCAAAATTAGTGACTTTTGGACAAATTGTCTTATTCATGAAGCTCAAAATCCCCATCGAATTATTAAGAGTTGAATCGTGAAGTTTAATGAGTTATTTGGATGCTATTATATTGTTTTGCCTACAATTTATAGGATATTTTCGTGTTATGATACCGTTTCTCTCATAGACGGAAAACATCGTGACCATAGCACGGTACTTTGTACTTAGTACTCGACTGGCTCCCTACCATGTTCCGGCTGTTGAACATGAGAGCCAGTAATTTTTTTATTATGAGCAAGAGAGCATGCGGGTCACCTGATGTTAAGTGAGCACAGGTAGGTACATTGCCGGTTTAAAAGGTAATTGGCTCAGTAGCCAAAGCTTTGCAAAAAAGTCGCCAACACATAGCCAATTCCCTATTAATGCCAATGTCTATAGATGACGGTAATCACTTACCGTTAGGTGACTCGCTGGGTCCGACTACTACTTTTTATAATTTAGGTAAACATAACGTAACATACCTAATATGAATTTTCGTGTTTTTGTCATGATATTAATTATTATCTATGTAAAATCATAATGTAAATTTTGACTGAATAATTCGTGAAATACCTTTGTTAGTTAGCTTAAGTGTTCATAATATTGGTATTTAATATTTAGTTTGTTGGCGTATACAATAAAGTATTTCTATTCACTACGAATATTTGCATAGAGCTAAATATTTAATACCACGGCTAATAATTTAAGGAAAATGAAAATTACCCGACTATTGTTAATTTCCACCAATATAAGTCACATTTGAACAATGTATTGAAAGCACTCCAGCAAGCAGGTGGAATTCTACACAAAATTAAGGAATGTGTAATGTAACAAACATTCGTCTAGACAATGTCAGATTGAATAGTGAAGTCTATAAGCAAGCACTGGATATGGAATTGTGGTTAAGCGCGATATATCATACATATACAATTCCCATGCCACGATGTTGGTCCGCGATGAGCTCCAAAACTACTAAACCGATCTTGACGAAACTTGGCACACAAATAGACTATATCCTAGAATACGAGACAGGATATTTTTATCCCGAGAAAACAAAGGTCCATCGGGAACCATGAGTGCCTTACCAGGGCCTAAACTAAATAAATGAGTTTTGAGTTTGAACCGCGGGGGACCGCTATAAATGGATTCATTTTTTATTATGCAAGTTATCTTTTTTGTGTCGGGAAACCATAACTACCAAACTGGTAGTGGCCTATGAGTATTATCTAGTAATATCTAATTCTAGAAATTGCTATTGTGTTAACGACCTTAAATATCCTGGAAGCCAAGTTAGCTTTCAAGTGCAACAGCAAGAACACACTAGTAATTGCTCGGCTAATGATTTTCGGTTTGTGTAGCTAGCCTGGCGTAATTACTATAAATTACCTTATCACTATGCTATCGTTCCCTATAGATGTCTTCACAGCTCAAGCTCAGTACGATTTGAATCCACGACCTTCACAGCTTTCAACTCACTACCACTGTAAGTAGCTGCGGGTATCGTCGCTTCAAAAAGTATTTTTTTACATAATAGGAATTCACCGAAAAATAACTATTATAGTATTTCCATTGAAGACCTTTACCGAAGTAATGGCATTTCGCTGTATCTAATCTGCACCCTGATAGACTTGGCGGGCTTATGAATATAAATCGGGACGCTGAATAAGAAATTATTCTGGCGCGCTTTTAGCCAGACCATCCACTAATCACAGTGATTTCATACTCGCCTCCATTATGCTAGTTTCTACGTTAATGTGGCTTCAAACGTTATTTACAAGAATACATGATTAGTACGTCGTCTTGGCGCTGAACTAAAAATACACAGCAATTTGATTACTGTAAAGTTGATACAATTAGACTTCTACACAACTATTTGAACTCAAATTTCTCCAAGAGAAACTTGAATATTTATTATGAAAGTTATATTGGTCTTTATCTATGAAATTTCCATTTTGTATTTGTATAAATTTTATATCTTTATTATTCTTATCAATCGGAAGTATCGCCCATGATATCGATGTATCTTTGCCAGCGCAGTGGCAATTTATCGATGCTCTTCTTGAAAAAGTCAGCTGGACGGGAGGCAATAAACTCTTCAAAGGAATTTTGTAGTGCCTACCTGTAAAATAAGTTAAATACTGTGGGCATAAGGTCTAGTGAGACCGGTGGGTGACGGAGAGTTTCCAACCCAAGTAAGAATTTTTGACCCAAGAATTTCACAATATATGTACGGGAGTTCTGATATAGGGGACTCAGAAAAAAAAACATTAAAGTTCAAACACCTCCTGGAATTTGTAAAATAAACATAACAAAGGTACACCCCAAAACATATGGTCCCGCAATCCTTACACTTAGAATTTCGGATCTCGAAATGTATTTTTTTGTACATTTTATTTAGATAGTTTACGATTTGTCCATGCCTACGAAGTCGAAGTGAAGGGTCATAATGTAGAGCTAAGTAATGTTATCTGAGCTAGCCTAGACAATGTATCCCTTGATGATCCCTTGTCAGAACGAACAAAGACGAATAGGTCGATGTACCGAGACACGGAAACTAAAAATGGCTGTGATCGTATTACTGATGGGTTTGCTTTAGGTAATACGTTATGGATGGAGGACGGAGTAGCTTTCTATGTCACGGCTTTTATTTTTTTATTTATTCTGATAATAGTTCATCAATCAAACTATTTAGGACTATTTTCGTCCTACGTTTATTTTGCTACAAAATATAACCAATATGTGCTCCAAAAATAGCAGTGAACAGAAAAGAAAGTTTCTAGTAAGTATTAGTCAATAAGGAAACCTTTTACCTTGAGAGCACTTATAACGAGAACTTTCGTGTTATCCCAAACTCTTTCCATTAATATAGGTAAGCTGACCACCTTACCTTCATTAAATAATCAATGTTTCCGGGTACCAGTTATATTATATCAGTCCCCCGCGGTTTCACCCGTGTTCCCGACGATCTTCTCTTTTCCTGGGATAAAAATAATCCAACATTTTATTCCTTTATATGATCTACCCGTGTGCCAAGTTTTATCAAAATCCGTTCCGTAGTTTTTGCGTGAAAGAGTAAAAAACATCTTCACATTCATACTCAATTCCTCATATACTAACTTTCACACTTATTAACAGTAAAAAAAATAAGATAAGATTTACCTCGGTTTTGTTCACTTATGAATATTTACTTTTAGCGAATCTATAAAATAGAATATAGAGTAGAAATCCACTAAATTCTTTCATCTAGAACTTATAATTAATTGAAATAAATTTATATGATGATTCTTGATTCATCTGTATCGCTGATTCGGAAGGTTACTTTTGCTGAGCAAAGCATTTCAATCAGTGTGATTTGTGCATTGCTCAAATAAGTCATATCATCATGTCACAAGAGGCTCTAAAGTTACTTATTAAGTAGGTACATGTATCTTTACCACGTATTCTCGTATCATCGAATTTCGACAATTTCTGATATACAGACATTGAAATGTCTGCGTTGTTTAGAATTTACAGAATATGACCGGTGGATGGCTTGCCTGAACAGTTGGCACTGAGATCAAAGATCCGTGCATAATTTTTGACATCAGATGCATGTCAATCAGACTAATGGTAATTCTCTGTAGATCACTGTAAATTATTCATCATTTGACGAAATGTACCTAAGAGTAAGTACGTACCGGTGCGCGGATTCAATTAGGCACCCATTCCACATTATATTTACCTACACCGTATTTCTAACAACTTAAAGATTGTAATTGCAGGTAACGCCAACGGCTTTTCGATTTAGTAGCAAGCAACAATATTCCTTTGAAGATCTCTACGTTGCAAAATATTAAGTTTCTAATCAAAATGTTTAGTATCAATTATATCCGATATTTTACCATTTATCTATCTGGATCTAGTCGGTCGGGATAGAACCCGAGCGAAACTACTGTGGTGCTATTTGTGGCGGTAAAAAAGATAATTTCCAAATAAATCGTTTTTTATATCTGAAATATGTTTTCAATAAAATTCGCTCAAAAACGATAACTCTATGTGTAAATCATTTTTTCTTCATTCTCTGAAAGCGATATCTGCTGCGAGCAGGCAAACAAAACCGTTCAAACGAAAAAAGTGTTAAAAAAGCCGAAGGGTCAATTTTGCTAGTTTTTTCAGTTGTTGACATTTTGTGCAGTTTTAGACTAAAACATTTTTTATCGATCTGCAACATTTTTTATTAACCTAACTAAAACATGAAAAGCAAGTGTTTAAATAAAATAGAAAAATTCTGTGTACACAAACGATGCAAAGAATCGATCTATCACTCAAAAACTTTTAATATTAACACATCACTAATAATAACTAATAATAGTGTCTAAAGAAATTCAATATAAATGTATTTTTCTATACTAAAATATTTTATTTATGACATTGATTGACGTTTAATAAAAGCGCAAAAATATGATGCTCCATTACGCTAAAATATATTAATATAAAAATGAATCACTTAGGTACATGGGTAGTGAATGATTTAATCATCTATTTACTGCGCTAATGTATATTCACAAAACGGTTTCAATGAAAACCTGGTTGTTTATGAAGCAGCTTTGACGTCATTCTGGCTTCGACATCAATTAGGTAGTGAGTATTTCCATGCTATTTTGATATGCAGTTTATACAAATGTGTCACTAGTGCCTAAAATTACTTATTCGGGCGCCCTCAGCAGCCAGTGTTCTAAATTTAACTCTACCCGGTTGAGAGCGCCCTAAACGTTTGCCGAATAGTTCGCATAAGGGTTTACCGGCCACATGAGCTACCAGCTTCTAATTCATAATAAAAAAAAAATGTAGGACTACAATCCCCGGTCAATGACACCTCGCCTAGTGAAAATTTTCCCTTTACGCTGCACCTATGATAAGCCTTAAAACATGCATACGCTGATTCTTAAATACTTACATGTACGTAGCGACGCCCCAGCTACTTCGCTACAGTACACTCGTTTGTCCTGTACGGCAAAGCTGTCGATAGTTTATTGGTATTGACGATGAATATCTTAGCTAAGGTCTATTTAGTCTCGTCCCCCGTAATTAGCGGCCCGAGCTGCATTCACCGTCCCCTAAAAATCGTCTAAATCGCTTATGCGAAGTCCGACCCCACTTTTGTGACACCCCGGCAACGCCCTGGGCCGAGGTTCGTGCCCCAACTGGGGCGCCATCAGCGGTCAGTCGTCTAAAGTTTTACATTCCGGTTGAGAGCCCTAAGCGCTCGCCGAACAGTCTACGTAAGGGTGTCTAATGTCTATGGCCCCTCAGGCCACCCCAAAACAAAAAGATACGGAGCTTTCGTTTGGCATTACCCGCCCAACATCATGTTGAAAATTTGTCATCTACCAGTGTTCCGGCATCTGTAGTTGAGAGCCAATTTCCTTCTATAATTCTACGTAATATACATTAATATACCTGATAATATTATGTATTACCAACCCCAGTCTATTTACTTCAAAAAAATATGTTATATGCCGCTCAAAACGTCTACCCCGACTCGCACTTGGCGTATTTTTCTCTTCAAATTAATTGACTTATAATATACTTATTACGTATTTGAAAATAGGGTATTTTATAATTATAATTATTATATATTATTTAATCATCTAAAATACTCCATTGAGCACAATACCTGCGATAGCAACGACACTTTCAGCAGACGGCATATTCATATTTTCATCGATTTTGAACATGAGGTTGGTATCTACTTTAAAGGTTCTTTAGGTGGTAATATAGGAGTATACCTACTGCACAACAGCTAGATATTCTTTAGTTTTACTACCTTGTCAGCACACTAAACTTTAAAGTGTATCGTTACTGGAACAACTGACTTTCCAGTTTTAAACTTTGGATATTATACCTCAATATATTGTCGAGCATTCTCTGCACGAAAGTGTTTCTCAGACATAGTAGAAAGTAACATTTTTATACCTATTTATTTATTAACTAGCTGTCCTCCGCAGTTTCACGCGCATTCTCGTGGGATCTTATCTCATGCCGGGATAAAAATATAGCCTATGTTAATCCGGAATAATGTAGCATTCAAATTGTGAAAGAATTTTTGAAATCGGCCTAGTAGTTTTTGAGTTTATTCATTACATACATACCTTAGATTACATACATATATTAGATTAAGACCAACCAAATATTAAATGACTTAATCCACATTCAAGCAAGTCTACTAAACAGATTTGTATGTATAACCTATTTCATTTAGGTGTCCAATTTAACTGGTGTGTTATGAACTGTCCATAAATAACGTAAACGTTAAATCATTGCGGGTGACTAATAACTGGGGTACGAAACATGACATATTCTAAGCCATATATCACATAATTGTTTACAGCACGAATGTTCGTTCTCTGAAAATATATATTTGCTATGCCCTTTTAAGTTGAATGTGTGTGTATACATAACTTAATCGGTTGAGAGAACTCAGCGCTCATTGAATTGTCCGCGTAAGGGTAAGTGTAAATACAATACAACCTAAATGCTACCACCATTTTAGGGTTCCATAGACAACGGAAAACTTATAGTTCCACTATGTATGTCCGTCTGTCTGTATGCCTACGTATTAACCACGCCGACAAAATGGTAAAATAAAATTGTGAAAATATTTTTTTATGTGGACCATATTTTTTCCCGACTATTCCATTGAATGGGGTGTCGATGGATAGGTCGTTCAAAATATTGTGGGTGCGTAAAAACCATTTTTCGATTCAGGGATCCGTTTGCAAAATATTAAGCTTTAAAGTGCTTATTTTTCGTAGAGTCACATGCCCACCATTTACCTAAATGGTTGTTTTGGACAAAAATCACAACAAAAGTATATATAACAAAGTTCAAAGAAAAACTATCACACAAACTCCATTGAAAATCACTTAGATGAAGTTGTATAAAACAATAAGTAAGTCAAAAGAATATTAATCCATAACTCCTACCATAACACCATACAATGACGGCCCTTGAACGTTGACCTTTAAACGGAACAATATCTAATGATCCACAACAGCTGATGTATATGCAGATTTTCTTCGCTAGGAATATCTCCTCAGTTTATAGAAATGTGGAAGCATTCCAATTTATACTTGGCAACCATTGCAGAATTACTTGTGATGGAGTAGATAGCTACAGAAATATATTCCTGTAGCATTATTTTTACGTATTTACACATCATTTTAATAGATGCATATTTGACAATTTACTTTTTTTAAATTTACGAACGATACACTGTAAATACACTGATTCCCATAATTTGTGGTTTCAAACGGACTCACTCACACTCAATTTGCTACCGTATTGGTAATATTATAAAGATTAAAAATAGCAGGAAGGAGTTTTCAAAACAAACTGAATATTTTTGTTTGACCAGTTAATAAGCTTGAGAAATTATCGTGAACATGAACCGTGGTTGTAATGAGTATTTTTTAGATAAAAAAATGCGGAGCCTTGCATAGGCATTGAAAGGAGATTTTTGATTGATGATAATAATAGTACCAAATATGATGAGTATACCTATTTAAACGCAAAATTAAATTGTAAAATTACTTATGCAAAGCGGACTTCTGTCTTACGCTTACAGTAATACTAGCGTAATATTCAGGAATATCGAAATGATTGATGTACCTATGTGCTTATCTCTTTCGGTGTGATACTAATGATTTCATTTATCGAAGGTAACAGGCTAATCGAATTTTGAAGTTTGATGGACGTATGGGTTCGGCCCACACAGGAAACAGTAGATACATTTTTTTGTTACGAAAAAAAAAACTTTTAGTATTGAGTCATTATTTCGTAGTAAGTTCAAAGCAAAATATGTAACTTTCACCTTACTTACATTGTTACTATTTTTAATTTAATTTGAGTATATACATTACAGCAGACATTAAATTGAGTTATTAGAGTAGAGATGGGAGAAGGGGGGGGGAGTCATAGAAGTCTACCAAACGGACTGCGACAGTCACAACTTTTTAATAAAATGGACTCTGAATGAAACTATTGGTGATCCCTGGATTAGATACTCTGATTGCCATGGCAATGATCAGATATTCAGTAGAGGCCACAGGAGGGCACTTATCAAGGTCGAGCTACAGAAATGACCACCGTTTTGGAGGTCAGCCTTAGGTTATACATTTTTAAAACATTTCTTAATTAAGATACTAATAATATTATATACCGAAACAATAGTCAATTGATATGTCGGTCAACATTATAAAATGTGAAAGTTTGGATGGATGGATGGATATATGTCTGTTACTCATTTACGCCAGAACGGCTGAATGGATCTGGATGAAATTTGGTATAGAGATAGATTATAGTCTGGAATAGCACATAGGCTACTTTTTATCCCGGGAAAAGATAAGATCCCTCGGGAACGCGGATGAAACCGCCCGGCGGTAAGCTAGTGTAGTTATAAATGTGATACGAATAAACTGTGGTAGAAACACAAATTCTAGAAGAAAACTGATGCTGAAATGCAGCCGTCAGAAAACATCGATATAGCGACAGATTTTATGCTCGTACCTAATTATTCTTTCAAACAAAAAGCAAATCTCTGACGTCATACTATGATGATACGCATGAACGAAAAAGTTATTTATAGCTTATGTAAGATTTAGATGTTGACAGCTTTATTATGCTTTTGTTTAGTGTATGCAAGTAGGTTTGTAGTTAGGACTTAGGACCGGATACTACTGAATGATTTATTGTCGAGTTCAGATAAAAATAAAATTCTTCAAATAAGTTTGTATGTTATAACGACAATAATTACGTATTTGAAAATAATTCCAAGATTCGTAACGTTAGGTATTTAGCTTTGAAATGTATTTAAAACATTTTTACTTTATAAAAACGAGTTAGGTACTAAAATCATCAATTTACATAAAAGTTAAAGTTAAATAACGTTTTTGTATTCAAACAAAATCTGTCCGAAGAAAAGGTAGATTTATTCTGAAATCAGACAATTTGTCTGCTCGGTTGAACATTTTCTGTACCCAGGGACTCCTGGGAACTGACAAACCATTTATAAATGGCGGTAAACGAACGTGGAATAACTTATTTTTAAATAACTACCCTTTTTACGTGACCATGACTTTACTCCACATCTGGTGTCTCATATTTTTTTAATGAAATAAAACTTTTATGAAGAACTGCAAAGAAATAAAACGATATATCCTCACAATAAACATAAACAAAAGACTGAAACAGTTGACAAACATGATTAAAATGTGTTCCACTGAGATGGAACTGTTGCATTATGTGTAATATAATGTTTGTTCAATCAAATAGTATGGATTATCAGACTCGTAACGCACGATAAAGTTCAGGTTGTTTTGAGAGCCAGCAATAAGTAGTACCATTAATTCTCATATGACCCATCAATGCCGAAAACCAGGCTTAAAACAGAAAGTTATATTTAAATAATGACTCTCAATACTAAGTACTTTACGGCAGCACCTTTACTTTTATAAAACATGAGACTAGATGACAGAGTAAAAAACTTTAAACTTTAATATTACTAAGTCACAACCATCGATATAATACCTATATCGATGGTCACAACCTAAAAGAATGAAAAAGCGTTAGATAGATATATAAATAACTAAAACAGCAGAGAGATTCCATAATATATTAGTCTAATTACGTTCCACTTAGCAAATGTGTCATCCTAAGTTATATCGTAATTATATACATCTGGGGATTAGTTAGATAATAATCTAATTTGCCATTAACTCAGAACTATGTACCTAACTTCAATGTGTGTGGTTTAAATGTTGCCATATTCGGTAAATAGTCACATAGTGTATCTAAATGAAATTCTTTCCAACACTTCTTGCCAAAAGAAAATTATGTAATATTTCATTAATCATATGTTGTTTATTTTTATCTTTATGTAAAGTAATTAAGTTGGCTTGTTTATGTATTCAAGATAATTAGTCTTAGGTACTTTATTTTATTTACCATGCTGTGTCTACATCTAGAAGGTCGTGCACATTACAAAAATGTTTTTGATATATAAATTTAGGAATTATTGTGTAACGCCCAGTTTTGTAGACCATTTAATAAAAAAACGCAATGTCACATTGTTTGCTTCACATGCTTACTTATATAATTTCTTACAGTGCCATCTCCTGCCGGAGGTTGGCGATCATGATGACTATTTTATAAAGACCTCGCACTCATCCCGTACCACTGTCTGAAGTTTTTGAGCCAAGATATCTTGCGTCTGCCTGGTGTTCAGCGTCTTATTTCCTTTGTAGTTCTATATTCCGTTCCTGAGTAAGTTTAATGGTGCGTCGGCGTTTTTATTCAAGGACAATTGCAAAGCATTGTATGGTCGAGAACGAAAAATAAGAGGTTCAACAAGTCCATGAATATGTTTTTTAAATAACTACGTCGACGATCTGAAATATTAATAAACAAAAACAATAAAGTAAAAAAAAGTCGAAAATTAAACTTCTAATTATTGGGAGCTTAAAGACTTTTATCATCCGCTTATTAGATTAGATGTTCTTAACGGCTTTTGTCCAGCAGTGGACGACTTCTGGGTGACATGATGAAGATAAAGTTGATCTAATTACATGAAAAAACTTCATCCTCCTTTTAATTACTGTAAGTACATAAACATAATTAGATAACTAACTGACAGCTGTTGTGGAAACTGAATTAAAATAATGCGACACTGAATAAATTAAACAAGTAAACATTGTAATGAAACTAGATATATGCCATTGTGGTGGTAAGCTTTTTAATAAAATATTTATTCATCTAAATGGGCCTAATTTGAATTATTAAATGGACATCATTGTCAGACTCTAACGCTCGGTTCGGAAGGTTGCTTTTGCTGAGAAGGGCTGATAAATTTATTCATATACCAACATACATACGTATATCATAGTGGTACCACTTTTGTATTCCAACACAAGACAAACTAAATTAAACGGCTATATGACCACTTAAAGCTAAAACTAGACAAGGAATCGTTACAGAATAGGGTTGCAGTGTTAGATCGCAGAGGATTAATAGACAATGCGTATTGTTGGTCCTAGGAGATCTAGCTGATTGATTCTATCAGTAACTGGGCATTACTCCATTTGTGTAGCAGTTGTCCCACTTCTGACATTTATTGATGGCTTGTATGAATAGAATGCACTTTTTAGGGAAACGAGTCGAAAAATAAAAGGATTGTTGATGATGGAAGCCAGATTTCGGAGAAAGCCAGCCAAGCAAGCCAATTTGATAATGTTTATTCTGTCACCTTTTATTAAATGATTCATCCCTTTAACTCGGGGTTCAAAGGTTGAATGAAGTCGTCATTCCGTAATTGCAAATTAAATATTTTTAGTAGTCATCTTCTACTGAGTTATCATCGCTTACATCGTTATTAACCTTACCAAAAAACAGTATGTAAGTAAAGTTATCTATTCTAATATTATAAACAGGAAAGATTTGATTGTTTGTGTGCTTTGAATAGGCTCTGAAACTACTGGACTGATTTGAAAAATTCTTTGACCATTAGAATGCACATTATCCCTGATGAACATAGGCTATTTGTCCCGGGAAAAGGTAAGACCCCACGGGAACGCGGGTGAATAGTTAGTAAAAGTATATGCATAGATAGATAAATCAACTCCTTACAATACGATGATAAAACTTATCTGATTTAATTGAAAAAGCAATTAATTATTTAATTACGCTCCAATTGAATACCAGTCCATTTAGAATGTAAGTGTAGGTACTAACATTTCATGGCAATCGAATAATTAGGTTGAAACATTGAAGCCTCGTTTGCACCACGTCCCTGGCGGAGGTAATCGCGTTAGCTGAATTATGCTGGTACTACTCATGATGTGTCAAGTGGCAAGCTAGCAGCGGCGCAGCGGTGCAACGACGTGAGACTTGTTTTGAACAGTGTCAAACGTGTTTACTGGTTAGTAAGTAAATGTACTTCAGTGCTCCTTTATGAAAATAAACGAGAGGAAACCACATCACGGTGGTAGGGTACCTTGGAGTACTCGACTGGCTTGCTATTACCCTCAAGTTGAAAAGCTGTCTCCAAGCACCTGTTGGTGTGTTCCGGTAATTGCATTTGAGAGCCAGGTCTTTAAAAAGTTCAACAACACATCAGGATAGTATTGCAATTGTCAATAGGCGACGGTATTCACTTATCATTAGGTGGCCCGCCTAGCTGATTGACACTTGTGGTTTATAAAAAAGTCCTTTACTCTTATTAAATTAATAGTTAATCAGTCAAGAATAGAAGAGCTCCGAGATTTGTGGTTCATGGTCATTATACCTGATAATCTTGAAAGTTACTTACATTTCAAGGATAAGGTATAAATGCTTTTACATAAACAACTTTAGTCCGCTAACAATAAACCAATATCAATAGAATTACTGAAATACGTCAATATCAATCAAATACAAGTTTCAAAAACTGATATCTACTGAAATACAATTAATGATTAAAGTTATATGGTAAACTAAGCGTAAATAGCTACCTATTTATCAACTTCTAGCTGTCCTCGCGGTTTCACCCGCGTTGCTGTGGGATCTTTTCATTTTTCGGGTTAATATATAGCCTATGATACTCACAAATAACGTGGCTTTCTATTGATAAAAGAATTTTCAAAATCGGTTCAGTAGATCCAGAGATTAATTACCCTCTACAAGCTCACAAACTCACCAACTTTACCTCTTTATAATATTAGTATTAATAGATTATTTTACGTAGATAAACATGGATTTATAAAGCATATTATTATTGTCGTTATAGAGCAATGAAAATAAATACAAAAATACAGAAAGACAGTGCTCATGAATATGAAGTTAAAAGGTGAAAAGGTCAAGCTCTATATAATAATTCTATATGATGCATCCTGTGCCTGTACTTCTGATTTCGCCATCTCCTACATTTTGAACCAACGTAGAAATATATGAACCATCATGAACACTGTTATACTAGCGCTAGTTACGACTCACTTCCGATTCACCGCTGCATCCATTCAGGTCGAGATGTAACATGACAGGCGTTTCAAACATTTCGCATTCTCTAACAATAATAATAACATTGTTATAGGTATTGTGCTTCCATTTCTAAATATAAGGGTATTATAGTATTGCATAACTAAATAGTACTTGCGTACTTAAGGTCGTAGCTCACTTGCACGACTCCGCTCCCACCCGACAAATAAAATACCATTCAAATATGGGCTTCAGTTCGTGCTCTTTAGATATAGTTTATATTGGCAACATAGATTAGCAGACAGCTCGCTGTCAGCGAGCTTACCACCATCAGACTGCTCGGTAGTA
Source organism: Ochropacha duplaris (assembly GCA_951361185.1). Classification (NCBI taxonomy): domain Eukaryota; kingdom Metazoa; phylum Arthropoda; class Insecta; order Lepidoptera; family Drepanidae; genus Ochropacha; species Ochropacha duplaris. The sequence continues at coordinate 4,550,797 of OX592713.1, read as the reverse complement.
GACTTTTAGTATAGGGTGGAGTTGGGAGGGAGCGGTGTTGGAGCAGAGTCGTTTAAATGGGCTATGACCTTTAAGCGTCATAAATTTGTATTTGCTACAATTATCTTGGTATTCTTATGTCTACTAAATACTAGAACATTTAATTGGCCTTGAAAAAGTTCTCAGCCCCAGTAAGCACAATTACTAGGCATTAAACTCGAAACTAATTTATTTAGATTAGGCGCTGGAAAGGCGTTTATAATTGTTAGAATTGAGTTTTCTACCCGGTTTGTAATTATTCAGTCCCAAACATAGGTACTTACTAAGGTGAAATTGAATAAAAGCTTGTAAAAAATAATAGATCTTTAGGTACACTCTTTTTGGATAATATAAATAAATATCCCGGGACATTTGTCACACACGGCTATCTGATCCCAAACTAAGCAGAGCTTGTAATATGGAAACCAGGTGACTGACATATTTAAATAGATAATTACACCCGGACTCAGGACAAACAGACATGTTCATGCACACAAATGTCTGTCTTGGATGGGAATCGAACCCACGACCTGCGATAGTAAGTGTGTTAACCAACCACGCCAACCTACCTAAATATAGTACAAAATAGAACACGCTTGCCCACGAGAAACCTATTCACCCTGGTCTTGAAAGTTCATGTTTATTCTGTTCGTTTCTTACTCAATCCTAAAAACCCATAAAGTAAAGGATGCTACAGAATTTTATTTCCACCTAAATGCATGTTATTTCGTAGCGTATTTATTTACGGCATTTGCCGTACCCATGCTACCGGCAACTGTAATTTATCTCGCTCCTCTAATCACTTGGGACAAGATTGATGATACCTACACGATGATATCATGTAAAAAGATAACTTTTATAAGTATTTACTGTTGGTGATTTATATATTTTAGGTCGAAGATCATTCAAACGATAAATACAATTATACATTTAAGTAATTATTCAATTCAGTTTTAAATCTATTTTACACAAAGGTTTAAAGACTAAACATTTTTATCAACAAAATTCGATTTTCGAATTTTAAATCCGGGATTTGATTGTAGTTCAACTTTTTCTGGAGGATTTTTTTATTTAAAAGAGAAATAACCTTAATTGCTAACAACATTTCCCCTCGTAAACATTATAAGCCAGTAAAATTGTAGATTATAGTTCGTTTATATTATACCTATCTATGTTTTCTAACTCATCCTGCGTCAGTTATTCCGCGTGCGAAGACGTCTCCCCCCTCGTAGTCGCAAAACATCAAACGCTCTCAAGCAACACTTTTACGTGATGATAAATATCTACACACTTTATAAGTCGCATTCATATCGTTTGTGAGTCAAATTGCGAGACCTTTGAACGTGTATGTAACGACTGAATACTTATTTAGCTCTTTCTGTAACGAGGCCATGTTTGTATGATGTCTTATCATACATTGCTATTGCTAAGCATTTTCAACTATGATTTAGCGCTATATTATGCTGAGCAATGACCCACATATGCACACATACGACACAAAAACTTCCTTAATTGTTTTACTTATTTCGCTGATACCCAATATCTTCAGAGTAGGAAGATATTGGGTATCAGCGATATCCACGATATCAGCGATTGACGGGCCGGTTGGCGTGGTTGGTTAATAAACTGCCTATCACGCCGCAGGTCGTGGGTTCGATTCCCATCCAGGACACACATTTGTGTGCATGAATATGTCTGTTTGTCCTGAGTCTGGGTGTAATTATCTATTTAAGTATGTATTTACAAAAAAAAAAGTAGTCTATGTAGTATATCAGTCATTTGGTTTCCATATAATACAAGCTTTGCTTAGTTTAGGATCAGATAACCGTGTGTGAAAAATGTCCGAGGATATTTATTTATTTATTTAAACCGTGGTGTAAGTCGCCGACTGATTTATTATTTATAGTTGGAATATAAATAGTGCTTGATATCATCATGTCAGATGGAAGACGACTACCGCTGGACAAAGGCTCCAAGGATATCCACAATGGCCGGTCTTGTGCTATTCACACCCAGTGGCTTTTCTTCATGCTTGATATAGCAAGAGAATATTATATCAAAATTATTTTTTAGCTACAATCTGAGCGATAAACCTTATTATAAGTTAAAATATTCGTATCACAGATTTATCTATTCTTTTTCCCAACCAAAATTTATTGGCGAAAAATAAATAAAGAATTACATAACCTTTAAATATGCAAATTCAATTACAGGGGGTGTTTTCTAAAATCCACCTTCATTCCGTTACGCTGCCAAATTGAACCGATATTCAAATAAGTTGAGGGAATTTCTCCATTTTCGAATTCTTGTAGATATCTTTACGAGTCCAGTTGGAATGAAATTAAAATCTCTGTGGATTAAACGGCTTGCCCAATTAGTCAAGCCAGATTTCGTACTATGAAATTGTAGGCTTCAAAAAGGCTTTGCGACGTAAAATGTACCTGTAAGTACAGTTCTTCCTAATAACTTCTGAAAATAGAAATTTTATTTTTTGTTTTAACTTTTATGATAAATTAATTACTGTTTAATAATATGGTATCAATCTACATACCTTTGTAGTTACTCAGCTAGACTAGATATTATTTCGCAAGATGCCTATTTTTCTTTCTACACAGCTTATGCGGCAAACAAGCATAAGTACCGCCCGCCTGATGGTAAGCGGTTAAAACACCAGGGGTACTTACGCATTACTATTGTGTATACATTAACAACAGGCAGGCATTTTTGTCATTTAATATTACACCTTGAATTTACGTACAATGTAATCAAAGTCCAATAAACCAAACAAATAGCATCAGCACAAATTCACATAACCTAACAACATGTAACTTTAAACTGCATCTAATTGTTGAGCGCAAATTGTTGAAACTATGATCGAATTCATAAGTTATTTGTAGTTTATAACTAGGCTGTTTTCATTGTTATATACAAAAGGCAACAACACTAGATTAATAAAGGCATAGTTCTAAATTCTGAACGAACTCAGTTATACTGTTTTATTGTATCTAATAACTGAAATATTTGTTGAGTAATATTATACCAACTTTTTTGTACCTATTATAAATAAATTTCCTGAGTCATTTTTTCACACACGGCTATCTGATCCCAAACTAAGCAGAGCTTGTACCTAATATGGAAACCAGATGACTGATCTTCTACATATATTACTATTGTTTTACTTAAGGATTTTTTTACCCGACTTCTTCGCCGACTTTCGTATTAGACCCGATAAAGTTTTTATAGAATGAAAATTCGCTCTTCACATTTGAAAATTCAAGACGAACTGAATGTGTTTTTTCTATGAGATTATTTTTATACAGGAGATATGTTGGGTCAACTCTTAAAACCAATAAACACAAAAGTCCATTATTTCCGTCGACTGTACACATACGAAAATTTTACAGGTACTAAAAGTGAGAATGGAATAGGTATTTGACGCTCGAACGTAACTCGGATCAGTGGATCGAGTAAGACCAGTTTATTGTCAATAAAACATTAGTAACGTTATTGCTCTTCACATGATTATGAAGGCGTAAACGTACGTTACGCTTACGTTTTAACATAAAAAAAGATCAGGAACAATCAGAAGTTACAAATCGCACCACCTAAAATTTATATTGAAATAAGATTTAGTCATGAATATTTTAAATTAAATATTAGGAAATTCCTCACAATATATGGCCAAAACACAAGCGGTAAAAATATTAAAAAATATTTTTTGATAATTTGTATAGCTTTGGTGTCAACAAGAAGCTTATACTGTGAAAAATTGAAGACTGTTGAATTGGGATGATGTCTATATAAAAATACCTAACATGTTGTAAAAGTCGGCCTTTTATTATGATTTTTAATAGTACGTCTTTTGATGATAGTGACGTCACAAGTATAAGGCGATGATAGCTCAGTGTAAGTGACGTCGAATACCGCAATGAAGGTCGTGGGTTCGAATCCTACAATGAGCTTGAGCTTTCGGTGAAGGAAAACATCGTGAGGAAACCACAGCACGGCGGTAGGGTACTATATGGTACTCTAGGACTGGCTGGCTACCACCCTCAAGTTGAAAATCTGTCGCCAAGCACCTGTTGGTGTGTTCCGACAGTTGCACTTGAGAGCCAGTTGCCCTTGCCCTTAAGGCATTGTAATAAGGTGTACAACACGTTGGCAGTCACCCTGGTATTGCTTATGTCTATATGCGACGGTAGTCACTTACCATCAGGTGACCCGCGTGCCTCGTTGTCACATGAAAAATTAATTCGTAAAAAGAAGCTGATTTGATATGTCAGTCAAAATCCCTATAGTTAGACCTGTGTGACAGACGGACAGGCGGACGCGTGACACAGCAATAGCAGCTCCGTATGGATCCTTCGGGTACGGAACCCTGAAAACGACTTAGATGGTAATCATGATTATCGATGGCAAAAAGTTAATGAAGATAATTTAAAAAAAAAGTATATTTTTTTACCTATGTAGTATTCAATTCAGTGCTAACATGACGAAGGCATTGTAAACACAACTGATAACAAAGTAAAAAATATTTAATATTTGAGCATCATCTCCTCCATCCTCCATCTCCAACAAGATCTTTCATAATACAGATCTTAATGAACTATAACAACACTCAAAGCTAGTCTCGCTATTTTAAAACATTTTCAACCTAACATGCCAGAGCACTTTAGGTTGAATAAGGCGTAAAACTGCAAGCATATTTCAGGAAATGATAGCAATTTCGCTTGATCTGACGATTCAAGACAGTCCAGGCGCTGCGCCGACTGATGGTACTGTATTGTTATTATCTCTCTACTAGGTGTCCCCCTCGGTTTCACCCGCGTTCGGAATAAAAAATATTTTATGTTTTATTCGAGGATGAATATAACAGCTACTTCCCTGTTTTAATCGGATTTTGTTCGTTTACAATTTCATTTCATGGATTTTAATTTTGCAATGAAACCAAATTCTTTTCTAAAATAAAAGTTGCATTAGTTACTCCTTATGACCAAACATGAGCTTTCTGGCAGTGAAAGTCCCTTCAAAATTGGACCAGTTGCTTCGGAGGTTAACTGAAATAAATAGACAGATAGGCTGCCAGACAAAAATATTTTTTATGCTTTCATAATGCATTTAGTAAAAATCTGTTATTTTGATATCACAAACATATACTTCAATAATTACTTATTTGTGTAGATTTGCGAAAATAGTAACTGTTCATCGAGACGAGTACATTTTGTGACATGACGAAGCTGTACCTCGTTGCTTACAATTGATTTTTGATGGAGAATCAATGCTAACTGGGAATAGTATAACCGTTATCTGAACGAATAGGTACTCCAGTGTTTATCGATGCAACAGTCCTGCAATCTGTCATCATCGCTGAAAACATGCTTGAACGTGTTACATTAAATAATATACTCTATGTCATCTCGTCAGCGTTCAAAATTAAATAGCAAACTTAGAGAATATAAACTATACAGTTAGCACTTTACTTGGAATGACTTATTTCGTTTGGAAGCAGTTTAAAATTTGCAATTTCGCGAGTTTTCGCTGCAACGCAGACTGATATCACAGTGCAGTGATCTGACGGTAGTACAATTATGGGTAAAGCAACCAAATATGGCGCGAGTTTTAGCTAAAAATGGTGATGTAATTGAAAACTGCGTATCCTGAGTGATGGACTTAAATTGTTTACTGTTTTTTTTTGTAATATGTATAACACTTTACTTTGATGATACTTACAGACTATTTCGTTAGAAAATGTATTAATATTTATGAATAAGTTTTAAATTCAATTGTTGCACCATTAACTGTTTTTTTTACTGTGTCGGTTATTGTTAGCGCCATCTTAGCTTGGGTATTTGAAACACTAAATTGGGTAAACTTAAATAGGTGCAGTGAAACAATAACTTGGATTTTGGCGTTGGATTAAAATAATATATTTTATCTTACGACTGAATGTATCTTGGTTTTTTATATTAGAAATAAGTTTGTGTTTGACCACAATCTCACATGATCTTAGGTGATGATGTGGTCTACGATGGTGCACTCTTACCTAGAAGTAACCTTTTTACTCGAGACTTGAAGACATACCTATTTAATTTTTCTGCCTACCAACAATTGTTCAAACCTCCTGCCACTTAAAAAAAACCTTGGGTATATAAGAAAAGGAAATAATTTATAATGCTAAATCCGAACATAAACACAAAGCCATGAAAGTCTCATCCATCTTCGAATACGAGCCTATTTCCACCTCTGTACCCTTATCAGCGAATGCATCAAATAAAATATATCGAGGAAATAAGCATGCAACCTTAACATTAAGCTCCTTGTACACCATTTTCGTTATATTATCTTCACAAAAATTACATGAATATGGTTTGATTCTAAATTGGTGAAATCGATATTTATCTATATTACAAAAAGTTTGTCGAATTCCAAAAAAGTTTGAGAACCCATCAAGAATCTTACGTGAACTCTTATGAGCGATGACGTCACATTCCGACGTAGGTTGGATACCTGTATTCAACATTCGGTGAAGGAAAACATCGTGAGGAAACCAAAATAGTGGTGGCAGTGTACTTTGTAATACTGGACTGGCTGGCTATAACCCTAAAAAAATATTATAGTGTAAAATTAATTCCAAAAGATCTACATCAGCCATTAGACGTCCACTACTGGACAAAGGCTTCCCCCAAGGATCTCCATAATGGCTGGTCTTGCGCTACCCGCAATGAAAATAATACTTACTGTGCTGTGCTGTTTCACCCGCGTTCCCGTGGGATCTTATTTTTATTAAGGATGCATAATATTTGCACTGTAAAGAATTAGGAAAAAGAGTTGGGCGCGTCTTGATTGATGGTTCTATCTATAAGATATCTACTATTATTTAGCGACGTGACGTCATCAAACCACTACGACTAGAAATAGTTCAGAGTGGTCAGTGTAAAAGCACCCTCATATATCTTCGTTTTAGATTTCCAGCGAGCTCCCTTTGATTCCTTCTTGGAAATGGAAGCGATTTCGTTCTATTCAGACTGTACATGCGAACCATTCACCGATGCGGACGCGTCTTAAAAGATCTCTTTGCTAGTCTGTGTGTTATTTATATTATTTTATAAGTCTTGAAAATGATTCGGTATTTATATTGTAGCTATATTGATGAAAATATAGACACAATTAACAAAATTTATAGATAAAAACCCTAAGCCATGGTTTTTTATAAAAACCCTCTTTGTTCTGCCCTGTGTTATATTGTGTCTCCGTTATTTCACCCGCGTTCTATTTTGTATCAGTCTGTGGACTGTACCAAAAACAGTCTACAACATAATATAAAATCCTGTAGATTTGGTTATAGTAGTTTATGAAAGTGATGCTTATCGTTATGAGTTTTAACTAGTTATGCACTGTTTCATACAAGGCAAAGCGATAAAACTGTAGTTTATAATACAGTAATGGCCTTACACTGAAGAAAATTGTGATAGATATTATAAAAAACGGTATTTATTAGGTTTGAAAACCGGTTGACAAAAATAAATTGCTCTATGAAAACTTTATTCAGTTACAAAAACACATGCATCATATTTTTGAACCTAGTTTCATACAACTTCATAATATGCGCATATTAAATGTTATAATGTGATACAAATAATTAAATGTTATAGCTACCTATTATGTGACAAACGTAGCTCGCATATGAAAAGATAGTTAGTAAAAATATAGGCTAGTAATATATTTTCAAATTCCAATCGCGGTTGGCGTACCTACTTATGTTTCCAGAAAATATTTATGATCACGAAACATGGCAATAAACAATTTATAACTAGTAAAACTTAAACATAATATTGATGTCCCTGAAGACAGTTAGTACGAGCAGATTTGTTAAACTTGTCATAGTTAAATTTCCTAAATTAATCATTCAACGCTTAAATTTGGCGCGCTGCCATATAAATTTCCTCGTGTAGGTTTCATATCATCAAAATTTATATTATTATAATTCTTATTTTTGAGGAATTAAGGTATAGTCTGCGTTGACAAGCTTAAATGATATTTCGGGGAAATTTATAAATACTGTGACAGATTTAATAGGTCGTGGTCTTTACAATAACTCTACAATGTTGTTTAATAAAATAGTCGCATATAAATTATTTAGTTTTCATGGTACTTGTATGTTATAAACCTAACTGTAGGTAACGGGATAAAAATCTTCGTGCTTCAAACTAAATTTGTACCAAAATTTATATTCTGTGATTACGAGTTTGAGCATGTGTTTCCACTTATTAGGTATTAACAATTAATAAAACGATAAAATTGTATCTTAATTTTTTTTATCTTAATTATTTATTGAATTGAATAATAATGTTCTCTACCATACGACTTTGGTATATAAATATCGTTGCATAGTTTAGAATTTCGTACAAATTTCAAAGTCGCGCCCAAGATTTTGGGAGCGGTTAGACTCTAATAGAATATTTTTTCATGTAAGTGTTTTTTTTTATATTAAACGAGTAACTAAACACAACCTGAAAGTAGAATGAAGTTTGTTTAAAATCAGTCACATATTCTGAAATGTCTAGTTTTCATATTTACTCCAAAGTTATTAAAACCACGATTTGGTGAAAATTTATTGGATCTAGTAAAACTAGCAATAACTACGAGATTTTTTTATTTTTTTTTAATTTCACCATTTTAATTATATTTTTCTGGGTTTAGGCTTTTGTTAAAGCTTTTCATAAATCTATAATCAACCGAGTATCGTCTTTAAATACCAGAATCTTTATCCAAAACTCATGTATTTCACATAATAAATTACACAACGCGTAAATGCGTAGGCACATTCGATAATAATAGCAATACATTTTATATTTTCAGTAATAAATAACACTAAACTTCAAAACACAGATTTAAAGTGGACATAACCTTTTAACGTTATACATTTTTTATTTATTCTGGATACTCTTGTATTTGACCACAATCTCACCATGGTAAGTGATGATGTGGCCGAAGGTGGTAAGCACACAAATCCTAGATGGGAACTGGCTCTCAAGTGCAGCTGTCGATAGGTGCTTGGCGACAGTTTTTCTACTTGAGGGTGGTAGCCAACCATTCGAGTACTACAAAGTACCCTACCACCATGCATAAAAGCCAATTGTTATTTAATATAGATTTTTTCAGCTGGTATATTAAAGATTGTCTGATGAAAAACGTGCAGTGAGAATTTTAATTAATTTTCAATGACTAATTAATGTAAGACTATGCAATGCATGACAGGCCAGTTGGCGTAGTTGATTAACACACTACCTATCGCGCCGCAGCTCGCAGGTCGTGGGTTCGATTCCCATCCAGGACAGACATTTGTGTGCATGAACAGAATATGTCTGTTTGTCCTGAGTCTGGGTATAATTATCTATTTAAGTATGTATTTACAAAAATAGTAGTAGGTATACGTAGTACCTATATCAGTCATCTGGTTTCCATATTACAAGCTCTGCTTAGTTTGGGATCAGATAGCCGTGTGTGAAAAATGTCCGAGGATATTTATTTATTATTATTTATTTATACCAAAGGATTCCAAAGTACTACATATTAAAAAAAAACAGTTAGGTAGGTACATGTTCGGGGACTATGTAGAGTTATAATTGTCCGACTTTAGAACCGAAAACTGTCAAAAAAGAATGCAAGCTTTTGAGATGTGAGTATACCGGTGCATACAAAAAATATAGTCGAGAGATAAGGTACGAAATGACAAAGGTTTGCAGAGGATGAATAAACGACTTGTGGTTGTCAATAGGATAAAGAAGCGAAAACTGGAATATCTTAGCCACATAATGAGAAATTACAAATATCGACTATTGCAACAGATTATAAAAGGGAAAATACTGGGTACGGAATGAGTACGAGGTCTTTATTAAGAGCGGCGGTAGAAAAGGTGAAAAAAGCCATCATGATCGCCAACCTCCCGTAGGAGATGGCACCTTAAGAAGACGAAGAACCCAAAATACGTCGTACGCGTATAAATTAATTATCTAAAAAGTGCCCGTCTAGCAGGATTTAGAATGACTGTACAGTCAACAGGAGTGACAGTAGCGTCCGTATTTTTGGCACATATTATGGCTGAAACAGCAGACAATATTTTCAGAATCCTAAGTGAGGTATTAGTAAATACTCCACGCCCTGATATTTGTAGAGGTCGACTTTTTCTCGCAATTTACAACTCTTCTGTATATTTATTCAGGTCTGGACAGGTCCTCAACCGCACTTCGGTTCACGTGATAATATTTGAAGATCAATCAAACTCGATTCTTGGGAGTTATTATGACGTTTTCGTACAGATACTATGTGATAGCAGAGATAATTATAAGATATTCTAGCAAAAGGGGTACTTGTGGAGAACGTCGAAGTTTTTTTTTTTTATGTCACTAGTGACAACGAGGCAGGCGGGTCACCTGATGGTAAGTATCTACCGTCGCCTATAGACATTAGCAATACCAGGGGGACTGCCATCGTGTTGTACACTTTATTACAATGCCTTAAAGGCAAGGGCAACTGGCTCTCAAGTGCAACTGCCGGAACACACCAACAGGTGCTTGGCGACAGATTTTCAACTTGAGGGTGGTAGCCAGCCAGTCGAGTACCGTGCTACCTTATTACTTTAGTACCTTCTTCCTGTTATTTGCAAAGAATATGAAGGAAAAGATTATACTAAAATTTTAATGATTGAATAACATAATTGTGGAAATGGAGCAAGATCCTGGAGGTATCTACGTACCTATCTACTACATTTCAAATTCTGAACTCCAAAGTACGAGTACATAAACAGTGTTTTGTTTCATGAAACATTTGAACATCATTAGCTTGTTTGTTTGTTTAGTACAAATATTAGCCTTTCAAATACATAATTATGTAAATATAATGAATTTAATCCCCTAGATTCAGGCTAGCTAAGGTTAATAAATCTTTTCTCGGGAATTGTGTTCGTTTTTACAATAGGATCCCACGTGAGGTAGCTGGAATGTCTTATTTTAAATTTAAATTATTTATTGAACAAAGCCTACTATAAGGTGGCTCACTACATGGAAGACAGAAATATATGGTTGTAGTAGCTTCTCTCTGCACCTGCATCCCCCTGGCGTAGTGTAAAATATTTGAAAATGCATCTAAATGTACTTATAAAAATGTAAATAAACGTAAGAAAAATCCACTGCTAAAAAAAAAAGCCTTGCTGAGTTTCTTGCCGGAGTCTTCTCAGTTTAAGTGTATTCCGAACCGGTGGTAGAGTCAATTGTAACGTTCATAAGTGCCTTACCAGGGCCTAAACTGAATAAATGAGTTTGAGTTTGAATCTTTATTTTGAGTGTTGGTAGGTATTCAAAATAAATTTTCGTAAATGTTTACGGTAAACAAAAGTATATCAGACTTTTTGAATTTTGCTTATGAGGTGAATTGAAATAGTTTAGTCAGATGATATTATCTCAAGCGCAGTAAAGATAACAACTACACTACGCCCAAAATTGAAAACAATAACGTGAAAGTGTCCAATATAAATTGTACTATCTAATCTTTGACAAGAGAGGCGGCAAAGGGCAAATAAAGCAGAAGTTTGGTTATAAATTACTAACCTTTACACACGGAGCGCTAACGGTGTCTCCTACTATATGTACTCGTCTGTTCCTACTTATATCATTATATTAATACGTGAAGAAAAAACTTTGTTGCGCCTTTTCACTACTGTTTTTCAACCGATTTTCTTCTTTTTTTCTGTTTTTTTTTGCCCATCTGGGCATACTGCCTAGTCTTACGTAGTCATTTCTTCAGTATTTTGTTAAAAATAAATTTCTCATGCTGATTTCACTCAGCCCAAGCTCTTCAAGCGAAAATTATTTGCGTGAAACAAAAATGAGTTCCTATAGTTACATTCAAAAATTTAAACGCTCCAGTCTAATATTAATATACGTAAATACCGTAGTCGGATGTTTCTGTACGCTGAACGCGTAATTAGGGCTCAGGCAAGTAAATGTACGTGTAATTTGGATTTTACGTTTAATAATGGCTTGATTAATATTCTACCGCTTAGGAAATTGCATTACATATACCGAGCACCTATGAATAGATAGACACATATATTATAAAGGTGTTAACAGACATTAGACTTCCAAACTGATACAGTTATATCCACAGCGAAGCAAATCATTTTCATCATTTTTTTTGAGGCACCGAATAAAGTCTGTAATGCAGCGGCCCGCCCCGATTTTTTTTCCGGCTGAAAAATCAATTATCTTTCATACTTATATATTTTTTTTATTTCATGGTACAAGTATCAATTTATTTTCGAAGCGCTTCGTAATTTTTTTATCCACATAACATGGGTTTGGATTATACCAAAATAATCAAAATTCTCTGGATATGATATCAATAGTAGGGGTGGGGGGCTTACAAAAATTAATGAGATCCCACACTTATTTACGGTTGTAAATTACGTCACATGACATGTACCTAATAGATCTATCAAACCGCAACCAAGTGTTGTGTTAGTAAAGACACGGCGTAGAGGCTTGGTTTTTCCTGGGATCTGATAATGTTATGAAATTGTGAGTCTTGGTCGCCAATCTTATATGAAATATTTTTGGTGAGATAAGAATTAGGTAGGTACCTACGGAAAAAGCAAGTATACTTTTTTTACCAATAAGTCATTACCATCTTTTTACATGATAGCCCCTGGGTGGATATTTTGAGATAAGTAGCATATTTTTATATTGGGTTTCTCGTGTTGAAACTGTAAAATAGCCAGACAAAATGTACGTTGAGCAAAGCTGACCTTTATAATGAAAAAGTTAGAAATTATTTTTGAGAGTTTTACTAGGGGACCCCTAGTAAACATTGTTCTGCGTAACGAACCCAGTATTTATAAAATTTGGCATACCAGAATATCCAGCCTGTAATTATTTTACGCAATAAAATATACTAGGTACCTGAACAATCGTATGATTCTTTTAAAACAATACAAATTACATTTATATGCATATAAATTAATAGGAAAAAAAAAACACAACACCACCTTTTTTTTCTTGAGTAAAGCTCAAGAAAAGAAGGTGGTGTTGTGTTTTTTCTTTGTTTTATCATTCCATGTTCATGTTTCCCCGCCTTTAAATTAAAATTCATATATTAACCCTACAAAAAAAATATTCTGGTTAAATGTAGACTCAATAAATTGTCAATTCTCATGTAGTTTATACCTAGATATCGAAACCAAGTCCAATGGCTCGCCTCCAATTTGACATTTCTATTTGGTTATGCCGGCAATCACAATTCTGTGTTAGCCTATCGTATTGCAGTCACACATTCGTAGTAAATCAACGCAACTCGAGATGGCATAATCACTGTACTGCATGGCCTTTGCCACTTGACAATCATAGCCAAGGCGTTAGTTGCTAGGGCTATTAAACCAAGACTGGATGCAGAACAATAGAGCTTGACTATGTAGTATGACACAATATAAACTACTATTTGAGTTCTATTATTTTATTTTAATTCTGGATAGGCTTGTGTTTGACTACAATCTCACTATGGTAAGTGATGATGTGGCCGAAGGTGGTAATCACACAAAGCCTAGATGGGAACTGGCTCTCAAGTGCAGCTGTCGGAACACACCGATAGATGTTTGGCGACAAATTTTCGAGTACCAGTCGGGTACCACAAAGTACCCTACCACCGTGCTATGGTTTCCTCACGATGTTTTCCTTCACCGAAAGCTCAAGCTCATTGTAGGATTCGAACCCACGACCTTCGCCGCGGTATTCGACGTCACTACCACTGAGCTATCATCGCCTTAATTGATAGTACAGTAATAGTTTAATGGCATAAAGGATAGTCTGTACTTTTTTACTCTTTCGAAAATACTTTGCCAATCTTCATGAACTTCAAAATAAACTCATTGTTTTTATAAGATTAAGACTAGAATAATACGACTATTATTATATGACTAATTATTATTATGAGTAACCGTGAGCGTGTATCAAAATTTTCTAAGCACAATGACGTGTTTTTTCGGAGATGTTGTTTTTCGATGTACGAATGTTTTCTTTAACTTTCGGCGTTTATTTTAAGCTTTCGTATAGCTCTCAACTTTAAAACTAAACAAACTAACTTGGGCTGTGTGTGACTAGCTAAAATGCTAATTTGTCTTCCAGTTAACTTTTAGGTTTGTTTGCTCAGCTTGTGACCTAGGAACATGATTAAATGAAAGAGACATCTTCGAAGTTAATTGAACAATAACGAAGACCGAATGATTAAGGGGATAAGGTATAAAAAAGTCTATATTCTGTTGCTCTGTGGTCTATATCTATGCGATAGTAAGTAGTCCTATTAATTACTTAAGTTTTCCGACGTCTTCAACAGTTATCGTCATATTTCAGCTAATTTACAAAAAAACTTATTGAATTATACACATTTTTTTTTTTTTTTTTTTTTTTTTTATTCTGGATAGGCTTGTGTTTGACCACAATCTCACCATGGTAAGTGATGATGTGGCCGAAGATGGTAAGCACACAAAGCCTAGATAGGAACTGGCTCTCAAGTGCAGCTGTCGGAACACACCGATAGGTGTTTGGCGGCAGATTTTTAACTTGAGGGTGGTAGCCAGCCAGTCGGGTACTACAAAGTACCCTACCACCGTGCTATGGTTTCCTCACGATGTTTTCCTTCACCGAAAGCTCAAGCTCATTGTAGGATTCGAACCCACGACCTTCGCCGCGGTATTCGACGTCACTTACCACTGAGCTATCATCGCTTAAATAAATAAACCAAAAGTTACACCACATGAATTAAAAGTTAAATAGTTAAGAGGTAGGTACATCAACCCTGACAGGGTGTCGCAGAGTTACCTATATTTATGTTAGTATTTTAGTAGTTTTACATTTATAATTATTTTATATTAATTCTATTGGTTAGTTTGGTAATTTAAATAGTTTAATAATTTTTACTGAGTACTAATATATATAATTTTAATTAAATGAATTGACATTAATCTGTTGATTGGTGAAAACCGCATCAAACTTCGTTCAGTAGTTTTGTGAACACGAACATACAAACAGACAGACGCGGCGGGGGAATTTGTTTTATAATATTTAATAATAAGATACTAGCTAATGCAACACTTTTTCAAGCGCGATCCCCTATTTTACCTCCTCAGGGGTTGCATTTGAAACCAACCCCTTACTGGAAAACGTCATTTCATAAAGCCATTTATATCCAGAGATAACGTTAATATTGCTAGTTATTAAGTGCATTAAAAATAGAAATAGACGTTAGCAATTTATTTATTTGTTAATTTGACGTAGCGCAGATGTAATCTATTCTTACACAACATTTAAAAATCGCTACCTATAGGAAATGTTTTGGCACGCGCTCGTTTCAAATGGGTTTTTGTTTTGACATGCAGTGATGAAAAAAAAAATCGACTCGCGAAAATTTATTTTGGGTCCCAAAAACGTTACCGCGTAATGTACGGGATTTTAAATTTACGAAATCATTTTTATTAAATGATTAATTTGTGTGCGAAATGAAGAGTGGTGAGATAAACAATGATTCAACGATTATATGCTATATTTACAACAGTAAGCTAAAAGCACGCTTATTATTAACTCTCTACTTGGCTTAGGAATATAGCTGTTTCTTCTTTCAATACTTTTAAGATATTCATCTTCAAGTAGCCTTGATAAACTATTTAAAAATTCCAATGTATCATCAAATATTTATATTAAAAAACAAAAATCCCATTTTACGTCACAAGAAATAAAACAGTGCAGTAAAGTCACTTAATGGAAAATTAAATGAAAATTAAACGATATAGTTCTATTACGGTTCACAAGCACCCCAGAAAACGAGACAAATTGGAAAGAAAACTACCTATATCTTTCGATCGAAGATATTTAGAACGACTATCAACAATATGGCGAGGAGGGCGGTGGCTACCACATCCCTCATACTTGTGAACACGTGCTGCTGTGGGGGCTGATCGCAGCAATTATTCTTTTTTTGCCGCCGAAATACGCAAATGTTGTCAATGAGACAATAGGTACATAAATATTTATTGAATTTTGAAAATAGTTGCCGAGTTTATGGCCGGCTCTTCTCAGCAAAAGCAACCTTCCAAACCTTTCGGTAAAGTCTAGACTATTCATATGTGCCTTGAAAGGCCTATATAAAAAAAATTAATTGAAAAAAATTCAACCTTATTTTAATCTGTCTGTACACAACAAAAACTGATCACCGTAAAATAAAATATCGAAATAAAAAATATAATGAAATGG
Organism: Ochropacha duplaris; assembly: GCA_951361185.1. Taxonomy (NCBI): domain Eukaryota; kingdom Metazoa; phylum Arthropoda; class Insecta; order Lepidoptera; family Drepanidae; genus Ochropacha; species Ochropacha duplaris. The sequence continues at coordinate 4,534,484 of OX592713.1, read as the reverse complement.
CATAAAATGTTCCTCTTTTTTGATATTATATTTATGATTGAATCAAATTTACAAAATAATCCTCAACCATACAAATAAACCGGGACTACCTTTGCACACGAGTAGGGTAGTAAATACTTAAACCTTTTTAATGTTTGCATTAAATCGTTCCTATACGTTCTCGTTTCCAATTACAAACATGGACAACGCTTGGAAAGGTCTCAATACCTACAGGGATATCGAGTATTTACTAATAGTATACTTGTAAGGATACAATACCGAGAGGACATGTATATTCGAGGTCCGTGGAAAGAACCCCAATTCGTATGACATGAATGAAAAATATCGATGTCATTAAATAAAATAGATTTTTAATACATTAATTTAATAGTATAATTTTAATAGTTTTTCTCACAAAAGAAGGAACTTGAAATAAAAGGAAAAAAAATAATATTATGTGGTCTCGAACCGACGTACTTTGGTTTAGATATCGCTCGATTTCCCCCTGAGCTATTATAACTAATGATTCTAATGATATTGTAATTTAATTAATTTCATAACAAATTATTCCAACGGTCCATTTCCAATTCCGTAACATCCAATTTCAAAATGGAATATATTCATTCTCGAAAAGAAAATTCCAGCTACGATCCACATTTACAATACACATTCCAAATTTAAATCTGCACGGTGATTGATTTCCTGTGTAAGTATTTGTTAGTTTTGGAATGAATCGAATGAAGGAAAATGAACGAGTTAACGATGCGTTGACAGATCTGTATACCGTATGGATAATTTTAGAGGATAATATAAATGTATAAATGAATGAGAAGTTGATAATAGTTTCTTATAATATTGTAGGTACGTAAATATTTATACTATAAAAATAGCTATAGCTTTCGATAAGTTTTCTCGCACTCGATAGAGTGCAAATTTCAATTAGTGTCTAAGTAACTGTAAGTAATGAAAATTTATTAAAATCTTTCTTGTTGAAAAATTCATTTGAGTTGAATTTGTTCAAAGCTCTTTATATATTGCGTAGACTACGTCTAAATGCTGAAATTATTATTAACATAGAAACCATAGAAGAATAACAGTTTAACATTATAATTAATATGTGAAGAAAAATCTTTGTACCCATTTTTTTCTCCCCTGTTTGTCAACCGATTCTCTTTTTATTTGTTTTTTTAGTTGTGCTTTCTCAATAGTTATAAAACCTATTGAGTAAAGCTCAATAGCTACGAAATATACGTGTTATCAATAAACAGAAATTGGAAACAACTTTAATAAATTTTAAATAAAGATTAGGTGGTCGAATTTCGATTTAAAAGTACATAGTAGGTACATATTTATAACAAGAATATTTCTCTACAGAAATGGAGTAAACTTTATAGTCACTTAAACTGCATAATATGACAAATACTATGGCATTTCTAGTTAAATATTATAGCGCACTTTGAAGCTCATATTATTATGGCAACCGTAAAGAATTGTATGTAGTTCCTAATCTTAATAATAAAATTCCGGTGTCATGATGTTGGTCTGCGATGAACTCCGAAACTACTAAACCGACCTTAACAAAACTTGGCACACAAATAGATTATTGGGATAAGAGATAGCATAATTTTTACCCCGGGGTGAATAAAGAAAATCCTTTCTTGGCGGATACCTACGTCATAATAGCTATCTGCGTGAATTTCACCACAATCCGTTTGAACTGTGTTGATAGATCAGTCAGTCAGTAACGATTTGATTGCCTTTTATTATACAGAAAAGAAGGAAATTAATCGAGGCCTCAGGTGACCGGCGGGCGGGGAGCTTTTTCCGCCAACGCATCAGCTTGGTCATCCAAAGAGGAAACGCTGCCAGCCTGCTAGGAACCTTGCAGATCGGCAGTAGCGGCAGTCTCGAAGTAGTTTTTCTATGTATTATAGTTGTACATTTGTTGTAAATAAAATAGGAGATAAATATGTCAGTTAATATGACGTACGTTTACTCGTCAACTAGCAAAAAATACAAAAATAAATAAATTACTAATTTCAACGGTGAATAAGTGTTATTCTTTGGTCGTAACTTACACATTCAGTAAGCTACCATGGGATCAACATCTATCACTCTTCTTTAAAAGTGCAAACGTTACCTACTATAAATCCAGTTTAGGCTGTCGAACATTCCACCTACTATAGAAACTAAAATAGCAATCACAGATTTCACGCCTGATAAATTGAATTTGTGTGCTTAGATGGTTCACATACGTAGATATCCAAATCTGCTTTTCAACGCAAGAATAAAGGGTTTTACACTGGTAAAATCCCATTATTCCAGAGGTAAACTGGTATCTCTGGTATAAAATATAGGCACAGATTGCCGGTAACTCTTTTTGGAGTAGAACATTGTGAGGAAATATTATATTCTTCTAACTGCTAGACAATATTCTAATTTTCAATTCTCAGCAATACTTGAAACTATAACTCAAAATCTCAAGGATAATGCCTGTAAATGTAATAACAAAAAGTATAAATATTTGAGTTATAAATAATAAATTCTTATTGAATATCTCATGTCACTGACTACTGACATCATTTTGTTGTATTTAGCCTTGATTAGGATTGCCATGAGGAGGGATGAAAGACATGTAACAAAAAGAGTACCTATTGAGCATGAGCGTGGATTGATATACAGGTAGAGGAAAGCCGAAGAAGGTATGGATGAACTGTGTGAAGAATGATATGCATATGAAAGGTGTGAGAACTGAGATGACTAGTTAGAGCGGAGTGGAAGAGGAAAACTTGTTGTGCCGACCACACCTAGCGTGGGATAAGGACAGGAAAATTAAGAATAAGATCTTTCTCATGTGATGGCTTTTCATCATTTATTTTAGTATTTTCCTGAGTCTGAAATAGTACAAAAATATTTGAGTTAGATCTGGGCACTTCTTGCGTTAATGGCTGGGGCGTCGCCAGTGGACATCGTGGAGAATGCCTTCGCGGGAGCCACGATGTCCAACAAAACCGGCAAGACGGTACGCCAAGGTGGTTTTTAGTGGGTGGGTACCTCCCTACTCCTCTTCGTTCGGAGGAGGAGAGGCGACGTGGAGTCCGACATATCCCCCCGACACTCGCATGTTCGAGGGGAATGCGTGAAGCATTTTCCACCTTGTCAAAAAAAACACATCTTGCGTTAAAAGCGTACAAAACGTCTTAACTTCTTAAATGTTCTATTTAATGCAATTACTATGAAAACGTGCTACTCAACATCGAAAAACCGAAATTAGACAGTTTTTGATCTAGTTATACGATGATCGTGGTAGACAAATTAGCACTTTATCATGTATGTGGAAGGAATGACTGTACTTTCTGTATTATTCCTTTTTAGGCTAACTGAATTTGTTTTCAATTACAAATAACAACGCAAAAAGTTTCGAGTGACTATCCAATGGTAGGGGTGTAAGACAACTCACTATCTTCGACAGCGGGGTTTATATATTTTTAGGAGCGAGCTTACTAACAATGTCGGAAGAAATAACCGTATATCTAGCCGGATGGTCGATTCTAAGCTCACCACCGACATAAGAAACGGACAGTTTGTAATGTTGATGAAACGGTGAAAGGCTACGCGCTTTCTTTCATTACTATTTTGATCACGATTTATTACTTTGATATGGTGGAATCTGTTTTAATATGCAGTTTATTAAATATTGATAGCAAAATTTGATAAATGCAATTAATAAATAAATTAAATTAAAAAATACAATTCAAAGAGCGATGAAATATTGAAAATGGATACATGATGAGAAAAATACCTCGTTTAAAAAATACGTAAGATAAGAATACCTTAAGATTTCGCAACATTATTTAAAAAGAAAAAATATCTTTAGAAAAAACTTTGCTTCAGTTGCCAAGTTGAAGCAAAGCTGAAACAACGGTTTTAAAGTTGCCCTAAAATATCAGATCGTAAAGGATCCTTCAGCTTACGAAAACCGTTCTGTAAAGCCTGGGCTGGAGGTTCATCTGAAACTAAAAGGTGTTATCAGGCTTGGGAGAAAAATATGTAGATGAAGCTACACGCTCTTACATCACTAGTTGAAATGAAATGAAAATTATGTATTTATATACAAAATTTAAGAAGAGCCGGCAATTACTTATTATGCCTACGGCTTATATTTTCATTTTGTGTATAATTACTATGTTTCACGCTTTCTTTTAATACCGAAGGGGTTGCTTTTACGCCATTAATATATTCTCCAACCATTTAATATAACTTTGAAAAATATATTAAAGATATATATGCTAATTCGATCAGGTATCCGCGATGTATTTGATGAATTTCGAAGAAATCTATACCAATATTTAGTTTTAATTACTAACATTTAATAAATAATTTGAGGTAAAAGTTTTACACACACCCTAACTGGCTTTTACGATGCGTTGATTCAAAATGATTATAAATATCTACTTACTTATTTATAGCCATAGGTATTATTTTTAAAATAAATAAGAAATTGTTCATCAATGTCACAGATAATAATTATTTAAACATCTAGACACGCGGGAGCGTGTCAAGCCGAGTTCAAGAAACAGAACTGGCTAGCCGCACCGTGTGTAATTAGTTATATGCAAAATCCAAATATGTAGTCTAAGGGCTAACTTGGCTGGTTTTCCCATACGAATTATTATTAAGTACCTACTTTTACACAGTCATGGAAGAGCCTTATGTTCGATGGGTAGTTTCTACCAGCAAGCCAAATTTTCGGAATAATAAAATAAGCACCGAAAGGTAACAGGTTTAGAACATGCGAAGGCTATATAATTCGTATGGGAAAACCAGCCAAGTTAGCCCTTAGACTACATATTTGGATTTTGCATAGAACTTGGCACTCAATCTCAGATCTCCATTCTTTTTGCGGCGAAGCCCACAGCAGAGAATAATTTATGTATTGAACTTGGCTCTCCTTTTTTACATTTATGTTTTTGGTGGGATATTATTATCTAGGTCAATTTGTGAGACGCAAAAATGTACAGTGAGGTCAAAGCAATAAACTTATTATCAGTTTTGATAATTATGAGACGAGTGTCACGTGGAATTAGAGTACCTATATTATTCATCGTTAAGGCGACATATTTAAAGTAGGTAGCCCGACAAAACGGTAATAAAGTTTAAATTAGTAATATTCTGAGGCAAAGGCATTTCGGTTCCTCTCATTTAATGTTTATTTTGTCCGTTGTAACTTTTGTCCGCTTGGTACATTTGTCACATAATTATTACATTTAACTTAGTAATTTGTGGATAGCGTAAATATACCAATTTACGGTAGTTTAGTATATTTAAGGTTTATTATATTTATAGATTGTGGTAGGGACGTCGGATACCGCGGCGAAGGTCGTGGGTTCGAATCCTACTATGAGCTTGAACTTTCGGTGAAGGGAAACATTGTGACGAAACCACAGCACGGTGGCTGGCTACCACCCTCAAGTTGAAAATCTGTCGCCAAGTTCGTGTAATCCCGCTGGTATTGCTAATGCGACGGTATTCCGTCCATTCCGTAACCTACTACTGTGCTATAGTTATCGTCCCCAATTACTGTATATTATACAGTAAGTAAAAGTAAAGGTATACAGTAACTGACCTTTGCTGATGTTATTACCCATTGTTAAGCGATATTAGGCGTTATAATTTTAGAAACAAAATAAAATATTAAGTTTTCTGATTAATAATAAAATAATATACACATAATATTCAAACTATCGCACTCAAATTGATAAAAGCAAGTCTTGTTTTAACTTATAATGATACTACGTGACAAGACTCAATAATGTTTTATATTGTCGTGATTAATGATTTCCGTTGTTTACATTTTAAGATAAGATAATGGTTTTGTTTTCTTTAAATAGGCTTGTTTTTGATCGCAATCTCACCATGGTAAGTGATGATGTGGTCGTAGTTGCTAATCCTAGAAGTGTTCAACTTCAGAAATACAAATACGTGGCGGGCGATGAATTGATGATGACTAGGGTAGGGTAGACTGGGTACGGTTGTGGCAATTTTTATTTCATCGCCCATCATTTTGTTTTCATGTCCTCTGATGTTGCAAGCATCCATAGGCTACGGTAACCGCTTACCATCAGGTGGGCCGTAAGATTGTTTGCCACCTAGTGGTATAAAAAATAAATGACTGGAAGAAAGGTTAAAACCTTGGGTGCCTCAAAAGGAAAAACGGAACCCATATAGGATCATTTTGTTATCTGTCTGTCCGTCCGTCTGTCCGTTTGTCAAGATTTTGCTCAGGGACGCGAATAGGTATCAAGTTGAAATTAATAATACCCTATAGGTTTTAAACAACTACTACCCGTAACTACTTCCCGTTGACCTAGAACCATGAAATTTGGCAATAAGCAATGGCATGTAGTACAAATAAAGGCAAAAATCCGAAAACTATAAATATATTGCTACATCAGAAAAATGTATAATTATTTTATTTACAACAAATGTACAAAATATACAAGCAAAAGTACAACTATAATATATAAAAAAACTTCTTCGAGGCTGCCGCTGCTGCCGATCGGCAAGGTTCCCAGAAGGCTGGCAGCGTTTCCTATTTGGATGGCCAAGCTGATGCGTTGGAAAAAGCTCCCCGCCCGCCGGTCACCCGACGCCTCGATTAATTTTTTACATAAAATATTTGCGAAACGACGAGCTTCAGACCCCCACGGACCCATGGTCTCAACCGCAAAAGGCATAAATTGATAATTTGGACCAATACAGGCGTACTTTTTGAATTTTGAATTTTCCGCACCTTTCGCAGCCGCTCCCGCGGCTTTACAAGTCACCGGTAAGTGAGATGGCGCAAGTGTATCGACACAAGTGGCATCTCACACATCAGAAATAAAACAACATATCAGAAAAAATCTTCAAGACTCGATTCCCGTGATGAACGAAATATTTACATGCTTACCTACAAGTTTGTACGGAACCCTCGGTGCGCTAGTTCGACTCGCATTTTACCGGTTCTTTTTATAGTAAAGTAGCCAGATGGGATACATGTAATACTATTCCCCTGAACTACAAATACTTAGTTAATTCGTAGGAGTTTTAAAAAGAAAGCAAAAATGACAAAACCGTTTTTCTTCACCGAAAGCTCAAGCCACAGTATAATATATCTTTATACTGTGCTCAAGCTCTGTAGGAACCTAACTCACGACCTTCGCCACAACATTCAATGTCACTACGACTGAGCTATCAATGTAAATATCGTCGCAAATTCATGCGATTGACGATGAGTTTCAAGGTTCTTTTTAAAACTTAAATCTATACCTATACTAATACTATACGAGGATTTGTATGTATGTATGTTTTTAACGAATTGGCTAAAAAGTACTGGACCGATTTTAAAAATTCTTTCACCATTTGAATGCTACATTATTCCAGATTAACATAGGCTATATTTTATCCCGGGATAAGATAAGATCCCACGGGAACGCGGGTGAAACCGCGCGGAACAGCTAGTACTAGATATTTAACTTCATGATAATATCTTACAGAAATGATAAAAGAGTAATAAAATATTTTAATAATAAATGTATAGCAGTAGTCCAAATGAATACAATAAATGTTTTAGGGTTGTCAAAATGTCACATTTTTCATGCATTTCGTGTTGAACCATTAATCTATTGGTGGTAATCAACGTCATTTTGATTTCTACGTGATAACGGAGGTTAATCATGGCTTAATATCGATGTTGCATGCGCATTCAAATATAAAGAAATTGTAATTTGAATACCGCTTTACTGTACATTCGGTGAAATAAATTGCTCCTTTAATAACTTTATTAGAAAAATCATATCAAATTTGTATAGGTGTTACGGTTTAGTTGTACAATTTTTCTGTTCTTTTGCTTGTAAATTGGAAATGTACTCTGTTAAACTTTTATTTTTTTAATCTGTATATATAAAAGGCAATCGTTATTGATTGACTGACTGGTCTATCAAAACACTGAACGCATGAAATTGGGCACGCAGATAGTTATTATGACGTAGGTATCCGCTAAGAAAGGATTTTCCAAAATCCACCCCCTAAGCGGATGAAATGAAGGTTCAAAGTTTGTATGGAGACACTGGTGAAACCGCGGGGCTAGTAACTGATAAGAATGAAATATAATTTCATTTTAATTTATTCAGCTAGAGACAAAATAAAATAAAAATAAAGTATTCAAAGATAAACACTCATAAAGTGAGATTAAGAATGAATGAACTGAAGTGATAATACATAGATATACTTTTATGAATTTAATCTGTCACCCTTTATCATTTCATCCATTGTATTTAACATCATTCAACTTGTTACCAAAATAATATGGTATTAAAACAATAAACTGTTATTGCGTAATATAATTATTGTACAAATAATGTATGGTTAGAATAGAAACCCGGTCGAATATTTTAAATGAAAAATGCAGCTCAGTAGAAATAAACGAGACCAAACGAATAGTTAGGTCTGCTTATTAATTTACGATATTGATTTTTAAACTATATACACTTAGGGTACAACATTTCTATGCAATTAATGTAATCATTATTGTAATAAATATTTTTTTTATAAGGATGTAAAAGTTTTAAAGCGATGAAATCGACCAGGGATAAGTGTTTAATTTAATTCCTTTATTTTCTTGTTTCAACATTAACAAGCAATTTGTTCTCACAAGATAATTTTAATACTAACGATGAATCAATGAATTGTCAATTTACAATAGAAATAGATAATGAAGATAAAGCGAATAGGAGTTATCGAATTTTATTCACGAGAGCTACAGGTGCGAATGCGGTGGCGTTCGCGAGCGAACATCGCCCGCCAGTTGGCCCGCGATCTCGGCCGAAAATACACGTAAGCCGAGAACATGTAACAGAACAAATAAATATGCCTACTCGAGAAAAACGAAACAGTAAAACAACTATATTGACATAATAAAATTTTGTGAAGTGAAGTGGAATTTTTAAGAACAAAAAGTGACTAATTGTTAGGTAAAATGTGTAGTTATTATTATGTTTGTAGACTACTTTGCGCAATAGAACCTATTTTTTAAGAATAGACGCTGACAAATTTAAAAAGTTTAAATTTTCATTTAATACTGTAATTATAAAGTGCTATTGAATTAAAAGTGACATTGAGCGTGTTCGATGAAATACCCAAGTATATGGAACAGCTGCTGAGGATCACAAGCAAAATGTAAGCATTATTTTTACGATTTCCTTACAATATAAGTACCTACTTATTATTATCGTTGTAGTTTTTTTTATGTAGATCGATTGATTAATGTACCTATTATGTATAATTGTAATAATGTAGAATAACAAACAAAACACAACCTTATCAAAGATTGTTTCGTATCACTCAAATTACGAAGTCGATACTAATCCATCAGAATTAATACTTAGTTAACATCTTTAATTATTTATTTAGTACCTAAGCATTACATTCGTTGATACGCACTACTAAAAGTACAAGGTTACTAATAATATTGAAATAAGAAATACCTAATATCAATTAAATTTTAAGAAATAATCATTAATATAGATTTCTTATTATAAAATTAAACGTATTTGTAAAAATATTAAGACGAGATGTGCCTACCTAAGTACCAAACGGAATCAACTTAATACCTACCTATGTCTCGGACGACAATTCGTTTTGCATATGTTCGCTAAGGATTTATGTAAATGTGTCCAAGTCCCTTTGACGTGGCTATTTAATATCAGTATCTATGAAATAATAGGTTTGTCTTCTGCTATATTATTACTGTTAATTAATAAATCTTAATATCTTACTCAAAACAATCAAATTCGGTTACCGATCTCTTTTTATGACTGCGCTAATCAAGGTAATCCTAAAAGTCATCGATTTAGCAAGAACACGTTAATTTGTAGAAAACCAGACAAAAAACTAGTATTTAGTTTTTTTATACGAAAAAAACGTTCCAAAGAATTAATATGTGCATATGCTCTATGTAGTATGTATGTGTATATTAATTAATATCCGGGTATTTTCCATATTTTAGTATTGCTAACTTTAAACTTGTTTGCATTTAATACCACGGATCAAATTTCAACTAGGTACCTACCTTTTTTTTAGCTTGATAATTTCACACATGGTATGTAAAATTTCTTCGAATTTTCTAACGTAAAGTTTATTCACTTCTACTGTTTATCTGTTATTGCTAACTACATAATAGAAGCCAGCTTAAAATCTACCATCATAAGGAGACGAGTGAAGTAGCGCAGCGAAAGCTAGTTAAATTATGAACGGAAAACTTGTAACATTTAAATATGTAGTAAAGAATGAGTGACGTCTTTGACGTGAATGAAATATGGCTTGTGACCTAAATTTGCTCCCTGGGAGACACTCGACAAGTCAAACGAATAACGTTTATCATTAGCACGTAGGTGTCGTTTCGTATAATAGTTCAAACTCCTGGTTTTTCTTGGAAGTAGAAAATATTATTTACTGTTAACGAAACGCATACATGTGTTGCTATATTTTTGTACTAGCTACCCGCATCGCGGTTATACCCGTTAGGAGTAGAATTTTGAAAAATCCATTCGAGGAATACGTCTACGTTTTAAAAACAACACCTGTGAAATAAATTTGCTTTCTAGGTCCAAGGGTTTAGGCTGAGCATGATGAGTCAGTGAGTCAGGGCTTCTTTTTTTATGCATAATGGATATAATTTAAATATAGGTACGCTATCAATTTTAAGACGTCTGGTTTTCTTAACTTCTATTTTTTTAACTAAACCTTTAAAAGACAAGTTTATATGATATACCGTGTAACTACAGGTGGCTGTCTCACGATTTAATTGTACTCGACACAACCAATTACATTGGTAAAAAAAAGTAATTCTATTACATCGAAACATTTTATTATTTTCGTAACAAAAAAATGCAGTGCAGATGTTCTTTATATGAAACAATATTTATTATTTAATATAAACACTAAGAACAGAATAAACAAACTCGACAAATCGTAAGTGCTTGTCAAACAAAATTCAATTTCATCCCACACAAATATGGCATTACACAATCATATGACTTTGAATGAGGAAATATTGTTTGATAATCATAAACTTTTTGTATCTAATTCATAAAAACACAAGCTTGAAAAGAGGTTTATTGAAATAGTCATATCCTACACGACTAAAGACGTTCTTTGAAAACCAAGACTGACGTTTCTTATAAGTACCCCTACTATGTTTTTATCTAGTACCATTAGATGTTAGTGTCAGTTGTTAAATAAAACGACTTGTTTTAATAAAAAAATTAAATCTACTAGCGATAAACTTCTCTACAAAAGTGTCGAAACTAGTAACTACTGATAAAAAAGAGATAATAAGAATACAGGTTCTTGACATATGTCGAAGATATGACGATCTTGATCTTTAGTTATATCGTAGTGATTGTGTATCGAGATATCGCGATCAAAATAAAATCAATAATAACTTATCAAACATATAAAAAGACACAGTGGGGTTAGAACCTTAAAATTTTCCACAAAGGTGGGATGTTATAACGAACTAACTAAGAAAGGGAATTTCTAAATTCAACTCCTGAGGGGGTAGATAGGGGATTAGGTTCATTAGGGAATCGTCTATGGATAAATAGTAAAACGTCGTAATATTTGCGTATTCTACATCAATATATCGCCATCTATATTTGCCGGAAGACATGGTGGCTGTCATAAAATTTTAACATTCAAAATTTGAAAATTTTATGACAACCACGCCATGATTTTTGTAATGAAACGTTGACTGAAAACCAAATCGGGAATCAGGTTAGGAGTTACTCGAAATTACGTGCCCAACTCCGAATATTTTGACCTGAGAGCCAGATCCCTTCTACGTTTCTGTACTTAGCACCTTCAATCATATTACTTTCATGGTGATTGACATTATGGTCAACACAAGGCTATGCCATGGAAGAATCTTCACCAGGTTTTTCTATATTATGCAATTATGTATTCATCAAGTTTCAACAAATATAATAGCTAACTCAAATAATCATAAATAACATCTACTTGCTCGTTGATAAACTGAATATGATTATTAAAATACTTGAGAGATAAAACCAACATATTTTCGTAATGAATAAACGTTAGGAAGTGGTATCGATATTTTTTCTGAATGAGTTATCTAAAATATACCTAATATTTACGTGTTTTTTGTTTGATGGAATGTTTAAAATACCTTGATCTCACCGTGACTTAACATAATCACAAAACAATAGTAAAAACATTATTTTAAATTAATTTATTCAATGTCGTTCGAGAAAACCTTGTGGTGAAATTACAATTCTTTTAAAAGGACTTATCTTGCAACTATATCTTACGGTTGAATTTAGGGAGTCAGTTTGGATAAGTACTTCAAAGACACAAGCATTACATCTAGTCAATGAGCGCTGCACAAATACTTAGGTAAGTATCAGCTATGCGGACTAAACAAGAGGAAGACTCAATTGATCTGTTAAGATGTTGTAAATTGCTCCACAACTACATAATTGCGTTTTAACATGCGTTTCCATCAATTGTTTGTAGCATGTATCACCATACGATAGTATTGAAGTAAACATCCGTGAACGAAAATATCGTGAGGGAACCATAGCATGGCGGTACTAATGTCAATATAACACTGGTAGACATGATGGAAATCTGTCGTCGAGGACCTAACAGTATGTTCTGCCAGTTGTACTGGAGAGCTAGTTGCTTTCTAGGCTTTGTTAAAGGTCAGCAATCAAACTCAAACTCAAAACTCATTTATTCAGTTTAGGCCCTGGTAAGGCACTTATGAACGTTACAATTGACTCTACCACCGGTTCGGAATACACTTAAACTGAGAAGACTCCGGCAAGAAACTCAGCAAGGCAATTTTTTTTTAATCATCCAGAATCTGCCACTGAGTGTTTAAATACCCAGCCGCCTGCTTGCTCAGCCTTGTAACACAAAAAAAATTGCTTAAGTTTTATCTAAATAGTTTCAAGTATTTTTTGGTATAAAAAAAGTGCATTACAGCAAGTTGGTCTAAAAAGTAAGGTAAGTTACATTAGTAGATCAGACAACTATTGCTTTAGGTTAAAATAAAAAATCCTGTGAAAATAGTTGTAAAAAGAAGTAAATAAATAAATAATAAAAATGTCTACATACGCATAGTTTCAAATACTTGATTCATAATTCACATTTAAATTGTTAGTGATGAGACTGGTTTGTGATTAAAATATTGTTTTACGAAACTAAAGAATAATTATAATGGCTTTATATATACCTAACCTAATTGCTGAGTTTATTGCCGGCTCTTCTCAGCAAAAGCAACCTTTCGAACCGTGCATTAGAGTAAAAAATATTTTGTAATATATCAAACGTGACGATTAAAACTACTTATAATGAGTTTACTTAATAAAGAGATTTTATGAATTTAAATTTGAGCTTCTTTGTTTACATCTACTTGTCTAGTCTAGCTAATATATTTGTTTCTCGGAGCAGATGTAGGTAGTTGATTAGATAATTATACCGGGTCTATTCGCGCACAGGATATTACCAAATCATCTGTGCTCGAATAGACACGGTATAATTATCTATAAATATGAATTAAAGTTGTCGTTGGTAGAATGTCACTCTTAATATAATAAGTTTGGGAGCTAGAGCTACTAATTTAATATATTAATTATGTTTAGAGTATTAAATTAAATTTAAAATATATTAAGTACCAACTATTAACGTTTTTTTATAAGATATTCTTTATTAGTGAAACTTAATAAAATAAAATAAAACTAACAATAATAAGTAAATGGTTCCGAAGATGCTGGCAGCGTTTTTTCGCTGTATCGCAATGCTGATATATGTTGTGCGAAGAAACTGTCAGCTCTTCGGTCCCCAGTAATAAAAATTAACCGATCACCCCTATATTTGTGTCTTTTTAACTTCTCAGCCGCTTATTTTAAATTGATCTCGTTTTTTGGTCTGGTTGAATTGAAATTATTTCGGTGGATGATTATAAATAGAATCTGTTTGGAAAATGTCAAATTTGTAATCCCAGTGGTTAAGGCTGTACATTGATAGGTCAGTGAGTCAGCCAGGACAATAGATTCATCCTATTTATTACAAACAACTGCATAGTTGTATACACTTGCATTCCCTATGAAGCAGCTACTAATGTACCTACATGTGATATTGTTATAATTATCATTGACTAGTTTTCCGAGCCGCGGTTTCAGCCGTGTTCCCGAGGAATATTTTCTTTTCCAGGGATAAAAAGTATCCTACCTAAGTGACAACTTTCCTCCGAATCGATTCAGCGGTTTAAGCGTGAAGAGGTAACAGACAGACAGACACTTTGCATTTATAGTATTAGTATGGGTAGTATCGATTTATGGTGCCTAGTTTAGATTTGAAGACGTGGGTTTCCATTGCCATGCTACTTTCGTATCCGGCTGAGTGTTGCATAAAATGTTATGGTTTGATGTTTTAAACCTTAAATTATTCGATGTTTAGTCAGTGTCAGGTATTTTAGCGTCAATTTATCACAAATATCAAAGTTATTTACGTATAAAATGCTAGAAAACAATCACAAAATAAAAGAAAAGTTATTTAATTTAGACATTTGGCGATTCCAGACACCATTTGCCGTATGACATTTTTAAATAAATATTCGTGTATTTTAAATAAATAAAACTATCATGTTTTATAATAATGAATATTTAAATTGCCAGACAGCGCATCGAACTGTGCAAATTAGCAGTGTGTATTTTTCAAACGCAAATAAGAGTTTAGTTACATCTAGACACGCGGGAGCGTGTCAAGCCGAGTTCAAGAAACAGAACTGGCGAGCCGCACCGTGTGTAATATTACACGAACCATTTGGAGCCACTTTTGACCTCCTCATAAATCAAAAACTATTTTACATAAACGTATCAAATTTGGCTCATATATTGAGACTTGCGAGATACATATGTGTTCTAAATTTCATAAGCTTATCTCAAACGGTTATTTAGATATTAATGTCAAAAATTCCTCATTTTTATCATTGACTGACCTATAGACCAAAACTCTAACCCAGTTCCAGATGACCTAGAGAGTTAAAATTTGGTATGCAGATAGGTAATTAGATGAATACAAAGGAATAAATAAAAAACTGGCAATTTTTAAATAATTAGATTCTATTATGAACGCTTAACATAAATACCTAATATTACTTAGGGTACCTACGTTATTAACTGGGATTAATTATTATTTTTATATTTAGTGCACATCAATAGTGTAAAATCATTACCTACTCATAAATAATGATAAAATAATAGGCATTTAGATTTTCGGTATATACACGACACGCGCGCGCCGAGTGACGCCGGAGCGGCGCGGGCGGGGTGGGTGGGGCGCTGTGACAACCGAATCGAACCGTTGACGTGAACGTGGCCGAGCGAACTTACCTACAAAAAGTAATGATATCCCACCAAAAACATAAATGTAAAAAAGGAGAGCCAAGTTAAATACAAAAATTATTCTCTGCTGTGGGCTTCGCCGCAAAAAGAATTGAGATCTGAGATTGAGTGCCAAGTTCTATGCAAAATCCAAATATGTAGTCTAAGGGCTGACTTGGCTGGTTTTCCCATACGAATTATATAGCCTTCGCATATTCTAAACCTGTTACCTTTCGGTTCTTATTTTATTATTCCGAAAATTTGGCTTGCTGGTAGAAACTACCCATCGAACATAAGGCTCTTCCATGACTGTGTAAAAGTAGGTACTTAATAATAATTCGTATGGGAAAACCAGCCAAGTCAGCCCTTTTTGGATTTTGCATAGAACTTGGCACTCAATCTCAGATCTCCATTCTTTTTGCGGCGAAGCCCACAGCAGAGAATAATTTTTGTAATGAACTTGGCTCTCCTTTTTTACATTTATGTTTTTGGTGGGATAAAGGTCTTTACATCCTAAACAGTGTTTAGTTAGTTAAACGATATAAATTACATACGATTTCTTTTATTCGAACATTTCTGTACCTTTAACTGTAAATTATATTTTAATTAGGTACCTCCTGACATTTTCAATAAAATATAAATTTTACAAGAAACTGAAAATTATGATAATAAGGTAAAATTTTACTTCCAATTCAAATAATACATTTGATGGATGTTAATCAAGATACGTTTCCAAATGGCAAATTAGATTTAATAAAACCGGTCAAGTGCGAGTCGGACTCGCGCACCGAGGTTTCCGTACAAATCTTGTAGTTTTTTTTGTCTTTGTTGTTATAGCGGCAACAGAAATTACGTCATATGTGAAAATATCAACTGTATAGCTATCACGGTTCATGAGATACAGCCTGGAGACAGACAGACAGACGGACAGCAGAGCCTTAGTAATAGAGTTTCCGTGTTTACCCTTTGGGTACGGAACCCTAAAAATAAATAAATTTAAATGATAAAAAAAATAAAACACTGTCTACAAACTCAAACTCAAAATGTTTTATTCAATTTTGGGACACTTAAGGAACACTTATTGAACGTCTTATTGCTATTGTTACTGTTACCACCATTTCCAAATAAATACCTGTCAGGAGAAGAAAACAAAATATTGTTATGCAAACTGCATAATCAAAACAACTACCATTTCACCAAGCTTATAAACATTCGTCGCGGTTTATATAAGGATGGATGAATTTGTTTAAATATACAAAGTACAAGAGAATATCAAAACTTCAGTTCAACGTCAAATACTGAACTATTGTGTGATAAGAAAACCATGTTAATGTCACACGATAAACGATTACAGAACACTGATTTCGATACCATGATTGATCGCAATCACGCAACACAAATCTACATAATGATATCGTGAATAAAACTAAAACGGGTTACAAATCACTCCATATCCAGTTCTTATTGCTGATTCTGAAAGGTTATCATTTGAAAAGAATGCTAACTTGTAACGAAATAAAAATTGTTATCAATTAGCTACCTACCTATATAGTCTATACTAATATTATAAAGAGGAAAGATTTGTTTGTTTGTTTGCATTGAATAGGCTCTGAAACTACTGGACCGATTTGAAAAATTCTTTCACCATTAGAAAGCTACATTATCCCTGATGAACATAGGCTATATTTTGTCTCGGGAAACGATAAAATCCGACGAAAAGCTAGTATTACATAAAATTACCTACATAATAGTTAACTACATTCGATGTGTCTGTATAATTAACATTTTTGTTTTGTCTTGAATATTTCGCTACTTAATTTGATAACCTTGCACTGTAAGGTTATCTTGTAATTATAAATATATTGTAGGTACCTATGGGATAGGATAGCTAAGTGTAACTTGTTGGTACCTGTCGTAAAATATTCAAGACTTAAAATAAGTTCTCATTATTCAGCATTGAATATTAATTATATTTGGAAATGTTCACTCTCCTTGATGCTACAATTTTAATGTTTAATTAATTACAATAAATTTTCATTTCTCCGATAATTAATTTCATGGACGGTTTCTCAATTTTATGCGTATTATTAAATCAATTCTAATTGAATTGCCTGCTCCATTTCATTTGAAATTTATGTAGATAGGTGTAATATAGTAGCATTTTTAAAATTTGATGTTAATGTTGATACCATAAACCAGGGTTCGAGGATATATATCGATGGATATATATCATGATATATATCCGATATATATCCGATATATATCTAACGATTTTTTGTGATATATATCAATAAAAAAATGGTTTAAAAATTTATTATTTTCAGTAAATTTTTGCTGTTCGTTACTGTATTTCTACCTCCCAAATGTAGATTACGTTGGAGTAGAGTTAAAACATACTCCATAATAAGTAAGTTTTAATCCTTAAATGGTAAAACTGAATAGCAGCATCTCATCGGCGATTGACAGTTCTAGAACTGTCAATAATATAATATCCGATATTTTGATATTTATTATAAATATCGGATATTTTCGAACCCTGCCATAAACTACAAACTACAGACAGATTAACCGACAATTCACTATTATAGAGGAGACCTCGATTCATGTTAGGTCATGTAGAAAATAATTATTTATGGGTTATGGAACTAGATGCCTATTAGTTTTAGTTTAGGCTTGAAACCCTTCAAATATATTATTATAAAAAACTATGATAAGGTATTTAGTTTACTAAAATAAAACTTCTGTCATTTTGTTTTAGTAATCGAAATCTACGGGCTGAGACAAATCTGAGTTCAAATATGATTTTTAAACGCGATTTATATAAACAAAATACTTTTTCATCCCCCCACCTCGGAAAGAGTATTTTTGCTCTTCGATATCTGAGTGTAAAAGCCGTTATTATCCCCTAGAGGATAAAGTAAATAGAACATCGTGTGCACTATGTTTGTGAATTCAAAACATCATTAAACCTATTTACTTCTCCCTCCATGGTGCCGAATTTATCCTACATCGTTTTTTATTTTTTTTAAAACTCAGACTCGGGATCTTCTTTTTTAAATATTTTGCGCGTGCCATTTTCTTTTTTTGCATTTAGTCATTTCCTCGCTGAGGTGGGATGAAAAATTACGAGTTGCACTTGAGTGCAAAGATTTTTCACCTCGTGCTCTTTTGATTCCCTCGCTTACGGTCAGGATTCTAATTTTTTAATCACTCGCTGCGCTCGTGATTCAATTATAGAATTCTTCGCTTGCTCGGTCATCAAAATTGAGCACGCGGTTAATAAACAACTTTACACTCTTGTATAACAAATAACTATTAAATGTTCTATCATATCTGTACTTCAAGTGTTTCTAGAGTAAAATTTAATTCATTATAGTCGCGATTTCCACATATTCTCAGTTTTTTTGCACAGAAATTCATTTACTTAAAACATGAAAATTTTAAATAGAAACAAGAAAAAAGCAAATACCTAATCAGCAAAAGATCTCTATTCATAAGACAAACAAAAATTTTGTTTCAACCGGTATAATTAGTTGCCCAATCAATATTATCTTAGTCGCGGTTTCATATCAAACAATATACCATGAAAGGAGCATCAAACGCTTCAAAATTCAACGTAATTGACGTAAAATATCTTGGTACCATTATTATATTAACAGCCTTGCAATCCATTGTGGAACTGTCATGCGATTCGTCCCAACTATCTATCTGCATTATCATCGCCTCACGATTCAATTTTGCATTTGAATTGCTTATAAGTTGCAGTCTTCCTCTAGTTATTTAACATAAGAATTGGTGCGGTCATGTGAGCTGTGGAACATGTAAATCGCGTTGTACATATCTTTGTATATCATTCTTCTGTACGTGTGTTTGTCACTGAACTCTTTTCTTCGGTGTGTATCGAGTGGGTGATGATGGCGCTGCAATCGGCTTAACGATCCAGGTAGGATAACGTCTTTTAGATACGCTACGGTGTAATACTCTTATCGGTCCACCACTATTCTGTTCTTTGCCAGTTCCTGCACCTCCTTATATGACGATTCGTCATCTATTTTTGCGCGTAGATCGCATTTGTTATTATCACCTGTCGATCTCACCATTCTCTTTTACATTTCACGTACTCGCACTACGCTTTGATGTTAAAAATTACTGTATGGTATTTTATGGAGTTGCACCATATTTTAAAACACAACAAAATTTTCGCAACTATTATATTAAGCACAGAAAAAAGATTAGTTAGAAGAGTATAGATTACAAATGAAAGAATTCATCTAATTTACACCTAATTCATGATGATATTGTTGTAGGATAATAGTAATAGAATAGGATAAATATCGATAATAATATTTGCTTAGATGAGAATAAATAATGAAGACGGAGAAACTTAAAGTAGAGCGTGTGGTTAAACGAGGATTTCTCGTGTAGGTGGAGCCTTGTTAAGTTGACTAATACAAAGCAAAGAAGATGATAATGGACCATTTATTTTTAATTCATTAATTTAAAATACTAAAACGAGAGAAGACATTACTTGCAAATAAAATATATCCATTAAGTTCTACTGCTGAGTGCTGCGTAATGAGAACAGCTAAGTTCTTGTAATTTAATTTAAATTCTGAATGAGAAAATTGTTGAAAATTTATATAATTCGTAGTTAACAAAAATATCATATTTTTAAATATTCGTTTCACATTTAAATGTTTGTTCCATTCAGTAATATATAGATTAGATAGCGTATAAACTTTAGACTAGGTTAGCCTAATGACAATAGCTAGTGATTATATGAAGTTGAATTATAAATGTATGTTTATAAATCCAAATAACAGATCAAAATGTAAGGAAAAACTTTTTTTACATATGTGCAAATACAGGAAAATGGCGATAAAAATAATACGTCAATAAACCACAATTGCAATGGATATACAATACCTCAGTAGGTTATAAAAATAATCAATTGTGACATAGGTATCACATAGGACATTAAAACATCAGTAATTTATATCTACTTTGAACGATATCATTTGATTTTGCTTTTATCGCATTATTTTAAAATTATTGCAGTTTCAATATTAATATCAAAAAATATCTTATGAGTCATCAATTCAGTCACTCTTCGTGTATTTTTTCAGAACGATATATTTCATCAATCCAGAAGAGTAGTAATTTCTCTTTGAGCCTCTTTCATCGGCTTCTGTCTTTGTTAGTGAGCAATCGGAAATTGTGTTCTATTCTTCATTTTTTCCAGGAAATAGGCCAAATTCCAGGAGTGTTAAAAGCTTCACGTAAAGCCATTGTAGATGAGAATTTTCATGGAAAATGTGAGATTTTCTTTTAAGTTTAGTTATATAATAATGTGCGTTCGTTTAAGGTATTTTTATAATTTTTGGTGTGCAATAAAGAGTCTTACTAATATTATAAATGTGAAAGTATGTTTGGATGTGTGTGAAGATGTGTGTGAAGATGTATGTGAAGATGTTTGTTATTCTTTCACGCAAAAACGGCAAAACGGATTTTGATGAAACTTGGCACCCAGGTAGTTCATATACTGGAATAACACATATGATACTTTTTACCCCGGGAAAAGATAAGATCCCTCGGGAACGCGGGTAAAACCGCGGGGCGGAAAACTAGTTGTCTATATTTATGTATCTTAAAAACTCCAATACAAAAATCGTGGTGGCTTGGCTTAATGTTCACCCTAAGGATTAAGGTTAAAATCAGTAGAACTTTAATCTTCGAATTAGGTATTGATAATGGAAAACGTGGTGAAGAAACTGTAGTATTCCATGGTAACCTATAATGCGACACATTGTTAGGAAAGGTTTGTACTGTATTGTTTTTTGTACACACACTGATCAAACTGTGGTTAACGGTGTTGGTTTCACAATTATTTAAATAAGTTTCATTACTATGTTTTACAAGCTTTTATTGTGATACTGTTTGTTTAACCTTTATAAATAAAAATATTACGATTGCACACATTCACGATATATTACCTAATACAATTATCGTTGACCCGAAAGATATTGCGGCTAATGGAGGCGTTATACGATTATTCGTTTTATCGGGCATCGTATCGATGTATCGTTTGCTGTTGTAAGTTGTAACTATTTTAGTAACGCAGTAAGAATAAATGTCGTATATGTAAATAGATCACGATGACATTACACTTGGGTAGAATATTGGAATATGGAAATAGGATAGGAAAATATATGTTTTTATGTTAGAAGTCTGACAAGCAATGACTACCGTCGCCTTTATACTAGCAATACCAGGGGACTATCAAATGCAACTACAGAAACAATAGGTGCTTGGCGACAGATTTAAACTTAAAGGTATAAGGTACCGACCACCGTGTCGTGCCTCACGATGTTTTCTTTACCGAAAGTTAAATCTCAATGTAGGATACAAACCCACGGTATTAAATACTATATCAAAAGTTTCACATACTAATCTTTTTAGACCATACAATGTATAGAAGGTGTATAGTTAGTTCTTGGCTCTTGACCGCTAAGTGTATTGTGATAAGATTCATTTTCATTGTAGTAGGATGAAACAAGACTGATTAGATAGATATAACATTTGGTGTACCTACATCGGATGACGTAAATAGTCACGAGGATTTAATCGCTCCTTTTGACAATCATATGTAACTCAATCACGTCGTATTAGCTGAACGAATTACATTCAAACATGATCATATTTTTGATGAACATCGTTTTAGATAGAGGACAGGATAGAAATGAATCTTATTCACTATAGAGCACGGCATATTTTGCCATGATGTCGGCGTGCAAATTTAAACAAGCAAATAAATAAATTAAACATAGGTTTAACTTCACTAACATCGGATAGCACTTCCACAATACATATAAATAAAGATGTGTAAGAAATTTAGAAACCTATTTAGAATCTATATAGCTATCATATTATAGCTATCCGAAAATTATGAAATTGGGCCTTTAAACAAGTGATCTATTTAAAAAACGTTTATAAATTATAAATTTCATAGATGCCACATTAATTACCTCGTCACCTCTCAATATGTCTAACGACCGCCATGCCACTGTAATTTTTCCTATCTTATCAGCTTATCATACAGTATTTTGTTTGTCGACGAAATTTATACAATTTTTATAATAGTCGTAACATGACGCAATGAGTACGTAATGCTCAAATTCTTTAATGTTGATAGGTACTTTAGTTTTTTACTGCAGTACATTCATAATAGTTATTTTTGGAGATTTGTTTACCATCAAAAGTCTTTTTTATTTTGTTTTTTTTTTTACGTTTAATAAAGCTCTGCTATCCCGTTTTTATAATATCTATAGCTTGTTTTTTCCTTTATAGAAGCACGAGGGTCCCCTAAAACGGCGACGTCTACCACGCAAACTCAAGGGCCCGATTCTTACGTCTTTGACACATAAATATCAGGCATTCGACTTTTCGAAAAATATGTTGGATATTTGTAAAATTTTATACATTTTAAGGAGACGTTTTAGCGGGAACTTGCATTTTCTTTTTATTTTCATTAATATCGTGTATTTTGATTTTTGAATCGTCGTACTTCACTTGTAAATGGAAAAAAAAAATAAGAAGCGTGGATCGGGTTGGGACTTTTCAGGTTGTCCCAAAAAGTTCGTGAAAAGTTTTAGTGAAACGGCCACCAATTTCACTAAAACCTGACCTGAATTTTTTTTTTATGTCACTAGTGACTACGAATCACGCGGGTCACCTGATGGTAAGTGACTACCGTCGCCTATAGACATTAGCAATACCAGGGGGATTGCCAATGTGTTGTACACCTTATTACAATGCCTTAAGGGCAAGGGCTTGACTGAAGTTGACTAAATTTAATGTAAATTTAATATTACGTTACATATAATCATAAAAAAGTATAACACTAACTCATGAATAGGCTGATAGTCTTGTAACTAAAGCCTTTTAAATACATAAAAAAACAGATACCCGAAATCAGGAGCCCACGGTAATGTGAAATTGTCATCTTCATTAAGTTAGGTTAGGTACGTATTTCTATATTTTTAAAACAATTTATTCACATTCATTAACTAAATATAAAGTACTTACTTAAAGCAGCACCATTGTTAAACATGCAATTAACTACAGATACGGCTTTAAATTATCGCTGGAATTTAGGTGTATATTTAGATCTTAGTCTCAGTAATTGGCGATCAACTGGTGCTATATTTTGTCTACACTAATATTCTTAACCGTCTATTCCCGTTCCGAAAAAACCTTCCCTTTGAGTATTATGTCAACGTTATTTTAAAAACCGGCCAAGTGCGAGTCGGACTCGCGCACGAAGGGTTCTGTAAAAAAGGCAAAAAAATCACGTTTGTTGTATGGGAGCCCCCCTTAAATATTTATTTTATTTTATTTTTATTATTAAAGTAAAAATACAACTGAGTATTTTGTGAATATTTCAGGTGCCTACCTGTTGCCATTATTGATATCGAGCAAAAAACGGCAAAAAAATAGCGTTTGTTGTATGGGAGTGGGGCGTCCCCACTCAAATATTTATTTTATTTTGTTTTTAGTATTTGTTGTTATAGCGGCAACAGAAATACATCATTTGTGAAAATTTCAACTGCCTAGCTATCGCGGTTCTTGAGATACAGCCTGGTAACAGACAGACAGACGGACGGACAGACGGACAGACAGCGAAGTCTTAGTAATAGGGTCCCGTTTTTACTTTTTGGGTACGAAACCCTAAAAAAGAGTGGATAATGTAAAAAGACTTTCAAAAATGTACCTAATACTTTATCTTCCAAAAAATAAAATTAAATAAAACCAAGTTGTAGTTATACTTTTTTAGTTGTATCTTTGTCACACACGCAAACAATAAAGTTAAATTCATTCGGAACAAAGTATTCCGTTCAATACACTTTAATAGCAATTCTCGCGAGCAACTTTAGCATCGATATTCTCCATTATTGCTTTCACTATAGAGAAGTTGCTCTTTTGTCAAAAAATATAAGAAATAGGTTAGTTAAGATTTTGCATAAAACTCAGAAATCGGTTTGGAAGCGCGTCTTTTCATATTCTAAAATAAAAGAGAAACTTATTTTAAATTGTTTTGAACAATAGGTACTTACACGACTTCGGCCCGTTGTTTTACCCACATTCCAGAGGGATCTTGTTTTTTCCGCCACAGCTAAACAAATTTGGATGAAACGTCACATTCATCCTTGCATAAAAAGTAAGATAATCTTTTCAATGGAAAATATTTAAGGACCCTTGGAATCACAGATAAAACCGCGGGCGGATCCTAGTAATTTATAAAAAGCAACAATAATAGAAACTTTTAATTACTATGTAAATTCTTGTTAAGTTAATTAATTACCTTTAGTAAAAATAAATTTAGATTTTATCATAATTATGACCTTAAGTCACCTTGAATACAAAAAAATGCCAATTTCCCACAACTAATTAC
This sequence comes from Ochropacha duplaris, assembly GCA_951361185.1. NCBI lineage: Eukaryota > Metazoa > Arthropoda > Insecta > Lepidoptera > Drepanidae > Ochropacha > Ochropacha duplaris. The sequence continues at coordinate 4,509,602 of OX592713.1, read as the reverse complement.
TTTACTCAGTTACTTAACATTACTTTACATTTAAATTTTAAGACTTAAGACATTTTTTTTTAAATATTACCTACAAGCTGTCCCCCGCGGTTAAACCCGCGTTCCCGAGGAGTCTTATGTTTTCCCGGGATAAAAAGTAGCCTTTGTCCTTCGCCAAGGTCCCGTCTAGGTATAGTAAATAGTTCAGCTGATTAGGCGTAAAAAGGTTTTAGACAGTGTTACTTGCGCATTTATAATCTTACTTCCTACAATACTACTTATAAACGTGAATGTTTCACTCAATCACGCAAAAACGGCTTAACGGATTTTGATAAAACTTGGCACACATTCCCGGGATAAAACATCAAGATAGGATCCGTCGAGAAATCTAGTATTATATAAGTATTGATAGATATTTCTGAACCAATGTCTACATTACAAGAGTGATTGGCAATCGAATATTGCTTGTTTTATTGACGCACAGACATAACAATGTCCCATAAAACTATAATGTTTCAGGCGTGAGACGCATAGTTAGTTGTCATAATGTCTGTGCTAACTATTTGTCTGCCACATACAATAAGTGGCTCGTAAAGTAAGACCATTTTATGACACGAAAATATTATATCAAAATGTAATTTGTTTTTATCGGGTTGACTTTATTGCTTTAATAATTACGTTTAACCTTACTCGCCTCTAATTTCTCAGGTTATTTAAAGTTTAATCTACATAGTAACAACACGATAGTATTCACAATTTTCTTTTAAAAGTCAAGGGTATGTCAAAAGTACAAATGAATAAATAAAAAAATATATCCCGGGATATTCATTACACATAACCATCTTATTCTTAACTGAGCAGAGCTTGTGCCTTAGAAACCAGATAAGAGATATACTACTAAAATTTTCAATACATACCTACATACTTCTTGTATATGTTCCATATATGTATTTATTATGTATATATCTGAGTAAGTAGTTATTTTTACATAATGTTTTATTTATTTACTTATTTATCATTTCATCCTGTATTGTCTGAATTTCTTTCCATCCTAAGATAGTCTGGAAAAGATTGCTTCTTGGCGATAAGACCGCCTATTGTGTACTGTGTATATTCTGTTTTTTTTTGTTCACTAATTTTGGTGTACAATAAAATGTTATCTATCTATCTACTCCCAGACATGTTCATGCACACAAAAGTCTGTCCTGGGTGAGAATTGAATCCACGACCTGTGGCTTGGCAAGTAGTTTTTACCAACCAATCCAATCCAACCGACCCGTCAAAAGTAATTATTAGCTTTTGAGGCTGACTGTACCTTGTTTAACAAACTCAATAACCTCCTCCTTTTTTGAAGTCGCATCTTATGTTTGACGCGTGAATGAACAAAAGGCATAAAAAGTCAAAATAGTACGATGACATAGTACTTTTTGAAAATTTTACCTAAATTTAATTTTAAAAAGTTGATATCTCTGGTTTTGTAAATGCTTAAGTACTTATAGTTTACGATCAGGTGGCCAGTATGCTAGCTGGTGTCCTTAGAAGTATATATAAAAAATTAAACATGTTGAAAGTAGGTCTTGTGAACAAAATTAAATTAAGGGTTCCAAAAACATCCATTAATCCAGTCTTCTACAATGCCAAATATTCCCACAAATTGTTAATAATATTGAAATGTAGGTATATTTTTAGAAAGTTGACAAGCTCTTGTTTCAGTAATGAGGGACCGAGTGAAGGGATGTTTAGCTGCCGGCTAAGTAGACCCTACAAGTATGACGTTGGATATAGAAAATTGTTGTAAGTACTTAAGTATTCTTAAAATGGACGCCTCGATTTGTTACTCACTGGTTGTTGTTAAGTATCATTTAGCATGACGAGGTCGTAATTTGCGATTTAAAATATAATAATTAAGTAAATAAATTTTAATGTTACGTAAATAACGTCAAAGTATCTACCTATAGACTATCATTATATCAATACATGGAGAAACCTTGTAACCCTTTTCTACTCTGTTTGTTAACCTTTTTTTTTAATTTAAGTTTTTAGTTGAAAAGCAAAATGACTTATTTTTTTACTGTACCTAATTTCCTTACTCCTCTGTGACCAAATTTTTAAATCTGTGTTGTTTACCAAGGCTTAATAAATAAATTTTTAATACCAAATAATTAAAAACTAAAAAAAAATATTTTTAAAAATAAAAAACAAAAACCGACTTCAAAACTGTAACCTATACCTATGTACAAACATAAACTAAAAAGTAAAGAATAATATTTTAATTTCAAAGCAAGAGCCTTAAAGGACAATCAGCAGAATTATTGATATTTATATATCTATTTAATATTTATAAACAGTTCTTTTTGGAGTCGGTGCCAGCCAAGAAGAAGGACAGTTTTGAACTGGACACGAAGTGTTCATACGAGAAAACGTCTTACGACACCTCTCCTTACGGTAATGTTCCTTAGGTCTGCGCCGTCGCTCCCCTACTTTTCGAAAGTTTGGCAGAATTAAACTGTCATTCTTGGCTTTTGTCGGTTTTTATTATATGTTATCCTAGGCAAAACTAGTTTGTCCTGAAATCGGGTCTGGCCGGTAAAATATAATATATAACTAGCGGGCCCGGCAGACGTCGTCCTGCCCTGAAATTAATCTTGGAACTCGATTCCAGCGCCACCTACCGGGTTCAATTGTATTTTAAAACCATCGAAGAACCCATTGTATACACACAAAATTTCATCCAAATCCAAAAAGTCATGCTCAACGACTCAGTTTGATTCACTAAGGTTTATCAAACGAGATATAAAAAATTTTGTTTTTGTTGATTTGATCAATTTCGATAAAATTTATATGGGACCACCTCTGAAATATAATCTACCAAACAAAAAAAGAATCATCAAAATCTATTCATAATTGGCAGAGTAATCGCGTAACAAACATACAAAAAAAAAAAAAAAAACATACAGTCGAATTGAGAACCTTCTCCTTTTTTGAAGTCGGTTAATAATAAAATATACTAAAGAAGAACTAAAAATCAAAATATAATAAAAACATGCCAACCCTGACCAAGTTGATCTACTGATATCAGCTTCTAACACAGCTTGTAATAATATGTGCATCCGCATGCAGTCTGCGTTCCGTTTATATGGAAATGTTTTCAGCGGAAATCCGTTTCTCGTCGTACGGTAAGTACAAGCGGATTCTACACAACCATAATAATGTAGATGGTCGTGTAATTTTGCCATACCTAATACAAAAGCAGGTCACGGCTATTTATTGATCGGTAAAGTATTTGTTGCACCCGTACACGGCGACGATCCATCTATTTTTCGTGATCTTGAAGTGAATTCACACGAGGCATATTACAATACTATATTTAGAAGGTGATCTATAACTTCAATGATCGTTGAACTCAATAAAATAAATTAAACATTTATAGCAAGGTCTTTGCAATAATACAAAGCAATATAATAATTAAAATTGCGTGAGCCGTCTATATTTAATCAGCTGTTCCTTTTATAATTTTTGTTCTATTGAACAATATGAAATCATAATTCATACAAAAAACACATTACGCGCATTAACTTCAATCGGGATTCGGGGCCTAGACAAAATGCATAACCATTGTACGGGATTGACATCTGAGATCGACACGTCACGTGGTGTTTATCGTGTTTTTTTTATTGTTCGAATTTTGGGATGCCTGTCTTATAAGACAATTCATTAATACTTGAATTTTTATCTCGTATTTTACCACAATCACATTGTATTTCATGATGTGATCAAACGAAACGCAAAATTTTGTATGATTGAAATACAGGAAATAAAATTTTAAAACCTAAATAAATACACGGTACACAGGAATATAAACAGCTCTACAAAACGAAACTTCAAGTGGAAAGTACAAACCGGCCACGGATATAAATCACTTTCAAACTGTGTACTAAAAAAAATAACTGCAGAGAGTTTCTACTCCATTTCCAATACAAGTAGGGTTAGCGAAATTGAATTACGACGAGATACGGACGGACGGACGGCACCTATTTTTGAGTTAAAAAACTACCCTTATGGTAGTGATTTACTAGTCCGTTTTTAAATGCTTTTAGCTACTGCCTTTAGCTTTTAGTATCAACTACTATAGTATATAACCTTTTCTATGTCAAAGGCAGGCAGGTCTACGGTCGCCTATTGACACAGCTATACCAGGATGTTTTTCTTCACCGAAATTTCAAGCTGTGAGGAAATCATAGCGCGGTCCTAGGGTTTGTAGTACCCAACCGGTGGCTACCACCCTTAAGTTGAAAGTCTGTCGCCAAGCACCAATCGGTGTGTTCCGACGGCTGCACTTGAGAGCCAGTTGCCATCTAGGCTTTTTATGCTTACCACTATCAGCCATATCTTCATTTGCCATGGTGAGATTGCGGTCAAACACAAGCTTATCTTAAAGTAAAAAAACAAAGAACTCATTTTAGGATTTGAATGACATCGTCATTACCACTGTGCTATCATCGCCTTGAATATTTACTGAGACGGTGGATTGTACAGGTTGATATTAAAATAGATTGTATATCTTGTGGGGTTGGAAATGCTCATCAATAGCAATATGGGAACAAATATGAAATCATGAATAATAAATCAGACTTATGAAATAGACGATACAAGATATTGAATTTTTGTAAGAAACCCTTTTTTTACAGCTTTTCTGTACATAATAGTGATAATATCATTGAGTTGTTCCTAAAGTGATAGTTGATCAGAGTGATGACAGTATAACGTTTAAGTGGAAGTCTCCTGCAAGTAATACCACCGATTAAAAACCACCCTGTATGATTGATTTCGTTATATGTATATAACAATAAAATCTAAAAGCATGTTAATTAAAACGCGATAATTGTTATGAATACTTATATTGAAAATAAAGATCAAATAGAAACAACGTTAAGTGCCAATAAAAACTCTTATCTTCGAGTACTTTACACAATGTCTGGCTAGTCTTTGTAACTTAGGAGGAGTTCCAAATGGAAACTTTTAAAACGTATCTCTGAAAACAACTTTCTTATATAGAGTGGCATAGCTTTGTTGTATTTGTTCATATATTATTCCAGGCTAGAGTTCAGAGATGGCCCCTACAATTTTGTTTAATTTTGAAAATCTATCTCACTAGAATATCAAATAGGTACGCTGCGAATTGGGAATAAGATGAAAATAAAATAGAATCTGTGTTTGAAATAAAATCACTAAATATTTATTTCTTGCTTTATATATTGACATCCTTTAAATTGAATTGAAAAAAAGCTCCTATGAGTGAAAAAATATTACAACCATATCGCTTTTATAAAATTTAAGTTACGTAATTTTCGTGCGTGAATACAACTTTTTCAATTTTCAGATAAAAGGCAAACTGCCTAAGCATTACAATATCTATTTTTCATAAAAGATTCTTCATTTGAAATCAAATACAAAATGACGATCCTTTGTTGGGCCTATATATATATTTCCCGCATTTTTCGCCCGCCCATTGTGTTCTTACAATGTAAAATCAAACAATTCCTAATAATAATCAAAAGAATGAAGAACCAGACAATGATAAATAAAATCTATATGAGATAAATTTATTGAGTGGTAATTACAAAACTGGTACCTATTTAATTTTACTTGTAATAGGTAGTGGCAGTTAAATAACCATTTGTAATGATTTTTTCACAATTCAAATACTGACAGACGGAATGGGGGCACCTCCACCACCAAATTTTAAAAAAATAACATTTTTTTTGTATCGCTTATATTCCTTATTATGGCCAATGATATATTAAACGGAATCATTCGGTGCGCTTCGTCTGTTTCGCGCCTTAGTCTTAGTAGAGCGATCCCTTCATTTCTACCTTACTAGTCATAGCGTAGCAAAACTTTTCACTCTTCCAAAAGATCCAAGACTGAATACGTCAGCATTAAATAATAATATGAATTTATCTCAAGTAAAGTTTCGGGGACTTTTTCACCCTTTACGCGTCGCCATAAATTTATATTAGAAGCAATTACAGTATTCGGAAGCAAGGGCTTAATCTCGATAAAAGCGCCGCCACGCCGTCGGCGTCGGCGAAAGGTCTCGAAAAACGAACACTGATAAAGATTATTTTAATCTTAACGGTGATTCCGCCAATATTTGATATCAAATTTCTAATTGTGATTTAAATTAAAGGTATTTGATGTAGGTACAACGTATTTTGTTAAATGTCGGGCCATATTAGCAACCATCTGAATTGAATTCAACATTTCGTTTTGTGTTGAATAGCACTTTTTTGGCACATTAACATTTTTTGATTCAATTCAAATTAAGTATTTTTGGTTCTTGGTTATAATTAAAAATTATGATCAAATACCAAATGACAGATGGAGCAAATAAAAATAGCACTAAAAGCATCTCACGCTTTATTCTAAAACATACACCGGTTCTCTTGAATGAAGCTATTCAAAATTTTATAATGCAAAATATAACATACAAGTACTTGACACCAATGATATTAATCAGTCTCTAATTAAATGTTTCTAATCATGTCAAACAAAAAATTTACCGTTGAACTATATTTTTGTCTTGTTGTAATTTAATTTATTTTCATTCGGCGTTGTACTTATTTTTAATGTTGTGAAACATCTTTGACCCCGGACGTTGTTTTTATTGCTTGTGTCTACTTGACGCCACGGTCAACGTGGTCATAGGCAGAGTACCTACTTAGCTGCCGTTTGACTAAATTTATTACGTAATCATAATTTTACCGACTGTGATTCATGCTCAAACATGAGGTACCTATCTACCTAAAGTTGTCCGGAGTTGAAATAAGAAGATATTGATAATGTAGATACTAATTACATAAATATTATATAAATAATAATATTATGAAATGTTCATAAGTAGAATGATCACGTAAATTATATGAATGCCAAAGATAAATCGAAATTAAGCACAGGTCGGCCATCGCCACCGTACTCTTTATTATTAATATTCACTATTCGTGAAACAGTTGAATCATATCTTCCACAAAAAGTCAAATTACTACAGTAAAAGTTGTATATATGTATACATACAATAAAATTTATTTATTTTAAAATATCGAATTAATACATTATTTTAAGCATTTATTTTTTTGTAACGTTAACTCTATAACCTATCGGTGAACAATTAAATAAATTTTAAACTAGATAATTATGTATTTTAAAATTACCTCGACACATAACTTTTTTTAATTTATGCAATATTTTTGCTCATTCAAGTAAACTTCAACCATAATGAGTATAACAAATACTTTAGTATGGTAAAAGTAATCGCATTTTTTTTGTAATTTATAAAAAAAATATTTATATGTTATTTTACAGTAGCCATTAAGTACTTATATTTAGTTTAGTTAGGTAACCAGCTCTACTTTTATCAATAATCAAACGTTAGAAAAACAACTGCTAATTACTATTGATTCTTACATATTACTACGAACAAACCATGGACAACAATTTAAAACAATCATACACTAATCGACTATTCATCCTTGAATCGATTTGTTTGTTACAACGTCTATTTTTAAATACACAATCATTACACAATGAAGTTATCCTAATTTCCGTAAACCTTGTAGAAATACTGTCGCAAAAGGTCATAGGTTCGATTCCCACCCAGAACGGACATTTGTGTTTATTAACATGTCTGTTTGTCCTGAGTCTGGTTATAATTTATCGATTTGAATATTCAAGCTCTGCTTAGTTTGGGATCCAAACTCCTAGCCTGTCCTTCGCCGTTTCACCCGCCGTTCCCGTGGGATCTTATTTTTTCCGGGAGCCTATATTACTCAGAGATAGTGTAGCTTTCTAATGGTGAAAGAATTTTTGAAATCGGTCTAGTAGTTTTTATGTTTATTCGTAACATACAAAATTACAAATCTTTTCTCTTTATAATATTTTAAAATGAAAATGAAGATATTACATTTATTCAAATAGGCCTTTCAAAGCACTTATGAATAGTCTAAACTGTAACGAACGGTTTGGAAGGTTTTTTTTTAAACATAATACAGTAATTTTCTTTTTAAAGCTAAATACATTTAAAATTATTCATTTAAACGTACATCAACTAACCTTTACTATTAGTATACTTGAATCGATTTACGGATACGATACAATTTTAATGAGCTTGTCAACTCGACTGACCTAAATTATTTTTAGTCGTTTTGTAATGTGGAATCGCCTAGTTGATGTAGATTGGTAATTTAGTTTGAATAAATCATGTCAAAACGATACTATTTTCAAACGATAATATTTTTGGTAAATCTCTTTAATTAATCATTATATTATATTTCATATAGTTTGTTATATATTTTTATCTCGTATTCACGGTAGATTATTATTTTCAAAATCTCTGTAAATTACTTGGTATAATTTTTGATGGATTAGAAACTAAAGCAACTATAAACTAGCGTTTCCCAGATACAAATATAATTATTTCATGGAAATGCTTCGCTTACAATAGGTATGATATTTTTGGGTGTTATTCGGATAATATTTCGATAGGTAAATATAAAAATACACATTCCCTGTTTGAATATAAAGGCCCGCATCAGCGTTGTCGGTACCAAATAAACCGGCGAAATAAAAAGTCCGACTGCCACCGAATGGTTAATAATTACAACAAAAACCAGTCGATTTTTCAGTATTTTTTGGTTCAATTCGATCTTGTTTGTTAGACGTCGCGTCGGCAAATGAAAACCAGTCATTAGGCTTCTTTTAATTGGGTTGTGATCAATATTGCCGGTTCGTTTTTTAGTATCTCGGCTATGTTTCAAAGCTTCTACCTATTCTATTTAATATAGCTCCGCTCCGCGGTTTCGCCCTAATTAAAATAAAATACATATAGCCCATGTTACTCACTGATAATGTAGCTTTCTATAGGTTTTAGAAACATACAAAAGTCAAATATTTTCACTATATAATATTGAGCATTTTAATACAACCTCAAGAATTTAAGGCGTGTATTAGAGTCTGACTATTTATAAGTGCCTGTGAAGGCCTATTTGGATGAATAAACATTAATTAATTTCAATTGTCAAGTTACATTAAAGCAAGGGCCCTTATATGAACATTTATGGTTTATTTTACAAAGTAACATTGAGTAGTACCTAAATATATAAATTTATCTTTCCATTAAAATATACATTTACTGAAGGGTTTTTCAAATTGAACCCCTGAAAGGATAAATAGGGGATCGCGGGTGAAACCTAGTTAATATAAATAGCTATTTTTATTTGTACTAAAATATACAGAGTCCCTTCGCGCATTCGCGCTAAGGCGATGATAGCTCAGTGGTAAGTGACGTCGAATACCGCGGCGAAAGTCGTAGGTTCGAATCCTACAATGAGCTTGAGCTTTCGGTGAAGGAAAACATCGTGAGGAAACCATAGCACGGTGGTAGGGTACTTTGTAGTACCCGACTGGCTGGCTACCAACCTCAAGTTGAAAATCTGTCGCCAAACACCTATAGGTGTGTTCCGACAGCTGCACTTGAGTGCCAGTTCCCATCTAGGCTTTGTGTGCTTACCATCTTCGGCCACATCATCACTTACCATGGTGAGATTTTGGTCAAACACAAGCCTATAGAATAATAAAAAATAAAAAAAGGATACTCGTATTATCCAAATATTACTTATCTGTATATATATATGTATATCAATTTACGTCGCGAGACTTTTAAAAGTACTATAAATAGGTAGTTTATAGTAGAATAAGCATAAAGCTGAGAGATGACGTCAATGGCGGCATTTACGTTTATGTTCCTAAAACCTCCAGCTTTTCCTAAAAAACAGAAAACGAGATGTGATTCCATTACACAACCAAAAGTAATGTGGCTTCATTAAAATGAAACATTTGGTATGGCATTAAACCGTTTTTTTGGCGTAAAAACCGTTTCAACACATAAAACGTTATTGCGATACGTCCCTAATATAACACGGACTGTCATAATAACACCACTCTCTCCCATTCATGCTCGGCCCTTCAGCACCCGCATTCAAATCAGTGGAAACCTTTGAAATGCCACGTATTGTATAGGCGTACGGAAAAATAATATTTTAGGGTTATTTTTTTGACAGAGATTTTTAAAAGGCTCGCCATATTTTTGTTTTGTAGCCTTGTTTATAAGCGGTGAATATACTTTTAAATTTTAATAATCTCGCCATTATAAGAGGCATTGATAAGTACACAAAGCCTGGAAGAAAACTACCTATCTCTTAAGTAAAGCTACCCGAATATATTGATAGGAGTTTGGGGATAAGAAAGAAAAGAAGAAAAATAAATTTATTTTGGATTCACACACACAAATGGCACAAAATAAAAAAAATTGATGCACATTATCCAAAACAGTTGTGTGAGGCCAAAAAAGGCAACCATCTCAGCATATTATATTGACACCCTTGTTTTGAGTATGCAGAACCGCTGCAGATGTATCAGGGGAGTCTGAGGTGGGTCCACGGATTGGTTCACCTTGGTTTCTAGCTGTACGCATCTAGTCTGGTCCACAAATCTGATGAAATATGTCTCTCCATCGCTTTTTTGCCTTCCTTTCTTTCTCTTCCCATACCTTGGAATCCATTCTGCCACTTTCATTGTCCATCTTGTATTATCCATCCTACAAATGTGACCAGCCCATTTCCATTTAAATAGTCTTATTTTTGTGTTATATCTGGTAGCTTTGTACTCATCCTTATTTTCATATTACTTACTTTGTCTGTTTTTTTTAATACATAACATGCTTCTCTCCATTTTTCTTTGACATATTATAGCTAGTTTTTCTTCGTCTTTTTTCGCAAAGACCAAGTTTGACAACTATACGTTATAGACTTATCTGATATTAATTAATTATTAAAATCATAATTATTCTTCTTCTTCCTGACCTTATCCCACGCTAGGTGTAGTCAGCCCAACATGTTTTCCTCTTCCACTCCGCCCTATCACTAGTCGTCTCAGTAGGTACTCACACCTTTCATACGCATATAATTCTTCACGCACTCCATCCATACTTCTTCGGCCTTCCTCTTCCTCTATATCCATCCATACCTAATCATGCTCAATACTCTTTTAGTTACATCTATATCTATACCTCTATACAAATTTTATAAAGAGGTAAAGTTTGTGAGGTTGTAGGGGGTAATCTCTGGATGTACTGAACCGATTTTGAAAATTATTTTACCAATAGAAAGCTACGTTATTTGTAAGTATCATAGGCTATATTTATCCCGGGAAAAGATAAGATCCCACGGGAACGCGGGTGAAACCGCGGGGGACAGCTAGTGTCGCATATAAGAACATCGATGTATCTTTAACACGCTTTTTTTTTACTACAAGATAAGACTACGACGGCTAATGGCTAATATAATTATCATGTAGCCTATATACATGATATATTGTTAGATAATGTGTTTGTCACCAAGTACCACTAATAGGAGAATAATCATAAATAAAACACATTGCGATTTTGATGTGTTAGTAATAAAATTATTTACTACTTTCTGGCGGATGGCCAAGTTTTATATGATCAAGAAGCCGTTAAGTCACTGCCAAGTCTTGACATAATATTCATCATTATTTAAAGTTCTAAGTTCCATATAGACACCAGTGCCAAGTATCTAATATATAAGACTGATGTATACTACGAACTCAACAATCTTTTTTATCTAAATATTTATGAATTTAGATATTTTTGGCAATAGTTGTTGTATGATAATTTAGGTATAATGATCAATTCTTCGTTTCCATAGCTCATGCCTTATTCGATAGACATGTAAAAATGAATGATGGGTAAAATGTTCGGCCATACGACGTACCTATGTGATTGATGGACCCATAGATATTTAGAATAGGACTGGGGAAACAAATATTTAAGCCGCAAAAATTAAATTTATTAGTTCCAAAGTTTAACAAATAATCTTTATTGTCCGTCTGTATATCACAGCTTATTTACTTGTAAACTATTAAGCTGATTCGCTCAAACTGGGCACTTAAATAATTAATTAACCACTACAAAGTCATGAACATGATGGTAACTGATTTTTTATTTAGAACCCTTTAGGATACATACGTTAATGCACTAATTGATTATCTTGAAAAATCACTGTCAGGTTCTTGCAAAAGAATTTCAATCATCAGCCGAAAGACGTCCCCTGCAGGACACAGGCCTCCCCCAAAGTTTTCCACATCGACCGATCCTGATCCTGTATTTCAATATCATTTACTAACGAAATTTGAAGGAATAAGTGGCGTGAGTTTTGTGTCTCCATTGTACCTCTATAGCTAATTAATAAACGACAGAATTAACAATTATACCCATTTAAAAAACATCGTAAAATAATCTATGAAATATTATTAAAGAGAATATCAAAAGGTACGTATACTTTCATAGAACACATAAGCTGCGCGTACACTAGCCACCGCAAGCCGCAACGCACGCACGGCACGCAACGGATTTTGATTTGCTTTGTATGAATTCGTATAGAACTGCGTCCACATACCACCGGCAATTACGTTCAATCCGATGGATTCCGTGCGTTGCGGCACTTGCGGCTGGCACGGGCTGGTGAACGCGCAGATTTAAGAAACCCGTACATAGATATAGTTTATACACCGAAATCTCTCCCTACCTTATACATACATATACATAATTAATTTATTTCAGTAATAATAATAATAATAATAATAATATAATTCGTTTATTCAAGTGACTATGACTCATATTTGTTAGTAAACTTATAATCTAAGTGTTAGTTATTAATATACCTAATTAAATCTACAACTAAGTGTCGCCCTTAATATGCAGGTGACAACACCTATGTATGTACGGGCAGTCTAGTCTGTCCGCTATCATTGCCAGGACGGTGTTAGCGCTGGCCCGCACCCTGCGTACTAGAGACGCGCATCGTTTACGCATAGTTGCATAGAAGCAATCGGTGCGTGCCTCCGCAAACATACCAGAAGCACTACAGTAGCGAGGCAGCCCCAACACCACCCTAAACGCATTATTGTACTGGACGCGGAGGGCACTGTACGATTTCTGAGTGTAGTCAGCCCACAGGCTGCACGTATAGAATGAAGTACAATATGCTCTGAATAACGTCACTTTCGCGTCCTTGGAGCATCGTACGAACCTGCGCGCTATCATATTTGCTCTCACCGACAAAGCCCTCCGCTCCCGCTCTATATCCGCATTGTCCTTGAGGTTGGTTTGGAGTATGTGGCCTAAGTATTTAAATTGTTCCACTCTGGTCACAGGAACACCGTACAGCCGAATACTGGGAACACTTATAGGTGATATTTTACCAGCCTCAAAAACCATGTACTTACTTTTAGTTACATTGTATTTTAATCCATGGCTCAAAGCATAATTCTCACATGTTGATAAAAGCTTTCTAAGACCGCAAACCGAGGCACTCATCAGCACCATGTCATCCGCGTAACTTAAATTATTGACACAGACGTCGTCGATATGACAGCCGACATGCTGACTGCTGAGTGCCACGACCAGTGCGTTCACATATAAGTTGAAAAGTGCGGGAGAGGTCAACCCCCCCTGCCTCACCCCACACTCCAACCGGTATGGCTCGGATAGAGCTCCCGCCCACCTGACGCAGTTGACCTGGTGTCCATACCAGTACTTAAAGATGCTAATAAGTTCACATGGTAAGTTAATGCCCTCGAGCTTTTCCCACAGAATGTCGTAGGACACCAAGTCGAAAGCTTTGGACAGATCAAGGAAACAGGCATAAACTGGAGTCCTTCTAGTTGTATAGTATCTGACAGTGTGCTTGAGGCACAGTATAGCACTTTCAGTAGAGAGTAAGGGTCGAAAACCAAACTGATTGTCATGCAACACGAGGTACTTGTCCAACTGTGACTCAAGCAGCGCGTCAAACACCTTAGCAATTACCGTCGCGAGAGAGATAGGTCTGTAGTTACTCCTGTCGGTCAAGTCACCCGTTTTGTTTTTAACTACAGGCACTATAATAGTTTTCATTAACTCAGGAGGCAAGTACGAATGACTCACGCACAGCGAAAAGAACATAGCCAAGACTCTTGATATGTGTGGCCCAGCAAACTGAAGATGCTGACTGATAATAGCTTTGATATTATTTTGTTTCTAATTTAATATGTCGCATAAAAATCTATAAAATACAAAAAATTAAAAATATCTTTACTAGTATTTTTAATCGTCACAGTCATGTTTGTATGATATTTTTTTAGTCTAAAGCATGGTTCGGATGGTTGCTTTTGCTGAGAAGAGCCGGCATACCTTTATACCTACGAATAGCTACTCAATATAATTTTAATAATATATCTCACGACATGAGATAGGGCACAGGTGTATTCTTATCATTATCAGGTTTTTTGACACAACAAAGCCGTTCGACCAAACATAGATAAAAGGATGAATAATGATTAAATTGGCTCTTTATTTTTACCTATGCAAGGTACCTACACCATCTTTGTAAAAATGCATTAATTTATTATAGAATACTAGCTGTCCTCCGCGGTTTCACCTGCGTTTCCGTGGGATCTTATCTTTTCCCGGGATTAAAAGTAGCCTATGTGCTATTCCAGACTATAATCTATCTCTGTACCAAATTTCATTCAGATTCATTCAGCCGTTCTGGCAAGTAACAAACATCCATCCATCCAAACGTTCACATTTATAATATTAGTGGGATTGCTTTTAGTATTTTTTCTAAAATGTACATTTAAGAAAATATACTACATATTTATTGAAGAAACGATTTTATTCTTTGTGTTATTAAATTTTATTAAAATGTTAGAACAATATTATGATTGTTTTATGTAAACTGATAATTTATTATTATATTTATTGGTAAGATAATTAAGTAACTTAAGTGAAAGTACCTTAATTAATAAATTAAAGTTAAAATAAAACTAAACTAAACTAATTATAAATAAAAAAAAAACCCAAATCGCTGCCCGATGGAAGCGTCCCAAGAAGGCTGGCAGCATTGCCGCGCTGAATGGCAATGCCTATTCTTTGGGCAAAGTATTTGCCAGTCTATATATGTAAACTAAGTTGGATTAAGTGAAATCTCAGTTAAAGTAAACACATAAATGGAAACAAACATTGGATATTTTTTGTTTGTTGTGTTTATAATTATAAAGTTTAAGTGGATCATGACATTTTAATTAAATAGCCCTTTTCAGTACACTGAGGTCAGACCTCACTTTTGTCTCGCCACAATTCCTGGCCTTTTGACCTTTCTAAACCGCCTCTGTTATAGATTTTGCGCAATTTCCTTTATTTTACCTGACAAAAGCGTACCTGAAAATCGTAACTCACTAACCTTTTTGAGTTTATAAAAACAAAACTGGTTAAAATACATTTGCGCACATACGACGCACAAATCTCCAACAATATTGTTTAGTTTGTTTTGTACTTTATTATTTTTTTTCTTTTTGTTGCTATGTATTTGGTCTGCGTCGAATGGTGCGCATTAATAAAATAATTTTCTTTCTTCTTTCTTTCTTTCTTTACTTACTAAAATTGCATGACAATACAGATCTATGGACTGATTATTTCGATAATTTAATGGCAAATCTACTAGCTTGAGAAATTGAATTTTCAAAATTCCTTTCTTAGCGTATTGTGAGTTTGTGAGATTGTATGGAGTAATCTTTGGATCTAATGGACCGATTTTGAAAATTCTTTTACCAATAGAAAGCCATGTTATTTGTGACTTGTGAGTGTTATAGGCTATAATTTTATCCGGAGAATAGATAAGATCCCACGGGAACGCGGGTGAAACCGCGGGGGACAACTAGTAAGGAATAACTTTAGGCCATTTCTATCTTGGAAAAGATAAGATCCTCGTGTAAAACCTCGGGGGACAGCTTGTATTAATTATGTTTACAATTTTTAATAACCTGGTTACTACAAGTACTTATATAAGACTAGTGTTGTATGATTTCGTAAAAATCTAGATGCAGACTTTGACCTTCGATTTAGTTAAAATAGAATTTCTAGATCTTGGCAATGGCTTGCACTTTTTCTAGATATTTAATTTCAAAAATAGCGTTACATACATCTGGGACAGGCAATCTTGACATAATGATCATTTAGACTTGTAGCAATGTCAACGTGTAAAAAGTTACGTTTTAAAGTACTATTTATTCATTGTCTACTAATACAAAAACACCGTGTGAAAAGCTTTATTTAATTTTGAATTTATAAGCAATTGAAATTGTATTTGTTGTTTTTTTGGTGTGCTTTATAATTATCTTATGTTACTTATTTTGAATCTTAATTATTATGTTTTGCTAAAAACCAGTCCGAGCAGGTAAAATATTTTATTTAAATAATATACAATTTACTACCGACAAAAATAACTACATAATCGTATTAGTCAATTACTTGAAATAACTTTTTTAGCAATTTTCTGTGCTGTTATCAATTATCAAAGCTTGGTTACGTTTTATATAGTAGGTAAGTACCTAGTTTATTTTATGCCTAGTGGCAAACAAGCTTACGGCCCACCTGATGGTAAGCGGTTACCGTAGCCTATGGACGCTTGCAACACCAGGGGCGTCACGAGCGCGTTGCCGACTTTAAACTCATCTTTTGAAGAACGCCATACGTACCTACCTGCTTTTAGGGTTCCGTATCCAAAGGGTAAAAACGGAAACCCTATTACTAAGACTAAGTAACTCTACTGTCCGTCTGTCTGTCACCAGGTGGTTTCTCATGTCATGAACCGTCATAGCTAGACAGACAATTTTCACAGATGATGTATTTCTGTTGCCGCTATAACAACAAGTGAAGGCAGACTAAAATCATTTAAAAAAATGAGATAATTTGTACGGAACCCTCGGTGCGTGAGTCCGACTCGAACATGACCGGTTTTTATATTTCAATTGTGTAACTTATAAATTTGCATCGGGGATAAACTCCTCCAAATCAATCTCTGTGTAACGATACATTTTATAACAGTAGGTACATTACTAGTCATCTCAAATACCCATAGGTACGTGTTCCCATAAAATATGTAGGTTAATTTATTTGAGGCCCTCGTGGACGTGCCCGATGAAAAACGATGATTTATTGCAGCCGTATTACGTAAATTAAACGTAATTGGAATGGTATCGCATATAAAATATGGATTATTTGAAGGTATTTGACACAGTGTAACTTAATTAATTTTATTAGTTATTTATAGTGCTAAAGTATAAAAGGCTTCATAAAACCTTTAGGATTTATGTGGACCACGTCTCACCACATTATTCTTTATAATATGTATTGAGTATAATAAGTCCGAGAGATTATTTAGACATTAATAAAATTAATACTAAGTATTATAACTGCATATTATTTTAAGTATAAAAACAATATTGTAGACTAAACCCTTAGTTTTTATGGATACGAGTTCTATTCTATGACAGACGTTATATGGGATCAACTCCATATCGATTAACAAAAGCTTTGTTTACAACCCTAACAAATTATAATTCGCTCAAAACCGACTGACAAAGGGAATAGTTTGGGTAATCCCACTTAGTCAAATTGCATTGTTTGTGGGACAAAATCGATTTAGCTCATATAATCGAGAAGCAAGCGATCGAGTTGGTATAATAAATTTATTGGAATTCAGGGGCGGCATTGCGGTCCATTAGAAGTTAAACCTTGATGAACGCCTCGGTTTACAAATCGGTGAATACAATGGCGCTTATTTGAAGAAAACTTCATAGTTTTTTACAGTAAGTGATTTATTTAAGCCGGTTGGCGATGTTGAGACACTGCCTGTCATAGGTCGTGGGTTCGATTCCCATCCGGGACATACACGTTTGTCCTGAATCCTGAAGTAATTTATGTATTCGAGTATATATTTGTAAATATTATGTATATTTGAGAATATTCTATAGTATTAAGTTTCCACAAGCTCTGCTTGTTTAGGAATCAGAATAAATATTCCAGGTTTTTTATTGATTTAGACATCTGCCGCATTGTACGAAATGTAAAAGTGTAAGTTTATCCTACGTGTCAAATACCTACAGTTAATGTGTATCAGTTTATCCTCTTACATTACTAAGATATTCATTTTCTACCAGCTAATTGATTTAATAATATATATTGTTTACAACTGCTAACTACATTGTACATTATATTAAAAAATATCGCCCATCTATTATATTAATAAATTTAAAATAGACGTTTACGTCTAGAGCATTACAATCGCTTTTTGAACAGACTTATCTAGACACGCGGGAGCGTGTCAAGCCGAGTTCAAGAAAAACAGAACTGGCGAGCCGCAGCGTGTGTAATATTACACGAACCATTTGGAGCCACTTTTGACCCCCTCATAAATCAAAAACTATTTTACATAAACGTATCAAATTTGGCTCATATATTGAGACTTGCGAGATACATATGTGTTCTAAATTTCATAAGCTTATCTCAAACGTTTATTTAGATATTAATGTCCAAAATTCCTCATTTTTATCATTGACTGACCTATAGACCAAAACTCTAACCCAGTTCCAGATGACCTAGAGAGTTAAAATTTGGTATGCAGATAGGTAATTAGATGAATACAAAGGAATAAATAAAAAACTGGCAATTTTTAAATAATTAGATTCTATTATGAACGCTTAACATAAATACCTAATATTACTTAGGGTACCTACGTTATTAACTGGGATTAATTATTATTTTTATATTTAGCGCACATCAATAGTGTAAAATCATTACCTACTCATAAATAATGATAAAATAATAGGCATTTAGATTTTCGGTATATACACGACGCGCGCGCGCCGAGTGACGCCAGAGCGGCGCGGGCGGGGTGGGTGGGGCCCTGTGACAACCGAATCGAACCGTTGACGCAAACGTGGCCGAGCGAGCGGCAGCCACGCTCCTAAGCGCGAGCGCCGTCTTGCTGTCCGGTTGTCTCTCGATATCTGACCTATAAGGTTGCGATTTATGCTGCGAAATTGCTAAGTTTTCTTAAGGTAAACTTATAATTTGTAGTAATATTATTATTACAATTTCTTTAATAAGTAGGTACGTACGTATAGTATTATAGTATAGGCAATAGTTTAAATAAATAATAATTTTATAGTTATAAGTAGGTAGGTATATATACTTATTATTATTATAAAAAAGGAGAGCCAAGTTCAATACAAAAATTATTCTCTGCTGTGGGCTTGGCAATGCAATTGTTTTATATTTATAAAGTCTACTTTTAGTTTTGAATTTGTCCTTTTAAAAGGACCCACGGCGTTACGAGGAAACGTACTTACCTACAAAAAGTAATGATATCCCACCAAAAACATAAATGTAAAAAAGGAGAGCCAAGTTCAATACAAAAATTATTCTCTGCTGTGGGCTTCGCCGCAAAAAGAATGGAGATCTGAGATTGAGTGCCAAGTTCTATGTAAAATCCAAATATGTAGTCTAAGGGCTGACTTGGCTGGTATTCCCATACAAATTATTATTAAGTACCTACTTTTACACAGTCATGGAAGAGCCTTATGTTCGATGGGTAGTTTCTACCAGCAAGCCAAATTTTCGGAATATTAAAATAAGAACCGAAAGGTAACAGGTTTAGAACATGCGAAGGCTATATAATTCGTATGAGAAAACCAGCCAAGTCAGCCCTTAGACTACATATTTGGATTTTGCATAGAACTTGGCACTCAATCTCAGATCTCCATTCTTTTTGCCGCGAAGCCCACAGCAGTGAATAATTTTTGTATTGAACTTGGCTCTCCTTTTTTACATTTATGTTTTTGGTGGGATTAGAATTGTTTCTGTGGCAGCAACGTATGAGTGCTCAAAATAAATACGAGTGGAAAGAAAATATGCGATGTTTTTGTATTTTTAATTGTTAGTTTATTTTGAAATGGAAATGGTGAGTTTATACTCGAGAAATAGATAAATAATTAGAATCAAAGTAACAGAGGCATGTTCGAAATGTAAGTACCTATCTTTCATAATAATTATGTTGAACGAAATTGCTGATAGTTGTGTAACATTCAAAGATCTGAGAAAAATATGAGGAGAACACCAACACACACATTTACTCAATAAACACACAGATAATCTAAAAGTGAAATACCTACCACTCACGAAATCTCAGAAAGTATAAATGCTACAAATTTTAGATAGGGAGGAGAGTATATATCCGCTAAGAAAGACTTTTTGAAAATTCAACCCCCTTAACTATAGTTTATAGGCTGTGCATAAACGAAGCGGTTTATTTTGTTTGGCCGTAAATATTA
The DNA here is from genome assembly GCA_951361185.1 of Ochropacha duplaris. NCBI lineage: Eukaryota > Metazoa > Arthropoda > Insecta > Lepidoptera > Drepanidae > Ochropacha > Ochropacha duplaris. The sequence continues at coordinate 4,489,337 of OX592713.1, read as the reverse complement.
TTGTATTTAAATTCGGGACAAAGAGAACAAAATGGATAGCTTATACCTAACGATATTAATAAATTCGTCTTTACCACCAAATCTTTCATGGATTTTTTAGACGTCTGAAATTACTTTTGTTTTATCAACGACGTTTCATTGTTCCCAATTTAACCTTTCACAATCGTCAAATTTAAATCTTATAACGTTGGAATTAGAATTGGTAATTGTTAAGCTTCTGGGATTGCTATCTTTAGATGTAAAGCCCAATGTCTTGATGGAAACTTCTAGTAACAATTGAAGATGAGACGTTATCTTGAAATGCTTCTAACATTTCGTTTGATGCCGACATCGGTCGAAGTGAAATGTCTATCTCTGTCAGCTTACATTCAATTATAGACTCTATAGATTACTTTTGCTTCGCATATAATGTTGATTTAATGAAATTAACCTTTCAAAAAAAAATATTTGTAAATATTTCTTTCTTTTTAACCTTTTGTTTCTTTGTCTAAAATTATTTCTGTAGGTACAGTTTTTTTCACGTACCTATACAAATATGATGAAATTGGCATTATGTAGGTATTGTTATCTATCCTTATCTACCCTCTTCCGTTCTGCCGCGGCGCGTTTATCTGCAGATATGGCAATAACATAACAACTCGATCGCGGCTACCGATTGTTCATTAATCTGATAACAAACGGTAGGGACTTATTAATATAGGTAATTTGATATAGGAACAGCAATACGCCTGTCTGTAATATTCCTTAATATTTATATTACTTACAAAAAAAATATAATTTGAATCGCGATTCCTAGAATTCTATATTTATTTCGATGTAGTTATGGGATGACCGTCCCATCCGCGATTTGCTAACAATTTGCAAATTTTTATTCTCGAAATTTACTTGATTCCAACAAAAACAAAATCTCATCACGATAGTTCTCAGGTCAGGAGCATGTTGAAATCGGGACATCTGATGTCACTAATTAACGAAAACGTGTCCCCAATCTCTTGGGATCTATTAAGCTCAGTACATTATTCAGGAAGGTAGACGCCACCTCGAAGTTTGAGACCCTTTCAACCTCTGGTCATAGTAGATAACCCTCTCGTATGTCACCAGATGACATTTATATTAATACGGGCCGAATACGAGACGACCCCGGGACAAATTGGTATGAAATTACATCTCGTCCATTTTGTTTAATAAATATTTAAGGCGATGATAGCTCAGTGGTAAGTGACGTCGAATACCGCGTCGAAGGTCGTGGGTTCGAATCCTACAATGAGCTTTCGGTGAAGGAAAACATCGTGAGGAAACCATAGCACGGTGGTAGGGTACTTTCTAGAACCCGACTGGCTGGCAACCACCCTCAAGTTGAAAATCTGTCGCCAAGCACCTATCGGTGTGTTTCGACAGCTGCACTAGAGAGCCAGTTCCCATCTAGGCTTTGTGTGCTTACCACCTTCGGCCACATCATCACTTATCATGGTGAGATTGTGGTCAAACACAAGCTTATCCAGAATAAAATAAATAAATATATATCTTACGACATTGGTTTAACATGTACCCATTCTGTGAAGATTTTGCGTAATGGAGGAAAGAAAATTGACTGTGCGATTGGTAATTCATTTAAAGCGATGTTAGCTTAGTGGTAGTACCGTCGAATGCCATAGAATGCCATTTTAATTTGAGATCCAGTAAAATGATATGACTGTCGCGGTTTGATAGATAATTGGGGCTCGTCCCGCGGCGCGGCGAGGTTTTACCTAAGTATAGGGTAAGGGTTTACGGGATTACTTCATCACAGATATTTAATTTGTTCAAACCATTGATATCTGATAACTAAAGATAAACAATCCCATGCAAAAGTTCTCACAAAACTGTCTCATATTGTGTTGGGTAATACTAGGTTTTTTTTAAGTTGTATTCACAAAGCTGTGTACAAAAGGCAATAAAATTTTACGACTGATACCTACCTGCTAGCCAAAGTATATCTTAAACGAGCACTGATAGTCGGAGCGTTGGAATGCTACTAGATTAAAAGCGGTACCTAACCCAAATGTTCGAGTGGGCATTCATTCGGTAAGGTAATGTCGCTGATTGTGTATATTTTGTTATTAGATATCAAAGGTTGAAACTCAAATTCTGAACTAAATTAAATATTCTAAGAATCTGTTATAATATCTAATATTGTTGTAGGTCCTGTAAACAGAAACCAAATGCTAAATGCATTATTTATTCGTATGCAATCATTCGTATCGGAGCCGTCACGTCTCAGTATAAGTAAGACTTCATGTATTTTATTCAACAAGTGGGCATTTCTTGTCCCAAATTTTCGCGTAACCTCACCTGAATATTTAACTGAACCTTTAACTTGGTAGGACCTATTTCAAACCGTGAGTGAATTACTAATGAAGTATTTTGTGTATAGCCTTTGTCAAATGTGTAAAAAAAAACTCTAGTAAAACTGCAACATGTGTGATTATTAATAATTCTATAAAAAGCCATCTCTTCTTATTGATTTTGGTGAGTTTGTGGTCACGGTTTTGAGGCATTTTTACTTACACCTACCGAAAATAGATCAACCCTAGACATCCTTTGATCTCTTTACGCCATAGCCCTACTATTAATCTTCGCTCTATTATAATGTACCGACACACCACGATTTCAAGGATAGTATTTTGGTTCCCCTACAAACAACATACGGAGCTGCCGCATCAGAAAATGTCAATAAACTTAATTGGTGTACCTGACTCTAAAACAAACCTATATGGAATATTAAGGTATTTGAAATATAGCCGAATAATAGCTGCCCCTCGCGGTTTCACCCACGTTCCCGAGGGTTTTTTTTTAATGTCACTAGTGACAACGAGGCAGGCGGGTCACCTGATGGAAGGTGACTACCGTCGCCTATTGACATTAGCAATACCAGGGGGACTGACAACGTGTTGTACACCTTATTACAATGCCTTAAAGGCAAGGGCAACTGCCGGAACACACCAACAGGTGCTTGGCGACAGATTTTCAACTTGAGGGTGGTAGCCAGCCAGTCGAGTACCACATAGTACCCTACCACCATGCTGTGGTTTCCTCACGATGTTTTCCTTCACCGAAAGCTCAAGCTCATTGTAGGATTCGAACCCAAGACCTTCGCTGCGGTATTATAATATAGTAAGATTACAAGTAACATGAAGTACCTACATGCCGTATAAATATAGTGAATTTTGTAATACACTTTAATGAAGTTCATCCATTTTACCATCACGCGGTATGGCTGGATAGGTTGGTAGAGGATATTAGGTATTATTATGTACCCTCGGTTTCACCCGCTTTCGAAGATAGGATATAATTCTTATTTCAGGATATAATAGATATAGGTATTTGTGTGTCAAGTTTCATCAAGATCGGTTTAGTAGTTTCAGAGTTCATCGTGGACGAACATCGTGACACGGAGATTATATATACCTATATTATATTAAAATTCTTATTATAATTAAATACAACATATATTTATAAGCCTAGTTCCTCGCATGCCTCGTGTACCTATATTATAATAGGTACATAGATTGACACAACAATAAAAACAAGGTCAAAGTTAAGTAGGAAACAGTTTTACGTACCGGAAACACATTTTGTGCAATTCGACACGCAATGATGCGACATTTTATACGGCCTCAGGTGGGAAACATACGGTTCAAAAATTATCAAAGACGGATTACGGATTTTATAGAAATCACGGATATTCTAAACCTCTTATTTTTCAGGTTAAATTCGTCTCTAAAAATCTATCTACTCACCTATACATTATAGGATTAAGAAGAAGGATATTATAAAGTTCATTGATTATTTATTTTTCATTTCACAAGCTGTCAGGATCGGTGACGGTGTATGAAAAATGATTAGATTGTACAAAAACCTTATTAATAATATTGCAACTTCAAAATTAATCTTAAGTTATTCGGATTTAGTTTCACATAGTGGCCCATACAATATAAAAAAATATTTAGTATTCGTTAAAATTTTGCTCAAATCTAAAACATGATGAGAGAATAATATACCTACTTTTAATATTTTTTTTACTAATCTAATCTCTACATATGGATGGATGTAAAAATATTATTTTCTTTATTCCCTGGGTAAAAGTAATGTTTAGTTTATTTGCTTGAACCCAAATATATTTCTAGCAAAGCAATAATAAATAGCAATTGAAATAACAATTGTGAGAGTCAGCTAAAACGTATTAGCAATTATCATCAGACCATTTGCTACTTATTGTCGGGCTAAATAAATAGCTGGGTGACAAAAATGTTATGGGCACAGTTCCAAATCCTAAGCGGAACAATGACTTTTGTAACTGTTTTTGATAATTTGTGGTTGTACCATTTTACAACAATTTTGTATTAACTTCTAGCGTCATTAAGGTCATCAGGGTTGGCGGGTACCGCTGTTGGTTCCTTTTACTGTCATTTAAAAACAGAAGATTTTAAATAAGGTCTTGTTTCCTGGTTAAAATTGTAAATAACATAATTTAGTTTAAAGACGGATGTACTGTCATTAATTATGATATTCAAACCAGGATCTACATTCGTGATTAACGTTACTGTAATTAATCATAAAGCCTATCACACACTGAGATAATATATATTTCTATGACGTTACCAACATGTATAGTGAAGGAAAACATGCTCTTCGTGTGTGGTAGCCTGCTATAATATATAGTATACCTATAGCTACGTTTGTGATGGTTTTAAAGAATAATTTATAATGTACATTAACGATGACACTCAAAAACTGCGGAACAAGTTTCATTCTGAACGTAACTCGCGCGTGACATGATACAATACAATACAATAGACTTGCCGCAGACAAATTAATATGTAATGTCATGAGATGTCACTTTTTATTGTATCTTATATACAATACCAAGCTATATCCTGTGGTTTCATCCACATTCCCTGTCGTAGGTTCAATTTTTTTGTGTGGAACCCTTAGTTCCTTCAAAAATCGGTCCATCCGTTTCGGAGATTAGCCGGAATGAACTGATAAATAGACAACAAGCGTGCACCATCGTAGACCACATCGTCACCTACCATATGTCTTTATACTGTGCATCAAGTGAGATGGTGGTCAAACGCGATATCTACCTATAGGTCATTGTATAATAAAAAAAAACTTGCGGATTTTGGAACGAAGTTCTTTTACGCGGCTTACAGTAGAGTTAACTGGCAAAAAACCGTCACGTAAGAAAATAGCGTTATTTACCCAGATACTTTTTGCTTTAAGAAAATTATAAAATTTCAAAGGAATCTCGTTCCTGGGTCAATCGTCTCGCCAGCCAAGGTGTTAAATCCGTCACTTTCTAATGTCATGTAACAAAAAGAGACAGGACCATCTTATAACCTGGATTCATAAAATTTCGTTATGTAATAAGCCAGAATGTTTTTAATCCGTCCGCTGTTATGGGAAGCATGTCTCCGCAATTTGAGATCTCTCGAGCTTGCTACTCGATGTGATGTTTTTCAAGTGAAACAACTTTGGGCACTATGATAGTAAAATTTTGAGGTTGAATTTGAGTGCAGTATTTTATAGCACATAAGGCGATATTATAATTGTCTTCTTGACCTTCTTCTTACTTCAGTGGATCTTTAGTTGGTCCGAGATGGTTGTTCAAAATGGACGAACATGGATTGTGACGCGCTATTCAGTGCAATTAAATCACCTGAATCAGTAGTAGTGCTTCTTCTTCAAAAGCCATGATGCTACTGATTAAAATTATTACTGATCTAGCAGTTGAAGCCGACTACTGCAGCAGTCATCAATAGCAGCTTCAAGCTATTGCCTATAACACAAGCTGTCCATGTATTTTGGTCATAAAAGTAGGTATACACTATTTCTAGATAGAGCGCGACATTGGACTATAGTTGTATACATATAAGCCACAAAATCTCATAGAAATTTACATCGCACTGTAAAGATCTTACCAGAGATCTTGCTCTGCATAATATGCAAGTCTGGCGGAGGATCTTTTCTTTTCAATGGAGGAGTCACCTCGCTCTTCCATAACTTCATACACATTGTAACATGTGTTAAAAAAAGGAACACCTACTCTGAAACCATTTACTTATCAGTATTCTTCAGAAAATTCCAATAGGAGAGATAATTTCGAAAACCTCTTGTGAATCTATACAGATAGCAATTTATCAGTCCTGATCGCTTATCAAACTATTGTGAAACATATTTGCGTAGTTATTATCTATATATATAAAAGAAAGTCGTGTTAGTTACTCCACTTATAACTCAAGAACGGCTGAACCGATTTGGCTGAAAATTGATGGGGAGGTAGCTTAGAACCAGGAGAAGGACATAGGATTAAAAAATACAAAAAATTCATTAAAAAAAAAAAAGGATAATAAAGAAAAAATATTTTTGTCATACATTTAGTATAGAACGACTTTTTGACATGTCTCGAGATCGGACTGACAGATGGTTTAGTTTCACAATAGGTGGCGCTGGAATCGGGTTGTAAGTTTTATTTTCAGGGCAGGACAACGTCTGCCGGGCCCACTAGTTTTGAATATATGTATCTACCTACCTACTCGTACTAGGCAAATATAGATGACGTTTGTTTACATGGCATGAGCTCAATATTTATTTATTACTTTTAGCTTTAGCTTTCCGCTCCCAGGGTTTCACCCGCATTCCCGAGGAATGCTCGCTCAAAATAATATTATGTGTAGGTACCTAGATCAGAAATAATTTTATATTTTTTTTATTATTAAAGGTAAATGTATATTAAGAGCCTAGGTCTAGTACGTAGTTTTGTAACTGTAAAATGAGGATAACAGTAATAAAACTTATCCTTTCTCCAGTGCCCAATGCTTTCCATATTTGAATTAGTTGTCAGAATATGGCAATCGTTTTTAAATAAATCTCACTGAATTCAATAGCAAATATTTGCCGCAAATAAACACTCACAAAACGTACACATTCACATTATACGAGTAACTCAACCAATATGACATCACAAACTCGTAGTTGGAAATGTTTACTCAAGACACTTGTTCAAATAAAATTTTCACGCCGCCATGTTTACGTAACGTAGTTCGAATCAACAGCTTTCATAGTTAGATTTGAACATAATTGAAATTATCATAAAATTTTATGTAGCATCGATTCAGTATGTTTATTCGTGAATACTCTTATAGATTGAAGTATCAAAGTTTTTTTTTTTAGATTAGTTAGCATTATTTATTATTATTTATTTATTTTTTATTTATTTTTTATTTATTTTTTATTTAGATTTATTTATCCTTTAATAACAACTAAACTGGAAATAATTATAATTGTTTTAGATGTGTAAGGCCTTAATATACTGTATACATACTGTATAACTAAGCGCTACGATCATGTTCACTTTTAAACGACTTCAAAAAAGGAGGAGGTTATATGTTCGACTGTATATATTTTTTTTTTTTTTTATGTATGTTCATCGATTTTTCCGCCAATTGTCAACCGATTTTCAAATTTTTTTTTTGTTTGAAAGAATACACTTTGGCGGTGGTCCCATTATCACCAAGTCAGGATCTGATGATGGGATCCTGGGGGAAAACGAGGGCAACCCTCAAATTTTATAAGAAATGTCAACCGATTTTCAAAATTCTTGTTTCATTTGAAAGAGTATACTTCGGCGGTAGTCCCACTGTCACCAAGTCAGGATCTGATGATGGAATCCTGGGGAAAATGAGAGCAACCCTTAAATTTTATAAGAATTTACAGTATTTTTCATTCATATACGTACTTATCAAAGCTATTTCCATCTGGTAGTCATCATCTTATGTTGCAGAGCTGATGATGGAAGGTACAACTCCTTAAAGGTTAGGAGTTAGGGGATATTTCTTTAAATATTATAGTCACGTTTAGATTCGTATCGTCGTCTCTTTGTATATTAAGTTGTCCTAGATATGAAATGAAACGCAATATCAAGTAGCTGCTGAGAAAGAAGCCTTAATCATTTAGGATATATATTCTTTATTTTCTTTAAAAGTTTATCTATTCCCTCATCTAATAGCGTGATGTTATTTAACTTATAGGCTTTCTCGATAAATGGGCTATCCAACACTAATATATTTTATGTAGTCCCTGAGATTAGTGCGTTCAAACAAACAAACAAATTCTTCAGCTTTCTAATATTAGTATAGATAATGTAAATTAATAATAGGCTTAATTTGCTCGAAAACAATTAAATATTTCTTGAAAACATTGAAATATAAAAAATGGAAAAATAAAACTTTTTATAAAAAAATAAAAACGACTTCAAAGGCAAATGTTGCACTAAAAACCGAAAAATAAAATGAATAAGACATTAAATAAAATGGACAAAAAATATTTCAATAACTAAATAGACCAAAAACTTTAATTATGTAAACTACCTACGCACCTATTCAAATTATTATTCTATAAATACCTTTTGATCTGTTTGAAGTCGGTGCCAAGCCCAAAAATACAATGAAAGAAATAATAAATGCCTTCACAAGCATCGCCAGATGGCAGTTCAGCCTCCCAGGGAGGAGATTAAGTAATCCCTGGGTTCGGGAACTCACTCTATCTGCGGGCGGCCAGCGGTCAACCGTTTCACCGGATCTCCCTAACCGCACGCCAACATGCTGCGCCTGCACTACTCAATAGCGACTCCATAATACCGCCGGTCCCTCCGCCGTCAGCACAGTGCCTCCTCTAAGGAGCTCTGGCAACCTTACTCACCGCAGGAACACAACACCACTTGGCAGTGTTATTTGGCTGCGATATTCTGTAAGGTGGAGGTACTTCCCCAATCAGACGGCCCCAATTATGAGCAGATGTTATGCTATGTCCTCCTCAAACCGTACGAAGCCTATTAAACCTATTAGGCTTGGCACCGACTTCAAACAGATCAAAAGGTATTTATAGAATAATAATTTGAATAGGTGCGTAGGTAGTTTACATAATTAAAGTTTTTGGTCTATTTAGTTATTGAAATATTTTTTGTCCATTTTATTTAATGTCTTATTCATTTTATTTTTCGGTTTTTAGTGCAACATTTGCCTTTGAAGTCGTTTTTATTTTTTCTAATAAATAATGCTAAGTATCAAAGTTGAATGTTGATGTGCACTATTTTTGAAAAATAAGCGGAGAAATGGGGGCTGAAAAGATGTTATTTTAGTACTACCGCGCGGTTTCACCCGCATTCGAATTAAAGTAAAATATGGTCCATTTTACTCGCTGATAATGTAGCTTTTTAGAGAGTTTTGAAAATCGTTAAAGTATTTTTTAAGTTCCATTAACTAAACAAACATAAAAAAAACAAATATTTTCTCCTTATACCTAATATAAGTTTAGATTAAGATATCACAGGGGAAAACATATCTATATCTATTATATGTTATACCTAACTATTTGTTTATCTAGGTAGTTTTTCTGGCAGTTATACATCAGTTTTACGATTTTGTATTCCGCCATTATGTCACCTAGGTACGTTTTGACGTAACACGCTATCACAGTGTGCGTATTTGACATTGATATTTTCGCGTCACCGATCATGACATCCTATTGTTTGATGGGTTTTTGTACTATTTGTCTGTTTATTTTTTCATTACTTACCCAAAACTAATTTGCACTGTGTTGTTATTTGGCGATAATTCTGAATGATCTCATGGATATGAATGAAATAAAAAAAACTTACCTATATAAAAAAGTTATGGTTCATTCACGCCATAATTTCACCTTTATTCATTCCTAATATTACACACATACCATATATATTAATATCACTCAAACTAAAACTATTTTTTCTTACAATAATATTTTACCAATAGGTTACCTACTTGATATCTATAACAAAATATATAGGCAAAATTACTAACACAACAAAGCTCTAAGTAATAAGATTATTCAATGGCTGGAGACGCCAAAGAGTATGTAGCTGTCTGAGCCACGCAACACTCTTTGACAGCTGACCTGGAATGACGTTTGTCGGATGACGCCACCCGAGTTTGCGTGAAGATCACCATTTTGTCATTGAATATGAAGTCAATATTTTCTTTGCTATTTTTATAATAAAATGTATACTTACTTACTATTTTTTATTTACATTTACGTGGTTAATTTATTGACGCCTTATTACTCATAGAAGGGAACATTATATACGTCCCTTCATGTGTATGTCACAGATAATATACCGACTTCTAAATTAAAAGTCTGATGTCACTCAAAGTTGCCTTTTTCTTTTTTCAATTAGTACCAAAGGCAAAGGTCTGTCGTTAAATAGGTCTTAGATAATCGTTGCCAGGTTTAATTCAATTATTAGATATCATTTACTGTTTCTAAAATTTGAAGTGTTATATGTCCGACCAATATGTCCTTTACATATTTTTAATACTAGATTGTTATACAAGGGGCTAAAATGACCCATTATATACGAGGCAGTTTTACTCCCGAGCTTAGCGAGGGACTAAATAGAAACCGAGTTTTAATGGGTTTTAGCGCCGTGTGTTACACTAAACTTTTCACCACGATTGCCAAAAAATAAAACAATCCAATACAATATGAAATATGTAGTTTATAATTTCTTTTTTTTTGTTTCTTCTGTAGCCGCAACACATTGCAAGCATTCTACCAGAGATTTTCAAAATTAAAATGAAGTTCTTTTTTTATGAAACAGTAATAAGTCGAGTCTTTATTCATGATTATTCTACTTATGACTAAAGACTTTTTCGTTTTTGTAGGCTCATTGTCATTTGACACACAAAAATAAAAAAAAAAACTTTTTCCCCTAGAGGATGAATTGCTATTTTTTCACCGCTCTGGTACGCTACAATGACGGTCTTTTTGAGCAAGAGGAGTGAAATAGTAGATTGTTATACAAGGGGCTAAAATGACCCATTATATACGAGGTAGTTTTACTCCCGAGCTTTAGCGAGGGACTAAATAGAAACCGAGTTTTAATGGGTTTTAGCGCCGTGTGTTACACTAAACTTTTCACTACGATTGCGAAAAAATAAAACAATCCAATACAATATGAAATATGTAGTTTATAATTTCTTATTTTTTGTTTCTTCTGTAGCCGCAACACATTGCATGCATTCTACCACAGATTTTCAAAATTAAAATGAAGTTCTTTTTTTATGAAACACTAATAAGTCGAGTCTTTATTCATGATTATTCTACTTATGACTAAAGACTTTTTCATTTTTGTAGGCTCATTGTCATTTGACACACAAAAAAAAAAAAAAAAAACTTTTTCCCCTAGAGGATGAATTGCTATTTTTTCAGCGCTCTGGTACGCTACAATGACGGTCTTTTTGAGCAAGAGGAGTGAAAAATAAATTATAATCAGCATGAACATCTGTAGGTATCTATAAAAACAAAAGTTCAGCCATGAGCAACCAAGATGAAACTCGCTAATTATAATTAAGCTTGTGTTTATTAGAGCAGATTTAAATTAATTATTATGCCCCTTGTGCTTACTTTTGCTTCATTGTTTCGTTTAGATATTAGAAAAGAAATCTTTTTAATTTGGCTGTTTAAAACGTATGTCAAGTGCAAAATATTTTAATGAAATATTTATCATAAATCTGTACGACATGTTAGTTTTCAAATTGAATATAATAGATAAACATAATACATTTGTATGATTTGAAGTAGTATGCGTTTCGAGGGATTTCTCTATGATTGGCACAGTCGTCCGAAAACTACCTACATACAAAAAAGCTAGCAATCACGATTCAAGTCCATACTAATATCCATACTTAATATTATAAATGCTAAAGTGTGTCTGTCTATCAGTCTGTCTGTCTGTTACCTCTTCACGCTTAAACCGTTGAACCGATTTAGATGAAATTTGGTATAGAGATAGATGAAACCTTGGAGAAGGACATAGAATACTTTTTTTCCGGGAAAAGATAAGATCCCTCGGAATGCGGGTGATACCGCGGGGCGGAAAACTAATTATTAATAAAATCAAAATAACGGTCGCATTACGTAAACATTTTCAACTTTATAAAGTTAAAGCATTTATTTAGGTCTAAAACTTGAAAAAGCAAATAAAATGTGTTCCCAGTTTCCATCGCATTCCAGACGTATGCTTTAAGTGAGTATCCACTTTGCACGATCAATAGGCAAGGCTATTAAGATATCCAACACATTTACTTGTTCTGGGTAAACTGGGTAAAAATAATAAAGGTGAAGGTGCACTGTCACGGTTTGCCATCAATCAGTGCCGAGCCGTGTGACATCGCACTATACCCTGGTCGATGATGGATTCGACCTGGATACTATGCGGTCATAACATGACAAGTATTTAATTCACGCTCAATTTTTGTTGTATCGGACTAAATTCTTATTACATTAAAATATTCGTGTAGTAGTATTCCACTCGGATGGTCGTTGTAATTTTTTTAGAAAATATAATATTAATTTTGCTTCAGTTTTGAGGTTTATGTGAATTTGTTTAGTTGTACATTTCACAACAATAGCTCAATTTCGATGAATATGACAATAAATGTTCTTTCGAGATCAGAAGAAAAGCAGCAAGACGGAATCTAGTTAACTAGTAAAAATATAGTTTATTGAAAATTTCTGACTATATACGACGCTTCGTTCAGCGAACTAGACGAAATACTAGCCAATTAAAGAATGGTATCGATACCAAAACAAACGAGACAATGCCAAATAGCCTGTGTTTTAGACCAAACGTGTAGAGTTTCGGCAAACCCAAAGAGTAGCAAAACAACGTAGCTGATACCGAACAAACAGCTTACCCGCGTCTATGGCCGGTTTCGATTCCACACTAATTTGTGGTCTTTCATTTCCGACCGGGGTTTTGCTGGACACAATTGCTTTTAGTGATAGTTTTGTAACTACAATGACAACAACATTTTAGTAACAAAAGTATTACTACACATACTAGTTTATTTTATTAAAATGATTAATATTTTATTATTATTAACATTGACTAACATTTTATTGAATCTTCCTTTTGATCATGGTTTTAATCAAGCGCTCGTGAATTCATAATGAGCTCTTTATTAACTTTAATGAACATAACGAAACCTTTAATAAAATTGTATAATTATGATATGGTGCTTGCTTTATAACTTTGGGTGCTTCATAACTAAGCGAATAGCAGGCACTTGTATAGAAATATGCTAAGACCTGAATATTAGAAATTCCATGTAGGCAACTACGTAAAGAAATGTATCAAAAATTATTATTAATTCTAAAGATTTTAATAAAAAATCTGATATTGTATTTAGTCTATGGTATAATTATGATGTTGCCGATCACAACGTTTCAGAACATGAATTGGAATATCTATGGTTGTATGCATATTGCAGTGAAATTAAAATAACCGGATTTTACCTATATCGCTTGGTATATATTTATTGCAACTCTTGAGAGGCGGGGACCAGGAGATCCATAGTACGGGGTCTACTCAGTGTGGACTCCGTACTACATATCTCCCGCTACATATTTAATTGTATTTTTGTTAGTTTCTTTTATTTTTCTGAATATAATCAATATGTATGCTGGGAGCGAATAAATATATATTATTATTATATAAAACTATCCAGCGGGAATACTATTGTCAAATAGCTTTGAACAATAAATTCTATGAAATCAATAGGACTATTGATAGTTCGGAAATTTCATTTTACCGAACTAACTGTCAACTAAAATATACAATACAATTTCATTCAAAAAGAATCAGAGCCGCTTCCATCTTACCACGTTAAGTCAATAAATTAGAATAGATTAATGAGTATTGTGATGCACACTGGTAGCATATATAATAAATTGTACCACTACGTACAGTAGCCACAGTAGAGTGGAGGAAACTCAAATTAATTGGGTACATTACTCATTTGGTACACCTGCGTGCATGGACGATCTAAATCTGTTCACCAAAGAACCGACGAGTGACAGCGGATAATAAAGTTTGACAGCGCGTTACGTAAGCGCTTCGACATTTTGTATCATCCGTGAAGATGGAGATGCAAGTCATCTTTTATATATATTTCATAGTAAAATCAATATGCTAGCATATAATTAATTATTGCTATTTACCGCGTGCCCGAACTGCATACAAGAAAAATGTGCGTTCAGTGAAAATTATTAGATAACTTAATAGGCAAAAGTGAAGAATGTTAACTAATTTTGAATATTAGCTCTCCATATTTTCTGTCAAAAATAAAAAGACTGTACAAGTGAAAGAATTACTTCGAAAAAAAAAGGGCGGGAAACTTCGTAAAGTTGAGACGCGGTTTTTCTTTTGGAGTTTAAAATTAAACTTAAATAGGTGTAAAGGATTGATATTTAAGTTTTAGTATTACTTTGTAATTATTATAATTGTATATTCTGTTTATTTGTGTGTAGTTGTAGCTGTTATATTGGTAAGTTTATGTATTTTATTTTAACTTGATAAGATGGGCGATCCGCCCGATGACCCCGGAGGGACACTTCCTTCACAATCACCCATGGAAATGTTGATTGGTGTGCTGGAGTCCTCCATGGACACAGATTGCTCGATTTCTGACTCCAACAAACTAAAACGGAAAAGGTCTAATAATAAAGCTATTTGTGGGTCATGCCATAAAAGAAAGAGGAGACACGGAAATAAAAAGCAAACTGATTGTCAATGTTTATTAAAAGATAAAGAGCTTGATGATCATGTGTTGGGTGGTTCAAGTCCCCCGGTTTTAGAGTCGCAGTCAATAGCTGTATCAAATAGTCATAGCACTAGTCATGACAATACTAACCAGGATAAAAATGAGTTGTCTCGTTTGCCAGTTGGTCGCACCATTTATCAAGCCACAGATGTTGCACCTTATGTTGTTCATGTTCAAAAAGAAATGTCCACTTCTAACGATGCTACAACCCTGCATCCTGTCACCTTCGGGCGCTTCCTGAAAAACAATGAAATTAAGGGTATTGTGAATGGTAGCCTCAAGCGAATAGGTCGTAATCGCATAAGTTTGGCATTTTCAAACTTCCAAGATGGTAATGGTTTCCTTACTAATCATAACCTTGCATTAGGAAAATATAAAGCTTTCATACCAACTTTTAATATAACACGTATGGGAGTTATAAGGGGTGTTCCCACAGATTGGTCAGATGATGACGTTATAGCAAACATTAATGTACCAATTGGGTGTGGATCAATAATTAAAGTAAGAAGGTTAAAAAAAAAGATAATGATCAATGGTAACAAGCAATTTGAAAATACTGGTACTATTGTTGTAACATTTGACGGACAGGTACTACCAACGCGTGTATACATGTGTTACACAGCCTTGCCAGTTGACTTATATATTTATCCAACTGTGCAGTGTTATAACTGTTGCAGGTTTGGTCATGTTAGAAATCAATGTAGGTCCACACCCAGATGTTTCAAGTGTGGTCAAGGTCACTCTGGGGATACATGTAATATTGAAGAAGAAGATTATTTTTGCTGTTTATGTAAAGGCGTTCACCAAGCTACAAGTACAAAGTGTTTAGAATTTAATAGACAAAAAGGTATTAAAGAGACAATGAGCAAGAGTTGTATCTCATATATGGAAGCTGTTAAACTCCACCCACCTGTATCTAAGGTGTCATATTCTGATGCCTTAATATATGCAACTCCATCTGCATCCACCAATAATATTCATTCTTCTCAGAATCAATCAATTCCTCAATCCAACTCAAACACTATTTCACAATCTTACAAAAAAACTGTTTTTCTGAAGCCTAGGGCACCCCATAAGTTTTCCAAAGGGTATGACCGTGACACCCATTCTGAAATAATTAAAGACCCTTTATTACCTAAATCAAAACCCATAGTAAACAATAGTAATGATAATATGAAAATATCTGACATTATCAAAGTACTAATTCAATTATTATCACAGTCAAGTCTAATATCACCGTCCAACGTTGCAACAGTTATTGATGCTTTATATCAAATTTCCAACATTCACAATGGGTCTAGCCAAAGCCACAGCAATTCAGTGGAATTGTCAAAGTATGAATAATAAGAAAACTGAACTAATCTATTTAATTAACAAATACGAACCATCTGTTATCTGTCTTCAGGAGACATGGTTTAAACCTGATTCAGTGTTTAGAGTCACTGGTTTTTCTTGCATTAGGGATGATAGATATGATGGTTATGGTGGAACAGCTATGCTCATCAATAACTGTCTTTCATTCACTCCTTTAGACATTCCCACCCACAGCAATAATTTGTCAATTGTTGCTGGTGTTGTAAATAATATATGTTATGTGTCTCTTTACTATCCTAGACCTAGTATAGATATTTTTAATGAAATTAACAATTTATTTAATTTTTTACCAAAACCTTTTATATGTATGGGGGATTTTAATGCTAGTCACCAAAGTTGGGGTTACTCTTCTTCCTCTTTTTATGGAGAACAGCTCTTGGATCTTCTTGATTCACATAACCTATGTATTTTGAATACTGGTTTGCCAACACGCCTTGGTGGCCCTAGGGAAGAACCCAGCGCCCCAGATTTATCCATTTGTACACCTGACCTTGCATCCTGCCTTTCTTGGAGCCCTATGGCATCCAGACATGGTAGTGATCACTTCCCATTATTAATCACCTTTCCTTTTAAGAAACCTCCAAGACAGTTAAGGACACCACGTATGAAATATAAATTGGAAGATGGTGACTGGGGTGTGTTTAGAAGTAAGGTTGAACAAAGGGTGTTAGAAATGCCTAAAGTATCCAGTGAAAATGCATCCATTTGCTCTGAGATGTTAGCTAAAATATTGATTGAGGCAGCTAATCAAACTTTCCCCTTGAAGAGTTGTAGACCTAGTAGAATACCTTCTCCACCATGGTGGGACGAAGAGTGTACTAATGCAGTTAAATACAGGAAAGAGGCAGAAAGGCAATATTGTGATCTCATGTCAGATGATAACTTTATTAACTATATCCACATAGCAAATAATACCAAGGAACTACTTAGAAGAAAGAAATTTGAAGGTTGGCAGCATTTCTGTGCATCACTATGTCCCAATGTTAAATCGTCTATTGTGTGGCAGAACATTAGAAGGTATAGGTCTGCTTTCAATGACACACAACAAAATAATATTACTCTCTCTCTTGCAGAGCAAATCATGGACCGTTTGGCTCCACCTTCTGTTCCAGAAAATTATGTGTTGATTCCATCTTCAGTACCAGCACCTTCCACTAATAGTAATAACAAAGAAAGAGACCTTAATTCTCCTTTCACTCTGTATGAGCTGAAAGGTATTCTTTCGTATGTTAAGGACTCTGCGCCAGGCGAAGATGGTATACCGTATTCGTTTTTGTCAAAGCTTGATAATAATGGTCTTACTTATTATCTTTCTCTAATAAACACTGTTATGTTCTCCGGTGATATTCCCAAATCTTGGCGAACTCAAACTTTGATCTTGTTATTGAAGCCAAATAAAAATAGATCAGAGCCTTCTTCGTATCGGCCAATAGCTTTGTCTTCTGTACTGGCTAAAATTGCAGAGCATTTAGTTAAAAACCGCTTGGAATGGTTTATAGAGCACAATAACTTATTATCACATACTCAATTCGGTTTTAGGAAAGGTAAATGCACGTTTGACAGCTTAGCCATTTTTACAACAGATATACGTTTAGCGCTCTCTAGAAATAACTCTTTAGTGGCAGCATTTCTAGACATAAGCGCGGCATATGATAACGTAAATATTTCAATTCTCCAGCAAAAGTTAATGTTATTAAATATTCCAATTCTTTTAGTTAATTTTATTATAAATATTTTATATGAAAGATATATCAAATATTCAGTAGATTTAAGTGACAGTACATGCATATGTCGAACAATCTGGAAGGGATTGCCTCAGGGTTCCGTGCTTAGTCCCTTATTGTATAATATATACACATATGATTTAGAGTGCTCTCTTATTAGATATGCTAAGGTTCTTCAATATGCGGATGACTTGCTTCTATATGTTTCTGGGTCCAACACAGATGATATTTGTGAGGCTCTAACCTCAGCTTTGGCTGAGTTAAAAGTATGGCTAGATTACAACGGTCTTGCCCTATCACCAACAAAAAGTTCAGTTGTGTTATTTACTAGAAAACGAAAATTTCCAGAGGTTCAAGTAGTGTATGAGAATTTGTCTTTACCGGTTAAAGAACAGGCAAAATTTTTGGGCGTAATTTTAGATTCAAAATTAACTGGGGTTCCTCATTATGAATATATTTCGAAAAGGTGTGAGCGTAATTTAAACATCTTGCGATGTCTTTCTGGTGTTTGGTGGGGAGCACATCCTTCTACCATGAAGCTTTTATATAAAGCCCTGATAAGAAGTGTGTTGGATTACGGAACATTTTTGTTACATCCGGGAAATGTTGGTGCTTTTAAAAAACTGGATGGCATTCAGTCCAAGGCTCTGAGGATCATTACAGGGGCGATGAAATCTAGCCCAATAAATTGTCTTCAAGTGGAGTGCTGTGAACCTCCTTTATCGTTAAGAAGACAATACCTAAGTGATCGTTACTATTTCCGTAACTTACAACTAAAATGCCATCCATTACATTCTAAAATAAAACGACTAGCTGAAGAGGTAGATTCATCAAATTATTGGACACATAAGGATGTGCCCTGTCTTGTTAAAAGTCTACGTAAATATAAAAAATTTGAAGCTCCAACTTATCAAGATAATCAATTACCCTTGTATTGCCATAATTTCAATGCCCTTATTACTCCACCACGAATCGAATACAATTTAGGAATACCAAAGAGAGGTACTAATCAAAATGTCGAATTTAGGCGTATTATTGACAATGACTGGACTGGTTGGCATCAAATCTATACTGATGCTTCTAAACATTCCAATGCGTCTTGTGTAGGCGTTGGGGTTTACCATTCACAATATAAAATTGTACTAAAAATAAAGCTACCCCCCGAATCCAGTGTATATACCGGTGAATGTTATGGTCTTTTTAAGGCCATTGAGTATGTCCTTCTAATGAAACTACCAAAAGCAATAATTTTTTGTGATTCGTTGAGTTCCTTACAGTCTTTAGAAAGATTTCCCTTCAAGTCACATAAACAGCCTCCTATTGTCTTTGAAATTAAAACACTTCTATACTTGTGCTCTGCAAGGGGTTTTAAAGTCATTTTTACATGGATTCCTAGCCATGTGGGCATCTCTGGCAATGAGAAGGCTGATCGTGTGGCCAACGAGGCGATTCATGTTGGAGATGTATGCCCGTATAACAATTATTGTCATGACCTGGTTGCGCTGCCTAAACTGTATTTAGATGATGCGTGGAGTGGACTCTGGTTTGATGATACTTCCAAAGGGAAGTATTATCGTATAATTCAGGAGTCCATTCCACGTAAGCCGTGGTTTTGTAATATTATGTTCAGTAAAAGAAGCACTTCCGTTTTATGCAGACTCCGTTTGGGTCATGTTTGTACCCCAGCACACTTGTTTAAATTAAAACTTGTTGCCCATCCTTTGTGCTCTTGTGGGGAGTACGGGGACCTGAACCATATATTTTTTTCCTGTACTTTGATTGATAGGTCTGCTTTTATTCTTCAACTTCTGTCGATCCGTATTCCGTTCCCTACCTCTATTATATGTTTATTACATTATAATGATCCAGATGTGTATAAAATATTAGCCAAATTGATTAGCAAGAATGATATCAAACTATAATTTTATCGTTCCTATATATGTGTAGTATTGTATTTATAATATAGAAATCAATCCTTTTCCCGTTCCAAATTCCTCGCATACTAATTTTTAAATACCTGTTATCTTAAGCTGTTTCCCTAACTTTGTCTTTGGCTAATGCAATATTCGCAAAGCCAGAAGGAAAAAAAAAAAAAAAAAAGAATTACTTCGATACGTCAATTAGTTTCCGATTTATAGAAGTAAACGTGCGATGCGGACTTGTACTCGATTGTGACGGTGAGACGTCATCTTGCAACACTCATAGCTCATAGCGGAGCGTTGCAAATTGACGTCACATGCGGTCACGTGACTGTTAGCGGGACTCGATTTTATCGTAAGTTTAAATACCTGTAAAATCAAAAGTAATAAGTATTAACATTCATCGCAGTTCAATACATTCTTATCATATAAATAGTTTAAAGAATAAAAAAAAAGTTACTGCTTAGCAACATGTTTGTTCACGAACTGATTTATTGAATGCATCTCCCATTCGGTTCTACTTCTACAATTAATCTGTTGACTCCTCGGAACAATAACTAGCATGGAAGCCGGGCTAAAATAAAAACCGAGTACTATACAGTTTATTCATTTATGTCAATTAGCATATCGTAATGTGGGAATGAAACAAAACATGGCTGTTTGTTTTTATTATTTTTGAACGTGTCACAAGCAAAATGTCAAATGGTCCTCTTTGGCCCTCTTACGATGCTAACAAATACAAAATTTCTATCCAAGACGTCAAAATACTTACGTTGGCTATCAACTTAATTTTGTAGTTTTATATTTTGTTGATACGAGTCGGGAGTTTGACGAATTTACTAAGTGAAAAAAGCGAGTTAATTATTAATTTCTGTCTGAGAACGTGGCCAGAAAGTATATACGAGAGGTGTACAGTGCCCTGGACAAGATGTCTTGTGTTGTTGAAAGGTGTAAAGCCCATAGTTCGAGAAAAGAAAATAAGAACGAAACGTTAACATTTCATCGGTGAGTTTAGAGATATATTTTTCAATATTGGAAATAAAAAAAGTGATAGACGATAAATAAAAATAGTACTTTATGCCTATCTACTCAAAAAAATTCACGTATTTGCTTTATTTTATGATTTTTCTGAAAAATAAAATTGTCGCAAGTATAGGTTACTAGTGATGTAAAAAAGGTTATCGATAATCATTTCAATACTGTTGCAGATTTCCTAATGATGGTGAAATGAAAATGAAATGGAGTCAGTGCATCAATAGGTTTTTCTCATACAAACTTCCACCCCCTTTTCACCCCCTTAAAGGGTGATTTCTAGGATAAAAACTATCCTATGTTTTTTCCCGGGACTCCAACAATCCCTATCCGAATTTCATCTAAATTGGTTCGGCGGTTTAAGCGTGAAGAGGTAACAGACAGACAGACAGACAGACAGACACACTTTCGCATTTACAATATTTTATAATTATAATATTAATTAGTAAATTTGTATTAGTATGGATTTTAATGATTAATAAAGACATTAAATTAATAATTGTAGTTTCATTTATACTTGTGTCAAATTCTTATCGTCTCTTTCCTACCACACTTGACTGATATTCCGACGCCGAAGTTCCGTCGTGGTAAATCCGTTAGTAAACCACAGCCACACTTGGCAGATTATCCGTCGACAGCCAGCGCCTATACTGATAATAAATTATAATAACATGGGAATGTTAAGAAAAGGATAAACTATATTAATTAAAAAATATATAATAGAAAACTATTATATCTATAGGTACACATAATAAAAATGTAACGGATCACTATCTGTACATGGAAGATATATGAGAATTTTTTCTCATATATATTATTGGGTCCTTTATCAACGCAATAGCACCCAAAACAATGATTGTTAGAATTTTGTCTGTTTGTGCAAGCTAATCTCAGAAACGGCGTATTCGGATGTGGTTTTCACTAATATATTGTGGTAAGCTTCACTTAACATTTAGTGTTTGTTTCATATCAATCGGTTCTTAAATAAAAAAGTTTTGTCAATTTAAAGAATCACGTCGAACATTTGTTAATCCAAAATAAACCAAAAGATATGCCCAAAGTCAGTATTTAACGAAGTCGCGGGCACAGCTAGTACTAACTATATTTACTTGTTTGCTTTGATGACTTATATCGACACGACAATGTCGATGATAAGCCCATCACTAGCCAAAAAATAGCTTGTGACAACCTGCATAATAACGAAACAGAACGGTATTATATGTCTCTTTCCCACGCATTATTAACGTCGAAAGTAAAAAAAGGTAAAGTATATGCATTTCATTTCTTATTTTAGCCCGGCTTCCATGTTAGTTATTGTTCCGAGGTTGACTCGCAACATTAACCTGTCAAACAACTCGTCAACTCGCGCACAGTTTTCAAAATTTCAAAATTCGCGCCCAATTTTCAAGTAAATGTCATCGTCCCGATTGTCCCATTTGAGAACCAAGTGGTGCGGACTCTGAAACGCCGATTGTCCCAAGAAAGAACTGACCGGTTAATATAAATCTATTCAACGAAGATTTACAAGTAAACAGACATAAAGCCAAGTCATTTTCGCTATATTCTGCAGCATTACTGTATCATTTTTGTATACAAAGCATTTGCTCATTTATTTTGCTACTAAATAAACTTTTTTTTATCCTAGCCGCCGACTGATGTAGCACCCACCTATGGTAGTTTCGAATACTATGGGTATTGCCAATGCGTTGTTGACTCTCTTTACACCCTTTAGAGAATCGTATCGTAGCTGAGGGCAAACCATGATATGTGTATACACATCAATATGAACATCTGACTGATAGGTACGTTGCGTGGACGACCGAGAGGGCACAATAATTTGGATCATTCATTTGTATGAATGATGAGTATGATCCGTATCCAATCCGTACTGTAATGCAATTTATTGTATTTTTTTAAATTGACCCAGAAAAATGATAGAATTTGGAACGAGCTTTATATACCATCATCATAATATTAATACCTGAAACAAAATCTTTGTACCGCTTTTTACGAAAATTACGCGGACGGAGGAGTAAAGTTAATATATGGAGAAGGAGCGAGGAATGCAAATATGTTTGTATAATATGCTTTAGAATAAATTAAATTCATAAAAAAAACACACACACACTATGTCATTATCTTCCTCTGTTTGTCAACCGATTGTTGGTCGAATTTCGATCAGAGAGAGCACTAGTTATAATAAAACCTTGTGCATTCCCAAATTTATACAAAGAAATAGTTCTATTTCTAAATATGGTAATGATATTCAAAGTCAGATAAGTCTTCATCATTCCGTGAATAAAAATGTTTATATTCATTTATTCAACGGCCATTTGACAGTGATACCATTCGGGTCGATTTAGTTTGATATCACGCCATTTTACTGTTCCTCGCGTGATATAGTTGGTTGTAAAATCTATTTTTGTTAAGTTATGTAATTTTATTGCTTTGCTAATTTACATAAAATATTTCGTTTTTATGATAATATTACTTCTTTTTGTCTTAATGAGTCAAAAACCAACGTGACACTCTTTGGTAACTACAAAAAGTTCATTTTTCTTTTATTTATCCCATATCAAATATTAATATGACATATTTTTTTGATTGCATTGATATCTTAAAGGCCTATTTAGATATAGGCAGTATCCACTGTGAATACCTTATGACTCTAAAATTGGTTTGCGCTCAATGGTACAAACAAAGAGATCTTTTTTGTTCCTTGTGGTTTCACCCCCGTTCCCGTGGGATCTTATCTTTTCCCGGGACAAAATGATGAAATAATTTTTCAAATCAGTCTAGTTATTCAGAGCCTATTCAATGCAAACAAACAAACAATCAAATCTTTCGTCTTTATAATATTAGTATAAATAACTATAAAAATTAAGTAGGAAATTTATTCATTGCATTTATTGAAGGCCTGTTCAGATTATGCAGTAGGTAACCGCTGCCATTGTGAGTATATAGCAATAACTAAATTTTCTCTTACCACATCGTAGGCCTTTAAGTTAGAACATGACACAGTATACCAACAAAATATCTTCATGAAATTCAATAGCGAAGGTAGTGACCCCTTTCCCAAAGGTCGACCCTCAGTGGGACCTTACTTACCTCATCCTCTTTAGAGGGATAGTAGCCCATCTAAATGAACTATAATGGGTCTCAATCAAAATACTTAAATAAAATCCTTGCTTGAAAAAGGTTAAGTTCGTTTTCTAAGTTCCTACCATCAGTTCTATGGGATTTGTTATTTATGTTTTTACTTTGTCGCCTGTGTTTGCCATCAATTTCAATGTGGTGATATGGCTGAAGGGAGTAAGGACACATCTAGAATGGAATAGGAGGGTTAATTTCGCAGCAAGGTTCCTACA
Organism: Ochropacha duplaris; assembly: GCA_951361185.1. Taxonomy (NCBI): domain Eukaryota; kingdom Metazoa; phylum Arthropoda; class Insecta; order Lepidoptera; family Drepanidae; genus Ochropacha; species Ochropacha duplaris. Next base: position 4,465,236 of record OX592713.1, on the reverse strand, counting down.
TATCTAAACTGATAAAAAATATTAAACTGCCATAATTAATCAATTCATAGCAAAAATAAACAAATTCAATTAAGATATCAAGCATATCTGGAGCTGCTAATATGGCGAAATTAATCTACATGACCATCACGTAGAGCTGCAGATATTACGCTATTGTGCTTGGCAATAAAACTTGGACATTGATCTATAATTTCTTGACGCAATTTTTTTTTAAAGCTGAAGCTTAGTGTGAGATCCACCATCTTTGCTACGGTATTCGAATACCCGTAGTATTCGAATACCGTAGAATGAAGACCTTTGAGAATAATTTCACGAAACTTCAAAATAAGAACGAGATTTCATGTTCGGCTGTATGTATGATTTTCCTTTATGTAATAAATAAAATATCCTCGGACATTTTTCACACACGGCTATCTGATCCCAAACTAAGCAGAGCTTGTACTATGGAAACCAGATGACTGATATAATACATAGACTACTTTTTTTTTTTTGTAAATACATACTTAAATAGATAATTACACCCAGACTCAGGACAAACAGACATGTTCATGCACACAAATGTGTGTCCTGGATGGGAATCGAACCCACGACCTGCGGCGTGATAGGTAGTGTCTTAACCAACCACGCCAACCGGCCTGTTTGTACAATGATTTTTTCGTCGATTAATAATTATGTAATATGATTATGTACAATGAATACCTACTTTAAACTTACCTATACCTTATTTTTTTATTACAGGTAAAAATTCGCATCAGTTGAAAGCATATTATTAGGTAAGTTTTTTGTTTTTAAACAGTCGATAATGATTTATGAGGTAAAAATTCCATCGATTATATTTGATAGGCAAGTACAGCGCACGTAGCTTCAGCCGCGATCTCAAGAATGCTAAAAACGTATAGACTCGCATTCTATAGTAGATAACTAAACTCGCGAGGAATTTCTAATCAATTGTTATGCTATTGTTTGATTGGTACGGCCGTCCCACTTATAAGTCCACTTACAAAAAGTTGTGAGATTTCAATATAGATTGTATACGCTACGTTTACAAAATTGGATGAACGACAAAATTGTTCTTCCTATTATTTTTTTTGATTATAATAAATAAACAAAAAAAGTGTTTCAATCAAAACTCTCAATGATATTTCACACCGATGTATGAACGAACACGATAAAATAGATGAATGTATTCTAATGGTATTTAATTTAGAATGAATTCTATTCCACTAAACTTGTTACATTATTGACCAAAATTAGTTGACTTTGCCCAAACTTAGAAACATATTAATTTTAAGACATGCCCCAATGACAACTTGTGAAAGCTTTGGAGGCGGATAAATGGATGATGGAAGATTAATAATAAATCAATTAAAACAATGATACTATATAATTTTTTGTCATCCTGAATAAAATCATTCCTGTGCATAAACAGAGATATATGCTCTATAATAGAGCATTACGTAAAGTAAACCATGAAAATTGTTTAGTTTAAAAACATTCTTCCAACGAAACAACTATAAAACAGACTTAAAAATGTTTGACAGAAATAAAGATATATTTACGATAGCCGTAAATATCTGATATTCGAGATTTCAGAAAATGAGCATCTACTGCGGGATAATTTCGTGAAACTTTTGGTACTAAAATAAAAAAGGAATGAATTTTTGGACTTGAATCTTAGGTACGTCTTGGAATTTTGACGACTTCGAACCGTTACTGAAATAAATAAAAATAGTTTGCTAAGTAAATAGCATAATATTTAAATTTACTACATGTTAGTAAATATAATGCAAAATAGTGTCAGTTTTTCCACTAATACTTACCAAATGAAAACGGATCTGCAATTTTATTATACGGAAAAAGGAAAAGCGAAAAAAATAGGTATGAACTACAAAGCTAGTGACGTAAAAAAGTTTCCATCTCGATATACGTTCGACAAAACCCTTTTTTGCAGTCCACATATTGCAGAAGCACATTACCACAGTAAATAAGCATTCAGGTTAAACAGTAAAACAGTTAATTGAAAACATTGAATTTAATTCCATTTTTTTTGTAGGATTTATACATAATAAAAACAAAAACAAGAAAATAGTAGTTAGTTACTTATACATTTTACAAAAAAACCGTTAAACTCTTTAAATGATTAATAATTTAAAATCAACATTATCCAACTCCATGGAACATCAATCAACATTATCCAACCCTATGAAATCCATGGACTTTACAGACTGACACAAATTTTTATTGTTTGTTATATTAATTCGGAAAGGATAAAGCCTTTCCGAATTAATATTACAATATAAGCGTTTTTTTTATGATCTTCTTTATTGTTTTATACCTATGTATCTTTATAATATTAGGTATAAAGAGAAAAGGTTTGTATGAAGAATGTATGTATGTAACGAATAAACTCAAAAACTAGGTACTGAGCCGATTTCCAAAATACTTTCACCATTTGAATGCTACATTATTCCAGATTAACATACGCTATTTTCTTTTATTTGATCCGGTGAAACTGCGGAGGACAGCTCTGCTAGTAATGTAATAATTTTGTAGATTAATAAATAAAGTGCTTTAAAATTTTATTGAAACCGATGTCAAGCTTAAAACAAAAAAAAACTATCTTACACCACTATTCCCCGCGAACTGTGACAATACCATTTCAGGTATTAACACATAGACACATGTAGAATATCTGTTCACAGTCGCATTAGGAAAGTGATAACCACGATAACTCGATGTGTTGTCACATATATGTACTTATGACGTCACCACTGTCTCATGTCTATTTCGGTCTAGAGACGTTATTTGGTAGTTTGTCGAACCTTTTTATGCGTAGATATTTGTACTACACAATGAATGAAAACGTTCCAAGAATGTGAGTTTTGTTTTAGCCCTGAAAAACTTTATAAAAAAAAATTGAAGTGATTGTATTGTATAAATAACGGCTTTTTACTAAATGCATTGAAAGTATATTACGGTACTTATAACAATAAATATTTTTTTGTCTGACTGTCTGTCTGTTTTTTCCGGCTAATCTCCAAAACGGCTGAACTGTTTTTCAGGGAACTTTCACTGGCAGCTGATGTTATAAGGAGTAACTAAGTCTACTTTTATTATAGAAAAAGAATTAGGGTTCCGCGCAACAAAGTGAAAACCAAAGAAATTGTGAACAAAATCCGATTCAATTGGAGAAGTATTATATATTATTATTAATATCAATCCCGGGAAAAGATAAGATCCCTTGGGAACGCGGGTGAAACCGCGGGAGACAACTACTTGTAATCATAATAAAATTACAACTCTTCTATTCTAGTAAAATTTGCTGGTAAAACATTTTTTATTTCTTTGTAATGAGCTTTCAGAGTTCCACCATTTTTCAAAGAAATAAATCTAGTTCTCATTTAACGATTTCTCGCCTTCCTTCGTATCGATGTTCACTCACTCGCTTTAATTCCAATCCATTCGATATTGATCTTTGAAACTATTCATTAAGAACTATCGGTATACCTACGTTATACTTACGAGCTTTAAGACCTGCCGATAGATGGTTGAAACTTCACTATTATAATTCATTGGATATTGATCTTTATTACTATCGGAGGAAGGTCGTGGGTGCGTTGTGTGGGCAAAGTTTTACTACCGTAGGTACTCGATGAAACTCGACAGTCACGTAGAAATCGTATCGCAGTCGATCTTTCAAGTCTTAACCTATCTGAACAGTACCTACGCTTTGGTATTTTATGGTCGTAAATTTCTTCGGCATCGTTGACGCTGTATTTCAGCTTAGGTACGTGATTTTATGTTGCCTTGTTTTCAACACCTAGTGACACTACATCACGATAACCTATTTCCTTAGGTCTGAGAAAGATTAGGGAAGCTGAAATCATAAATGTTTACTACCTATATGTATAGGTGAGGTTACTCTCCAATCCTATCTACTAATAAACATAAGATAAATGTGAAAGGTATTTGGATGTGAAAATGTTTGTATTCTTTCATGCAAAAAGTACTGAACGGATTTTGATGAAATTTCGCTTTTGATCATATTCTAAAACGTACAATACTTTGTATCTTGGGAAATAATAAGATCGTGTGAGACCGTAAGTGAGACCGTGAAATTCCTATACTTAGTAGTGTTGTCTTCTAAATCAAACAAGACGGTTATTACATCATGGAAACCAGTAAAAATTTTATACTTGAATACTGTTTCTATGCATAAAAAACCTTTCACTAACACGTGGACAAATGCCGGCATTAAAATTTAATATCACCATTTCTTCGGTAAAGAAAACTATCCGTTCAGCAAAACTTGTGCTCAACTGCGCAACTTTTCTTTTGCAAACAACTATCGCTCAAACGAATTGCTTTCCCATCGTCTACTGCATTCTTTTTTTTCCTACTATTGTTTTATTTCTACGCTATTGCTGGGTTTATTGAAAAGTACAATTTAAAAGTCCAATGCATTCACCGTTTTACTACCATTTTATGGGTACATTACGAAGGAAAGTGCAGTTGTTAAATTAAGTTTTCTAACAACTGTATTTGTCGATATATTGGACATTTATTGGCTGTGCTGAGGCTAGTTCACAACTTATTTCCAATCTTATTTTGCTAGCCTAAGTGAGTTCAATTTCTATTCTACACATTGTTTAATTTTATGTAGCTCAATTTTATGTGGATATATAACATAACTTTCTTCATCATAATATATTAAATTCCAGTGTCACTATGACATCCGAAACTAGTAAACCGATCTTGATAAAACTTGGCACACAAATAGATTATATCCTGGAGTAAGAGATAGGATACTTTTTATCCCGGGAAAAGATAATATCCCACGGGACCGCGGGTGAAACCTCGGGGAAGAAGAATAATCCTTTGAAACTGTAGGTAAACGAATCTATCGATCGATTGTAAAAAACAAGCATCGAATGTAAGAAAAGGTACCAGTCGGAATATTTTACTGAATAGAATACAATTGGGAAGATATTATACGACATTTATAGTACAGATTTATTCAAAAATATCATTGAATATCTTGAATATGCATCGTCATTTGTCACTGCCATGTCCAGTCAATACACGTACGACGTGGAAGCTTTGTAAACATGAAAAATGCATTGAATACTGCCTGGATAATGGATATACCTACTATTATTAAATCTTATTGAATGTATCCCACTAATAATTATAAATGTGAAAGTTTGGACGGATGGATGGATGTTTGTTACTCTTTCACGCAAAAATAGCTGAACGGATTTTAATGAAACTTGGCACACAGATAGTCCATATCCTGGAATAAAACATAGGAACTTTTTATCCCGGTAAAAGATAAGATTCCTCGGGAACGAGGGTGAAACCGCGGGGGACAGCTAGTTTTATTATATTGATGATAAATATCCATGAAGTACGTTCCTATGACAAATTTTAATTTGGCAACATTATTTTGATACATTTGGTAGACAATTGTGTCAATTTCTACTACTAGGTATGTGTGGATGTGAAGATTTTTGTTTATTATTTCACACAGACTAAAACTTGGCACACAGGTTGATCATACCCTTGAGTAAAACATAGAATACTATTTAATTTTATTTGACCCTAGGCAAAGATAAGATCCCTCGAGAATGCGGTTGACAGCTAGTAGAATTACAATTGAAATGGACAAAATTTTACAAAAAGTAGATAACAATAAAAACCAACACTCCTAAAACACACAAGTATTATTATTATAAAATATTTTCGTGTTGTTAATTTTAATATAGTATGTATACAGATAACCATCCTACTTACATATTTAAAATTCTACTCACTTGAAATCCTATACAAAAATAACCATTACTACCATTAAAACCATTTATTTACCAATAGATTGTAAACTACAATAAGAACATAAATAACACCGGACGCTGCACCTAAAACTACTCTATCGCCCGCGGTTTTTTCATCTATAAATAACCTCGTTTCTGGAAGAATGCCTGTTGTGATCTAGGGCCGTTTATTTATGTATATGCGCCAATACCTTCCTACCAATACTGAAACGTATTTCTCTGTTATAATAGTTGATGATACACAATGTTTAAAGGGTGTTAAAAACATGCTGGGTTAGAAGCACTCATAATAAAGACTTGGTAGCCATTTAAGAATGATGTACCTACTTAGTTCAACGCAATTTTATTCTGTGAAAAACTCTTTTATATTTTTTAGGGGCGTAAAACAAGTGTCGATTAAAACTATAACTTGCTGTGCGCTGCAATACACGCGTAAAGAAAAAAGTGTTTGGTACTTTTTTTGGGCTAGGACCTTTCTTACGCAAAACAACTGACCAGTTTCATTATAACCGGATGAAAGGTTTAGGATCGCATAGAATATAATCAAACAAAAAAACATTGATGTTTATTTATATAGAAGTTGGATAAATGTATGTTTATATATAGGTATAGACTAGCTCCGCGGTCTCACCCGCGTTCCCTAAAGGGTTCCCGAGAGTTAGGAATCTATCTGCCAAATTTCAAGTTTGTAGCATTCATTCTTTCGGAGATTGCACTTTAAATATACAAAAATGCTTTGAGTTTGATTTTCTAAGAGTATAATAAAAGAAGACATTGCCATGAGGGAGTAGACACTAGAGGAAAGTTCTTTTCATCTTTAGTTTATCTTAGACGTAGCCTCCTATGTATGAACGTCAAACATTCTACGCAAACAATCAAACTTTTCTCGCATCCCTGTAATTGAATACGTTGGAGGAGATTGCAGACTGTATAGAGGATAAATCCGGCAATAAACCTTAGTTCACTTATCTTTGTAGATTCGTTTTTGGCAAAATTAATGATGCAAAATATGTGAATCAAACAGTTAACTGAAGCAATATTAGGCAGGTCATCATGTTTCTTGGAGATCTCTTTACTGATGTGGAAGAAAGGACTCTAAAGACATTTTAGTCACTGAGAGTCACTGAAACAAATAGCTCCGGCATGTTTGTCTTATAATCCTACAGGTTATAACTATGAACAAAAGTCACCTTTGTGATGATTAAAATGATTCTTACTATTTGTTATTCAGTTCCGTAACTATGGTAAACATAATATCATAAAAATCAAAGTCAAAACCATTTATTCGGTTTAGGCCCTAGGAAGGCACGTATGAAGGTCGAGCTACAGAAGGAAACATATCCTAAAATATACCTTAAGATACTTTTATTCTAGATAAATCATAGGATTCTTAACCTTAACCATTCAGTTTTAAGTTGGATTTCTGCTGATGCAGATTTTTTGTCACATCTATTTGGCAATACGGATGTAATAATAGCTGTTATAGTATAAATTTCTGTAGAAGTTCAGGTGTTTTGAGATTGCTGATGCTAATATTCGCTTTCAATTCAATCAGATTCAGAAAAATTTACCACGAATCCACACTAGATTTTTTATGGTACACGCGCGTGATTGTGCTTTTATCTCTTAGGTTTAACTAAATAGCACTTCAGGGTTATAACACAAACATTTTTGATCATTAAAATGTTTTTTTAGATTTTTGTTAGTCTTTCTCAAATCAGTCATCAGTCATTTAAAATGTTGCGTTAACATGAATGAATTGATATACAGTATAGAATCGTTTGATCTCGCATTATGTACATTAACAACCCGAATTCCTTTCGATATCACAAAAAGCTTTTATCATGAACATACGTAAGCTTGCCATTTCACTTATAAACCTATTTGTGATTGTAACCTTCACAGCTAACATTAACAGAAATATATCTCGTTCTATTTTAAATCGCCGTTATTTCCAAGCTCTCCTATATCAGAACTAAGGAAACCTTTAAACTTGGAAACATACCCAATCATTAAAATGTGACGTGTATTGCCAATGTGTAGTACACCTTTTTACAATGCTTTAAAGGCAACTGGCAATCTAATTTAAGGCAAAAGACAACTTTGTATCTACATATTTGATACAGTTATTAGATATCAATGATCTACATATACAAAATTTTGTATAGACTCGGCTTGAGTATGATGATTATCAACTAAGCTGGTTGCACACGTCACGCTATACTCTTGAATCTTTATTGCTGAGTTTATTGCCGGCTCTTCTCAGCAAAAGCAACCTTCTGAACCTTGCATTGGAGTCATTACAGTCATTAGAATCTGAAAATTCATAAGCGCCTGCGAAGGCTTATTTGGATGAATAAACATTTCATTTCATTTCATTTATTCTTCAACTGACTATGATTTTTTATTGTAATATTTTGTTGAGTATCAACATCATCAGAGATATATCAATTATCTAGCGTGTTTAATATTTGTTGCAAGTAGCAATTGGTGTTGCTTCACTCTTCTGTGTGAAAACTTAATCTCCTGGATCTAATTACAAGATTCAAGTTCTTAATTTGGCATGGAACAGGGATCTCCTACATTCCAATCCTACGAGAAACCGTATTCACTTTTTCACTTGCACTTCATCACTTTAATGTTCTAATTGATACACGCGTGTTGTAAAGATTTGGTACTTTAAACGCATCCGACGTATTATTTGTTTCTACTGTTGATTGATACGTCAGTTACCAGCCTTGATATTGAGCAGACGTCAGTCGATGTTTTTAGTATATTAAAGAATATGTAGACTTCAATATAGTCGGTGATTTCTTATATTGGGTAACTAATTTATATTTTTGTCTGTTTAAATATTTCCTGGTAATTCGTATGCTTTTCTATTTGTTTTTCCTGGCATTTTCTTTCGCAAAATTACTTCATTATATATTGTTTTCAAACTACGTGCCTGCTTGATCGTTTTACCCTTTTTTGAATTATGAAATTTACGCATTCAGGAAAATGAAAATACATATTATGTCACTAACTGACTTATCAAAAACTAGCCCAAACCCTTGGACCTACATTTTTTGTACAGAGGCTCCCTTTACGATATTAATAAATAAGGCGAGATTATTCAATATTCTAGGTCGAATGGAAACGGTGTAGCGGAAAACTATCCTTCAATAATGATGGACAAGTGAAATTTGGGTACTAATTAAGTAGAAGCATGATGATATCGTGGGCTTTTCAGTAAAAGCGGATATGCGAATATCACAGAGCCTAGTGGGTCTATATGAACAAATTAATAGTCGTTAGTTAGCTAATTATGTTTTAATAGTCTATTATTTTTCGCAAATCTTTAACGTATCAAAACTTTTTGCTTTGTTCCAGATCCTTAATTTCATGAATCTGGTATACGAGTATTTAGAATTAGTCTTAAAATAGCATCCTCTTTACATACGGCCTTCTGATTCTAAAGCAAACTTGCACAGTGGTTATCAAATAACCTTAGAAATAACTGATCTACTATACGAGTATATACTTATTTTCAATACTTGTATAAGTCAATTAGAACCAGAGTCAGGCCATATGTTAATGCGTACAAATATCTATCCTGTATTGATTCCAAGACTTGTGGTGTCATATGGATTTGGACAAAGGATAAGAACTTAATTCAGATAATGCGGGTAAAACTGCGGAGCGGTAGCTAGTATATAATGAATTATTAAATCAAGAGTCATATAAAGTACATAGAAAAAAAAACTTGTTTTGCTTACATACATAAAGAAGCAATTTCCACCGTTAATAAATAAACGAATTTCAACATTTAAAGCAAACGTTCATAATACATATTATTCTAGGAAACGGAATGTATACATTAGGCACGTTGCTGTTAAAATATATGTAGGAATATTCATATTTCATCGAGGTACCGGGAATATTAAAGAATACATCATTATAGATTAACGAGGTGTCTATGTTATTTTCCAGTACTTGGGCGATCAAGCCTTGCTCAGCGCATATACCTAATATGCGCGGCCAAGTCTGTTGCTTTGACCGTGAAAACATAGAAAATACGAATGATACCTCATCATCATCAGCCCGTATTAGTCCAGTGATGGAGACAGGCCTTTCCTAACGCCACTGAGTCTTAGAAGATACCTAGGTGATACTTAGCGAGATCGATTTTAGCCCTCGTAATTTTAAACTGAATCAAAATCCTGAAAGTCATTTTTGATAAGCAAATATAAATTCTAAAATGCATATAATTTGTAGGTAGGTACTTATTATACTAGCTCATAAAGAATGAAGTAGGTAGGTACTTGTACGTAATGCTATACAAAAACAAAAATTGACGATATGAAAAAGAAATCTAAATGATCACCATTTAATTTTGCTTCTCATCATAAACCAGAATGGAATAGTAAAATTAATTACAATGATAAAACATAATTACAATATTAAATAACTAAATGATTAATAAACCAGATACCATACTTTAATCTATGCGTCGTTATTAGCAATTTAGTTAACTCTTAACCTGTTGGTTCTGAAGTGGTACGATCATCCCACTTAAACAATAAGATAACAATTGAATCAAAAATTCCGGTAGTAGACTTATATAACTACACAACACGGTGGTAGGGTACTTTGTACTACTCGACTGGCCGGCTACCACCTTCAATTTGAAAATCTGCCGCCAAGCACCTGTTGGTGTGTTCCAGCAGTTGCACTTGAGAGCCGGCGTTGTAAAAAGGTTGACAACACATTGACAATCCCCTAATGACTTAAGGCGACGACAACTTGTGTGTGGTCTATAAAAATAACTACAATACCATCTATACTTTTTAGAAATGTTTCATTTCATTTTCAAAATAGTTTTATGGCTTCAAAACTCTTATTCTGATATGCAGATGGTAATCCATCTTAAGCAATCCCAACAATATTATATTATACATTAGAATCTTGAATTGAGTTTGTACGGTAGTAAAATTGTAGAATACTTCGGAAATTATTTATAGAAATGCATTCATTTTACGACTTGTTCAATCTATCCTGAAGATTACCTAGTAAATCCGGTTAAATAAATCCTTCTAGTCATAACAAATTCAATGTTGTTATAACCAAGAATGATTAAGCTTTCCAACCGTGGTTTCATCCGCGATACCTACCTTATTACAAGCTTTTATTTAACTTAAATTTAACCATGTGTGTTCGGGTGGAATCTTGCAACTCAATTTTGAAGCAGATATTTTTAACAGACTGAGCTGAATTTTTTTATACACGTTTAGTTTGCATGACAACGCCACACAATGCACAGTTAGCTGTGTGACGTCATTCTAAATCCAACATGGCGGAACACCTAAGATATTTTTCACAATATGTGGCTTTAGTATATCAATCAATAGAAAAAGTTATTGTTACCTCCTTTCATTAAGCTACTCGTATTATTTTAGCTTACATAGTTCTTTTATGTGATATTTTATTTATTACAATCTCTGACGAATTCGTAGACGAGCCATTTTTGTGCATTTTTAAAAACACTGGTTGAGAATCACTGGTAAATATTTAGTAGTGGTCCCCAACTGGTGATCCGCGGTCCACCAGGTGTCCATTAGATCCGTGTATAAACAAATAATAAAAAGAATTTATTAAATTCCCAAATGTTAGACGTTGTAAGGATGCGTATGAGTATGAATCAAATTTTCTAGAAGCATTTTGTTGAAGAGTAAAACAACCTTGTTTACATTTGCTTGCAATTAATTGGAACCAAATTATGATATTCGTGTAGCTCTAAGCGACAGTAACTTGTATAAAGATTAACCTTTTTCTTGACCATGTGTGTATATTTGATGTGTACGTATTTATTGAATTGTTATAGTATAGGTATGTATTTTTATATTCAATTTACACGTAGCACAAGGTAATTCTTCTTCAAACAATATTGTTACGTTTATTCGTGACGTACTAGTACAAATATAAGCACACTCAACTCGAGTGTTGACTACCGTTACACTTGTTTAATAGATAACCGGTTTGTGAAGCTTTTTGATATGAAGGAAATATAGGATTAGTGGATAATGTTCGTCATTGTGAATTTGCACTCAAATGATGCAACATAGATGTTAAATTTCAGTGAACCTTCACTCGGTAAAGAAACAAAACTATATTAAATTTTATAAGTAGGCTCGCGGAATTTTTGATTCAATTGTTATAGTAGGACGATCGCACCACTTCAGTAATAGTGATGAATATTATGACCATGCAATTCTATTTAAATGTAATCATTACTAGATACTATTTTAGTAATACTATTTTAGAAATAGCTTTAATATGAATTTAGTATCGACGTTTATTAGGACAGTGAACATATAATGAATATGAATTATTTATATGAGTGTATAAAGTAAGATATCACAAGTACCTAGTTGGTATGCGTATATTCTATGCGTAATACTTACTCGTAATTGTATTATTGAAATCTACTATATGATTTATTATGGCCATAAAGTTATAATGAAAAAAAAATTGTAGTAAAATAATCTATGATTTAGTTTTAATAATGGTCATTTTGGAATCACATTATAGTATGGGAAATATTTTTTTTTATTTTAATTTAAGTACCTATGTAAAACATTTTTTTTTTAATTATTTATTTTTACAAACAAACCTGATACAAGTGCACAAAGCGACTGTATATTACTTCCAGCACTTGGGATGTTTGAAAAGAAAATATAGCAACAATCTGTTCACATAAAATGACGTATGAAAATAAAAAAAATGTGGACAAAAAACGGTCAAATGCATTTAAACCATGCATACCATGGTTACGAAATACTTTACCTAATTCTTAAATTAGTTTTCGCTCATAAACTGAAAGACACGCACTGATCATTTTTTTTCTTGCAACTTCAGTCTATAATGCGCCAAGAGCGGTAAATTTGCCGTGACACAAAGGCTCCTTGTTTGAATTTGGAACCCTAAAAAAAGAGAACAGATACAATACACTAATATTTGATTGTGCGTGATTGAACTTCGAACATAGTAGTCGATCTATTAACATTTAAGGCCACGATCACATTATCACACTCAGTAAATATGAGTTGAAGTTCACTGATATTTTTGGATCACGTAACCTACAGTGTATTCCGGTCTTATTTGAGCTGAGTTAATTTTATAAACCCAAATAAATTTACTAGACAATAACCATATACCAAGCCAAGCGTCGAATTTCTATCGGCGTATAGGTACATAATGTTATTTATTTACATTAAATAATAAAATAAATATTATATAAAATGTTAAATTATGTATTGGTTCTTTTGAAATATTTAACAGCGTATTTTGGTAATTTATTGTGGTATAAATGTGGCCATATGCGTGTTAAAATTGAACTAATACCAATATACTTTGTAAGAAACACAAACTTTGAATAAGTTATGATGGTGAAAGAAAACAAACAAGACTTACTTTTTGGTTATCTAGTGCTACTCTTAAATTCATTTAACACGTTTAGTTCAACCTTTTAACTTTGAGTAATAATTTCATTATTCTTAGATTTAAGTTTGATGTTACAGTTTGTTCCAAACATTTGAAAAGTATTAAATTAAATATAGTTATAATATTAATACTAAGCTGAGATTGAAAACACCGCAGGTATAACCTACGGTCTATAGTCTTTTATCATCAGGTGACCCGTCTAGCTCCCAGATCTGACTTAAAAAAAAAAAAAAAAGGTACTTAGAACGGAGACTTAAAGTTAGTAGACTGACATATTTGGAAATAAATAGTAATAATACGTTTTTTACTTGAAATGTAATTTAAGCTAAAAAATCATCTATAGAAAAATATTTGTCTTTAGATCTAAAAGATTTCCATATCTAGTTTGTATTCTACCTTTGGTGGCTATTTACGAACGGCTGGCCACGGAAGTGGGTCTGCTTCAATTGCTTGTCAACTGTCTAGGGTTGTCAATAAATATTATAATTTCATTATAGATATAGTTGATTTATGTAGATTCATAAATATGTGACTGACTGACGCCAGATAGACTTTCTGACACTAAATCCTTTGATTTATTGGCAATGCAACTTTTTATTTAAGTATGAAACTGGGTTTTGAAGCACGTGGAAATAAAGAAATAATTAGAAATAAAGAAGCACGTGGTTAAGCGTTTTTTTTTTAAATTCCTCCCCTGAGGGGGTGAAACGGGGGTTCAAAGTTGGTATGAAAAATGAGAAGGCCTGACTCACTGACTCATCAACGCCTAGAAAGCTGATTTTTTTCACACCTATTGTTTTTAAGATGTAGACGAAGAATAAGATACAATTTTTCGAAATTCAATCTCTAAATTGGTAAAAAAGGGATACGCGGGTGAAACCGCCGGACGGAAAGCTAGTTTTATCATAAAGGGTAAATGCCTTAAATTACTATATTGCAGCTGAGACCAAATAAAAAAGGTAGACAGAGCACATAAAGTGAAGCACAGTAAAGGAAGCTGAATTTGAAAAAAGAAGCCGATCGCGTTCCTTGCGACGCAAGACACGCGGGATAACGTACGTGCAGGTCACGCACACAAATTCGTGCACATTGCTTCACTTCATGGGAGACTATTGTTTACGTACGCTCCTTCTACCTTTTTTATTCGTTCTATGTATTGTTGCTGAAAAATATCAAAAAGCACGTTTGTATACCTACCTATGTAAAAAAATGTATGTGTTAATAACATAACCTTAAATAATTTTCAGTATATGGCTGTCTCCTAATAACGTTCAACGCTCAACAAAAAGGATGTAAGAAATAATTGCTTTTCGCTGACAACCCTACTCGAGTGGCACTGACTCTGCATCAATAATGACACTTCCATTGACATGAACAAACGACACTTTAATTGCGTTGGCGTCGTCTTTTACACGCAATACTCTGGTGATCGAATTCCAAACTGAAATGTTTTGGTAGAAGGCGAGATTCGGTTGGCGTCGGGCCTTTAAAATATTTCTTATTTATTTGAAGTGATCCTCCTGAATTTTACCCTTACTGCTTCATCGTTAAATCTAAACCAAATATATCACTATCTATTTAAAATCTACAACACTATATTATAGAAAACGAAATATGCCAGCCAGTAGGGTACTTTGTAGTACCTGACTGGCTGGCTACCACCCTCAAGTTGAAAATCTGTCGCCAAGCACCTATCGGTGTGTTCCGACAGTTGCACTTGAGAGCCAGTTCCCATCTAGGCTTTGTGTGCTTACTACCTTTGGCCACATCATCACTTACCATAGTGAGATTGTAGTCAAACACAAGCTTATCCAGAATAAAAATATAGAAATGATTTTTATTGGATTTTTCTAGCCACCAAAACTAACAAACATAAATAAATCAAATTTTTGGAAGGAATAGTTTGTATTTATTTTGATGAAGGAAAACATGGAGACCCAAAGACACCGTGCGAATCTAATAAAATATCCAAGTAACGACAAACATGCCCGCCCATGTCTTATTCAGGCTGGAACCGAGTAAAATATTCCAAATATTGAAGTTCAACAACGGTTTTTGTAAGCCCCGATGAGTTTTTGGAGCATTACATCGCGATGGCATTCTTATAAGACGAGTAAATAAAGGATGATTTTGTTTTGAGTAAACCATCTGTCAGGACTACTTACAACTTTTACTATGGGACCAATGTAAATAAACTGCTATATAAACAAAACTAATAAAAAAGAATTTTGAAAATCGGTTGACAATTGGCGGAGAAATCGATGAACATACGTAAAAAAAATAACTTGAGGGGTGTCAAGGGACACCCGGATGGAACGATGTTATATAAGTCGAGAGAGTATATATATATATATATATAAATAGAAATGAAAATATCTGGCTTGCTTTCTATAAGAGAGAGATAGACAGATAGACAGAGAAACATGCGCACGCCGCACAGCTTACAATAAAGTGACAGTGACACTAAAACTGTCGTAAGATTTTTTTCCGTCTAGCCCCCTTTCACAACGCGCGATAAGGAACTTCGTTCCAAAAATAAAAAAAATACATACAGTCGAACATATAACCTCCTCCTTTTTTAAGTCGTTTAAAAAAGACGTGTGTCTCAAAACAAAAGACGCTTGCGGACCTTCGCTTTTTTAATTTGATTCGATGCGGTTAGCTATATTTCACATATGAAATGGGTGTAATGCGTCTATGAAATGAAGGATTATTCGACATTTATAACGAATGCATATTTTCTTTGCAATTTTGCACAATCTTGATCCGAACAACTGCATATAATCACATGCGTTATTCTACATTGCTATAAGGGCTAAATGTCGAATAATACAAACCACACATCCATTTATTTTGTATCTACATACATAATTATGTATTATATTAAAGTCTTGATATCAAACTTACAGACTGTGCCCACGAAGTACACGAACACAAAAACAAGCCCGGTGACTGTAAAGGCCATGGTGGACCTTAGCTTAGATGGTTGAAGATCTTATGAAGATTGGAGTTAAGGGGGTCATAAAACCAAGGACTTAACTGTCTGGAAGAAAACGTTTAACCAGGCTACAGCCCGAAGCTGTCGAGCATTGAATAACGGTGGTGGTTAAATTTTAATACAAATAGAGACGTTATTGAAATAAAACGAATTAAATCTGGCATTTAATTCTCGAAAACAGATCTTAGTTAGGATCTTATAAAGTTCAGTCCATATGCCATCTATTAAATCTTGATAATGCAAAATTGCATGTTTCAGATTCTTTATAGCTTTGTTCTGTAGACCTACACAATTTAAAGGTTAACACAAACAAATGATTGTGGACTATGATCTATTCATGAATCATTTTAATGAAACAGATATTGTTACATTAATCTGTCAAGACTTATTAAAACATAGATTTAGGTCAAGGCACATAATGCATTATTTATTTATATGGGATGACTTTTTATATAAGTGGTAGAGTCAATTGTAACGTTCATAAGTGCCTTATCAAGGCCTAAACTGAATATTATGTAAGCTTTAGTACATAATGAATTTGCGGAAGTAGTTATAACGAAAAAAGAAAGAAGAAAGAAAATATTTATTTGTGGCAAAAAAATACAAAATTACATAATTTACAAAATAAAAATAAATAACATATTAAAAAACGTCGAATAAATAATTTTATTTAAAACACTTTTATCACAGACTAACATATTGGGGATCGGATGCGAATATTTCCTGGGATATTATTATTGAATATTTTTAAACAATTCCACACATTTTCTTGACATATTCTTATCCTACCCTACTTAACCCACATATTGAATGCCACGCCGGTAATATTACAGAAATAAAAAAACACCCTTCGAAATCCAATACACGATTTCCCGAGGGATGAAATTAATCACATGCATGGGTGTAAACAAATCTCTTTTCAATACGAAAATAACCTTACACAGCCCGCAGTATGGATGTGGCTGGAATATTGCCACTTAGGCGATCAATAATTATGACAAATCGTTTTAGGAAACGACGAACTGTGCACTGGTACCACGGTAAATTTTGTTCCACGGTCAACGTTCTAGAGATCATAATCAACCAATTTTTTATTAAAAGGCCGAACAATTTTTAACTGAAAGAATTAAATGAAAATAAATACAATGCAGTTAATGCACCAATAGCAACGTATAAAAGTATGTAATTATATTTTTAGGCTGCTGTTTTAAATGCTCTACACAAATTTATCTATGCACAATGTAAACCGCTGAGGTCTTGAAATCTATCTTAGAATCTTGAAATTTTGTTCACAGGTTCCTTTTCGCCTTTTAGTAGCTAGTAACTTTCTTATAACCTACGTTTTCAAAGGGTTTTAGGAACAACTTACCGAAAAACTTTTAACCTCAGCAGTTCGGGCTGTGCTGGTAAAAAGATAATATCGTGTTAAATCATAATAAACATTAGGGCGAACCGCCTAAAGGCTAAATAAATCGATTACCCATTTCTATTGGTCGTGCTGCTTATATTGATGGAACCTTAGACTGCGGTCGACCTGTTTGTACGCATCGACTCCTTCCATATTCAAATTCGTTCCACATTTAGAATGGTGAAAGCAAAAATCACGGTTCGGGCGCCTTTACAACTTCTAACATAGTTATAGCAAGTTGAACCTTTTCAAGCAATTGGTTGCTATTGCAAATCGATATGCTTTCAGTTTGATATTTGAATATGAATGTACCCGTAGTTTGACTATATTTACGGTGCCCATATATTGGTGTTTTGAAAAATTCAATCTGAAATCGATTATGTGATTAACATTAATAATAATAATAATTTTATCGTTTAATTTCATTAGTAAAACTGTTTATATCCAGCTTATGTATTTGTATGCATATTAGGTATAAGTTTTAAGGAAAGACTACATCAGAACATATTTTTATTTCATGATCGTATTCATAAATAACTGTGGTATCTCTAAAAGCTATCTATTTACAAACTAATTGTCAACAACTTAAAATTGATAGTATTTACAAACTTATCGTTTTCTAAATTGACACTGTTATACTTTTAAATGTTTTTAACGACGGAATCCATTACGGAACTCTTGACCTCGAGAAAAACTCGAGTCGAGACTAAACAACGTGCAATAAATATAACGAATGAATACTTCAATATTAATTTTGAAATACCAACATGTGAACACAGTAAATGTAGTAATGGAACAAAATCATCGCATTATGTTATTAATTACCGTTTTATATACAGGTTGCTGTTTTTACCACAAGTCACAACAGGCAATGATCAGGTTCTATATATTTTGAAGCATTATTGATTACGATGTTCACTATAACAGACATATTAACTTGTGTAGTAACATACCCGTCAAAATTATTTGTATTTTTGCAAAGCGTTTATACTAAATCACTATGTATAATGGACGATGTATTGAAATAAAATTCGGCATAAATATTTAATTTTAAACGTAAAAAAGGGACAATATTTAGATAAGTGACAATATGTTTTCCTTTTTTTGTGTCGGGGGTTTCTTTAATTTTTTTATGACAAATGTCTGATAATCATGCAGGCGGGTCACCTGATGGTATGTACATTTTTATAGAAGGTATTAATATTATTTTTGTGTGTTCAGGCATAAGTACTAGTACTAGGTAGTCAAAATTGTTACAATAGAAAAAAAATCAATAAAGCCAGATTATCCAAATAATTATAAAATGTAACCTTTGCTAAATTTCTTGCCGTTTCTTATCAGTTGAAGGCTGACTTACGATACGAACTAGTGGACGGTGGTACTGTAGGTCGACCTTGATAACCTATCCTCCTAGCTAGGGCCTAAACAGAAATAAAATGTTTTGACTTAAAACTATTCTAGTAGGAGACTAACATTTAAAGAGGTTCATATCACTTATGTCTGTTTAATACTGATTCCTACTGCGTACCTCACTCAGAGACACTCAGTTCAAATTGACGTTCCCGAACACACTAAATGTAACAAGCGCCATTGATTGGTAATTACTTACCTTAATGACAAAGGAAATTACCAAGATTATTGCGATGTACCAAATAGGGGCGATTGGTCTACTGAAATAAACACTCTAAGTTAATAGCACCCTATTTGTGTCTTACTTATAAGTGGTCAAATATCGATAATAATGGCTGCGTATAAAACCGTAGTGTAACGTCTAATGAAATGAATTTATTACCCTGTAACATGGTAGATGGGACCTTATAGGTATTATATATGTAAAGAGCATACCTATACGAGCTCTTTTCTTCTATTAGTTTTTTTCCTTTGATTTTACTAGATGTCACGAATGACAAATGTGACAGATTTTATTGTAGAATTAATTTTGTATTAAAGGCTTTAAATGTTGTTTCTATTTAGTAAATAAAACAGAAACGCAATTGAGTCTTATTAATTCACATTCCTAAGTACTTATACAGCACTAAAGAACATTATTATATATATAGTTTATAATTGTATATTTTTTATAATAAAACTAATAAGATATCAATCATCATCATTTCAGCCGAAAGTCTTCTACTGCTGGACATGGACATAGGCCTCCCCCAAAGTTTCTATTAATAAGATGATATAATTAATCCCACCAAAATCATTTTTATGTAAAATGTTGCCAAGACGAGAGCATATATGGCTCGCACTTTCAAAAAGTTATCAGATGTATAGCCAAGCTTCTAGCTCTACAAGTCCTAACTTCACGAACTCTACACCTTAGTCAAAAATGTGGCTTGGCCGTTACATCATATGTAATTTGTTATTCTTATAGGTATAACGCACTACTCTACTTAAAAACATCCATCTCTTTATTTCATCCTAACTAAGCTATCCAAAAAAAACAATACGACATCGAGTTTAATTCACCAACTACATTTTATTTTCTCAATAGGCAGAAAGAACAATGCGAAATAGGTTCTTTCCCGCTCTTTATCCATCCATATGACGGTGTAATTGAAACCTTACCTTATTAGACCCCACCTCACTGTCAGTCCGTCAGTCGTTCAGTTTTATTGGATTGTCTGGGCTATTGCTCAGTAGACGGCAAATAGTTGTCAGATGGCACATTAATTTGTTACGGGATTACTTGTTTCACCGTATGTTTGGGTGGCCAATATAAACGCTATGTTCGTGTAATGGAAAATTTTGTTTGGTGGTTTTTGTTTAGAGTAACATAATAATGTGTTCTGAAATATCATTATTATGATCATCATCTCATTAACACTTAACTACGATTAAGCTGCTGAACGGATTAAAATACATTATCAATTAGTGAGCTTCGAATTGTCACATTCATCTATTTAATCAATATAATTTATTATTTAATGCGATTACTTACAGGCCCTGTATAATTCATTCATTCCAATTCTCATCAAAATAATTCTCAGTCCTTTCTTTCATCAACCACATTCCGACTAAATTAAACTAAACCATTCCAACGAGGTTTTTTGAAGCCTTTAATGAACCTTCCGAAAACAACTATAAACTGGTTCTTGTGCAAAATCAAGCCGTTTTGTGGTTCAAAATCCTCGGCACAAAGTTCTTAATAAGGCCGCTTGTACACTGTGCTGTTTTTTGGAAAACAAACTTGCTAAGAGCTTGCTCGATATTGTTTGTAATATTGTTTCTCCCGGATCATGTTTTCTGAAATATTCAACATTATAAATTATTTATAGGAAATTGTGTATAATATAATAAGTCTGTAGAAAAGAAATAAGTGGATTGATATATATATATATAATAATATAATAATAATAAAATAATAATATAATAATAATTTATTAACATAAATATGAAACTGCCAAACACTTTACAATTAATATGTCACAGTTGGTAAGTTATAAATTTATGTTGTACATGTTAGTGTTCGATTGAACTCTGGTACCCAAAATAAGATTTAACTTGTGTTATGGGTACCAGCGCTCTCACATTATTTAGGACTAAGATGGGTAAATTTATATGATATCAGGAGGTAGCCTAGTGTTTCAATTGTACAGTTTAGTAAAAAGTATAAAAGAAAAACAAAAGCCAGAGAATTTTTTTTTTTAAGTAGCTACAAAAATAAAAGAAAAACATTAAGTAAAATAAATAAATAAATTTGAAAGAAAAGTTAAAATTAAAAATAGAGATACTAGATGATATGCCTCTTAGATTATATTAGTGTAGTTCTGTAGGAATGTAAGAATTTGTATGTAAGGTTATTAATAAAATGTGTGTAAGTTATAGAGTTGCTAATATAATTAGTTCCTCTGTCTCATTATAATTTTTAGTATGGAGCCATTTAATCAATTTTATTTTACATTCTTTTTTGTTGAGAGGGTATATAGCACAGTGTTTATTTGCTATGTTGTAAAGATGATTCCCTATAATTTTGTAGTGTCGTTGGGCAAGGCTTGTCCTAGATGTTTCTGAGGGACATATTCGGTAATTTCGTCTCTTATTGCAGATAGTAGGGTCATAGTTTATAGAACAGTGTTTTCGGAGGATGACTTGGAGAATATAGAGCTGTCGTACCGTAAGTACTTGGGAATCGGCGTATATTTCAGCAGTGGGATGTCTATAGGGTTTAAAAGTCATTACCTTTAGTACCGCTCTTTGCGCACGTTCTAGTGTCAGAAGATGGCTCTTAGGCATCCCTCCCCATACAGAGACACAGTAAGTGATTATAGATTGACATAATGCATAATATATAGTTTTTAGTGTGTCGCGATCTGCCGAAGATCTAAGTTTTTTAAAAACGAAGATTAATTTTCTAACCCGAGAACTGAGGTTGTCTAAATGGACCTTAAAGTTTAATAGGTTATCAATTTGGACCCCAAGATATTTTGTATTTGTGGATCTGGTTAGTACGGGACATGAACAATTAGAGATCGGGGAGACCGCGGGACACGTGTGAGCTTTTAGAGGTAGGGAGGCAGGTAGTGTAGACGATCTCAAGGAAAATGTAAGATAGGTAGTTTTGTCTAGGTTTAGAGTCAGACGATTATTTGATAGCCACGACATCACCGATCTTAGGGCCAGCTCAGCAGATATTAAAGTACTAGGCCAATCATCACCATGCAAAAGCAAAGCCGTGTCATCTGCATACGTAAAGATGGAACAGTTTGGAATAGAGAGACTACATAGAGAATTTATATATAATAGGAACAATGTTGGTCCTAAAATTGACCCCTGAGGAACCCCATAATCAAGACGTTGGAAATCACTAAGCGATGACCCTATCTTTACGCATTGGACTCGATCCGTAAGATAGTCATGGAAAATTTTTAGCGGTTGACCACGGATTCCCATATTTTCCATTTTTGCTAGAAGATAAGGAACAGAAACTTGATGGAGCGAATCTGAAGTTTTTTTATATTATTGTTTGTCTCTTTACAAATTTACTGTTATTGCTGTTGATAACATAATCACAAGACTATGAAATTTGGTGTAAGTACACGTAAATTATAATCCTGCTCCACATTTAGGATACTTTTTATCCGACCGCAAGAGCGCAAAAAAGAAGGATCCTTTTGTTTGTATCTTAAAGTAGTTAAATGTTTCATCACGTTATTTTTTCCTTAATACATTTATCACACTCCATAACGTTACTCACAGCATGGAAATTAATTGACTATGGATGCAAATTGTAACATTTTTTGCGTAATTTGTTAGTATAACCATTTTTAGTATTTACATTTTCCGGTAGATGGCATTGTGATCACCGTTGACTCGCGCTGTTTTTCTTAGGATTTTCTTAAAATAGATAAATGTTTTTTTATGTAAACATGTCTTTGCTGTCGGGTAGTCGGATACAAAAGGTCATTTGCTGCATAACGAATGTCTGGATGATTTAAAATACCAGTATCTTGGACTCTTCAAAGAAACATGCCAAGGAGAAAGAGACAGATCTCTCTCAGTATTCCCAAGACGCTAAATAAAAAAAAGACAAGAACGATCGCAGGAAACAAATGAAATAACTCTCAACGGAGCCAGCAATGCAGTAATTAACTACAAAGAATACTATCACCATGCTATTTTTTCCTTCACGGAAAGCTCAAGTAGGATTCTACACCACGACCTGCGTCATCGTATCCGACGTAACTACTACTATCATATTTATGTGCCAGACGTAACAATCGTGCAACAAGCGACATCAAGTTAGGCTTGTTTTGGTATTCCTTGCACGCTGCAAGCAAGAATCTTCTCACATGATTACTCACGCGAACGTTCATAATGTTCATAAGATATGAGAACACATATTTTATTCCGTAAGAAACACTACGTAGTGATCTTAATATTTACGATCAAAGTGGTGAAGGCTGACCACAATCTGAGTATTCTTTAAATTGTCATGACGACGTCTGTCGATCAGCTAATCTTTTATTTCAGCTTTCAATTAATTACTATGAATCACCACTAACGCGCTATGTTTCAAACTTTAGCGTTACAACAGGCAAAATTATATTGGGCTACACTTATACCTAAAACAACCTTGGAAAATAAATCGGGATAAACGTTGACAACAAGTATCAATTTGTTGTTTATTATTATTATTTTTTATTTTCTAATGTTCTCAAGGCGCCGCGCCGCCCTCATATTTTCACTACTCGCCATTACGCATAGGGTTTCGTGCTTGGGTTTTTTGAAGAAACTTCAGAGTGTTGTCTACTTAAACGTACTCTGTAGGCCACATGTGAATGTATTCTCTTTATACCCCGCTTATTTCGAAGGTCCTCTCAAGGGACACACCAAAACATAATTGACAATTTATTCGGGTCACCATAGACCCAATTTATGTTGGGGACAAACTATAAAATGTATTCACAAGTGAAATTTTAATTTGCACTGTAATCTTGGTAGTTACAGAGTCATTTATGAATGAGTAAATTTTGTTGGATCATTTGCGTCAATCTATATGTCGTGTTCGAGTCGTTTATCCATCAGCGTCATCTGGTGGCGCTTGATGTAGTTAATGAGGAGCGCGCCACTGATTGATATTTGACTTAGGTATTTGTTGCTTTGCGGCGCGTGCGGTCATCACCAAACCATCTCACGTTCTGCGATATGCTATATTTCCCTTACTTTTTACTGTGTTGTGCCTGTATTTAGCATTTCGTGTATATTTAGTTAGAATGTTTGAGTAACAATAAACTTATGATAGAGAACCACCGACTAAACTGGATGTTTGCACACACTTGTTTATGTTGGTCAAAATACATGTCTCAAAAAACCTTGTTTTGTTTTTTTTTTTTTATAAAGTACCTAATTATAAGACAATAGCCATTGTACATTGTGTTTCATGTTTCAACCTCTAACTAACAAGCTCTGTTTATTGTAATAGTAGAATAATATTATCATATTATATTGTAATACATTCTGTTTTGTTTAACCTTTTTTTTTTTTTTTTTAACCTTTATTAAATTTATATTTAAGTTTCAATAATTAGCCATGATTTAGACAAATAGGAATAGACCAATAAATTATGCGTAATGGAAAATTCATATCGGTCATCTATCTTCGAAATATTTGTCTCCGAGCACTGACCAAGAGATATAAGTGTACTCATAGAATAACACAAGATCTCTTCTTTTTTTTTATCTACATGATCCCTAAATGATCTAAAGTAAGTGTCCTATTCAAAATATTATATTACATTCCATTACGATAAAGCCTGATGGTATTGAAAATCATTGACCTGAAATAATTAATGGCCATTGAAACGTTTGTATGAAAAATATTCAGCAAAGTGTATTTCAATACATAAGTGGTATTCCGTATTAAATCTTTGTAAATGTTTTATGAATGTTGCTTCTTTACTCCTTATTTTATACCGATAATACACACACTGGTTGGTTAATGGAGATGAATATTCGAATATGAAAACCTTTTTAAGTTTACAGCAGGTATGTACTCTAAAGTTGAAGAAGATATGGCTTTTTGGATATATATGATGATTAAAAGCAGAACTAAAACAAATAATTAAATCCATAAGGCATTTATTAATGCATCAATTCATTAAGGCTGAAGTTTTTATGAATTTTCGTGGAATTAACTGTGTATTTTATAGAGAAACATGATTATGGCGTTTATAAGAATTATTTTTCATTTACTTCGAAACAAACAAAGATCTAAAGAAAAGTTTACGGGATTTATATTTCTGTTACAGTATAAATGACTTGCATTCTAAATAAAATGCTTAACTGTTTTAGAAAAAATATTATGCTAGAACCATAGACTTTAAGATAATAAGCACCATAATCAATTGTTTATACATTACGTAGAACTAAAATAAAAGTAGGTAGGTATAGATGGTTAATTTATTGGTATGCTAGCCTCCGCGGTTTCACCCGCGTTTCCGTAGGATCTTATTTTTTACCGATATACAAAAATTATTCTATCTCTTATTCTAGGATATAATCCTATTTGTGTGCCAAGTTTCATCAAGATCCGTTAAGTAGTTTTGGAGTTTATTAAAGATGTGAATAATAACGAGGTCGACAACCGTAAAAGCTTTTGGAATTTTCTAAAATGAGAGTAAAAATAACGTAAACTTAAATATTATATTCTGCTCCAACGTTAACAAAACTTAATGAAACAGCTCAGTTTTTAATTTCATCGGATTTTGCTAAGCCCCGTTCCGCTATATTACCCAACACCCACATACTAGATTAACCTATCAGACATAGATTGGCATATGGAAATAATAATTAGAAAATGTTATTTTTCTTTACATACCTATCAAATTGAAATCTAAAAACATTGCGCCTAATTTGTTATTATTTACTTTAGGTCACTATTGAAGGTCATTAGCGACCACAACCAAAACTAATAATTTTATTACAGAAAATTACATTAGTTCATATAAAAAGAGAAGGCCTGACTCACTGACTCATTCAAGGCCAGCATAAACCCTTGGACCTAGAAAACTGATATTTTTCACAAGGAAGACGAGGAATGAGAAACGTTTTTATGAAATTCAACCCATAAAAGGGATAAAAAAGGGTTACGCGGGTGAAACTGGCGGAAAGCTAGTAAGTTCATAAACAATTTTTTATATTATTTAAAAAAAAATCGGATACATCCATCTGACTTAAACATATTTTTTTTTATTAGGGACCTATTTTACACAATCGTCTGTCATTATTGTGTGTTGCCCCTATTATAATACATTTCAATAGGCAAATTATAATTCCTGTCATATTTATAGCAAAAAACGTATATAAATAAAAAAAAAACTCTTGATATCAATGAATGGTGCGCTCAAAGATACCTATGTTGATCCGTACGATTTTCAATGAAAAAGTAAATGTAAATTTGAAGTTACATATCAAAGCCTTATGATAAGGGAAATCGAGTTGATATAGAACTTGGAATTAGCAATTGTAATAGGCAAGAGGAATACAGTTTTTGAGGCAATTCGAGCTCCGCCATGACTTCCAGTCGGGATACATATCACACCAAAGTGTATTTGGGACTTAGAATAACTGCATATTTCGGAATAGAAAGTGAATGCTTGTGTAGTATGCAGTTAAGTTGGAAAATGTTTGGAAATTTTTAACCTGTATTACAAGACCGGCCATCGTGTAGATCCTTGGGAGAGGCTTTTGTCCAACAGTGCACGTCTTTTACTACTAATATTAACAGGTAATGTTTGTGAGTGTAAGTGGTCTCTGGATCTACTGAACTGGTTTTGAAAATTTACCAATAGAAAGCCACGTTATTTGTCAGTGTCATAGGCTATATTATTATCCCGGGAAAAGATAAGATCCCACGGGAATGCGGATGAAACCACGGGGGACAGCTAGTTTTAGATAAGGTCATGATATTATTTTATGTAATCTTCTCAGTTGAAGTTTTGGCTAGGTTTTGTCTATAATTACTGTGACGGTGTAAGCATCGGCCTATTTATCTTCCAATTCCGAAACTTCAAAGAATGGAATGAAATTGAAGCAACGTAGTTTTCAATTCAAAGATTATGTTCAGTTCAAATATTTTTCTATTGTTGTTATTAAATATTGAACTGTATTCTATTTTCATTATGCACTATTATTCTAAAAGACATTAACAATCGTACGACCTAAAGGGTACACCAATATCATCATTTATCATAATGGTCCATTACTATGGTAATACTGACGCAATAGTCTTAATAATATCCTGGGACATCCTGGGACATTTCCTGGGACATTTTCCTGGGACATTACAATTCAATTAATATCATCAATAAATTAATTAAATTATACCAACAATGTTAATGTTTTTGGATTTTTCATTAGTAAGCTTTCTATTGAAAAAAAAATACCTTATTTTTTTCTTTCAGCCTTTTTGAATCTAAATAACTTCACACAAACACTTTACAAAATCGCCTTCCTCTATAGAAATATATTAAATTCCCCTGTCGCGATGTTGGTCCGCGATGAACGATCTTGATGAAACTTGGCCCACAAATAGATTATATCCTAGAATACGAGATAGGATACTTTTTATACCGGGAAAACGATATTTTCCTTCCCGAAAGCTCAAGCAGCATTTGACCCACCTTATCCGTTCCTACCACTGAGCAATCATCGCCTTTGATTTCTTTATTAGCGCATATTAAAAAGTTACACTGGTAAATCAAAAAATTTAAATCTTAACCAAAACAATAATAAAGAACGTATACAATTATCCATGTGGGACATAATATCCTGTAGGTACATATTATTTAATGCCCTGTGTATCCACAGCTATAAACCTTTTGTGATTATTACTGTAGTAAAACAACTAATTTACGCATTATTCTTGCTAGAGCATACCGTTGCTAATCCATGCCCACCCAGAGGAATGCTTGTCCTCGGAACTGATATTTTCATTTGATACTAAAGCCGCACAATCCTCGAGGTACGTTGTTTACATGAATAATTTATGAAAACCCCATTCCGCGTAACTTGGTGTTGTGCTGGCGTCTTGATTTCATGGTAAAGTCAGTGGTCTTTGCTTAGGTACATTTCATGGAAACTGTAACGGATGGAACTTCCTTCATGTATTTTGTGGCTTGAATACCTAAAACCTAACTCCAATACGTAATAATTATAATATTCTAGTACATCCTTCGCACGGAAATCTGATCCCAAACTAAGTAGAGCTTTTTTTATATATACCTGATTACACCCAAACTAAATCAATCACGTCAACTAGCTCGTCATATTATCTCAATTCATCTGAATCAACAGTGAATTATGTGCGTTATAACCAAGCTTCTTCGCGGATGGTAAGTGAATACCGCCACCTACCTATAGACATTAGCAATACCAGGACTATCGCTGCGGTATTCTACGTCACTACCACTGAACTATCGTCGCTTTAAATGTGAACAGTATACTGAACTTTAGGTAATTGACATAAAGTATATAGTAGTAGGTAATCATATTAGAGTTAGGCAATGCGAAAGTTTAATAAATTTCTGTAGTCTTCGTATTTAGCGAAATCGACTAAAATAGATTAAGTATGTAAACTGTATTTTTTTTGTATTCTTCAGTGCATGTTATTTATTAAATCTTAAAGTTACTGTACTTACGATAATCTTAGTTTATAAATGGATGCCAATTTTAATTAACCAACAATTTACGTACGTGTAACAAAACGATGAAAAGATTCAATTTACTTTTATTTATGAGCATTTTGACGATTTAAATAAATAGCAATTTAGCTTTTGTTGAAAAGGATCATTCTAAGCTTGGAGTAACTGTTTTTTTCCTTTGTCCGTGTTTAAATATGTATGAGTCGTTCAATTTTTGTGCCAAAGTGACAGAAATAAACATGGCGTACGTATAATAACCATTTGAATATTCATTATTCTTTGCTATTGAATTAACAATAATGACGTACGATGTTAGCACAAACAATGCGTATTTATTTATTCGGTAAATAGCGTGTTTTCGCTGAATAATCCCATTTTATGGACATTGTTTGATTTTACATAATATTATTATAAATGTATATATTTTTTTTATTATTATATACGTATCTATTGAATTTCATATTTAATAACATAATATCTAGTTATTTTTAAATTGTGATAGATAGAATTTATTGGATGTTTAGTCATACTATTATTATTTTGTAATAAGTTATTCTAAGATCGTTCATTCTTCATGACGACCTATGTAATAGAATCGTGAAACCTTATCCATGAGATTAGTTTCAACTGATAAAGGATACTTGTACATGTTTTTCTATAGTTCACTACACCGATAGGGAAAGAATGACTGTCTTTCTATTTTTATATTTATTATTGTTTTTTTTGGTCAACCCCCTTAATATGGATATCAAATCAAAGGACTTGAAGAGAAGAAAATGATTAAGTTAGTGACGTCACACTAAACTCAATATGGCCGCCGCTCCAAAATGGCGGATTACATTTACTTTTCATCCCCGTAATATACAATAGTAATTAAAAATAAGACCTATCAACCCAATGTCAAAAAAAAATTGAACCAAATGTTTTACTTTTGATATAATGCTCTCGAAGGTCGGCAACACACCGTATTGCAAATGTCTTTAGACGGCGGTCACTTACCATCAGGTAGACCGTCTGCCTGCTTGTCTACCTGTTGACATAAAAAATGGAGTTTGTTCAGAATAAGGAATTATTCGTTTTATAAATAGTTTCCAAATTAGTTTAAAATAATAATGATTTTACGAATTACCGTTATTTATATTTTTTTTGTATTTTAATGAAAATATTTATGGGGCTTCTGTTTAAAGAAACCTAGTATATCATAATAAAATAGGTATTGTATATAACTTTATTTTTTCACTTACTTTTATATTCCGTTTGCACATATTTCTCAAATTTGCAATAATAATATGCATTTATTAATTCTATCCAACTCCTCAATTAGATCAAAACTTTTAGAAAGATCGCAACTTAGTCATATGATTCAACTAACTTTCATATGCCTTCTAAGAATCTTATGAACAATCACTTTAACAGTAATTAAAGACGTAGACTGTAACATTCAGAACAATTACTCAGTTATGACTTCTATATATATCTAGGTACGAGAGAGTTAAGTGCTAGGTATTAACTTCTAAAATATTCGCAACGTCTTTGGAAACTTTACAAACACAAAGTTGAAAAGTGGAGTTCCAAAAATTATTGCAGAGTACTTACTGAGAAACTTGAAAGTTAGTTTTTCAATAATTCAAGAACCATACAAAAATCTTACTGAGACATGAATAAGATATATTTTGTGTTCTGATTTATTTTTCTTCTTCAGATTTAATGTTAAAAGATTCTTCAAGTCTAAATCTTTATTATTATGTTATGACATATAACAAAAATAAGATTGAATTAATTTGGCAATATGTTTAAATACGTTAAATTAAAAGTAAAAAGTAATGGACTTTTTAGAACGATGTTACATTCGTATTGCAAACGTTCATAATTAGAGACTTGAGAACTGAAAACTACTTAAAAGGTTAAGTAGGCTTAATACCTACCATTATAAGAGTAATTTATAATGTTAAAGCTCATTTTAATGAGCATAGGAAGGTATAATATGGACACGAGCCACGCTCAATCTACCCTAAAACACAAGTCTTATGCATAATTACCTGACATAATATTTCAATAATCTCTATTGTCAATTTATTTCGTTTTAGTTTCAAGGTTAAGAAGGTTTTAAAACCTATTGGAATTAAATCTGTCTATGTTATTTGTAAATGCTTTCTGAATAGAAGTTTTGAGTTGATCGTAATACCTATCTAGAAGGTGGAATACTCTTTGGACCAAATATTTACTGTCTAATGAAATTAAAGCGAAATGTCAAGAAATGCATTGCTAAACCTAGGGTTTTTTATATGTCTTACCCTCTTTTCTTTCCGCTATTTACCTGACACTTCGGTATTTTCATCAGTTAGCAGTACCATGTGCAGTTATGTTGTCAGGTATGTGCTTAGAATGGAATCAGAGAAAATTTTAACTTGAATTAGTACCTATTTTATAAATAGATACAATTTATTTACATCAAATGTAAAAAATATAACAGGAATTTAGATTATTCTACTAGATACTAGTTCTATTCTACAGTCTTTTTTCTAATTGGATGCGTTTTTTGGTGTAACATCAATTAGTTAGTCAAATATAGAATACTTTTAACCTTTTTTAGGCCTTACATTACAATGTCTTAAAGGTTCTCAAGCGCATCTCAAGAGGACTTGCAAAAATAACAGAGTGAATTGACTTACTTGACTATGGTCGTAAATCTCCAAAGTGAGTAGAGGGCGTCTACAGTGGCTTCTCCGTTGCGACTTGTTTTGAGCGACATATTTCACTTCGGAGTGATGATGGATGACAAATGGATTAATCAGCAGAGATAATTATACATTTCATATTACATAGAATAGGTTTTCAGGCAATGGTAGCTCAGTGTTAGTGGTGTCACATACCGTTACGAAGTTCAAGGGTTTAACGGGCTTGAGCTTCCTGTTAAGAACTGGTGGGTACTTTCTTGTACCTTCCCGCGCCTACCCACAAGAAAACACTGCCCACGCATCTACTCGTACGATCCAGCAGTTGCACTTGAGAGCCAGTTTTCTTATAGGCTAGAAAACACTGCCCACGCATCTACTGGTACGTTCCAGCAGTTGCACTTGAGAGCCAGTTGTCTTCTAGGCTTTGAAAAGATCAACAACACACGGCAATTACGTTAACTGTAGTTTTAACAAAAAGATCGTGAAATTCTCTTACAGTGCGACATCCTAAGAGGAAAGGAGTGTCTTTAAATGTATTGTTACATTGAAGTGCCTACATCAGTAGCCGTAGGCGGTGCTCAACTCATAACCATAACACTGATAATGATAACTGTTATCAATTCAATTGATTTGGTGCTGTTAGCAATAGATTTAATTAAAATAATATTGGCTTATCGCGTCCTTGTATCGAGTACTTTATCCCTTTTTTGTTATTAGATTACTTTGTAAATATTTTGCCTTCAGTACATTGAGCTTATGATATGAATAACTTTGTTTGGTTTCCATAGTTCAAGCACTGTACCTAAAATAAATATCCTGGGACATTCTGGACCATCCTCCGTCAACCTAAGCATAGTTTGTAAAATTTAAATCAGATAATTATTTTAAATACCTTTTTTATATTATTGCATATTTAATTGTTGTTAGTCTTTATATCATCGTATTGGTTTTTTTTTCTGCGAAGATGTTATTATTAAGTATATTGAAAAAAAAAAATTCAACGTACAGGGTGTAATCGTTAAGTGTGTCCAGGCGATTATTCCGTAACTATTACAGATATAAAAAAAAATATTATATCGAAAGTTATTGATTTCATATTACTGATTAGGTAACGCCTAATCAGTAAAATGAAATCAATAACTTTTTAAAAATCTAACGAGAATTATCCAAAATTTTGACATTAAACATACATTTAGTATGAGATTAGTAGAAAGAAAGGTTTTATTTTCCTTATTTTAAGGTACAAATTAACCTTTGCACCTTTTTTTACCTTTCTAGCTAATAATAATTATGTGATACTTTTACCATAATTAAAAATCAACAGTCGGCAATCTTAAAGATAAGCACAAACTACCTACTGAGGCTTGAACAATATTCGTTCAATTATTAATAATAATTTGGGGATTTAATAACGAAGCAATTAAAAGTATACCTACCAAGCGATATCGAGCGCGTTCGTTATTTGTTCCATGAAATATGTTACAGAATCTCGACTGTTCCATTAAAAGTTTACACATTAAACGTTAAATAACCACGCTCAATATTCATCTTTTAGTGTTTGTATACGCTACAATAGATGCCATAATATTTTACAAATAAATAATAAATATCCTCGGACATTTTTCACACGCGGCTATCTGATCCCAAACTAAGCAGAGCTTGTAATATTATTATGGAAACCAGATGACTGATATAATATGATGACTGTAATTGGATGAACACCAAGCATGTGTCTCTTTGTGTTAGTAATAAGTAATGTATTTTGTGTATCATCTGTTGGTAATCCTATTATAAATAAATAAATAAATAAAATAATACATAGACTACTTTCTTTTTTGTAAATACGCACTTAAATAGATAATAATTACACCCAGGCTCAGGACAAACAGACATGTACATGCACACAAATGTGTGTCCTGGATGGGAATCGAACTCACGACCTGCGGCGTGATAGGTAGCGTCTTTACCAACCACGCCAACCGACCCGTCAATTGAATGAATGTTTTTTTTATTCAAATAGGCCTTTACAAGCACTTATGAATAGTCTAGACTCTAATGCTCGGTTCGGAAGGTTGCTTTTGCTGAGAAGAGCCGGCAATAAACTCAGCAATTACTATTATTATTATTTATTTATCTAGTCTCTAAGAATATTTTTTTATACCACAAGTGACAACGAGACAGGCCTGTCATTTGATGGTAAATG
The DNA here is from genome assembly GCA_951361185.1 of Ochropacha duplaris. Lineage (NCBI taxonomy): Eukaryota > Metazoa > Arthropoda > Insecta > Lepidoptera > Drepanidae > Ochropacha > Ochropacha duplaris. The sequence goes on along the minus strand of OX592713.1, from coordinate 4,431,490 downwards.
AATACCGTCGCCTATATACATCAGCAATACCAGGGGGATTTTTTATAATTTTTTGTACCACTAGGTGACAAACAAGCTTACGGCCCACCTGATGGTAAGCGGTTACCGTAGCCTATGACGCTTGGAACACCAGAGGCGTCACGAGCGCGTTGCCGACCTTGCATATACCTTCTTACTCCTCTTTTGAAGAACCCCATGCTGCCAATGTCTTGTACACCTTATTACAATGAATTGCATGGCGACAGATTTGCAACTTGAGGGTGGTAGCCAGTTACTAGCCAGCCAGTCGAGTACTACAAACCTTATCTATTTAAATAAAATAGTAGTATATTTACGTAGTATTTGCTTAATTTTGGATCAGATGGGCGTTTGTGAAGAAAGATTGACTGTGATTCAATAATTATTTCTGTGATGACTTTTAAGCATTAACATGTAACATAACTGATGTAAATGACGGTGTTAAGTATAAAGCTGAGAATAGAACAAGCTCTCAAGTGCAGAGAGTTGGTGTTTGGCAATTTTGCCCTGCTCCTGTAACTACAGAAGTACTGTAGCATGTATTGCATAGATGTGCTGGTAAATCAAGTCTTGATTCTTTAATTAGATTGATGCGAAGGCGACTGAAAAAGCTCATAACGCATACAATTATTATACAGCGTGTCCGATAAGTAGTGCGACAAACTTAAGAGGGAGAGAATTGGGCAGGTCACCTACCAAATATACAAAAATGACCTTAGTAAAAGTGTCACCATTTTCAAGATGTTTAATATCTAAAATTCAAAAGTCAATACATAAAACCAGAAATATCGAAATATTTCGATTACGGTGACCTTTTTATTGAGCTCATTTTTGTGTATTTGGTAGGTGACCCGCCCACCTATTTCCCCCTTAAGTTTGTCGTACTACTACTTACCGGACACCCTATATAATACAAAAAAAACTGCTGTTTCTTAAATTCACATTCATCAAACACGTGAAGTAAAAATAGTTTTCTGAATTTTTCCAATTTTCTGCGCATTTTTCTTAATTTTTCTTTCCGTAATAACTTTCTACTAAGTAATTATAAGAAAATAAAAATAAAACTGTGAATGAAATGAGTAAAGCCATTCTCAGGTTATGGCGTGACCAAGAGAAATACGGATACATTTATATAATATATTATTGATTATTCAATTTTCAATCACTCACCTATATTGGTGTTATCCAGTAGTTTTATTTTAAAGGGCCCCCTTCCAGACTTTGTGCTAATCACTTCTGGGTTCAAGAATTGTAGAATGAGCACAAGTGAAAAATCATATTTTGTCTATGACTCACACAAAATAGACAAAAATACAGCATAGCAACATTATAAAAGATTTCAGGCGACATTATTTGGAAACTAGTAATTAATGTCAGGTTTTTCCAACTTATTTGGCTAATATCGTATTCTGTTTTAGGCTATGTTTACTAGTTCACACTAAGCCCTTACGTCAAACCGCATCAGCCGCGTGCGGGTACCTAATCCCTCATTTAGACATTTTGACCGACCCGGCTTTAATCCGGGAAGGGTTCCATTGCATTATTCATAAATTCGAAACCTCGTGTATATTCACTTTTTCGAGTATTTTTTGTGTGACCAAAAAGTTTCTTTTCAATATTATTCAACCCATAATTGAATCATAGCATAGGAAAAAGGGAAGAGAAGATTCAGGATTTGAATATTCACACTTGAAAACACTAGTCTGTATGTATGTCTGTCTGTCAATATGCTTATAACGAAGCTTAACAGAGACCTATAATCCGTAAAACTATTGAAAAAAATCATTCACACTGGCGGAGCCGGCAAATTTCCTATGAAATGTAGGAAAACTCTATTGAGATACGTATATCGGCGAGAGAAGGCACATTTCCTATGAAAATGTAGGAAAACTCTATTAAGATACGTAGTAAGTATTCAAAAATATGTTGTTTATAATCTGAGACTAACGAATAATGTTTATGACGAACGCATCCTCCTTCTAATTGCGCGTTGTTATTATAATCTCTGTAATACATACAGGTGTAATGACGTCAGATGCCAATGGCAATATACTAATGGAAAATAAACATAAACAAACACATACAATCGTAATCTTCCCTAAACCTATTAATATGAACCAGATAATGCATTCGTCATTGAGTTTATTTAGAGGTTTATTTATAGGTAATAGAAAGTTTAATTTATTTTATTCATAACTAGCAGTCCCCCGCGGTTTCACCCACGTTCCCGAGGGATCTTATTGTTTACCAGGATAAAAAGCCAATGTGCTATTCCAGACTATAATCTATCTCTGTGTCAAAATTCATCCAGATACGTTCAGCCGTTCTGGCGTAATTGAGTAACAAACATCCATCCATCCATCCAAACTTTCTCATTTATAATAATATTAGTGGGATAAATTACTTTATTTGTTAATGCTGTGGTTATCTTCATTGTTATGGAAGCCCTTGTCGTTGCTTTGGTGATGTATGTTTCTGTGAAGATGATGATTGTGATGAACATGGAAACAAATAAAAAAAGTTCTTAAACTTTCAGTTATTTGCTTTTAATAAATAAATATAACCAAACCTCAAGATGAAATTGAGACAATACAAACTATATTATGTATCCATGAAATGAGATTTATTTTCAATTAACACACTATACTTTGTAACTGTACTGTCAAAGTTCCCTACTATGCCTTAACTACATATAATTTGTTTATCATTCTACGCTACCATAATAAACTCACTTATGATGTAACAAAACAGACACGTTAAGAATAAAGCTGGGTCTGAATTGGCGACGAAAAGCGACCCATTCAGGCCTATGATAAGGGTACGGACAGACTTCAGTACTGGACACGCGCAACAATAAATCACAAAAAGCGGCCTTCAGTGACAGAGGCCCTTTTGACCGTCACGCAGTACCAGCAGATAAGAACATTTGTTTATATAACAATTTACATGGTAACATAATAACACTGGCAGTTCATGTGAAATGGTTATAAAAATGTAACGCACCTGTTTGTAAATGGATTGTTTCAGTTTTCGTGTTTGCTTGTTGAGTTATAACATACACTTGTTAAGGGTTGTTAAAAAAGTATCTAAACAATTTTTTATAAAAAAAAACAAAACGACTACATAGACTGTAGAACTATGTAGCACTAAAAACCAAAAAATAAACTGTACAAGACATTAAATAAAATGGACAAAAAATATTTCAAACACTAAATAGACCAAAAACTTTACTTATGCTAGTTTACCTACGTACTTACGTTTACTTATGTATACATATAACCTCCTCCTTTTTTGATGTCGTTTAAAATTGCTATGGTGTTCATTGGTAATTGCGTAACATGAGAAAGGCTCGAACTATTTAGCTGTTTTAAAACAAATTGGTAACGTTGCTGGGAAAATAGGAAATTTGGGATAAACTGAAAGCGCTTTTTCTATGGATTTTTTTAGCAGGGAAACGTTTGTTGGGTCAGCTAGTTAAAAATATGTTTCACATCAGCTGTGCACTATAAAGTACAGTTCTTTGTTAACTGTTATATTTATCTACATTAATACAGATAGGACCTATTCCAAATAATGTTATCAAAACACCAGCATTAACAGATTTCACAAAAGCCACGCGCTTGACACATCGCTATCAACTAGCCATTTGCATCAATATTGGTGAATTGCAATAGAATACCGCCAAACATTATTCAATATTTGGTAGATACTTTAATAAACGTCACATCATCAATCAAGAGCAACAAGACTTAAAAGATCATCTGGATTCCATTTTTAGGGTTCCGTACCCAAAGGGTAAAAACGGGACCCTATTACTAAGACTTCACTGTCCATCCGTCTGTCTGTCACCCGGCTGTATCACAAAATTTCACAGATGATGTATTTCTGTTGCCGCTATAACAACAAATACTAAAAACAGAATGAAATAAATATTTTTCCCATACAACAAACTTGATTTTTTGCCATTTTTACGGAACCCTTCGTGCGCGAGTCCGACTCGCACTTGGCCGGTTTTGTTATTATGTTATTTTTATCATAGTATCTTCATACCTATGACTTCAATTACGTTTTTAAAACTTAATTAATTAAACATCCTTATTAATTCGGATGTTTGTCTCCTATGAATTACATTTTCTAAAACTTATTAAAGATAATATAACCTGCATTTAAGTATAGTACCTATAGGTCAACATCTGCCTGCCCCGTTCCTTATTATTTGGGGTCGGCGCAATGTTTAATTTCTTACTCATATCATCTCCCACACAATCCATCTATCTCCTTTTCGGTGGATGGATACCTACACAGGTAGGGGAATACCCCTACCTGTGTAGGTATCCATCCACTTTCATATTCATAGCTCTTAGCTACATATGACTACAATCTCACTATGGTAAGTGATGATGTGGCCCAAGGTGGTAAGCACACAAAGCCTAGATGGGAACTGGCTCAAGTGCAACTGTCGGAACACACCGATAGGTGCTTGGCGACAGATTTTCAACTTGAGGGTGGTAGCCGGCCAGTCGGGTACTACAAAGTACCCTACCACCGTGCTATGGTTTCCTCTCGATGTGTTCCTTAACCGAAAGCTCAAACTCATTGTAGGATTCGAACCCACGACCTTCGCCGCGGTATCCGACGTCACTTACCACTGAGCTATCATCGCCTTAAAATCGCCTTGTTGGTATATATTGATATAGATACCCACGATGACGCACCCCACTCTTTTTGCTAATCCCTTACAGTGCAAGTAAGTATCCATTCGCTAGTGTTGTAGTACTGTCGATATGTATAATGTCGACAATCTAAAATTAACTTGATAGCTATAACACCTATCAATAATATTTATCTCGATAACAAACAGACTCACTTGAACCACTGAACTCCGCAATTCGGCTAACCGTCATTTATCATAAGGGCAGATACAAATTGCCTTGCACGAATACCATACCTTGTATTATATAAATACCTTCATTTATTTTAACTATCACTGGAGTCATTTGGATATTTTTGTGCGGTATATTGTCGAAATCTATGTTTGGTTTGTTATTTTTTTTAATTCTCGATAGGCTTGTGTTTGACCACAATCTCACCATGGTAAGTGATGATGTGGCCGAAGATGGTAAGCACACAAAGCCTAGATGGGAACTGGCTCTCAAGTGCAGCTGTCGGAACACACCGATAGGTGTTCGGCGAAAGATTTTCAACTTGAGGGTGGTAGCCGGCCAGTCGGGTACTACAAAGTACCCTACCACCGTGCTATGGTTTCTTCACGATGTTTTCCTTCACCGAAAGCTCAAGCTCATTGTAGGATTCGAACCCACGACCTTCGCCGCGGTATTCGACGTCACTTACCACTGAGCTATCATCGCCTTGTTATTCCGATCAACTCTTATTATGAGGCCAACATCTTGTTTTTTCATTTTATCTTATTTTGTTTTTTATTTTATATTGCTATCTCAATATTTATTTATTATTATTTATCTATTACAAATAAATATTTACCTAAACCATTTTTTATAGTTTAGTTATTTTCATCGTAGACTCCTTACGATTAACCATAAACGTTGATGTTTATGGGTAATTTACTGTATATAAATTTAAAAAATTAGAAACTTTGTAAAAGCTTTAGAAATGGCTGTTTGCTAAATAATAACTTTTACGACCTTTCTTTTTCAAATAATTTTGGGTCAAATATTTTTTTATCAATGTGTACTCAACCCGCAAAACACTGTTTTTCATCAAACATTAAAAGGTCGTAAACGTAACCATTTACGGCCCGTATATTATTATTTATGCCAAATTCGTACCACCAGCAAAATGGTAGCTCGTAAATTTGTCGCCAAAAAAGATCGGAAAAAATATTTTAAAGCTTTAACAACCACTGCTGCTCGTAAAAACAATAATTAAAAAGCAAGTTGGGCCATGGTGATGTCCTCGTCGCCATTTTAGGCGCATTAGGACTCTAAGTGACTCTTATAATAATGTTTGATAGTTATCAGGGTAATTGTGTTCCATATTAGTCAGCATAATGGTAAGCTTTTGCCTAGTCTAGTCTAGACAACGTTTCTGGCCTAGAATTTGCATACTAAGATTGTAAGTAATATGCGTAAACACTAAATATAAGTTCGTGTAATAATTAAAAATACATGAATAGAGATGTGAAAAATAAACGGCGTAAGAATAAATTGGTCTTCTCGGCACCCAGATTAGAAATGTTTAGGAATAGCCCCCAGTACCGATGCATCCGGAAATTACCGGATAACCTAAAAGACATAATAAAGGATAGTCACTTCAAAATTAAACTTAAACAAATTTTATTACAAAAAAGCTATTACAACATAAAAGATTTTATGGAAGATAAATGGTAGCCAACATGATATACATACATAATAATTATATAGTTATTAAATTACCAATATTATGATGCATAGAAATAAGGTTCCATTTTATTTCGATTTTAATTTTATTTCGCAATTTTTTTTGCTACACCCTAACAGGGTCCATGTACTTAATTTTAATGATAGTTATAAGTTTACCTGTACTATTGTTATTTTTGTGTACATTGTGCAATATATATGAAATGAAATGAAATGAAATTGTTTATTCATCCAAATAGGCCTTCACAGGCACTTATGAATAGTCAGACTCTAAATGCTCGGTTCGTAAGGTGAGAGTTTGCTGAGAAGAGCCGGCAATAAACTCAGCAATTACTCTTTTCAAAAACAACTTACACCTATTACATTCAATAATTATTATTTATCTAGTCTCACTGACAATATTTGCGTGTTATGGCGGCAAAAATAGTAATCTATAGAATTTAATTATGACTGACTTAATAAACAACAAACTCAAGCAGACCAGCCCCCACAAGCAGCACCTGTTCACAAGTATGACGCGCGTGGCAGCCATCGCCCTCCTCGCACATTTTATAGGGAAGTGAGCGACCCGCCACACGACGCCGCCGCAAGCAAAGGCCTTAAAGCGAGCATGACTACTAAAATTATAATAATAATAATATATAAAATTACCATGAAACGGAAATAACTCTTAACTTTGAATCCCCGTTTCATTATTTTTAATTGATAGCCTAAAAACAAAGTTTCATGGTTCTAGCTTAAAAAAATGGCGGACTTCCATACAAACTTTCAACCCCTTTTTCACCCCCTTAAGAGTTGAATTTTAGAAAACGCTAAAACACATGTTTCTTTATTTTTAATTGTTAGCCTAAAAACAAAGTTTCATGATCCTAGCTTCAAAAATGTCCGACTTTCATACAAACTTTCAACACCTTTTTCACCCCCTTAAAGGTTGAATTTCGAAAATCCGTTCTTATTCCTCGGTCAAGTTTTAAAAACAACACCTGGGAAAAAAATCAGCTTTCTAGGTCTAAGGGTTTAGGCTGGGCGTTGATAGATCAGTCAGGACTTATCCTTTTATATATATAGATGATGGCATATTTTTCTGTGATGTTTTCCTACTCAATAGAAACGTGTCTAATTAGTTTGAATTTCTTTTATTCATTATGTTGCCCTATTGGATAAACTGGTCGTATTGCTCGTCTGGAGCGGTTACTATGGTTACCAGATTAATCTCGATACGGGTTTTTGTTCTTTCCTAGTCTGGTAATGAGTTTTTTGGTATATTATTGTACGTACAATTATTTTATTTTATTAATAAGCATTGTATCTTTTATTTATTAATAATTTTAAAAAAGGCGAAGTTGCTCGTGAATTCTCACGGTGGTATCACGGCTTTCCTCCATTGTTAAAATGAATTTACACCTTATTACTAACAACATAAAGATTTAAACACAGGTCAACAAGCTCATTTGCTTGTAAAATTGTCGTAAGCGTCCGTATATCGTGTTTGAATTTTTTTTTCTCGTATGTATCTCGATATTGAAGAGGTTAAACGATGTCCTTATTTTCAATCTGAATTGTTTAATAGGTACTTTTAATAAATAAATTATATAACCTCTTAATCATACGCTAAATCCTTGAACTTAAAGATGAAACTAAAAAACCATATAAATATTGACATACCCCTAGAGAAACAAAGTCAAATCATTAATATTCAGTAGAATTACTTCGAACACCTAAAATTACTTCATTAATCTTAATGATGATGATCCTAATTTCCAGTCTAACCACAAAAAGTAGATCTTTTGATGGTGAGAACATTTCGTCACAAGCTACAATTTCATACAAAACTATAAACTATCGGTTTGACATTGAAACACTCAAGCAATAACTTTATGTTCCACCTTTAACCTACCACCTAAGTCTACTAGCCAGAATTCTCTAAGCGAAATGTGTGTGCAATTTCCGTAATAACCATGTGGGCTGCAGGCTACATTGTTGGATCTTATAAAGGGATCCATTCCGGATACGCCGTTCAATATGATGCGATGACACGACTCTTCCACGAAACCCCCCGTTAATGGCTTTTACTTGAAACACGCTGTATCATGTTCGCACGTCATCGACGTTTTATTCATGAAGAAAGGATCAGCTTGTTAACTATACCTTATACCTATTTGATAAATAAATAAATGTTGAATAACGATTTTCTAACTGATAATTGTAATAATTATTCATAGATTACTATATTTGGTCCTACATAATACTAATATAATTGTCGACAGGCCTAGGCCTTTGTCGACTGACAAGCTGTTCCACACAAACATCCAGTTGCCGACCATTCAAATTAGAAATTATTAAATAAATTTAGATTAGTAAATAGGCATTTAATTTAATTGTAAAAAAGAAAAAACAGCAATAAAGGCTATTTTATTTATTTATTATTTTTATTATACTAATATAATTAGTATATGTAGGACCTATACTGTAAACTTCAACGAAATCGTTGGTGCCGTTTTCGACAACGCGATTAGAAATATGTGTAGTTCAATGCAGTTTTATCGGTTGATGTAGGTTAATTGAGTAAAAATCACGGTAAATTTCAAGAATCTTTTGATTTTATCTCTTTTCTTAGAATCTTCTTTATTTCAAGAATTCTATTTCTTCTGACAGACTTTAACGATAATAATTCGATCGTAAATCTAATACTAAACTCTATTTCTTTTCTTTTCAGGTCGGAAATTTTCTTCACTAATCAACGGCACTTATGAAGCAATCCACAAACGGGATATTGAAGTAGCAGCCGCTTGAACCGCTTTCCAAGCGCAATAAAACAATACAACGCCTCCCGTTCATACCCAGCGAACGCTTCGAGCTAAATCAATCTGTATTGCAAACCGAGAAGAAACGAAATCCGCAATCACAACTGCACAATCCAATGGCTCTACTTGAAATTGGAAAGTTAATCCAAGCAATATGTCAATTAAAGCCTATTCTCAATTGTAATCAAGTGCGCCATTCCAAAACCAAGAAACTGCATGACGAGGTCGTTTTTCAAACCTGACTCGAGAATAAAACTTGGTCGGTTTTATTAAAATATAGAAACGATTGCAATAAAGTAATATAAACAAAATAAAACAAAACCAATGTATGGTTACGTCAGGAAAACGAACCGATTAGTCGTCACCCAATCCAGGGAATCGTATGGCGACTCAAAGTCATAACTTGCACCGTTCACTGCCTAGCTTTGTTGCTTTACCTTCGTGTCTTCTCATACTGGTATCTATAATTCTGTTGAGGACAGACGTGGCCCTTGCCACTGACGACTTCAACGAATCGGTTCTCAGTTCAGAATACAACCTCACAAATCTAAATTCCACAATCAACTGGACCCTTTTAGATGACAACTCTACGCTCTTCAAGCCCGAACATATAAAGCATTCTAAATACTCCATCCCTGTTACTATTTTACTCGTGATACTTTTCATGGTAGTCATTGCAACGACAATAGTTGGCAATATATTAGTTTGCGTTGCTGTACGCTTAGTGCGAAAATTAAGAAGACCCAGCAACTATTTGATTGTATCGCTGGCAGTGAGCGATCTCTGTGTAGCTGTTATGGTTATGCCCATCGCTATGGTATACGATATCATGGGCACGTGGCCTTTCGGACCTGTTATTTGTGACTTTTGGGTATCCTGTGACGTATTGTCTTGTGCAGCTAGTATTCTCAACCTCTGCATGATCTCCGTAGACAGATATTATGCTATCACCAAACCACTGGAATATGGTGTAAAAAGGACTCCAAAACGGATGCTTTTCTGCGTTTTCATCGTATGGGTGGGAGCAGCATTTATTTCCCTTCCACCAGTCTTAATATTAGGTAATGAAAAGTCTGATACGTCTTGCTCGGTCTCTCAAAACCAAGGGTATCAGATCTATGCAACATTTGGCTCATTTTATTTACCACTAACTGTAATGGTAGTGGTGTATTATAAAATATTCAGCGCTGCAAGGAAGATAGTAAAGGATGAGAGACGAGCTCAATCACATTTGGAGACGCACTGCTACCTTGAGATAAATGTGAAGAATGGCGGTGCAGCAGAGGCGAAGTTATTAGGCAACCAGCCCACACAACCACCCCCTAGAGGTTCTACGGCCAGTACAAATACCACGGTTAGTACAATGAAATTATAAACACTACTGAGCTATTTTGGTGTAACCTTGTCCTTTAAACTTTTTACCAGTTACTTCAAGTTCCTTCGTTGAATATTCATAACTTCAACATCTAATGGTTTAGCATCTAGTTTAAAAATATCGACGATACGTTTATGGTACTAATATTTTTTTAATCATTTGTTGCAGATTAGCGTGGACAAGACTGAAAGCACAATAGGGCGCTGTTTCAGTGGGCAGCGGAAATCCAACGAATCGCAGTGTCCGATGTTACAAGTGAAGACTCCAACAAAACCTATCCATACAATAAACCGCTCTCCATCACAGTTGACACCCGACTACAGAGCGCAACTCAAAGAGCGACGTAGACAATCTTCTGAGAGTCACAAAACTAAAACTAATAGAATTCGTTCGTCGCTGTCAAATTTTGCTCAAAAAAGCCACATAGCCAAAGATTTGTTTCATACTCAAACGCAATCGCCTCATCAAAAGAAATTACGGTTTCAATTAGCAAAGGAGCGCAAAGCCTCGACTACGCTTGGGATAATCATGTCAGCATTTGTGATTTGCTGGCTGCCTTTCTTTGTGCTGGCTTTAGTTAGGCCTTTCGTTGAAGAAAACGCAATCCCTGATGCAGTGAGTGCTCTATTCTTGTGGTTAGGTTACCTTAATAGCTTACTTAACCCTATAATCTACGCGACGTTAAACAGAGACTTTAGAAAGCCTTTCCAGGAGATATTGTTCTTCAGATGTTCAAATTTGAACCATATGATGCGTGAGGAGTTTTACCACAGCCAGTACGGAGACCCCGATCACTACTGTGTCAATAATACTACAAAAATGCACAACTATGAGGAGGGAGTCGAGATAGTCTCGGCAGTAGACAGGGAGGAGACCAGAGCGTCGGAAAGTTTTCTATGATTGTCAATGCCTCAGGTCGATACCAGAGACCTAGATACTGTGATCTAATTAAGACTTTAAATACATATATTACCGAGGTCTAAAGTGTTGGTTGATTTATTGATTGCGTTTGTTCTTCAACATGACTTGTGTATTATTTATCAAAGGCTGTATCAATCAGACTAGTCGTTACTTACGTGTATAATTTCCTGTAGTTTAATTTATGAACGTTGTAAAGTACATTAATAGTAATTTATAGTTATGGATTATAAGGGTAAATTAAGTTATTTGATAAACTTTGTCGTTATAATAAAATGTATGAAAATGTAATAATAATTTATTGAAAATACGGTATGACCAAAGAGAGTAAATTAAACTAATATCGAAAGGTTTCTAACGTTTAAGCTGTTGGTAATTTGATAAACTTTAATAAGAACATTTTGTATTATATTGTTAAATAAATGGTGTCTAATGTATTGACACTGAAATTGTAGACAGAAGTATTAATCCATGTGATAGTAGATATAGATAGACTTTCGATCGGGTAATTTACTGGATTTTCTGACATCACTGATTTTACCAAAAAATAAAAAAACATTATCTAGGTACTTCAAACTACTTCATATAGAATTCTTATGTATATACAAATACATACTTAAAGTATTATCATCTACCATTTTAATGAACAACCTTTTTATCGAATTCTAAATATCTGTCTATACTATTTTAGCTCAAAAACCTACTTACTTGTGAACGAGATAGATGTTTAATCAGCAATAGTTGTACATACGTAAATAGTAAAATACACAATAGGCACTGCCAGCTAAAATAATATATAGGTATATATATAAGTAAAGAATATTCATAATATAAATGTGTCGCCATTATATATATTATGTTCGAATAATTTCTTTTAGTTCACGCATAGTTATTTTCAAGAGTTTATATTATTAAACAAAATAACCGTTTTCATGAATATCGTTGTGTTATCGTGTATTGATTTATTTTTATTCCATCGTTCTAATGTAAAATATGATATGCGTAGTAAACAAAATTGAGTGTTGTAAATATTGTTAAATACATAAACTATTGACATTATAAATATTAATATTTAAGTATTAAAATAAATTTAATTGTAGGTAAATACGCAGAAACCGTGTGGGGAAACTACGCTTGGAAAAAATAATAATTTGACAGTTTAATTCGATGTGTTTATTGACATAATAACTAAATTTCTTTGATGTAGTTTCTTTCCATTAAATATTGTGGTTGTGTGTGAATAAATATAATAATGAACCGCATAAGTTTCGTCTACTATTTGTAAGCCTATATTTTATGTAATATTAAAGTAAAGTTATCGGGATAAATGTCATTGAACATGCCATCAAATAATAATATTGTATTCAAGATAAATTTCAGTAGATCAAAATTGTATCTTTCTTCAATCTTCTCAGTATTTAATGCCACGGAAGATGAATTAAGGAAATTTATGTGAATAGATAAAAATAGGTTTATTGATATCATTTTTTTTTATTGACATCATTATTATGAAAAATACAAATTAAAAAAGACAAAACCAACTATAGTGCAAACTATTAAGGCATTTTTTATATAATCTGAAATGATGTTAGTAATTACTTCAAAAAAAACATAAAAAACGTAGTCATTTTAAAAAAATTCAGTTATACTATTTTACTTACTGGTGACTAATTTCATTTAACTTTACCCGAACATGTAAATATTTTAGATAATTATTTAAAAGAGCTCTTAAAGTACAAATTGTTTATCCAGTGAACTTATTTATTCATTTACTAATAATGTTATAGCGCTATAGCGTCTGACAATCATTTCAGCACTGTAAATCTTGATATAATAAATATTTCATGTAGTGATCGAATCAAATTCTTAACTTTTGGCATTGTTGTATTTTTCTTATGTAGGGTCAGTCCTGAAAGCGACGAAATAAATATTAGAATACAAATATATATTTTTTATTTGAATTCACCTTCGAAACTGCTGCCACTAGCACCAGCAGCCAGCTATTAATTTCTATCATTCGGTTTAAAAATAAAGTCTGAGCTCATTAGAAATTAAAATTCTAATAACACTGGGATAAGTTTCACCTTGGGTTTTTATGAAAGCAGCAAACAGCATGAAATCACTTGTGATGACAACTGGACACATGATACAGTCATGAACGGAGCGGGTTTTAGTAATATATTAGTAGGTAAGAAAAAAAAGAAAAACAATGTTATGGATGTAACTTCAGTTTAAGAGAAACTTTAATGTCTTTATAAATAAATAAAAAAACACTTTCAAGACAAATTGTTAACTACGATAGCAATATTCTTAATTTTATTAATTAAAAACTCATAGCGTCAAATTCGTTTCGCTAACTACTTTTATGTATACAAAAGGCTTATTACGTAACACCTAAACTTTGCATTGACGCAAACGAGATTATATTTGTTAATGCCTACACCAAGGGGTGATTGAACTGGTGATCATTCACTCAGTCAGACAAATCGCTATCGCTTATGATAATATATAAGACTGAAAGCGGTTATAACGAATGCCAGTTCGCGTGTGAACTAATGATTCCATGCCACGCTCTTTCATCGCTCCGCGTTTGGCAGTCGTCACCAAATGGCAATGACCTTTTGTCACTTCTAACTTATATAATGTTCTTTGTTTAGTAGTGCCAGCACGACATGACACGGCGGAATAAGAATGTTGCCTATGTTCAATAAAATTATAACACTAACCAGTGTATTAAACTCGGTTGGCGTCGGACAGGCATTTGTGTGCATGAACATGTCTGTTTGTCTCGAGTAAGGGTGTAATTATCTATTTAAGTATGTAGGTATTTACAATAAAGTAGGTATTATGTAGTATATCAGTTACTTATTTGGTTTTTCCATATTACAAGCTCTGCTTAGTTTGGGATCCGATAGCCGTGTGTGAAAAAGGACTCAGGATTTTAAGAATTTAAACACGTAAAATATATTCGTAATTATCGAACACTGTAAAATTCAACCATTCATAATTAGCAATTTAACAACAGAGAGATCTTTTGATGGTGTACCTACCTATATTTATGACGTCACAAGCTAATGTTTATAATAAATACCTAAACAAAAAAACACACTTATAGAAAGCTACATTATCAGCTAAATTATGAATGAAAATAACATGGGCTATATCCCTCGAGAATGCGGGTGAAACAGTTAGTATACTGTACAGTGAGTGTGAAATGAGCTAAGGTAGCTGTAGGTTATTATTACACAATTAAAATTATGGTCACTCTCACTCGTAAGCCAAAGAAAAGCCTAAAAAAAATACAATGAGAAGCACTACTATTGAAGACTACAAAACCTGACTGTATTTCAGGCAAGCAAGTGTCATTAACATCTCATTACGTGCATTTGGCGTGTTCTGTGAGAACTGACGGAAAAAGGATGATTCTGACGTCGGTAGTCGACCTCACCCTTTGTAATTAACTTGCCTTTATTCGTATAACAATGTAAGTAGGATATATAGTAAGAGAGGGAATAATAGACGGTCAATAATAAGAGAAGCTACGCAACTACTTTCAATGTACTTACGTAGGTAAATTTATACTGGAACTAAAATACGCGCACGGTCAAGGTTTTCCCTTGAGACTACAGCATGGGGTTCTTTAAAAGAGGTGTAACAAGTTTATTTGAGATCGGCAACGTGCATGTGACGCCTCCGGTGTTGCAAGCGTCCATGGGCTACGGTAACAGCTTACCATCAGGTGGGCCCGAAGCTTGTTTGACACCTAGTGGTATAAAATAACGTATCTACGTGTGAACATTGGACATTTTAATACTACCATCTCCATGTCAGCCCAAGGATGACAACTGCTGAGAAGTTTTGTAAGGCTTGCGTCCAGCGGCCTCTAGTGACTGACGCCCCGCTCGGCGCTTTAATTTAGGTACTTAAGAACCTTTATACCACATCTAGACTCTTCGGGTGACGTGCCCTGCCTATTGACATCATTGTTAAAATATGTAGAAAAAGACAATAATGTGATTTGACTTACATATTTTTATTAGACCAGGCTGACAACGTAAAGCCATTAGATAGAAAAGATTAAGATTTGTTTGTTAAAAAAACAATCTTAAAATTTCTCTCTTCTATAGAAAGCTAGATTATGAGCGAGTACTTATCTTGGACTAGGTATATTTTATTTTACCCCTCAGTAACGCGGGTGAATCCGCGGGCAGAAAGCTTACAATTAATTAAAATAATATTTGTTCTTCTAAGTATGGCCTCGTTTCAGACCCTGTTAATATGATCATACAATTACACCAGCTGTTACAATAACAAACGCTAGCTATAAAAAAAATAGGAAACAATTTTACCTCAATAAAGAATTGTTACGTAAAGTTAGGTTTATTCAACATACATCAAAGAAATAATGAACTACGGTTGTTTCCCAGTTCCTTTATTCAAAGCGCTACAAATAACATACAAACTCGTTAGACCTCGGTAAGTCTGTAAATAAACCAAGTGAATACCTATCTTTTAGAATACTCGGGTTTTTTCATGTCTGAATTGAGCTTGGGCTTATGCAAATGAACATCGACTCTCCATGATTATGGAGAGTCGATGCTTTGAAGTTAAAATACTTTGAAAAAAAAAACAATAAAGGGATTCGACTTGCATATTCATTAGACCAATAGGCTAGTAGCATAAAGCTATTAGATATATAATTATCTAAGCTAATCCATACTTCCTACTAATATTATAAATGCGAAAGTATGTTTGGATGTGTGTGAAGATGTTTGTTACTCTTTCACGCAAAAACGGCTGAACGGATTTTGATGAAACTGGGCACACAGGTAGATCATATCCTGGAATAACACATAGGATACTTTTTATCCCGGGAAAGGATAAGATCCCTCGGGAACGCGGGTGAAACCGCGGGGGACAGCTAGTATTATTATAAATGCGAAAGTGTGTCTGTCTGTCTGTTACCTCTTCACGCTTATACCGATTTAGATGAAATTTGGTATAGATATTGATGAAACCTTAGAGAAAGACATAGGATACTTTTTATCTCGGAAAAAGATACGATCTCTCGGGAACGCGGCAGTAACCGCGGGGCGAAAAACAAGTATTATTAAAGAAAAGATATGTTTGTGAAGAGTTTCTTTGTAATAGAATAAAATAAAATACTTGAGAAATTAAAAAAAAACTTTTAGTTATAGAAAGCGAGTAAGATGGTCTATATTTTATTTTAATTTCTTCACGGGATTTACGCGGGTGAAACTGCGGGGCGGAAAGCTAGTATTTAATAAAATGCATGGTATATTAAACAGATTGTACGTGATCAGAATACTTCAGACAATTTAACTTCTAAAGGCCCAACACAATTAACTTTTACTTGCTCCATTGATTACTATTGAGTTTTAATGTGGACAAACGATGAGTATCGTTACAATTTGAACTAAAAAAAATAAACCCACATTACAGTGAGAAGTTCTTTATTCCATTTACATTCATTATCCTTTAATTTAGAAATTTTAATAATGAGTAAATTATCTACGTATATACACATTATAATTAAAAGTAGAACAATACATGCACCCTGTAAGGGCATGCATTTTGCAGTAGCAATGAGATCATTAGCAGATATCTGTATACGACCTAATTGAACGCACGAACCCGAAACGCGAACGAATCGTCTCCGTTTCAGCTTGGGCAAAACTGCTTTTGTATGTCTGTCCGTCTGTTCTCCTCTACAGGTTGCATTTCTTAACCGATTCTCGTAAAATTTTGATTGATAAGCATTGATAATTATATTTTGTTTATGCATATTACTCGACAAAACCTATCTATCTCAGTAAAAAAATAGACTCAAATTGATTAGCTTTTGGCCTTGATATTTTCAAAGAAATGCACGGACAATACCTAGTCGAATAAAGGCTCACCCCAACAAAACTTGAAAAGAAGAAATTGTTTTTTTTTTGTTAGTTCAGTTTTTGGAAAATTTTCAAAATGGCGGAGCTATGGGGGTTGAGAACGTAACAAATTTTCATTTTTCATTTCGAAAAATGACACAGAACTTAACTTTAGGGAGGTCTACAGCTCACAGAGTCTCGTTTATAAATAGATAGGTACAAGACTGGTACAAGACTGTAAGAGGAAATTAAACCACTGAAACAAAACAAATATTTAAATATATTAAAAGTTTACTTAAATTTACAGTGGTATTTAATTAACAGACATAATTAAGAACCGTGCCGGTAGCAAATTTTCATAATACAAATACTTACCAAGAATCGTGATTTGACTTTCAAATCTTACTCTTGTCGTGGGGCCACCAATATTTATTTACCACCATTCGAACACCCGGTGGCGTTTAAATGCCACTGAAACGTCCGATTGTTAGATAATTTAGCTATCAATTTCTGATTTAGCAATATATCCATCTAGATTCTTTGAAATTCTTCATACTGTTTAAATGCATATAAATATAAATAAATAATTTTAGATTTATTTTAATTCAATCATTTTTTTTTCTAAGTACTATTAGTATAGTAATACCAGTCGGATTTTTTAATAGTAGTCGACTTATATTTTTTATCTTTTTCACAAAATAGCGTCTGGGCGTCGCTGTATTGAATTTTGATTACTGTCATATTTTTAGTGACACTCGCGCAATAAAGACGAATCCAACGACGTTTAGTAGTTACGAGGGAACATAGGGACGGACATACATGCACACATATCTACAGGTCAAACAATTAACCCTCCTTTTTTGGCTTCGCCAGCAGTCGGGTAAAAAGAACTGAGCCTGAAAATATATAACTTACTGGTTTTACATATAATTTTACAAAGTGATGACTAATGATACATAGAATATTGATTTTTAGAGTGCGTCTTTGTGTTAACACTTTAGAAAGGGGCATGCTAACGTATTGTTTTAATTAATAATGTTCAGAATAAGAGATGAATTATGCTCCATACAAGCTGAGTTTCGAAAAGCTTAAGTTATTAAGAAATTGTGAATAGAATTCTAAATAGGGATGTATTATCTAACAATTAAAATTAATGAAGATTAAGGCTACGAGTATGTGAACATTAAATAAGTATTCATTTCAAAATAGTGTTGTATAAATGAAGATCTAACAAACTAATGTGAAGAATGTAGCTTGGGCAGAGGTTTCACCCTACTATTGTTAACTTCAGCTGCCGGAGTACCCTGCTATCCATTCGCAAAAACGCTCCCCCTTCCATCGCCATCTTTCTTTCTTTTTCCATCACTACGTTATGGAATACTTTTAATGACGGTGTTGCCATTTTTTTTAATTGATACTTTTATCAATAAATTATTATTTTAAGATAAAGTAGCTCTAAAATCATACGATAAACAGAAAAATCATGACAATAGTGAATTAGTAAAAGTGCATCATAACAGCTTCAGTATGTAGTTTATACATAAAAACGTTTTTTAAGCATTATTTTTCACAAATCAGTAATCAAAACAGCACATTCTCTATCATTTTTGATTTAAATGTCCAGTTTTGCAAAATTCCTCGATTCATTGGACTGAGTGAGGTTTTATATGATAGTTCGCGGTGTTGTATAACACCAGAATTAGAATGCAATCTCACCATGGTAAGTGATGATGTGGCCGTAGGTGGTTAGCATTAAAAGCCTTGGTGACAGACGTTCAACTTGAGGGTGGTAGCCACCCAGTGGAGTTCTACAAAGTACCCTACCACCGTGTTTTGGTATCCTCGCAATGTTTTCTATCACCGAAAGCTCAAGCTCAAACCAGGAAAACCATGAAATATTAAGTTATTTTAATCATTTACAAAAAAACTAATTAGTTGCTCGAAATAGGCTCCTTTTTTTGGATACACAAATGTATTCTTGTAACGAATTCATTTCTAGTAACCTTTAATAACGTGTTGTGGTGAATATTATAAATCGTATTCTGAACTTCAACTCTCAACTCGATGAAATTCGCATAAGATTTAATGTAAATTTTATTTTTCTCCTTCCTTCTTCCTCCTTCTCCTTTAATTTAATTTATAAAGTTTGTTAGAGAGATTTCATCCTTATAATTGACCTTAACGATCGATGCAATAAAAGTATAGCGTGTAATTTTTACAGATTTTAGTCGGTTCGATTCCCGGGTGTAGCAAGCGAATTTTCGATAATCTTTGAATGCCGTTTTGTTTCTTTTCAAAAATAAAGGAATGTTTTCTTTGAATAAAATTTTCTATCTACAGTATTAAGAGTACTTTCCCTTCAGGTGGCATTACAAAATTCCACCCTGTATATGAGTATGATACAAAAAACCTACCATAGGCTACATCGCCTGCCTGTCAGTATAAACTGGTTGAACTATATTGTTTTTGCATAAAGTAAATTATTATTTAACGGCAAATTGGATTATTGTACTCTCTAACAAGTAATGGAACTTTGTAGATAGCTTAATCTAGGATACAACAGAGATAATCCTCTGGTCTAAATTCAAATCTTAAATTTTATTATCAGGCTTGCGGACAAGTGTTGTCAAAATCTTTCTCAAGATCTTAAAAGAACTGCTTAATTATGACTTATTAATCACGAAAATTCATATATAGGAAGCCACTGGATGCGAGTAGCGCAAGACCGGCCATTGTGGAGATCCTTGGGGGAGGCATTTGTCCAGCAGTGGACGTCTTCCGGCTGATATGATGATGATGATGACGATGATGATGATGATGATATATAAATGCTAGAAACTTGAAATTTGCCAGACAGAAAGGGGAGAAAAACATTTCAGAGGGGAAAAAAGATACGCGGGTGAAACCGTTGGGTCGAAAGCTAGTTAATTATTAATCTTATTTTATTTCTACTCTACGCTTGCCATTCTTTATTCTTTCGCATTTCCTCACAGAAAATTAAATGATCTAACTTTCAAAACCACAGGCAACCAAAGTCGTAACCCGAAATAATGTAAAGCGAGCTAAAACAAGTACCATTACGTGCAAAATTCATTTGACTCCTGCACTGTGGGGGAAAACCATTAAAAATTATCATACATATCCCAAGGTACCTATTACCTACGTACCTTATGTACATATCTACCTACCTTTATTCGCCGCGTACATTGGAACTTATTCATGAGATTCAGAGGCCTTTTTTAAATTTCCGGTTGCGTACTTTTTTCGTAAAAAATAAACTCAACATTTTTTTCCCTTCTTTTACCCATCTAAATAACTTTTGCATTATAATGTCTCCCTACATAAATGAATGTAAAATTAATTTCGAATTTTATGTTAGCAGCTATTAGCACATAATTTTTTAAAACCCCAGTGAAAATGGGGCAGCAGAAATTATAGTAGAAAAACTTATAATTTTTAAACAAAAAATGTTTTTCATATCTTTAAAACCAATTTAAATGAATCAATGAATGAACCTACACCAACATTGACAGTTCATTTCAGTTCGTCTATAGGATAATTATATTCAAATTGGGAAACCCGCTTCGATTTCCAAAAATCTTTTATTATCATATCGTGCCTTTTCTTTAGTAAACATTAAATGATGCTAAATCCCCGATGTACGATCAATGATTAATGATTAAATTCTATTCACACCATTAGAAGTAATCAATCATCGCCGATACGTAGCCCCGTCTAAACTCTTGTTCAAAGCGGGTTAACTCTAACCTGAGCTTTTGATTAAATTCACACTATTACCAGTTTTACCCTAATACGTAGGTAACTAAAAGTCATATTGTACTTTTGTAAATTGGTTTCACTTGGAACAAGCGTTGCTGGGTGCTGATTTAATTGAGTTTTGAATCACTCGAAATTATTCTTAATATTTTTTCCCCCCAATACCCACAAATGTATTAGATTTTGTTATTAAAACAGTAAAATAATTGATGAGGTTATTGCAGGATTATCATCATGTCAGCCGGAAGACGTCCACTGGTCAAATACCTCCCCCAAGGATCTCCACAATGGCCACTATTAATAATGATAATTTACTGTTATACGATGGTTTTTACCATGGGTTTATGTTTTTTTCTATGTATAAGTGACATTGAAAAAAACAGCTTACCCTATTTTAGTCCAATTTTTACCATAAATTATGTGTTCCATACTTATTTATTGTATTAGTATAAGCATTTTTATGGTATACCTAGGAGATTTTTTATTCACGCTTTCATAGTTTGGTCCCAAAATGAATGTTGTTTGTATTGAATTTCAACTGATAGTTTTACTATACAATTAAAAAGCAAACCAAGCATTTAAATATAATTTTTGTGAAATGTTTTCCATATTTAAACTCCCAGGATTATCCGAAAAAAAATAACACCAATTACGAATGCGCTCTCACGTGGTAACAGGATTTTTCGTTCAGCGAGCGATGTTTTTTCATTATTATTTACGCTCCGACACCCGACACGGATGTTATGAACTAAGTACTAGCAGGTGGTCTCCCAGGTAATGTATGTGGCTACTGTTGCCCCTGGACATCAGCAATACCAAGGAGATTGCCAAAGTGTTGCCGCCCTTTACAAAGTGTAGCAATCTAGGTATTTTTTTATTTATAATTAATTGGGTATGTATAATTTATTTTATTCTCTTTTATCATGTAAATAGTTTTTTTTTTTCATTTATTTAATACCTATTTAGTTTATCAGTGTTAATGGAAGGTCCAGTGCAGTGGTCAAAGCACACTGGTAAGAATTATGAACACAGTTTAGAAATAAAACAAAAAAAACTTGAGAGGTGTCAAGGGACACCCGGATGGAACGAAGTTATATAAGTCGAGAGAGTATATATATATTAAAAAATATCTGGCTTGCTTTCTATAAGAGAGAGAGAAAGAGAGACAGACAGAGAAACATGCGCACGCCAAAGTGACACTGACACTAAAAGTGTCGGACAATTTTTTGTAAGATTTTTTTCCGTCTAGCCCCCTTTCACAACGCTTAAAATTTTAAAGTTCAACTCAGTATTTTATAAGTAGTTGTGTTGTATCTATGAATAAATAACCATTTGCCATCCGTATAGAGTAGTACTTCAAATATCTGGCAAGTAAGTACGAAGATTGATCGGCATGCTTTTATATTCGCTTAGTACAATACCTAACACATTTTATCAACGATAAGTCTATACTAAGTGCGCCGGAATTTCCTCATTGCGACGTTTACGGTTCGTCGCCACCAGATAGCGGTGCTATCGCTCATCATAAATACTTAAAATGTCTACGTTGACGCGGAGGCATTTCACTTTTTCTGCGGAAACTGGGCGTAAGTAAGTCGTAATTTATTTTGTAATAAGCAACCGTTCATATTACGTCATGAATACATTGACGTTACCTGAGGGAGGGTGAAAAATCTGTGATGAAATTTTAAGACTTAGTAAGAGCATATCTTTACACGTAAAAATACTTGTTCTAAGTGACAGCGTTATAAAATTTAAATTTTGCATTTTAAAATGCAGTCTTTAAAAGGGGTTTTTTTTCATTCAAACTCCAAAGTTAAACTCAAACTCATTTATTCAGTTTAGGCCCTGGTAAGGCACTTATGAACGTTACAATTTTCTCTACCACCGGTTCTGGAAACCGGTTTAAATCGAATATCGTCGGTAAAACCACGGAGTAAAAAGCTAGTAAAACATAAGTTCTTATTTACAGGGGACCATCAACTCTTATTGCAATTCAACTCGGCCTAAATTGAATCGTCTTTATCTCAAAGCACGTCAGAATGTTTGGACAAAAGTGACAATTAACAGAAACGCCATTGATTAATAAAACGCGCTCCCTTTCCGTGACAGCTCCGAAAATGCGGCAACTCAATATTTGAGTGTGTATGTGCAAGGATGCTAGTGTGCGTGAAAACATTGTGTCGCGACAACTGAATGGTGTCATTTCTTGCAACGAGACTGGGCTCGGTTCGGCTCGGATACGCTTCGGGTTCGATTAAGGCGTAGTATTTGTTGCCGCATTTTACGACGATGGTATCTAAAGGAGCGGCGCGACGTTTTATTAATCTATGAGAAACGCTATGAAATTTAGGTAAGTTGAACTGCAAAGAGTTGGTGTAGTTAGTACCCAGCCGTTAGTTTTGTGTTTGACCACAATCTTACTGGTTAGAGGCCATTTTTTATTATTATTTAGTAAAAATATTTGTAATTTACAATAATAAACATTAGTACCTACCTACGTGGAATAAATAACATAATTTTTTACCTCTATATTAAACATTAAAATCTTCTTAAAAATATAAAGATTTTCAGAACGTAAAACCTCTGATCTGATATTTTAGACTAGATTAATATCACCCAAGGGCATTAAAAGGTTATTTAAAACATTCTGTATATTCAGTGTATATTCAAGATACAGTACCTAGTCAAACATTAGCATTCAAGGCTTTGTACCATATTAATACCAAATAGGCTTTTTATTTATGTGTATTTTTTGAGCTACTTCTATTCAAGTAATAGATACTTAACGAAAAAAATATGAAGAAATACATTCAATATTTTAAAAATATATTCTAAATGTTCTCGAAAAAAAAATTGAGGAATTCAAAATCTTTCTATGTAAAGCATTCTAATATTAATCTTCTATAATAAAAGGCAATCCTTACTGACTGACTAACTGACCTATCAACACACAGCTCAAACCACTGAACAGATTGCGCTGAAATTCGGCACGCAGATAGTTATTATGACGTAGGTATCCGCTAAGAAAGGATTTTCCAAAATTCACACCCTAAAGGGATAAAACGGGGGTCCATAGTTTGTATGGAGAAAGGGGATCGCGGGTGAAATCGTGGGGCGGAAAAACAATAAAAATGGCTGAAGAATTTATTAGTAGCTTTAAGACTCGTAGCACTCTACGCTTTGTCCTCTTTTCGTAGCTAACCGCTACGCACGGCTTGCGGTTCTTAGCTCGCCGTAGAGGTGCTACCGCAACCTTACGCAACTAAGGGTTGCCACAAAAATTACAAAGTTACGAAGTACCTAGTTCTAACAATTTATGTTTCAGGTAGTTCTGACATAACCTTTTACCTGGGCCCTGTGTAAATATAGGGTAAAAGTTTTTTTTATTTTTATTTGGCTAAGCTTGTGTTTGACCATGATCTCACCATGGTAAGTGATGATATGGCCGAAAGTGGTAAACACACAAAGCCTAGATGGGAACTGGCTCTCAAGTGCAGCTGTCGGAACACACCGATAGATGCTTGGCGACAGATTTCCAACTTGATGGTGGTAGCCAGCCAGTTGGGTACTACAAAGTACCCTACCACCGTGCTATGGTTTCCTCACGATGTTTTCCTTCACCGAAAGCTCAAGATCATTGCAGGATTTCATCGCCTTAAAATGGTAAATAATAAACGTTATACATAACACACTAATTAACTAGACGTCGGGGACCCTGACGGAGGTCGTGGATTCGAATACTGTAGTGAGTATGAGCTTCGCGAAGAAACGATAGCACGGTGGAAGGAATTCCTCACGATATTCGTAGTAGGTACATCCTATGGCCATAGACGTTTATACGCGATAGTAGTCACTTACCATCAGACGATCCACCTGTCTGCTTAATATAATTGATTAACATGATAAACTTATTGAACATTTTTGCTTTGTGCTTCATGAAAACTCTGTCGCATGATGCACGATTAACACGTTTCTTAGAATTGTAATTTCTATATATGCCATGCAGTAAATGATAACGTAGACAACCCTTAACTAAACCCTTCACATACCAACTAAAATTAATTACTTGAAACGACCCGTGCAAAAAGCTTTTGTTATTCATAATATTATAACAGGCATAACATAAATAATGTGTATAAGAATACAAACTTAATTAAATACGACATACCTTTTTTTATTCGCTGACTGTTCATCGTTTAGCTAAAGGTTAAATATAATTGTTTTAGATACCTTAAATCTTCGTATTTTTCATAGTACATATACGCGATTTTAAGGAGATGATAGTAGGTAATTAAGTAAGTCATATGTACCTTGGATAGGGGCGATGGCCGTGTATTCGAATCCTGCAATGAACTTGAGCTTTCGGTGAAGGAAAACATCGTGAAGAAACAGCAGGGCACTTTGTAGTACTCGACTGGCTGGCTACCTGCTGAAAATCTGTCGTCAAGCACCTGTTGGTGTGTTCGGCAGTTGCACTTGAGAGCCAGTTGCCTTTACGGTATTGTAACAAGGTGTACCACACATTGACAATCCCCCTGTTATTGTTAGTGTCAATAAGTGACCGTATTTACTTACTATCAGGTGACCAGCCGGTCTTGTTAGTCGGTATACGACATTTATATTCTGATAGACAAATTAGAATTATATGGCTGAAACTATATTTTTATAAGCACAATACGTAATAGTACCTACAATAAAATAGGTTAAAAATAATAAATAAAACAACGCTGTTTCATTCTCACTCAACAATTAATTATCTTATTTTATTATTTTCGTATGATGTTCAAATCTTGCCTAGCTAAGTGAATCGGAACGTCGTAATTCGACGGCACGCGCGTATTGGTTGCAATTTGGAGCGACCTGTCACTGTAAGTCTGGTAATCCTTCCGTCAAGACCAACGGTCGCTTCCTCGGAGTTTGATCGGGACGCGCGCGCCATTTTTCCACATACTTTAACACTAAGGGAGCAAACACCAATAGGGGAGTTCAACGAGTGCTGGTCGCAGTCCAAGGTACGTGCGTGCATTGTATGGTTTGCTAACTAGCCTAGAACAAGAATTTGAACATCTAACTCGTAAATCGTCAGACTTCACGTCTGTCCCATTGTAGCAGAAGGCCATCCCTCATTCAGGGGATGCGGATGCTACATTTTTTGGTGCCGAAACCCGGGATTTTTCACCTATTTTGTTTAAATCGTAAATCGCCATCGTAATTTACTTGTGGTATTTCTGGTTAAATCGTATCTTAGAATACTTTCAATCAACATATCGTTTCATTTTATAAATATAGCTATCGTATTCTAAGTTGTTATATCCATCCAGAAATAACTAAGATAATTAAACTATTACTATCATCTATCGGATTACCTACTTATCACCATCGAACAGGGATACATTTCATAAGAGTAAATATTCCCTTCATATCGTACCTATTCACGACGTAAATTATTGTGAGATCAAATTGTGCAATCACTTCATATAATTATCGTTAAACGTACATGTTTTCATGTTTCTATCGTAATATAAGTCTATACCATCTATTACTGACTAAATTATTGTAACTAAACTCGCGAGGAATTTCTAATCAATTGTTATGCTAATGTTTGATTGGTACGGCCGTCCCACTTAAGAACCAACCGGTATATTCATTAAACATAAAATAATTTTATAAAACTATCACATAATTCGGAGGTAAGCTGAAAAAACTTTCGAACGGTCAACCAGCGATCGGTTTGTGCCGGCTGCTAACGTAATATTCTCGGTTACTAAGTGAGTGATATATCTGTGTGCGTACATACTATTCAATACACTCATAAAAGGAGTTTCATCTATAATCATTTGAGTGTGCATTTACGGTGATCGTTGTTTATAGTTTTATTGAAACTTGTTTAAATTTTTTCTTTAATAAATTCATTAACGTAGTTGTGTTCATACAATGTCGCTCCCAATTAAGCATTCAACTCGTAAAGTGAGTACTTTAAAGAAATCTAAGTCTAAATCTTTAGATATCGAATATACTACGCAGGATTTGCCATCATTACGTAGGAAGCGATCTATCGCTTATAAACGGTTAACCAAGGCTTTAGAGATCGGCACGTTAGCGGTGAGTGATCCGTCTCAACGTGATTTATTCTTATCCTATCATCAGGAAATAAAGCAAGTTGCCGCGAATTTTGAAGATGCACATTTCACAATTCAGGAAATTTTGGATGATGATCCCGAAAACGAGGATAATACAATCCAAGAAAGTTTTGACGAAATGTATTATAAGATTTTATCAATTAATCGAAACTTATCAAAAAGTGACTCGTGTCGTTCAAACGTTAGTTTATCATCCAATCTTCGGTTACCAAAAATAGTGCTTCCTACCTTTAGCGGTGATATAAAAAAATGGCCTGAATATTTTGATACGTTCAATGCTATGATACACAATTCTACTTTACTTAACGATACGGAAAAGTTTCATTATCTTATATCGTCTCTTAGCGGGGATGCGTTATCCGTGGTAAAGACGTTCCCGATGACTCATGAACATTATCATGACGCATACCAGGCACTTACTATGCGCTATAAGAGTAAACGCGACTTAGCTTTCACATGTTGGCGGGACATTTTGAACATCGAATTTAAATGTACTGACGCTCACGAATTTCGAAAGTCACTCGATCTATTCGAAGAGAATTTATGTATTTTAAAAACGATTAATTTACCAATCGGTCACTGGGATTTTATTTTAGTGTATCATATTTTATCAAAGTTAGATACCAGAATGCGTCGTAGCTTCGAGGAAAAGTACTCAAATATTGAACTACCCTCATATGAGCAACTTAAGAGTTTTTTGCAATCCAAATGCGAGGCATTATTACGCGATACCCACTTTTCTGAGAACACAAAAACAACAAAGCCTCCGCAAAGGATTCCTTTCACGCCACCGCAACCCAAACGTACTACTAATGCATCATATTCAAATGCACTTATTGCTGCTACTGATCAAAATAAGAATGATAGTAATTCAACTACGAATCAGTACACTAGCAAATGTTCATTTTGTGATGATTTACATTCGATTACGTCTTGTTCTGATTTTCTCAAGAAATCCATTGATGAACGCATAAAAATCGCTAACGAAAAAAACTGGTGTTTCAACTGCCTGAAGCCATCTCATCAATTAAAAAATTGTAATTCAATTTTCACCTGTCGTACATGCAAACGAAAACATCATACCTTACTTCATCGCGATAAATCTATCGAATCAAATCAAACTGAATCGTCTTTGGTTTCAAGGTCTCCTTCTCATACGACTGTTTTGTTAGCGACCGCCATAGTGCAGGTGAGGGATGCTTCCGGTACGATGCAATCGTTCCGCGCCTTGTTTGATACGGGAAGTCAGAGCAATTTTATCACCGAATCAGCGGTGAATCGTTTAAAATTAAAATCTATTCAATCTAATGGTAACGTAAGTGGACTCGGAGAATCAGTAACTTCTATTTTAGGAGATGTTGCTTGTTCTATAGGTGCAAACAATAAAATAATTTTTAATTTGCATATGCATGTCATTGCAAAGATATGTGGTGATCAACCTATCGCAAAATTAAATACGTCGGATTGGTCTCATATAAATTCATTACCGTTAGCTGATCCTGGCTTTGATATTCCGGGTCACATCGATTTACTGCTTGCGGCGGATGTTTTTGCCGATTCGCTTCTTCACCAACATATTAAGGGAAAATTGAATCAACCCACCGCCTTTAACTCTCTCTTCGGTTGGCTTCTTTTAGGAAAAACTCGATTGGCTTCAAGCGCTTTACTGCATACATCGCTGGATTCTGATAGCGAATTGAATACTTTAGTTCAAAAATTTTGGGAATTGGATTCTATTCCGACTTCATCTTCCTTAACACCAGATGAATCGCTTTGCGAACAATCTTTTTTAATTAATCACTCCCGTGACGGTTCTGGACGATATATTTTGTGCCTACCATTCAAAACCGATTCAGGACCCAACTTCAACGGCTCACGTAACGTTGCATTACGACGATTTCATGCCATGGAGCGAAGACTGTCATCTGACTCAAACTTACGTTGTCAATATGCGGACTTCATGTCAGATTACATCGAGTCTGATCATATGTCAATAGTTCCAGCACATGAAGTAGGTATGGGAAAGTATTACATACCGCATCACTGTGTTTTGCGCCCTGACTCAGCAACCACGCGTCTTCGAGTTGTGTTTGACGCTTCAGCCAAGGATCTTAATGGCCGTTCTTTAAATGATACTCAACTTATTGGTCCTAAATTACAACCTAACATTTTAGAAATTCTATTGCGATTTAGGGAACATGAAATCGTTTTCATGGCCGATGCAAAACAGATGTACCGACAGATTCTAATATCACCGGAACATCGTGACTATCAACGTATTTTTTGGAGATTCGCACCGGACGAATGTCTTCAAGAATATCGTTTGAACACTGTCACGTATGGAGTAGCTTCATCTCCCTTCCTTGCTTGCCGTACATTGAGACAGCTTGCTGAAGATGATGGAGATTCATATCCTATGGCAAAGAATATCGTATTGTCAGATGTGTATATTGATGATGTCGTATCCGGCTGTGATTCCCTCACAAATGCACAACAAGCAAAAGATCAACTGATTGCACTCTTTCATTTAGGCGGTTTTCAGCTCAGAAAATGGGCAAGCAATGACTCACGTCTTTTATCGGATCTTTCCAGTCAAGATTGTTTAACTAGTTCAGTTTCTCTTGATGATTCTGAACAGTCTGTTTTAAAGGTTCTTGGCCTGAAATGGGATCCTTCATCGGATGCTTTTCTCTTTGAAATAAAACCATTGGAACGGCCATGTACAAAACGTTCAATCCTAAGTGAGCTTGCTAGAGTTTTTGATCCGTTGGGATTCTTATCCCCTATCACAATTCAAGTTAAATCTCTAATCCAGAAACTTTGGATCCTCGGTGTTGGTTGGGATCAAACTCCACCCAATGAAATTATTAGTACATGGAACACTTATAAGGATCAACTATCGCAATTAAGTCTACTTCGAATTCCTCGTAAACTTGTAAGTGCAAGGCGAAAATCGTACGAACTTCATGGGTTTTGTGATAGCTCTGAAATAGCTTATGGCGCTGTGATTTACTTACGAGTCACTGAAGAGGATGGCACAGTATATGTTTCTTTAATTTCGTCTAAAGCTCGAGTAGCTCCTCTAAAACGTACTTCATTGCCTCGTCTTGAGCTTTGTGCGGCGGTTCTCCTTGCAGACCTATCTAAATCTATACGTGACACTTATCTTGCGCGTATTCCAATTGATGCTCTCTATTTGTGGTCGGATTCCACCGTAGTACTCTCGTGGTTACGTTCGCACTCGTCTCGCTGGGTCACATTCGTAGCAAATCGGGTTAGTCAAATTCAAGACATAACATCTACTGAATGTTGGCACCATGTACCTTCCGGAGATAATCCTGCGGATATTTGCTCGCGTGGACAATTTCCTACTGAACTTCTTCACAATTCATTATGGTGGGAGGGGCCTGGCTGGTTAACTAAGGATCATACATTTAGGCCTTCACACTCAGACAGCATATCGCATGACGACGAAGTAATTATACAAACCGAGCAACGTAAACCGATCGTCTTAGTGTCCGGATTAGCTGATGAAATTATCAACAACGAGCCTACAATAATTGAAAACTTACTTAATAATTTCTCTTCTCTTCAAAGAATTATTAATATAGTCACATATATTTACCGTTTTATTAATAATTCTCGAAACCCTAATCAGGCAAATCGTAATAAGTTTCTGAATAACGTCGAACGCCATAAAGCTTTGATGCGAATCGTTAAACACGTCCAAATTCGTGTTTTTCGGGATGAAATTTCCAATTTACAAACTAATAAAGTGTTAACGAAACCATTTCGAAAATTGAACCCATTTCTTGATGATCAGGGTGTCCTCAGGGTGGGCGGTAGGATTTCACGATCGGGATTGCAATATGCACAAAAACACCCTGCCTTTCTACCTTCTGACCATCCACTTACGTTCTTAATCATCGACTTCATTCATCGTAACCATTTACATCCAGGTATAAACACCACTCATTATTTACTACTCCAACAGTTTTGGATTGTTGCTGCTAAACGTACCGTTCGCCGCCGTCTTTCTAAGTGTATCAAATGTTTTCGAACAAATCCACAACCGTTACAGCCTTTTATGAGTGATCTTCCGTCCTTTCGCATTAATCAAATAAAACCGTTTTCTATAGTAGGAGTAGATCTGGGTGGACCGTTTCGAATTAAACTAGGTTCACATCGCGGTGCTAAGATAGACAAGGCTTATTTATGCTTGTTTGTCTGTTTAGCGACTAAAGCGGTTCACCTCGAAGTTGTATCGACTTTGTCGACTGAGAGTTTTATCGCTGCTTTACGGCGTTTCGTTGGACGTCGAGGACGTTGTAATGAGATTCATGCTGATTGTGGAACCAATTTTGTTGGTGCTAGAAACCAATTTTTGTCCTTAATGCAACAAGGTTCTAGCGCGGAAAAAATTGAGTTCAAGTTTAATCCACCAGGCGCACCACATTTTGGTGGTATTTGGGAAATACAAATAAAAGCGGCTAAATCACACTTACTCCGGGTAATCGGTGATCAGGTGCTAACTTTCGAAGAGCTAACTACCCTTTTTGTTCAAATCGAAGCTATGTTGAACTCAAGGCCTCTCTGCCCTGTAAGTTCTGATCCCAATGATCTCTCTTGTTTAACGCCTGGTCATTTCCTGACCTTAGAGCCTTTGACAGCTGTTCCCGATGTTGATCTTTCTAATGTTAACATAAAACGGCTGCCTCGATGGCAAATGGTACAAGCCTTCCAACAATGTTTTTGGTCTAGATGGAAAACAGAATACTTAAATTCATTAACACAACGTGCCAAATGGACAAAAGATTCAAAACCGTTACCTATAGATTCGATGGTGATAATCAAGGACGATAATCGTGCACCGTTGCACTGGACCTTAGCACGGGTTATAGATTTGCAATATGGTGGAGATGGGATAGCTCGGAGTGCATTAGTTAAGACTTCAAATAATAATATTATTCAACGCCCCTTAGTCAAACTATGTCCTTTGCCAATCGAAGACTAATTCGTCATAATCTTCAATCGTATTATAAGTAGTTTTTATCTATTTAATCGTATAGTTAAGTTCGTAATCGTTAATTAATTCTTTTCTTTTTCTAACCAGAAAATACCATAGGTATTTTGGTGGGCGGGATGTTTCATTCTCACTCAACAATTAATTATCTTATTTTATTATTTTCGTATGATGTTCAAATCTTGCCTAGCTAAGTGAATCGGAACGTCGTAATTCGACGGCACGCGCGTATTGGTTGCAATTTGGAGCGACCTGTCACTGTAAGTCTGGTAATCCTTCCGTCAAGACCAACGGTCGCTTCCTCGGAGTTTGATCGGGACGCGCGCGCCATTTTTCCACATACTTTAACACTAAGGGAGCAAACACCAATAGGGGAGTTCAACGAGTGCTGGTCGCAGTCCAAGGTACGTGCGTGCATTGTATGGTTTGCTAACTAGCCTAGAACAAGAATTTGAACATCTAACTCGTAAATCGTCAGACTTCACGTCTGTCCCATTGTAGCAGAAGGCCATCCCTCATTCAGGGGATGCGGATGCTACAAACGCATTTAAATGAAGTTGGAGTTCACATTAAATATTCGTACAATAAAAACAAAGCTATAATTAAGTCACAAGAGGAAATCGTTAATATTAATTAAAGCAAGCGTATCGAGGAAACACATCTGTGACAAATCACTTATAAGTTACAAGTGGTATAATTTATTTTGACCTAAAAGCTTTTATAGCATAATTGTGGTATTTGCATAAACCCACAGCGGCCGTCCAAGCAGCACGGCTTATTGATACCATCTTATAAAACACGCCACGGAATGTCGCCATTTGTTATATTCCTAATATAAAAATGTTCCGAGAAATAGAACCATTCTATTGGTACCTTTGTTTGTTAATAACAGCCAAATGCTAACGTCGTTTAGACATGTCAACTGTAATAAGGAGAGAATAGTTATCTATATATATATAAAAGGATAAGTCTTGACTGATCTATCAACGCCCAGCCTAAACCCTTAGACCTAGAAAGCTGATTTTTTTCCCAGGTTTTGTTTTTAAAACTTGACCGAGGAATAAGACCGGATTTTTCGAAATTCAACCCTTAAGGGGGTGAAAAAGGGGTTGAAAGTTTGTAGGGAAGTCGCATCATTTTTGAAGCTAGAACCATGAAACTTTGTTTTTAGACTAACAATTAAAAA
This sequence comes from Ochropacha duplaris, assembly GCA_951361185.1. Lineage (NCBI taxonomy): Eukaryota > Metazoa > Arthropoda > Insecta > Lepidoptera > Drepanidae > Ochropacha > Ochropacha duplaris. The sequence goes on along the minus strand of OX592713.1, from coordinate 4,397,978 downwards.
TAAAAAAACACGTGTATTAGCGTTTTTTAAATTTCTACCCCTGAGGGGGTGAAACGGGGGTTGAAAGTTTGTATGGAAGTTCGCCATTTTTTTAAGCTAGAACCATGAAACTTTGTTTTAGGCTAACAATTAAAAATAAAGAAACATGTGTTTTAGCGTTTTCTAATATTCAACCCTTATGCGGGTGAAAAAGGGGTTGAAAGTTTGTAAGGAAGTCCGCCATTTATTGAAGCTAGAACCATGAAACTTTGTTTTTAGGCTAACAATTAAAAATAAAGAAACACATGTTTTAAGGTTTTCTAAAATTCCACCTCTGAAGGGGTGAAACGGGGATTCAAAGTTAGGAGTTATTTCCGTTTCTTGGTATGAAAAATGAGAAGGACTGACTCATCAACGCCCAGCCTACACCATTAATTTTTTCACAGGTATTGTTTTTAAGATGTTGACGAGGAATAAGAAAGGTTTTTCTGAAATTCAATGTATAAATGGGTTAAAAATGGATACGTGGGTGAAACCGCGGGGCGGAAAGCTAGTTTGTTATACAAGAGTGTAAAGTTGCTTATTAACCGCGTGCTCAATTTTGATGACCGAGCTAGCGAAGGATTCTAAAATTTGTGATTTCAAAACATCATTAAACCTGTTTACTTCTCCTTCCTTGGTGCCGAATTTATCATACATCCTTTTTAAATTATTTAAAACTCAGACTAGGAACCTTCTTGTTGTTTTTATTTTTAGTTGCTTTGCGCGCGCCATTTTCTTTTTTGTGCATCTAGTCATTTCCTCGCTGATGTGGGATGAAAAGTTACGTGTTGCACTCGAGTGCAAAGATTTTTCACCTCGTGCTCTTTTGATTCCCTCGCTTACGCTCAGGATTCTAATGTTTGAATCCTTCGCATCAAAATTGAGCACGCGGTTAATAAGCAACTTTACACTCTTGTATAACAAATAACTATTACTAAATTTTACCTGAAACATTAATATTAAAATAAGTCATTTTTATACGCTCAATTCATATTTTAAATCAAACTGGCCTCGCACATCTCTTGGAAAAATGAAAAATATGTCCTTGTATTTTATTTTTCTAACGAGATTTCTTAATTTACTGAATCGAACCCACGAGCTGTGGGTGTTTACCTTGTTGGTATAACGGCTCACACGTCGTATTATGGATTTAACAAACATATAACATTCGTATTGATATAATCTATATAATATAGTGACCGTGTAATGGCATGATGTCCTTGAACTGTTCATTGTGGGCACGCCAACGCCCCCTTGTCATTGACAAATGATTCAGAAACAAAAGAGGGAAAATGCTTTCAGGCCTAGGCGAAGCGACCGAACGGATAGTAAGTTGTCTTCATTCTATTTTGGTTTGTAAACATGGTTTCGAGTTAATAGCTGACTAATATGTGTTATTATTTTTGTACCAATTTATTTAGGAAAAAAAATATTTGTGGATATTTCATTTAAAACTATTTCTAAGACGGACTGTACTGTACTAAGCCTTAATCCTAGTCTGTTTTACGTGCAGCTGTACTAAAGCTTTCAATCACCAAACTTGTTAAGCATTGAGTGTTCTTAATTTAGTCATCAACCGGCGTAGGCATTCCCGAGGGATCTTAACCTTTCCTGGGATAAAAAGTGCCATATGTGTTATTCCAGGATGATCTACCTACTACCTGGGTACCAAGTTTCATCATAATCCGTTCAGCCATATTTGTGTGAAAGAGTAACAAACATCCATCCATCCATCAAAACATTCACATTTATAATATTAGTGGGATAAAAATAAGTTTCACAACGTTCAAAATAAAGTTTTGTATAAAATTGCCTGTGAAGCGAACAATTCATTTAATCGCGTTCTTATAAGACCGGACATCGGCACAGTAGTTGTAATTGTGATATTTAGAAAAATAAAGTAAAATCAATTATGAATTATCACTAATGGCTTTATCAACACTATCTATATTCTACAACAAAATATTGACACAGGAATTACAACTTCAACTTCAATCCACTTTCGTCGAAAGTGATAAATTGATAGAATCGCCCTATCTATGACAGTGTCTCAGAAAAATGTTGAGAAATTACTCGATTTGCTGTATCGTTCAAGAGGTTCACTGGAGTACCTGTTTGTTAAAAAAAATTGAATATAAAAGGCTAGGTTCCGTTAATAAAATGACAATGTGAACGATAGTACAAATCCTTTAAATTATTAAGTCGAATTTAGTTTGTCAAAATTAGTTTAAAATTTACTATAGACCAGCTGACTGACTACAATCTTACTTATAGCGCATTTTAACTTGTTAGTTTTAACATTTTAAATATGGAAACAATTTTATTGTTGATAAAAATAAATAACCAAGCAATATGTTCTATATTCCTATGTATGATTAGGTACAATGGTACCAATAAATTTTACCAAAGGTCAGAGATCGAGTAAAAGTTTATGCCAATGGTTTATACAAATATTGACTCAAAGCAGACAGCCGACAATGTGTCCCGGCCGGCCCCGTCCTATGACATATATTCATGTACCTACCTATATGCTAAGGAATATGAAAACATACCAGTTATTTCACGAAGGGAGACACTGACCTATAGAGTGTAATTTTCAAAATTCATTATACAATATTCGTTACAAAATCTATGATTTTTTACAATGGATTGTAACCAACTTATTTGACTGAAGTCTTGGAAGGCGACAAGCAATCAAAATATGGAATTGAAAGGAAGAAAACAATAAAATAAGAAAAACATCATTCATTACAATTGAATATATCAGACAAAAACTATTATGGCTGAATTAGTCAATAATCTGTGCGTCTCTCACCACTGATCGTTTTATGATTGCGAATATCGGTGCAAAATATTATGCGAATCGATAATGGTCAATTTTAAAACGAGCGTTTTTTATTAAAATATATAGACTTGTATGTTACACTGGTACTTTACTCTAGACACGGTGAAGACAAATGGTACAAAAAAACATTTTCTTGACCGACTGCACTGGCACACCATAAAACCGAAAAGCAAGCGTGAAACAAAGCAATTCTTCTATAAAGTATTAGGTAGTGCGTTTTCTGATATGTAAATATTCTTGGTTACGCTTGGAAAATCAGATTATACCTAATTTTCATATACGGCTTACTCCATGGCACGCAATATAAAAAAGATAGAACCAGACTGAATAAATAATAATATGTTCGTGTACAAGTGGAATATTATCAAATAATCATTGATGGTTTTCGTTCAAAGTTTTCGGCAAATAATATTCATTTGTTTTTGTACCTTTAGGTGACTATGATTTTCTATAATGATGGAGAAATATATTCAAATATTTATCGTGTTTTTTATTTATTTATTTCTACGTAAATGTTAAGCTCATCTCAATAGATTTATGTAAGGTAAGTATGACGTATTAAAGAAAACTTAGATTTTTTTCCCGAAAATAATCGCTACTTTTTAAATTTTCCTTTCATTTTATAGTACAACGTCTATTGGGTCAGCTTTAAGCATAAAGAGTCAAAAAAAAGGAGAAGGGTCTTAATTGAGCTGTTTTTTTAGGATAGCTTTGACCATATTGTAAATACGTGGTAATGGTTTAAAAGCACCTTCTTTTAGATACTCGTATATATAAAAATGTTAAATTAGTTCCTACTATCTAAAATCATGGTCACCCTAAACATGCTCTACACACTCTAACTTTAAATTAACCTTTTGGTATTTTGACTTTGTCTTATCTGTGACTTTTGACAATAACTTATTCGCCTGATGAGTTTATTTTCAGATAGGTTTTAATATGATGTATTATGAAATTTCAGTATTAATTTGGGATTCATAATAATTTGTTAATGAAATACTTAGCCTTAACTTAAACTTAAACAAATCTATACTGGAATCATTTACCGAGTTAGAAAAGGCAGTTTGATCCCTTTAATCCCTTTATATTTATAACTTTATTATTTTAAAGTGTCTAGTTTGTATACTCGTATAGAGTATATAAGATTTATCAGGATTATGAGGATCAGATGGCTGTGTGAAGAATATAAACGTAAACGCGGCAGCTGCTGAAACGAAACAAAGTGCCTAGCGTGAGTGATAGGGTACTTTGTGGTACCCGACTGCCTGGCTACCACCCTTAAGTTGAAAATATGTCGCCAAGCACCTATCGATGTGTTCCGCCAGCTGCACTTGAGAGCCTGTTCCCATCTAGGCTTTGTGTGCTTACCACCTTCGGCCACATCATCACTTACCATGGTGAGATTCGGGTCAAACACAAACTTATCCAGAATTAAAAAAAGTTTTTGACGTTGGTAAACTATCGCATGTGCACTTACTATATTATTATTGTAAGGAAGAAATTAGTTCCACGAGTGTTCCGCAAGAGGCGCTGTACCAATTCGTATGAGATATGTTGTAAACGCAAACGCGAAATTAGACCGTAGCGTTTACTAAAGTTTAAAAAATGCACTAGACACTCTGTTCAAAAAGATCCCGTAATGTGTTTTAAAACTCAATATTTTCAAAGTAGTGTACTAAAACCCTTATCTACCTCTTCAATGATTAATTTTATTTATCTTTTTTATAAAATGTTATATGTCAAGAACATTACAAGAGAAAGGGTAACTGTAATGTAGAAAATAGGTTGACCGCGACCCCGCTCGGGGCAACAGGGTGACATTTCTTGGGCAAATCGACCAGAAAACCAAACGACCAACTCAAAGCAAGCTGAAGAATATAAATTAATATAAATAATAACAGTTATACATAAAAAAAAATGCTGACTACATAATAATTGAGTCTAGTTTTTTTTCTTTTGACATAATTTAATTGATACCTCCGCATATGTTTAGGTACTACGTTTACGTACGTGTCTGCCTATTCATGATTTTCTCCAAACTACGGCAATAATCAGAACACGTATAGTCTGTCTGTGGACATTTGCAATATCAGTGATGATGGTGATTACCAATACCTTACCGACCCCGACAACAACTCTTTTGAAACCTGATAAAATAATTCAGGCACTGAACCCAAAAAAGCAATCTATAATTAATCAAAAGCTTTGCGCCCATACGTACGAGCGAGGCCATGACGCGAGCGGATCATAGATGGTTGTTAGTGCCTAATAATTTTCTAAATCCACTTTACCTAAAGCTTCAACATCCATCAAAACAGGCTGAATACAAAAAGTTGTGAATACATGAAGTATTTATTACTTTTTTCGCTCACGGGTGATGAATAAGTATGCGTAACAAATCGGTATTATTGATGTTGTTTGTTGTCAACGTGTTTATTGGGACTTTGATGGATTTGCAACCATTCAATACATTCGTGCATTATAAAATGATGTCACACTTTCTGGCTAATGTCAACCCCCAGAGGGATATCGCGAGTGAAAACGCGTTCATACATGCATTTATACAATGTGTATTTTCAAAACTTGATCAAACGAAATGTGCGGATGTAAGACAAAAAAATCGATAATCTATATCTAATTATCGATCTCAAAAACCAAAACACTTCATTTTTTTTTTAAATTATAACCTCACTTTTTGTTTTTTTCATTGTTTATTTTTAAGTAAACTATGTATTTTCTTCAAAGTATGTAGCAAAAGGATGTACAGTTGCACTTTATGGAATTAGGAAAAAGAGACGCGTCTTCGTGGATAGCTATTAAGTGCATCTTTTTACGTGGTAGATTTTAAAAAGATGTGATATATTATGTATTATATTTCCTCTGTAGGTAAATGTTTATCTTATTTTATATTCATTTAGGGTACCTAAATTATCATTTTTCACAGATAAACCGATTCCTCGCCACGAAAACCGCAGTGATAAGTGAGCAAAGTGAGCTATATCTTAAGATCTAGCGTCTCTTTTTATTGCCACTGTTTATCCCCAGGGGTTCAGTTTCAATTTCAGCTTGGGAACTCAATCCACGTTTGTATCAATATTTCCTAGGAAAACGTATTTCTCATTGAGAATTCGACTATACCACGGCAAACCAATCGTCACGTCCAAATAGAATAGCTTTCATATTTATTTATAAACCATACCTATTTCGTAGACCCTTTACATTGTGCTGCATGGAGTAAGCGATAGCCAGAACTTCCACAAACTAGCGAGTTATGTTTTGGTTGATTAGTACATAGGTCAACAATTTATCATAGTAAAGTTATATGTAAGTACAAATTTTGAATAGTTCAGAAGATTTTAGCATGGATTTTTAATATAAAACGAACCCATAAATGGCATTGTGTTAATTGTAGATATACCCATTTTTTTATTATTACAAATAGTTAAAAGATTCACTTTTATTGTAGGTATAGCATAAAAAATATTTCATCGTGTTATGATGAACGAAAGTCGATTTTGAATCACTGATATTAAATATCTCGAAAATGGTGACACTTGTGTGACACGCACACCTATTTCCCCTTAAGTTTGTCGTACTATTTACCGGACAGCTTGCATAATCAAAAAAGAAGTATTTATTTACTCGTTGCTATTCTTTAAATTGTACCAACAATCGCTCAATCGTCAAATATCGGTTTGGATGTTAAATCTACACTTGTTATTGGCTATACAAAATTCCCGAAGTAAACACCCAGAAAGAACTCTGTGTTTGAGAATAAGAAACTTTATTTGTTATATCCATAGAGTACTATTGTTTCTCATTCTCAAATAAAAGTGTTTTCTTAACTAGGAAACATTTTGAAGCGAACGGTATCTTAGTGGCAGAGACGCGATGACGTGGCAAAGGACGAACAATGGTATTCAGCGTTCGACGAAGGAAAGCATCGCAAGGAAACTGCACAGGGGCAGGATACTTCGTAGTACATCTCCACCTATCACCATCTAGCTTTAAATCAGTCACCATGAACCTACGTGATTGAACCTAAGTGAGTTCTGGTAGTCGGAGGCCATTTTCTTTGAAATCAAATCTACGTTTAAAAAAAACAAATTAGTCTTAATTGACAGGACTTCATTTTATATCGTTTTCTAATGTTTTTGTTATGTTTTAATCTCTTGATCGGAATACACAACGCTGGTGTATGCGATATTGCAGCGCCGGACACTTTTCAAATGATCTTTTGATCCGTTGTTTCTCATACGATTGTGACCGGCAACGCATACTGCATATCGCATCGTCGTGCGTTCCGAATAGTTCCGATCAAGAGACCAAAGCATTAGATAAGAGAGACTAAAGACTTTAGACATATAGAGAAGTTTGTAAACAAAATAATCAGCACCCTTAGTCTTAGTCGTCTAATTTCCGAATTAGTAACTGTTTCTATGACTAGCGTCCGCCTCGCGGTTTCAAAGGCGTACCCAAGAGAAATATTTGCCTATGTTAGATTAGACAGTGAATTTTGAGAATCGGTTCAGTAGTTCCAAAGATTACCTACCCCCCCTACAAAAACAAACAAACAAACGTTACCTCTTTGTAATATTTGTTTTTTTATTCGACGTCATATAGCTTTGTGAAGGACTTAAATCCTTAGCTATATCTTCTCAATACAGTTTAAATTCGCTTGTGCACAGTATCAGTTACAAGAAGAGAACAATGGACATCACGTTATGTAAGCAGAAGTTTGACAATGTACACGGTCTAACTAACATAAATTTTATGGAGCATAAATAAAGCCGAAAGCGTCTTGTATCGCTTGCAATCGATCTAGTAGATCTCCATAAAACTGTCGGCATTTAATAAAGTAAAAATATTATGTGTAATCTAGTGTAGCTGTCGCAAATAAGTAGGTTTTTTTTTAATTCTGGATAAGCTTGTGTTTGACCACAATCTCACCATGATAGAGCGAAAATCTCACCGAAAGCTCAAGCTCATTGTAGGATTCGAACCCACGACCTTCGTCGCGGTATCCGACGTCACTTACCACTGAGCTATCATTGCCTTAAGTAGTAAGTAAGTTAGATACTAACTTTATAGTAATCACTTTCTTTAAAAAAAAATATAGCCTTTGAATTATCTAATCCACTAAAACGCGCTTGGCATCACAAAGTTTAAATGAAATAAAGCTATTGGTAAAAAATAAAGTTGAAAACAAGCCAGATATTTTTTTCATAAACTAAGTAACACTCGATCATATCAGAAGATGACGTGGGTATCCACGACACGAGTATATTGATATCCCTTCTCCAGAATATAAAGCTTTGCAATATCGCAATAACGAAATATCAAATGACCATAAAAATAGATCAAAGGAGCCTTATTATTGAAATGTTATGTGAATCGATTCCAATATATTCCATATGATTTGAGACAGTAAATCACATTAGAGCTGCATTATTATATATTCATCAAAATTTTACTTGGCACTACGCACTGTTTTTGTACTTTTTTTAATGTAAAATTTTAAAATTACCACCATAAACGTGAGGAAATGTGAAAAACTTATTTAACTACAAAACAAAACAAAAACGGCATCAATGATTCAGCGGTTTTCGAGATAAATGGTATCAGACCTCCGTTTCTCAGTCATTATGGAGAAACGCATCGACTGCAGCACCGATTGGTGGCCTTTAATCTAAAAACATAACCTAAACCCCATCAAAATATTTAGAATTTGGAACAAAGTTGTACTATCCTCTATGTTGTATAAAGACCTCACTAATAATCTTAAACCTTATACATAGTAGATACCATATATTCAAACTTCATAACCCGAAGAGTACGACAAACTTAAAAGGGAGAAAAAATGGTGACACTTTTACTAAGGTAATTTTTGTATATTTGGTAGGTGACCCGCCCACCCTCTCCCTTTTAAGTTTGTCGTACCTACTTACCGGACATTCTATATATATCCACTGACACGTTCGAGCCATACGTCTCAATCCCTCTTTTTCAGACCTACTCGGTTCCCATCAATCGGACTGTACGACCGATTTAATAGCAATATTCATATACCGCGGTGGGGTACTCATCAATCATGTTTTATTTCCAATTAAAGTTTGAATTGCGAATAGCTGCCGACCTGCCGTATGCCGTAAATTTTAATTGGTATGATAATTTGATTTACCTACTAATAGAAGAATGAGGACCATGACCAACACTATTTTATACCACTCAATAATTTTAGTGCCTTTTCTTATTTTTAAACGACAAATCGAAATCGTTCTTTATAAAAAAAAAGCTTAGAACCTACCTTGGCTAGGGACAATCGCCAGAAAGTTCAAGAAAAAATAATTTAAAAAAATGTGATTAATATAATTCAAAATTACTTATTTTTTGAACAAGTACATTTAAACAATTGTATAGTTTTGCTGTAAATTAATTGCAAATAAATTAAACTTAATAGAAGTAGATATTTCTTTACTCCCGTGCTATGTGTAAGGTCACATAATGACAATACTATGTTGAACAAACAGATACTAAAAATAAACGTGTACTCACGATGCAATATTACCACCGCTGCCGTCACGTTTGCAACCTCATGCACAACTGAAATTATAATAAATTTATAGGATCCGCAGTGAACATTGTTCTAATGAATCTCATCAAGTGGCCCCGAGCCGAGCCCTGGATGGGCTGCTAGCATACGAGGGCGTCCCGCGCAACGTTATGTGGTACGAAGTCGCTATTTTATCGTCTTTTCTACATAGTACGTGGCCTTTCACTGAGACCTGAGAGCATAGCTTTATCTTACTTATATGCATACTAGTTTTCCAACCCGCGGTTTCACCCGCGTTCCCGAGGGATCTTATATTTTCCCGGGATAAAAAGTATTCTATATGTTATTCCAGTATATGATCTACCTGTGTGCCAAGTTTCATTAAAATCCATACAGTAGTTTTTGCGTGAAAGAGTAACAAACATCTACACATCCAAACATACTTTCGCATTTATAATATTAGTAGGATGTATACATGTTTTGCTTTTTATACTTACCCAGTTTATCATTTTTAGCTCAATTTGACTTTCCATTGAAAGCTTGAAAAACGACTCCTAATATCGCAACGAAACCACCCAAACTATAGCTTCCTATGTTTAACAATCTTGTAGCAAAAAACCGCCGAAAGAAAAACCGAGTCAACAGTCAAAAAAGTAATTTGTTAAAAGCACTCAACAATGCTCATGTAAACCTCTTTAGGACAAAGGTTGTTCAGTAAAGATAAATACCCGTACTACCGTTCCCTACCCCTTTTAAGGGTAGTAACGACCCATGCAAAGGAGATAAGACATGTACACTTTATTGTTAACCTCTAAAAGGGTTATAATTATGTTCTTGCTATTTAATCATCATGGGTATTGTTCCCTTAATTTATTCATATTTATACATATACAAAGGCGAATATAGCTGAAGGCACCCTCAGCGATCAGTCGTCTAATCTTTACATACCGGTTGAGAGCCCTAAGCGCTCGGCGAACAGTCCGCGTAAAGATGTCTATGGCCCCTCAGGCCTTCAACTTTTTGCCCTCCCAAAGAAAAAAAAGAAGTAGTAGTGATGTCGATTGCTGTGGTGATGAGTGGGTTCAAGATCTACAATGAGAGCCTCAAGTTAAGAAGCTATCGCCAAGTACATAACGGTGTATTCCGACAGCTGCACTTGCTATCCACTCCGCTTTTTCGTGCCTCCTTGTGCTGCCTCAGCGGTTGTAGCTGTCAGCTATGAGAACCCATTGGTCTGATGCGCTGATTCAGTCCATATTCAATCTAAGATTGCTATGGTAGGGGAGGCGAATAGGGGATTTTGGGATTTACTCGAGCGCGGCAGATTAACATAAGGGGGGCAAGCTTGCACCTTATGAAGTACTCTCACCAAATCTGAGCCCTCTATATAGTGTCGAACGTCTAGGGTAGCCCGTCAGATTAGTAAAAAAAATCGATGGTTTGAAATACTCGAGCGCGTCAGATTAAGGTAAGGTAAGTTAGTTACATGCAAAATAGTGTACATTTCAATAATCTGACAATTTGGGCGTGACGAAAGAAAATTGGAGACTGGCAAAGTTGCAAAAAAAAAACGTCACCTGGATTTTCTCGAGCGTGATTAGTTTTTTTTTTATTTTGAAGGAAATTAGTCACTAATCACGGAAATATCTTAATCTGCCGATTTGCACAAGCCGAAGTAGCTAAAATCATTATTAAGTGTATAGTCCAGAAATATTATGAGTTTCACCTCAGAATGAGAGATAGTCAGCTTTTAACTTGTATAAACCTTTATTTTGACACCCTAAAACTTGTCTCAAAAGCTACTTATCATAGGGTGCCCGTGACTACTGATTTTTCAAGGTCAACGGTAAAAAAATCATTTATTGCAAATATCTCGTTTCCTATGGGTTTTTTGGTTTATGTATTCGTAATAAATATGTAGAAAATTAAATTCTCTACAACTTTTGTAACATTTTTTCGATATCTTGAACCATTTTCGAGATTTCGATATTTTTTATATATTTTTTTTTTCAAACCGTCAGATTAAGGAAATTCCTCAACATAATTGTCAGATTATGGGTCAGTACAACAAGGCCATCAAGAAGAACCGCCTGTATAAAAATCTGACGCGCTCGAGTAAATCAAGGTCACGATTTTTTTTTGCATTTTCAAAAATCGGCCCTGACTGATGGTCGCGTCCAAATCGTCAGTCTTTAAAATAGGAGCTACTGGAGGGTTCACTTAACATCCCTTATCAATGTCTGACGCGCTCGAGTAAATTTTTTTTTTTTATATTTTCGACCCCTCCGTACGGCCACCCCCACCACGCAAAACGGCAGATTATTATTTTTCCGTTATCAGACAGACGTGGCGCAACTACCCTATTAATATCTGACGCGCTCGAGTATATCTTGGTGACTGTTTTTTTTTACATTTTTGAAACCCTGTAGAAGCTCCCCCCACCGCTGAAGGGGAAAATATCACATAACCTTTTTTTCTTTATTCCACCTAATCTTCAAATTCCAGTAGGTCCCAAAGACGCTCGAGTAACTACAAATTTAGCATCATTGCCTCCCCTACCACTAGGAGAAAAGAGTTCATGCAGGCAGCAAAGTCCACTATGCTTTCCTAGGCCATATTGTAGCGGAAGACGCTGAATGTTGATACTACCCGTACCTATTAAGGATGGACATGCCCAATTTTACAAGCAGATCCATGTAAGCAGTCTCCGGCAATCTTCTTCACGGTGTTCTCCCAACCAATTGCTCTTGGCGTTCAAGTCCCATCCCTAAAATGTTAGAACAAAAATTGATAATTTCAACGCGAACGTGGACAACTTGCATAAGATTATAATAATTAATAAGAATACAACCTCTCTCCTATCTCATACATTAATGTGAGCATCTGAAGAACGTAATTTGATTACTATTTGAGTCCATTTCCCAGTTTTGCAGTAAATGGCTATCCTTGTTACCTGACCAAAAGTTTATCTTTCTAAGGTCAGCGCTACACTATGAAACTATATATAGCAAGTAATAGCAACTATACATTGTGTGTAAGTTTTTATAAATATTTTATAATCAGTTGTCACAATAGCATTTCTTCTGTTTCTCGTAATTCATTATGATATTTTCGAAATTCACTGATAGACTTAAGCTTTATCCAAACTACGTCACCTTTCCTTGCTACCTATCCTCGACCTATTTATTGGTCAGTCTACCTTTTTGAGATGGCGAGATTGTGTTGTCTTTCAAGGGAAGTAACTAGTTACTATTGTACCTAAGTGAGAATGTGACCAAAAAAATTCATCTCAAAGCTAAAAAAAGCAGATATTTCAGTACTAATAAATAACCGCGCCATAGGATAACCTTTAAGTAACATAATACCCATATCAGGTGACTCTGAGGTAAGTAAAGATTAATTTCAAAATTAATAAACAACGTACATCCACGCTAATATTATAAAGAGGAAAGATTTATATACTTAAATACTAATAGAATCAAGAAATCTACATTATCCCTGAGTAATAGGCTATATTTTTATCCCAGGAAAAGATAAGATCCCACGGGAACGCGGGTGAAACCACTGAGGACAGCTAGTATTTACATAAGGTTATAGTAAGCTGTACCTTTACAATATTTCATAGCAGTGTGTATAATATTATTAGCTTTAGATAGCGTGGCTTGTAACAGTGGTTGATTAACCTATTGTTTATATTAACCTAATGTCCGAGCTCGGGTAGTAAGCTACTACGTTCACGTTAGATTACATTAGTTCCACCAGTTTAAGTACTAAAAGTACTTAGATTAGGCTTTATAGCTCATATCCATTAGAGGCATTTGTCGTGACGGTAAATATTTTACCCTTGATTTCGCTCATACATTTGAAGTCTAGAAATGAACTTGTCCGTTTTTAGGGTTCCGTACCCAAAGGGTAAAAACCCTATTACTAAGACTTCGCTGTCTGTCCGTCTGTCCGTCCGTCTGTCTGTTACCAGGCTTTATATCACGGTGGTAAGGTACTTTGTAGTACCCGACTGGCTGGCTACCACCCTCAAGTTGAAAATCTGTCGCCAAAACACCTATCGGTGTGTTCCGACAGCTGCACTTGAGAGCCAGTTCCCATCTAGGCTTTGTGTGCTTATCATCTTCGGCCACATCATCACTTACCATGGTGAGATTGAGGTCAAACACAAGCCTATCCAGAATAAAAAAAAAAAAAAAAAAAAACCGCGATAGCTAGACAGTTGAAATTTTCACAAATTATGTATTTCTGTTGCCGCCATAACAACAAATACTAAAAACAAAATAAAATAAATATTTAAGGGGGGCTCCCATACAACAACCGCAATTTTTTTGCCCTTTTTTGCTCGATATCAATAATGGCAACAGGTAGGCACCTGAAATATTCACAAAATACTCAACTGTATTTTTACTTTAATAATAAATAATAAAATTAATATTTTAGGGGGGCTCCCATACAACAAATGTGATTTTTTTGCCTTTTTTACGGAACCCTTCGTGCGCGAGTCCGACTCGCACTTGGCCGGTTTTTTTATATATTATCATATCTTAAGTGGATTCATACGTCGTTTTAATAATTAAATTGAAAGTAGAGCTGTTATTTGTTGTCAAAATATGGTCAAATTCGGATTTCGGGATAAAATTTTCAGAAAACTATAGCAGACATAATATTCTTAATTATCTTCGAATAATAAGATGGATTTGTCCTTAGTGACTGACAAAAAAATCTTCCTTAGTTAAAAAAAAAACATAAAAACACGGACAAAATTCGGTACAAAACAATACAATTTTAAATGTTATTCACCCTAGATGATCAAGCGTTTAATCGACGAATTAATTTCAAACCCTGGCTTGTGACAGCTGTCACAATGAGTGAAAGAGACAATAAATGACTCGATTAATTCACGCAATTTCGATTTAGCTCCTTGAATGAATGATGTTGTATATTAACAAAATTCACTTAATTTCCTATATGAGTCCATGCTGAATTAATGATATAAATAAACCCAAAGTAAGTAAGGTCATGCCAAAAGTTGCATGTTCTTAATTTAATTTTGTATAATCAGGAGCGGATCCAGTATTTGGTTTAGGGGGGGAGCAATCTTAGCTCATTTCACTTGCTTAATCTTCCAGAAAATCTCAAGGACTAATGATTAAGTTAATAACGATTCTTCGTAACCGGGACTCCTTTTTAGTCCCGTTTACGAAGAATTAGTGATGTCGCTATGAAGATTTCAATAATTTGCTTTTGCTACATGACTACTTACTTGTTCCAAATTTATTTCTGTTCAATTTTTTTAAGTAAGTCTATTCGATATGCATAATTATATATGTCAACTCACTGTCCAGCGCGTTCCCGAAGGATCTTATCTTTTGCCGGGATAAAAAGTATCCTATCTCTTATTACAGGACTATCATTAAATTTATTTATGTGGCAAGTTTCAACAAGATACTTTCGGAGTTTATCGTAGACCAATATTGTGGCACATGAATTTTGAAGATATTATTCCACCTTCTCTTTGTATACCGCCTGACATCCAAAACACCAAAATAAATTTGAACCAAAAGGGGTATTCTTGTAATTTAATTAAGGTTGTGCCCAGAGCGGCTGCGGCTGGGTTACATCCCATTTTATCCCAGTAGCTCACCCCAAACAATCCTAATTGGTTTGCAAACCGAGCCGTTGAAATTGCTTCTGAATCACTTGTTCACATTTTTTGCACTATTACGACGACATTTTATAATTGACACAAATACCTACATACATGATCTCCGTAAAGATTTTTTATTTGTAGTTCAGTAAACAGAATTGTTGTTGACATCTTGTAACTAAGGCGATGATAGCTCAGTGGTAGTGACGTCGAATACCGCGGCGTAGGTCATGGGTTCGAATCCTACAATGAGCTTGAGCTTTCGGTGAAGGAAAACATCGTGAGGAAACCAAAGCACGGGGGTAGGATATTTTGTAGTACCTACCCGAGTGGCTGACACCCTCATGTTGAAAATCTGTCGCCAAGCACCTATCGATTTGTTCCGACAGTTGCACTTGAGAGCCAGTACCCATCTAAGCTTTGTGTGCTTACCACATTAATATGTTCGATACGCTGCGTTAATCATCATGCTCTCACAGTCTCGAAGTAAAAAATACACCGAACAATAATATTAAAAACCCATCATTTAACACCAAGTTGTGTTGGTTGACATCGCTATAAACAGTTGAGTAACGTGGAGCCAGTCGTCCAATGCATTTAAATGTTCACATTTACACCAAATCTGTCCCCACATGGGTCCACGTAATCGTAATTTAAGCAGCTTTACAAAAATTGGGTTACGCTGCGAATCCATTATTATAATGGAGAGGCAATAATGTGTTGTGCTGTTACGATAACATTTATAAAGAAATGCCTAGAAATGTTTTTCATTTGGTTAAGCAGAGCAAAGAGTATATTATAAGTAGGTTTCTTTTCTTTGCTTCTTCTGTTTTTTTTTTCATTGCTGGCAATCGTCATCTAGGATATGAATGCCAATGTCATGCTAGTATTTTTCTTTTTCTTTTTGTTATAGTCTAAAACATTCACAGCAAAGTCAGTCATCGTCCGTACAAATGAGATCAGGTTTTAGTGAAATTGGCTGAGAGCCCTAAGCGCTCGCCGAATAGTCCGCGTAAGGGTGTCTTTGGTCCTTCAGACCGCCACTTTTAAGTCATCCTCAAAAAAAAGGGAAATTGGTGGCCGTCCACTAAAACTTTTCACAGACTTTTTGACATTATGACTTGTCTGTATATTTATTTATTTATTTTTAGAGATAACAAACAATCATACAATATATTTTACAACATATATTATAAAAGTATTACTTTATGCATGATCAACAGCATTATCCACATATTACTGATGTTGTATATTAAAGTTAATAAATTATACCGAGAGCTCAATCAGCCCCAAAAGAACATAATCACTACGAAATTCAAGAAAAATGAAACTGTCAAGAAAATTGAAAAAAGATTATAATGAAAGGGTGATCATTTACTTTTTTGGGCTGACTGTACCTACCTTGGAACTATTCTTCACATATACAACTCTACTACAAAACTAATTACTAGGATAGTTATTTTCTTGTGGAAAAATGCATACAAAAAATAGACTGAGCTCATCGCGACGCATTTACTTCTTGGACTAATTGTATGAAAATTACATCTTGATCTATAATATTAAATAACTAGTGGACCCGGCAGACGTTGTCCTGCCCTGAAATTAAAACAAAACTTAGAACCCGATTCCAGCGCCATCTACCGGGTCCAATTTTGTTTTCAAATCATCGAGGAACCCATTGAAATACACACACAAAATTTCATCCAAATCGGTCCTGTTACCATACTCCTCCGAAACGGCTTGACCGATTACTCAAATTACTAAAATGGCTATTAAAAAATAAGGGTTGATCGTAGAAGGATGAAAATTGGGGATTGTATGTATTTTTGTATGTTGTATCATAAAAAAATAGAAATTAGAAATTTTGTCTCAAAAATAAAAAATAAA
Organism: Ochropacha duplaris; assembly: GCA_951361185.1. Taxonomy (NCBI): domain Eukaryota; kingdom Metazoa; phylum Arthropoda; class Insecta; order Lepidoptera; family Drepanidae; genus Ochropacha; species Ochropacha duplaris. The sequence continues at coordinate 4,381,019 of OX592713.1, read as the reverse complement.
AATTAGGGGTGGACTACCCCTAACATTTAGGGGGATGAAAAATAGATGTTGGCCGATTCTCATAGATACCAGATAAGCACAAAAAATTTCATCAAAATCGGTTAAGCCGTTTCGGAGGAGTATGGCAACGAAAACTGTGACACGAGAATTTTATATATTAGACTAGTGGACCCGGCAGACGTTGTCCTGCCCTGAAATTAAAACAAAACTTAGAACCCGATTCCAGCGCCATCTACCGGGTCCAATTTTGTTTTCAAATCATCGAGGAACCCATTGAAATACACACACAAAATTTCATCCAAATCGGTCCTGTTACCATACTCCTCCGAAACGGCTTGACCGATTACTCAAATTACTAAAATGGCTATTAAAAAATAAGGGTTGATCGTGAAAATTGGGGATTGTATGTATTTTTGTATGTTGTATCATAAAAAAATAGAAATTAGAAATTTTGTCTCAAAAATAAAAATAAAAATTTAGGGGTGGACTACCCCTAACATTTAGGGGGATGAAAAATAGATGTTGGCCGATTCTCATAGATACCGGATAAGCACAAAAAATTTCATCATAATCGGTTAAGCCGTTTCGGAGGAGTATGGCAACTAAAACTGTGACACGAGAATTTTATATTTTATATATTAGATAATGTTCAAGGAGACAAATGTACTAGAGAATAACTATTTTCTATAAAAGCCTAAGTATTATTTCTGTATAAAATTTTGTCAATGAACTATATAACTACAGCATACAGTTAATAAATGCTCTTTTTTAATAAATCAGTGGTAGCTAAAGCGCGTGGGGTTAAAAGGCTAAAATCAGGTCACGTCGAAGTTGGCATCACGGTAAACAAATTACCGGAAAATTAGAGCGTCTATGCACGATACATAAAATTAATGCATTTCTCTTTAAAATTTGGGGCAATGATTCAGTTTCACTGCAGTAAAAACGTGATAGAGTAGCGTAGGCACCTAAGATATTATATTTTTGACTAAAATTAATACATTTAGACGTACTTAAATTACAATTCCTACATGAAAGCTAGTTATCTTCTCAGCTTGAGCACAACAATAAGCTTTTTAAACACACTCACACATTTTTTAAACAAATTATTATTTCTAATTTTAAAACAAAACTGAATATTTAATGTACCTACTTAATGTTGTTAAGACATATAAAATTGTCAAATGGATTACTTTAACACTGCACACAATTTTGCATATTTCTTGCACAAAATACGTTTGCAAAGACAAAATGTAATCATTTATTTAAGTGACGACCGACCATTAGGTACGGGCAGCGGGCAAATAAATTATCGCTGTCAGGGACAGCGGGTTGAACAAAGAGAGTTAGATAATGTACCGAAAACTAAATAGAAACCTAAGAACGAGAAACTGAGTCAAAGAACCTGAATACTTAGAAATAAACTGCTAACATAACATAAAAGTGAAAATGTCTATGTGCTTTTATCTTTTTACTAGTGGGCCCGGCAAACGTTGGCCTGTCCTGAAAAAAAACATAGCACCCGATTACAGCGCCACCTACCGGGTCAAATTGAGAATCTAAACCATCGGTCAATCTGATCTCGAGATGTTGGATTCTTCTTCGACCTGAATAGCAATAACTATTAAAAAAATAGGAAAACATTATGAAGAAAATAATTCTTGTCATACATTTTACATAGAACGACTTTTTTGATAATACATAGGGTTACATTTTCGTCACAATTTTTTCAGCCGTCAGTCGTTTTCCTTCACCGAAAGCTCAAGCTCATTGTAGGATTCGAATATGACCTTCACCGCGGTATCCGACGTCGCTACCACTGACTAACCTCACAAAATATTAATTTGAATATGAATTTTCTTATGGAAATGGAAAATAATTATTTTCATTTTCAAATGCAGAGTCAAAAAAAGGCCTGGAAAAGTTTCGAAGAACTTATATCGTTAAATTATACGCATAACCTGTACATCTTTCAAGTTCTTTAAAATACCATGAAATATTAATTTATGTCCTTTAACAATGTTGAACTTTATGAGTTTAAGGTACGGGCATCAATTTCCAACGCCAGGAGGGCAAAGTTCTTATTTATTGTGTACCGTGGCGTCATAAAATTAATAAATAAATAGCTTATATCCTGTATTTAACCTTGTTACGAGTGAAAACAAAATCTTGGAAAACAAAAATATTAGGTATTATGATAGGAAGGTATAATAACTTCCGTTATTTCATACGATAAACGAAAAAAACACGTTCACCAATAGAATTATCAGCGAGTAGAATTGGCTATATTTTATTTTAATTCCCTCGGGAATGCGTGTAAAACTGCGGGGCGGAAAGCTAGCTAGATATAAATTACTAAGAAAGTAAAAAATAATTTAAAAAGAAAATTACAACTCTATGATAACGTAATGTGAATATTGTGATCTACAAAAAAAATAAGTATAAGTTTTTTTTCTTTTCGAAAAGAGTTGTTGTTGATTCTCAGCAAAAAAAATGTGTGCTTGTGAAGGCATATTTAAATGAATAACATATTACATTTCATTTTGTTAATATCATTGACAATTTTATTTCAATGTTTAAAAAGAAAAGATTCCCCAATACACTTAAGCTTATGGACCCCTAGCTAAAGACTACGAAAAGCAAAAATACTTAATACTAAGATTATGAGTATTCCAATTTCGTACAATCTTAAGCCTGTGGACTTAATACTTGAAAATGAAAATGCTTTTATCGAAAATATTTTCTTTAGAAACCTTTGAGAGCTTCCATTAAAATATATCTATGGCAGATAATTATATTCATGTTCTAAAACATTTGATGGGTGCTGTATCTGTAACCTTTGTTTTGTAATTTGATGGGTGCTGTTAGCAGAAACGTAAACAAACATGTTAGTAAAAGTTATCTATTTACTAAATACAAGCTTTCTTTCCCACGGTTTTATCACCCGTGTTCTGATGGTACCCAATTAATTGGCTGATAACATAGCTTTCTATAGATGGAAGAATTTTAAAAATTCATTACGTATTTTTTTATTTAGGTATTCATTACAAACCATCATACAAAAAATAAATCTGTTTCTGTTGTCAGATTAGTTTAGATAAAAACATTTATATAATAATAGGTCTTTACCTATGAAATTGCCGTTCTGCAGTACTGGCCATTTCAAATCAAAATAATGTTTGTTTGGCTAAGAATTCTAATTTCAAATTAATTTTATTTTAAAATCATGGTTTTTTTTTCCAAAAGTAATCATTTGTTTATTGATTAGTGTTACATTTTCATCGCATTTCAATCTTTTTCGTCATCATGGATACGTTAATAATTCGAGTAATCATGGAATATGAGTACCGTCGTGGCAGCAACGCGGCACAAGCGGCACGCAACATCAACGACGTTTACGGAGCTAACACTACAAACCAACGCACCACCTGTTATTGGTTTGCTCGCTTCCGTTCTGGAAATTTCGACCTGAAAAATGAACCTCGCGGTCGTCCGAAGACTTTGGTCGACAATGACGAATTAAAGGCGATTGTGGAAGCTGATGATACACAATCTACGGCTGAATTAGCAGCAGCTTTCGACGTTAGCGTCAAAACAATATTGGTCCATTTGCGTCAAATTGGCAAGGTAAAAAAGCTTCACCGAGGTGCCCCACGAACTCAATGATCGCCAGCGCGAAGTACGCGTCGAGACGTGCCTTGCACTGCTCAACAGACACACAAATGAAGGAATTTTAAACCGCATTGTTACCTGCGATGAAAAATGGTTTCTGTTTGATAACCGCAAGCGCTCAGCAATTTGGTTGAATCCTGGTTCAGCACCTAAACAATGCCCTAAACGAAAACTTACCCCTAGAAAAGTGATGGTCACTGTTTGGTGGTCTAACGCCGGTGTGATTCATCACAGCTTCTTACCAAACGGGGTGAGAATTACTGCAGATGTGTAGTGAAGAACTGAACACAATGATGGAGAAGCTGGCACATCTCCAACCAGCATTGGTCAATCGCTCGTCTCCGCTGCTCCTGCACGACAACGCGCGATCTCATACTGCACAGCAGACGGTCTCCAAGTTGCAAGAACTGGGTTTGGAAGCTCTCCGTCATCCGCCCTACTCACCAGACCTTGCGCCTTCAGACTACTACTTTTTCCAGAACGTGGATAACTTCTTGGCGGGAAAAAAAATCAATACCCGAGAGGCAGTACAAAATGCCTTTGAACTATGGTTCAACAACGCTATATAATATAACTTATGATCATCGAATTGATAAGATGCTTTAAGCCAAACTTATTGTAAGCGAAGGTAATCTCGGTATATATCCATAAAAAAGTAAAAGAAAATGAACTTGGCTTGGCTTTTAGTACAGCAACCGAAGGTAAAGCAAAAGTTAGCTTGATTGAGTAAGCCCTCCTATCATTTGGCCTATAGACCCTATAGGTAAGTAAGTCATGGATTACACTTGACTTGTTGATCCCTCCAAACGTTTGCCTTCCAAGATGTTCCTTTCATTTTCCCCTCCATCTAATTTATTTAAGAAAGTTATAAGACCAGAGATATTATTGTAGCTAGATGATATTGTTTGCGATTCCAATTATTTTTAACCGATTTCAAAAAAGGAGGAGGTTCTCAATTCAGATGTTTTTCATGTAAATAAACATCAATATAAATTTCATCTTGTCACCGACTCTAAAAATTGTTGAATTTTATTACGTGGGATAGGTTAATCATTCAAATGATTTATTAGAGATAGGCCTGATTTTTCAATTACTAGATAAATCTGGTTGTTAATTTGAATTTAGAACAAGTTTTGTACGAACTTATCAGAAGAATAGCTTATCCGAGGTTTAATCCAGTGATTGAAAAATCTGCCCTTAGTATTATTTTTAAATTTTTAGTAATTATTAGGGGTTTTTGAAGTGCTATCGTAATATTGAAGATTCCTTATTCCTTAAAGGCACTCCCTTGATTTCATTTCATTATAGTTCTTATGGTTCTTAGCGTAGCGTTTATATTATCTTTACTTACGATATTGGAGATCAGAATGGAATGAAATTTTCAACATCCAATCAAAAAGTTACGACAGGTAAATCCGATAGCTTAACTACCGTCCAAGAAATATACCTATGTAGACTTTATGCCTATAAAGTTGACATACAGCTTCAGCCGAAATGTAAAGTACAAAAATATAATCCAACAAAGTATTTTATAAATTACCCGCAAACAGTCAAAAGGCGCTTTAACGACGTATTAATTTAGATTGAAAAAGTTTTATGATATTTTCACTTGATACTTGGGTATTAATGAATAAGAACTACTTCAGCTTAAATTTTATCAAAGGACTTGAAACAAACGTTTTTATGATCTATTTATTTAGCGTGTATATTTATGATGGGTTCGTAAGGGCTACTTTAAACCTAGGAGTTACAGGAAAGCGATCTCAAGGGATCATTTGATTTATATGTAGTATCAGCATTTATACAGTTTAAAAAAAATTGCATTTGCACGATGTTTTTTATGTCAATCGAACCTATTATTTTTGAAGCTGAAAAGAATCAATAGGATCAACTAAGTTTGAATACAACAAATCTCTATACGATTAGTGAACGACCCGAATAAATATAATGCAAATTAAAGCTTTTATAGACAAATATTAGTGGAAACTTGAAATTGAGAGCTGTTCGTGATTGATACTGGAATTAGTCAATTAACCCACAAAACTTTGTCGACTCGGAGCTTGCGGTCAACGGAAAGCGGGTTTAATCCTTTTGTTATATTAAAACACTGGCATTCTGCTCCGCGGTTTCACCCGCTACCTTTTATTTTACCCCCTCAGGCGTTGAATATTAAAAAATCCTTTCTTAGTGGATGCCTACATGATAAATGGAACCAGTGTGCTAGATTTCAAGCCTCTAACCCCAGCAGTTGTGCGTGCGGTCAGGTCAGTCAGTCAGTTAGGAAAAGTCTTTTAATTTCAATTTATTATCTACATTGTATTCATAAAATTATCGTAATAGCACAAGTACCTAGCAATAATAGAAAATAAATACCTTCCTTTATATAATAATACCTACTTACCACACTATATAACTATTTTACGTATTTATAAATAAAAGAGCTGGTTTAGGTCGCTGCCCAGTGGTAGAGTTCCCAGAAGATGGGCCACATTACTAGTAGTAGTAAAAAGACGCGTCAGCTGCTTACAAAGAATACTGGACCCCATAGTCCCATAGTCTCCGCCCAATCGGTAGAAATATGTAGTTCTTATCGTACTCAGATCCGAATGCTACTACCAAATGCAAATTAGGTTAATTTACTTTAAAATTAAGTAATTTAGTGTATGTAAGTAAGGCACTTATGAACGCTATAATCGACTCTATCACCGGTTCGGAAAACACTTAAAACTGAGAACACTCCAAGTAGTAACTCAGTAAGGATATTTTTTATCTATGGTGGATATTTTATATATATATATACTTTTTTTTTTTTTTTTCAAAAATAATATTACATACATACTATTACATACAAACGTTTCATGCAAGTACAGAGAGAAGCTATTACATTTTTTTGTCTTCGATATTTATAATTAATAAGCCAACTTTAAATAGGCTTTGTTCATTAACTCCATAACTTTCCTTAGAAATATACATATATATACATAGCTACATAGGCCCACCTATATTTGACACCTTTTTCAGAGTAATAAAATCAACATTTATGAAGCAATGAGTGTCAAAATTACTTTCTTAAATTAACAACATCCTTTGATAACTCCCTCCTTTCAAGAAACAAACAATAATTAAAGTAATTTAATTAACTTAATGGGAATTAGAGGGCGGGAGAGATTTTTTTTGTAAGTGACGCCAACTAATTATTGCCCAGTCGGAGTAAAAGTTTTAATCAATTAATTTACTGCCTGTGACAAATCACTACACTCCATCTAATCTGCTAAGCTACGTGAGCGAATCTGTATCTTTGATGAATTCCTTTCTTTTTCAAAGAGAATCTAAATAAGGCTTAAAGATGTAAGGGATTCTTTGTTCTCAAAACATCGCTAATGTGTAACAATGATTAAATATATAACAATTTCTTTAATCAAGTCATCGTAACGTATCTACTATAGAAACCTTTTATTCTGAGACCACATAAATAAACTCTATTTTTTTATTACTAGGCTACTATCTCTGTTGCGTGTCAGTTCCTCAATTAAATTGGGTTCATTATGCGATTTACAATATAAACCTCTTAATTCTATTTCAATTTGAGTTTGGATCGCATGTTTTTTTATTTTATAATAATTTCAATACAATTTTATGTCTATTATGAGTAAATATGCTGATGTGCGTCTCGGCCCTAAAGAAGTCTCGTGCCTTTATTGTACAAGTTCATTTTCGGCATTAAGTAACGTACTGACATAAATTAATTTATTTTATGAAACACACGTGAATTTAACACGAAAAGTGATCCAATGTAAAATTTGATTTAACGCCTACGTGAAAGGTGTGTTAATTATAAGTACATTAAACTGAAGTACATAGTTAATTCAGACAAAAGGCTACCCTTCCTCTTAATATATGATTTTTGAACGAAAATCAGTGTGTATTAAAATGTATCACTTGAGTTTCACAATACAGTTACATACAGGTAATAACATATTTAATTTTTCGCTGTAATAGCACGAGTAGCACGACTGATTAGATGCACCTTCGATATGAATGTGCATTTTTTTATACCACAAGTGATAACCAGGCAGGCGGGTCACCTGATGGTAAGTGACTGCCGTCGCCTATAATTGTTATTTATAGATCTTAGCAATACGGGGAATATTATTAATTACTGGCTATCCGCCCCGCGGTTTCACCCACGTATCCTTTTTTACCCATTTAGACATTGAATTTCAAAAAATCCTTTCTCATTCCTCGTCTACATCTTAAAAACAATACCTGTGAAAAAAAACAGCTTTTCACCCCTTTAGCTTCCCTTAAAGGGGTGAAAAAGGGGTTGAAAGTTTGTATGGAAGTCCGCCATTTTTTGAAGCTACAACCATGAAACTTTGTTTTTAGGCTAACAATTAAAAATAAAGAAACATGTGTTTTAGCGTTTTCTAAAATTCCACCTCTGAAGGGGTCTAACGGGGATTCAAAGTTAGGAGTTATTTCCGTTTCTTGGCCTACCCCGCTGGGCGTCATGAGTCAGTCCTTCTCATTTTTCATACCAAGAAACGGAAATAACTCCTAACTTTGAATCCCCGTTTCACCCCTTCAGAGGTGGAATTTTAGAAAACGCTAAAACACGTTACTTATATTTTTGTAAAATGTAAGTATGATTCTCGCAGCTATCGCATATCTACACCAAATGTTTTCATTCCAAACCAAACTGCCACAGCTGAAATTTTTTAACATTAAATGTATTAACGTGTAAAACAGTGTACGGAAAGACTATAAAATGAACCGTCCCACCTTTACGATTTCAACAATACTCCCGACACAATTTGTTTAAACAATTCTGGGGCGCACATAAAGTTGCTCGGCGACCGCTGAATGACTTGATATTTTGCCATAAATCCTCCAGAGGATTTGAGAGCAAAACGAATGCTACTATTGAAATTAAAAACGGTCTCCTGCGTTTAGGACTCATAAATGTAGACTCATAGACTCGTTGGGAGTCACTGCTGTGGCTGCTGATTTGGTTAGAAAGCTAAGTTTGTTGGCCGCAAGATTGTAAAACTTAAAATTAAATAATCTGCAGGGTCAGTTTTTTATCAACATCATTCTCCTTAGTGTGTGCTGTACACGGCCATCTCCTGTACAATTCCCGTGACCCAATATTTTCCAAAGTTCTGGAACAGAACAAAACAATACACTGAACTCAAACACGAATAAATAAAATAAATAATAAATATCCTCGGACATTTTTCACACACGGCTATCTGATCCCAAACTAAGCAAAGCTTGTAATATGGAAACCAGATGACTGATATAATACATAGACTACTTTTTTTTGTAAATACATACTTAAATAGATACGTACACCCAGACTCAGGACAAACAGACATGTTCATGCACACAAATGTCTGTCCTGGATGGGAATCGAACCCACGAACTGCGGCGCGATAGGTAGTGTGTTATCATCATCATGATTATCATGTCAGCCGGAAGACGTGAATATTTGATTGAAATATGGGGATCAGCCTCAGAACTCCTAAGATCCTCCTAAAGAACTCAAAATAAAATTATTAAAACATTATTCCACTACCTAACGCCTACAAAACAGCTATGTGAAAAAGCTAAATTGTTTAATCTCAGCTATATACATATTACACCTGCATTCTCGTCAGAAACATTGCTACTAATTCCCTTCAAACCAATATACAGTTACATAAAAAACATATTACCCACAACTTACGCAATAAAAATAAACTAGAAGGCACGGACAAATTACGGAAAAAAACAATACTATTTGAGGGAGCACAACTGTACAACCAATTGCCTAATGATTTATAGGAATGCGAAAGCCTAAGAAATATGTGTGTACACTGTAATTTGTCCTATTTTGTTACTACTAGCATCAGAGGTAAACATACCTATTCATATAAAAATCTATTGTATCTCATTTTATGTAAACTGTAAAGTTTATATGAGAAATAAATTCTTTAAACCGAAGACGTCCACTGCTGGACAAAGGCCTCCCCCAAGGATCTCCACAATGGCCGGTCTTGCGCTATTCGCATCAGGGTTCCTATGACCCTCAAAAGATCGACAGTTCACCGTGTTTGAGGCATACTATGACATACAAGGATATATACGGACAAAATTACGCAATGATGTACTATGGCAGCTTCAAGGAAGTTTTTTATATATGTATAGATAGTATATTTTGTACATTTGTTGTAAATAAATTGTAAATACTGTGTGAATCTAAGTGTAAGAAAAGATTTATTCGAAACTTTAAAAACTATACTTATAATCAAGTTGGTAAGACTTCTAAGAAATAATCAGGAAAGGTCAGGAAAAATCATGGAACTTTTTCGATGCAGTAGACACTTAAAATTACATAGAAATATGGTTTCCAACTTACTTTTGCCAAGCCTACAATTCTCCAAGTAGACATCACAATAGCTATTTCTTGTCATATATTTCGAACTAGAAAATGAAAAATAAGCACAGACGGGAATTGGAACAGTCCTGTAAAATTATTAAAATTAATTAATAAATGTCTTATTAATTAACAGCTTCACTAAGACTGCTAGTAATGTAGTACATTTGAAGACATAAGGATGATCTAAGAAGGTATTCAAGGCGGTATGATAGTGAGTAGATACTGACTAATTGAAAATCTGTCGCCAAGACACTACAGGGTTCCGGCAGTTGCACTTGAGAGCCAGTTGCCTTTTAGGCATTGTAAAAGGTTAGCAACGAAACCCCTAAACTTTTTTCATTATATCTTTATCTTTAAGAATAAGAGAAACGTGGATAAAGGATCGGGTTCATCAAACTCTCTGATTTCAACGGTCCTCTCAAAACATAAATACCTCAAGTTTTTTTGTACGATAATATGTAACAATACTTTGATCAAAATGGATACTCACTGACTAATTATACACTTTATGTACTGGTCGTAGCACTTGTTATTCAATGCAAATTTTTCATATTGTTTATTTTGCATATTAAAGTACTCAAATGTTTGCGTGGTATAATTTCCCACTTCAGGATAAAACACTCTGTCTACAGTGGGCTCCGTCATCATCACTGGAAAATTATGAATACTATTCATTCTCATAAGAATTAATATATTATTTTAAACCATCAGGTGGAAACCACCTGATGGTAAGCGGTTACCGTAGCCTATGTACGCAAAATATATATATATATTAATAAATTAATTTAAAAGCTTATAATATGTATGATACATATGGCTTAACTGATATTATAAGGATGAATGATTTGATTTTTGTATGTGTTTTTTATAATCAATAAATTCCAAAAATACTCAACCAATTTTAAAAATTATTTCACTTATAGAAAGAAATCTACTTTATCAGCGAGTAACATGGCCTATATTTTATTGTGATTCCCTCAGGACCTGGGGTGAAACCGAGGGGCAAAGTATACAGTATGTAATACGGGAAGAGGAAGACCAAACAATAGATGGATGAATATGAAGATCGTGTGAGTATGAAAGGAGTGAATGCCGATATGTCGGATATCGAAAGGGTGGAATATAAGGGTCCTTATTGAGCCTACCCCAAATGATTGGGAACAGGGCAGTGTGGATGATGATGATCATTTATACCGAGATTGGCATATACTTCAAAACCATGTTAGCTTTCACTATAAGACCAACTTGAATTGTACCTACTATGAAAAAAAAACAAATGCTGAATATGCAAAATTAACAATCACACCATGTCCGTAAAGAACATTGCATTTCAATATTTTCGACAGATTTATATATTTTTTAAACATTTAGTTTTATAATAAATTTATATGTACCTACATATTTATTAAATATAATTATATTATTAATGAATAATTGATTAAAAAATATATATTTAAATTAAAAAATATGAAACATATAATTCTAATTAAAATGCATAAAAAGTTAAAAACGGTTTTTGGTATTTTACCTTCCGTAGTTGTAGTAGTAGACTTAACTTCATGTGATGGCATTAAATATAGCAATACAATAAATATTTTCATGTTAGCAGAATAAAAAAATATGATAGTATTACTTCCTCACTTTAGTTTTGATAACTAGTATTATCTCATATTCGAATGTCTTACACTGGCAACACTGAATTAAAACTGCAGGTTAATAACAAAGGATTATAAATGGACATAACACTCTTTGATAATGATTTAATCAAAAATTCGATTAATATCAATGGAATCATAATTAACCTCTATCAAACATTAATTAATAGGGAAAGCATTGAAAACTTCATCAGACATTAATCAATCAATGATGATGGTGAAAAATACATTGCTTTTTGTTCATTATCTACGTACTTACAGGAAAAGAGCATACCTACAGTTTGGTCATCAACTCGATCAACCGATCATTCTTTTAAAAGAATTCCTCGTTAGTTTCTGATGTAACTTGAGCTATAGGTGTCAGGAAATATAGACATCCCGAAAGGCAAGTGACACAGAAAATCCTATCTAATCCAATTAACTATACAACAAACTATATTCAATTATTGTTAATTTATTAATGCAATTTTTTTTATTTAAATTCACAGTCCAATAAAAAAATGCACGAAGGTATTCAATAAAAAAAAACAAATTTTATTTTTAAAAGCAACAAATAAATACAAGGCAACTAATATAAAATGTGAAATAAAATCCTCGAAAGCGAAATAGCAACACTTTTCCGACACGAAAGTCATCATACATTTTGCTATACATATTAAAATAATATATTTGTTTAACTAGCAAAAATTTGGCTCGCAAATATTGATAGGTAACCTTTTCTCATACGATTAACCCGGCCTAATAGTAAAATAAAAATTAAAACATCATTAATGTATTTAAAGAAACGTTTATTTATTTACCTTCACTGGTTTGCATGTTAATATTCCGTTCTATTTTAGCCTGATGCTAGAACTAATTACCTACTAAATACTTAATTTATAGTTGCCATGTAGTTTTGTTAATTTATAGATGCTCAGTACCTATGCAGTAGCATTCATAAAGATGTACGACGTCTTTCTGATTGCAGCCAAGACCTAACCCTTGAACTTGTTTACGAAAAAATAATGTAAGTAAAGTTTTCTATGTGCGATCTATAGGTAAACCGAAATATACAATAATAGATATAGAGCTATTTCAACAGTACATGGGTTCATAATCCATTAGAAAGTAAGGTTGTTACTATATTGATGAGCTTATAACCAAAGGTATATTTAAAATTATTAACGATTAAATTATTTGGAGTAAGTTTTATTCTATACCACGTGTCTTACAATCGAGCAGGTGGATCACCTGATGGTAAGTAAGTACCCCCTGGGATTATCAATGTGTTATCAATTTTTTTACAATGCCTTGAAGGCTCTCAAGTGCAACTGCCTAAAACCATGTGTCTTGAAATTGTGAGTAAGTGAAAATGCGAAAGAATAACATATTTTTTGACAAATAAGTATTATAAAGATGAGTAACTCATGTAGAGCAACATGTTCGAACAAGATTGATGAAAATGAGAATTAGAATGTGGACATATGAACCTCTTTATTCTCTACTAGCTATCGCCGACGGTTTCACCCGCGTTTACGCGGAATCTTATCTCTTTCCTGGATAAAAATATAGCCTATGAGACTCATAAATAACGTGGCTTTCTATTGGTAAAAGAATCTTCAAAATCGGTTCAGTAGTTCTAAAGATTAACCCCTACAATCTTACAAAATTTACCACTCTAATATTAGTATAGATGAAGATTGTTTAAATTAAACAATCTCTCAATTTCCGCTCCTGCTCCGCCTAACAATGTATGATTGCGTTTAGGAGACAAATGAACACGTCTGGGCGCGGCTCATTGCGTTTCTATCTGCAATGTCCGATATCAATCACGGTGCCACGTTAATCCTAATGCTTCACTGAGCTCATTCATCACTCTAAAAATTGTAATACAATGGGTTGAGAGGATAGGTGTAAAAATTGGAAGCTTTTCAATAGAATTAAGTGGTTGTTTTTTTTACAATCGATTCGTTTTTATGGATTAAAAATTTTATACAGTTGAAAAGGGATAGACATATTTAGAGTCGTAGTGGATCGCGAGTGAAATCGCGTTACAGGAAACTATATTCAGAATGATTCCTTTGAGTATTTCCTAGCACTTTCCCTCCGCTACTCGCCATTACTACCAGAAAAATGTGAGCAGAGCCGCTTTTTTGCTCGACTTGGCGGTGCCCCCGCCAAGTCATTAGAATAAGTTAAATAATTCAAGAAGACTCAAAAGAAATCGCGAGTTTTATCGTTAGTCATAAAATTACATCCAACTCCATCCATTCCGTGGGTGGCCCCCACGAAAATACTAGAGATAAAGGTTTATCAATCATACCAATTTATTATCTTCTTACCAAACTTACCTGGTATCGGTATATAAAACGTTACATGTAAAAAGGTTGAGAGCTGGTGTAGAATTTTGACTAAGGCTAAGTCATGATGCATGTTAGATAGAACGCTCAGTGACAAGTTTTCCAATATAAGTTTCGTGTGGCTCAGCACATTTCATTTGGAGCATTGTCCCAACGATAAAGTCTATGCTGCACCATATTAAAAAAGTAAGTTACAAACCGTATTTGAAAAGAGGGAAAACCCATGTTAACTTTCACTTTGCAAGGAAATGATATAACTTAAATATTTTAATCGACGCTTAAGGTTAGAGACTCAAATAAAATGCTCGTTTTATAATTAATAAAAATTCAAGTTAAAAGTTCGTAGTAGATTTTAAAAGGAATAATACTAAAATAAATACACGAATATACATTAAACCTTAGTTTTAAGCACATACTTTGAAGTTTGTTCTTCAGACGACCCATTCTTTCCCCTGGGGAATCCCCTTTAATATTCTTCAAATTAAAATTGTATGAAGTCAGCATATTTTTATCGTCAAAGAATATATGTAACTAACTCACATTTACTGCAAACTAAACAATAGTAGTTCTTATTTGTCCTGATTCATAACAATGGCTCAGCAAATCGCAACATCTAGGACACCATAATGCCGACAGCGTTCTATCCCAAAGCTTCCTCTTCACTAGTACCTATACTTGAGGTACGTATTCATTCGATTTTAAACTGCGCTGAACGAAGCATATCCCTCTCCGAGTTAATAGAGAAAGTTGAGATATTTATTATTCACATTTTAAAACTTAATTTATTCCAGTTAAGTTTTTACTTGTTGGTACATTAAAAATTTAATATAAAACACAAGTAACTAAATCTCTACTTAATTTTAAAACTTTCGTTTAAGTAGGTACCTACTTTGTTTTTTAAACTTTTATTGTACTTTTTAAGAAGCTACTGAAAAAAAGTAATTATGAATGGCTTAAGAAACTTTCTGAATACAATAACATATGTACATAAAAAGCATACAGTCCAATGGAGAACCTCCTCCTTTCTTATTAAAGTCGACAATAAGTTTTTGATTTGGCCTACCTTTATGTACCTTTACCTACCACATGTGTTAGTAGAATTAATATGATGTGACTGCAGAGACGGACTCGAGATGACAAGAGGCTAGATAGCTGAAGTCAGCCAAGTTGGAATTATGTAGGTATCTTTTACAAAGCTGCACGCTTGGTATAACCGTAAAACTTCGTAGACAAAAGCCAATAAGAAAACTTGATAGGTGGCTTGGTGTAACAAGAACTTTTGAAGCTAACTCATCCGACAGAGTTAAATATTTGTACTTGGTCATTTTTATGAAGATGATTAGAAATATTATAAAATGATAGGCGATGATAGCTCAGTGGTAGTGACGTCGGATACCGCGGTGAAGGTCGTGGGTTCGAATCCTACAATGAGCTTGAGCAACATCGTGAGCAAACTATAGCACGGTGGTAGGGTACTTTGTTGTACCGACTGGCTGGCTACCACCCTCAAGTTGAAAATCTGTCGCCAAGCACCTATCGGTGTGTTCTGACGGCTGCACTTGAGAGCCAGTTTCCATCTAGGCTTTGTGTGCTTACCACCTTTGGCCACATCATCACTTACCATGGTGAGATTGTGGTCAAACACAAGCTTATCCAGAATAAAAAAAGATTTATTGTTGATTTATGTATTTTAGAATTCGTTAGCTCCTGTCAATAAAAAGAAAGCATAAGACAAGGTTTTTAAGAATGTAGGGTACTTTATGCTACCTACACTACACAAAAGATCCTCTCCAAATGGATATACTCGTACATTGCAGTTAACAGTGATGTTTCTATATGAAATCGCTAAGGTACGGTACGTAGACAGATCGAAGGGGGGCGCGTTAGAATCGGGTGGCGCGTTCAATATGGACTTGATTAAGAAATGCCTGCGAGCCTCTAGTCTGCAGCAATGCAGTATGTATTTGATTACTAGTGTTCGTATTGTAGGTACATTGTAAGAAATCTTATTTTAAAAAAAAAACAAGTGCGAGTCGGACTCGCACACCGAGGGTTCTTTTTTTTTTTTACATATTATGGGCTTACGTTTGGCCCTTGACCCGTCCACGAAGGACAAGACGAAGCCTATGGTGGAGCACGCTTGCCCAGAAAGAACCTATTCTCTCTGGTCTTAAAAATCCCCAGATTGTAAGAGTCAGGAAACACAGACGCCGGAAGCAAGTTCCACTCCCTTGCCGTCCGCACCAGAAAAGAGGACGCAATGGTCGGCATGTCGACGACGTACGGGTGGAAATTTTTCCGGCGCATTGTGGTTCTGTTTAAAAATGGGGATGGAGGAATTAAATGAAATAATTCCTGCGCACACTCTCCAAAGTATATCCTGTAGAAAACCGATAGGCAAGCAACCTTTCGGCGATGGTCAAGGCTCGTGAGTTTTGCCTTAATAAGTGTCTCATCACCGATAAGTCTCCTGGCACGGCGGTCTATTGAGTCAAGGGCGTCAAGCTGGTACTTGGCGGATCCATCCCATAGATGGCAGCAGTACTCCATACATGATCGGACATGTGCTTTATAAAGTTGCAGCAACTGTCCTGGTGTGAAGTACCGCTTGACTTTCGACAGAATGCCAAGTTTTTTAGCAGCAGTTTCCGCCTTTGACTCAATAGAACAGCCAAAGTTTAATTTGGCCGTTAAGGTCATGCCAAGAAGATCAAGCCGATCGCAAATCGGTAAGGATATACTTTGGAAAGTTGGAGTCAGATAGAAAGGACTCCGTTTAGCGGTGAACAGACACGCCTGTGTCTTAGTGGCGTTAAATGAGACCAGATTGGCCTTGCCCCAGTCAGAGACTGCCTGTAAGGTCACATTCAACCGCTCAACCATGGCCTCTCGCAACAAGTGGATCTCGTCACTGGTAGCACGCGCGCTGGAGACGTAACTCTCCGCAACAGTGCTGTCATCTGCATACCCAAAGATACCGGGCTTCAGCAGGTCATTAATATGCAGCAGGAATAAAGTTGCGGAGAGAACCGATCCCTGAGGAACTCCGGCATTAATAGCCATAAGGTTCGACGAGCACCCGTCTATAACCACTCTTATGGACCGTTCACTCAGGAAATCAGAAATCCAAACGCACAGACTACCAGGGATTCCATATGAGGGAAGCTTGCTTAGAAGGCTAGTGTGCCAGACCCTATCGAAAGCCTTAGAGATATCGAGGGAGACGGCAATTGTTTCCCCGTATCTCTCAATGGCTTCACTCCATAGATGAGTGGCATACACAAGAAGGTCCCCAGTGGACCGTTTTTGGCGGAAACCGAACTGTCGGTCACTGAGGAGGTCGTGGTCTTCAAGGTATGCCAGGAGTCTTCGATTCAATATACGCTCCATAGTCTTACAGATTATGGAGGTAACTGCCATCGGTCGATAGTTGGTGGGATCGGCACGGCTGCCTTTTTTAGGCACCGGTTGCACATTCGCAAGCTTCCAGACTTTTGGAACTTGACCCATTCGAAGAGAGAGGCGAAACAGGCGCGTCAGGACAGGAGACAATTCGGGCGCACAATTCCTCAGTACAATGGCTGGAATGCCGTCAGGACCACTGGCTTTATTCACGTCTAGAGTTCGCAGCACCTTTACAACTTCCTTTTGTCGGATACGGATGTCCGGCATTAGGCAGTCGCAAGAGGGTAACAATGGTGGTGTGTGTGAACCAGCGTCTAGACGTGAATTCTCTGCAAACAGAGAGGCAAACAAATTGGCCTTCTCAACGGCAGTATGTGCAAGTGATCCATCACTCCGTACAAACTTGTAAATAGATCGTCCATAATTTTTTTTTCGATTACCTTATTTGAGGTTGGTGCCAATTAAGCTAGACCTCTAAATTGTATGAGCGCCGATACAACTCAGAGGCCTATCTTAATTGTTGGTACTATGTATGTATAATAATACACCTTTAATTTTCAACTTTTTTTTTTTAAATTTTTCCTTTATCTGTGCTATACGACGTTGCTTCGTACCAAATTTCAAGATTGTGAGTTTACGGGAAGTACCCTGTAGGTTTTGATTCCCTTGCGAGTTACGAAAATTTGCGGATTTTTTTTTAATTTTTTATTCTGGATAGGCTTGTGTTTGACTACCATCTCACTATGGTAAGTGATGATGTGGCCGAAGGTGGTAAGCACACAAAGCCTAAATGGGAACTGGCTCTCAAGTGCAATTGCCGGAACACACCAACAGGTGCTTGGCAGCAGATTTTCAACTTGAGGGTGGTAGCCAGCCAGTCGAGTACTACAAAGTCCCTACCACCGTGCTGTGGTTTCCTCACGATGTTTTCCTTCACCGAAAGCTCAAACTCATTGTAAGGATTCGAACCCACGACCTTCGCCGCGGTATCCGACGTCACTTACCACTGAGCTATCATCGCCTTAAAATGTTTTAATTAAGCTTGTATTTATTAAGACTCTCAACCCGCAGACCCCGCAGTACATTCACCTGTTACCATACGACTTACATCAATTTCGCACCTCGATATTACTACAGCCGTGTTAGTATTTGAAGGGTGCATATGTGTGTGTTTGTGTGATGATTTTCATTGAAAATTATAAATACAAACAAGCTTTGTAATATATCAATTTTACAACTAGAGCACTAAGTCAATATGTACCAATCCTATAATAAGGTATACGACAGGCAAGAGACTTCAGTTACTAAACTTATATAGAAAGTAATCCATCAATCAAAAGTTTACACACTGCTGTTTTCCTCAGTTTGAAAACATTTAGAGGTTCCATCACTGAATGCTCCACTAATAGGAATCGAGCGAACTCATCTGCGACTTTTGTGTCTGGTAAAGATAGCTGAAGGAACTTTAAAGTGTTTCTTTTCGTAGTTGAACGCTATAGTAAAGTTTAAAGGATTTTTCTACAAGTGGAAATCCTTTCATAGAAAGAACTGGGATCACAGTAAGTGTAATCATTATTTATTGACGCAAGTGTAGAAACGAAAACGACTTCTTAGAAAGACAACTCTTCATTGTATACCAGGAAAACAAGTAAACAACAAAAGTAATAAGAATAAACTTTAATACTGCACAATGGGTGTTCTTATCGCTTAGAAGCGATCTCTTCCGGATAACTTTTGGATGGAAAGGAATTTAGACAAGATATTAGATGGTAGTACATCCGTAATAGTATATTTCATTACAAGTGCGGAAAGGCGGTTGACAGTCGGAACAAGTTGCAATGACGGTTCCGCAAATGTACTGAACGACTATTTTTAATACAGTTGCGAAAAAATGAAGCAATTTAATAAAATAATAAAAACACAATAAACTCAACTAACTAATCATTTATTTCTTATAAAAGTTATAGTACACATGTACATTGAAATTGGTACAGTTTTTTAAACTTACTGGGGAATTTTAGGTTGCATATTTACTGTTTGAGACAAACTATTATTAATTTCGTATGATTGTTCATGTATATTTGTCATACAATGTTTGTGCAATTATAGTGATTCCGGTGGTGTTAATTAAAAAAATATAGGGTCGAAATTACTCATTTTGTGCAACAAACAACTAAACTCGCAAAGAAAATTTCTGGAAAATGGCGCCAACCGTAGAATATAAGCAGAGTTTTTTTTTCTTCACCCAAAGGGAACTATCCATACAGCTTAGTCTTCAGTATATTTTTTTTATTGATATGAAATGAAAATGAAATTTAATGAGATGAAATGAAATGAAACCTAACCTAACTCATTCAATTAAATCATTAAATCTGATATTGAAATAAATTAGTAGCTTCTTTTTAGAAATATGCGTATTTGTATGAATCACAAAAACTCTTTAGTAAAAACTTCATGGTTGGTTTTTCTTTGTTATAGACATTCTTTTGACAGTTGGGAAAGAGACGCACTAGTTCGGTAAAGGTAAAAAAAAGCACTAGTATGTAATAGCCCACATCCCGAACGCTATACGTCATCACTTTTTGAGCAACTGTATTAAAAAATAATAAAAACAACTTCAATTATTATTATTGTTTACTTATTGACACACATAATAACACGTAAACGTACAACGTAACGCTTTAAACTACGAGGTTTAAATACTTTACTGCTATCAATTAAGTTACAAAATGCTTAGCCCTCTAAGCGAGAGCTTTACAGCAATGTGACAAAATTAAAATTAAGGATTAACGGAGTTCCCTAGCTCATTTCAAAGAGGCTTTTCTTTCTTTGTTACTTTGTGATTATGTTGTACTTTGAGCCATTGTCTTTAGTTGCGTATTACTTTACCACTACCCTGTTATCTGCTCCGCAGTTTCTCCCGTGGTTTCTCGTTTTACAAGATAAATTTCACACTTAAAATGAGCACACTAATTAAACGTAATAAAAAAAATGGCAACATGGATTTGCACAAACAAACATCCTCTCACCCCAAACGCATATCCCGTCTCCGTTCTGTCGTGGGTAATAAGAGTGGAGGTAGATTTAAATTCTTTTGTAAATCAACCATTTAAAGAAATAGCAAATTAACCAAAAAAAATACAAACAAAAACCGGTACGCTTACTAGATGTGGTAGACTTGGTCTTACACGTAATTTTATTTATGATTATGCTATTTTAACAGCTTTTTAATATAAGGATAAGCATTACAGTATCTCCAAAACATTCAATTAATTACTTGCAAATTCATCGTACGATCTACAAGTGGCAATTCTGTATAAGATAAAAACGAACTCTGCAAAAAAAAAATATGACGTGAAGGGGCTTACCCGAAACCCGAACACTCGGATTTCATTTACTGACGACTATTTATAAAGATTATGGAAAGGTCCAAGATATTGACTTAAGAGCTTACTCGTATATCGAAAAAAGCCAACCGCAGCGCTTTTTTTTGTATTTCTTTTTGTTCAAAATTTTACCATTAAGATTCTAAGCGTACATTATCATCACATTTTAAACGTTTCCGATGAATATTCTCTCGGTTAAATCGCTACCACTGAGCAATCATCGCCTTAAAGTAGTTTAAGTGCGTCAGGCATTTCCACAAAAGACATTAGAGATAGAAATTGAAATATTCTGTATAAATGCGTTATTATGTATGTATTTCCCTCATTCATTTTAAATGATGATGGTGTGTGCAACGAAATCCATGTTTTATTCTTAATTCAGCCAATAACTTACAGCAGACAGGGCAGAACATTTTATTCCACGTATGTGCATTTGATTTATCCTTCGTCATGTGGCATATAAACTTTGGCGTGAATCGCATCAGGTGAAGTCCAACACTAATAGGAATTCTAACTTTGTCAAAATTGCATCAGCACTTTGCTTGAAGTCTAGACTGGCTTAACGATTCAGATTTAAACAGTTACAGAACAGATTAATAGGTAGCATTTAATAAAGCTTCTTCGACTCAAAATAATCGGAATCTAATACTCGCAAACGTATTTTGATATAGCGGATAGATTACAAAATAAAAGTGTTTTTTTATTTCCAATCCGACTGTACCTTACGTCGTATTTAAAATGTTTCTACCCAATGATATTATAAGTAAATAGGTGTAGATAGGTTATAAGCGCTCCGCGAGCGGTACTTTAAAAGCTAGCTAATTAGCAACTTTGATTTGTGTCGCGTCACCGTCGCCGTGTCAACGGATGCACTTCACGTGCCGAGTGCAATTAAATGTAAAAGTGACCCAAATAACCAAAATGCCTTCGTGTGTTATAAATATAAAGTATGTAGTGTGATTTTGCAATATTACGTTATTTGTATGTTAGTTAGTGTGCAATTTTGGGGCCATTTTTATACTTAAAAAGGTTAGCATTTTTTATTAATTTATAGATTCGTGTTTGACCACTATCTCACTTGATGATAGGTAACGATGTGGTCTACGATGGTGCATGCTTACCTAGAACATATTCACTCGAGACCGAAGACGCCCAGGTTGTAACTATCGAGAAACACAGTAACCTATCTACAACTTTTTGCTAATAATATCATTGTTTCCATCTACCTTTCTTACAATTTAAACAATTAATGTACAAACACAAACGGCGATGAATAATCTGAACCGTTGGAACCACAACCACACCGTATGTGCCCCGCATCACCGCAACAAAACAATTCCGTTCTACGTTCACTGATCTCCTTTGCGTACACCGAGCTTTATTATTTAAACCTATCAAAGCATATAAAACTTTACGCTCACGCATTAAGGTATATATTGGTTTGTGCAAATTGTATTTCCGCATCAAACAATTCACATAAACGGTCCCAATGATCTACTTTGCCTGTACACCCGGTTGAATGAATATCAACTCATATTTTACAAGCCAATATAGCCTTTATATAAATGCGATAATATCTAGAATGCCATGTCTTGTTTACGAAGGCGTGCTGGATTTTGCAGAAGTTAGAAATGCTAATTCGTGGTTTTGTTTGTCTTAACACTGTACAAGCATTCGAATTCTTGTTTAATGCAATTTATACACAAAACAACGGGGGAACTGGGATAATGGTGGTGAATTTAAAAGTAAAGTCGGGGTGAATACTTGTACTCTTATGTAATATTATATTCTTGACTCTATTTTACTGAAAAATAGCTCAAAGTATTGTAGGAATCATTCAGTCTACTACATATATTAGCTTTGGGGAGTAATGTGTGTATTATCTGCTTTCTAAAGGGACAACGACTAATCAATAACTTGACTAGAGCCGCATGATGCAAGCGTCTTGAGACCGTGCGATATTGAACCCTACGGAAGATACCTACACAGAAAGGAGAATCTCCTATTGAGCAGTGGTTTGCCTTGGGCTAAACAATATTACCTTTCTCACAAAATTAAAAGGCAAATACGAAAGGTACCCATTTTCTCGCTTGCCTACATTCCAATTTTCTATAGTAGGTACTGCTATTAGAAAAATAGCCTGAAGCGAATCGCTATTGTGAACTAGCTTCGGGAAAGCAACAAGTGAGACCCTGTAATGCTAATAAAGGTGGATGAAACGAAAACACCGACTAAAACGGTAGCCGCTACTTACCAGGTGCGGCTCTCGTATACCTAAATTATTTCAATTAATATCCTTTGTAGATATTATAAACATAATATTTATTTTCATAATTATTTTCGTAAACTTTAGATTATTCTTTCACTAACTTTAGACATTAATCTAGGCTTTGTGTGCTTACCTTCGGCAACATCATCACTTACCATGGTGAAACACAATCTATATCATATAATTTAAAAAACAGCAAAGTAAAATCACAATATTTCTCAACCAGCTTGGCCACCTCAACACCTCTTTTGCCATCGAATTTTCACGTCGTTTTTATTGTTTTCTAGGTTGTTATCATTACAATAATATTAAGAAAGTGTTCTCGTTATACAATCTCAACTAAAATACGTTTGCCTCATAATACCATATTGAGTCAAATGACAGTCACTGTAAACAACACATTTCGTAGATCTTTTATTCGTCGGTTTCTTTTTACTAAATTGTCACTATGACCCGCACTGAAGCTCAGTCCTGTGAACCAGAACGAATTACCCAACCATTGAATCTAACAGAGGAGGCCCGCGTTAAACTAGCTGAATCACTTCATCTAAATACAACGCAAAGCTTCTATAAAGTGAATATTCATCTTTTGCTAATTCATTGTTTTTAATTAAAAAATGAGAGCAAAAAATTTCGAAACGATGAGGATAAAAACCTGCAAATGGCCGGCGCCAGCTACAAACGGACGTCAGATAATTATTTATTGCCTTGCTTTTTGCTTACTAATTACTTTTAATGTTAACCTCTAGTGCTACACAATCCTGTAGCAATGCTACGACCTTACAATGCTACGGCGTAGCTCGTAGCTTAGATCTTTCAAATAAAGCATGTATTTATAACCTTTATGGACAGGATTAAATATTACAATAAGCAAATTCCAAACGCACCTTTATATAAAAGCACTACCTACGCTGGTTCTCTACATTCTCAGTTTGCCGGCGATTTAGAGAAACAATTTCATTTAATTAAATTGCAGACATATTATTATCTGAATATCTGAAACGAGATAAAAATATGCAATGACTTAAATAGTTATAAACATAAGTTGATACAACTTTTGTAAAAATTAAATTATTCACAGTTCAGTGTCAGCGGCGGTGAAATTTTCAAAAATTCTGACTTCTATTCTATATTGTATGTGATTGTATATCTCCTTGGTCAATTATTCCCATTTTAGGGAATAATATCACCTTGTATGGCAGACAATTTCATGTGGTTATTAACTATGATTAGCTATCTCACATGCGTTCCCGGAATAAAAATATTATATTCTCTAGAAAACACACAAACAACTAGACTAAATTGTACATTTATAATTCGTGATTTGTGAAAATAAAAATAGAAATAGAAATATAGAAACAAAGGAACAATAACCGGCAAACAAAATGTTTCAGAAAATGTTGCTTCTGTATAAATCTTTGTTGAACAACTTTCCTATCTAAAGTTTCGATATGAAAGAAACTTTGGAAAGGTTCTTTTCTACGCCTACCCAAAAGAACAACACAAACATGCATTTGTATCTAAGTTTTTACTACATAGGCCAAAGCACAAAATGAAGGAAAATTATTAGAAATATACTCTGAATCATAGGAAACCGTCTGCCGGATATATCATCACCATGTTAAAATATACTAAATATTCTTTGACCTCTTAACATGATCATATAATGGAAGTTTCACTTGCGAACCCGGGATAAAAAGTAGCCGAATATCTATGTGCAGATCAATTGCTATTATTTATTTAAACTAATTAGCTATTATAAATCGGATGAAACCGCAGGTGAAAGCTATTGATAAATAAAGGCTTAAGTTATAATTACTAAGTCCTGAATACAGAGCACCTGCTACTTGTGCACCAAACAATCCGATAGTACTAACGTTATTACACCAAATCCTATTGTTATCTATAATTACATCGCTGCAATAAATCAGAATTTCGGTTAATTACTCCAGATTTGATCCTATTCATTAATTTTAAGTACTGTTATAATTGTATCTATGGGCTTAAATCTGCAACGAGTTATTTTTAAACGGCATCAATAAAAGAGGTTCTCTATTCGACAGTTAGTTTTTTGTTGAGCGTATGTTACGCGATATCGCCAATTGTAAACGGATTTTAATTTTGTTTTTTTTTGTTTCTTTGATAGAATATTCTCTAGTCCCGTTATATTAAAATTTCAAAACGAAAGAGACCACGAATATTGTTATTGATTTTATTAATATCATAAAATTCATTTTATTAAGTCAAAAGAACATAGGTATTTTGTCTCCGCTGCCTATGAACAACTATAATATCAGGGGATTCCCTATGTGTTGTAGTGATTTTTGGGCCTTTTTTTAAAGAACACCATAACGTTTCGGTAAAATACTTCTCGACAATATGAGAATAAGCTTCGTATTAAGTTCGTATTGTTGATGAGACGGTGCGATGTAAAAAAAATACAACTGACAATGTCACCTGTTTCTAAGAACATACTGGAGTTGTGGTAGAATTTGAACACTAGGTATACATATAGTATATTAAAGTGCAAATTACTTTGCCTATACATATATTGTGGTATAGACATAAGTATTTAAATAGTTTTGCTAACAACATCCAAATTTAGGATTTCTGAGAGCAGTTTTTACATTCTCATTTCAGGCTCCCCTGTATTGTCTCTTAGGAATTTGTGATGGAAAAATTTCTGGTGTACAGAATTATTTACATTAGAAGTTTTTCTTTAAACAACTGAATTGATATTAAAAATTCTTTACCCTCCCTTAATTTATCCTGTAAGGGCTGTCCCTTACTTACATGCCTGGTATTTTTATTGAATTCTACGAATATTGCAGGAAGGTGCTGTAAGACTTGTGCTTAAGCTGACTGTTTTTGTTATCTTGTAAACTAGAACAATAAATAGTGACAAACTTAGTAATGAGCATTCCATTATGCTTTTTTTGCGTTTGTAGATGTTCCTTTGAGTGATATTTTTGAATAGATCGGCTTTTGTTTGACGACAATCAAACTGTATGTATGCCTGGCTAAAGTTTAAAAGAAAACTGCTCTGAGTCGGTGGAATATTCCGGTAGGAGCTCGAGTTATTTCTCGTTTCCCAAATTCTCAACAAAAAATACAAAGGACTCCACGTAGATAACCTAATCAAGAAACGCATATTTGATAAAATGTTAATTAAATCCGTACATATTTGCTAAAGTTGCTACTTTGGTCAGCATAAAAATCTAATCCCAAAAGACAACTGGATTTTTATTGTACCGAATTGAATTACTTTATGAGTTTGTTTGTTTTATATAGAACATAGATGATAAAGACGATGGAAGTCGCAAATCAACTGAGATAAACACCAATCAAGTACTTACAAAAAATGGGGGCCAATTGACGTTTGGTAGATAGACCCACTGAAAATGCACTATAATGAAAAAGTTAAATTAAAAAATCTTATAGCATAGCATACCTCGATGGAGGTAAGCTGATATCTCAATACTAATAGTCTCAGAAGGTCAGTACCCCCACCGCAGAAGATGTCTACCTATTTCATAATATAACGAGATCATGGGTCCGTGGGGGTCCGAAGCTCGTCGTTTTTATTTAAAATATTAATCGAGGCCTCGGGTGACCGGCGGGCGGGGAGCTTTTTCCGCCAACGCATTAGCCTGGCCATCCAAAGAGGAAACACTGCCAGCCTGCTAGGAACCTTCCCGGAGGAACCTAGGATCGGCAGCAGCGGCAGCCTTGAGGAAGTTTTTTATATTGTAATTTTTTTGTAAATAAACTTTTTTTTAGAGATATTTATTTACAACAAATGTACAACTATAATATGCAAAAAAACTTCTTCAAGGCTGCCGCTGCTGCCGATCGGCAAGGTTCCCAGCAGGCTGGCCGGGCTTCCTCTTTGGCTGGATGAACTGTTTAATAACAACAAAAAATTTTAGTTGTTGATATCTCGATTTCTCTAAGTCTGTGGACAGACCCAAGAATTTTCTAGTGGTTCGCGAGCCTAAGTCCACACAGCATGTTTATCTTTAATTTAAGTCCAAACTCTCGGTGGAGAAACTTTGCTATTTCGGGCATGATATGAGCGTATATACTGTACCAAATAAAAATACTATCAACCCGAATGTTCTTTTAATACATAATGTAATCCGGCATTATACTTGATAAACCTTAAATATTCATGTATTGGTTTTATCCATCGATTACTGATAAATATAGAAAGCATTTATTTTTTTCAAAACTAACTAAGATCTTCATATTACCAAGATACAAAAAACACTGTAATTTCTAGAACCTAATCAAGTTAAAACAAAGCCAAACAAGTGATCTAAGCTCGATATAGTGTCAATGCTTTTCCATAAATCCGTGAACGGCTATGCAATTTGAGATAACGCAAAAGAAAATATGTTTATATTCTCCAAACAGTAAAACCCTAGCGAATAACCCATCCAAAATGCGTAAAGATACATTTATCCGAGTAGACATTCAACAGAGATATTATCAAATTCTCACCGGAAATAGAATCGGATCCATGTAAGAGCAAAGTCGATAAATTTTTAAAATACGCTTTCACTAGGAAATTAGATTCTTGATTTGATTCTGGGACATTTAATTACTTATCATTCACGAATACCTATTTCATCTACTCAATTTGATTGAATTTAAAAATCAGTATTAGTGGATTCCTAGGTCGGTACATTCTTAAAAGCAAGCTGAAACAAGCTTCTAAGATTTATAGGGGGCAGTGATATTAGGAAGCAGCCACATACTATCAGGTTATCAGTGTTTAAATAATCGAATGTCAGTTTGGTCGTATACTTTATGAGTTTACGATGAAATTGGTCTAATGCAAGCCTTATTCGTACTAAATTTGTCTAAATCTGAATTAACGAAAGTATTTTTAGAAATTTTAAAAGTATTCTATTTACAATTTAAGGGTTCCTTACCACATAAAGTAACCGTAAAACCATTATAATATTAGTTTAATGCCCTATTTCTTAGAGACGGCTCGAATACTGTCTGCAGCCTCATCACAATGCCGTAAAACTAACTAAATACGCCTATAAATGCGTTTTTCATAGTCTTCTGTGTCAAAACTACTACCATAGATTACCTATATACCATCATGTACCTAAGATAACCTACATTAACATAAATTTATTAACGATTTTATAGTCAATAGAATACACATGTTGCAAAGACCGCTATTAAATGACATAACTTTTGTAATAAAGACGGGCCTGGCTATACTAAAAAGCAGTGGCTACTAGACCTATTCAACACTTACGTGTTTGAAACATGAATTGCACTATTCTGCCATTTTATAGTTGGTAATGTATTTATTGTAGTATTTTACGGCCTACCTGATGGTAAGCGGTTGTTTATTTTGGCAGGGCTGTTTCCGCACTTAGCCTCTTGATTGGGCCATTGTACGTATTTAAGCTTCTGTGTCTTCTCACTCCAACCAGCCCAGGTCATCCCAGAAGGCTAGCAGCCTTTGTAGACTGCCAAAGGCTTCCGGAAGTGACGCTGGTGAAAGGAGGATTTGTACCCATTTATCTGCCACGCTCCTGCATTCCATAAGCACGTGCTGTGGCGTTTCTTCCGCCTCCATGCATCCTCTGCATACGGGGCTGTCTGTCACACCTATGGTAAATAGGTGTTTGTTCAGTAGACAGTGGCCGGTTATAACTCCTATAACTTTGCGAATTCTGTCCCTTTTTAATCTGATGAGGTTGCGGGAAAACTTTTTTGATGCCACCGGAACTGCATTCTTTGTTTGTCTGCACCCTTCATTGGTTTTCCATTGCATTAAATGGGTTTCTTCAGTTTTTTGACGTAGCCATGATTTTATTTGGGCCTTAGGTATGGGTAGTAATGGTTCCGGTCCATATACTATTGTCTCCGATCCTTTTTTGGCCAGTTCATCAGCTGCGTCATTGCCTAGTGAGTTGCTATGTCCTTTGATCCATGGTAAGCGGTTATCGTAGCATATAGAACGCTTGCAACACCAAAGGCGAAACGAGCGCGTGCCGACCTTGCATAAATCTTCTTACTCCTTTGAAGAACTCCATGCTGTAGTTTCTAGGGAAAACCTCTACAGAGAGCTCATTCCACAACCTGATCGTGAGCGGGAGAAAATTTCAAAACCGCACTGTACGCGACCAAATTGTGAAGGTGTGAAAAACTCTCCATTGACGACGAGCGGTGTGATGGTAGATAGTTGTCATGGGCATCATATCATTCAATCCCTCGGAACACTACCTATTGGACAAGCGAATAGTCATAGATAGGAGACAGGTAGTGACATCGTATACCGGCGATGGTCGTGCGTTCGAATCCTAAAATGAACTTGAGCTATCGGTGAAGAAAAACATCGTGAGGAAACCATTACAGTGGTAGGGCACTTTGTTGTACTTGACTGGCCGGCTATCACTCTCAAATTGAAAATCTGTCGCTAAGCACCTATCGATGTGTTCCGGCAGTTGCACTGAAGAGCCAACTGCCTTCAAGGTATTATTAATTTTAAAAGAGACTTTAGATGGAATACGGCATTTGAATAACTTAAAAAGAAGCAAAATTTACTGACTGCCAGGTTCAATCACTCGTAACTTTACTTTTGAAACTATGTAGATCATTATTTTGGTTTTCAGGCTTTCAGTATATTGAAGTCTGGCTATCCAGTCGTCACCAGCCTACGCAATCTTCGAAGTGTCTGAAAATATGCCAATGAATGAAAAGTAAAAGGGTACAAATACAACGGAAACCTTTCTGTCAAGAAATAACCGATTATTACTAACATAAATATTCATGATTTGGCTATTTTGCAGTAACCCTCTTCCCTTCGAGACCCAAAACGTCCGTCCAATATTACCGCAACGTTATTACCAACTATTTATTTTTATTGAAGACCTATCAATAATATAGTTATACACGTGAGTGGGAGCCCCCCTTAAATAGTTATTTTATTTTATTTTGTTTTTAGTATTTGTTGTTATAGCAGCAACAGAAATAGGTACATAATTTGTAAAAATTGTCTAGCTATCGCGGTTCTTGAGATACAGCCTGGTGACAGACAACGAAGTCTTAGTAATAGGGTCCCGTTTTTTCGTTTGTTCCGTCCCCTTTGGGTACGGAACCCTAACAACAAATTACGACACAACTCGCAACAAAACACAACCCTTTCTAGTGATCTGTACACAAAAGGTACCATCAACAGCCAGTTACTATTTATAATTAACTAGCTGTCCCCCGCGGTTTCACCCGCGTTCCCGTGGGATCTTACCTTTTCCCGGGACAAAATATAGGGATAATGTAGCTTTCTAATGGTGAAAGAATTTTTCAAATCGGTCCAGTAGTTTCAGAGCCTATTCAATGCAAACAAACAATCAAATCTTTCCTCTTTATAATATTAGTACCTATAGATTACACGTCTAGTTATTTCAGCTGTTTACATACGGTCTTTATAATATAACAAACAACGTTCAATGTGACCCTGTCACATTACAATGTGAATTACATTAGTTATACCCAATAATTTTACAAGTATTGCGTCTAGAATATAATAATTATAATCCATTTAGCTTACGTGATTGTTAGTTATTACTAGTGTCATGATTTTTATGTTTATCGTATGATTTTAGAGCTACTTTATCTTAAAATAATAATTTATTGATTAAATTAAATAAAAGTATCAATTTCAAAAATGGAAACACCGTCATTAAAAGTATTCCATGAAGTAGTGATGAAAAAAGAAGGAAAGATGGCGATGGAAGGGGGAGCGTTTTAGCGAATGGATAGCAGAGCCGTAGCTCGGCATTCTAACTCCGGCAGCTGAAGTTAACAATAGTAGGGTGAAACCTCTGCCCAAACTACATTCTTCACATTAGTTTGTTAGATCTTCATTTACTCAACATATCAGAAGTGTTCGTAATCTACTCCCACATCAAGAATTATTTCATGTAAGTTTCACTACCCTCCTTATTTTTAAATATAAATGTGTTAGAATGTTAATTGAAGTTCAATGTAGACTATTCCACTCAAATTGATGAACGATATATGGATATTTTACAAATTGCGTTAGATTCTTTTACATCGTCGATAATATCAAGAACTTGCAAATATAGTTACGACCAAAGTTAAAAGGTACCGCCATATGCTTGGAAATAAACCGCGTTGCTATGTGGTGTCAATCGTTACTTTCGCTTATAATTATTTCAATATTGTATAATCTTAATACTGTCGTTTAACAATATGCTGAAATTATTTTTTTATTCAAAATAATTAAAAAAAAAAAAAGCAGCAACGTAATGGTGGGTGGAATAATGTATTGTTTAGTGAACCCTTTCACGAGGAGAATTAATTATCTTAAATAGTACAACCATTTTATTCGCTGGTTCGAATCCTGTGAAAAATACAAAAGTGATGAAGAAAAACTTCCTAGAACGTTACATGGTTGAAACGGTTCTAATAAGTGATTCCTTGTTTTTATTAGCAAAATTTGCCATTTATAACTAATCATAACTTTTATTTTAAACATGTGGCATTTAGTGAGTGAGTTTAGTGTTGAATAATTTTATTTGTTCAACACATTGGAAATGGTTTTTTTTATTTAATTCCACATACAATGGGCAATTTCATACTTAAACCCAATATTTGGCAACTGAAATAATTTTTAAGCTTTTATCATCATTTTAATATCTTGCTAGTGATATTTTTTTTTATTTTGTACTATCTTGTTGACGTGAGAGCGCGTCTGGTGGTTTCGCACACGTGAGCGAGCGTGGTGCTGTTGTAGACGTGAGTTGTGCAGCTAGATTAACTTGTTTAGTGTGAAAGCTCGTAGTAAAATTAACCATGTGTGAGAAAAGCCTGTGTGGCACCGGCCCGTGTGGCACCAGCCTGTGTGGCTAGCCTGTGTGGCAATAGCCTGTGTAGCAATAGCCTGTGTGGCAATAGCCTGTGTGGCGCAATAGCCTGTGTGGCGCAATAGCCTGTGTGGCGCAATAGCCTGTGTGGCGCAATAGCCTGTGTGGCGCAATAGCCTGTGTGGCGCAATAGCCTGTGTGGCGTAATAGCCTGTGTGGCGCAATAGCCTGTGTGGCAAAATAGCCTGTGTGGCGCAATAGCCTGTGTGGCGCAATAGCCTGTGTGGCGCAATAGCCTGTGTGGCGCAATAGCCTGTGTGGCGTAATAGCCTGTGTGGCGCAATAGCCTGTGTGGCGCAATAGCCTGTGTGGCGCAATAGCCTGTGTGGCGCAATAGCCTGTGTGGCGCAATAGCCTGTGTGGCAATAGCTTTTGTGTTGTCTATCCTGTATGGTAATAGCCTGTGTGGTAATCAGATTTGTGTTATTCGATAAATGTGGTCGCTCTGCGTTAATGTGGTTTTGTTGAGAATCGCTGGACGTGAGAGTACTTATCGTGGTTCGTAAATGTGAGTTAATGTGGTTCTGCTGAGAATCGGTAGACGCGAGAGCACGTCTCGTGTTTCTTTTTACAAGCTTTATATTAGCTTGCAATGTATGTATGTTTTTCCGGGGTGAATCTTGCAACTCAATTTTGAAGCAGATCTTTAACCGATTGAGCTGAAATTTTGTATACACGTTTAGTTTAGATGACAATGCATGGTTAGCTTGTGACATCATTCTAAATCCAACATGGCGGAACACCTAAGATAGCGGACTATTATTTTTTTAATGCAATACTACAAAATGGGTATCAAATGAAAGAGCTTGCTGAGAATGACTCAAAAAAAAATTAAGTGACGTCACTCTGAATCCAAAGCTTGTTTTTATAAAAAGTTTTTTTTAAACTTATAACTTATTTAAATATTATGTGTGTGTTGTTTTTCTTTTAAATAAATGTACGTGACACAATTGAGACACTGTTGAAATTAATTGTGATTGTGTACATTCGTTGAGGTTTGAGACATAAAAGCCTATGTGAAACTGGTTAGACTTGCTGGATTGTGTGCGTTTGAAGGTTTATTGTGGAGTGCACGGCGGTTGCTGTCTGACTTACAGCATAAAGAGCTTTACTTAAATGATTTGGTAATCAAGTATGCGAGTTCACAAAAAGAAATAAAAGAGCATATATTGGCTGCGACTCAATTATTAGATCTGTGTAAATATAATGAGGATAGATTTGAGTCACTCTCTAATAACCATACTTGTAGCTGTAGTACACATTACTACCTACTGAGGAATCTTTGCCATTGTTGAAGTATGCTCTTTCTCAATTGAATATAAAACAGTAGTTATTACGGATAAAATAGATACCTATTCATTTTGGTTCAATTCTAAATAACCATTCCAAACAACCAGTGGTTAATTATTGTATGCCAGGTGCTTCATTCATACAGATTGTTATAATTATTCAAATGAAATTGGACAAGTAGGTATACCAATATTTTTATATTAGTTGGTCAAGGCATAAATATACATAGGAAAGACCTAGTTAATAGTTTGAGTCCCTAAAAAAAAAAAAAAAAATAAAAAAAAAAAAAAAAAAAAAATGGAGGTAATGAAAGATATATTGTGTGCTTTTCCCGCGTCAGTTGACTATACTGACAAACAATATAGTTATATTATGTATTTAAATAACACATTAATAAGTTGACCTGTCTTAATGCCAGTTTTATATCTTTCGACACTAATAAGTTTGTTAGTGGAATTCAATCCCTAAAAATGACGGTGATGCGAGTTTAACATTTTTTATCCATCCCAAAAGTGCGCAACGCCGCTAAAGAAGATTTTTAACTTGATGGCTACATTGATAGCATATCATATTGATATGGTTATAGTGAGTATAACAAACAGTAGGTGAAGTGACCCAGCCTTTTATTTAGTCATACTAATAATATTATTGTGGTTAATTATTTAAATATATAGTTTTGACAATAGAGAAGCCTATAGGCAGAATATCACCTTATTGCATCAGAATATAAATCGCTTCTCTGGCAAAATACATGATGTTGAACTTGTTGAACAAAATGAAAGCACAGTATAATATATCTTTATACTGTGATGAAAGTTGATGTTTTATGTTTTACTGAAACGTGGTTAAAGCCTGACACTATAGTTTTCAATGTAAATAATTTACGGTTGCCAGTGCCTACCACAGGGTGTCTACCATGAGCAGTGGATCTATTATTTTAAAACATTGTGTTTGTTCGAAGGTATTTGAATTTGTTTGAGGTCAATAGCAATCCTCATCACCCGAATTCAGGCTAGCTAAAGTCGAAAAAGGTCTTTCTCGGGAACTGTGTTCGTTTCTGCAATGGGATCCCACGTGGGGTGACTGGAATGTTTTGTTTTGTATTTGGGAAATGTTTCGTATATATTTTTGAAATTGCGAATGAATAAAAAAAAAAGAACGTGGAGTCAATTGTAAACGTTCATTGGTGCCATGCCGGACCCTAGACTGATTGAGTGAGTTTTGATTTTTAATAAAAATAAATGTAATAATGATGATAGGTATAATCACAAACTGTGAAGAAATTGATTGTAATTTGAGATTAAGATTAGAATGAGCGACACGCATGAATAATGAAGTAAGAGATAATGTATTATTTGTTATACATTCAGTTTTAGTATAGACTTATAATTATAAGTATGAGGTAAAATCTTCGATCCACAATAGCTATAGATTTAGGGTCGGCACAAAAATATACGTCTCGGTAAATAAGAGCGCACTTGAAAAGTGAGCTCTTATTTTGTTTAGTTTGCTTGAACACAGCCAATATAAACACGTCTCACAATGCCGCAGTGTGTATTCAAAAGTTGCAAAAATAATGCTCGAAAAAGCAATTTAACGGCCGGGGTATCTTACTTTCGGTAAGAACATAAAGAATAAGATATATTTTAAGCTTTAAACTAACAAATAATATACAATTTTGAACAAAATTACATATTTTATACCACGCTACCAACGCTACAAATGATTGGCCAAACTCGCCAACACACGCACAAACTTCGAAGAAGAAAAAAATAAACGAAACAAAACGATGTAGCTCTCAAGGCAACATAACGGGAAAACATACTTTATTTGTTGCTCTTTAAGGTTGATTTCACACTAAATGTTCTTTAACTTATGTCTTTTTCTATTAAGTGACAGGAGTAGTTTATTGCTTTGCTCGTTTTATGTGACTAATGATCGAAAGTATTAGAGAATATTTTGAAGATTTGTGACTTTAATACTGGGTGCTATGGTTGTAATTAGGTTGAACTTAAAACTGTTTTAAAACATTTCTCTCCCTTTGTTATTAAACAAATGTAGCTGTAAAAGTATACTCACGCGGATAGCATTTAGCTTGGATTTTGTACGTGACTCGATATCTATGGCTATACCTATATCTATGGGTAAAATTATGTGTGCCTGTACCAGCAAGGTATATTGAATGTTTTTGAAATGATAAAGTCAATTGTTGTGCGGAAACTTGATCCTCGCACATGATTCAACCTTGACACTGATTACAGCAAACATTTATTACTATTAATTATTTGTATTGCTCATTCTAATCCATTGATTAGTACATGTCTCCACCTTGGTTTCACACTTTGATTGGTTTGATAGTTCATTTCAAAAAGATCTTTATCTTCTCTAAGGTGGTATGTTGGTTGCTGTAAACGGCACAAAGCTGTTCCTGAGCTCTGCTGTCTAAACACGACTCCAGATCGAATTTTATCATTATTACATAGAAGTCTTTCCGTAAATTAAAACCAACGAAGTCTGTTCTTGCCACAATTCTGATCTTGTTATTTCCTGATTGTTGAGGTATAGGTATAAACCTATAAAGTTCGATTCGATTCTGGCTCACGAGAGGGACCCTGATATCAAAAAGACAGTAGGTACTGTTCTGAAGTCGTTGTTTACACTGTTAATAGCTGATAGATGTTTCTGAGATTGTTTTGTATGTCATCTATAGGCAGTGCTAAATGTTTAACAATAGTACTTAGCTCTCTTTTTAGTTGTTCAGGAGACAATAAATGAGGTTTGAATCGACCATGATAAAGGTCAATGATGGTATCTGCTAGCATCTTCTGTGTACTCTTTAGGTTTTGTAGCATATTGTTTGCTGTTAATGTAAACAGATCCATGTCGAAGTTTTATTGAAGTTCCTGTTTAAAACATTTGTTGTAGCATCTAAATTCATCAAATGCTGATTGTTAAGCTTTGTTTGCTTATCGATTAACCTTTCAGTTATTTTTAAGACATTGTATTCTGATCTATAATAGATGTATGATTAGTTCGAAGCAGTTCGACATCCATTTCATACGGTTCCGCAAAACTCTGATCAAATAAACCGAACAGGCGGTTGGCGACGTAACCAACACCGTCGATAAGGCCCCGGTGAGGTCGTCGGAGGAGCCGTCGGAATGTTGACTTTGCAACATATTATGATCGTAGTAGTCGAGCTCTGAACAGCCATGACGCAACTGAAACCATAGGACTTCGCATTGAATATTTTGTTCATCTAGATGCTTTATATACTTAGTCTTATTCAATGCAGCTATGCCTTGCTTGGAGCTCATGTTGTAATATGCAAGTATTTTCCAGTTATCTTTTATCAGTCCCATGCTGTAAATTTTATCAAAGTACATCACTTGACTATCTTTGAACTCTGACATATTATTCAAACATGATGCATTTGAAACTATTTTCAAAAGAGCAACGCCATCATAGCTGATTTAAATGAGTAACGCCGTTTTGGCTCAGTGCACTGATTTGATTGCGTTTGTTGATGATTTTCTCACCCTGTAGGTAAAATAGATCGTTGATTAATAGGACGTTTTATGAAGCCATTCTTTGATTTAAGAGTGACTACTCTGACGTAGCCATGCTACTACGATTTAAAATACTGAATCTTGTAATCAGCGTTTCTATAATGTCGTTTCTTTCTTGATTTGTGACGACATTAACTGCCTTTGATTTTTTTTTCGTCTCTTGATTTGTGAAATATTCTGGTTACTTAGTATCAAAGTTAATGTTAAATCTTGAGAGCCAAATGGGCCTATTCCACCACAGCAAATGATCTTGAAGCTGTGTTGCCGATGTAGGTACCTCTGCTGGCACAGTAAGCGAGATTTTCGTTTGACTTCACATATCGCCATGATTCTGATGTTATAACTTATTTGATCTGATTTAGTTCCAGTGCCAGTGATTCGCCTACTTACAGATTCAGATTATTAAAATATATTTTTATGCAGACCGAATGTCATGATTATGATTCGATAAAATTGTATCTTTTTATTATATTTATTATTAATAATAATTGAAACAAAGTTTTTAAAATATTCTTAAGTACTTATATCTTATTGCATTTCATTTACCCCAGTTTTTGTGTTGTTTGATCGTACGCCGGAGGCTGTACGATGGCGGATGGCCGAATGTCATGATTTTTATGTTTATCGTATGATTTTAGAGCTACTTTATCTTAAAATAATAATTTATTGATTAAATTAAATAAAAGTATC
Organism: Ochropacha duplaris; assembly: GCA_951361185.1. Taxonomy (NCBI): domain Eukaryota; kingdom Metazoa; phylum Arthropoda; class Insecta; order Lepidoptera; family Drepanidae; genus Ochropacha; species Ochropacha duplaris. The sequence goes on along the minus strand of OX592713.1, from coordinate 4,343,405 downwards.
AATTTCAAAAATGGAAACACCGTCATTAAAAGTATTCCATGAAGTAGTGATGAAAAAAGAAGGAAAGATGGCGATGGAAGGGGGAGCGTTTTAGCGAATGGATAGCAGAGCCGTAGCTCGGCATTCTAACTCCGGCAGCTGAAGTTAACAATAGTAGGGTGAAACCTCTGCCCAAACTACATTCTTCACATTAGTTTGTTAGATCTTCATTTACTCAACACTAGCTTGGTATAAAGTGGTGAACAGGGCTTGTTACGTAAAGATTTAAATGGTAGGTACGTCTTTTTGGCGTCACCTGACCCTGATTGCCTCCCTGTAGGTCATAGGTTCGATTCTCACAGCATGAATATATGTGTGCATATCCGCTTGTCCTGGGTCTGTCGATAAACTAGTTGAAAAGCATTGATATTTACACGGCGATGATAGCTCAGTGGTAGTGACGTCGGATACCACGACAAAAGTCGTGATTTCGAATACTACTATGAGCTTGAGCTTTCGGTGGAGGAAAACATCGTGAGGAAACCATAGCACGGTGGTAGGGTACTTTGTAGTACACGACTGGCTAGCTACCACCCTCTAGTTGAAATTCTGTCAAAATAATTATAAAATGTAATAGGTCTAAGTTGCTTTTTTAAAAAAGAGTAATTGCTGAGTTTAATGCTCTTCTCAGCAAAAGCAACCTTCCGAACCGAGCATTAGAATTTAACATGAATCAAATTGACGATTAAAAATACTTGTAATGAGTTTACTTAATAAAGATATATTTGAATTTGAATTTGTTGCCAAGCACCTATCGGTGTCTTCCGACAGCTGCACTTGAGAGTCAGTTCCCATCTAGGCTTTGTGTGCTTACACATCATCACTTACCAGTGTGAGATTGTGGTCAAACACAGGCTTATTCAGAATTTAAAAAAACGTTATGTAACTAACATACGAGTAAAATTTGCCAAATCTGGTCTTTCGTGAACTTAAATATTCCACGCGCGGATAAAGTGACTAGCTACGCGCGAAGAATTAAATTTACTTTACTGTTTCTACGGGCCACTACCAAAATAAGTGGCCATTCCCACGAGAGAGAACGTAGTTTTTTTTATGGAAGCGTTTAAGTACTTTTTTATACTGTAAATTGAGTTCATGGAAATTATCTGAAGAAGTGTTTTTCAATTTAATATTATTATAGTTAGAGTATTCTCCTCTTGATACCTATACAAAATCATAACCTTCAATATTGTTTCTATTACACGTTGAGTGGATAATTACTATTTAAATGACGTTGAAAACATTATAAAGTATCTTTGTAACTGCTAAACCAGTTAGATATAAAGTACATATCTAATTATATACGTCTAAACTATCACGAAAAAAGGTCAAACCGGGATTTTCAGCAGCATTTGTTACCATTGTGTTATTTGTAGGTCTTATACCTACCTGTCTACGGAGACAGATGACGTAGGTAGAGTTTATCTCCAAGAATATGAGGAAATAAAAACATCCAGTGCCAAAAAGGTATAGGTACAGCATGACTGTAAAAGTGATGCGACAGGAAGAGGACAAAATATTTCATTACACGTTATAATAATATGATGTGTCATGCATGTTATGATATTAATAAATAAATAAATATCCTTGGTCATTTTTTCACACACGGCTATCTGATCCCAAACTAAGCAGAGCTTGTAATATGGAAATCAGATGATAAAGTAGTACCTATATGTAGTATCATATAGGTACTACTTTTTTTTTGTAAATACCTACATACTTAAATAGATAATTACACCCAGACCTAGGACAAACAGACATGTTCATGCAACAAATATCTGTCCTGGATGGGAATCGAACCCACGACCTGCGGCGTGATAGGTAGTGTGTTAACCAACCACGCCAACCGGCCCGTCTATTGTTTCGTGTATCTAAGATTTAAGATTGGTTTTTGAATAAAATGTACTTTGATTGAACACATATTTCGGTTTCTATCACTGCATTCAACCAGTAGGCGCGATAGTACTAATAAATAAATGATCTTTATAAAGACGTCCTCCATAATTAAATATATCATCACAACAAGAAGTGTAGCTACTTTTTTTAGAATCGAACTATAAATACGATTGTAAGAAAACATATATAACATTAAAAGATATTCAAAGATAAACGGCAACAATTTACACGAGAGGATGTTCCAACGACACTCCATTCCAAAAGAATATTCTTATTTTAAAATCTGTTATTTTGTGTTCTATTTTTGAAAGAACAAAATGTTGGTTCGTAATTAGAAACACATTTCCTGAGACGCCTGTGGGTTTATTGGCGGAACTCTCGACTGGATCTGGAGGGCTCTCGGCAAACACTCGCCAGTGTCCGGTTGCGTTTGCGGAGACGACGCCTGATGTACTCGAGTGAATTTAAGATGACATAACTATTTCTCCAGTTCAGACAGAAATTGTCTTCATAAGGTTCTATAATTTATTTAGGTTTTAATAATAGTTTTATTTGTTGTTTATTTTCTATTTGCAGCTCCACATATGAACGTATAGTAGGTATACCTATTTGTGTATTATCCTTGTAAGCTGGCAATACATCAGTTTTGCCCTTGAGGAGCGCAAGCATGTACTACTTGTGTTTACATTCTTATTTCTTATTTTACCTAGAAATACAGCTCTGCGTGTTTTGTGGAATTTAATTAAAACTAACGTCTTATACTAATATGTTGGTGCTACATCTGCCATTTTTTAAGAATTTCCTGTGACCCAAAGATTTCCTGGAAGAGATAGCTTAAGCGATAAGGCCGCCTACATTATATTCACTTCTTTTTTATTTTTGTGTGATATATTTGTCTTTTTTTGATAAAAAATATTTCATTCATTCAGTGGTAGAAGATTGTCAATGGAAAATATGATTACAATAATTATAATAACTTGAGTCACGATTCCGGTTGTACGTAGTTTTGGGACGGATATAGCTAGCGTAGATGCTTACATTAATTATTCGTTATCTTAGAAACTTAGCGGAGTATAACTACATAAGTCTGTCCAGCTTCTGTTATGAAAAGATAAAGTTTTCTACACGACAAAGTTCTGCAGTTAGCCTCTCTTTAAGCAATGAACAATGTATAGCACATCGTTGCTGGGAAACTTCGCTTTTCCCCGTTTCATAATTCCAAGTTTAGAGATTTATATCTAACCTTCTCGAATACTTTGAAATATAACGTTTTTAAATCTTAATGTAGATACATAAAATTCCCATGTCACGATGTCAGTCCGCAATAAACTCTGAAACTACTAAATCGATCTTGATAAAACTTTGCACACAAATAAATTATATCCTGGAATAAGAGATAGGATATTATCTCGGAATAAGATAAATTCCCACCGGAATTCGGGAAAAACCGCGGGGGCGAGCTAGTTATTTATAAAACATTTTGCGAATTTCGCAAATTCATTCGTTCGTTTAATCATTCAGTCATGCATTTTAAAATTGAACCATTAATCACCAGCTGAGTTTCAATAGTCATACGTTTTACATGCGGGTCGATGTAAAACATTATATTTGAATAAGAAAGGAATAGCAGCCACAAGTATTTTTATGTAGGATGGTACGGTTCATTAATCTTTTTTTATTACTACATTCCATCATCAAGTGCCTACTTTTGGTGCAAACCACAAGTAACTATTATAACTGTATGCCGGCTGAGTTTGTTGCCGGCTCTTCTCAGCAAAAGCAACCTTCCGAACCGAGCAAATAATTTTACATGAATCAAATTGACGATTAAAAATACTTGTAATGAGTTTATTTAATAAAAATATATTTGAATTTGAATTATGTCACTCCATCGAGTTTCAATTAATGAAAATAAAATGGTATTCAATATACAAATAAGTAAAAAGACCATAGAGGTATATTAACTAATTGTGTCGAATTTAATTATGACGTCGTAACAGCTCAATCACACGGCTGTAATGAAGCCGAGAAGCATAATACTGTTGAATATTCACAGAAAATGTCCACGTCAATCAATGTGGAACGGTAAGAGGAGGGTCATAATTAATAAGGTCCTAAATCAAAACCTTGGCCCGCTTACCTTTATTACACCTGTCAAAAATAACAATCCAAAACAACATTATAAACGACATTTGGAACGTCTAAATATTTTACGTTCATAAATAACGTCACAGCGTCATAGCTATATTAAATGGATTTAGATGTATCTTGAATGAATAATTTTAATGTTTGAATATAGGAGGTAATTTCCGACACTATCTAAAGCCCTTTTCTGATGAGTCGGTGCAGCAGCGTTGTGACATCAGCACGCTCGGTTGCCGCGCAAAAGATAAAGAATGGATACCGCGCCGCATCCACGCACATGTTGGAGTCTCGATGGAGTGACATGGGTACAGTTATGCATGCAAGCATACTGCAGAGCCGCTTGTGTCGTCGTCAAATAATGTCGTCTTCGAGTTCGAGTAATGAAGATACTTTACTACATTTAGATTTATACACCTACTCGTCAAAATAATAAACTGTGCACGAACATGTTATATGACTAAAAATGAGTTGTAGCAAATCTCTGTTTGTTTAAAAATACCGTCTTCTCTATCTTGAAATAAAGTCACATCTAGCTGGAAAAATGCAAACAAGGTGCGTGTAGAGATTGGGAAATTTAAGGTCTTTTTACTTTAGATATAATATGTGTGTTAGATCATAATAAAGCCAAAGCAAATAAGCTAACTGATTCTTGTGAGCTGCCGAAATACAGCTTTCAGCCCCAACCCCTATTTTACACTCTCAAGGGTTGAGTTAACCATTCTTAGTGAACTTAACTTAACTTACTATAAATGGAATCTATGTGTAAATTCGAGTATTTTAACCCCAGTTGTCTAGGCTGTGCAATGATAGGGGCAAAGCACAATCTGTTTTTATTCTAATATTTAATTTAAATGTTATTATGCTTAGCTTTTATTTAAAACTCTGCATACATTATATACTTTATATATACACTAAAGAGGTTTAAAATATAATACGCACACATTGAAATATGTGAAAGATACATTGGAGAATATAAATGTTTACGTGGAAATGAAAAGAAATAATTAAACAGGAACGTTAGTCGTAAAAATCTTTGTTTGTATTCCCAAGTGCAAAGATAAAACCTTTTGACGATAATTAACTGGCCTCGCTATAAATAACTAATTATTTAGAAGGACAACACAACTATTTACATGTATTTAGTACATAAATAAAATACCTATTCATTTTTTATACCTACTACCTAGTTATATATATGTTCTGTAATTTGATATTCCCAATATAGTGTATTTTATTGTATTAAAACGATAAATAACTTCTTCCTGTCCTTATCCCACGCTAGGTGGGGTCGAAACAACATGTTTTCCTCTTCCACTCCGCTCTATCACTAGTCGTCTCAGTACTCACACCTTTCATACGAATACCATTCTTCACGCAGTCCTTCCATACCTTCTTCAGTCTTCCTCTACCTCTATCCACACTCATGCTCAATACTCTTTTCGTTACATGTCTTTCATCCCTCCTCATGACAAGCCCATATAAAGTCAATCTATTTCCTTTCATCTTTGCAGTCACTGCTGCGGTGCTACTTTCAAGCTTTCTCTGATATACTCGTTCCTTATCTTGTCCATCGTAACCCCACACATCCATCTCAGCATTTGCATCTCTACCACATGCCTCATACAAAAAAATAACTATACTTAATGCAAAAAAAAACATTTAAGGCGATACACGTAAAGCGATGATAGCTCAGTGGTAGTGACGTCGGATACTGCGCTGAAGGTCGTGGGTTTGAATCCTACAATGAGCTTGAGCTTTTGGTGAAGGAAAACATCGTGAAGAAACCATAGCACGATGGTAGGGTACTTTGTAGTACCCGACTGGCTGGCTACCACCCTCAAGTTGAAAATCTGTCGCCAAGCACCTATTGGTGTGTTCCGACAGCTGCACTTGCGAGCCAGTTCCCATCTAGGCTTTGTGTGCTTACCACTTTCGGCCACATCATCATCACTTACCATGGTGAGATTGTGGTCAAACACAAACTTATCCAGAATAAAAAGAAAATACGTTCAAAGTATATATTCATTATTGTCGTAGCATGATTGCTACACGTTCTACGAATGTGCTACGATTTCGCTACGATACTGTAGAACCGGTATTTACTCGCTTTCAACACCATTTTGTCATGATTTTTATGTTTATCGTGTGATTTTAGAGCTACTTTATCTTAAAATAATAATTTATTGATTAAATTAAATAAAAGTATCAATTTCAAAAATGGCAACACCGTCATTAAAAGTATTCCATAAAGTAGTGATGAAAAAAGAAGGAAAGATGGCGATGGAAGGGGGAGCGTTTTAGCGAATGGATAGCAGAGCCGTAGCTCGGCATTCTAACTCCGGCAGCTGAAGTTAACAATAGTAGGGTGAAACCTCTGCCCAAACTACATTCTTCACATTAGTTTGTTAGATCTTCATTTACTCAACATATCAGAAGTGTTCGTAATCTACTCCCACATCAAGAATTATTTCATGTAAGTTTCACTACCCTCCTTATTTTTAAATATAAATGTGTTAGAATGTTAATTGAAGTTCAATGTAGACTATTCCACTCAAATTGATGAACGATATATTGATATTTTACAAATTGCGTTAGATTCTTTTACATCGTCGATAATATCAAGAACTTGCAAATATAGTTACGACCAAAGTTAAAAGGTACCGCCATATGCTTGAAAATAAACCGCGTTGCTATGTGGTGTCAATCGTTACTTTCGCTTATAATTATTTCAATATTGTATAATCTTAATACTGTCGTTTAACAATATGCTGAAATTATTTTTTTATTCAAAATAATTAAAAAAAAAAAAGCAGCAACGTAATGGTGGGTGGAATAATGTATTGTTTAGTGAACCCTTTCACGAGGAGAATTAGAGAATTAATTATCTTAAATAGTACAACCATTTTATTCGCTGGTTCGAATCCTGTGAAAAATACAAAAGTGATGAAGAAAAACTTCCTAGAACGTTACATGGTTGAAACGGTTCTAATAAGTGATTCCTTGTTTTTGTTAGCAAAATTTGCCATTTATAACTAATCATAACTTTTATTTAAACATGTGGCATTTAGTGAGTGAGTTTAGTGTTGAATAATTTTATTTGTTCAACACATTGGAAATGGTTTTTTTTATTTAATTCCACATACAAATGGGCAATTTCATACTTAAACCCAATATTTGGCAACTGAAATAATTTTTAAGCTTTTATCATCATTTTAATATCTTGCTAGTGATATTTTTTTTTATTTTGTACTATCTTGTTGACGTGAGAGCGCGTCTGGTGGTTTCGCACACGTGAGCGAGCGTGGTGCTGTTGTAGACGTGAGTTGTGCAGCTAGATTAACTTGTTTAGTGTGAAAGCTCGTAGTAAAATTAACCATGTGTGAGAAAAGCCTGTGTGGCACCGGCCCGTGTGGCACCAGCCTGTGTGGCTAGCCTGTGTGGCAATAGCCTGTGTGGCGCAATAGCCTGTGTGGCGCAATAGCCTGTGTGGCGCAATAGCCTGTGTGGCGCAATAGCCTGTGTGGCGCAATAGCCTGTGTGGCGCAATAGCCTGTGTGGCGCAATAGCCTGTGTGGCGCAATAGCCTGTGTGGCGCAATAGCCTGTGTGGCGCAATAGCCTGTGTGGCGCAATAGCCTGTGTGGCGTAATAGCCTGTGTGGCGCAATAGCCTGTGTGGCGTAATAGCCTGTGTGGCGCAATAGCCTGTGTGGCGCAATAGCCTGTGTGGCGCAATAGCCTGTGTGGCGTAATAGCCTGTGTGGCGCAATAGCCTGTGTGGCGCAATAGCCTGTGTGGCGCAATAGCCTGTGTGGCGCAATAGCCTGTGTGGCGCAATAGCCTGTGTGGCGCAATAGCCTGTGTGGCGCAATAGCCTGTGTGGCGCAATAGCCTGTGTGGCGCAATAGCCTGTGTGGCAATAGCCTGTGTGGCAATAGCTTTTGTGTTGTCTATCCTGTATGGTAATAGCCTGTGTGGTAATCAGATTTGTGTTATTCGATAAATGTGGTCGCTCTGCGTTAATGTGGTTTTGTTGAGAATCGCTAGACGTGAGAGTACTTATCGTGGTTCGTAAATGTGAGTTAATGTGGTTCTGCTGAGAATCGGTAGACGCGAGAGCACGTCTCGTGTTTCTTTTTACAAGCTTTATATTAGCTTGCAATGTATGTATGTTTTTCCGGGGTGAATCTTGCAACTCAATTTTGAAGCAGATATCTTTAACCGATTGAGCTGAAATTTTGTATACACGTTTAGTTTAGATGACAATGCATGGTTAGCTTGTGACATCATTCTAAATCCAACATGGCGGAATACCTAAGATAGCGGACTATTATTTTTTTAATGCAATACTACAAAATGGGTATCAAATGAAAGAGCTTGCTGAGAATGACTCAAAAAAAATTAAGTGACGTCACTCTGAATCCAAAGCTTGTTTTTATAAAAAGTTTTTTTAAACTTATAACTTATTTAAATATTATGTGTGTGTTGTTTTTCTTTTAAATAAATGTACGTGACACAATTGAGACACTGTTGAAATTAATTGTGATTGTGTACATTCGTTGAGGTTTGAGACATAAAAGCATATGTGAAACTGGTTAGACTCGCTGGATTGTGTGCGTTTGAAGGTTTATTGTGGAGTGCACGGCGGTTGCTCTCTGACTTACAGCATAAAGAGCTTTACTTAAATGATTTGGTAATCAAGTATGCGAGTTCACAAAAAGAAATAAAAGAGCATATATTGGCTGCGACTCAATTATTAGATCTGTGTAAATATAATGAGGATAGATTTGAGTCACTCTCTAATAACCATACTTGTAGCTGTAGTACACATTACTACCTACTGAGGAATCTTTGCCATTGTTGAAGTATGCTCTTTCTCAATTGAATATAAAACAGTAGTTATTACGGATAAAATAGATACCTATTCATTTTGGTTCAATTCTAAATAACCATTCCAAACAACCAGTGGTTAATTATTGTATGCCAGGTGCTTCATTCATACAGATTGTTATAATTATTCAAATGAAATTGGACAAGTAGGTATACCAATATTTTTATATTAGTTGGTCAAGGCATAAATATACATAGGAAAGACCTAGTTAATAGTTTATGAGTCACTAAAAAAAAAAAAAAAAAAAAAATTGGTAATGAAAGATATATTGTGTGCTTTCCCCGCGTCAGTTGACTATACTGACAAACAATGTAGTTATATTATGTATTTAAATAACACATTAATAAGTTGACCTGTCTTAATGCCAGTTTTATATCTTTCGACACTAATAAGTTTGTTAGTGGAATTAAATCCCTAAAAATGACGGTGATGCGAGTTTAACATTTTTTATCCATCCCAAAAGTGCGCAACGCCGCTAAAGAAGATTTTTTTTAACTTGATGGCTACATTGATAGCATATCATATTGATATGGTTATAGTGAGTATAACAAACAGTAGGTGAAGTGACCCAGCCTTTTATTTAGTCATACTAATAATATTATTGTGGTTAATTATTTAAATATATAGTTTTGACAATAGAGAAGCCTATAGGCAGAATATCACCTTATTGCATCAGAATATAAATCGCTTCTCTGGCAAAATACATGATGTTGAACTTGTTGAACAAAATGAAAGCACAGTATAATATATCTTTATACTGTGATGAAAGTTGATGTTTTATGTTTTACTGAAACGTGGTTAAAGCCTGACACTATAGTTTTCAATGTAAATAATTTACGGTTGCCAGTGCCTACCACAGGGTGTCTACCATGAGCAGTGGATCTATTATTTTAAAACATTGTGTTTGTTCGAAGGTATTTGAATTTGTTTGAGGTCAATAGCAATCCTCATCACCCGAATTCAGGCTAGCTAAAGTCGAAAAAGGTCTTTCTCGGGAACTGTGTTCGTTTCTACAATGGGATCCCACGTGGGGTGACTGGAATGTTTTGTTTTGTATTTGGGAAATGTTTCTTATATATTTTTGAAATTGCGAATGAATAAAAAAAAAAAAAGAACGTGGAGTCAATTGTAAACGTTCATTGGTGCCATGCCGGACCCTAGACTGATTGAGTGAGTTTTGATTTTTAATAAAAATAAATGTAATAATGATGATAGGTATAATCACAAACTGTGAAGAAATTGATTGTAATTTGAGATTAAGATTAGAATGAGCGACACGCATAAATAATGAAGTAAGAGATAATGTATTATTTGTTATACATTCAGTTTTAGTATAGACTTATAATTATAAGTACGAGGTAAAATCTTCGATCCACAATAGCTATAGATTTAGGGTCGGCACAAAAATATACGTCTCGGTAAATAAGAGCGCACTTGAAAAGTGAGCTCTTATTTTGTTTAGTTTGCTTGAACACAGCCAATATAAACACGTCTCACAATGCCGCAGTGTGTATTCAAAAGTTGCAAAAATAATGCTCGAAAAAGCAATTTAACGGCCGGGGTATCTTACTTTCGGTAAGAACATAAAGAATAAGATATATTTTAAGCTTTAAACTAACAAATAATATACAATTTTGAACAAAATTACATATTTTATACCACGCTACCAACGCTACAAATGATTGGCCAAACTCGCCAACACACGCACAAACTTCGAAGAAGAAAAAAATAAACGAAACAAAACGATGTAGCTCTCAAGGCAACATAACGGGAAAACATACTTTATTTGTTGCTCTTTAAGGTTGATTTCACACTAAATGTTCTTTAACTTATGTCTTTTTCTATTAAGTGACAGGAGTAGTTTATTGCTTTGCTCGTTTTATGTGACTAATGATCGAAAGTATTAGAGAATATTTTGAAGATTTGTGACTTTAATACTGTGCTATGGTTGTAATTAGGTTGAACTTAAAACTGTTTCAAAACATTTCTCTCCCTTTGTTATTAAACAAATGTAGCTGTAAAAGTATACTCACGCGGATAGCATTTAGCTTGGATTTTGTACGTGACTCGATATCTATGGCTATACCTATATCTATGGGTAAAATTATGTGTGCCTGTACCAGCAAGGTATATTGAATGTTTTTGAAATGATAAAGTCAATTGTTGTGCGGAAACTTGATCCTCGCACATGATTCAACCTTGACACTGATTACAGCAAACATTTATTACTATTAATTATTTGTATTGCTCATTCTAATCCATTGATTAGTACATGTCTCCACCTTGGTTTCACACTTTGATTGGTTTGATAGTTCATTTCAAAAAGATCTTTATCTTCTCTAAGGTGGTATGTTGGTTTCTGTAAACGGCACAAAGCTGTTCCTGAGCTCTGCTGTCTAAACACGACTCCAGATCGAATTTTATCATTATTACATAGAAGTCTTTCCGTAAATTAAAACCAACGAAGTCTGTTCTTGCCACAATTCTGATCTTGTTATTTCCTGATTGTTGAGGTATAGGTATAAACCTATAAAGTTCGATTCGATTCTGGCTCACGAGAGGGACCCTGATATCAAAAAGACAGTAGGTACTGTTCTGAAGTCGTTGTTTACACTGTTAATAGCTGATAGATGTTTTTGAGATTGTTTTGTATGTCATCTATAGGCAGTGCTAAATGTTTAACAATAGTACTTAGCTCTCTTTTTAGTTGTTCAGGAGACAATAAATGAGGTTTGAATCGACCATGATAGAGGTCAATGATGGTATCTGCTAGCATCTTCTGTGTGCTCTTTAGGTTTTGTAGCATATTGTTTGCTGTTAATGTAAACAGATCCATGTCGAAGTTTTATTGAAGTTCCTGTTTAAAACATTTGTTGTAGCATCTAAATTCATCAAATGCTGATTGTTAAGCTTTGTTTGCTTATCGATTAACCTTTCAGTTATTTTTAAGACATTGTATTCTGATCTATAATAGATGTATGATTAGTTCGAAGCAGTTCGACATCCATTTCATACGGTTCCGCAAAACTCTGATCAAATAAACCGAACAGGCGGTTGGCGACGTAACCAACACCGTCGATAAGACCCCGGTGAGGTCGCCGGAGGAGCCGTCGGAATGTTGACTTTGCAACATATTATGATCGTAGTAGTCGAGCTCTGAACAGCCATGACGTAACTGAAACCATAGGACTTCGCATTGAATATTTTGTTCATCTAGATGCTTTATATACTTAGTCTTATTCAATGCAGCTACGCCTTGCTTGGAGTTCATGTTGTAATATGCAAGTATTTTCCAGTTATCTTTTATCAGTCCCATGCTGTAAATTTTATCAAAGTACATCACTTGACTATCTTTGAACTCTGACATATTATTCAAACATGATGCATTTGAAACTATTTTCAAAAGAGCAACGCCATCATAGCGGATTTAAATGAGTAACGCCGTTTTGGCTCAGTGCACTGATTTGATTGCGTTTGTTGATGATTTTCTCACCCTGTAGGTAAAATAGATCGTTGATTAATAGGACGTTTTATGAAGCCTTTCTTTGAATTAAGAGTGACTACTCTGACGTAGCCATGCTACTACGATTTAAAATACTGAATCTTGTAATCAGCGTTTCTATAATGTCGTTTCTTTCTTGATTTGTGACGACATTAACTGCCTTTGATTTTTTTTCGTCTCTTGATTTGTGAAATATTCTGGTTACTCAGTATCAAAGTTAATGTTAAATCTTGAGAGCCAAATGGGCCTATTCCACCACAGCAAATGATCTTGAAGCTGTGTTGCCGATGTACCTCTGCTGGCACAGTGAGCGAGATTTTCGTTTGACTTCACATATCGCCATGATTCTGATGTTATAACTTATTTGATCTGATTTAGTTCCAGTGCCAGTGATTCGCCTACTTACAGAGTCAGATTATTAAAATATATTTTTATGCAGACCGAATGTCATGATTATGATTCGATAAAATTGTATCTTTTTATTATATTTATTATTAATAATAATTGAAACAAAGTTTTTAAAATATTCTTAAGTACTTATATCTTATTGCATTTCATTTACCCCAGTTTTTGTGTTGTTTGATCGTACGCCGGAGGCTGTACGATGGCGGATGGCCGAATGTCATGATTTTTATGTTTATCGTATGATTTTAGAGCTACTTTATCTTAAAATAATAATTTATTGATTAAATTAAATAAAAGTATCAATTTCAAAAATGGCAACACCGTCATTAAAAGTATTCCATAAAGTAGTGATGAAAAAAGAAGGAAAGATGGCGATGGAAGGGGGAGCGTTTTAGCGAATGGATAGCAGAGCCGTAGCTCGGCATTCTAACTCCGGCAGCTGAAGTTAACAATAGTAGGGTGAAACCTCTGCCCAAACTACATTCTTCACATTAGTTTGTTAGATCTTCATTTACTCAACAATTTGTTGTTTGCCATATCAAACACGTGCTATATAATAGCCTGTTTTTTTATTCTGAATAAATGTTATTTTATAATTGCTTATACTATTATGTAGGTAACAAACTTTATGTTGTCATGTTATGTCGTGTATGTCTCGCTAAATTTATAACGTTCTTTTTAGATTAAAAGCTGACTTCCTGGCCGGTAGTAACGTCTGCAGTTTCGTCTTTCATTGCCTTCCAGCTTTTACTATGATTAATCTGGTTTAATTTAACCAACAAAAAGGGTTCTAATATCGATTATATTTAAAACAATATTCTTATATTACAAAATAATACTGATTTCAATATTCTTAAACTTTTTTAAAAGGAATCCCTTTTTGAACCTTCGACGAAAATCAGAACCCCTAAGTAAGTACTAGGATAGTTGTAGAATATCAATTTCACACGTTCAGTTGTATTTGCAATAATCTGTTTGCGAAAACTTCATTAAAAGGAATTTATATCTCTAGAAACTTGGGGCTTACAAATCATCATGAAAGAGATTTAAATTTGTCACCAACATTTTTCAGTGAAATAAATTGCTCGCGGTATCAGCTGAGAAATTGTTCTGTGATATCTTTTTTAACTTTTTTCCCTCGCAATAAAGGAACCATTGGTTTGCGAAACAAATAATGGTTATTTTTAATAGAGTTAAATAACTATAACATTAAGGTACACTTGTTTAAAATTCAGACCTAGATATTAAAAAAACAGACAAGATTTGAGTTACTATGTTAACATAGTTTAAGTAACTGAAAAATGTAAAGTGAGAAAACTGCTGACAAACTGTTTTACAGTTTAGCAGAACACTTCTTATTTTAAGTATGTAACTTACCTATATCTAAATTTAAATTTAAAAAAATATCGTTAGGTTTTAGTCAGTAAGAGTCTGACATAGCCCGGCCGCTACCCCCCTTGAGCGGCCTGGTATACTAAGAGGATTTCTAGGAGGATTTTCGAACCCACGACCTTCGCCGCATTATCCGACGTCACTACTACTTAACTATCATCGCCTCTAAAAACAAAAATGATTTCAATTGAAAAACAACTCTAACAAATACTAACTTTAAATTTGTTAGAAATTCGACAATATTGAATGAGCCACACAACAAAACATGTCCTAATGTTAACTAAACATTGAAGAGGGTGCCTACGTGGAGTTTCAAATTATTAATGGACCTGTCAATATTTAATTAACTTTCACGCTTTTCCAAACTACGCCGAATAGTTAGAAACTAGTGGGTTCGAATGGGACTTGGGAAAAAGATCGCGAGGAAACAACAGGCTTGTGGGGACTTTGAAGTATCTATCAGTTGGGCTGCCTTAAATATCTAATATGGAAATCTGACGACAAGTAATTTACCAGTGTATTCCAGCGTACAATTACCACTTTGGCCACTTCATCACTTAGATTTTTGAAAATGTGATCTTACCACTGAAGGTAGATTGGTAGAACCAGTCGATAGACAGCTAAGTGTAAGCACATTATTTTGTGTAGCGGTAACAGAAATGTGTAAATCTAGGAACAATTCATACAACACATTCACAGTATATTTCCTAGGAATTGTGTACATTTCCTAAAAATGTACACAATTCCTAGGAAACATATGCACTTCCGAGCCTAGTTAGGAAATGTGTAAAATAATGTTTCAAAGATTCTTTAATACACACATTTCCTAGGACATGTATGTATTTCCTAGGAATTGTATACAATTCCGAGATGATACTAGGAAATATATAAAAAGTAATGCTTTCTGTGACTAAAAGAAATAAAACACGTTTCTAAACTGAAATCAGATTTTTTATTCGGGTTCTTTGACAAAATTATGATAATAATACGTGTGTTTGTCACTGAACACCCCAGCTGAACCGATTTATATATTTTTTGTGTGTGTTTCGGTAGGTGGCGCTGCAATCGGGTTCTAGGTTTTTTTTTTCAGGGCAGGACAAATTCCTTCATTCAGGTCAAGTTTCTTATGTACTTATTGTTTGAAACATATTTAGCGAGATTAAATTACCTAGTTAAGTTTATAAACATGAATCTGCATCAATGTTACTCTAAAAACACATAGAAGACTTGACAAAAACGAAGCGAAACAAAACGACAATTAAAAAGAAAACGAGTATGAATTCTCATCTTGCTGACTAGTATGACTGTTTGTACCAACAACAATAATCACCTGTTTTCTTGCACCGGCTCCATAAAGAATACATTCCACCGCCGCCAAGTGGATAACAAATATAAATTGGGTTAGGACCTTTAGTTTATTTAACGGATCTGTGAAAAAAAACCATGTAATATATGACTTCAATTATATTGCTTAATTTTGTTAACACCTTCCAAATATTGACGTGATAAGTAATATAAACACTATCTGTCGCAGACGCACATTTATGTGCATGTTATATCTGTTCTTATCCCGAGTCTGAGTGTAATTATTTAGTATATCCTGTGGTCTGGTTCTTATTAAACAATATCTGAATGTTTTGGAATCACATAGCTGTTTGTGAACGTGTCCCAGATCATTATTATTTGATATATCATCTGCAAGTTGGCGATGACGGATACCGCGGCGAAGGTCGTGGGTTCGAATCCTACAATGAGCCTGAGCTTTCGGTGAAGGAAAACATGGTGAGGAAACCACAGCACGGTGGTAGGGTACTTTGTAGTACTCGATTGGCTGGCTACCACCCTCAAGTTGAAAATCTGTCTCCAAGCACCTGTTGTTGTATTCCGGCAATTGCACTTGAGAGTCAGTTCGCCTTTAAGGCATTGTAATAAGGTGTACAACACTTATAGACATTGGCAAGTGACCCGCCTGCCTCGTTGTCACTTGTGACATAAAAAGTTATATTTTGAATTTTTTACACATTTCGCTTTGAAATTCTATCGCTTATTACTCGCTCTCTTTAGGACAAACTCCTTACAAAATGTACGAACAGGTAGGTACATACACGTATACATCTCTTCCCGCCAGACGACGGATATTGCAACGTTGATGTTCTCAGCGGATGGAAAGTCTGAATAACACTACTACAACATTTTACTCTAATATAATGTTGGATTTTAGATGCTAACAACTAAGGAGCTTTGAAAAGATGTTTATGAAGATGATTTCTAAACGAAATAGAAAGTACACTTTGAAAATTTTGCTTCGTAGATATCTTAGAACATGATTAAATACCCTGGGATATTCTTCAATATGGTTTCAGTTAAATTAAGTAATTGAAAATATATTTTATCATATCTACTTCGTATAAACATACCTATAATGCCATTATAAATCATAATTAATTTATAATAACCCGTCTTTCACGAGTTGAGGTAAAACGGTTAAAACTTTTAATGAGTTCTCAGGAATTGTTTACCACGAGATAAAGGGATAAAACAAGGACCATCAGCGCATACTGTCTCACGAGGGTTTTTGTTGAAGTGGGCTCAAAATAATCTTTAGATATTTTTTAATGGCATTTGCCTCGCTAACTGTAAGACTACCATTCGTTGTTTATTTATTTAATAGATCACTCAACAAGATACACACTATAAACATTCAATAATACAGGTAACAGAAATAATATAAATGACGACCGCAATCAATAAAAAAAAGACAGCCAACAGAAGCGAAAAGTTACTAAAATACATTTCATTTGGCACACGAGAAAAATAAAAAAGTATGTTTTTTATTTTTCAAAACAAAAAACCAGAATACATTTGAATGAGTCAATGAATAATTTTTAAAATTTTCAGGAAATACCAAAAAACTAATTACACCTAATGACTAAAAACTATTTGCGCGGTTCCCGAACTATTATTATACTCTGCGATTGGATAATATTAAAATTTTAACATCTTCCGATGCGTGCCGTGAATATAATTGGATATGAAGTAGGCATAATACGTCACAAGGCCAATTTTCGACTTACGCGGTATTGTTAAATAAGCGACGCATTGTAAACAACTGTATCTTCGTGTTCTCTGTTATCCATGTACCTAATTACACATCCATCTTATGAATTTAGTAACCTCATAGAGGAAAAATCCAGTAGGATATTCTTACCTTTTAAGTCATTTACCTTACACGCGAAGGTAAATGGAGCAACATGTTACGTAACATGACGTTTTCAACGTACCAAAACATCTACATGTCACTGAAATTATTCGTGGGAATTTTACCGAAAGAGAAATGATGCGCTATGCTGTTAGAAAAACCACGCTGTAACTCTAGCTCAATAATAATACCTATTACATAATATTGTAACACATAAGAATATCGTTATGTATGCATGCATGTAGATTTGGGTTATTTTGGTTAAACTATGCTTTTGATGTTTTGAAATATGGAGGCATTTAAGACTACAATTAAAATTACACGTCATGTCTTTTTTTTATATACTGTATAAGCTTGTGTTTGATCACAATCTCACCATGGTAAGTGATGATGTGACCGAAGGTGGTAAGCACACAAAGCCTAGATGGGATGTCTTGCCTATTATAATTTATAAACTTACAATAAAAAAACCTTGTAAACTAAAAAAATGTCTGTAGTCAATGGATTTAATCTTCAAGTAGGTATTGGTAGCTATTGCAGGAATCATCTCAATTATGGTAACTTAAATGATAACAATTAGCTAAATGCTAACTGTTATCATTTAATAAAACGTTTTAACAAAAAATACAAAGAGTAAATGGCCATAAATTTATCAAATATTGTTCTTTCCATGGATTGTTATTCTGGAATTGAAGTTGGTAAATTGAAGAGGACGGTGGACCTTACCTACTTAAAAGCCTAAAGTATAAATTACTTTTGAAACAAATTAGTACAGACGACTTCTTTCTTTAACAATAACTTGACTCTTTTATGAAACCTTTGAGATTTTTCTTTTGCTCTGATTCCGCGACATGAATAATATTTTAGCTCCTTTGTTGGATTCCTTGAATCGTTTCATTAGATTTTGTGCGCATCATCATCATCACTATCGCTTGGTAAAATACGTAGGTGCTTAGTACTTAATCTTCATTAATTTTAGATTATTCCCGACACCTTACTGTATAGTGTATGTACCTTTTAAGGCTACATAATATGTAGCCTTAAAGGTATATTATACTTAAAGCAGCGAAAAATAATACGGCATACGTTCTTTCATTCTCAACAACTATGTCAAGTTACAAACACTAGTTCTAGGTATAGAAAATAATATGTTAAAAAAGAGAGAGAGAAGGAGATATGTTAAAAGAGAGTGTTTCAGTACCACGTCCTTCTATTTCTTTTTTAAAGTAATTTATAAGTCACAACGTGTCATATGAAGAATAAAGCGAATAGATTTTCGACATTGCGACAAGCTTTAGCACGATAAATGTTCCTCCATTTCATAGAGTATAAATGACCTTTTTAATCGTCGTATTCAAATCCAATCTCGATACAAAGAGACATTCAATATTCGAATGTAAATTACCTAGTCTCTGGGTTTCTGGTATATAACAAGATTGGAATTCTAATTTTAAACCTGGATACAAAAGGACAATTCCGATATATACATACTTGTCAAATTAATTTGTAATTGTTGATTGAACTTGTAAAATACAGAAATAAAAAACACATCTCACGAAACGACATGGAGATAAATAGTTAGATATTGAATGTAAATAAATTTAAAAGAAAGATCCACTACATAAAAATCTTTGCTGAGTTTCTTGTCGGAGTCTTCCGAACCGGTGGTAGAGTCAAATATAACGTTCATGATATGAGTGCCTTATCAGGGCCTAAACTGATTAATGAGTGAAAATTCTATTACCAACAGAAAGCCACGTTATTTGTGAGCATCAGAGGCTATAATTTTATCCCGGTAGAAGATAATATCCTATAGAAACGAAGGTGAATCCGCGGGGAATAGCTAGTATGTAATAAAGATAAATAAGGTAAGTACTAAAGTATACTCAAATAACTTTAATGATGTTTTATAAACCACTACAATTTTGCATTGTTATCAGTCACGCGTTAATTAGTCACAATCCTACATAAAAGCTGCAGTGAAAATGTTTTACACATAAAACACAAGTGTTAAAATAGTATATTTCATTACAAGTGCGGAAAGGCTGTCATTGCAAAGAGTTCCGACAAATGTTGACAGTCGGAACAAGTTGCAATGACGGTTCCGCAAGTGTACTGAACGACTATTTTTAATACAGTTGCGAAAAAATGAAGCAATTTAATAAAATAATAAAAACTTATTTATTTCTTATAAAAGTTACAGTACACGTGTATATTGAAATTGGTACAGTTTTTTAAACTTAGGTACTGGGGAAGTTTTAGGTTGCATATTTACTGTTTGAGACAAACTATTATTAATTTCGTATGATTGTTCATGTATATTTGTCATACAATGTTTGTGCAATTATAGTGATTCCGGTGGTGTTAATTAAAAAAAAATAGGGCCGAAATTACTCATTTTGTGCAAGAAACAACTAAACTCGCAAAGAAAATTTCTGGAAAATGGCGCCAACCGTAGAATATAAGCAGAGTTTTTTTTTTCACCCAAAGGGAACTATCCATACAGCTTGGTCTTCAGTATATTTTTTTTATTGATATGAAATGAAAATGAAATTTAATGAGATGAAATGAAACCTAACCTAACTCGTTCAATTAAATCATTAAATCTGATATTGAAATAAATTAGTAGCTTCTTTTTAGAAATATACGTATTTATATGAATCACAAAAACTCTTTAGTAAAAACTTCATGGTTGGTTTTTCTTTTTAATAGACATTATTTTGACAGTTGGGAAAGAGACGCACTAGTTCGGTAAAGGTAAAAAAAAGCACTAGTATGTAATAGCCCACATCCCGAACGCTATACGTCCCTGTAATACACCAATTTTTGAGCAACTGTATTAAAAAATAACTACCGAATGGAACGAAATGGAAACGTCAGGATTAAAATTTGTTGCGGAAAATAAAGGCCAGTCAAGCTGGTCCACAGGCAATAGATAGAACACCGGGAAGTAGAGGCCACTTTCCTATTCAAGTGGATAATTTCAGAATTTCCTACTTTTATATGTCGAAATATCGTTTCAAATGTAGTTACAATTGCATACAACTATAAATTATGTTTTCGTGAACAATTCCGATCTAAAAAAAAAAACAAATTACTGTGTAAATAAACAAAATAACCTGCTTTCTAAAAATAAATTTATATGTTACGTATGAAACTTACACTGAAGTTATTACTAACTTACATACATATTTCTTACTATAATACTTCCCACGGCCATGTGATGCGGAAGGAAAGTACGACCCTCTGATTCCAAACTTAAACAAAGTTAGGTAGGTAGGTACTATGAAACCTGATATAGGTACTACATAATGCTACTCTTTGAATACATAGGTACTCATTCTTAATATTATAAATGCGAAAGATTGTTTGTTAGAAAAATGGGTAATGAACGGATATTTTTTTTTTTATTTATTTATTTAATATTATAGGTTTACCTATCTACTAAAAAGGTATTTACCAAAATCCGAGTACTAAGGAGTAAAGTTATGGTTTTGATGTGGCAGAGAGGTAGCTTGGATTACGGAAGATTATTTGTGGAAGTATGAAGAACCCCAATGTTTATAATACCTAATATTAATCCTATACTAGATGTAAGTTTGTCAGAATGTGAGGAGGATGAAAAGATGTTTGTTACTCTTTTATGCAAAAACTTTTAATGTATTTTCATGAAATTTGACACATAGGTAGATCAATATAACATAGGATCTTCATCCTGGGGAAACGATAAGATTAACGATAGACATTGTAGTTTACTATAGATAAATATTATCATTATAAAATAAAAAGAAAAACTTTCTATGAGAAATACTTACATAAAAAAAGGTTATTTTATGTAGTTACTTAAACAAATGTTAGATATTTAACCTTCGACTTATCTCAATCTACATACGACTATTAGCCGTTAGTAAGATCCTTACCCGTATATCGTTATGGTTAGGGTAAAATAAGAACTGTTTTGTATAACACAAAGGAAAATGTTTCAAGTCATATTAATTTCAGAATTAGTCATCTTAAAAACTGTATTTATTCTACGTATATTTTTTGTAATAAATCTACGTTGGTGAGTAAACTACCGAGTCTAATTGCCAGTTCTTCTCAGCGAAAGCAGCCTTCCAAACCGGTATTAGAGTCTTTTAGTGCTTATGAGGGCTTATTTCTTGACTGACAAGCAGGCAAGAGGGTCACCTGATGGTAAGCGTCTACCGTCGCCTATATACATGAGCAATACCAACCAGGCGATTGCTAATTTAATACCTAATAACAATATTCTTTATTTACTCTTAAGATATGGAAACTATGATAACAAGAACAGCAAAAACAGTGATAACATAAGTATATTATGTGGTAGTGATACTGATAGGTACATATTTATTTCATTCAATGAAGCAAGGACTGTCAATGATGCCTAAACTTACTAACGAGGACCCAGTTTTATTTCAGTAGTGACTTATATTATATGTATGTTAACATCTACCACAGTACACAAAAGTTTTAATCAATTTTACAGCTTAGGTCCTTTCATAAATTCGTTTTCCAACTCCATTACCCATAAAAGTCTTTCAATTTGTTTGACTAAGGAACTGATTAAGGAGTTACGAACCCGCGTCCCTATTAGTAAATCCCCAGAAAATTCCGGTTTGAAAAATAATGAAATACCCTCAGGGGGTTTGGGTTTTTATCAACATTTTTATATTGGCACGTAATAATAAGATGGTGTAGAATATAAGGGCGTTCAGTTTTATGATAGCAAGCAAATTACAACAGTCGATCGTGGTGCACGGAAAACGGTAATCAAACCGCCCCCGCTGTCGCTCGCACCTACGACCACTTCATAAGCGACAGCAACTAAATCGTTATTTTATTTATATACTAGTGGGCCCGGCAGACGTTGTCCTGCCATGAAATGAAATAAAAAGAAACTTGGAACCATCAGTTTTAAACAATATTTAGAAAATTGAATATGGTCGTTAAGTTTTCTTAAATTTTCTAATGCTCCGCGCAACTTTCATACTTTTTTCTTTCATAAGAACCTTCTCCTTACAATAACAAATACAACAAAAAAAGAATTAGCGAAATTGGTCCAGACGTTCAAGCGTGATGCCGTGACCAAGGAAATAGGGATTCATTTTTATATAATAGATTATTTAAGTTTGTTTCCATACAAACGTCCGTCATTTTTTAAGTTAGAATCATAAAATTTGGTCTTTTGGGTAACAATTAAAAATAAAGAAACACGTGTTTTAGCATTTTTTTTTAAATTCTACCCCTGAAGGGGTGAAACGGGGGTTCAAAGTTGGTATGAAAAATTAGAAGACTTGATTCATTGACTCATCAACGCCTAGCGTAAACCCTAGGACCTAGAATTTTTGTACAGGTGTTGTTTTTAAGACGTAGACGAGGAATAAGAAAGGATTTTTAGAAATTCAACCCCTAAAAGAGTAAAAAAGGGGTACGCGGGTGAAACCGCCGCCGGGCGGAAAGCTAGTCCCAACCATAGATACATACATTTTTCTGAGTATACCAACGTACTTAGTTTTTATCTAGATCTAAACTCAGATACAGATAAAAACTAGGTTAGCTACATTATTATCAGTTACTTCTCTACTACGAGAAGAATGAGGTATATGAGAAGACTGTGACTGTTATTTCTGGTACTGCAACGAATCTCTTATAACTTGTCCCAAACTACATATCGTTGTGCACTGTTGTCTGCAATGCGGGAATTATGGCCCTCGGTCGTACCTAAAATGTTACCTATTTCGTTCGTTCTTATCCAGCCCACTTTGATGCAATCACATCAAATTGCCACATTCGAAAAAACAAATGCTTAATAGTCCACTGGGGTCAGAAGGTATATAATTGAGTGCAATACTTGGAAATGGTATTACAATACTAGCTTTTACGGTTTAACCCGAGTTTCACAAGTTCCTTAGGGGTTGAATTTTGAGTAACCCTTCCATAGTTGATAGGTAAACTTGTGTTTAAAATGTGAAATGAAATTGAAATGAAATTGTTTAGTTATCCAAATAGGCCTTCACAGGCACTTATGAATAGTCAGACTCTAAATGTTACATTCAATAATTATTTATCTAGTCTCACTGACAATATTTGCGTGTAAGTAATCTATAGAATTTAATTATGACCGACTTAATAAACAACAAACTTAAGCAAAGTTTGTTTGTTATCAGCAGGGTTCAACCCTGCTGATATGTGTTTTAGGTCGGCTATGATTTTACAGCTTTATAACTCAGGGAATAGAACTCACAATTAATACCTATCTGGTGAGCAGAGGTTGCCACTGGCCGCACAGAAAGTTTTTTTTTATATACCACAAGTGACAACGAAGCTGACGGGTCGTCTGCTGGTAAGTGACTACCGTCGCCTATAGACATTAGCAATACCAAGGGGATTGCCAATGTGTTTTACAATTTATTACCTTAAGTGTAACTGCCCGAACACACTAACAGGTGGTTAGCGACAGATTTTCAACTTGAGGGTGATAGCCAGCCAAAAGTCGAATCGAGTACTACAAATACCCTACCACCGTGAAAGCTCAAGCCCATTGTAGGATTCGAACCCACGACCTTCGCCGCAGCTATCATCGCCTGTAAAGAAATGTACCAAGATAGTAAGTAATACCTACGTGAAGATTTTCAAGATTAAAACTGGAAGACTATTTCCAGTGATCAATTTTCTGCCCAATTAATGTCTATACTGGGTGTATGCAACTTTGACCGTAACAAATGGTATTTGTTACGATTTCAGGGTACCTACAATATTGGTTTCTAAAATATGTTATTTCATCCACTGTAATCATTTACTACTATGTAGTTGTTAAAGGCTGCCTAAAGCTGTATCCACTGAAATCGATACAATATAATAAGATTAATCGATTTTCACAATATTGACTTGCAGAAACGAGTTCCTCTCGGTGCCAATAAAAATAAATTCACTCAAGTCATCATTCGCTAACTGAATGAAGAGCTCGGCGATTTGACGGGAAATTTGTTAAATTGCTGGCAATCTTCGCAAAGATGAAAACGTAATTTTAATAAATTATATTTGTTTTTCATTGTAAAATGTTTTCGTTGTCGTTTTTGGGTATTGTTCCAAGATGAAAACAAAAAACTATAACGTTTTTGGTTACGTAGGTAGGTACTTTGATATTCAGTTGGAGAGTAGGTCCCTATTTGTTTTCAGAGATCTAAACTTTTATTTTTATTAATCCCAAAAAGCAGATGGGACGGTCGTCTCAAGTTGACCCTCCCAACAAATTGTGTTAATAGTAGAAATAAACCTTATGTTATTTATCAGAGAAAAGAAATTCCAAAGTCACAACAAGTCTTGCCTAACATTTTAATGAAAACAGATAACGAGCCAAAAACAAGCAGAGTAACCGAACCATAGATAAAGCCCCAGCTTTGTGGAATGTAAATAAATCCTCATTGATCGCTAAAATCGGCAACACTGTAAATAGAAAAACGCTCAGTTCGAGTTGGACAGACGCACGGAGGGTTTCATACCTACTATAATAATAAAGATCAGTTTAATGTTGAGACTTTGTATTGTATTGTAGGGTACGTTTAAGGCGACGATATACGTGAAATGACGATTTTCGATACAATATTTCTCTGCATTCTTTATTGCAAGTGATTTATTAAAAATATATGTTAAACTAGAGGATACACGACATAAAATGACTTTTTTCAAATTTTAATTTTATCATCGAGAACATCAGAAAAAAATCGCGAATATGAGCCTTTTTGAAATTTCAAACATATTTCTCTCCTATATTACGGATTCAAATAACATGAAATTAATTACAGATATTCTTACACCTAAAACAAATAGCACTGTCTTGTTGTTTTTTCAAAAAAAGTTACTGTTATTTTTTAATTAAATTTATACTCGATTTTTAACTCGGTGACAGCTTTGGTCCCCTCGTTCGCCCGTCATTTCAGTGCGGGACGGGACGTTGTGCTGATCGGACCTGTGCTACTTTTTTCTCCACTCGATACAATATCATAAATGGTGTTATTAAAGCAGTGTTGTATATTTTAGCTATACATCGCGATGCGGTTGCTAGGGCTCGTCCATTAATTAAGCGATGTTTTTTAGAAACTTTTAAAAATGTTTCATGGTATTTTAGCTGAGGCGTCGAAAGTTCGTTAGTTTGTAGAACTACTCATATAGTTGATTATAGTATTAGTACGTAACTACCTTTAGAAAAAATATGAATTCATCAAGTTACACAACTTACTTTTTTTTTGCAGTATTCGACATCCACACGAATGAAAACATATTATAGCGAATGCTAATAATTAAAAAAACCTATATATTACATAATAAAAATAAATAAAGACATTTTTTAAATTATTACTTCGAAAAATATTATACATATACTAGCGGGACCGGCAGACGTCCTGTCCTGAAATTAAAACAAAACTTAGAACCCGTTTCCAGCGCCACCTACCGGGTCCAAATGTCAGACCATCGAGGAACCCATTGAAATATACACACAAAATTTCATCCATATCGGTCCAGCCGTTAGGTGACAAACACACGTACAGAAGAATTATATTTAATAAGATAATAAAAATAGATTTTTTGATAACCAACAAACTTGAAATTGTTGTTGGACTCACCCTAAGTTTTATGCGGCACCATAGCTTGTACAATTCGTCAAATATACTTTGAAACCTGTGATACTTGAAATTGGACCTTATCTTATAGAAATAAGGTTCATTGTCACGTAACTCCTATAACTATTACGTTTCAAGCTGTATTATGAACTTTTAAAATATCTGTTTTGTCTCGATTCGAGTTGCGAGGGAGAGCGTTGCGCGTTCTTTGTGAGGGCGCGCGGGGGGTGCAGCGCCAATCGAGCAAGGTCATTCGCGTATATCGTCACCTTAACTCTTGTGTGGTAGTCTTTGTGTTTTGTTAATAAAAAGTTAAAAATAGGTTTTTTACACTTTTATGTGCTTTTATTGAAGTTAATAACTCTGAACTCTCACCGTATACATACGCCTCTCGTGCTTGTATAAATGTAATGTATTGTGTTTATGTTTTTGGTCAATAAATAAATAATAGAAAGATGATAGTTCAGTATTCCTACTTATATTAAGAATATTATTATTATTTTACCCAAATTGCAACGTTTTACATTCGAGAGATCGTTCATTATTCCTACCAATTACCACCAAATTAGTGTCAAATAAATATTATATATCTTGCTCTGTCTATATATGGTTTAATAACGATGAATTTAATGGCCCCTAAATAAAAATGAAGGACAAAAAAAATGTTTTACAATATAATTTGTAAACTAGAGTCTATCTTTCTTGGTTCCGTTGCGTTCCGTTCGTGTTTTCTGGGTACAGAACGCTAAAAAATAAAGTTTTTAAAGGAAACTCCACATTTTAATGCCCACTCAAACAGACCAGGACTAATGGAAGCTACTGAATTTTAATCCACCTTCGCCTACAGACTCCTTACTGAGGAAAGTTTCAATAACGGGTTTTTTGTTACAAACGCTTGCGGTTATTCCTAATTCTATAGGATTTGCGTAATAATTTTTTGTTTATAATGTTTTATTACAAAAAGTACTCGGCTTTTAGGTACGATAATTGTTACAGTTTCATACTTAGTTTAGTTAAATCTACATTTATTTATGACTATAAACTAAAATAGTATTCTACTTAACTTGTAAGTTGATATTGGAAAGAAGTCAAAATCGAATTATACTTATCGCAATAAAACATCAGAGTAGATAAAATAGAACTAACCGGGTAATATAGTCGAACTATCGTAACAGTCACTAACTCGTATTATTATGATATCAAGTATTACATAATACCTATTCCTATATATTATACTAGCTGTCTCCCGCGGTTTCACCCGCGTTCCCGTGGGATCTTATCTTTTCCTGGGATAAAAATATAGCCTAAGACACTCACAAATAACGTGGCTTTCAAAAATCGGTTCAGCAGATCCAGAGATTACCCCCTACAACCTCACAAACTTTACCTCTTTATAATATTAGATAGATAGGTGGTAATAATGGTATCACGAAAGAGTATGCACAAAATTAGGTATGGTAATGACAGTGGTGTAGACTCCCTGACCCGATTACATATGAATTCGAATACAAGCGCCTCCGAACCTTGAAGGAGAAGTGAAGTCATCTTACACGATACTCCTAGGTTTCTATACCCATGACACAAAAATATGCGGTCATGTTTTACCTTGTGAAAATATTTATAACAATATAACGCCCCGCGGTTTCAATAAAAATGACCTTAGTAATAGTATCACCATTTTCGAGATGTTTAATACTTATAAAAATCAGAAGAAAATTTAAAAGAGTAAGGACCTACTACGTTTTTTTATAAATTACATACCTACTTAAATAGTTAATTACACCCAGACTCAGGATAAACAGACATGTTCATGCACAAAAATTTATATCCTGGATGGGAATCGAACCCACGACCTGCGGCGTGATAAGTAAGTTAACCAACCACGCCAACCGGCCCGTCATACATATCTAATAATGTATTTACCAATTAGGGAAATTGTTCAAAGGAAATTCTCTTTTGAACGTTTGATCAAACTTCTGGGCTGAATACTCCAAGAAAGTAAGTTTGTTTAAGTGATTTGTTAGACACACAAAACACGTAGGTATCTAAATCTTTGCATAAAGTAAACAACTTTGGCATTACCAAAGTAGGTCAACATAAAATTTCATCTACTAATGCAAAGGTAAACAAAGCTTTGACCTTAAGCACAGATTTAAAAGAAACAGCATTAAGATTGAGACCAGAAAGCAGAAAATGAAATTGCCATATAAATGCCAAGTTGTAATTATGACGCAGGATTGAAATAAGTATTAAAGGAATACGTCAAAAACAAACAATTTATGTAATTGCGTTGCGGCCACGACTTTCAAACTTCGCAATTTGTTTTCGAACTTGTTCAGAATTAAAAATAAGAATTAATTGAAAAGGTTTCGCGCGAGATTGTACTTTTTTGAAACAGGTGTGGAAGTCAATACCTTTCAAGGAAAAATAAATAAATGTAGCACTACATCCGCAACCTAGTCATGCCTTCATTTGGAGGCAGTCGATAGCCAAAAGTAAGCCCATTTTATATTAGACACAAAGTATAAAAAAAACGATAGTTAATTGAAAGTAAATACTTTTATATAAATAATACGTATGCTTCAGTATTTAAAAACTTTACGTAATGTTTACATTTAAAGCCTTTTTGTACTCATATTGGATTATGTAGATTGCGGGATGGCTGAAACGTGTTAAAATAATGATCAGTAACGACAGGAGAGGCATCTCTTTTCTTTCTGTACTCATCTATACAAGCTGTCCTCCGCGCTTTCACCCGCGTTCCCGAGTCATCTATTCTATTCCTGGAATAAAAAGTATCCTATCTCTTATTCCATGATATAATCTATTTGTGTGCCAAGTTTCTTCAATGTCGGTTAAGTGATTCGGAGTTCACCGCGGACGGGAATATTAAAATCATTAAAATTATAAAAAGGTGTATTTTTTTGGTTGATAACACATTTGCAATCTCCCTAGTATGTCTATAAACGAGGGCATCCACTTAACACCAGGTAACCCGCCTGCCTGGTTGTGACTTATGATATTCTTACACAAATACTTTTCACTTTTGTCTTTAAAGCGATCAGTAAAGTAGTGAAAAATTTTGCGCCAACGTGCTACATCGGTCTTATCATAACTTCTTCAGAAGTGAGTGGAAGACCAAACCTACCATTTCAAATAAAAAGCCAAGAAGTGTATTGTTTCTATATGTAGGTACCATCATAGACAATTTTCCCAAGGACATAATCACGATAGAAATGTTAATAAGTAGCCTTTTTCAAACTTTACCCGTTAATTATCACCGTTGTTAAGGAGGCCGACGAATAACTTCGTAATGAGAGAGTTGGTCGGATCTCTCAACTTTCCTCAAGCTACCTACTTTCTGTGTGAAAGCTTTTCCTAGTCCACAACAAAGTCGGCGATGCATTAGAGTCATCTTTGTTTACCTTCTCTAAGCTTTTCTTCCTATAGCTTTATTTTATGATCCTTCTTGCGTTCTTTTACTGCACCACTCTAAAAATACAGTTTCAAATTTGTATGGTCAAATTATAATATTTTTTTATGCATTCTTTCTGTCTAATATAAATATAAAGTATCTACCTATTGCTTTATTAGATTCCTTACCAAAGTGGTGAGAAGGGACAATTATTGTGAGACTTCAGTGTCTGTTTCTTTGACTGTGTGGCTATGTCACGGTAGGTCTTCTCAGGAACTATAATTAATATTAACTTAAAATGAGAAAAAATATATTAGAAGCTTCTAAAGAACAAAAATGGAAAAATCAGGAATTGTAAAAAAATATATGCAACTGATACTTGCCTTGTCATAATTCTACACTAAATTCTGCAGTAGGTATAACATGTGACGTATAAATTACACTATCATATGCCTTTTTCGTTGATTATATAACAATAGCTATTATAGATTAATAAATAAAAGTTTCATTGGATACAATTACCTCATGAAAATGTAACGTAGGTAAAAATAGATGTAACTTAATACTATTCGCTACAATACTCGCACAGAACCTCTTGCGTCGAACAATTGCTCCTTAATCTTGAACAAGTTTAACTGAACGCCTGGATATCCCTCACTTTATAGAATATTGAATTTCAATTTTGGAACGAAGTTCCTTATCGCGCGTTGTGAAAGGGGGCTAGACGGAAAAAAATCTTACGACAGTTTTAGTGTCACTGTTACTTTATTGTAAGCTGTGTGGCGTACGCATGTTTCTCTGTCTGTCTCTCTCTCTCTCTCTTTCTCTTTCTCTCTCTCTCTCTCTCTCTCTCTCTCTCTCTCTTATAGAAAGCCAGATATTTTCATTTCTATTTATATACTCTCTCGACTTATATAACTTATATAACTTCGTTCCATCCGGGTGTCCCTTGACAGCTCTCAAGTTTTTTATCTCAAGTCTGTGATTATTATTAAGTGGTACGAAATGTATGAAAAGAGAATAACGTACGTAATAAATATATAAAATTCTATAGATAAATATCTTTAAGAGTACGTTGTTTTTTAAACGACTTCAAAAAAGGAGGAGGTTATTACATGGTCGATAATGTATATTTCCGTTGTTGAATTCTAACATTTTATTACTTTATTTACTCTGTAGTTATTGCTCTGTAAAATATGGTTGAAATATCAAAATTTATCTCAGTTTTGGTTGATTTCACATCAATTGATTGATGAAATATTTTGCCAATCACTATTAGATATGAGTATGTGTAGCAGGTAAATACAAGCGGCCACTGTTTTCAATGAAATAGCTAACATTATTATGTTTTAGTTAAAACTATTAGAACCAAAACCAACATTTCCTAACATAGCATAACCCAATTTCTATTGTATATTAAATTACCGTTTAATCAAACTTTAGCTAATATTGGACTTGTCGCCCGCGGTTTTATCCGTGTTCCCGAGGGACCTTATGTTTCCAGGGATAGGAGTCATATATGGTATTCCAGATAGTGACTTATCTATCTGGCAAGATTCATCCAAATACGGTGAGCCGTTCTGGAGTTGAATGGACGAAGGTAAGCGTACACAAATCTTTTTCGCGTTTATGGAAGCCTATTAATGTTAATCACTTGTTAAAAGTATTAATTGACAAAGACGAATATATTAGTTTAGATCATTAATTAAATTTGTTTGGGATTCCAGAAATGGTTGGTACCTATGATTAATTAAATCATATTGATTTAAACTTACAAAACTGTCATCAAAGAAAATGCGCGTAAGATGGAACTCGTTTCAGCAAGATTATCCTTATGAAAGAGATTTAGCAAATTCCTTCCTTACAGAGTTATTTGAGCGGCGACGAAATGTGTTCGCGGAATGACGACGAAGCTTAATTCCTGAAGGCTTAATGCCGATTACTGTCGCACTAAGTTGTGAAGATACACGCTACATTTAGTTTTAAGTACCTACGAGACCTTCGTTCTTAGACCGCGGGTTAGTGGTTAAAGAAAATCCTTGAAACAATGGAACACTTGTAATTTTGCGGATTACATTTATTGACAAACATAATTATCATGCATGATAGGTACTAGTGAATGAATGTTAAAATATCATTATTTTCTTTTATAAGTTGGCTCGCGGAATTTTTGATTCAATTGTTATCTTATTATCGTACGTACACCTTCAGAACCAACCGGTTAAGTAAGTGTACATATATTATTCAAATCAATCAATCCTACTAATATTATAAATGTGAAAGTTTGTTTGTTTGGATGTTTGTTCCTCAATCACGCAAAAATGGCTGAACGGATTTTGATGAAACTTGGCACATGAGTAGATCATACGCTGGAATAAAACATACTTTTAATCCCGGGAAAAGGTAAGATCCCTCGGGGACGCGGCTGAAACCGCGGGGCAGGAAACTAGTGTTAAGTAATAATAATGATATGATTTTCTTTGCGATCCCGGATACTACCTAGAAAAGGGTTATGAACTTCTTTGTATATATCATATTTTTTTTAAATCTTAATATTTAGATATGCAAATTTCAACCGATCCTATCTATTGACTTGTCCAGTTTTGACGTTTAAAAATATTATAGAATTCCTCATGCAATTAGGTTCATGATTTTCTTACCCAATTACTCCGCAGTTAAGGACTATGAAAACCTGCCCAAGATATCAAGACCATTACTAAATACATTACAAAAGTGGGTTTTTTAAGTGGTCAATTTAATTTACAAAACCCTTGTTCAAATATTTTACCGTGCATCTGACTTTTTGTTGAAATTCACATGATCATCATTGTAAATGGAAAATACCTGTACAATGATGTATAATATTTCTGAATTGGAAATTCCTATTTAAAATAGGTCAATGCGTTCAGTATTTTAATAAAATATATAATATTGAACGTATAACAGGGAAATATAGAATAAAAAAATTACTTTGTTAAAAAAAATTGATTGATTCCATTTTAGCTATTTGGTTTGTATTGTATTACCGTTTTATCAAAATTTATACATTTGTTCATACCCTGCGGGGTTCCAGAATTGGGTATCAATTCAGCGCATAAGTTTTTGTTCTCAAAAGGATTATCCCAGGATAAGTTTAATATTTTTTAGATTCTCAAAGTCACAATTTAATGGGCATTGCTTATCTCCGACTTAATTCATAAAGGATTATTCACAACATATTCTCATCGCCTAACTTACTAAAATATACGTTAATTATTCACAAGGCAAATTGGATAAAATAACGGTTTTTAATAACTTTCAATAAAACTTTTAAACACTGTTGAATTTTAAATGAAATATAATAAGCTCAAGCTTATACAAATTTATACGAAAGTTTTCGCTGTAACAACATAAAGTACCTACTTAACTTTCACGATGGTTTACATAGCAAGTTGTATTTAAAAGTGTATGACATTTTGGTAAAAAATCAATAAATCGATATCCTGATCCCGATGACATTCTTCGGGCATCTGATCCGAAACTAAACGGAGCTATAGGCAACCTTCAAAACCAGATAACTGATATGATACTTTTTAAACACCCAGACTTTAAAAACAGATGACCATGCACACACACACCTGTCCTGGCTGGGAATCGAACCCACTACCTATAAAGTGACAGGCAGTATATAGTCTTACCAACCACGCCAACTGAGCCGTCATTCTAGTACGATGTTGCGTAGGAATAATATTCTATGATATTATAATAAATAGTTTTACTCAAATATCAGACAAAATTACATACACCATTATACCTACCTACATGAATTAGTTTAAGTTAAATCCTTGACCCTTTCATATAAAGTGCTCTTTACATTGCGGCGTACATTCTTCAAATTTTTACCATCGTATTCATTCATTTTAAACTCTTTGCGAGTAACAAACCGGAATGTAGTCGACAGGCTCGAGTTGAATAAAGAACGCGCCACTACTACAGTTATATCACATTCATTTATCAAATAAAAAAAAATTACATGTTTTTTTATAGATATAAACTAGCTGTTCCGCGCGGTTTCACCTACGTTCCCGAGGAATTTTAGCCTATTTGCTATTCCAGACTATAATCTATGTCCATGCCAAATTTCATCCAGATCCATTCAGCCGTTCTGGCGTAAATGAATAACAAACATCCATCCATCCAAACATTCACATTGATCGGTTGTGACGTCGTATAACGCGGCGAAGGCTGTGGTTTTGAATCTTACAATGAGTTTGAGCTTTCGGTGAAGAAAACACCGTGAGGAAACCATAGCACGATGGTCGGGTATTTGTAGTAGGTACTCGACTGGCTGGCTACCACTCTCAAGTTGAAAGTATGTCGGCGAACATCTATCGGTGTGTTGCGACAGTTGAACTTGAGAGCCATTTTCCTTTGTGTGCTTACCACTTACGACCACATCATCACATACCTACATCATGAGGAAGTTAATCAACAGTTTATTATAAAATTTTAAGGCTTATTAAACTGACAATCAAAGGATAAATAAATGTAAATAAAAAAGTCGTTGTCAGTAGGCAACTTACCCAGAATGCTGGCAGCATTGCCCTGTTGGATGGCAATGCTACTTCGTCGAGCGAGGTATATGCCAGCATTCTGGTCACGAGATGCGTCGACCAGTCGTTTTGACATTTCTCGGAAAAGGTGGTGTGCACTCGGCCCCCACGGACCCAGAGTTTCAACCCCAAACGGCTCAAATATGTAACTTGTATCTAAGTTACTGTATTTTCGCCGCTTGAGGCTCTCTGCTGACATGGCTGCACCACCGGCCCTATCCACTGTCTCTGGAAGATGAGACGGTGCTAAGGTATCAACACACGTGGCATCCCATACCAAAGGCCGACACATCTTCCAGGGTATAAGTGTCATTCCATCGGGTCTCTTACCATCGTCAAATGGATTTTTGATTTAAGCTACAATTCATAAACTCCCAAATGCATGTATCATGCAAAGGAACGACACAAATCTCTAGTATACAGTGTATTATCTATGGACAGAAATGTCACAAATTTTTCAAATATCCTCAGTTATATCTAAGTACTCTTTAGGTAATTCATGAATATAGCACATAGCTGCTAGCTGTAACAAACAAGTAGGTAATTTGCTAATTACTTGAGTTCGTCTTTGTGTTAGTATTTCAAGTCTATCTGCTTTGTCTGAATAATAAGATAGCTCTGTGAACTGAAACTATTCAATGTCGCTTTATGTTAACACTTGGTTATATACTACTTGATCTATCTACTGTTGGAGTAAAGCTGGAAATTAAACATGTTGAAATTATTAGGATACTTTTCGCTTATTGTATCTTGATGTACAGATGTTCCCATTCCTATCTCCTTTTTTATATTTGTTCTCTTCGTGTGTATAAGTGAACTCTTCCTAGACGGCTGGACGGATTTTAATAAAATTTTGTGTGTTCAAGTGGATTTGAGAATGGTTTAAATT
This sequence comes from Ochropacha duplaris, assembly GCA_951361185.1. Classification (NCBI taxonomy): domain Eukaryota; kingdom Metazoa; phylum Arthropoda; class Insecta; order Lepidoptera; family Drepanidae; genus Ochropacha; species Ochropacha duplaris. The sequence goes on along the minus strand of OX592713.1, from coordinate 4,308,397 downwards.
CATAATAGCACCCTGTAGGTGGAGCTGCAATCAAGTTATAGGATTTTATTACTTTCATAGCAGGGCAAGTTCTATCCGTTTATCTAGTGTAGTATATAAAAATGTATAACTTTAAGAATACGAGACATTTTTGTCTGCTAACGACAGAAGCAGAAGTAATTTATTGAAGAAGTAATATTACCTAAATAAAATCACAGATTAAGTCACTCTCATGTTTCCATAGACCCAAATACTGATGTTATTCCTTAGTAAACGACATCTTCAACTTACAATACGCTAACACATGTAGTGTTTCCGCTCCACTTATTCAACCGTCATATTTTCCCTACGATTTTATATTTGCGCGCATAAAATCTCCATAATTGCCCCTTTCACACCGATGGTAGGAGACAAGAGTGCTACTTATCTGAGCGCATATTTTGTGGCTGTAACGAGCATGCACCGATGCTGAGGGCTCGTTAGTGTCCTTGTGAGGACTCTTCTTTGAAATCGTGTAATGAATAATTCCTATAAAGGATTCTGAATCAGCGATATTTTTTATAGATTTTTTTTACTTTTTATTTTGTGTCTGACCACAATCTCACCATGATAATAATAATGCACGGTTCGAAAAGCTGCTTTTGTTGAGAAGAGCCGGCAATAAACTCAGCAATACTCATTACAAAACCAAATTACACCTATTAGGTATCTACATTCAATAATTTATTTATCTAGTCTCACTGATCATATTTTCACCGGCTTAGTTAGATACTAAAATTTAAAAGAAGATTTAACTTCTACTCGTGTGTGTAAGTATAACTCATAACAATAAACAAACAACGTAATCCAAATAAGTCTCAGTTAACAAGAGTATTAAGATGAGTATATTCATGTTTCTTCATACTTAAGAATGGCATCCAAGACTTCATACTTGACAACTCTCAAAACATGTTCAAACAAGAACAAAGCGTTTCTGGGTGGGACTATGAAAACTCTTTTTTTTATGTCACTAGTGACAACGAGGCAGGCGGGTCATCTGATGGTAAGTGACTACCGTCGCCTATAGACATTAGCAATGCCAGGTGGACTGCCAACGTGTTGTACACCTTATTTCAATGCCTTAAGGGCAAGGCAACTGGCTCTCAAGTGCAACTGCCGGAACACACCAACAGGTGCTTGGCGACAGATCTTCAACTTGAGGATGGTAGCCAGCCAGTCGAGTACCACATAGTACCCTACCACCGTGCTATGGTTTCCTCACGATGTTTTCCTTCACCGAAAGCTCAAGCTCATTGTAGGATTCGAACCCACGACCTTCGCCGCGGCATCCGTCGTCACTTACCACTGAGCTATCATCGCCTTAAAATCAGTCAAATTATATCGTGGCAATGCAATCAATTTAAATTGCCAAAATAAATATCACAATGTTAAAACTGGTTCCGTATCAATTGCAGTTGTCAGAATAAGTTATTTTTCTTTATACAAAAGCCCAACAATTTTTTTTTATTAAAATAGTGAAACGTAAAAAAGGAATAAATAATAAAAACTCAAACTTACCTAGTTTTATTCCAATATATTTTCACCCCAAAATCCTCATTTTACTAATTTTGTGGAAAATATAACTTTCAGGTTTCTTACTTGATATGATGTTGTATAATAAAGTACCTACTGACTTTTTAACCGGCTTCATAAAGAAACTGGGTGCAAACGTAACGTAATTCACCCGGTGGTTCTTAGCAACTTTGTGTGCTGTGCTCATTACTTGTATTTAGCACACGACTATTTTGTTACTATATACATAACTTTTGTTACAAAGTGGAAACATGCCTTATTCAACTTAGTTACTCATAATGTGAAGTTTATATGTCACTTTAAAATAATAAAACCAATTAATCATCAAAAAGAAATCATAATAATAGCGTAAATAGTCACAATAATGAACCTTGTCAATATCTTGCATAATTGATATTTTTGTAGAATATTTAAAATTATACCTACTAATTTAAAAATAAATAAAATAATGTTATTTTGAATACATGATAAATTGCGTAAGTTCAAAAATATGTCACGAATGTGGACAAAGGACGGAATCACTGGCTCAATTTACGCAAACGAGGGCCGATCACAAAAAGAGGGCACAGGGCAGCCGCACGCACTCCGATAAGGGTCCTCGGCAAACACATTTGCTTTGTCGTCTACAGTTCATATGGTGGACTGGCTATTGTGGAGTTTAATGTAACTAATCATACTCATTAGTTACATTGAAAGGAAGAATGGTAGACTAAATATTATACCCTTCATTGGCGTACTTGATTTCTTGAACGTCCAAATAAATTCAAAAAACTTACTTAACTGTAGTTTTAAAGCGTGGTCCATAATGATAAGTGATGAAAGACGTTTGCATGCAACAGAGATGAGAATATTAAGCTAAACCTGGATGTGTGGAGTGACAAGGATGAATAAGATTAGGAAAGAGTAAAGAGGAAGTTTGTCGTGGTGCCAGGCGGATGATGATAGTCAAAAATACTACAACACTTAGAAAAAGCTCTCAAGTCCTCCTAAGAAATGTACTTATATAAGTACAACAAAACTTTTTTACTTCTTTGTCTACTCTCGTAGACTTTAATGAAGTCTGAGAAACCTCATTTAAATGTTGTAAAAAAACTATATCAACTTTCTTGAGCATAACAGTCAAAGTTTGAGGATATTCCTTGAAAAGTTTTAAATCTTTCTATTATTCACAGGACAGATGCTCGGGTGCTTTAATTTTTATTTCTAGTGCATGTTTCGATTTTCACAATAAGGGAACATTTTAATATTGAGCAATCATTATCTTTTAAGTAAATTGAAATTTTTTATACATAGAAATGGTATAGTCTTCTTTTTATGGAAATCGATAGCATACCATAACCGTCATGTCACTAACTGGCTTCAAGGGAAGATCAGCACATCGTTTTTACAACCTGCAAATATACTGATTTGTAATATTGTTACAATACAATTTGATTAAAATATTATTTTAAAATGTAAAGTGGGATCATAATTATGTTAATATTTTGATATTAAAATTAGTTCAAGCCCAAATGACCTGAATTACAGCGATATCAAGAGCTATACCTAAGAACAAGTATTTTCATTAAAGTTAAGAAGTTCTGCGAGTTCAAAGGGTGACAGGTCTCCAAGATTAACGGCGATAACAATCTTTTTGTACGCACAAAAAGAAAACAGCAGAACTGGGCTAACATTACAATACCTACAAAAGATGATTACACCTGGGCTGAAAAGCGGGTAGACGCGTGGCCACAAACTAAATCTTATTTTTTTAATACTCAAATAGACTTTCAGGAAATATTCAGAATTCAACAGATATATTATATCGCCAGTATTATTCATGCAAAATGCTGTGTACCTATATGTGATAGTGATAGTTAAATGGTTAACTAGTGATACGAACAAACAGGATAGTTCAATTAAGAAACAAAGCAAATCGTAGGCTAAGGGCAAACAATGTTTTATTTATTTAGTGCAAATAAATACTTGGTCTAATAAAGTCGTCAAATACCAGGAGCCCATAAATCTTAGAGAGAATGCAATAAGCCCACCGCTAAACAAGGCGAGCTACTCGATCTCATTTGTGAAACACTTTTACGAGCTACGGAGAAAAATATTACGTGCTATTTGGACAGACGTGTGTGTGATGTTACGTTGAGCTATTAAACATGCGAAGGTTGTAGTAGTACTATTGCGTTGATAGATAAAAAGACGACGTTCTAAGGCGATGATAGCTCAGTGGTAAGTGACGTCGGATACCGCGGCGAGGGTCGTGGGTTCGAATCCTACAATGAGCTTGAGCTTTCGGTGAAGGAAAACATCGTGAGGATACCATAGCACGGTGGTTACTTTGTAGTACCCGACTGGCTGGCTACCACCCTCAAGTTGAAAATCTGTCGCCAAGCACCTATCGGTGTATTCCGACAGTTGCACTTGAGAGTCAGTTTCCATCTAGGCTTTGTGTGCTTACCACCTTCGGCCACATCATCACTTACCATAGTGAGATTGTAGTCAAACACAAGCCTATCCAGAATTAAAAAAAAACGTAAAAGGATTTTTTTATTATTAAATTGACCTACATTTGACCAAGGAGGATTAAAAATGTAGATTAATAATATACATTGAAGAACAGGATAGAATATAAAACAAAGCTTATAGAAAATGTATACCTACAGGATCAATTAAAACCAAACTGAAAATGCGTATTCACGCTTCCACTTATCCACGTTTCTATACTAATATCATAAAGAGGAAAGATTTGTTTGTTTGCATTGAATAGGCTCCGAAACTACTGGACCGATTTCAAAAATTCTTTCACCGTTTGAAAGCTACAGTATCCCTGATGAACATAGGCTATATTTTATCCCGGGATAAGATAAGATCCCACGGGAACGCGGGTGAAACCGCGCGGAACAGCTAGTAAATAATAATCTTGAATTTTATCCTATTCTCAAAGAGTTTATGCAAGGCGTCTAGATATTACGACCACTTATGTTCAAAATCGCTTGTTTCAGAGCCTTGAACCTGTAAATTGCTCTTTACAGGTAAGCGCTATCAACCATGTAAAGTAATTAAGCTGATGTTTAAAAGTTAGTTAGTATGAGGAGTTTTATGCGCCGAGCCCTTTATAAAGCTATCTTATTTTATTAACTAAATGAACGTGTATGCACATTAGTGTATGCTTATTATGCATATTTATAAACATAACAGTTTATTTTATACTAGGTGTCCCCGCAGTTTCACCTGCGTTCCCGAGGAATATTATCTTTTCTCGGGATAAAAATAATCTTGTTTTATTCCAGAAAATGATCTACCTGTGTGCTAAGTTCAAGGCGAAGATAGCTCAATTGTAGTGACGTCGGATAGGTACCGCAACGAAGGTCGTGGGTTCGAATCCTACAATGAGCTTGACCTTTCGGTGAAGGAATACATCGTGAGGAAACCATAGCACGGTGGTAGAGTTCTTTGCAGTCAGCAAATTCCATTCAGTAGTTTTTGCGTGAAAGAGTAACACAAATCTTGACATCCGGAGCGGTGGTCACATCCTAACAAACGCATATTTATAATACCCAGTAATATATAGGCTTACGCTACGTTCGCTTAAAAATCGAAGAACATTCTTTAACATCAAAAGAATCAAAGCTTCTGTCCAATACATGTACAAAACATTCAAAAAACATATCAGACCGTAAGGGGAATTTCAATGACCAAGTTCACAAAGAGAAACCTAAAAAATGCTAGCCAATACTTCAGTGGCAGCGGCGTTGGTACGGCACAAAACTTCTCATACGTAGGCATGTCGTGAATTGCATGCACTCAACGTTTCATTGGTCTACGCATGGAATACTAAACAGTATATATCGCACGATATACGAGTAACACTGTGAGTAAAGTTACCAGAGATATTTTGACAACTAAAAGTTTGCTTACGAGCAGGTGACATCATGATATCACGTGACCTAGGCATTATGACGTCTCAGCGTTTTGGTGACCTCTTTATTAATATAAACTTTGATGGTATTTTTTAAAGAAAATAGATAAATTCACAAAGAATTAAGCAAATTGCTAATGTATTATGCTATAATGAACAATTTCAGATACTTTTCTAAAACCTGTCAAATACCCTATTCATTCGAATTTTGATGGGCGGGAATTTATCGGTCAACTGAGTGGACTATGGTTGCTTTGCATTTGCTTCCGCCCCGTGGTTTCACCCGCGTTTTCGAGATGAAAATTAGTAGAGTGAAAGAATTTACTAAATCGGTTCAGTATTTTCAGAAATTACCTCCTACATCGATTTAGCTATTTATATTATAACCGGTTGGATCTTACAATAGCATTACAATTGATTAGAAATTCCTCGCGAGTTTAGTTAATAAGATATGTAGAATAAGAAAAGTTTTAAATTAGCGAAATCAAGACCCATTCCATAACGCGGATGTAATATAGGTACCTATTAGTTTTTAAAATATCATGCATTTTGTGCATCAGTCGACTTACATAGATAGTGCCATCCACGAATGCTGCATATGGATAAACACATATTGATACAGACATACACTAGCGAAAGGGTACCCACTAGCACTGTAACGGATTAAGAAAAAGAGTGGGGCGTGTCCACTATCTATAACAAACAATTTTTAAATCTAGAATGCTTCTAGAGAAAAGTTGTATACGGCGGGCTTTTAACGGGTGGCACATTGAAGCGCACTAGCGATGTCGTACCTCTACAGTCTACACGACTTTACTGCTGAATGGAAGGTTGTTTGTTAACCCCACCTGTGACGTCACTTACTATAAACTGAAAAGAAAATTGTTCTCAGAATCTATCCATTATAATGTTCTTCCTGATTCACTGTTGAGGTGAACGACCTCTGCCAAATAAGCTTCACACACGGCCTCAGATGGCCCAAGCTAAGCAGCGCTTGTATTATGGAAACCAGATAACTGGTATACTAATTTGTAATAATTATACCCAGACTAAGGCAAACAGACATGTATGCACATAAATCTGTCTTTTGTGTACAAATTATAACCTAAAAATAAATTATTTGGAAAAAAATATCGAGGCCTCGGGTGACCGGCGGGCGGGGAGCTTTTTCCGCCAACGCATCAGCTTGGTTGGACATCCAAAGAGAAAACGCTGCCAGCCTGCTGGGAACCTTGCCGATCGGCAGCAGCGGCCTCCTCGAAGAAGTTTTTTATATATTATATAGTTGTTACATTTGTTTGTATATTTTGTAAATTTGTTGTAAATAAATTAAGTAATTCGATAATTTTGTAAATATTTTTTGTACACATTATTTATTTGCGATTTTATGAATTAACTTTTAGCTACCTTTGTAGTACGTTTATTATTACAAATTATAGGTACTCCAGTAACTAAGGAACGTCGTTAGCGATTTCTTAATTAATTAAAGACCTCTTGCCTGGAGCATGATGAATCTTATACTTACTTACTACAGTCTATTTACTTACTAAAAAATCAGGTGTAGCATTCTGAATAATTGTTATCTCTCGACGATTTTTTGATTGCAATAATCTTACCATGAATATTTATCAAAACTCCATATACATTAGCGCGTTGATATCCTATTTTACCCCCTTTGAGTATCGAATAAAAAACCTTGATTTAAAAAAGGGATCTGTTTACAAAATATGATTCGAACCGGCTGAGCGGTGATAGGTCAGTCAGTCAGGACAAGTTTTTACAGTTTATACAGTAGATATCAATATAGATAACGTCTATGCAAATTTATTCCCTATTATTATTTTAGTTCGAGTTTTGCCACTGCCCGCAATTTTTTCCATTCCTCTCTCCACTCTGTCAAAATAAATATTACAAGCAAATTAAACATAGAAGAAATAGATAATAACGGCTAATAATTGTCGAAAGTTGGCACATAATGTATTGATTCTACGGATTCTACCTTAAATTAACATAGGGTACTTCTTATTCCGGGAAAATTTAACGCCTCAGGAACGTGGCTAAAACAGCGGGGCAGGAAATGTTATACAAATAATAATTAATGTAATATCAACATCAAGTGAATTCCGTTCATATATTATAGTTAATCCTATACTGCTTTATGATAAACAAAAACATCCCAAGAATTACGAAAGCATGTAACAAGCTGATAAATTATTAGGTACCGTACGAGAATTAAACACTGGAACGTAGCTTACGTACAAAGGAGGTTACATCAAAAGGCTTATTGCATTCGTATAATATTCATACAAGATTGGGTTGGGATGTTTTCGTTACGGCAAAGTAATATCTTTGTTTTTTGATATGAATAGCTTTGTATTTGATCATAATGTCATCGTGGTAGAGATTATGGATCAGCGAGGTGGCCTTCATGGCGCTTATAACATCAGAGGCATCACGAGCGTGTTGCCGACTCAAATGTAACTGCCGGAACACACTGATGGGAACTAAATAAACTAACAATAGGATTATCGTACAAATAAAGTAATCCATCCATGTCACTACCAAACATATCCCTCCAAAAGGATTATCTCATCCAATTGCCCAGGGAACTGTCAAATATGAAGCCATTTGTATAGATCTTCGACGTGTTTGATAAAAAACGACTTCAATATTATAATCTTAGAAGGTACATTAGATATACAACATAAAAAGGTAAACATTTTAATTAAACAGAAGCGGCTACTTACCCGGCATGTTACGGATTGAAGGGTGCATATCCGGAGTACGGGTTAACAACATTAATATCCGGGTGACGGACGCGATGGCACCCGTTAATTCGTCACTGCCATAGCAACAATATTTATTCTGGAATATTCGGAAAATCATCATGGAAATTTCTTACATTATTGTTGTTGATTGCAAGAAAGTGTTGTTGTAAACGTGAGTTAAAATTGAATGAATGTTTGACGGAATTTACAACAAGGGTGGGATATTAATTAAATTATAAGCGAACCTATACTCAATTAAAAAAAAAATTAATATACTTTACGACCAAATAAGCCAAACGCTTTTAGGCCTAACATAAACAACTTATATCCACTTAAAAAGCCAGGTGTCCCGTCTACAAACTTTATTGAGTCGTCTCTACGCCAAGCTTAGCTTAAACTGTAGTTTGAGAGTGCCCGTCTAAGATAAGGGCATCATATGAAGCTCACCTAAATGTCTTCGTCGTGATTAATTATAACTGTAAAACAGCCTTCTGTTGGATTAAAGGGGACAATCTGAGGGGCGGTGACACCCAGCCAATTTTGAGTTTAACGATCGGAATCGTGGACGCGATTTGTTATGCTAAAATTATCTCTACGATTTTTAGATAATGTATTGTTTTGTACAATAATGTACAAGATAATCTTTTTATTATCAATCTTTCAAATATTATAAAGAGGAAAGATTTGTAAGTATGTGTTGTGTATGTAACGAATAAATTCAAAAACTACTGGGCCGATTTCAAAAATTATTTCACCATTTGCATGCTACATTATTTCAGATTAACATAGGCTAGATTTTTATTTCGGGATAAGACAAGATCCCACGGGAACGCGGGTGAAACTGCGGAGGACAGCTAGTTAATTATAAAGGGTCTTACTCGATTTAATTACTTAAAGATAATATTTTAAAGAGTACAGAATCACAACATTTTATATTTGTATGTTTGTTTGTAATGGATAAACTCAAAAAATACTTAACTGATCTAGCAATTTAAGAAAAATAAATTACGTTAAGCAAATTTCCGATTTAAGGCATAATTTTTTTGTTCAAACTAACATTATTTATTGACATCGATGCAAATAATGGCGACTTTAAAAAACGATTGTAGTTTGTACTTAAAATAATAGCTAAAGGAAAAATCACTCGATTCGTAAAATAAATATACTAAGACGCGACCTCCATTCATAAACATGCTGTTTTCAATACTTATTATCATATTGACATGAAAATGTTTGTTTACGTTGAAAATAGGTCAACTCATACTATTTGTAGGTGGAATATTAATGGCTCTCAATGGGTGCTTTCAAGGTGTAAATATGGAGTGACATGTGATCAGGAATAAAGTAGGGAATAAGTACGTATTACCAATATCACAAAGTACAGACGCAATGACTTTTCAATAATCCAGTGCACTGTGATCACCTTTAACTATTTATTATCATAAAAACGCTGTCACCATGTCGTGTTTAAATCATACGCCTTGAGTGCTAGACAACAACTGACTTTATTCAAGTACCCACTACATATAAATAAAACTTACATAGATTACCTACAACATTACCTATTATTGAAAATAACATAATACGATTTAAAATATAAGAAAATTATGTTACGTTACCATCTGACTATAATAGCTCAGTGGTAGTAACGTCGGATACCGCGTTCGAATTCAACGATTTTGGTGAAAGAAAACATCGTGAGAAAACCATAGCACGGTGGTAGGGTACTTTGTCGTATCTGACTGGCTGGCTACCACCCTATCAACTTGAAAACCTATCGCCATGCACCTATCAGTGTGCTCCAACAGCTGCACTTGGTAGTCAGTTCCCATCTAAATTTTGTGTGCTTACCACCTTCAGGCACATCATCACTTGCCATGGTAAGATTGTGCTCAAACACAGGCTTATCCAGATTAAAAAAAAACCATTTTTGATAACAAGTGTTCCCAAATATGTATTACGAAAGTACAGATTGTGAGACCCAATATGACTGTAAATTACCTAACCTTGAGTCTTCGAAGCTTGGAACACATGCGCCTTAATATGATTACAAAAGTAAAATATTTCAGAAAAGCGTTTTTTGTTATATATTTTATGTCGCTCCCGGCATTCAAGCATATTCAGGTGACTTGTTTCGCCTAAAGTAGGTAATATTATTACAAACATTGTGATCGAAAAGGTGGGCGTCCTTTTGACTAACTGATGTTTTAATGGAAAGTATCACGCAAGAATTGTCTGTATGTTGCCTTCATGAATAATACCCGTATTGTACGTAAATAGTATATTTCATTACAAGTGCGGAAAGGCTGTCATTGCAAAGAGTTCCGACAAATCAGTTGACAGTCGGAACAAGTTGCAATGACGGTTCCGCAAGTGTACTGAACGACTATTTTTAATACAGTTGCGAAAAAATGAAGCAATTTAATAAAATAATAAAAACACAATAAACTCAACTAACTAATCATTTATTTCTTATAAAAGTTATAGTACACATGTACATTGAAATTGGTACAGTTTTTTAAACTTACTGGGGAAGTTTTAGGTTGCATATTTACCTACTGTTTGAGACAAACTATTATTAATTTCGTATGATTGTTCATGTATATTTGTCATACAATGTTTGTGCAATTATGGTGATTCCGGTGGTGTTAATTAAAAAAAAATAGGGTCGAAATTACTCATTTTGTGCAAGAAACAATTTTTTTTTTTCACCCAAAGGGAACTATCCATACAGCTTGGTCTTCAGTATATTTTTTTTATTGATATGAAATGAAAATGAAATTTAATGAGATGAAATTAAATGAAACCTTACTCATTCAATTAAATCATTAAATCTGATATTTAAATAAATTAGTAGCTTCTTTTTAGAAATATACGTATTTGTATGAATCACAAAAACTCTTTAGTAAAAACTTCATGGTTGGTTTTTCTTTTTAATAGACATTATTTTGACAGTTGGGAAAGAGACGCACTACTTCGGTAAAGGTAAAAAAAAAGCACTAGTATGTAATAGCCCACATCCCGAACGCTATACGTCCCTGTAATACACCACTTTTTGAGCAACTGTATTAAAATAGTATATTTCATTACAAGTGCGGAAAGGCTGTCATTGCAAAGAGTTCCGACAAATGTCTACCCGAGCCGAGGCGCAGCCGAAGGCGCAGCCGAAGGCGCAGCCGAAGGCGAGGGTTGACAGTCGGAACAAGTTGCAATGACGGTTCCGCAAGTGTACTGAACGACTATTTTTAATACAGTTGCGAAAAAATGAAGCAATTTAATAAAATAATAAAAACAATAAACTCAACTAACCAATCATTTATTTCTTATAAAAGTTATAGTACACATGTACATTGAAATTGGTACAGTTTTTTAAACTTAGGTACTGGGGAAGTTTTAGGTTGCATATTTACTGTTTGAGACAAACTATTATTAATTTCGTATGATTGTTCATGTATATTTGTCATACAATGTTTGTGCAATTATAGTGATTCCGGTGGTGTTAATTAAAAAAAAAATAGGGTCGAAATTACTCATTTTGTGCACCAAACAACTAAACTCGCAAAGAAAATTTCTGGAAAATGGCGCCAACCGTAGAATATAAGCAGAGCTTTTTTTTCTTCACCCAAAGGGAACTATCCATACAGCTTAGTCTACGGTATATTTTTTTTATTGATATGAAATGAAAATGAAATTTAATGTGATGAAATTAAATGAAACCTAACCTAACTCATTCAATTAAATCATTAAATCTGATATTGAAATAAATTAGTAGCTTCTTTTTAGAAATATACGTATTTGTATGAATCACAAAAACTCTTTAGTAAAAACTTCATGGTTGGTTTTTCTTTTTAATAGACATTATTTTGACAGTTGGTAAAGAGAACGCACTAGTTCGGTAAAGGTAAAAAAAAAGCACTAGTATGTAATAGCCCACATCCCGAACGCTATACGTCCCTGTAATACACCACTTTTTGAGCAACTGTATTAAAAAATATTTTTTAGCTGTAACGAAAAGAACTAGATATGGGGTATCAAATTTAAATGTTGTGCCCATTAAATAACACGTGATACGTTTGGGGCCGCGCTGGGCCTTTTTGCGCACTTTCCTATCCATAGTTTTCTATAAACGTAAATTGACTATAGTTCTGTGCATGCATTCAATATTCTAGTGTATAATTCATAATATCAAAATAGCAAATCAACACATATTTTTCAAATAAAAGACTGGTCAAGTGTGAGTCGGACTCGCGCACAAAGGGTTGCGTACAAACTTATTGATATGTAAATAGTTCGTTCATCACTGTAATCGAGTTTTTCTATTTTTGTTCGATTATGTTGTTTTTTTTTTCGGATGTAATTGCAAATTTACGGTTTTCGGATTTATTCCTTTACTTGTAGGTACTACATGCATCACATGCATGACATTGCTTCTTGCCCATTTTCATGGTTCTGGGTCACCGGGAAGTACTATAGGTTTTGATTCTCTTTGCAAGAGTCAAAATATACGCCATAAACGGAGCATTAACGGCCGTATCTTTTGATTGCTTTATCTTAGAAGTTTGATTGTTACACTGCTCTTAGGGTTTGCAGACTTGAGTATTTGATATTAATTTCAACATGATACTTCCACGCGTCCCTGAGAAAAAGGGGCTTGACACACAGACAGACAGACAGACAGACAGACAACAAAGTGATCCTATAAGTACGGCACCTTAAAAACACTCAGAGTACCGTCACTCAAATAAACTGAATAAATAATTTAAATCGAATATATTTTTACTTCACATTCGTTTGAAACAAAAACAGAAGTATTATTTTCGTAGCTCCATTCTGGCCGTCATCCTCTCTCTTATCGGCAACACACAGTAATATTTAAATTCCCTTTTTTGTGGCGTGAATAGACGGTTAAATATTCATCACTGTCTTTGTAACTTCGGTCACAATGAACACTTGAATAAATACTAGGTATTTTAATGTAGGTAAACTTTGCTTTGGGCTATAAAGGCTATTTAAATATTCAAATTGATACCTTACAAACAAAACATAAAAATTAACATTAGGCTCAAAGTCTTAAAAATTAGAAATTCTGAAATGTTAATCCTGGACTGTATGACTGGATTCAGAAATACTGAACAACTCTTACGGTGGGAACAAACTCAAAGTATTCACTGTGTAGATGAATTTGCGATATACTTATCTATATGTAGATATATAGGCGTGATAGATCTATTGATCAAATCATATTATAATAGTTCTCATTCTGATTGAGTCAACATTGAGTCGGCGCCTAATGTTTTTGAACCTTTAATCAATCTAATACAACAATGATTGTATCGAATACTTAATTAAAATATGTCCCAAAGGGCCTTGTAGAAAGAACTAAGTTGAAAGTTGTCTCCAAATATCAGTTTTTAGGTGGGAGTAATTTTGCAATCCGAATTTCGACATTTTCCCCGTGACCACTAGCTTGCTGTACATACACTTCAATGTATTTCACCATACCCCTTCTAGGATTCCGCTCAAACAAAGAACCATTAGAGTTTCAAGAACTCCATCTGTCTATCCCAGGCATTTTACTCGCAGATCATTAGTTAGTTATAACAGCTTTTTTATTCCCGGACCTAAGTTAGTAAACATTTTATATGTAACATAACTCAGAGAAATGTCGGTCCGAAGTAGCCGTAGTATAATTTGTATGAGAGGCTGCGCACTAGATCCGAATTCCGACACCTGATTCCTCATACAAATTATTCTACGGCTACTTCGGACCGACATTTCTCGGATTCGGATCGGATGCAGTGCGAAACTGCTCTTAAGATTCCAAATAGGTATTCTATCTAATTCGGCTATGTACGTGACATTGTCAAAAACCTATTCAAAATAATCAAAATCAAAACAAGTCACAATTTTTTAAGGTCACTATCAATATGGAAACCACAACATTTAAAAATAAAAAAGAAAATCACTTTTTCTGTTGTAAATTTGACAGTAAATAAAACATGGCGGTGGCAATGCGAATGAAATTGGCGTTACAATCTGGCGACACGGTCGGAAGCATTAAAAAACTAACAAAGTAGAAAACGAAACGGGAAATATCTGAGCGAAGCGATCTCTAGGGTTTTACTGCTCGAGTGGCCAGCCAAGCGCATTAACGCCATGTTCATACTGCAACACAAAACTTTTAGCATAAAGGGAATTTCATCCCCACATGTTCCAAATTGGCTGACAATTTAGTAACATTTTTAATAGTACAGTCGATAAGGTTTCTTAATTTAGTAAACTTAGATTTATTTAGGCGCTTAGGTAAGACAAAAAGATGGTTAATACGTGTATACATATAAAATGTATGACCTGCAAAGAAAAAACAATAAAAAGACCTCTATTCTATTTGTATTTTCGAGATAATATCCCAAGATGGTCTACCAATGTGATCGAGGGCCGACGACGGGCTGTAAACTCTATTTAGATCAAGCTTGCCTACAAAATATTTCAAGAAATATTAGCCATTACTCGTGTAATTTGCGGCTGCCGCGACGTTTTATTGCTACCTACAGACTTTACCGCGTTACACTGATAATTTACCGGACGGATTATGCACTGAGTTTATGCTAATCCGTTTCATACTGGAATGCTTACAAAGTTTTAGTTTATAATGTGGCATCCACTTCTTCCCTACTTCCTTAAAGATAATATAATTTTGAATTTGGTATTATAATTATGGAAATGCTTACGCAAATCGCATAGATCTGCATATTGGTCACATCCACACATAATATGCTTAGAATGAAGCTGCAGAACTCAGGCAAATGTCATAAGTCAAACGAGTGTAAGCCAAAAATATTTAGAAAAAAAAAACGATTGCCAATTTTATATTGATATTTCTAAAACTAGTCAATAGTCACGAGATAAAACAGAGGAGAAATAGTTATTTGTTATACAAAAGTGTAAAGTTGTTTATTAACCGCGTGCTCAATTTTGATGACCGAGCAAGCGAAGAATTCTTAAATTGAATCACGAGCGCAGCGAGGGATTCAAAAATTAGAATCCTGAGCGTAAGCGAGGGAATCAAAAGAGCCCGAGGTGAATAATCTTTGCACTCGAGTGCAACACGTAATTTTTCATCCCACCTCAGCGAGGAAATGACTAAATGCAAAAAAAATGGCGTGCGCAAAGCAAATTAAAAAAAAGAAGGTTCCGAGTCTGAGTTATTGACAAATTAAAAAATGATTCTTTAATTTGTCAAAATTATATTTTTTTTTTGTATTAGTTTAAGAATAAAATTGTTAAACATTTGAAAAAAAAAGTCAATATAGTCAGATGGTCCAAAAATATTCAAAAAATGTTACCTTGCTGCGTTTCTTGCCGATTCTTCTCAGTTGAAGGCTGACCTCCGAACCGGTGGTAACTTCTGTAATTCGACCTTCATAAGTGCCCTTCTAGGGCCTAAACTGAATAAATGGTTTTGACGTTGGCTTTGGCTTTGTCTTTGACTTTGATGTATGATAAATTCGTCACCATGGAGGGAGAAGTAAATAGATTTAATGATGATTTGAATTCACAAACTTAGTGCACACGATGTTCTATTTACTTTATCCTCCAGAGGATAATAACGGCTTTTACACTCAGATATCGAAGAGCAAAAATACTCTTTCCGAGATGGTAGGATGAAAAAGTTTTTACTTCACTTATCAATATTAATGAATACCGGCTGGCTTAATACTCAAAGTGAATACCTACCATTTCATGATAGAAGCTACATTATTAGCGAGTTCAAAACTTTTTCCAATAATTTGACGTACAATTACACAGAAATCATGACACTGACTGTTGTTTGTGAGAGAACTCTAACGATTTTCCCTGTTACTGTTAGCATGTTCCACTTGTTGACATAATCGGATTACGCTACATGAGAAATGTCTGAGTAAGAAGATAAATCGGATTACGCAAAAAGAACACATTTAAAATCCGCAGATTTCCTTGGCTGTACTTTACTTGAGCTGGAGAGAAAAAATGTTTCTCGACGATTTATATTCGCGGCAACTTTATTAAGGAGCCAGGCAGCTTGACGTATCTCTTAATTAATCAATAGTCAACAGTAGGGCCGGGGTATACGTTTATATTGAAGCCAACTGATCTGTGAAGTAACCTTGTATAAAATAAGTACACCATACATCGTATTTTATGTAAACTAATCTAAGCCGGTGATTTAATTTGTAACCATAAGTCCATGGGAGCGTCTGTGCGACTGCCACGAAATGGCCAAGCCATACGAGGATGAAGAATTAGGGCTGTACAGGGTTTGGCTCAACACTAGATAACACAAAAAATATTTCATGTAAATTATTACATGAAATATTTTTGTGGTTATCAAGACTCATAAGATATATTTTATATATATATATATATATATATATATATATATATATATATTTGTGGGATAACTTTTACTATTAGTGGGATACTTAACTCTTACGACATACGCTTATTAGGTGAGCGCGTAATGGAAACACTTCACTTTATTTTTAGGTTAGTAGTATGCTGTTATGCCCTAATAAATTTCCCTACTGACATTTAGGTAAATATTTATTAGCTTTATCTAACGACTTCATCCGCGGAATCGTTTTGAATTTTACGGAACAAAAAAACCTCCTTTTTCAATCAAGAGGCTTAGATATTGGGTGAGCAATTATGATAGCTATCGTTTAAAAAAAATGTAGTTAGACAGACATGTTTCGTATTTAAGTCTACATCTAAAGATGTAATTTTACTAAGAAATAATCAAACAGCCAAAACATCTGCACAGGAGCGGCATCTCGTTGTCTTCATTTGTTTAACTTGGCAAATTAAACAGAGGCAGGTAATTAGAATTAAAAACTTACCTCCGCTCACCCTCTGCATTACCAACCGCAGGGATTCCCAATCCCAAGCTGGTTTATAAATTGGAAAGATTAGCTTGAGCTTTTGAGCGGGATATTGCATTAATATGCTCAGCAAACACTGCAAAGTAATGGCTACCATTTATAATTTGAAACAATTTAACGTTATTTTTATTTAAATTGAATTTTACACACGTCTAGTTTAATAATATTGCAATAAAGTTGTCAAATTTTAATTTTACCTAGCTCTATAATTAGCAAACATTTTCAAAGAAGTATTTTCATTTTTATCCATATCCATAAAGAAATTTACACATCAAGCAGGCTATCAATCTTATTTAATATCATAAGAATTATGATCGTAATACACGAAAATAACGCCAATATTTTCCGAAATATGTCGGATATCATGCAGTTTTATGTAACAGACGTCCTGCTGGGCTCTATTCACATGTAACCACACATTTCTGTTTCAACCAGGACACAATATGACTCCTAATAAATAAAATATTACATGACTGAAAACTGATGGGGAACTATCCTAATAAAATTTATTTTTACTATGTTATTCAATCCATAGACAAGATTTTCACACAAATGCACACTACGGAGATGTGGTCATGTGCTTAGGCCGGGTATACCTTGCCAACGCGTATGGCTCTATATAGTATTATGTGTGCGTACACCACATATAACATAATATTTTGAAAAATACACATTGTATAGAACTAGCTCTACGACGCTCAGCTATGAATGCTACAAAGAGTCGGGAGCCCAGCTAGACTCTATGGAGTCTACAGATGCTATAAACTATTATGAGTGAGTATAGCTACAGGTACTATAAACTCAGATACTGAGCTTCGGAGTCTACGAGTACGCTACGGGCGCTACAGAGAATTCTGGCATTCGCCAAAAAACAATGTAATTTTGTATCGCTATTTCATTCTTTAACCCCGGAAGGCGGATGAAACTGCGGGGCGGAAGCAAGTATTGGAAATTCTTCGCATATCGTGTGTGATTATGGTTGCTACGGAAATTAAGACGCTATGAAAATTATAATAGTTGTAGTAAATCTTTGTATCTTTAGCCGCCGTGTTCAAATTTTCTTTTAAATTTATTTTCAAGTCAAAATTTGTTATTCTTATGTTATTGCCATCAAGACTACAGAAATATAAATCTTACAGAATTAAAGTCACTCATTACTCACAAGAACACGTCTACCCCTACGGTTATCGATTCTACGGCACATGTGACCAGCCCACTTCAGCTTACTAATCCTTTGGGATATATCGATGACTTTAGTTCTCTGTCATTGTCATTATTATCATTTCAGATGCGATCCTTAAGAGAGACTCCGAGCATTGCCCTGTCCATAGCTCGCTGAGCGCCTTTAAACTGCAGTGCAATATGTTGCGCATAAACCAATAAATTATTGATCTTCACGGAGGACTAGGTAATGGGAGTTAGCAAGCTATACGAGACAAATTATTTAGAGACTTTGAAATTAAATGAAATGAATGGATGAATATTTATTCATCTAAATAGGCCTTCACAAGCACTTATGAATGGTCAGACTCAAATGCACGGTTCGTAAGGTTGCTTTTGCTGAGAAGAGCCGGCAATAAAAACAACTCACACCTATTACATTCAATAATTATTTATCTAGTCTCACTGACAATATTTATTTGTTATGGCGGAAAAAATAGTAATCTATAGAATTTAACTATGACTGACTTAGAGCTCGTACACACGAGCAGCATGTTGCACGTGTCGACGGCTACCGCCGTCATGTCGGCGGCAGCCGTCGACGCGTGTGTACGAGCAACATGCTGCTCTTAGTAAACAACAAACTCAAGCAGCACCTGTTCACAAGTATGATGCATGTGGCAGCCACCGCCCTCCTCGCACATATTGTAGGTATAATTCTATAATAAGATTTCTATTTCTTCAGTAAGTATTTATTAATCATTGTAAGATAAATTTTGGAATTTTGAAGGATTAAATGTTTATTGTTCCCAATAATTTTTAGATTCTAAACAACTCTAAAAATTATCTGTGTAAAACGGATATATTTGGTCACATTAGTCATACATAAGTAAATAGCTAATAAAGCTCTACTACCGGGCACATATGCACAAAGAACGTTACGAACTCGAGTGGAGGAAAATTTTAACTCTTATACACTTTTATACACGCTCAAGGGTAACAAGGGGTAGCAATTGCACCCAACTTGTTTATGAAGCAGGAAATAAGAAATGTGAAACTAATTTTCAGTGCCATGAATTTTTCAAATAATCGTGCTGACTTTTCAATGCACAGTGGGTTTGATTTAAATCTTAACCCGGGTGGTATAGCACTCATGAATGAAAAATGATCCCGGCATATTCTTCAAACATGGTCACGTGACAGGTGTTCTTACCAACTACGCCAACTGGGCTGTCTTAAATATAACTAAAATGATCTCAATCCAGACTCAAAACTCATTTAGTTCCTGGTAAGGCACTTAGGAACGTTAGAACTCTACCGCCGGTTCGGAATACCTACACATAAACTGAGAAGACTCCGGCAAGAAACAATGCAATTACATTACAAGGCAATTATTTTTCTGCAGCGGACTTACGGGTAGGTACTACTCTGTAAACGAGATGTCCAAATTGTTCAAATAGGCCTTTTTATGTTATAAGGCTGACGAGCAGGTAGGTGATCCTGGTAAGTGGCCTGTCATGACTATGGACATGAGCCGCGCGGAGCTAAAGCTTCCCACGTAGCGTTTAGCGCAGCCCGTAATTTCACGAACTTTTAATATAAATAGAGACTTTTGAGACTAGCTGTCCCCCGCGGTTTATCCTGCATTCCCATAAGAACCGCGTTCCTGTGGGATCTAGTGGTATGAAATATACTTTTCACTCCTCTTGCTCAAAAAGACCGTCATTGTAGCGTACCAGAGCGGTGAAAAAATAGCAATTCATCCTCTAGGGGGAAAAGTATTTTATTTTTTATTTTTGTGTGTCAAATGACAATGAGCCTACAAAAACGAAAAAGTCTTTAGTCATAAGTAGAATAATCATGAATAAAGACTCGACTTATTACTGTTTCATAAAAAAAGAACTTCATTTTAATTTTGAAAATCTCTGGTAGAATGCATGCAATATGTTGCGGCTACAGAAGAAACAAAATAAAAAATTATAAACTACATATTTCATATTGTATTGGATTGTTTCATTTTTTCGCAATCGTAGTGAAAAGTTTAGTGTAACACACGGCGCTAAAACCCATTAAAACTCGGTTTCTATTTAGTCCCTCGCTAAAGCTCGGGAGTAAAACTACCTCGTATATAATGGGTCATTTGAGCCCCTTGTATAACAATCTACTATTTCACTCCTCTTGCTCAAAAAGACCGTCATTGTAGCGTACCAGAGCGGTGAAAAAATAGCAATTCATCCTCTATGGGAAAAAGTTTTTTTTTTGTGTGTCAAATGACAATGAGCCTACAAAAACGAAAAAGTCTTTAATCATAAGTAGAATAATCATGAATAAAGACTCGACTTATTACTGTTTCATAAAAAAAGAACTTCATTTTAATTTTGAAAATCTCTGGTAGAATGCATGCAATGTGTTGCGGCTACAGAAGAAACAAAAAAAAAGAAATTATAAACTACATATTTCATATTGTATTGGATTGTTTTATTTTTTCGCAATCGTAGTGAAAAGTTTAGTGTAACACGCGGCGCTAAAACCCATTAAAACTCGGTTTCTATTTAGTCCCTCGCTAAAGCTCGGGAGTAAAACTACCTCGTATATAATGGGTCATTTTAGCCCCTTGTATAACAATCTACTATTAGTCATAAGTAGAATAATCATGAATAAAGACTCGACTTATTACTGTTTCATAAAAAAGAACTTCATTTTAATTTTGAAAATGGAACTAAAATCGGCGATCTCTGGTAGAATGCATGCAATGTGTTGCGGCTACAGAAGAAACAAAAAAAAGACATTATAAACTACATATTTCATATTGTATTGGATTGTTTTATTTTTTCGCAATCGTAGTGAAAAGTTTAGTGTAACACGCGGCGCTAAAACCCATTAAAACTCGGTTTCTATTTAGTCCCTCGCTAAAGCTCGGGAGTAAAACTACCTCGTATATAATGGGTCATTTTAGCCCCTTGTATAACAATCTACTATTAGTCATAAGTAGAATAATCATGAATAAAGACTCGACTTATTACTGTTTCATAAAAAAGAACTTCATTTTAATTTTGAAAATGGAACTAAAATCGGCGATCTCTGGTAGAATGCATGCAATGTGTTGCGGCTACAGAAGAAACAAAAAAAAGACATTATAAACTACATATTTCATATTGTATTGGATTGTTTTATTTTCTCGCAATCGTAGTGAAATGTGTGTCAAATGACAATGAGCCTACAAAAACGAAAAAGTCTTTAATCATAAGTAGAATAATCATGAATAAAGACTCGACTTATTACTGTTTCATAAAAAAAGAACTTCATTTTAATTTTGAAAATCTCTGGTAGAATGCATGCAATGTGTTGCGGCTACAGAAGAAACAAAAAAAAAGAAATTATAAACTACATATTTCATATTGTATTGGATTGTTTTATTTTTTCGCAATCGTAGTGAAAAGTTTAGTGTAACACACGGCGCTAAAACCCATTAAAACTCGGTTTCTATTTACTCCCTCGCTAAAGCTCGGGAGTAAAACTACCTCGTATATAATGGGTCATTTTAGCTCCTTGTATAACAATCTACTATTACAACCTATTCTCAGACCTACCGAATATACACAAAAAAAACATAAAAATCGTTCAAGCCGTTTCGGAGGAGTTCGGTTACTTCGGACACGAGAATTGTATAGATATAAAATTACCTATATACATCATAGGTTAAATATAGTACCTAGGTATGTCAGTAAAAATAGTAGTAAGTAGGTATAGCCACATCAAATAGGAAATGACTCATAACAGCACGACATGGCATCTTTCTTTATGATTTCTAATTATTCTCTAACAACAACATCAAAACAAGCTTGGTTAACGAAACAAGATTCATAAAACATAGATGACAGAGCGGTTAGATAAAACATGGAAACAAAATTCCAGTTTACGGTTAACAAAAATCAGCTTTCACAATTCCAATATCCATTAATTTGATCCACTTTTTACATATCATAAAATTCAGCTTTAACAACATTTACCTACAACGTATTAACTTTCATAAAAAGCTTTATTATACGGAGGAGTAAAGGATTGATGTTTATTTGAGCGTAAACAGGAAGATGGATGTATGCGACAGAGTTACCGCGGATATACAGGTTACGGTAAAACTAAAGAGATCTTTTTAGTCATTCTGTTCCATTCAAATGGTGGTTCTAGAATACTAATAAGAATTCAAAATTGCTCATAGTCCAAGATGGGCCCTCAGATTTACGTCATTTTAGCAAAGGTGAAATTAAATAATTATCTTATTTTTAAGGGACCTTTCAAAGGTCTTGTGGAAGTTCCGGGTCGAGTCTGGCATTACTAAGTGTTTGTTTTTAACAATATTGTGTTCAATATACTTATGTAAAATCCAGCTTTGCTATTTTTTGCTATTAAGCCATTTATTTATTATACCTTGAGTACCTGCTACCTGTGAAAACGCCCCGCTTTAGCAGCCGCCGACACGCGCCGACGGCAGCCGCCGACTGCAGTCGACGTCGGCGGCTGCCGTCGTATATTTATTTGGCAAGTCGAAAGAAAAAAAACATGGTGGGTTAGGAACTATTTGTTGAGAAGGCAAAACGTGTTATGTGATTTACGCGCGTTTGTCGGATCATTTATAAATCTACGAGTGTCGAAATCTGATTTTGAATTGATTTCGCAAATGGTTGGACCGTTTATAGCCAAACAAGACACAAACTTACGAATTGCAGTTACCTCTCAAACTAGACTTGCAATGACTTTAAGATATTTAGCTACTTTGGAGGGAAATCATATCTTTTAGAGTTTCCAAACAGCTTAATTCGTCGGATAATGTCAAACAATATGTGTTGGAGAACTTCATTCAGGTAAGAGAAAGTAAACTAAGTATTTTTTTATTTATTAAGTAATTATATAGGTTTAAGGCCGATCAGACTGATTTAATCGTAAGAGGCGATACTAATCGAAATAAAAATCTGAAAAAAATTGGCGATCTTTCTACTGGTTACTAGTATCTGATTCTGGTACTGATTCAATGTGTGCAACTAGTTCTTCAATATTTTCAAATTCTCGTGATGCTGAACTTGTTTGTGTCGAGTTTCATATCCGTGATGACTATGGTAGCCGTAAACAGTTGTACTTGCCCATCCTCATCTCCATCAAAATATTATTAATATAAGACTTGGCCTGGTGTACAGCATTCTCATTTTTTTCCTCCCTTAATTCTGATGCGACGTATTGACCGTAGAAATCAAACTCATCCATTTTCACTTTCGCAGTTTTTACAATTTCAAACACTTCGTTCAGTCTTTCATCTATCTTACGTTTGGATATGTTTTGGTTGGTTGGTTGGCTACTTATAGGTGATAGCATTGACTGTGGTTGCGAAAATGACGATGCGGCTGTCGGCGGTATAGCAAGTTCTGATGACTGCTCAGTTTCCAAGTCCTGTAATTAATAATTATAATTTTTATTTCAGGTTCCGAGTACAGAAGCTCACTTGAAAAGAAAAGTCTGTGAGTGGGATGAATTATGGAATTTCCCACACTGTATTGGAGCTATCGATGGCAAACATGTGGTTATTGAAGCACCTTGTAATAGTAATAGTGATTACTGTAACTTCAAAGATCAGTTTAGTAGGTACTACTAGCTATTGAAGATGCTTGTTACAATTTTATTTACGCAAACTGTAGTGCGAAACGAAGAGCATCTGATAGTGGCATCTTTCAAGAAACGAGTTTCTACCAAAACTTAATGGAAAATCGTCTCAACCAACCACCGCCCGAACCTTTATCAGAATGCAGTGAATTCCCATCATCAGAAAACCCGGTATTTCATGACCGTGGCACTATGAAACGCATTTTTAACTATAGACTTTGTAGGGCGAGGATGGTAGTAGAAAACGTTTTTGGAATTTTATGCGTTGTGTTTCGTGTATTTTGTAAAGCTCTCAAGCCTGAAAACTAAAAACGTTCAAAATGTAGGTACTCGCCTTTTTATTTATAGTATCCGAGCCACCGCTGCTTGGAATGGTACTTAACAAAAATGTTAAAGGATTATAAAATTTCCATTTAGATTTTTCGATATCTGCAGTCCCATTTCCAGTGGTTTTCGAAGACGTAATTTTCTTTTTCTCCCTTGCAAACTGCGATCGCAGAATGTGCATTTTGCTTTCACAATCCCTTTTTGGAAATTCCAAAGCTTTCGAAATTTCTTCCCACGCGTCGTTTTTCTTGTTTTTGTCTTTGTAATCTGTAGTTGAGCACTTCCATAATATCGGCTTTGTTTGAAATAATTCTATTAATTTAAGAATGCTATTGTCGTCCCACACTACCGCCATGTTTATAAACAACTGAAACACACGTCTACACTTGTATACAGCTGTTGCGAAACTGATTTGTTTCGGTGCTCTCCAATTCCATCGGGGAGCACAGAAACATTCTAGAAACACGTAGTGTTTACCGCAACAGTTTTACATGTATCTACGTACAAGTAACTTAATTTGTTTCAGATACACGTAGATTGTTTGTGAAAAAGTGTTTATAAACAATTGTTTCTCAGTGAATACATGGCTGTCCAGTCCTAACTATCTGTCAACAATAACTAAAGTAACATTAAAAATTTGCCAAATAAATATAACTTTCTGTGCTCTCATAAATAATATCGTGACATCAACACCAGGGGTGGACTGAGCAATAATTTCACGAAATGGAGCGAAATTGCAAATGAATGGCGACTCTAGCTGGCGACAAAAAGAAGAACGAATATAGTGTAATTTTATTTCTATTTTTAGGAAGGGCGCAACGACCGATCTTTGTAACATATAAACACGAACCTATGTGTAACGAAGACACTGCAAAATACCAATATCTTTAGACTGATACATCGAAACTAAACAACCAGAGAAAAGTGTAAAGAATCTTGACATCGATTGTAGTTTTACCTACTTACATTGCCCATTTGCAGATACTCAGATAAGTAAAAACAGTTGGTAATGACAATGTGTCTTCATATAACCGATCGGATCGTGATGTTACATGTAGACAACTAGGTACTTCATTCCGATTCTACTAACACTTTCAGTCCAATGAAACCCTTTAGTTAAAAGAATATAAACAATTGAAAATGGAATGAATAGTAATTTACCATTGTTATTTTCATGACTGTCACACACAGGCATCAAACTGTATTTTATGAACTACTGTCCCGAGCTGTCCCCCAATTTTTCACCGTATCGGATCGTATCTTTCCCCTGATAAAAAGTATCCTATCTCTTATTCCAGGATATAATCTATTTGTGTACCTACCAAGTTCCATCAAGATCGGTTTAGTAGTTTCGGAGTTAATTGAGGAACAATTGTAAAAGAGTGAACATTGTGACACGGGAATTTTATAAGTTAAGATAAGTACCTACCTACGTAATATCGACCATAAATATGTATCATTATATACCTACCTAAGTATATCATAAATGAGTTTCATGCAAGTCTAAGTGATAGCTAGCTAGCTATTGTTATCGGAACAAACGGAATGTCCGGTTAATAATACAAGTCTGTTATCTTTCAGTCTTAGAATAACGTAACTCACTATTGTTTAGGAAGAGCCTCATTTAGATTCACGTTTCAGTACCTCTAGGCATGAGTTTGCTCTAGTAACGTAATCGATACTCGCTAGCAACTACGGTAAACATTTAGTATGAGACGATTTGTGCAGCGCCTCTAACAGACAGTTGTGACAGCACAATTTTACATACAAAGTTTGTTACGATATTCGCTGGCGAGTATCGATTACGATACCATAGTAAACCCATGGTAGAGGTAGGAAGGTTATCAGCAAAAATATGAGTTTATATTTATAGAATTAGATTAAAGACTGACAAGCAATACTAGTCCTTATTAGTATCTAGGTAAAATTAGATACGCATCGAGATTGATCGCATTGCTCAAACATAAATAAAGTCCGCGCGTGCTAAATAGTAACTACATCCGACTAGCAAATAAAAGTACTCACGAATAAAATACCGATTCATTAATCTTCTTTAATAGAATGTAGAACATGAAAACAATGTTGGCAAACCATTTGATGAATAAGATGATTAATGATATGTATGCCCTTTAGACATTGAGGGAGTCACAGATCGATGTCAGTTCAGGAAGGTCATTATAAATAATATCTATGCTACACTATCGACATTTGGATATTGCCAATTTGAATCTAATCTTTCTTTTTTTTCTTCTCAGTGACGTTAGAGACCGCGGCGATTGTCGTGGGTTCAAATCCTACAATGTTGTCCCCAAGTTGAAAGTCTGTCGCCAAGCAACTATCGGTGTGTTCCGATAGCTGCAATTGAGAGCCAGTTCCCATCTAGACTTTGTACGTTGTAAGTAAATGCTTAAATCCTTAATTAAAGGGAATAACGAAAAATGCAGACCGATTTGTATTAAAACTAAAACTGCAGCATTAGATTTCTGATAAGTTGTTTTTTAATTTACACTTTCTTTCAGTTTCTATGATTACTTTTGATAAATAATTAGATCCTTTATAGCAACATTATCGGATGGTGTAATAATACAGGCCGTATATTTTTATCATTTATCGCTATTTCTGATACATAGTTCACCTGTATATGAAAGCGAAATATCACTCACGAAATCTTAGACGTACTACAAACTGCCGGGCCGATTCGCGTGGTTGGTTAACACACTACCTATCACGCCACGTTGTGGGTTCGATTCCCATTCAGGACAGACTAATTATCTATTGAAGTATGTATTTACAAAAAAAATGTATATCAGTTATGTGGTTTCCATAGCACAAGCTCTGCTGTGATGGGATCAGATAGCCTGTGATGAAAAATGATCCAAAACCTATATAAGACAGGATTTTTGAAAATTCAATATGTGTAATAAAGGTGTCAATTGAAAGAATGAATATTGAGTATGAACATTCTTTATTATCAGTGACTGATTAATGAATATAGTAACTGAAACATTTTAGAAAATTTCATCATGAGTTTTGTAAATTTTACTTGTCTAGTATAATGCTTATAATTTATGTTTTGTATTATTTACTGATTACTGAACACATTATTATGCAAATCTATTCTATCAGGACTACTCTGTTTTTATCAACCCTCACATTAGGGGCACTCCTTAATTTCTTAATAAACTTATCAGCAATTCTGTCATCAACATCTTGACCTGTATATTCCATATATTCCCCTAGAACCTTCTTCTGCAAGCGTTTGAAAGGTAGTTCATTGCCTTTTTTCTGTAAAAGTGATATAATAACTGTGTGCCAGTTGAATGTATCACTGTTTACAGCCAATTCACCAATCTTGGCTACATTCTGGTCATGAAGGCAAATACTCTCATCAGCTTCTTCTTCCGCATCAACTTTAAGTTTCTTTTTCTGAGTTTTTTCCTTGCTTACTTCCTTACTAACTTCTGTTTCAACAGTGTCCATTCCATTTTCATTTGCTTCTTGGATTCCATTAACAGTATCTACCCTCTTTCGTTTCTTATGTTTATTCTTACCATCTTGTGGCTCCTCAGCATCTTCATTGCTTGTTGAGTTAGTTCTATTCTTTTTCTTCTTGCCTTTCTGCTTAGTTTCAGTCTCTTCTTCTTCACCTTCAACGGGTGCTTCTGCACTTTGCAACTCAGCTTCATATTTTTGGCGTTTCTTTTCTTCTTTTCTTTGTTTTTTAGTCAATTTCTTTTCCTCTACCTCTTCCAATTCACCATTTTGTCCTTCTGTTTTAGATTCTACATTATCTTCTGTATTACTTTTATCATGTTCTTTCAGGTTTTCTTCTTTATCATCTGCATCACCATTCTGTCCCTTTTCATCAAACTTATCTTCAATAATTGATGCATCATTCTTTTTATCTTGATTTCCATTTTTATTTTGATTATTTATATTAGAGAGAGCCGTTAGTTTAACAGATATTAAGTCCCAGGCCTGATCAATGTCCTTCAAATTGGTCTTTTGTCCACAAACATTTTTCACAAAGTTAACAAATTTAGCTTTCTTGCGTGGTGTATTATTATGTTTGCTGATTGTTTCAATAATTCTCAGTACATTTCTGGGAGCACTTTTTTGCTCGTCAATAACTGATTGTAACATCTCTACCCATGCATTTTGCTTCTTCTCACCTTTCTTTTCTTTTGACACAAAACCCTTTCCAGAGTACCGCTCCTCTTCAGTAACACATTTAGTGTGAGCTTCATAATCTTGACCACTGAAAAAAAAGATATTAAATATTTATTGTGAATTTGCAAAAAGTGCAAAAACAGTTGCATGAGCCATGAATTAATCAACTCAACATATTCATTCAGAAAACAAAAAATAAGTTTCAAACAAACAAATAGAACATGGTGTACAGTCCCACTAATAATAATAAATTCAGACAACAGTATTCAGATAAACTAAAATCTATTTACAAACACAAAATATGTTTACAACTTACAGAAAATCTTTGAAGCAATCCATGCATGACAAGTTGGGATTCCTATTTCTACATTTCGTCATATAGTGCTTCTCAACTTTAGGCTTCTGAATAGACTCTCCGCAATGTCCACACGTGAACACAACCATAATAACTACAACACGTGCGCTTCTAATCCAATTTTGTTTATAAAATTATAACCTGAAAATAAATAATTATGAGTTACAATAAACCGGATTTATTTCAATTGAATATATACAATGAGTGATGAAAACAAAAGAAATATTATTCAATCACATTACCCCACCTTTTCCACGGATAAATTATAAAGTAAAGAATTGGGAGGCTTTTACAACAATTCTTGAAACTTCTTGAAATGTCAAATCAAAAATAAAATAATTTGTTCTTGTTGCCGGGGCTGGGTTTGTTTTTGACGGAATGTCAAGTGTCAGCTGTCAAATAAAGCAACACAGGTTTTTATCCTCTTTGAACACAGGTATTCACTGCTAGTTATTGTTCCGAGGTATTAACAGATGGTATTCCATTCCATCTAGAACAAGGATTTATAACGTGATTGATCTAGAATAAATGCTTGCTCACCCACCAGGATCAATGTTAAAACATTTTCTTTTATCATTCTCCCATTCGATTCTATTCCCAGCCGATCGGGGAACTGGTATACTCTAGAGATGGGTAGTTATTCTAATAACTAGCCAAATACCCGCTACTGATCAAATACCCACGGCTACGATATCCGTCAAAAATATATTCGGTTGTTGGCTATCGAATGGCTACGGCTTCCAATAACCTACACGTTTATGACGTAACGCGCTGTAGCGAACAACCACGCCAGCCGCCGGCAGCCGACTAACTAACTAACCAACTAGTTGAATGAACAGTTGTGGCTACTCGTAGCCGTAGTAGCCGTAGTAGCCGTAGTATCCAAACTAACTAACCAACCAACCAACAACGCGGGAGCGCGCTGTCACCGCGCTCACTGCTATTAACGATTTTGAACTTAATCGTGTAGTCGGTTAAATTTAGAATTGTAAGACAAACAGATTTTCGAAATTTTCTTAATGAATATCCGTAGATAGAGATAACGCTAAACCCATGATATCAAAAGCTAAACCAAATAGATAGATAAATCAGTTTTCTATTAATTATAGTATAATCATAAATGTATTAACATTTATGATACGAAGAATGAAATTGTTATTTCTTTTACAATTGAATAAATTTTACATAAAAAGTACTCGTGGTTATAAAATTAGACTAAGTGAAATGCGAGTGCAAATTGAACGCTGTTTCTAGTTTCTTTAAAACGTGGTATTTGAATTATCAGCCTTCTTCTCTTCCTTAGAGAAGAAGAGAAGAAGGGTGAATTTGAATTATCACCCATACGATTTAAATCTTAATAGCACTCGTGATTAAGCTTAGAATTGTACGACAAAACAAACTATCATTAGAGATAAATTCATTACGCCAAATGGATTACCACGACATCTGTAGTTTATTTGTAAAATAAAAGACAGCTGACGTAAAAATAAAATATGCGCTCCATAAGATCCTAGTCTTGTCGATAGACAGGTTATTAATTCACAGCAGTTGAAAGAGATGGCGCCAAATCAGTAAATGGATATTTAACAATTTTCTATTATTCTTTTTATTTTTAGTTTTTATTATCATTACGAAAAAGGAAATGCATATATTCTGTTCTAGGAAGTGTAAAAAGTTTTTTTTTTAATTATGTTATTTAATCTAAACTTATTTTGATGAATTTGGCTAGTTTTGAGTCACTATAAATAAGTCGTTTAAATATATTCATAGATCATAGATGGCGTTAAATCAATATACAGATATTCGACAGTCTTTTTATTATAATTAGTAAATTTTATAATACGTACGATAAGTCATTTCAGTGAAGTATAAAATAAGTAAACAAAATATAAAACATATCATCTAAGATTATTACCGCCGCGGCTGGTATGATACTAAATAATTGCATCCAACAGGGTTTGAGCGTTACTAACGGTTGTCCTAGAGATAAATCCATTACGTCAACTGGGGTACCACGACATCTATAGTTTTTTTTTGTAAAAGTCTAATCTAGTCGATAGACAGGTTATTAATTCATAGCAGTAGAAAGAGATGGCGTTGAATCAGTAAATTGATATTTTTCAATTTTAGTTTATTATTATTATTTAATATTACGAAAAAGGAAATGCATATTTTCTTTTCTAGGAAGTGTAACAAGTAATATTTTTTTAAATTATGTTATTTAATCTAAACTTATTTTATTGAATTTGGATAGTTTTGACTTTCTATAAGGAAGTCGATTATTTATATTCAAAGATGGCGTTCGATTAATATATAGATATTCGTCATTTTTTTTATTATAGTTAGTAAATTTTATAATACGTACGTACGATAAGTCATTTCAGTGAAGTATAAAATAGGTAAACAGAATATAAAAACATATCATCTAAGTTTATTACCGCCGCGGCTAGTATGAAACTGAATACTTGCTGGCAACAGGGTTTGAACGTTACTTACTTTTGGTATAGTTACTATACTCTTTGAGCGTTACTACTTAGTTACGGTTATCCTAGACTATTGGATAGTGACAATTGATATCTAATAACTAAAGATAAACAATCCCAAGCAAAAGTTCTCTCAAAACTGTCTCAAATTGTGTTGGGTAATACTAGTTATTTCTTAAAGTTTTATTCACAAAGCTATGTACAAAAGGCAATAAAAGGACATCGTTCAAAATGGCCCCAGAACCAACAAGCATTATTGTTTATATATTTTATTATATTAGTTGCAAATATCTATATATTAATCGAACGCCATCTTTGAATATAAATAATCGACTTCCTTATAGAAAGTCAAAACTATCCAAATTCAATAAAATAAGTTTAGATTAAATAACATAATTTAAAAAAATATTACTTGTTACACTTCCTAGAAAAGAAAATATGCATTTCCTTTTTCGTAATATTAAATAATAATAATAAACTAAAATTGAAAAATATCAATTTACTGATTCAACGCCATCTCTTTCTACTGCTATGAATTAATAACCTGTCTATCGACTAGACTAGACTTTTACAAAAAAAAACTATAGATGTCGTGGTACCCCAGTTGACGTAATGGATTTATCTCTAGGACAACCGTTAGTAACGCTCAAACCCTGTTGGATGCAATTATTTAGTATCATACCAGCCGCGGCGGTAATAATCTTAGATGATATGTTTTATATTTTGTTTACTTATTTTATACTTCACTGAAATGACTTATCGTACGTATTATAAAATTTACTAATTATAATAAAAAGACTGTCGAATATCTGTATATTGATTTAACGCCATCTATGATCTATGAATATATTTAAACGACTTATTTATAGTGACTCAAAACTAGCCAAATTCATCAAAATAAGTTTAGATTAAATAACATAATTAAAAAAAAAACTTTTTACACTTCCTAGAACAGAATATATGCATTTCCTTTTTCGTAATGATAATAAAAACTAAAAATAAAAAGAATAATAGAAAATTGTTAAATATCCATTTACTGATTTGGCGCCATCTCTTTCAACTGCTGTGAATTAATAACCTGTCTATCGACAAGACTAGGATCTTATGGAGCGCATATTTTATTTTTACGTCAGCTGTCTTTTATTTTACAAATAAACTACAGATGTCGTGGTAATCCATTTGGCGTAATGAATTTATCTCTAATGATAGTTTGTTTTGTCGTACAATTCTAAGCTTAATCACGAGTGCTATTAAGATTTAAATCGTATGGGTGATAATTCAAATTCACCCTTCTTCTCTTCTTCTCTAAGGAAGAGAAGAAGGCTGATAATTCAAATACCACGTTTTAAAGAAACTAGAAACAGCGTTCAATTTGCACTCGCATTTCACTTAGTCTAATTTTATAACCACGAGTACTTTTTATGTAAAATTTATTCAATTGTAAAAGAAATAACAATTTCATTCTTCGTATCATAAATGTTAATACATTTATGATTATACTATAATTAATAGAAAACTGATTTATCTATCTATTTGGTTTAGCTTTTGATATCATGGGTTTAGCGTTATCTCTATCTACGGATATTCATTAAGAAAATTTCGAAAATCTGTTTGTCTTACAATTCTAAATTTAACCGACTACACGATTAAGTTCAAAATCGTTAATAGCAGTGAGCGCGGTGACAGCGCGCTCCCGCGTTGTTGGTTGGTTGGTTAGTTAGTTTGGATACTACGGCTACTACGGCTACTACGGCTACGAGTAGCCACAACTGTTCATTCAACTAGTTGGTTAGTTAGTTAGTCGGCTGCCGGCGGCTGGCGTGGTTGTTCGCTACAGCGCGTTACGTCATAAACGTGTAGGTTATTGGAAGCCGTAGCCATTCGATAGCCAACAACCGAATATATTTTTGACGGATATCGTAGCCGTGGGTATTTGATCAGTAGCGGGTATTTGGCTAGTTATTAGAATAACTACCCATCTCTAGAGTATACCAGTTCCCCGATCGGCTGGGAATAGAATCGAATGGGAGAATGATAAAAGAAAATGTTTTAACATTGATCCTGGTGGGTGAGCAAGCATTTATTCTAGATCAATCACGTTATAAATCCTTGTTCTAGATGGAATGGAATACCATCTGTTAATACCTCGGAACAATAACTAGCAGTGAATACCTGTGTTCAAAGAGGATAAAAACCTGTGTTGCTTTATTTGACAGCTGACACTTGACATTCCGTCAAAAACAAACCCAGCCCCGGCAACAAGAACAAATTATTTTATTTTTGATTTGACATTTCAAGAAGTTTCAAGAATTGTTGTAAAAGCCTCCCAATTCTTTACTTTATAATTTATCCGTGGAAAAGGTGGGGTAATGTGATTGAATAATATTTCTTTTGTTTTCATCACTCATTGTATATATTCAATTGAAATAAATCCGGTTTATTGTAACTCATAATTATTTATTTTCAGGTTATAATTTTAGCCGCGGCTAGTATGAAACTGAATACTTGCTGGCAACAGGGTTTGAACGTTACTTACTTTTGGTATAGTTACTATACTCTTTGAGCGTTACTACTTAGTTACGGTTATCCTAGACTATTGGATAGTGACAATTGATATCTAATAACTAAAGATAAACAATCCCAAGCAAAAGTTCTCTCAAAACTGTCTCAAATTGTGTTGGGTAATACTAGTTATTTCTTAAAGTTTTATTCACAAAGCTATGTACAAAAGGCAATAAAAGGACATCGTTCAAAATGGCCCCAGAACCAACAAGCATTATTGTTTATATATTTTATTATATTAGTTGCAAATATCTATATCCAACGGACAAGCTGTCTTTCAAAATGATTTTTTTAAAAGTATTGTGACTATTTGTGACGACTACGCCATCATCTTTACCATAAATCAATAATTTCTTTTTCTTTTTAAAGGTTTTTGGCTTGGTATCTAGACCTTTAAGCCATTTCTTTATTTTAAATATTCTTCTGTTTTGTTATAGTCACGTTATATTTTCACATTACCAGTAGACACATTTACCCAATAGCTGAAATAGCCGGGTATCAAACTGGTTATTGCACCACAAATAGCTGGCTAGCTAAGTTATTGAAATTTCGGCTAGTTACCCATCTCTAGTATACTCAAAGCATCCAATAGTCTGATTGAACTGACACGCCAAAAATCAGACATGTGTTCCTGGCTTTGTGCCAAAATATTTATTATTTTAATTGTAGCTTGTGCCAGCGATAAACGAAAATGTAGCAATGTAGTTCTTTTGATCGTCTGACTGAATCCAACCCTCGAAGAAAATGTATACGTCTGAAAGACATTGTATCTATGGTCAGGCAAGATGGCAAATAAACAAAACATTATTAAAAAAAATAAGTTTGGAAATTGGAAGCGGTTGTGGGGTGTGGTTTCTTTTATAAGTTTTACAAACATTAGTTACGTAAAGAATGTTTGTTTTCTGATCAAAACTCGCTATAAATTATACAAGAAATGGATATCTGCATATTCTTTACAGTTGTGTATTTTTTTATTGGTAAGATCTATTTTGTCTCTAAACAAATCTTCAAAACATTGCGTACAAAGTGTCAAAGAAATCGAAATAGTTTGAAAGTTTTCTCCTGTAATTATATTATTTCTTATTAGTTTTTGATTGTGTGACAAGACGAATGGTATTTTATCATTATTTTAGGTTATTTAGTTTGATTAAATTTTGAACATGAACTTCAACCTTAATCTCAATAGTTGTTCCTATTGTGGACAAAGAATAGTTTTAAATTTAAAAATAGTATACACTTCTTCAGAACACTTAAAAAATAGTATATTTTTTTTATTGAACTAATTAGTAAGATATTCAAAAAAATCATTAGCTTTTTAATATCAGTAAACATTGATTTGTGACACCAAGTAACAGTCAATTCAAACTAAATTTATTCTCTGACTAATTTTGTGATGAGGATTAAGCCAGCTTTTTGTTTGAATTGGTGAAAAAATGCTCTTATAGGTAGTTTGTTATGATTTAATTGCATTGATTGATTCCAATTAATAACTCTTTGGTATAGGTTCAATCCACTGTAGTATCTATAATAGTGAGAATATACCAAATGGGATTGGAAAATTGCCCAAAGTGGAAGGCCAAGACATAGTGACGTGGTGCACTACATCTATACGAGAACAAGCAAAATGTGAAAACCTCATGAATGCTACTACACGAGACAAGGGATTGTTTGGAAAGGACTATTTTGAGATTAGATGTAAAAGAGTAAGTATATATTATTAAAATACAGTTCACCAACTGCCACACCAAATATCTTAAACTGTATTTATCTATCTTGTATTTGAGTTTATAACACATTCAGTGATAAATATGAGTATAAGCATCAAGTCATATAATCCCAAGTGCATACATGTTCATTAGCACTTGAAACTAAATTTTTTAATACTTTGCGCTGAACAAGTAAATAATCGAAAATCACACAGTGATTCAGATATATTTACCAACTATCAAATGGATATTGGTACTGATATATTCAAGCATATTTCATTCGTGCTCCCATATTAACATTATAAATGCAAAAGTTACTGTATCTCAACCAACACATGTTGAATATTGGTATGGGGGACTAGAACCCCAGGATATAACATATGCTAATTATCATATGCTTAGTGAGTACAGTAATTGTTTTGCATTAGAAATAAAAATTATAGGTTGTTTTGGGATGGTCATAGACATTTTTGGGATAAGGAAGGGAAGAAGAAGAAGAAGTTTTGGGATGGTCATCCCATCCAGGAGCCGAGAGGTTCAATGTTTTCTGCATCTGATTTATGTTGATAAAAATGTTTCTTGTTGTTTACATATCTTTATCACAGCTTAATTTTATTGTATTTTAATTATTCCCTCCTAAAATTTACTAAAAGGGAAACTTAATATTGAATTTAATTAACAGGCCTTTGATACAGAAGAGTGCATGTCATGGGTAGACCAAGGCAAAGCATCACTTCTTGGTTTGGATGCTGGCGAAGTGTATGTGGCTGGAAGATATCATTCCCTGGTCCCTATTATGCAAGAGGTAACTATGAAAAATCATCATCATCCAACAGCATGTTGGTACATTATAATAGTTACCATTCCTTCACAACTTGAGAAGTCTATCAACAACTTTTTCTGATAAAACAACAATTTACATTAAATAGATAATTGTACTGTGGGTGGGTCACCCAACCATACAATTTTCTATTTAATGTAAATCAGGAATAAAGTTCTTTTTTTAACAGCAATAGAGTGAGAGAAGACTTCTCTATACTGTAGACTTAGTAGAGTCATTGTCAATACAAAGAAGTAGGCGAAAAATAAAGAAGGCAAATTATTGAGTGAAAAGTACCAGGCAACCAGGATATAGTAGACGGAGCTCTCTTATCTTGATCTCCTATCTGTGACCTCAATACTACCAGTGCTACGAGATTGCGCATCTACCTTTATAAAATGACTCCTTTAATCTTCTAAGATCCTGCATAACTCTTTTTTCTTACGTGACGATTTTTGCCAGTACTCTACTGTAAGCCGCGTAAAAGAACTTTGTTCCAAAAATAAAAGAAGAAGTTAATTAACAAACTTTCTCGTAGCTATATGGCCGCGAAGAACCCTATCAATATGCAGTTGCAGTAGTGCGTAAAGGTGGTCTACCTGCTATCCAGCCAGGATATGGTCTACATGGATTACGTGGAGCCAGAGTGTGTTTCCCTGGTGTTGGCTCGTTGGCTGGATGGGTGATGCCTATACATGTTGTAAGTTACTACTAGTTATTATGTTTGTTCTCAAATAAAATAGTAAATGCTCTTTTTGTTTTTCAATTATTCTTATTGTGTCCGTTTTATTTTTTTGTATTTATAAATAAAATCATTTAAAGATTCACTTGTCTATCAAAAACATATACGAAAAAGATAAAGAAATATTGTCCTGTCAAATTCTCCCATTTGCTTATTTGAATTTATATTTATAATTGTAGACTTAAGAGTATTTAATAGCTTTAAATATTTTAAGTTAGATTAGTTTTTAAACAACAGAATCACCACCAAAGACTTTATTCTTCTGGTATTCTGTAATAAGGTAGATATTAAGAATAGCTTATTGCAGAATTCAGTTAACAACTTACAACCATTTTTTTTTCTAACGTTGTGTATAATGAATGTCAACAGTTGATGCAAGAAGGTGGTCTGAAGGTCACAGATTGCAACAATCATGTCAAATCTGCCATTGAATACTTTGGAGAATCATGTGCACCCAACTCTCTAAAGGACATGTACAACCCTATTGGCGACAATTCCGATAAGTAAGTTACGACAACAATTTAAACTTAAATTTAAAATTATGCATGATGGTTTCACCATATTTTCTTTCACCATAAACTGGACTTCATTCCTATCTATTTTATTTATTACTTGGTTTTTCTGTAAACCTTATTTCTATTTGAAAACCTGAATGCTTTAAAATCCAAATATTTCATTATTTTCTGCTAGTACTATTTAGCTACTATTTTCTTGATTAAATTTGTGACAATTCTAAATTTAAACACATACATTTGTTATTCAGATTGTGCAAGCTATGTACCGGTGGGGCAGGTATACGGTGCACTCTAGCCGATCCTTACGCGGGATATGAAGGCGCACTCAAGTGTCTGGTGGCCAATGGGACAGGAGATATCGCCTTTGTGAGGGACACTACTATACAACACGCTTTGCTCTCGCATAAGATACTAGGTACGTTTTAATTGTGCTTATCTTCTTCAACCATTTTTATGATTTTTAATTAGAATTTTAACAACAAAGAGTAGATATTTTGATGATGTATATTTATGACGTCACAAGCAAGTATTTCATACACCCCCATCAAATGATTGATTTATGGAAAATATTGGAGATTATGAGTTGTCATAATATTTTTTTTTTCTTTATAATACTAGCTGTCCCCCGCCGCTTCACCCGCCTTACCGTGGGATCTTATCTTTTCCCGGGATAAAAAATATCCTATCTCTTTCTAGGATCCTATTTCAAGATCACAGATAGTGCTGTATTAGATATTAAGATTACAATGCAAAAGATTGTGTGTGAAAGGAGCTTTATCATGTAAAAATAGTCTCTGATTAATCATGAAATCTCATAAAGTATAAATGCTACAAAGTTGAAATTTGGCCGGTAGATTCCTTAGAGATGCCTCTTAAAAAAATCTGATAAGATAGGATTTTTTAAAATTCATCCCCTAACTAAAGGGTTTCCGGAAATTCGGATACATCGAACTAGTTTTAAATATGAATTAGCCAATGTATACTGCAACTACAGGTGGCGTAACGGATGACCAATTCGAGTTGATCTGCCGCGACGGCAACCGCATGCCAGTCACTCAATGGGAGCGCTGTAACTGGGGCAGAGTGCCTGCTGACGCTATAGTCACTAGCAGTGCCGCTACTATACAACAGAGAAGCAAGTTAGTATTTACATTCTTTTTTTATGCCACAAGTGACAACGAGGCAGGCGGGTCACCTGATGGTAAGTGACTACCGTCGCCTATAGACTTTAGCAATACCAGGGGGATTGCCTATGTGTTGTACACCTAATTACAGTGCCCTTTTAAGGCAAAATGGCCCTCGGCTGCAATTGCCTGACAGGTGCTTAGCGACAGTTTTTCAACTTGAGGGTGGTAGCCAGCCAGTCGAGTACTACAAAGTACCCGACTGTGTTGTGATTTCCTCACGATGTTTTCCTTTACCGAAAGCTTAAGCTCATTGTAGGATTCGAACCCACGACCTTCGCCGCGGTATCCGACGTCACTGCCACTGAGCTATCATCGCCTTCATTTTAGGTGACCTATCACCCCTTTAGTTTGTCGTACTACTTATTTCTGTTTCTACACTGGACTCGTTTAAATTTTTAATGCATGTTTCTTGCTTGCATTCTCTGCAAAGATGACATAAAAATAAAACCCTACACATATCTCATTTCAGCTATTGTCTAACTGTACTGTAAGCTGTAACCCAATAATCAAATTATTTCCAGATACCAAAAACTTATAGAAAAGATAGTGCAACTATACGGCGAGCCGAATCCCTACAATTCTTTATCCAACCGCACTGCAGATTATCGACAACGGGACCCTTATGGCAACATTATGACGAGTACTACGGAACAATCAACAAACAATTATGATTCGTATAACAAATTTGGTTATAATCGGCAGAACACTGAACAAGGTCTTACTGGGTATGTCAATTTCAGTCATTTACTTTCATGATACTCCTTGTAATAGTGAAGTATATGTATCTATCTTTTTATGCAAAAGGGATCAAAAATGCAAAATAAATTTAAATAATATTGCATCAGAAATATTGATAAATAGGTATGAGTACCTTGTTCAAACTGTATTGTAAAATATTGCAAGGCGGTCTTTAGTCATTAACGAGTCCACTGACATTTTTATTAATAACTAGTGGACCCGGCAGACGTTGTCCTGCCCTGAAATTAAAACAAAACTTAGAACCCGATTCCAGCGCCATCTACCGGGTCCAATTTTGTTTTCAAATCATCGAGGAACCCATTGAAATACACACACAAAATTTCATCCAAATCGGTCCTGTTACCATACTCCTACGAAACGGCTTGACCGATTACTCAAATTACTAAAATGGCTATTAAAAAATAAGGGTTGATCGTAGAAGAGTGAAAATTAGGGATTGTATGTATTTTTGTATGTTGTATCATAAAAAAATAGAAATTAGAAATTTTGTCTCAAAAATAAAATAAAAAATTTTGGGGTGGACTACCCCTAACGTTTAGGCGGATGAAAAATAGATGTTGGCCGATTCTCATAGATACCGGATAAGCACAAAAAAATTCATCTAAATCGGTCAAGCCGTTTCAGAGGAGTACGGCAACTAAAACTGTGACACGAGAATTTTATATATTAGATATTCTACGATTTCAACATAACTACATTCTAACATAACAGTTTCGGTTTCGCCGAAACTAGAACCAAAACCGAACCTTCGGTTTCGGTTTCTGTTTTGGCAAAATCAGGTTTCGGTCGGACGCTAAACGTTCATGTTTCATTCATTAGTGATTGAAAACTATTTTGGTCCTTCAGTGTAAGCACATCTTCACCATTCCATGCCCGCATGGACTCGTCGGGACAACCCATAGAACTGCCATTCCATCTCTTCTTATCCAATGAAACTACTGATTTATTGATTCAGGTTAGTCACTTTTTTTCAATCTTATTTATACATATAATATTATAAACATAATTTTTTTTATCATGGATAAGCTTGTGTTTGACAACAATCTAACCATGGTAGTGATGATGTGGCCGAAGGTGATAAGCACACAAAGCCTTGATGGGAACTGGCTCTCAAGTGCAGCTGTCGAAACACACCGATAGGTACTTGGCGACAGATTTTCAACTTGAGGGTGGTAGCCAGCCTGTGGGGTACTACAAAGTACCCTACCACCGGGCTATGGTTTCCTCACGATGTTTTCCTTCACCGAAAGCTCAAGCTAATTGTAGGATTCGAACCCACGACCTTCGCCGCGGTATTCGACGTCACTTACCACTGAGCTATCATCGCCTTAAAATTCCTCTCAAAAACTACTTTTGATGCACTTCTGTGAAAATTTACTACAAGATAAATTGTATGTATAACAGGATGCAACAATAAACTTCCGTATACTAAAAGAAGAGGAGCAAGCTGCTAAACATATACTCAACAACCAGTATGTGGGTGACCAGGCTGAGAAGGCAGTGCTTGGGATCAGGGACTGTCCGGTCAGACGTGCCGTCTTGTGTGTCACTAGCGACCCGGAGATGGACAAGTGTGTTAAAATGAGGGTAGGTCTACATTTATTAAATACTTGTTTTCCGCCCACGTTTTCACCCGCATTCCCGTAGGATCTTATCGTTTCCCGGGATGAAAAGTATCCTATATTTTATTTCAGGATGTAATCTATCTGTGTGTGTAAGTTTCATCAAAATCCGTTTTTGCGTATTGAGCAAATAACAAACATACTTTCACATTTATAATATTAGTAGGATTTTAGTTTTGTGTAATTTTTTCGCATTTTTTTACGTTTTCAACCCCCTTTCAAAGGCTCCACTGTCTTGAAATTTGCCAATAACTGAATCGATAATTAAATTCCATATAATTATCGAACCTACTCACATTTTAAAAGCCTCCTCCATCTCTTGCCATCTTTCTTTATTGTGGGCGACATTCATCAATTTTTTCCCCATCGTTTTTAGGGTTCCGTACCCAAAGGGTAAAAACGGGACCCTATTACTAAGACCTCGCTGTCTGTCCGTCCGTTTGTCTGTTACCAGGCTGTATCTCAAGAACCGCGATATCTAGACAGTTGAAATTTTCACAAATTATGTATTTCTGTTGCCGCTATAACAACAAATACTAAAAACAAAATAAAAATTTAAGGGGGGCTCCCATACAACAAACTTTATTTTTTTGCCATTTTTACGGAACCCTTAGTGTGCGAGTCCGACTCGCACTTGGCCGGTTTTTATTATGTCGTCAGCCCATCTTTTCTTTTGTCGTCCTTTGCCCCTTTTTCCGGTGGCCTGGTAACTAGCGGTATTAAAAAAAAAGATTTGTGATCTGCAATTTCAATTCAGTATCAGCATGTTGAAGGACATCAGTGAGTTTCGTTTTACTACTTATTTTTAGGCTATACGTGCTTATTACGATCGGCAAAATTAATTTAAA
Organism: Ochropacha duplaris; assembly: GCA_951361185.1. Classification (NCBI taxonomy): domain Eukaryota; kingdom Metazoa; phylum Arthropoda; class Insecta; order Lepidoptera; family Drepanidae; genus Ochropacha; species Ochropacha duplaris. Next base: position 4,266,338 of record OX592713.1, on the reverse strand, counting down.
AAAAATGGTTCCTCCAGATAGCACTAAAGGCTGCATTCCTAGCTCCCGTGTTAGTATGTTGGCGCGGCCACAGCGCGCGGCACTGCTCCCGCGCGGTCGCTGAAGGCACCTGCGACTTCGTGCTACTCGACTCGGCTGACATGCTTCACGCTGCTAATATACATAAACTGGTGCCGTTTATGCAGGAGGTATACTATTTGAATTCCTCATTTGAAATATTACAGGGGAATGAGTACTTTTAAAAATAAATAGTAACGCTTCGTTTTCACATTATAGCACGTCATAGACATAATGAAGCGATCCTATTGGCGGACTAAAACACATCCCTCGCTACGCATTAGCAGTGGAAACGCAGCCTAATCCGTAGGAATATACCCGTATTTTTGGACCATCTGACCATCTCATTCGATCTGAACTCTAAGCCAACCCTTCTAAGACAGCCCTCTCCATAGCTAGTTAAGTCTAATTAAATAATTCAATTGTTATTTCCAAAGGTGTACTCGTCTGGTGACAGTTGGTACTATGCAGTTGCTGTAGCTAAGGAACAGGATCCGGATACGGATATAACATACCTTCGTGGGAAGAACACATGTCACACTGGCATCGGGCAAGCGGCCGGATGGGTTTATCCACTCGCTTATATGATATCTAATAAGTGGATCAGGTGAGTCTAATTGTTTCAATTAGGTAACTACTATATTAACATCATTAAATATTAGCCCGGTGGTAGGGTACTTTGTAGTACTCGACTGGCTGGCTACCACCCTCAAGTTGAAAATCTGTCGCCAAGCACCTGTTGGTGTGTTCCGGCAATTGCACTTGAGAGCTAGTTCGCCTTTAAGGCATTGTAATAAAGTGTAAACACATTGGCAATCCCCCTGGTATTGCTAATGTCTATAGGCGACTGTAGTCACTTAACATCAGGTGACCCACCTGCCTCGTTGTCACTTGTGGCATAAAAACAAAAATACATTATATTACCGGTCATTAACTTCTGAGAATTTGATTCTTATTAGCAAAATTATCGGATGGTGTAATAATACAGGCTGTGTATATATTATTTTCAAATTCAACGGGTTCGATTCTTATTCTTCTTGTCGAGGAATTATTTTATTAATATTTGTATGTTATTTGACAGACCGTACGGTTGTGACGGCGCGCACGCAGCTGCGGAATACTTCACCAAGTCGTGTGCGCCCGGCGCTCTCAGCACCGAGTATGTGGACTCTGGAACTGTGCCCCATGATAACCTGTGCCATTTGTGTCACGGATCTTCTTACCGGTTTGTATTTATTAATACAGGGTGTCCGGTAAGTAGTACGACAAACTTAAGGGGGAGATAGATGGGCGGGTCACCTACCAAATATACAAAAATGACCTTAGTAAAAGTGTCACCATTTTCGATATGTTTTATATCTAACATTCAAAATTCAATATACAGAGTTTATGATATTTTGATTGATTTTATGACATACTACTGTATGACAAACTTAAAGGGGAGATAAGTGGTTGGGTCACCTACCAAATGTACAAAAATCACCCCAGTAAAAAGTTCACCATTTTCGAGATATTTCAGATTTTTATGTATTGATTTTTTTTATTTTAGATCTTAAATATATCGGAAATGGTGACACTTTTACTAAGGTCATTTTTATATATTTGGTAAGTGACCTAAAAGAGTACAAGAACTTTGTTTCAACAAAATACCTAATGTATCCAGGATACCATTAGCGCGTAGCGTTTGTTACTCAATAGGTACAGGCCCAGTTTAATAATGATCCTAGCATTCTTACACTTGTATGATACTTACTAAGATATCGAACTCATAGACTCCCTCAGATTTTTATTATAGTTTTATGTTCCTAAGCAATATGACGTTTACTCGCTAGTCTTTTTTTATTCTGGATAAGCTTGTGTTTGACCACAATCTCCTACCATGGTAAGTGATGATGTGGCCGGAAGTAGTAAGCACACAAAGCTTAGATGGGAACTGGCTCTCAAGTGCGGCTGCCGGAACAAACCAATAAGTGCTTGGCGACAGATTTTCAACTTGAGAGTGGTTAGCAGCCAGTCGGGTACTACAAAGTACCCTGCCACCGTGCAAAGAGTAGGCTAGTAAGGTGATGATAGCTCAGTGGCAGTGACGTTGGATACCGCGGCGAAGGTCGTGGGTTCGAATCCTACAATGAGCTTGTGCTTTCGGTGAAGGAAAACATCGTGAGGAAACCATAGCACGGTGGTAGGGTACATTTTAGTAAGTACCCGACTGGCTGGCTACCACCCTCAAGTTGAAAATCTGTCGCCAAGCACCTATCGATGTGTTCCGACAGCTGCACTTGACAGCCAGTTCCCATCTAGGCTTTGTGTGATTACCACCTTCGGCCACATCATCACTTACCATGGTGAGATTGTGGTCAAACACAAGCTTATCCAGAATAAAAATTAAAAAAAGAGTAATGGTAGTGAGCAAAACCAAGCCAACAGTGAAAATAAATACATATTTTATATTTGTGAAGCCGTTGTCGTCGCGACGCGAGCGAGGCCTACTACGGCCACGTGGGCGCGGTGAGGTGCATGGTGGAAGGCGGCGGCGATGTGGCCTTCGTGCGGCACACTGCGCCCGCTGAGGTGTCCGGCGGGAGACGCCGCGAGTGGTGGGCGCGAGACCTGCTGCCCGATGACCTGCAGCTACTGTGCCCTGACGGTACGTACTATACCTATAACTTCCGGGCCCTCATGATACAGGCTTGTTGCCTAGTGTGAAGGCCATTGTCCTATTGAGTTTAAAAAAATCTTCCAGCCCTTTGCATAGTGTAAAATCTGTACATTTTAAATGTTTAGCTTATAAGCTTACATGTGAATTGCTGCAAATAAATGATTTTGTATTTGTATACCACACCTTCGAGCGGCACAACGCGACTGGGCCCGCCGAGCTGTATACCACTAGGTGGCAAAAAATTACTGCTTAAAATTATTGTTTTAATATTATATTGTGTATGTACGCTGTTGGATTACCTAATAAATAAATGAAAAAGCTTACGGCCCACCTGATGGTAAGCGGTTACAGTAGCCAATGGACGCTTGCAACACTGGAGGCGTTACGAGCGCGTTGCCGACCTTGCATAAACATTCTTAATCCTCTTTTGTAGGACTACAGCAGTCCCTGGAAATTAGAACCACTTTGAATTACTTTTTGCGCTATAATTTAAGTGTTGTTTTGTTATACAGGGACGCGCGCTAAAATGCACGAGTACAAACATTGTAACCTGGGCAAGGTACCCGGCGCAGTATTTATGGGCAGACCCAACCACACCGAGCTGGATACATTCGCTAATCTAATGGTGTATGCACAGCAGTTTTATGGCGCCGTTACTTCCGATGAATTCAGGTATAGTTAATATATTATGTATGTATCGTAATAATATTACCCAAAAATTAAGTGGTTACAGATTCAGTTCGTTTCTATATACTTAACATTCTTCAAAGCCATAAAAATACCTCTAATAATGAATTGAATCGTTTTATTGTATTTTAAATAACCCTATTATTTATATTTTACTTTCAGCTTCAGTATGTTTTACTCGCAACCTCCATACTCGGACCTCATTTTCAGCGATGTGGCTGTAAGATTGAAGCCTTTGCCACACAACAGAAGATCCGCAGACATAATAGCCGGTCCGTCGCTAATGCGGGCTGCGCGCATAGTGTCGTGTGATGCGCCGCAAGCTGCGTACTACGTCGCGTCCGATCCCGATTTTTTGTCGCACGCGTACAGAGTAGGTTACGTTGGACAAATAATAGCGCTAGCTTTATTTTTAGTTGCTTTATTAAGATAATTTTAGTATGTAATTAGAATCTCTAAAATCATTACAATATTATAAGCTTTATGGATTAATAAGGCAGCTAATTCCAATTATTTAAATGCAATGTGTACTTTAAAAATGGGTAATAGTAGTCAGTTAGGAAGGTCGTCTTCCCAATATCTCGTTTGTCTATTCTTCGCGAAGGTACAATTCTATGATGTCTTAGGATCACTTATCCCATTAAGAACTTGCTATATCCATCGCCATTTGAATGATCTGACCTTGTAGGTTAAGTCTTTCACTTGTTCTTTGTCTAGGTCATAATGACGCTAAAAAATGCAGCTACTTAAACAAAAAAAATGCAGCTTCTTAAACAAAATAAAAATGCAGCTAGTTTGAATCAGCTTTTTATACATTTTTTATACCAGTTAAACTGTTAGATGTAAGAAAATCTCCATAGTAATGTAAATGAAAACTCATCCGTCCAAATAAATATAAGTGTGCCTTAGTTTATTTGATATTATATATTTTTAAGTTTAAATGTATTGTATGTGATCTGATTATATTTATATTTTTTGTCATACTTAAATCTTTTATACATTTTGACTGAAGCATTTATGAATTATCAGTAAATAAAACATCTTATAAAATAAAGAAAATAGTTTCATTTCGTAATATATTTGATTTATTTTTAATTTAAGTGCTTATGATGAAAACATTCAAAGCCACTGGGTAAAGTAACAAATTTTTTCACAATAACTCTCAAATCTGTCCTTCTACAAACATCTTTAACAGCACTACGTAAACTATCTCCATTTGGGTCTATTCTACTAGAATGTTCTCTCCATTTACCAAATAAACAATTAGTTTTAGCTACTTCGGCATTTATGAATGGTACCAGTCCATTACATTTGGGTGTTTTCTTAGCACATAAACATAGTGCCAACCATGAGAGATACCGAAAATGATTTATACAATACATGAACAGATAATCTTTTGGTTTATTCTTTATCAATGTTTCTATCATAGCATTGCTAAGTTTAACAGTTACTCTATTCTTATACAATATTAAATAATTACGCATCTCTTTCTCTTCACAGAGTATTCCTAGAATTGTACAAAACTTATTGGCTGATAAACAAAAAGTAGTAAATATGTGCTTCCATATAGTTTCCTCACAGTCATAGTGTAAATTAAATATATGACCATTGATTTGTATCCCAGATTGTCCAATACGATTTTCTAAAAATTTACTAAGGTGTGAGATAGCACTTGTAAAAGCTATTTTGTGACACATCTGCCCTACAAACACAGTGTTAGCTCTGCTCACTTCTAATGTAGAGGTATTGTAACTGTAACCTAAGAATGTTATTTCTTGACTAATTTTAAAGTTTTCTTGAGGGAAATTAACAACAGTTTTCTCATAATTAACATTTCTGTAACTGGAAAGTGATTTCAGAAATAATTCGGCTTTTTCTAATGAATCTGTGATATATAAGTAATCATCAACAACTCTGATAAACAAATGTATTAGATGTGATTTCCTGAGGAGCTCTGAGAAATATATTCCATCCATATAAGTGTAATATAATTCTGAAAGTGCTGGGGAATACTTGTAGCCTTGAACCAAGCCTTCTTTCCACTCAAAAACAGTAGAACCAGCACGTACAAAAAGTGGTCTCCGTAATTCAACAATAAAATCTTTGTATTGTTGAGCTATTTTCTTTTTCATATAAGCATTTTTCTCAGCTTTTTGGTAATTCAAATGCATTTCACATATTATTTTCAAGAGTTTTTCTTTATTAATTGATCCAAAAGCATTGCTGAGGTCTGTTTTTACAAAGTAAAGTTTTGGCTTATTTGACCTCAACCATTCCTGATAAACGGAAGCAAATTGAGTTTCAATTTTCTGTGCAGACTTCCCAGTTATTAATTTTAAAAAGTTCAACCTGTCTTTCATCTTATATTTCTCTGTTACACTTATTGGTTCACTCTTGTAACGGACTATAGGTCTACAATCATTTCCAGTTTTCAAAACTAGATGCAACTTTGGTATATCCTTTTTAAGAATCCGTAATTTCAATCTTTCGCTTAAACTTTGGTTTCTTTTTAGTTTTTTTCCCAGACAATAGGGTTCAAACTTTTTTATAACTTTACTGAATATCATATTCGAAATCTTTTTGTCATAAAAACATTGCCATTGGTTCTTCCAAAAGAAATGTAACTTGTATTCATTAGCATCTAACTTACAAGTAGTAGCATAAAAATTTAAAGAAAGAATTGCAGATAAAATATATCTAATTATCCATATTAATATATGATATAAAATGTTTCTTGCTGCATCCATCCATCCATCCAATCCATCTTTTTGTAGTAACTTCCATGGGTTTGTGGAAGTATCCCATTTATTGATAATTTTACTCAAAAACATATGTTGTCCTTTCATACTGTAAATAATTGTATGAACCATGTTCTTGAATATCTTGGAATTGTGATTACTTCCATAAAAGTTCTTTGGAATAATATCACACAATGCTCTGTAGCAACATATAAAAATTTCTTCTTTATTTACTGAAGATAAATTTAAGCCTTTGTCTATATTAAAGTAGCCCACAAAGTCTTGCTTGGATTTACTTCTTAAATTTGATTTCAGCGTAATTAGTATACTATGTAATTCTTGTGGTAAATCTCTCACCAAAATTATTTCTCCAAACAAGTGTTTAAAAAATACCGCGTCGTCTTCGCTCCTCAATAGTTTTGTATCAATAATATTTCCGAAAGATCGCACATTTTGCTTATTCACAAAGAATTGCGATATACAAATGGGAGTATCTATCAAGGTTTCATTTTGATTATTATTTTTTTGACCACTTATTATATTTTTTAAACCACTATTCTTCATTTTCTAAAGTATTGAAATAATCGAATGAATGAATTCAAATTTCAAACTTTTGCGGACTTGTCCAAACTTGTCAACGTTTGGTTGGTTTACCCATAGACAAACAAATAATTTCGTTCGTTAGTGACGTCGGATACCGCGCTGCGAAGGACGTGGGTTCGAATTCTACAATGAGCTTGAGCTTTCGGCGAAGGAAAACCTGTTAGGACCAGACAGGCTGGCTACCACCCTCAAGTTGAAAATCTGTCGCCAAGCAGCTATCAGTGTGTTCCGACAGTTGCACTTGAGAGCCAGTTCCCATCTAAGCTTTGTGTACAAACTTGTACCTTCGGCCACATCATCACTTCCTATGGTGAATTTATGGTCAAATATAAGCTTATCCAAAAGTTTAAAAAAAATATTTTGAAATGGACAGTGTTATCAAACAGCCTTGTGGTTTTTTTGGCCGGCACTAAACTTCTGATTTTTCCATACAAAATTAGCCCTGATAAGTCTGTTCCGTCAGACAATCGGTCGTATCTCTGTGGTCGTACCGTATGATATATTTTATCGAGGGTATGTTCCACGTATGTTCCGATATACACTGCGAGGGGCGTGCACTGTAAGGTGTGTCGTCATTTAGTGTACTGCGAAGCCGTTATTTTATATTCTAGTTTCTGTTTAAAACGGAACGGAGTAAAAGTATTGGTTTTACACTGCAATAAACATAATTTGTTTTCTTCCGTGTTTGTTTTTAACGGCCGGTATCTTTGAATAACAGTATTCAATAATAATATGTAATTATTATTATCAATAGTGCAAGCAGTTAAATTTCTGGACGCTGTTGATCACGTGATTAAAGCACTGAAAGCACCTTACCTCGAAAGCAAGCGCCAGTGCGTGCTCTCAGTACATAAATGGTGAAGATTTATGACGTCATATATTTCTCTAGGATACTGCGGCAGTATACTGTCAGTCTATAACAGAACGAATTTCAACCAGTAAGAGCATTGGACAGTTATCGGAACTAACGCCGAATATGGTTTCCTGCAGAGTCCTAAGTGGCACCACTTAACGCCACACCACTTAAGCCCCAAGTGGCACCCGGGTGCCACTGTTCGTGCCGACTCGTTCCCTGTCGAATTGCCTTTCATGGCCCCTGCCATCTATAAATCTACTAGTGGGCCCAGCAGACGTTGTCCTGCCTTGAAATTAAAACAAAACATAGAATCCGATTCTAGCGACACCTACCGTGTCCAATTTGTGAATCTAAACCATCTGTCACCTGTCAGCCCGATCTCGAGACATGTCAAAAAGTCGTTCTACACAAAATGTATGACAAAAATAATATTCTTCATTTTTCTTTATAGTTATTCTGCTATTCCGGGCCATCCGGGCGGAGACAAATCTAACAAATCAAAAATCAGTCCAGCCGTTCTCGAGTTATAAATAGTGTAACTAACACGACTTTCTTTTGTATATATAGATTGGTAGGTATGTGTTTTCCTTCACCGAAAGCTCATTGAAGGACTCGAACCCACGAACTTCGCCGCGGTACCCGAGATCGTTAATTCCCATTGAGCTATCGCCGCCTTTTCATTACATTGCCCTTGCCGCTTGCCTTTCCATCGCCATGTAGATGTAATTTTTTTAATTTTCTCTAAAAGAAACATGAATTTCCGCAAAATAAATAATACTTTAAAGGACAATATAATAAGTATTTTAAATACCTACAACAAAATACTTCACACAACAAATTCCGTTAAAACCCATATCCAATTTTTTTTATCCAGTTAGCTTACTCTGTGATTCGGTGTAATAATTTAATTAACCTCAACAACTCGGAAGGGCTTTCCAATAAAATTATTATAATTCCGATGTAGGTACGATCCGACTTTCTATAGGATGGATAGGATACTATGGCTCGCTCGAACGCTATCCGTCAATCGGTTTCATTCAGAATATCGGATACTGCCTATCGTATGAAATCGTGAATTCCCGGCCACTATCAAAGAGAATATAAATACTACGTAAGCCACTATCAAAGCAATGATTAGGAACAAATAAATTCGTGATTGATTTTATTTCATTTTATAAGTACCTACGTCTTTGTGATTAAATAAAATCATTTTATTTAGGTATGATGTGGGCTTAGATTATTCGTCTAAGGATGTGGGTATGATTATGATGACAACAGCTAGAGATAGATAACATTTAAGTTGACAGCTCAAGGTCAAGGTGTCAAGCATGTGGCGTTATAGTTGGTAGGTATAGTACAAAAGTGACAAAAAATAGTAGAAATAATGGGGTTCTCTCATAATTTGATCTAGAGGGAGGAAAACAAATTAGAAATATTTTTATGTTGTGGTAAATTGTGCCTTACATTATGGCAAAATCTGTGATATGTGATTTAATTCATATATTTAAATCCAGTGTATCATCAGTGCTCCCAGAAAATCTAATAAGAAATTGTATGACTTACAATCCTGTTAATCAAAAATTATCCATTTTGGGTGAACAATACAATTTACAAAATAAAAATGTTTATCTTGTGGGTACCGGTAAAGCCGTTCAAAATATGGCTAGAGAGGTAGATAACATTCTGAATTCTAAAATTAAAAGAGGTATCATAAGTATTCCAGTAGGTAGCTTGAATACATCAACAAATAGCAATGTAGTATATTATGAAGGTGCAAAGAATAATTTACCAGATAAAGATGCCGAGAAAACAGCTAAAAACATTAAGAATCTTGCTTCTGAACTTTATAATAATGATTTATTAATAGTATTGATATCAGGTGGTGGATCAGCATTGATACCATTGCCTAAAGAGCCTGTTACTTTAGAAGAGAAAACAGAATTGATCAAGAAATTGGCAAATGCTGGTGCTGATATCAAAAATTTAAATACTGTTCGAAAAAGCCTTTCTGGTATAAAAGGCGGTCAGTTAGCTATTACAGCTCAACCAGCTGAAATTGTGTCTCTGATACTTTCTGACATTGTTGGAGATCCTTTAGATTTAATAGCAAGTGGACCTACAACAGAAAATAAAGATGATCCTTCAATTGCAAAAAATGTTTTAAAAAAGTTCAAATTATACGACACACTCCCTGATTCTATGAAATCAGTATTGGAAGATACAGTCAATGTGTATAATTTTCCTAAACAAAAAGTTAGAAATCATATAATTGGTTCAAACAAAATTGCTATTGAGGCAGCATTCAATGAAGCAAAGAGAATAAAGTATCTACCAATAATTCTATCAAATATTGTTACTGGCAATGTTCAGATTATAGCAAAAGAATATGTTAAATTGGTTCAAATACTTTGTGAGTATTTGTCAGAAGAATCAGGTTTAGAAGACCTGAAACTACAAATTAATAATCTAAAAATACCTGGAATACACTTTGATGTTATCCAAGATTCATTATCTAAGATGAAAGGAGAAGACTTATGTTTGATTCTAGGAGGAGAGATAACAGTTGAAGTAATTGGTACAGGAAAAGGTGGTAGAAATCAACAACTAGCACTAGAATTCTCTAAGTTTATAGATATGGCTAAAGATAAATTTAAAAAGTTTGATGTTTATCTACTAAGTGCTGGTACAGATGGTATTGATGGCCCTACAGATGCAGCTGGTGCTATAGGCTACAAAGATTTAATTTCAGATAGCAAAAGAGAAAATATTGATGTATATAAATATTTAAGTAACAATGATTCCTACAATTTCTATAAAGATTTCAATAATGGGAATCTACACATAATTACAGGACACACAAATACTAATGTGATGGATGTACATCTTATCATAATAAGAGCAAATAAATAATTAATTCTACAGAATTATTTTGAAATATTTAATCAAGTTACTGTCAATTCTATAAACATTTATAATGATGGTCTTAAAAAAAAATTCAACTTATTTTGCTTATCTTTTTGTACCTTTAATTTTGCTGAAGCAATCACCGCTTGTTGGCACAAACCAGCAAACTTATCTTTTTTCTTTTTGTTATTCTTTATGACTTTAGGAGCTTCTTTTATAGAACTGGCGAGAGTATTTTTTTTGTTATTCAATGAGAAAACATCAAATGCACTGGAATAAACATTTGCCTCAGGTTTGGGTTTGATTGGTGTCAATATTATAGGTGTTGGTTTTTTAGTTTCTTTATCTGAATTGCTTTGTCCTTTCTCTGTTTTACTCTTATGGATAAACTGTTTCTCTGGTTTTAACACATGAGTTAATGTACTATTCTTGCAAAATAAGCAGACTTTTTCCTGAAATAAAAAGAAAATTATTCTTAGGAGCTAAAATAATAGTAATAATTTCAGAATAGTTAATTTAATTAATTTCAATGTGATCCTTGTATAGTAAAAGTAAGGTCTAATTTCATCTCATGAATATTTTTTCTAACCAAAGCCTTACCAATTTGTTACTATGCAACAATTCTTTTTTTCTTCTAACATGTTCCTTGTTAAGAATTGTCAGTTTGGAGGCTCTAATTCTCTGTCTTTGACGCTTAGTGAGTTTAACTGGCTTTAACTGTAAATAAAACAAAATAGTTTTACCCCTTGGCTTGCAGGATGGTTGTCTTGTAATAAAAATAATTAATCTGTTGACTCACGAGATTAGCCTGTCAAACAACTCGTCAACTCGCGCACAGTATTAAAAAAATCTAAATTCGCGCCCAATTTTCAAGTAAATGTCAACGTCCCGATTGTCCCATTTGAGAACCAAGTGGCTCTGAAACCCCGATTGTCCCAAGAAAGAACTGACAGGTTAATGAGTTGTTCATCTTTCAAGTCAATCAAGAGGCTAAGTGTGGTAACAGCCCTGCCAAAACAAATCAAAAAAATCTTTCAAGTTTAAAGTTTGAAATAAGTTAAGCTTTATTTTAAATACAGGGGGAAATGGATATTGTGGTTCTTACTTTAATTTCTGTTCCTTTTCTCCATTCTAGACAACAATATGGGCATCTTGCTTGGGCTGAGAAATGTTTCTCTGGTAGTCCATATCCTCTTGTTAAATCTTTACATCGCATCCTGAGACAGAAATAACAAAATAAATGTAATTACTTGGCGCAGAACGTGAAGAAAACAGGAGAGTAGAACTAACTTACAAGTAATAACTTTTTAGTAATGTTTGCACTTCATTATTTTCTGATTGCGCTAAAGTTGAGGCAATTTTAAAGAGGTGACCAACTTGTAACTCAGTCATATCAACTTTAACCAATATTATTATGAAAGGTACGTATTTTATAATAACTAAGTATTTTAGAAATTTCAGGCAATAATATTGCCGCAATATTCACACAAAGAGGATAAAACCACTACGTACGATCTAAATACAGATTACTGATATGTAGTGGTTCTAAATAAATTACATACTCTTTGACTAGCTACATATCATATCAGTAATGTGTGTCTTTGACGTTCTATATTCACAAACCTCTTGTTCCGAGTCACAAACTATCAAAAATCAAAGACGGCCAAAAATGGCCCCATTATTTTTAATGGTTTTTGGCTTGCTATCTAGACCTTTAAGCCATTTCTTTATTTTAAATATTTCTTCTTTTATGTAGTATACGAATAAGTAATAAGTCGTTAAAGTCTCACTAAATTGTCACATTCACTGTAAAGTCTAGTCTTCGTCCATACAAGTCCAGTCAGGTTTTAGTGAAATTGGTTGCTGTTCCACTAAAACTTTTTACGGACTTCGTGGGACAACCTGAAAAGTCATAATACAAAGAAATATTTGAAAAATATAACGAATACAAAGAATATTTAAAATAAAAAAAAGGCTTAAAGGTCTAGATACCAAGCCAAAAACCTATAAAAAAACATAGCGGTTACATTATCTTTGCTTTTAAGCATCTGTGCTTGCTTTTCCGTCCCGCCAAAAATATTAACTGTCACTTGTCAGTCAGTCAGATATATACGGAAGGTCGAAAATTTAAAAATAAAATTAGGATAAGATATCTCAAGATTTTTGTGAATAAAACACGTTACATTTGATATTCTTTTTGAATTTATTATAAATAATATTTATAAACACGTCCTGAATATATGAATAGTTATGAAAAATAAAAGTATGTGTGGTGAATATTGAACGCTGGTGCTTGTTTCTCTTGAAAATATCATTATTGATAATACAGTTAGTGACTATTATAAAACATGGATGTAGCCGATACATACGCCACACAAAGCCAAGTGAAGGACGAGGTTGGAGTGCGGTGCCAGAAGCTTTTTCAGGACTTTCTGGAAGAGTGAGTACCAATTCCTATCTTCCTAATATTATAGAGTGGAAAGATTTGTATGGAGGTATGTATGTAACGAATAAGCTCAAAAACTTCGGGGCTGATTAAAAAAAATCTTTCACTATATGAATATTACATAGGTTTTATTTTTTTTCGGGATAAGACAAGATCTCACGGGAACGCGGGTGTAACTGCGGAGGACAGCTAGTTTGAGTATATAATGATGATACATAGATTTTTTGGCAATTAAACCAATCAAACAATAGCATAACAATTGATTATAAATTCCTCGTGCGTTTAGTTATCAAGAATTGCCTTATTTACACTTTGTAGGTTTGCATTTAGTGATCAGTAATCACTCTTCAATCATGTAATAATACAGTCTATATCATATCACAGTAATTAAGAACCAATCCTCATAATTTTTATGCTATGTTAGTAACTAAACTGATGAAAAATTGCATTATGTTAAATTTTGAATGAAAAAAGTATTTTACAATATGATCATGATGTAGGCGAACCCCTTGGCTCATTTATTTTAATAAAATTTATTCAAAAAATTTATTTGCAGGTTCAAAGAAGACAATGAATTAAAATATGAGAAACATGCCAAAGAGCTACTAAAACCGGAGCTAAGCACACTGGAAGTCAGTTTTGATGATGTGGAGAAATATAATCAAAACCTTGCAACAACAATTATTGAAGAATATTACCGAATATACCCATTTCTCAATCAAGCTATTTTAAACTATGTACTAAGTGTAGCTGATAGTTCTATGAAAAAGGATTTACAAGACAAGGAATGCTACATATCATTTGTTGACGTACCAACAAGGCATAAAGTGAGAGAGTTGACTACAGCAAAGATTGGTACATTGATCAGAATCTCAGGACAGATTGTGAGGACACATCCTGTACATCCAGAGTTAGTGCTGGGCACTTTTGTGTGTTTGGATTGTCAAACAGTCATTAAAAATGTTGAGCAACAGTTTAAGGTAACTACTAGTTTAAGGTTATTCACAACAAATGACTGTATCAAACCATAAATAATTAGGGAATCACTAGCAAAAATGATTGATAACTTGGATGGGTTTTTTTGCATGCTTTCATTAAATTATTCTATTTATGTCCAGAATGACACCTTTCCTGTATTCGCGGATAAATATTGCGCTATTCGCGGATCCAGTCGGTACATTGACTGAAAAGGCGTCCTTAAACCTGAAAACCCATAGTGAAGGTTTAAGCATGGCAAATGAACTTGGTTGTTAGGGTACCTCAAAAGGTAAAAAAAAGGAACCCTTATAAGATCACTCTCTTGTCCGTCTGTCTGGTCTGTCCGTGTCACCACCAATTATCTCAGGAATGGGTGGACCTAGCAAGTTGAAATTTATACCAGATACTGAGGTCTATAGTCCCTATTGGGTGTATAAAAATCAAGGTCCTGAGTCAACACTATAAAAAGATATCAAAAGATATCGGCAAATTTAGATTTTCGCGAAAACTTGTAAGTACCAAAATTTACCTTAATTTTCAACTTTTTTTATATTTCGGAATTTTTCCTTTACTTGTGCTGTAAGACCTCGCTTTTAACCAAAATTGACAATTCTAGGTCTACCGGAAATACCTTATAGGTTTTGGGTCGGAAACCTATTTGGTAGTTCCCGTTCACGAATCATGAAATTTGGCAAAAAGCAAGGTCTTACAGCACAAATAAAGGAAAAATTCCAAAAAATAAAAAAAGTTGAAACTTAAAAGGTGTCCCCATATATGCATAGTAACTACCAATTAAGATAGACCTCTGAGTTGTATCGGCGCTCATACAATTTAGAGGTCTAGCTTAAATGGCACCTACCTCGAAAGCGTAATCTATTTACAAGTTTGTACGGAACCCTCGGTGCGCGAGTCCGACTCGCACTTGACCGGTTTTTTTTTCATGAAAATTGAACCATCTATAGAGAGATGTCTTATTTTCAAAAGAAAAATTGCTAACGCCATTGCCGAATATCAAACCAAATTGAAGGACCTTTTAAAAGCGGCAAAACAACAGAAAATTTTTCGTCTTTCGAATCGTTTTTTAAACCTTTGTATAACCAGATAATAATTAGTATTTTGTTACGTGATCAAATTGGTTTTTAGTATGATTTTTTCCTTTATTTTGAGATCTTAGAACGTATCCCCTACATTCCCATACAAATTACCGTTCCGTATCCACGGTTTCTGTATTCGCGGCATATTTACGGAGCGTATACCCCGCGAATAAGGAGCTTTGACTGTATAGTAAAGGCCAATTTTTTCATCATTGGATAAACCTCGGATAACCTATTTGTCTGATAAGTCCATGCAAAAACTGTTCTAATTTCAAATTAATAGCCAGATATCTCTTGTCTAGCCATTAAAAAATCAGGCCTAAGTAAAATAAATGTATCTTGAACTTTGTCCCCCACAGTACACCATCCCAACAATATGCCGTAACCCAGTGTGTGCAAACCGTCGCCGCTTCATGCTTGATGCAGACAAGTCCATATTTGTGGACTTCCAGAAAATACGCATACAGGAGACTCAAGCCGAGCTCCCAAGGGGATGTATACCACGGTCACTTGAAGTTATATTGAGGGCTGAAGCTGTGGAATCTGTGCAGGTACAGCCCATACTTTAGTCTGACTCGTGTTGTTTAAAAAAAAATTATGACATGAGAGATATGACACAAGTGTATGCATTTTATAAAGTTTTTAGATCACTCTAATAAAAATCCCTGAGATATTCTTCACACAGGCATTTTATCGCAATCGAAGGCTTCATTTATTGAAATGAATAATAAATACTCATTAGTAAAGAAAAGTTTTGAATTTGTTGTTGTTGGTAAACAAAATAAACCTAAAGTTGTTAGCGTTTATATCGAAGTTATAAGTTACCAAGCATTTCCCTGGTACAGATATGAGGGTGACTCTTTGAAGGTTTCACTATATCTTGCTTCACCATATAAGCTATTAAAACCTAACATAACTTATTTTCTTAACAGGCAGGTGACCGCTATGATTTCACAGGAACACTAATAGTAGTGCCAGATGTTGGTTCTCTTTCAATGCCTGGTGCTAAAGCAGAGCTGACCACTCGCACAAGGCAAACTAATGATGGACAGATGGAGGGCATCAAGGGACTCAAGGCTTTGGGAGTCAGAGAGCTGCACTATAAGTATGATCCTTATGTTTTGTATTTATCTACATTGTTATTAAATAACTTTGTCTCCCTCAGTGCTAGGGGAAGCTTGTCCACAGTATATGGAAATATATGAGATAAAAAAAATTCTTCAATTTAATCCAACAAATTAGCTCAGTGGTAGTGACGTCGGATACCGCGGCGGAATGTCGGGGGTTCGAATCCTACAATGAGCTTGAGCTTTCGGTGAAGGGAAACATCTTGAGGAAACGTCACTTTGTAGTACCCAACTGGCTGGCTACCACCCTCAAGTTGAAAATCTGTCGCCAAGCACGTTTCGGTTGTTCCGACAGCTGCACTTGAGAGCCAGTTCCCATCTATGCTTTGCGTGCTTACCACCTTCGGCCACATCATCACTTACCATGGTGAGATTGTGGTCAAACAAGCTTATCCAGTATAAAAAAAATGAAATGAAAAAAAAGTGTATTTCTTTATAAATATACTTACCAATCACAGGACAGCATTTCTAGCATGCAGTGTGCAAGCTATATCCAGAAGATTTGGTACAGGAGATCTAGCCACTGATGATCTTACCACCGAGGACATGAGAAAACAGATGACTGACAAGGAGTGGGATAAGGTAACACTATATCATCGATAGCGCTTTTTAATTTCAAAAGCACTAAGGATTTTTGTTTGTTTGTATTGGCTAAACTCCAAAAATACTTAAACGATTTAAAAAAAAACGTTTTTTCTGGAAGTCCACAAATACCGACCCGTCAGCTTCGTTGTCACTTGTGGTATAAAAAAATATATTGAATATAGGCAACATCCATATTCTAGCTTACTCAATGACAAGAAGGGGCTACCTACCTATTACCTTCAATCCTTGATTGAGTTATCATTTGCAGGTATATGAAATGTCGAGAGACCGCAATCTATACAACAATTTAATCACAAGCTTATTTCCAAGTATCCACGGTAATAATGAAGTGAAGAGAGGCATCCTGCTTATGATGTTTGGAGGTGTCGCTAAAACTACTATTGAAGGTAACTGTTACATTTTGGGACATCTTTAATTGAATAGCTCATTGGTAGTGACGTTGGACGTTGACGTTGGCGGGTCGCTCACTTCCCTATAACATGCGCGAGGAGGGCGATGGCTGCCACACGCGTCATACTTGTGAACAGGTGCTGCTTGTGGGGGCTGGTCTGCTTGAGTTTGTTGTCAGTCATAATTAAATTCTATAGATTACTATTTTTGCCGCCATAACACGCAAATATTGTCAGTGAGACTAGATATTGAATGTAATAGGTGTAAGTTGTTTTTGAAAAGAGTAATTGCTGAGTTTATTGCCGGCTCTTCTCAGCAAAAACAACCTTCCGAACCGAGCATTTAGAGTCTGACTATTCATAAGTGCCCGTGAAGGCCTATTTGGATGATTAAACAATTTCATTTCATTACCGCGGCGAAGGTCGTGGGTTCGAATCCTACAATGAACTCGGGCTTTTGGTGAAGAAAAACCGCGTGATAGATACGGTGATAGATACTTTGTAGTACCCGACTGGCTGGCTACCACCCTCAAATTGAAAATCTGTCTATCTATCCCATCTAGGCTTTGTGGGCTTACCACCTTCGGCCACATCATCACTTACCATGGTGAGATTGCGGTCAAACAAGCTTATTCAAAGTAAATGAAAAAAAAAACAATTATAACTATGATTAATCCCACTATCTCCATCAGTGAATGTCATCAGCTTATGACTGATCGCACGATAAAAAGACAAGAAAAAAATACTTCATCAGTCAGTGTATGTAATATAATAGTACCCAACAAGTCTGTATGGAGTTTTGTATAAAATACTGGCTTGTGACGTCATATGTATGCACCATAAAATGTTTGCTTTCTGTAGATTGGTAATAAAAAAAAATTTTTTTGATGTCACGCAATACTTTAATAACAATTTTTTTTATTGTTAAA
The DNA here is from genome assembly GCA_951361185.1 of Ochropacha duplaris. NCBI lineage: Eukaryota > Metazoa > Arthropoda > Insecta > Lepidoptera > Drepanidae > Ochropacha > Ochropacha duplaris. The sequence continues at coordinate 4,248,265 of OX592713.1, read as the reverse complement.
TATATATTATTATGTATGTTAATGGTTTGTATTTTACAAATAAATATATTTTCTTGTTTGTTTGTTTGTCAACAGGTACAACACTCCGAGGTGACATAAACGTGTGTATAGTGGGCGACCCGAGCACAGCCAAGTCTCAGTTGTTGAAGCAAGTGAGCGAGATCACTCCGCGTGCTGTCTACACTAGCGGGAAGGCTTCGTCGGCGGCTGGTCTCACTGCCGCTGTTGTTAAGGTAAGGCACAACATCATTGTTTGTGCTATACTGGCAAGTTTTTTATTATGCATTGTTGTCGTATTTAGCTTAGGTTCTTACCGATATCACGTTTTTTTTTTAAATTGCCAAAAAGGTTCAAAAGTGATGCACTTTTTTTTAAAACTTTCGCGAACTAAATACATATCAATGCAACTTGATCGAAACGTCGACGTCAGTCAACATTTTATTTTGATAGATTGATAGATTGTCAGCGAATAGACCCGGTACAAATATGTTTATTATTTGGTTGTGAATTTGAGAAAGAAGAATTTTAATTTTGATTATTTCAATTTTCATTACAGACGAAAAGTTAGTTAGACACTTTCAGACAGATTAAAAAAAAACGCTATTTCGAAGGTTCTTTTGTATATCATGTACATACAATAAATGTGACAACCTGTAATGTTTAGGACGAAGAATCGTTTGACTTCGTGATAGAAGCAGGCGCTTTAATGTTAGCAGACAACGGCGTGTGCTGCATCGACGAGTTCGATAAGATGGACCTCACCGACCAGGTCGCCATACACGAGGCTATGGAACAACAGACCATATCCATAGCCAAGGTACATACCTTTTAGTTAGTACATATCATTACTTACCATTGTGAGATTGTGGTCAAACACATGCTTATCCAGAATAAAAAAAATAGAATATACTTAGTATAGTACTAGCTTTTCCCTGGATAAAAATATAGCCTATGACACTCACAAATAACGTGGCTTTTTTATAATATTAGTATAAATATACTAGTATAGTTAGTTTCTACCCAGCCTTTCAATGATAATAACTAGTGTATAGCTAGCACTCAGGGATAATGTAGCTTCCTGCTATTAGTAAGATTACCTCCTACATCAAAACATACAAACTTTATGACAGTTTGTGATGTTTAAAACATTCTGGAGTAACAATTATCCCTAATAAAAAATTAAAATATTATTCTATCAATAGATTGTCATCTATCCCTCTTTAATCCATTTATTTCTCACAAGACCTTGATAAATAAGAGGGTAAAAAAAAATCATTAATAATAATTGGTACTATATTTTCTTTCAGGCGGGTGTCCGTGCAACCCTAAACGCACGAACGTCAATTCTCGCAGCTGCCAACCCTATCGGTGGTCGGTATGATCGCGCCAAGTCCCTTCAACAGAACGTGGCTTTAAGTGCACCCATCATGTCACGTTTCGATCTATTCTTCATACTGATCGACGAGAGCAGTGAAATGGTCGACTACGCTATAGCTAGGAAGATTGTGGATCTACATTGTAATAAAGAGGAAACATACGATTGTGTGTATTCGAGAGAAGATTTGTTGCGTTATATTGCATTTTCGAGGTCATTCAAGCCGATTATTACTGAGGTAAGTTTGAGAGAAAGACCAGTTATTTATGTCTCCTCATAAAAATGGGATATGAATATGATGTTCCAACTGTGATTACGTACCTAAAGTGGGATTCAAATGAAATAAATACCAATTTTCCATTCTGAACATTCATGAGCTGCTTGACTTTAAGCTACTACTGCTATCTTAAGTTTTTTTTTCTGGATAAGCTTGCGTTTGACCACAATCTCACCAAGGTAAGTGATGATGTGGCCGAAGATGGTGTGTGGGTGGAAAGCCTAGATGGGAACTGGCTCCCAAGTGCAGCTGTCAGAACACACCAATAGGTGATTGGCGTCAGATTTTCAACTTGAGGGTGGTAGCCAGCCAGTCGAGTACTACAAAGTACCCTACCACCGTGCTGTGGTTTCCTCACGATGTTTTCCTTCACCGAAAAAGCTCAAGCTCATTGTAGGTCACTACCACTAAGCTATTATCACCTCAAAGGTGGTATATCCTATCAGAGATTGGCGATCATGATGATTTCAACACTAGCCACAGTTAGCATTAATAATATACGTATTAAGAAGCTTGTTTGTATTCAGGAAGCGGGCAAGCTGCTAGTGGAGTACTACACAGTGCTGCGAGCTCGCGACGGCTCTGGCTCGGGCTCAGGGTCGGGCGGCACGTGGCGCATCACTGTGCGACAACTGGAGTCTATGGTGCGGCTCGCCGAGGCCATGGCCAAGATGCACTGCAGCGGACACGTCACGCCGCAACATGTGCATGAAGCGTACAGGTATGTACATCACTAGATTTTTTTAAGATTTTTTTGCTTGGTATCTAGAACTTTAAGCCATTTCTTCAATTTTAATATTCTTCTCTTATGTTATAGTCATGTTATATTACATTCCCAGTAATGTCAACCCTCGTCCGTATAAGTCAGGTCAGATTTTAGTGAACTTTGAGGTCTTACAAATCGAATTAGTGTATAACCTTTTTTTTTTTCAATTAAAATATTTTTTAAAACTTATATTATTATGAATTGTATTATATTTTAGATTGCTCAACAAATCCATAATCAGAGTAGAGCAGCCGGATATTCATTTGGATGAAGATGATCCACAGTATGAGTCAAGCATGGATGTAGACCAAGAAATACCTAATGGAACTGCAGGTAAGATCTTTTTAAATAATGTGACAACAAGCTCGGCAGGACGATTGTGAAAAATTGCGTATTGTGAAATCTAGTTGATATAAAACTTTACTTTTGAGCTAATATTGGTTTGAATTGAAGCTTAAATTATTGCTACATAAATCATAGTAATACCTCAGCCTACAAAATATATTAACAATTTGTTATCATTTAGATACTCCTACGAATGGTGATTCAGCCCCGAAAAAGAAACTAACATTATCATTTGAAGAGTACAAGTCTCTGAGTGATATGCTCGTCGTGTTCATGAGGAAAGAAGAGGCTGAAGCAGAGACAAGAGGTAATAATAATTTTTTTTGATAAAAATTAAGCTAAATAGCCTAGGGTGCAGCCTTTCAATCGTTTGTATAGTGACATATTACCACAGCCTATAAATTCGTACAGTCGTCCAACGAAGATGTTTAGACAGTGCGGGGCGAAACGCGGGTAGGGCTAGCCCGAGCTGCATACAACTATTTTATTAGTAGGTCGGGACACTACATTTTTACGATCATTGTCATGCTGTGTCGACTATTCTACAAACATTAAAGATCTCTGCCCACTGTGTGTTCTTACACTGTGATATTCTGAATTCTAGTTTGGAGTTCTAATTTACAACTAAATATATAATGCTCTCTAGAATAATAAAAAAAAGTCCATATAGTGATTCCACTAAAATATGAATGTATTAATCTTTATATAATGTATACAATAATACATTTCCAGGAGAAGAAAGCTCAGGCATGCACAAGAGTGCAGTAGTCAGCTGGTACTTGGAGCAGCTAGTGGGGCAGGGAACCATAGAGAATGAAGATGAGCTGCTAGAAAGGAAGATATTGGTGGAGAAAGTTATTGATAGGCTGATGTATCATGTATGTATCTTTAACTACATATAATTTAATTTAAATTATAGGCCAATTTCAGTAACGTCTATACTCTGTAAGAGTATGGAACGTGTACTGAATGGCAGACTCATGGCATACCTAGAAGCGAATGACCTCCTCAGTGACCGGCAATACGGGTTCCGCCGAAACCGGTCTACTGGGGATCTTCTTGCGTATGCCACTCACATTTGGAGCGAGGCCATCGAGAAATACGGGGAAGCACTTGCGGTTTCCCTAGACATCTCGAAGGCCTTTGACAGGGTTTGGCATGACAGCCTGATTGGCAAGCTTCATTCCTACGGCCTACCGTCTGGATTGTGTTCTTGGATATCTGACTTTCTGAGGGATCGATCGATTCGAGTTGTCATTGATGGCTGCTCGTCCGATCAATTGGCTATTAATGCCGGGGTCCCTCAGGGGTCGGTTCTCTCTGCGACGTTATTTCTGCTCCACATCAATGACCTGCTAAAACCCGGTACCTTTGGGTACGCAGATGATAGCACAGTTGTAGAGAGTTACATATCTAGTGCACGGTCCAGCGTGTCACAGGTCCAGTCTCTCAGAGAGGCCATGGTTGAGCGCTTGAACTTGTCCTTGAAAGCTGTCTCCGACTGGGGTGACGCTAGTTTGGTCAAGTTCAACGCCACCAAAACCCAAGCGTGTCTCTTCTCTGCTAAACGGAGTCAATTCCAGCTGACTCCTACTTTCCGTGATGTATCCGTGCCGATAAACGACAACCTTGAGCTTCTCGGTGTCAAATTAACGGCTAGTCTCAATTTTGGCTCCTACATTGAGTCGAAGGCTCAACTTGCTGCCAAAAAGCTGGGCGTCCTCTCGAAGGTCAGACGGTACTTCACACCGGAACAGCTGCTCAATTTGTATCAAGCGCAAGTTCGGTCGTGTGTGGAGTACTGCTCTCATCTTTGGGACGGTTCGGCCAAATATCAGCTAGAGGCACTGGAGTCAATTGAGAGACGAGCCAAAAGGCTTATTGACAACGAGGCGCTGGTCGAGGCAAGGCTTCAGAGCCTTGAGCATCGACGCAGAGTTGCTAGCTTATCGGTATTTTATCGGATACATTTTGGCGAGTGTGCGACGGAATTGCATAACTTGATTCCACCAAGCCCGTTCCACCATCGGACAACCAGACGTACGGCGATGCGCCACCGTTACATGGTGGACATTCCATCTCTGCGCACGAAGCGATTTGCTTCATCTTTCATCATGCGTACTGCAAAGGAGTGGAACTCCTTGCCTGAGTCTGTGTTTCCCGATAATTACAACCTGGTAGTCTTCAAGGCTCGAGTGAACAGGTTACTTCTGGGTAAGCGTGCACCATCGTAGACCACATCATCACCTAAGATCAAGTGAGATGTGGTCAAACGCAAACCTATTGAACAATAAAAAAAAAAAAAAAAAAAAAAATATATATAATTTTTTATAAATTATTTATTTACACAACTAATGGCTACTCTATCGCATTTGTTATTATATTTAGATTCTATAATTAAGGCGATGATAGCAGTGGTGGTGACGTCGTTTACCGCGGCGAAGGTAAACGACGGTAGTGGGTTCGAATCCTACACTGAGCTTGAGCTTTCGGTGAAGGAAAACATCGTGAGGAAACCACAGCACGGTGGTAGGGAGCTTTGTGGTACCCGACTGGCTGGCTACTACCCTCAAGTTAAAAATCTGTCGCCAAGAACATATCTGTACCGATGTGTTCAGACTGTTGCATTTGAAAGCCAGTTCCCATCTAGGCTTTGTGTGCTTACCACCTTCGGCCACATCACTTACCGTGGTGAGATTTCGTTCAAACACAGGCTTATCCTAAAGTTAAAAAAAAACACTAGTTTGAATATATTCATACCTTGCATTTAGCCACTTATGAACTTAGTTTAGCTGTCGATTGTGCTAAACATTGACATAGTGTAATGTGTCAAATGATTATGAAGTTACACAAGTATTTTTCTGGATATTTTATTATCTTTCATTATCATCTTTTTTACCCTTATCCTACATAATTAGGGTCGGTCAAAACGTTTTCAGTCAGATATTCCAGAGAATCAAGTCACGATTAATCGATTTTATTTCCCAAAAGAAATATTGTCGTAACTAAATTATTCTGCTAACCCTTAATACTCCAAAATTGTGTATGTATAAAATAATTATAAAGTTTAATTGACTTTTTTTCACAGGACCAAGTAATTATTCCGCTGTCGACTACTGGCCTTAAAACTACTCAGAAATCATCAGAGCAAGAGATCGAAGATGATCCTTTGCTTGTTGTGCATCCTAATTATGTTGTAGACACGTAAATACTATGTCTGCATTTTTAAATATAAGCTCAACTTTTTAAAATAAATTTTGGAATCCATATTATTTTTCATTCGACTGATGGTCCTCGCAATATTGCTTTTTTTTACTTCCGTGCAAAGTTAGCAAAACATACAAAATTAAAAATCTAAGGTAAAAAAATAACTATTTTATTAAGATCATTAACAGCGTTCAAAAACTTTATACAAATCGTTCAAACTAGCTATTTGCAAAATCGCACCATTGGTAACAAAACTAGTGGGTGGTAGGAAATATCTTCTAATTGCTGGGAAAATAACATGCTCTTGTTTCCAATGCTCAGATTTTATACATTCTGGCGTCGTATCGGAACTAGGTTGTGAATAAAATATGGCAGTTTGTCTACTGAAAGTATCAAAGCATTCTTTCTCTGATTCCCAATTTACTTCAGTGACCAAACGCGCTAGGAATGTAGGCAAAGCTCCCATGAAGGGCATGTGACCATCTGTAAATAAAAAGAAACATGAAAGAAGAAAATAATTGAAGTCAAAGTAAGAAAAATAAATATAATTACCTAAAAGTAATGGTAAAGATAGTAATTCGCCTTCACCGTTAATTTCTAATGAGAAATACTCAAATAACATTGCTCTCTTGCCAACCAATAATTCCGTCATTTGAAGCGCCATCTCTCTCATGTTACCTGAAACGAGATAAAGAATTTTACTCTGACAAAAAGAGTAACCATAGAGTAGAATCTTGTTTCTCATAACTTTTAACAACCAAAGAAGAATGTTAGTGTACCTATAGCTTTATTGTTTTTAATTTCCAATTGTTTGGCTGTTGACTTTATTTTTTATGCCACAAGTGACGAGCCAGGCGCGATGGTAAGTGACTACCGTCGCCTATATCAGCAATGTCATGGGGATTTACAATGGGTTGTTCACCTTATTATAATGGCAACTGTCAGAACACCAACAGGTGCTTGGTGACAGATTTTCAACTTGAGGTGATGATGACTTGGTGAAATTGTGAAGACATGGTGCCTCAGATGATTATGTTGGATAAGTTCACTTAATTTGTAAATGAACATACCTAATTCTGGATTCCATTCAGATTCCTGTGAACTAAGTCCGAGGTTGAACAATTCTTCCAAAGCTAATGGATTCGATAATTTTATAATACCAAAGTTCTGGAAGTCATACAACATTGTTTCATAGAATAGTTCTTCTCTGAAATTTAACATATTTAACTATAGAAATCCAAACGAATATTCTATTCTAATAAGTAGTACGCATATACATTCTTAAGAAGCAGGGTGGCCACTAAAAAGTTCCCAGCAAGGATTCAAACCTACGACTTTCGCAACGAGATAATTTTGAATGACAAACTCACGTTAATCTAGTAGTATCACACAGATATAACTTGGTGGAATGTTGTATAAGTGATTTGTGACAATCAATACATGCTATAAAAATTAAATTCGCTAAAATCTCCCTCAAATTAGAATTACAACAATTTTCAACATTCAATCTCAGCTGTTTGACACTAGTTAACTTTGTTTCTACTCTTTCATATTGAAATGTTCTAGTTTTGAAGGATTCTTTAGGATCTATGTATGTTGCGTTTGCTTGATCAGCTACTGCATGATTTTTCCATTTGTCTGGCATTTTATTTATTTCATTAGGTTCTTCATTAATTGAATTACTTATCACTTCATCTATAATTATATTGGGTCCCGCATTTTGGAATTGTTCTTCATCATTATTAACATTTTTATTATCAATAGCGATGTCTTCTTCAAATATATCTATATCTTCATTGTGATTAGTTTTGTTGTCAGTTGTGATCAGTTGTTTAGGTTCAATGTGGAAGAATTTGTCTATTTTCTGTACATCAGAGCTAACGCGGACCATGTTGTTGGCGTAAACTTTAGCAGCGTCTGTTGTTTTCTTTACTATCTCATCGACCATAGTCGCGCCGGGTAAACGGGCCTAAAATGTTAATTTACTTAATTAATTCCAATCCTGAGTATTATCCATAATAATCCCACTAATATTATAAATGTGAAAGTATGTTAGGATGTGAAGATGTTTGTTACTCTTTCAAGCAAAAACTGTTCAACAGATTTTTATGAAACATGGCGCATAGGTAGATAATTTATTTATTTATTAAGGAAATCAACAGCTTATTACAAAGCAAAAAAGTACAGTATAGATTTAACATATTTGTAAAGCCAATGACAGATTTCCACAAAACTAAATTAAAATAAATGGTTGCTTATACCTAATTACAACTTGTTACTCGTTTAAAATTTGCCTTATATTTAAACCAATGACAGATCCAATTGATACATATCATAGTTAACAAAAAAGCTTCTAACAAAGAAAAAACAAAAAAAAACCACTACATTAAGCCATAATATTACAAAAAATAATAATATAGAAGAACCAAAAAATGAATAAAAAATAGTTAGTAATAATAACCTGGAATAAAACATTACCTAGTACGTTTTAGCCCGGGAACGCGGGTGAAACCGCTGGGGACAGCTAGTAATATGATTCATCTCATCACGATACAAAACAGTAGGATTAACAAAAGAGGAAAAGAAAGCAAAAATAAATTACCAGCTTAATGAAGAATACAAAGTAAAATGAAAATAAAATGTGTGTAGTGTACCTGTGTGTGTGAGAGTTGATCATTTGACGTATGGATTTAATTAGAATTTGATTGCTATTGCAGAATAGTGTCAATATTGTTATTATAAATAAATATCCTCGGAAATCAAATACGGCTAATCAAATAGAGCTTGTGCTATGTAAACCCGACAAGTAAATACACTACTTTATATTAGTAAATAAATAACTGTAAGATTATTTTATTAGTCAGTTATCATCCATGGTTTTACGCCTTCTACTAGGGATCTTAAATATCTGGAAATATCCAGGCATAAAAGATCTTATGTTATTACAGGACACGATCTATCTATGAGTAAAATTTCATCACGATTAGTGCCGTTGAGGCTTCAAGAGGTAGGTAACCAAATTAAAATAGGTAGGTATTAATTAATAGGTATAGTAGATATAATGTAGTAGGATTTTACCTGTGTGTACATAACTCTTGTAGAATTACAGCTCAGCAGTTTACTTTCCATGCAGGATTTGATCTTTTCTATTATTTGCTCCTCGTATAAGAATTGAACTTCGTGTTTCGTCGGATGCACATTTACATCAACATTTTTTGGGTCTGTAAAAGATCGAATGTTTTAAAATATCACGATATTCAAATTTCTTAATTTTGATAGAATAATTTTAAGTCGCAATACGGAAATCAACATACATAGATCCATTATGTCTTAAAAAGTTAACATGTGAAAGTTTACCTAATTCGAGACTCAAATAAACAAAAGCGTGTGCGTTTTTGGGTAAATACGTTGAATATATTGAATCAACTGCTTTTCTGATAGCTGTAAAGATGAAAAAATCATTACATAGTGATTTTATAGATACCAATAGATTAAACATTAAGTAGGTATCCATTTTTATTTATACATACATTGTGACTCGACAAGTCTATGGTTAATAAACAAAAGCATAGTGCCTTTCTTATGTGAATAATTTACATTTGTTATATATCCATGAGCTTTTAGTTTCAATGCAGAATCTTGTAGTTCGATTTCCATTAATTCACGAGCTATTGCATTTCCATGTATCTGTGAAAATAAAATAATCGTGAAAACCATATATCGTAGAGTACTTTCATGTAATAAAGTAACTATTTTCTAAAAATAAGAAAGATAATAGACAGCTACATTTGAAAGTCGGTAAAATAAACTTCGTTACTTACTATTATATTGTCACTAGCTGTCCTCCGCGGTTTCACCCGCGTTCCCGACGGATCTTACCCTTTCGCTGGTTAAAAAGTATGAAATTAAACGAAATAGGATACATGATATGATCTACCTGCCAGCCAAGTTTCATCAAAATCCTTTCAGCCGTTTTTGCGTAAAAGAGTAAGTGACAAACATTCATCCATCCAAACTTTCACATTTATAATATTAAGGATTAGACCTACTAAGCAATTAATATACACACGGTTGTAAGGGAATACAGCGAGCACCTTGCAAGTAACTGAGTAAAATCACAGCATCATGACATGCTGTGATACACATTTATAACTCAAGAATGACTGAACCGATATTGATGAAACTTGGCACACAGGTAGATCATATCCTTGAATAAAATATCGGACACTTTTTATCCCGTGGAAAAGATAAGATCACTCGGAAATTCGGGCGAAACCGCGGGTGACTGACTGCTAGTATTCTGTATTTAAGCTTTCCTTATACAAACATAATACATATAGTGCTCAATGAATACACCTTTTAAATACTTGTTAAACATTTGAAAAAAAAAGCAAATATAGTCAGATGGTCCAAATTTAAAAAAAAATGTAACCTTGCTGAGTTTCTTGCCAGTTCTTCTCAGTTGAAGGCTGACTTCCGAAACCGGTGGTAACTCGACCTTCATAAGTGCCCTTCTAGGGCCTAAACTGAATAAATGGTTTTGACTTTGATTTTTACTTACAATTCGAACATTCTCAATAACAGAAGACTTTATGGGTGTTTTAAGATCAGTATTTTCTCCAAATTTCTTCAAAGTGAAGCCAACGTAATTGTTGTGTATGGCATATCCTCCTACGACTTCCAGTATATGTGCATATTCTTCAGTAGGGCTTCGTAATGCTCTTTTACGTGCTATAACATTGTAGAATAAATCTTCCACTGTTATTTGAGTGCCATTGTTGCCAGCACAGGCTTTTATTTGACCTTTCACTTTGCCATTTTCGTAAGATGCTCTAAAAGTAAATGTGTCATTTTAATCTAATTGAAATAGTGAAGCATTAAACTATTTTTATATGATAATATTGATTAATACAAATAAATAAAACTGAAATATATGTTTGTAATGACAAAATAACAGCTTTTCTAGACACAGGGAACATCTAGTCTTTCTTATTATCATAAATATATATATATATAGGCTATATTTTTATCCCGGAATAAGATAAGATCCCACGGGAACGCGGGTGAAACTGCGGAGGACAGCTAGTATATTGGCGATGATAGCTCAGTGGTAAGTGAGTGGTCATGGGTTCAAATCCTACAATTAATGAGCTTGAGCTTGGTGAAGGAAAACATCATGAGGAAACCATAGCACGGTGGTAGTGTACACTTTGTAGTACCTGACTGGCTGGCTACCACCCTTCAAGTTGAAAATATGTCATCAAGCACCTATTGGTGTGTTCCAACAGTTGCACTTCAGAGCCAGTTCCCATCTAGGCTTTGTGTGCTTACCACTTTCGGCCACATTATCACTTACCATAGTGAGATTGTAGTCAAACACAAGCCTAAACAGAATAAAAAAATTAAAATTAATAAATACATACAGTTTATTGGGATGTAGTAAGCAGGTTTTCCATTCTGTCAATTTTGGGAATATTGGTTGGTCTATTGAGGCATTACATATGTCTATCAGGAGATGTAATCAAAATGACACATACTTAAAAGCACATTTCCCAGCTGCTGTCTTAGTAAGTATTGTGAGATGTGCAATGTGACTGATGCTGGCCAGGGCTTCACCACGAAACCCATAAGTATTGATCTCTCGCAGGTCTTCATATTGCTGCAACTTTGATGTTGTAAACCTTTCACAAACTATCTCTAGGTCTTCATGTCTTATACCACTTCCATTGTCTTGGATCTGTTGAAGTTTTGATATGGTGTTGACTTATGTTCACTGTCACAAAATAATTCAGAATATTTATTTTTATTTGATAAGAAAGGAATAAAGATCACAGGAATAGTTTCTATATTGGGAATTGTCTTATCTAGGCAGTTATATTGAAAGGCTTGGTGTGCAATATTACTGGCTCTATGAATCAAGGATTTATTGGCCTCAGCTTAGGGATAACTTTTCTCAAATGTATTATTTTATTTCACAGGAACAGAACAAGGGCAATTGACACATTAAATCAAGAAATAAATTTAAAAGCAAGATCCACTGTAGAAAAAAAATGCTTTGCTGAGTCTCTTGCCAGAGTCTTCTCAGTTTAAGTGTATTTCAAATTGTTAGTAGAGTCAGGTTTGAGATTCATAAGTACCTTACCAGGGCCTAAACTGAATAAATGAAGGTTGAGTTTGACCTACAATGTTTACTTTACCTGTAAATATTTCAAGCCACCAGCTTTGACAGTTATTATTATATTTGTAGATTTCGCATCCAAGCTAAAAAAGTAAATTACATAAAGTATACCCAGTATCAAGACTGCAGACAGAAGAACTTCAGAGTGATAAGAAGTGTTTTACTCAATAGAAAGCAATTTTGCCAACATAGTGTCATAACTAGATCCTGTAAATAAAAGCCAGTCAAAAGTATTTTCACTCTAACTGCCTGTGAACATCTTCTAATTAATATTATTTTACTCTTGGATAAGCTTGTGTTTGACTGCAATTTCACCTAGCTATGTGATGATGTGGCCAAAGGTGTTAAGTATACAAAGCTTAGAAGGCAAATGGACCTCGTGCAACTGCCGGAACACACCGATAGGTGCTTGGTGACAAACTTTCAACTTGAGGGTGGTAGCAGCCAGTTGGGAACAACAAAGTACCACCATGCTATGGTTTCCTCACGATGTTTTTCTTCACCGAAAGGTAAAGCTCATTGTTAGATTCAAACCGACGACCGTATCCGACGTCACTACCGCTGAGATATCAATATTCATCACGTTATTAAGTTATTTGGTTTCCATAGTTCAAGATCGTGTTGTGTGTGAAGAATATAGTGTACCAGTAATTATATTTCAGCAAAGCAGACGAACCTGTTTTCTAGTAATTCTTTCAAAGCATTTGCCGGCCTTTGAACTATTTCGCCAGCAGCAATACGATTTACAACTTCTTCACTCAATTTTCTGATTATGCCAGGCTCTACCATAACTAATTATATTTGAATTTACGAAGTAGTAAATAAATAAAGTAGGTATAGAGGTTTTTTAAACTAATAGAAACTGTTTTTTCTCACATAAATATCTCAAACACAGATTACTGATATGTAGATCTCAAATGTCAAACTTGCGTCAAACAGTTGTTTTGTGTTTTTTCCACCCCTTATTTTTTTATTGTTTTTTAAATGCGTTTAGTTACAAGACTATCAATCCTCAGCCATTTTTTTATTTTCAATATTCTTTATAATATCACATTAAAGTCATTCACAGTAAAGTCTAGTTCTCGTCCGTACAAGTCCTGTCAGGCTTTAACGCACCTAAGTGCACAAGTGAAGTGAAGTGAAATGAAAGCGTGTACCGTGAATGTTTTAGTGGAACAGCAGCCAATTTCACTAAAGCTTGACTGGACATGTACGGACGAGGACTAGACATTACAGTGAATGTGAGAATGTGACTATAACATAAAAGAAGAAAATAAAACTGAAGAAAATTGATGTGACTGAAAGACTTTGTAATTGTAAAAATTATTTAAAAAAATTGATAGAACAAGACCATTTCACTTTGAGCCATTTCAAATACTAATGCCCGGTTTCTGAAGTCAACAGATAACTTAATAGCTACATATTATCAGTAATCTGTGACTTAGACATTGGCAGAAATATCCTAAAAGGATTATTAAATTGCCAGTAAAAATAAAAGTAAAGAACAAGATCGAAAAATTACCAATTTATAATTTTATTTTATATTCTCTTTGAAAATTACGAGAAAAAGAAATATTTAAAGTTTGTTTACAATATTAGCAAAGAGTATATATTAGGTCTATGTATCAGGTAGATAGATAGATCAAAACGATAAGCAATTTTAAACAGAAGAATCAAAACACTACGGTTTGTTTGTATAAAACCGTAATTTACTTATAAAATAATGGATAACATGAATAGCGATAGCGAAAGTGATGAAGATTTGGATTCACAATTAAACGATCTTAACCTGATGAGCAAGGCGTTGGAGGCTGATGATCTGTCGAGTCAAGCTAATTCCAATCTCATATCTACTGGTTCTTTTGTTCCAGCTACTCACGTCACTCAAGAATACTCGAACATTGATAAAGCTATTTACCTTAACAAACTCTGTGATGAAAAGTTACAGACTTTGGAAAATCACCTTCTTAGTCGGTTACACGAGTGTCGGCAGAAACTTGTTAAATTACGAAACCCAACTACCTATGTGGAACTGGAGAAACAAGACACATTTCGTTATTTCAACTGTGGTAAGCCATACTTTAAAGATAAATCAAATTTTCCAGCACCTCATAATGAAGACACTATACTCATGGCTAAGTCACAAATGTACGACTTCTCTCAAGTGGTATCTGTTCCGGGATGGACAGTCAGAGATAAAAGTAAATTCGTGACAGCAATACATAAAATGTCACAAGAAATACGAAAAAACGAATTACTTTCAAAAATCGCACAGATACGTCGTGAAAACAAATCTAACAAGAATAAAAAATCTGAAAAACTTATCAAGGATATCAGGAGAGATATTGATAGTATTAGTAAAAAGCCCTTGACCGAGTTGGCTCTACCAATTGACCAAGAATATGATTGGGAAGCATTATCTAATAAATTAGATCGGAGGCATACAGCACAAGAATATCAATCTCTTTGGAAGTTATATTTCCATCCAAGTATAAACAAAAATAGTTGGGATAAACATCAACATATGTCATTACAAGAAGTAGCCCAAGAGAACAATCTACAGGATTGGGATGATATTGCCAAAAAGCATAACACAAACCGAACTGGTTACCAAACTTTTGTTTATTATCGAACAAATATGACTAATACATTTACTGGACGCAAATGGACGAAGGAAGAGGTTGAGTACCTAAAACGACTAATAGATTATTATAAGGAAGACAACTATATACCCTGGGGTAAAGTGGCAGCATCCATGGAGAATAGAACTAAAATCCAAATTTACAATAAATACTCTAGACTTATAGAGCAGCGAAAAGGCAGATTTCTTCCAGAAGAAGATTCTGTAATTCTCAATTGTGTCAATAGATTTGGTCTTAACTTTAAACAAATGATGAGTTATCTACCTGGTCGATCTATGATTCAGCTCAGAATGAGATATAAAGTCTTGACAAAAATGAGAGTATCAGCTGTATGGACAGTTAATGAAGATAAAAAACTTATTCAAATCATGGCTAACCAGGATTCATCTATGAATTATTCTCATATAACTGATCATTTTCCAGGGAAAGATAGAGTCCATCTGAGGAGCAGATATTTAACACTAGTAAAGTGGATGAAAAGAAATCCCAATCTTGATATTGTTAAAGCCCCTCGGCGTGGGGCACGTCGGCTCAGACATGGACAAGCTACTGAAGATTTAAATAAAGCAGTTGAGAATTTGAAAAATAGAATGGTTACAGAAGTTCAAATTAAAAATAGTAAAAGAATCACTAGAGAATCTTCAGAAGAGGACATTGAGGATGCTATAATTGCCACTCTAGTTAATGAAAATATTAAAATAGGTCAACTTGAAGAATTTTATGAAGTTGAAAATAATGATAATGGATTGAAAAATAGATTGGATATATCAGGTGAAAGAATGGATATTAAGAATATAAAAAAGGCACTAATTTTACTAAATGCAACATTAAATATGGATCTTTACAAAGATAGTGTATACAGTAAAAAGTATCCAGGTTTGGCAGATACAACAAAACAGGTGTCTTTGATCAAAGTCAAGTCATATTCTAAAAAGGATACAATTAAAACAATACAACTTACTAAGTATCCTGATATATGGGGCAATGATACACTGGGATCTTTAAATTATGTGTTTCCACCACATTATGCAACTATTACTGGTTGTAGAACATTAATGATGCAAATTACTCCCCAGTATATGAAAGACACTAACCCTATTAATATCAATGTTTTAATGAGAAGGAATTATCTTTTGAAACAACAAATTCAGCACCTGATGGAAAGATTTTATAATTTGTTTGTGTGGCCTATGATACTTTCGAATGAAGGTCCCAATATTTTAACCATGGGAGCAAAGAGTTCAGCAGCACATGAAAATCAAAACTCATCAAGTAATTCCAATCAAAATATAAAGACCCAAGTAAAGGGTAATGATAATTTGAACCAAAGCGATTCTGATTCTGACTAAACCAATAGATAAAACTATGATAGACCCTCATCTAGCAAATTAATCTGTTGACTCGCGACATTGACCTGTCGTCAACGCGCACAGTTTTCAAAAATTCAAAATTCGCGCCCAATTTTCATGTAAATGTCATCGTCCTGATTGTCCCATTTGAGAACCAAGTGGTGCGGACTTTGAAACCTCGATTGTCCCAAGAAAGAACTGACAGGTTAAGCACCAATATTATGTCATGTATTAATATGTAAGATCAGTAGATACTTGGATATGTGACACTAGGTAACACTATTGTTACTGTTGACTTCTTTAAATATCAATGACAACCATAATATGATGTATAAGTAAAACCAATAAGCTTTTTGAAGCTAACATACTTGGGTGCATCATTCACTGATTACTAGTCAGGATTAAACAAGGTTTTTTGTATAAACTTTACTCATATTGTATTAGGTACAATACCTACAGCATAATCATGTCATTCCATGTACCTATGTATGTATTAATTATTATGGCTTTAACACAATGGTAGGCCCTCATAATCATAACTCACATAAGGAACATTATAAGTAGTTAAAAATGTATGCGAAGCACTTGGTTGAGCCAGTCTTTGTTATTAAATATAATGTTTGATTCCATTCCTCATTTTTCTCAACCCAATGGTACCTACAGTACAATAATACCTACTTCATAATATTTTCTAAAGATTCTTAGATTATTAAAACGTCGCGCCGCTCGCTCCTTGGAGCGAGGACCAATTCTTAAACTTTGTAAAGATCATATTTTAATGCAGGGTAGGTTATGGTATGTAATGTTGACAGGTGTTGTACTAAACAGCTCCGTTATGTAAAACAGCTAAAGGACGTTTAGCGTTAGCGGTTTTTCATAATCTCTGAACTTTAATCTGTTGACTCGCGACATTAACCTGTCAAACAACTCGTCACTCGCGCACAGTTTTCAAAATTTCTAAATTCGCGCCCAATTTTCAAGTAAACGTCATCGTCCCGATTGTCCCAATTGAGAACTAAGTGGTGCGGTCTCTGAAATCCCGATTGTCCAAAGAAAGAACTGACAGGTTAACACGCATGAACGCTTTTCATTTATCAATGCAGCGAGTCGATGATAATGGTTTTGTAAAAAATTTAAGGTCAGATTTTACAATTCGACGTTTATTATAATATTATTTATTAGCGCCAATTTTTAAAGTACTAATGTATTTTTACGGTGGATTGTCCCCATTTAGAATTATTTAAAACTAACTAGCTTTCTACTTTTCATGAACTCTCACCCTGGGCTGGGGCCACATTGGGATTCTGCGAAGTTTTTTGTAGGGATAACAACAGAGAACTTCGCCTTATCCCGATAATGTGCCCGTGGCATCAGACTAAAATTGACTAAACCGTAATATAACATAATTTAACAAAACTGTAGCGTGGTCTTTGCTAAGTTGTCGCCAACAAGCAAGGAATTTACATACTACATAAGTGAAATGAGCTTTTGGCTGCAAATCTGTGTCCCGAGGGACATATCCAAGAATTATGTATACTATCTGGATAGGTAACTCTCAATACCTCCTTGAAGTAAATACCTATCAATTGCGAAAAAGATAAAGATAACAACTACGTTGGGATAATCTCTCTTTCTTTCATTCAGGGTCATGGACTTATAGCCTGACCAGGAAAATAAAAAACTTCGCCATGTTGCGGAAAAATAATAGAACTAATTTATTTTATTGGCAACAAGGTATGAAGAATGGAAGAGCAGTTGGGCCAGATGGTATACCCGCTGAAGTATGGAAGTATCTGAAAGCGGATGCATGGCAGTAGCTGACTTTGTTCTTCAACAAGTTGTTGCAAAAAGAGGCGATCCCGGATGAATGGTGCAACAGTTCGCTGGTGCCCATCTCTAAAAATAAGGGTGACGTACAAGACTGCAGCAACTACCGAGGAATAAAGCTCATGTCACATAGTATGAAGATTTGGGAGAAAGTGCTAGCGAGACGAATGAATGGTTGATGCCAGGACGGGGGACAACGGACGCCATATTTGCGCTTCGCCAACTATGCGAAAAATACAGAAGGGCGCATAAAAATCTACATATGGTGTTTGTGGACCTAGAAAAGGCATACGACCGTGTACCCCTAGAGGTTCTGTGGTGGGCTTTGAATGAAAAAAGAGTGCCTGGAAAGTACCTGCGGCTTGTCCGTTCGATGTACAGCAGAGCAAGTACACACGTCCGGTCCGAAGCCGGCGATACTGTCAGGTTCAATGTGGCTGTAGGCTTACACCAGGGATCGGCTTTAAGTCCTTACTTGTTCCTCCTCATTATGGATGCACTGACATCTGGCATACAGGAGGAGGCACCCTGGTGTATGCTGTTTGCCGATGACATTGTTCTTGTTGGAGAGAATGCAATCGAGGTCCAGAACAGACTGGAAAAGTGGCGGGAAAAATTGGAAAGTGTCGGACTGAGGATCAGCAGAACGAAAACTGAGCACCTGTTCTGCGACTTCGGTGGTACATCTAGTTTTTTCCATATAGCCTTAAATGGTGAATTCCTACCAGTCTGTTCAGATTTCAGGTACCTTGGTTCCCTGATCCAAAACGACGGTGACATTGACCGAGATGTGACGAACAGGATTAATGCAGAATGGATGAAATGGCGGCAGATTTTTGGGACCACATGTGACCCACGAATGCCCATGAAACTTAAAGGGAAAATTTATAAAACCGTCATAAGACCTGTCGTAATGTATGGATCTGAATATTGGGCAATGAAAGAGGTGAATGAGAGAAGAGTGCATGTGGCTGAGATGCGATTGCTGAGGTGTGTGGCGTTACAAGAATGGATAAGATAAGGAATGAGTATATCAGAGGAAGCTTGAAAGTAGCACCAGTGACTGAAAAGATGAAAGGAAATAGATTGGCTTGGTATGGGCATGTCATGAGGAGGGATGAAAGGCATGTAAGAAAAAGAGTATTGAGCATGAGTGTGGATGTATATAGAGGTAGAGGAAGGCCGAAGAAGGCATGGATGGACTGCGTGAAGAATTATATGCATATGAAAGGTGTGAGTACAGAGACGACTAGTGATAGAGCTGAGTGGAAGAGGAAAACATGTTGTGCCGACCCCACCTAGCGTGGGATAAGGAAGGGAAGAAAAAGAAGAAGGCAACACTAAATTTCAAACTTCATTAAATTACATCTGTTGATTAAAAAACGCATCTGATGCCAATCAAACGTGGTACGTTGTACGAAGTGAAGTGAAGTACGTTGATTGCTGTCAAAGTGTATAATAAAGTATTTGTCGCAGAAGAAGTCCGAGGATTACAGACTGTAATCATCGGTACCGTCTATTTCTCTAAATAACATAAAAATAATTAAAATTATTTTAAAAATGGCCCTATGTCAATTCACATAAGCATGACTATACTTAGTGTTGCTATGAAAAAAGGAAATGTGGCGCTTCCAGAGCAAGTTTTTTATTTTACTGGTCAGGCTTTAATTTAAGTCCATGGGTAGGGTGCAATATTTTTTTGATTATAGGTACACTCACAAAAAACTAAGATGAAACATAATTATCATTCAATCAGCACTTGTTTTATAAATATATATATAAATATGTATGTAATATTTTAATTGTATTTTGTGAATAAAGTATACAAGTAACTATAATATAATAGATTACTTATAAAAATTTCAAATACTTTAATGAAAATACCGAATTTGCAAATATGTATATCGATTTTAGAAATAAGATCTACCGATTTTGACATTCGGTCGACTATCGAGCTGTTTAGTTTTCTGTAAAACGTAGTGTTTTTATCCTCTTTGGTTTTCTGTCTTTTTTTTATTTAGACAGATCACAGACAGCAAAGAGAATGTAAACTTTACAGACAGCTTATGTACTTACTTCATCAATGTTTTCGATTAAAAATAATTTACAGTTGTTGAAATGTGTGTGTACGCTATTGTGATTTGTAATAAAAATGAAGTAAGCTAACTAAAAACACGAGAAATGTTAGTTTTAAAAGCGTGCACAGTGTGTTTTAGCACTGATGTGAAATTATTTAGTATGAACAATGGCATTTTGAGGCATGAATTCAATTTAGTTTCGGGACTCCAGGTATGTATTTTGTTTACATTATAAAAATATTTTATTTATCTACTCTAACAATTCAATACAACATGAATTGGTGTTCTTTATTATGTTCAAAATGTTTTGTATTTTTCCAGTCTTATTTAGGTAATGGAATGCCGGAATACCTATGTGTGGTATGTACGGCATACGTAAGACGCTGCGTAAAATTTCGTGATAAATGTCAACGGGCCCAGTATGCCTTGCAGGAATTATTACGACAAAATAAAGAGGTACCACATAAATACATGTAGAATTAAATAGATACCTATCTTTATTTAGACTAAATAGTTTTTTTTTTTTTACAGATAAACAAATCCAGTCTAAAAGCTTTTGATCGAGAAAGCATAGGCTTAGCGCCCAACTTATCCTATATAAATTTAGATAAGTATCATTATGAGCAGGTGAAATTTCACTGGGTTAAACATAACCGCTTAAATGTCACTGAAAGAGATGCCATTCCAATTGCTCACTACAGTACATTATCTACAGTGGATCCAGTGGATTCATTTGAAGTGCCCGTTTTGGATCAAATGATTAATGGAAGTGATGTTAAAATAGAAGAAGATATTGATATTTATGATGAAACAACCACATTTGATAATATCACCACTAAGGAGGAAAATCTTTTTACACAGTCTATGTCAAGCACCAGGGATATAGATTTGCAGCTTGAAGCAGGTTTCATAGACAATGATGATAATTATAGTGATGATGAACTTGTTGCAGAAGTTGAAGGTAAAGATGAAAGTAAAATGGACAAGCAGAAAGTGGATGGTACAGATTTAGATGTAGAATATGCTAGTTTATATACAATATCTAAGAGAGAAGCCAAGGCAGCTGTTGAGGTGTATAAATTGTTTACTAATGGTAAATTTAAATGTGAAGTTTGTGATAAATCCTATAATAATGAGTTAAGATTGAAGACCCATTTAAGGATGCATGATAAGGTGAGAATTTTACTGTGTTAATTGACTCTCTTTTACACATAAATATTGTTAAATGTAACATAAACCTATCTATACTCACTAATAATAATTAATGTACCAGAATCTGTTCTTGAAGATGGTCATATCACACTATACTGGGATAGATCTATCATCACTGACAGGACTATTGTAGCCAATAGACCTGACATTGTATTGATAGATCGCCAAGAGCGTCGTGCAATGATTGTCGATGTTACTGTCCCTCATGACGACAACCTTGTGAAGGCGGAGAAAGATAAAGAAATCAAGTATCTTGATCTGGTCCACGAGGTTGTCGACATGTGGGACATTGACACGGCAGTCATTGTACCAATAGTCGTTTCCGCCCATGGCCTATTGGCAAAGAGCCTCGACAAACACCTTAAGAGACTCACGTTAGGTGGCTGGATCAAGGGCCAGATTCAGAAGGCAGTACTCCTGGAGACGGCACGCATTGTGAGGAAGTTCCTCTCTCTGGAGCCTTGACCACCGGTAACTTGGACCTAGTTCCCGATGCCGGTTGGATGCTGTTTTTTATAGTTTTAAATATAAATATTGTTTTTTTTTTATATCTATATTTGAAATTGTAATAAATAAGTAAAAGAGAAATAAATAAATGGAATAATAATATATTTTTAATTTATATTGGGTTGGTTATAATAGTTTAAATTGTTAGGCTATTGTTATAAAAATGATATTCTAAGATGTATAAAAAATAAAGAGAATAATAATAATATTATAAAGCAATAAGCAATTTGTAAACAAACTGAACAATATCTTGAGACTTCATACATGGGAGATCTTGGCTTAAACTAAGCAGAACTTGCTGCTAACTGATAGATAAAGCCAAACTTATTTTTATTCCTATACTAAATTATACTTTAGTATAGGACTACTTGAATGAATAATTTGTAATTTGCTGTTTTATGCCCTCATTATCCTGATTATGTTGCAGCATGTAAGCGGCATGTACAATTGTGATATATGCAACTATTATTACAAAACAGATTTCTTATTGAAGACTCATATGACAGAGAAACACATGTACAAGTATGTGTGTAGGAAGTGTCCTGAAGTTAGTTTTGATCGGTAAGTGTGGAAATGTATTTGTTTAAAATATCAATTGAGTTTTAACTCTATTTTATACGAATAATCTTTGTCAATAAGAAGAGACTAGTGAGAGAAGTGTAATTTCGAGGTGGCTTACTATATTGGATATAATTTTTAAAAATGATTTTTTAACCCCTTAGCATATGAATTTCCTAAAACCACTCCTTACAGCTCACCCATATTATAAAAGGAAGTCATGTGCAAAATTTCGATCCGGTAGTTTGGGCTGTGTATTGATATGGGTAGTTTGGGCTGTGTATTGATATGTTACTCCGTTTTCCCTTTTATATACTAACTGTCCCCCGCAGTTTCACCCATGTTCCCGTGAAAATCCATGAAAATCCAAAAGTTTAGGAATTAATCATGGATTGATGATGAGTGACACGAATTTTTTATAAATTAACTAATATTTATTACAGTACATCAGCAAAGCAACACTACATATGGTATCATTTGCAAAAAGGTAGAAAGAAACACGCTAATTGGTATGAAACACGCCCCAACTGGCTTAATTCTAGGGGTGGTAAGAGAGTTAAGGGTGTTGTTACACTGCGACCCGTGAGAAAGTTGCCCAAACTGCCTGAAGACTTCCTAGTTTACACACCAATCAGTCAAGATGAACAATATAAAATTGTACTGGAAAGGCAAAATAGTAGGAACTACATGGAGTCGAATTTCAAGTGTGAAATGTGTTTTAGAGGATTCCGCGAAATAGCAACTTATAGTAAACATATGAAGAAACATGATCCCGTCAGTAATTTATTTAATTATTTGTAACAAATCAATCAGAAATGCTATCCTTATCCTTAAGCTAAAAGAGATGTTATATAAAAAATATTAATTTCAGGCAATCTCCGGCAAACTGCAATGTGATATGTGCAAGCTTTACTTCAGAGATCACAGGAAAATGTACAAACACATGAATATCACGCATCTCTTCAAGTATGCCTGTCAGCTGTGCAGCTTCGTGTGCTATAACAAGTAAGCACGATATTTAGTTGTATTTCAAAGGTATTAAGGTTCAAATTAAATATGCCACTAATATTATAAATGTGAAAGTTTTGATGGATGGATGTTTGTTACTCAATCATGCCAGAACGGCTGAACGGATCTGGATGAAATTTGGCACAGAGATAGATTATAGTCTGGAAAAGCACATATCCTGGAATAGAACATAGGATACTTTTTATCCCGGGAAAGGATAAGATTCCTTAGGGATCGCGGCTAAAACCGCGGGAGACAGCTAGTAATGATATATAAATTGTTATGTTCACAGGGGTCAAGCTCAAATGCACTACAGGTTTCATAAGAATGTGAAATATCCATGTCCGCATTGTGATAAAGTGTTCACGTAAGTAATTCAACATCAAAACACTTGTTCCAATCACAAATGAGTAAGATGGTTATAAATGTGATGATAGCTCAGTGGTAGTGACGTCGGATACCGCGGCGAAGGTCGTGGGTTCAAATCCTGCAATGAGTAATGAGCTTGAGCTTTCGGTGAAGGAAAACATCGTGAGGAAACCATAGCACGGTGGTAGGGTACTTTGTAGTACCCGACTGGCTGGCTACCACCCACAAGTTGAAAATGTCGCCAAGCACCTATCGGTGTGTTCCGATAGCTGCACTTGAGAGCCAGTTCCCATCTAGGCTTTGTGTGCTTACCACCTTCGGCCACATCATCACTTACCATGGTGAGATTGTGGTCAAACACAAGCTTATCCAGTATTAACAAAAAAAGGTTAATTGTGATAAAATAGTTTAAATACTGAAGTTTCGAGAACTGAATTCATTCATTCATTGTAATCTACAACTTGAACGAAACGAACGGTTAGTCAAAGTTTTGAATCGAAATAGCATTTGTGTCTTCGTTAATTAAATTTCCTCATATTTTAGCTGAGCCGGAGTGTAAATATTTTAGGCGACGGACGTTCTGCGATTATGATAACATCTAGATTCTGTTAGACGCAGCAGCTAGTTAAATGGCGCCGTTTAGTAAACAGGCTAGGCTGTTAATTGAACGGCTAATTAAGCTAGTTATATATATATTCTCGGACATTTTTCACACACGGCTATCTGATCCCCAACTAAGCAGAGCTTGTAATAAACCAAATAACTGATATACTACATTTTTGTTGTAAATACATACTCAAATAGATAATTACACCCAGACAAACAGACATGTTCATGCACACAAATGTGTGTCCTGGATGGGAATCGAACCCACGACCTGCGACGTGATAGGTAGTGTGTTAACCTACCACGCCAACTGGCCCGTCTGGTCAGTTGGCTGCGACGTATACATAAACTTGTATAATAGTACTATTTTAGTTTATTAAAAAAAAGAAAGAATGAAAAAAAATATTTATCAAAAATTACGACGTACTTACACACTAAATAAACAGTAAAATATGACAATATACTTAATAATAACTCATAATATAAGACCTATAAGCTAAATATATTATAAAAACAAATTAAAAGAAACAAAATTAAAAACAAAACAAAAAAAGACAGGAAACTGTTTTCGACAAATGAGGTTGACATCTCAGCATTTTGCTGCGCCAGAAATATGTATTTTGTCGCAGCACTGGTTTTCAGTGTCAACCCCCGTGACATTCCGATGCCAATAAGACCACTGACAATATAAATCATTTTATTTTGTCAGTGATAAGACCCTATTGTATCTGTTAATCGTTTAGGAAGGCGTCAACTCAACTGACTCACATAAGAATGAAGCACCCGTCTACGAATATCTGTGACCTCTGTGGACACAGCTTCGTCAGCGACAACGGCTTGTATTGTCATAAGCAGATAGCTCACACTGAAGAGGTATTTTATCATTTTTATATCACTTTTTTTTCGAAAATATCATCATGGTGATGTGGTCGAAGTTGGTAAGCACACAAAGCTTAGATGAGAGCTGGTATTCAAGTGCAGCTGTCGGAACATGACGATAGGTGCTTGGCGACAGATATTCAACTTGAGGGTGGAAGCCAGCCAGTCGGGTATAATGATTATTTAAAACTAGTTTTCCGCCCAGCGATTTCACCCGCGTTCCCGAGGGATCATATCTTTTTCCCGGATAAAAAGTATCCTATGTTTTATTCCAGGATATGAACTACCTGTGTGCCAAGTTTCATCAAAATCCGTTTAACCGTTTTTGCGTGATTAAGCAACAAATATCCAAACATAAACGCGGTGGCTGCCATACGCGTCATACTTGTGAACAGGTGCTGCTTGTGGGGGCTAATTCAGTCATAATTAAATTCTATAGATTACTATTTTTGCCGCCATAATACACAAATATTGTCAGTGAGACTAGATAAATAATTATTGAATGTAATAGGTGCAAGTTGTTTTTGAAAAGAAAAGCAAAGCAACCTTCCGAACCGTGCATTTAGAGTCTGACTATTCATAAGTGCCTGTGAAGGCCTATTTGGATGAATAAATTTTCATTTCATTTCATTAAAAACTTTCACATTTATAATATTAGACGGATAAGATTTGGCTGGTGATTGTAAATTAACCCTGTATATGAATTAGTTTCTCGGAAACGTATTAAGCAATTAAGATTAAATTTTGTTTTTTAGATAACGTCTCTCACATGCATTTTTCATCAAATTAAAAGGTTAATTTATGACAAAAAGTAACTTAAGTAAGGACATGGGATAGGCCCCAGGGTTCATCAAAATTGTGATATATAAATTATAGACAGAGAAACTTTCGTATTTACAATATTAGTATATAGATAGATAGATAGATATAACTCTTTATTGGTACACCATTAGTACAAGATAAACAACAAAATAGAAGACAGTCATAGCATAGTCAGTGTCACAATGGGCGGCCTTATCACTAACAGCGATCTCTACCAGGCAACCTTTGGATGGAGAGGATTTAATTGACAATAAAAGATGGCTGAGCATGCTTAAAACAATAGGAATAAATACATATTTTGCACATTTAAATACACTACTCATTCATAGATACATATATATATATATATATATATATATATATACACATACATAGATACATACATAATCATATAAATATATACAGGGGTAACCAAATGAAATAGAAGCAGAGCACAATTAAATGGAGAGGTAATACTTTTTTACACGGTCTTTAAAGATGTTCAGAGACGGCGATCGTCTAATTGAAATAGGTAACGCATTCCATAGGCGAACAGCTCGTACCGTAAATGATCCATCATAAAAAGTACTATTATGTGATGGTGTTTTAAGACAAAGATCTACTGATGACCTTACGAACAAACTAGAACAGTGAAGGAACTCAAAACGTTCCTGAAGATAGCGCGGGGATAAAGGATTGAACAATATATTGTAGAGCAGAGAGAGTATGTGAGAATTCCGGCGAAAACGTATAGGAAGCCACTTGAGCTGAGAACGGAAGTGTGATACGTGATCATATTTGCGTAAGCCAAATATGAATCTTATGCAAAAATTTATACCTATATTGAATGAGTGGAGTTTGTCAGGAACGTCAGCTAAGTGCGGCGAGCGTGTTGGACGCTAGCGACCCGTGCTACTGCGCCGAGTGCGGCGTGCGGTTCCTCTCCAACGACGCCTTCGTCACGCACCTCGGCAGCTCCAACAAGCACGCCACTACCAACCTGTAACTATCACTTTATTATATAAACTCATGTTATTTTTCGCCTGGTCATTAAGAAATGTATGTATGTATGTATTGTATTAATCTTCTCTCTCACCACAGCACAGTGGAAGTAAAAAAGGAGTTAAATCATTCGATAAAGAATCTTTAAGCGGAATAGGCGGAATTCCGCTGTAATTTCTGTGAGATATTTAAAAAATTATATTAAAATAATAATGTTATTAATGAACTATTACACAAAAACTATTAATATAAATACTTCTTGGTTTCGCTGGTCTTGCGGGATCGCAAACCCTTGCTGTGACAATAAAATCGCTCTGCTGAAAAGTGGTCCCTTTTGCGTTCCACAGTATCGGAAATCTCTCTATCACACTATATACTACATATTATATTAAACCTATTGGTTTTGTAAATACTGTTTGATTGATTTGGGAGTTCCTCAAGGTTCAACACTAGGCCCTGTACTATTTATTCATTATAATAGTGACATAAGAATGTGTTGTGGTCAGATCGTCAAAGCCACATCGTCGCAAGTCTCTAGCTGAGGCGAGTGGTGAGGTTGGGGGAAGTGGTGGGAGTGGTGCGGCCAAACGTCGCGGCCGTCCGCCGCGCTGTGTGCGCTCCGATGTTATCAATAATGGTGCTTCTACTGCAACTACTTGCGAACTGGTAACTATATGTACATGTTATCATCACGACATAATTCATTGATGTGGGCAGAGATCATTGAATTAAATTGGACATATTTGTTCTATCCGTACCCAAAAGGTAAAAACGGAAACCCTATTACTAAGACGCTACTGTCCGTCTGTCTGTCTATCACCAGGCTGTATCTCATGAACTGTGATAGTTAGACAGTTGAAATTTTCATAGATGATGTACATATTTTTGTTGCCGCTATAACAACAAATACTATAAACAGAATAAAATAATTTAAAAAAAACTGCTAAATTTGTTCGGAACCCTCGGTGCACGAGTTCGACTCGCACTTGAGCGGTTTTTGAGTGAAAACTAGATAGGCGGGTAACCCGATGGTAAGTTAATACCGTCGCCTATAGACATTAGCAATACCAGGGATTGCCAATGTGTTGTACACCCTATTACAATGACTTAGAGGCACTTGGGCTCTCAAGTTAAACTGCTAGAACACACCAACAGGTGCTTGGCGACAGATTTTCAACTTGAGGGTAGCCAGCCAGTCGAGTAATACAAAGTACTCTACCACCATGCTATAGTTTCCTCACGATGTTTTCTTTCACCGTAAGCTCAAGCTCATTGTAGGATTAGAACTCACGCCGCTGTATCCGACGTCACTACCATTGCTGTATCATCGCAATTTGTGAAAATAATGGTGAAATATTTCGATCTGCTGAGCTGAGTTTCTTGCCGGAGTCTTCTCAGTTTAATCTGTTGACTCGCGACATCAACCTGTCAAACAACTCGTCAACTCGCGAGCAGTTTTCAAAATTAAAAAATTCGCGCACAATTTTCAAGTAAATGTCATCGTCACGATAGTCCCATTTGAGAACCAAGTGGTGCGGACTCTGAAACCCCGATTGTCCCAAGAAAGAACTGACAGGTTAAGTGTATTCTGAACCGGTGGTAGAGTCAATTGTAACGTTCATAAGTGCCTTACCAGGGCCTAAACTGAATAAATGAGTTTTGAGTTTGATCTAAGATTAATTTCGACAATATTTTCGTTGTCGTCTACACCGAGTAGTGAGGTTAAAATGTTGTGATTTTTTAATTTCTTTGTGAGTATTTTTTTAATGTGATTGTTCCCATGTCAGTGCGGCAAGTTCCTGTTGAATGACGTGCAAGCCCGCAAGCACTACACCGTGGAGCACCCCGGCGCTGATTATCTCAAGCGTTACATGTGCGACGTGTGCGGACATACTACACGGGTAAATATGTGTTATTACATCTCTCTCTACCCCTATCTCCCATCTCTCTTTCTTTCCTCTCTCGGTTTCGTCAGATTATTATTATGTTATTTTTCATTGTCAGCAATACGCAAACCTGATGGTACACATGCGCACGCACACGAACGAAAAGCCCTACGAGTGTCCGCACTGCGACCGCCGGTTCAGCATGCCCAGCAACCGAGACAGACATCTCGTGGTAAGTAGTTAGCGTCCCTTAACACTGAAGGGGACCAAAGTATGGACGGACTGTGTAAATAATAATTTGAGAGTGTAATTGGAAGGATTATGCTAGGTAATAGAAAAATTATGACTTTTTTTATTATTCTAGATAAGCTTGTGTTTGACCACAATCTCACCATGGTAAGTGATGATGTGGCTGAAGGTGGTAAGCACACAAATCTTTGATGGGAACTGGCTCCCAAGTGCAGCTGTCGGACGGAACACACCGATATGTGCTTGGCGACAGATTTTCAACATGAGGGTGGTAGCCAGCCAATCGGGTACTACAAAGTACCCTACCACAGTGCTATGGTTTCCTCACGATGTTTTCCTTCACCGTAAGCTCAAGCTTATTGTAAGATTCGAACCCACGACCTTCGCCGCGGTATCCGACGTCACTACCACTGAGCTGTCATCGCCTTAATGACTGAAAAAGAAAGGTTGAATACCTTTCAAGTTTAATTTTGTCAAACTTGAAATACTATCTCTGGAATTTCTTAGCTTTGAGACTCTGTGAAAGATATTGTCAGGAAGAGTTTAAAAAAAATAATTGATGCCCTGATTGATGAAAAAAATCAGCGGTCTCCATTGTACAGTGCTTCTTTAACTATTTGCTAGTTACTTACGATATTTTACTAACTTATGATATTTTAGGTCCACACTGGCGAAAAACGCTACCAATGTCAGCACTGCAACCGTCGCTTCACCCAAAGCAGCGCTGTTAAACTACACATACAAACTGTCCACCTAAAGATACCATACGCGCCTTGGGACAAAAAGAATCGGAAACGACGTAAAGAGCTCGAAGGTACATCCGCACCGGTAAGCGCTGTCAGCGCTGTCACCAACAACTGCTTACAGCAGCCACATAAACTAATGTTGGAAACTCAGGGGGACTATCTAAACGCGTATATAACGTATAATGATGAATGATTCGAATAGAAATCTTATGTGCTTCTTGTTAATGTTGAAATTAATAATAAAAATGGTACAGTTGAATAGGTATTTAGTGTTGCATTGTGGAATACTGAGCCTTAATTAGTGGTAATGAGAATTGAAAATTATTTGAACTTTTGTCAATTATTTATTTTTTGGTAGTCCACAATCGATTGAGATATTTTAGTGAGATATACATCTATAGTAATCTTTCGTATGAAACAAAACTATTTTATTTATTTATTACCAACTAGTTTTCGGCCCCCGTTCCTGAGGGCTCTTCTATCTTTATCCGGGATAAAAATGTCCTATGTCCTTATCTAAGGTGTCATCTATTTCTATACCAAATTTCATCTAAATCGGTTCAGATGTCTGTCTGTCACTTTCGCATTTATAATATTAGGATGGATTTTTGCAGTCTCAGTTTCTCTATCTTTATTTTATAAAATATAGAATCAGATGGTAAGTCAATATATTTTTCCCGAATAAATAACCCGGGTTACTTAATGCCATTCATCAATTCGATGCGACATTATTGGGGTAACAATAATAAAATTTTACTGTGAACATGATACAACAGAGGTTATCAATCTGTTTTTTTTTTAAATGTGCAATTTATTTATTTTAAACGCAATAGTACGTTAATCTGTCTGAGAGAATGAAATGGGGTGAAAAGGATATGAATCATTGTTTATTATTATGAATTTGCAGATTTACCGCCTTGTTCTCAATTAGCACATAATTTTATATTTACGATCTTTGTATTTAAATTAATATATTTAACTTTAAGAAGTATTTTAATTATATTTAGTTGTTAATATACGAATGATTGCTTTATACTTTATACTTAATGTAGTCATTGGAATAATTTTGAATATATACCTATAATTCTTGAATAAGGTAATTTAATTTCAACTCATCATTATCGTCAAGTCCTATATTTATAATGAAAACTAATTAAGTATTTTTACAAACAATACACTGATTCAATAGCTTTTTATGTCCTAAAGACGGATAAGCAGGCAGGCGGGTCACACGATGGTAGGTGACTATCGTTGCCTATATACTTAAGTAATACCAGGGAGGGAGCTAATGTATGTCGATTTTTCATATTGCCTTGAAGTTGTTTAATGGTTTACAACTAATTAAAACACATTATTCTGACACTAATACAATATATTTCAATATGTTGCACATTTTTCCATTTGAAAATAACCGTTACATCATCTCAACCCATAAACATGCATTTAGGAAAAGCTATACCTAAAATTACAACACTTAATTTTATTGTCTGCGTTACCTACAAAAGACAATTGACTGATCACAGTTATTATAAACAAAATCATCAAAAATAAGCATTAGAAAGTATAATAGAATGCGTAAGGAATGTTATTGCACAAATTATTGCTAAAATTATTCATAGCCCAAATACCCCTATTCGATCGTAGTTATGGGAGTATCAAAACCAAACAAACTTGAGCAAAAACCTTTATAAAATGCTAAAATTATTGGCGATATTTTTTTACGCAGCTTTTAAGTAATTTGAAAACGATTCTATAGGGCTATTTGTAGTATACCATATTCTAAAAATTAGGTTGCTCAGTATTACCAGTAGAATGAATACCTGGGATTAATTAATTTTTCATCTTATTTTGCGATATATATGCTCAAGTCAAAACAAATTTTGCACTTTTTTATGAGGATATCTTTTTAAGGGTTGTATCGATTCTTTGATATACTATAAATAGCGTAATATTTTGAAAATCCATCTCCTGATTTTTATGTAAATAATTATTTTAATAATCTTTGTAATTATAGAAAAAATCGTATAAATTTATTATACATAATTTTCACATTAAAAACTTGTTACGGTGTCGGTTCTTTGGTATACGACTAAAAATAACGTTATACGTGTAAATATCATAATTGCAACTAACAATCCACGTGATTTTAGGTAAACAATTATTTTAAAATATTATCGTGGCCTCGTAAAAGTCCCTATTTTCATGTCACTTGTGTGGTTGACATAAGTAGTCTATTATACATAAATTAATCGTTCATAAACACGATTAAAATAATATAAAACTCTCTACAACACTTAAATACATATCAACAATTAAAATCAATAAAAAATTAAATAGTTTATAAACGTTGCAACAAACAAATGCAATAATATTAAGGAATGCTTGCGTTCTATATTTTATGTTTTATTAATATTTGACTAACTACATAGGTAATTAAACTATATAATTTAAAAACAAAATACCCTCCACAAATCACGAAATCTCAGGACCTATACATAGGTACATAACAATAACAGAACGATAAATCCTACATTATTTATTTTGTATATACCTATGTTTTAAGGTGTTGACATCCGCTAAGAAAGTGTGGAGGCAGTTAAATGAAAAATTAATATAACATTGGCAGGTTGTCACATTATTATAACATTAAAAATAGCTAACTTGATTAGGTACGTACCTTGGACATTAACATAGGAAACTTTATTCGATTCGGTTAGCCGCTATAAGTTAGCAAGCAGATAGATTAGGTATATTAGTTTCTTAATTGAGGCATGTTTAACATGTTCACGAACAATCTTCTTAGTCTGCATACTGAGGTATGTTTGAACTCTTTGGTGGAACATGTTCATTACCACTCTTCTTAGTTTGCCTACTAAGGTATGTTTGAACTCTTAGGTGGAACATGTTCATTACCATTCTTCTTAGTTTGCCTACTAAGGTATGTTTGAACTCTTAGGTGGAACATGTTCATTACCATTCTTCTTAGTTTGCCTACTAAGGTATGTTTGAACTCTTAGGTGGAACAAGTTAATTACCATTCTTCTTAGTTTGCCTACTAAGGTATGTTTGAACTCTTAGGTGGAACAAGTTAATTACCATTCTTCTTAGTTTGCCTACTAAGGTATGTTTGAACTCTTAGGTGGAATATGTTCATTAACAAACTATTTAGTTTGCGTACTAAGGTATGTTTGAACTCTTAGGTGGAACATGTTCATTACCATTCTTCTTAGTTTGCCTACTTAGGTATTTTTGAACTCTAAGGTGGAATATGTTCATCACAACCTTTTTAGTTTGCCTACTAAGATATGTTTGAACTCTTAGGTGGAATATGTTCATTAACAAACTATTTAGTTTGCCTACTAAGGTATGTTTGAACTCTTAGGTGGAACATGTTCATTACCATTCTTCTAAGTTTGCCTACTAAGGTATGTTTGAACTCTTAGGTGGAACATGTTCATTACCATTCTTCTAAGTTTGCCTACTAAGGTATGTTTGAACTCTTAGGTGGAACATGTTCATTACCATTCTTCTTATTTTGCCTACTTAGGTATTTTTGAACTCTAAGGTGGAATATGTTCATCACAACCTTTTTAGTTTGCCTACTAAGATATGTTTGAACTCTTAGGTGGAATATGTTCATTACAATCTTTTTAGTTAGTTTGTTTGAACTCTTATGCTTAACATGTTCATTAACAGTTATCTATAATTTGCTTACTGAGATCTGTTTGAACTCTATGTTTGACTATCATTTACAGTCCTTTATTGAAAAACACTTCCTTCGCTTTCGGGTATTTCTTTTTTAACACCTCCTGAAAAAGGAAGAAAATACCATCATCATGATAATATGGACACAAAAAAACGTTTGTTTGAAAATCTCAAAATATCCAGCCGGTCATTCAAGAAGTTGTGAGTACGATACCTGTATGGGTGGTTCGAGGGAGTCTACTGCGAGCGTAGAGCGCTGTTCGAAGAGTGCGCAACACATTGGTGTCGCAAACACTACACACAGTCCCACCAGGCACAGCTGGAATGGGATCACAGCCATCGGGTAGTGGCAGAATAAACCGCGCCGGACTGCCATGTTCGTTATTACTGGGGTCACCGCTGAAATTAATTTAAAAAAATGTTATAATAATTTCGAAGTAGAATCATCTTAGTAATATTATAAATGTGAAAGTTTGGATGTTTGTTACTAATTTCCGCCAGAACGGCTGAATGGATCTGGATGAAATTTGGCATGGAGATAGATTATAGTCTGGAATAGCACATAGGCTACTTTTTATCCCGGGAAAAGATAAGATCGCTCGGGAACGCGGGTGAAACCGCGCGGAGCAGCTAGTTTTTCATAAATCAAATAACGCTCATTAAAATGTTTCGTTTCTAGTATTTAATTCAAGTTACATAAATATTTTTACATGTTACGATTATAGATAGTTTTGAAAATGGAATACGGATTTAAGTATGATTAATATTATTATATGATAAACAAGTGAATTCATTTTTTTTGAAGTGGCAACTCACTCATTCCTGGTAAAGCCATTATAACACGGGAGATGCAGACGAGACCGATGCCCTTCATGGCTGCCTTCTTCGACTCTCCCACGCGCTGCCCCTCGGCAGTGAACACTGGGGTACCGTTCATCAACTCACTGGAGTGGAAACATCATTTTATTAAAGTGAGAGATGCTATGTCTTACTACAGACTACAGTGATGGGAAATATATGTACAAGAGAGATTCTGTTGGAATACTAGGCAGAACTATTTTATAGGTACCGACGGACAAGAAAGTATCCGTAGTAAACTGATCACACTTGAAACGAATACATATTACTTTTAGATTTGCCTACCTACCACGATCGTCACTTAAAAAACTCTACTTCAATAACAGTAGGCTGGGAACAGGGAGTCAATTATGAGAACAGGTGAAACTTACCTGCTCCTCATCATTGGAATGTTGATGAAATTAGCGCCGCATACAGCAGCGAATGGAACCAACCTGGCGTAGATTGGCTTCATGTTCTGTTACGAATTAAAATATATTATTGAAGTCTTTAGGCAAAACTTCAGTATAAGATATCTAAGCCCGTAGCCACAGAACAAATTAAAAAGGTAGGCGCATACGTATCGGCTTCCTTTTTCAAATTCGGCTTCCTTTACCACGCTTCACATTAAGTGCGCGAGGCTCATTTTTATTTGGTTTGAGCTCGTGGCAATTCATTTTTCGACGGCAGGTACAATTTGAGAAGCTGCATTTGTCTATGTAGACTGTTAAAAATATATTTGTGGGCAGTGTCCGTGACGTAGCAACCTAGATAATCTTTGAATAAGTATGTTTACCGACTCATTATAGAGTGAACGATAAGTGAGCTTTCATGGTTTATTATCACACGCTAAATACTCATAACATGACTTATTCATTACGAGTGACGACCGACTTTCAGACGTCCTTTGTTCATTAGTTTTGAATAGTCAAGCCCAGACCATAGACAATTATTAGCAATATTATCTAACATAAGAAAAAATAAACTTTTTTTTACTTTTCTGGAAACACTTTTTAGTAATTTGTAATACCCACATTTGCATTTAAATTATAAAAACTTAAGTGCCAACAATGAAGCAGATTAGGTATCAATTTCCACCGTAAACTACACCACAAGCTAAGAAAAGAGAAGCGGAGAGCGTTACAAAAATTTGCTCCTTCGAGCCGGATATAAACCAACGACTTATCGATTGTTTCTAAATAAATAAACTTACTACCTACTTATTTTGTACGACAGGGACGAATCGAGCATTATCTCCGTTAAAATAAGTTTTATTTAATAGTTTGACCGCTGCATGTTGGAGCAATGTGGAAACCTAACTCTTGTTCTAAAGTCGCTCCCTCTTCTCTGAGGATCTTGGTCAGCTTCGGGTTTCAATTGATCATTACATCTTTTAGAGTGATAGCATCTACTGCACTTATGTATTAAGGAAGGAAAGTTAAGTAGAATTTGGTCCCTTTATTGACATCCCTACACTACCTACAAATCTCAACTAACTACCTACGTACTAAGAAAATCCCCAGCCACGTTTGTTACGTGGCTGGGTTTTAAACAAACAAATAGACACACCTCCGCTCTGCCGTGACGTTGGAATACGTCAATCGCTATGTCCATATTGACAATGCCTTAAAATAGCCGATAAGATGGGTAATATGATAATTACGCTTCACGATAAAAGGATTTTATTTTTTGAAAAACAGGAAGAGTTATTTACGCCGTTAGTTTCTCAATTGTAATTAGATATACGACACATTACAATAATTAATTGAGTAAGTATTTTAATAACACTGATTTGTAATAATTTATAAAATTAGGTATCTAATATTTATTCAGTTTATTTGCAGTAGGTAGGTAAGTAGGTACCTAATTAATAAAAATGTGTTTGTAAGATCGTTTCTTCTATGCGCTTGCGGCTTTTTAGCACTTTCAGGGATACTGAAAGAAATTAAATACAGAGGCGCTGTTGCAAAGTGGGGCAGTAATACCTAATTACAATTTAGATTATTTCATTCGTGTAATGTTATACGTATTGTAATTTAAGATAATTTATCTTGTTGCTGCTTGCGATAATATTTATCAACATTTATTAATTTACGTCACAATGCGGGGTAAATAGATATTTTTGACTTCTTACCTTAACTTTTTTGTTCAAATAAAGGGCAGTGCCTAGGGCTCCACTACAGGCTGCACAATAAGATGCAATTAGTTGCCTAAAAAAAAGAAAAATAATATATAATAACTTGGTCCTTTGAGCCGGATACAAGATTCATAAGTAAAAAAATATGTTGCCAGTTCTAGACTTTCCAAAATTCTCTAGATTGTTGATTTTTTATGTCGCATGATTAAAAACGCTTCTTTTATAGTTTTACTAAATCTACGAAGATGATGTTATCTATTTAATCTTTTATACTTGACATGCTATGCGGGATAAAGGACAAAGATAAAGTGCACAAAGGGTTACAAAGGGTCAGGTACAAATTCCTGATACGGTGGAAAGATCAAAGGAGAGCCCACGGGAATAACTATAACTTGAATAAGTACCTACCTACCTACATTAAACTTATATTTACACAACATCACGACCCTAGTCACGACATTCGACATCATCACTGGGCTATCTGGGCGTAAATATATATATATATATATATACAATAACTATTTGTATGTATTAGGTAGTTGCCATAAAACTAAAAAGCCGCGATGTAAATAAATTAACACAATTATTTATTAAGTAAGCAGTTTATTTAGGTATCATCAAAAATCTTTGTCAAAATGACTTGAGGTATTATTTGTAAGACCTAGCAGTAGCAGTGATTGATCTAGTAACCTCGTTCAGTTCCTAGACAACAATTGTTTTCAATTGACATACACTTTCTTAAAGGCAGTGATCGTTCTAAATTGAAACATTTTTCACAATACGTAAATAATTAAAAAAATGGTCAATAATTATTTCATCAGTGTTTGAAGAGTCGTAATCCTTTATAACCTTAATAGGAGACTAATAGACACGTCGATTAGTGTGGAAAAAAGAAAAGTGGCAATAATGTTTACATATTTAATATCCTCAGATATTTAATTAGAACGGCTATCTCATTGTCTTGGGATCAGATTTACAAATCAAATGGTCAGATACGAGAATGTACTTACGATTTAGGCAGCGGTGCATCACCGGATCGATTGGTGTAGTTGACGACAGCATTGAACGTCTGATTAATCCATTGCCAGAACACCGTCGCTGCTGTGGTCTTGTAAAACGTTATCATGCCTGTGGAACATTGATATTGAAACTGCGTGTTCAACCAACAAATGTCCATCCATTTTGGACCAAAAGACATCCAACGGCTCAAGCTCTAAGGCGAAAAGATGGTGCCCACGAAGACGCGCCCCACTCTTTTTCCTAATCTCTTACAGTGCAAGTATCCTTTCGCTATTGTTGTGCTGTCGAGATGTCTATATTATTATATATATGTCGCACTGCAAAGGATTAGAAAAAAGAGTGGGGCGCTTCTTCGTGGATGGCACTATCTATAACTGGACATAATTTCTGTTATAAGTAAGAATCACCTAATGTTAAGTACCTACGTAACTATCGTCACCTACAGACATTGGCAATACTTGGGTGATTGTCAATACGTTGAATTGGAGTCCTGACTAGTCCTCGTCTATATGACTCCCCATATCTGGAAAGCTCAATCTGCCCTTGTAAGTATGGATATGTATTTTAGTGGAGAAGAATTGCAGAGGTTATGAAATGTTACTTACAACCGGTGATGATAGTGTTCATCGGCGCCTGCGCAGACATGCGGCCCACCGCGAGCATCTTCTCCCCAGTGTCCGGATGGAAAGCGCTGTCGTACAAATACTTGGTGTCCCATAGCTTCTCGGCGTCATAGCCAGGTGGTAACCTCCTTGTTTTTCTGGATATTTTTTATTTTTTATTTCACTAGTGACAACGAGGCAGGCGGGTCACCTGATGGTAAATGACTACCGTCGCCTATAGACATTAGCAATTCCAGGTGGACTGCCAACGTGTTGTACACCTTATTAAAATGCTTTAAGAGCAAGGGCAACTGGCTCTCAAGTGCAACTGCCGGAACACACCAACAGGTGCTTGGCGACAGATTTTCAACTTGAGGGTGATAGCCAGCCAGTCATATAGTATTCTACCACCGTGCTATGGTTTCCTCACGATGTTTTCCTTCACCGAAAGCTCAAGCTCATTGTAGGATTCGAACCCACGACCTTCGCCGCGGTATCCGACGTCACTTACCACTGAGCTATCATCGCCTCAATTATATGCAATAAGATGGTGAATAAACTACAATATTTGTATAGATATTTCTCATCAGCGTCGATCAAATTATTAAATTGCATAATTCTAGATTATAAAGAATGGAAGTTGTTGACCATTGTAGTATGGTCTTGTTCAAATTACCAACTTCACTGTACCGTTGTATTTTGAAAACAAAGCCGTGTTAAAGATATTTAATTCTAATTTATACAACTGTCTGTCGCATGTTTTGGGCATTGCGTCACATCACAACATTGATTACCTAGTCAGGTATCTACCTACTCATACGAATGTTCACTTTCTTTTAAATACATATACCTATATCAAAAAGTACATACCTACCATATACTTACAACTATTTTTACAGCATACACTCTTATTGGTACTCACCTGAATTCAGTGACAATTCTCTTGGCTTCATCGAGTTCTTCGTCAGAGGCGAACACGTTCAAAGGGTTTGTGAGAAGGAAGAAGTGCTTCGCTCGGCCTAAGTAGGTGCTCTGGTCATAGCGCGGCTTGTCTAGGTCGATAGACATGTTTGTAGTTTACCCTGCTAAAAGTATAGGCAGCCAGATAATTTATATTGGTACTACAAAATCTATCTTTGAAATACATTCTTAAATAGTATTTTTTGACATTTGGATAAGCTTCACCGCAATCTCACCATGGTAAGTGATGATGTGGCCGAAGGTATAGAAGGGAACTGGCTCTCAAGTGCAGCTATCGGAACTATTCGGAACACACCGATATGTGCTTGGCGTCAAATCAACTTAAGGGTGATAGCCAGCCAGTCAGGTACTACAAAGTACCCTACCATCGTGTTATGGTTTCCTCACGATGTTTTCCTTCACCGAAAACTCAAGCTCATTGTAGGATTCGAATCCACGACCTTGCTACCTAGACACATGACATGCAAATGTCATGGAATCGAAACTACGACCAGTGGCGTGATAGGTACTTAGTACCTACCAACCAATGTTTATTTGCGTCAAATTAAACTTCGATGATATCTGAGTTTGTCATATAAGTACTTGCTTAAATTATTTTTTTGTTTGTGTCGAAGTTTCAAAATGTTGATGTTAAGTTATGATAATATTATGCCTACTTTACATTTAGCAAGCAGCCCGACCTTACACAATTTTATCAACATATCTATCAGAGACTGAAATTATCTGTTTAATGAAATAGACTTAAAACGTAAATATTGTTACATCGCTCAGCTCACTGTGGCTGTATATCACGTTAAACGCGGGTGACACCGAAGGGCACAGCTATAGTTAGTTTTTAGGTTTACAAATTAATGTAATTCTATCTATACATATAAAACTAAAAAGTCGAGTTAGTTACACCATTTATAACTCAAGAACGGGCGCACGGATTTTAATTAAACTTACCACACAGGTACATTATATCGTGGAATAAAACATTGGATACCTACTTTTATCTTTTTTTTAATGATAAGATCTAAGGCAAACCTCGGAAGACAGCTAGTTTATCATAATGATGATGTAGATATAAGTAGGCGGGAGTCAGTGCGTAGCTAAGAAACCATGGGCCCCGGGGCAAAAAAGTAATTGGGGCCCTATCTCTACAAATAAACCTAATTGATGTCTTTTTGAAAATAAATTCGGCAATTATAACAAAAAATCATTTATTAAAATTTTTGTCTGTCTATTTATTCCGGCTTTTCTCCAAAACGGCCGCTGATGTTATAAGAAGTATCTAAGTAGCTTTAAAAACAGCTGAAAACAGGCGTTATTTCATGGAGGCTGAGGGGCCCTATAGGCTTGGGGACCCCATTGCACTGCAACGCCTTGTAGCTAGGTGGGAGAGGGAGTGCTCTATACTTATTATGATGTGTGTAGATTATAATGATGGGAGAGTTTCCTTTAGCCCTTGCTGATGGTGCCAACAGTTATCTATCAAGAAAACATGGTAAATATTTGTAGAAGGTATCTTGACAAGTTTTGAATTATGAGAAATTATATTTCCTATGTGAATATTTCGATACTAGGCTGAAACCCCACGGTTTTGCCCGCGTTCTTGTTTATCTACAAAATATAAACATGAAAATAGTACCTAGTGGTCTCGTAGTTTAGAAAAGAGGAAGCAAAAATAGATACAGATGAATTCTTTGCATTATAATAATAGTTAGTAGGTATAGTAACTGACTAGCTGTCCCCCGCGGTTTCACCCGCGTTTCGGAGATATCTTATCTTTTCTCGGGCTACATAGTATCCTATTTTTTATTCCAGATATTTATATAATATATAGGTACCTGTGTGCCAAGTTTTATCAAAATCCGTTCAACAGTTTTTGCGTGAAAGAGTAACAATCATCACCACATCTTCACATTATGAGGATTCTGTGATAAAGTAGGTATGTTTTAATTATTTTATAAAATGTTAAGATAACGTAGCAGAAGTAACTATTATCAAATAAAACCAAGACCCTGAACTTCTTATCAGTAATACAGACCGACAAATAATTATGAAATTGCTTGATTTATAGCCAAAAGCGAAAGAGAAACGAATCAATACTATTAACAAATCAGGAATTGGAACATTGCAAGATTTTGTTTTGGTTGATGGAAAATAATAATATCTCGTAAGCACATTCTAATAAATTTAATAAATTCATGACTAAAATAATTTTAAAACCAGAAAAATTACGAAATATAATTGAATAAACTCACCTCGATATAATATTTTATCACTTCTTTAAATATCTTCCGTGATCCAAATTGATTGTGATTGTGTTTTCAAATAAGATAAGACATATTTAATCCACTTTTTTGTATAATTTACAGATTTTTCGTGATAACGAGTTTGAATGTTGCGCCGTGACAGCGCCTTGAAGGATGACGTAAAAATCAATTTGTTCCGGCAGCGCATTGGTTCAATAATCTTTGTTTCTCTCTGGTTTAGTTAGTAAGGAAGGCGCTATATGGCGCTGCTCGTGAATGTTTATAAAATCTATTGCATCACGACTTACGGACATAAATGCCAAGTGCAAAAGAGATGGTTGTATGTATGTAAGCAAGAAGCAGTGCATTTGCGTGTAAGCAAGATAAAAGGCACCTCTTTCGCACTTATTCATTTTAGTTTCTGATGGAGTGTGATGGGCCATAGCCTTACCACAGCTGATGGATTCGGATTAACTATTTCTGCTGGATGATAGTTAATTGTCTTGGATTTGCTTTATTTTCCCTTTTTCTAAGGTTTAAGGTACAGTCTAGACATTTATCAAATCTAGCCTTAATTTCTTGGCCCTAGCCTTATATTAAGGAATATTTCGATTAGGTGTCGTAGTGTAGGTAGGTGTAACTGCTTCAATCCCACTCGTTTCAGCAACTGTAACCCTTTATTCCATTTTGAGCTGCGACAATAAATCTTTATCCCATTATAATGAGTAAAACACAAATATTGGACATTTTACGAAATTACTGCTGATTGATCGATGAATTATGACTTTTGATTGTTTTCTTTTTAGTCGAGAAAATAAATTAAACCAATTGGTTGCCATTAAGGAATTTATATACTCCGTAACTAGTATATAATTCCTTATAAATTCCAATAAAGACTTATTTTTTTATGAAAACAAGATAATAAATACATATTGAGCATTGCATTTTATAAAGTCATATTTTAGTTTGTATTCATAATCAAATGCAAACCAGTCTATCTCGTTTAATTTGAGTTTTATAGAATGATTTCGGTGGCGTTTTCAACAATAAAAAATGTTTATGTACATCTCTAAAGAGAAATAAATGTTTTAGTAAAACAGCCAGCCACCATTTTACTAAAACCGATAAAATAAAAACGTAAACGCAACGTCCGCGGCGCTTCACAAGTTCCCGGCAAAAAGTCTCAGGCTTTGGTCTCAGGCATAGACTATATAACGTTCCATTCAATGATTCAATTTTCATAAAATAAATAGTATCTCATAAATTATTTGTTTTCGATGATATATTTTACGGCTATTGAGCTTCGGTAAAATAAACACAAATGACAATCATTTCGATTATTATAATTTGATACCTGAAATAATTTATCATCAACGAATTTGCAATTTAGTGTAATTTGCAATTAATATTATATTTTTGACATCTCCATATCGTTTCCATCCATCCATGTGTCATTTACCGTGAATTGGAACACTTATCGTTCGAATGTTACGTCTTTGCAAGAAAAGACGGTCCAAAAATAAATTTTCAGAAAAAATAACCTTTTCTAAAGGTCTCAAATAATCCCAAGATGTCTTTAATAAGCAGGAATATTTGCAGAGCCCTAGTGCAGGTAAAAAGTAAATTTTTCGCATTTTTGCAGTTAGAGACAGATTCGTTTCGTAACTGGAGTATTCTATGGTGCATTTACGAATAAACCTTGGATGAAAATTGCAACTTTACTTGTATAAATTTTACTATTATTAGCCTTTTGAGAATGAAATCTAAAAGTGGGTATTGAATGTTATCGGATCAAATTATCCTCACGTGATCAAAGATGGTGCTTTTTGCTAATAATACTTGTGAGAACGACAGCTGTTTCATACAAAGTTTCATAATGGTTTCATAGAAGAGTTGTATGAAATATAGTAGGTACCTGTACTTAGATTAAATTTATATTTATATTATAGCTATTATATCTAGCTATATGCTACCTTCTTCTATGATACAGAACATTATGGTTTGTGTTAAAAAAAATAGAAAAAAATAAACCATTGAACTTATAAATTTCATTTCTTTTCAGGGGTCCCAGCATGTTGGCAAGGGAGTACACACAAGTTCAGTAAATTGCCAGGATCAAGTACGTTTTGTACATCAGTCCATCAGTTCCCTGGTGAGATTACTAACTGTTACTAATAGCAACTATCATTCATTAGCTACATAGGTAAACAAGTTAGGTAGGCCTATATATTTTTTATGAAAATAGTATAGTAGTTAGAATTTCTAGTTTTAGAAATATTTTTTTTATGTGATAGGATTGTGTTTGACCACAATTTCATAATTAGTCAATTAAAGACAAAAAGATATAAACATAAAATAAACTAAAATAGTACAAATTTCTGTAAATTCTACTATTTTAGTTGCTGCAAAAACTGCTTCTTTGCTAGTTACCATTTATAAATATAAAAAAAATCTTGTCCTGACTGACTGACTGATTTGTCGAAGCACAACCTAAACCCCATCGGGTTTGAAAGCTTAGAATCTTTAAATTATGCACTTGGAGGGGATTAAAAGTGAAACTGTGGAGCAAAAAGCTATTCAATTTTTTTTCTATGTATTCTATGACAATATTCAATTGGCAATCAAATTATGCAATTAGCAATTAATAATTACAATTGCGATTCCTGCAATTTTTTTTATGTACCTAGGTAGTTTTCGGACATCTGTCTGAACCGCGATTCAAAGGTTTAAGGAATATATTTCCAAATACTTATTGGCATACCGACGGGTGCAAAGTAAAAAGAGTCATCTACAAAACAGTTACTTTTTAGGAGAGCACATAATAGGAAAAAATGCTCCCATTTTGTCAATTTTAAACCAAATTTGTTGAAATTTTCATAATTTTTTCATTATTTAATAATATATCCACATGTATGTTTAATTTCTTCTAATTATGTTTAATTTACGAGATATTGTAGATGTCTGCATCTACATTGCGCTTATAAAAATGACAACTATGTTAACTACCACTTGGTCGTTTCTACGTGGAAATTCCAAAATTTAGATTTAGTACAGTATGATTAGTATATTTCAGTAAATACGAAAAGTGCAACACTTCCTATTATTAAAATTAGTTAATGACCGTTTTACATCTTAAATACACCAAGTTCAGAACATAATTGCGCAGATGTCTTTTTCTACGTCGTCGATTCGGTGCAAGGTACACGATTTAGAAGGAGGTTAAATGAAATATTTACTTAGGAATCATTCATTTATTATCGTTAAAAACGAAACTTCTCGTACATTTTTGGAAATAAAAATAAAATCAATTACTGATAATTTATGAGGT
Organism: Ochropacha duplaris; assembly: GCA_951361185.1. Classification (NCBI taxonomy): domain Eukaryota; kingdom Metazoa; phylum Arthropoda; class Insecta; order Lepidoptera; family Drepanidae; genus Ochropacha; species Ochropacha duplaris. Next base: position 4,203,551 of record OX592713.1, on the reverse strand, counting down.
GGGTAATTGCACGATCTTTGGTTGAGAATTCAACATATATAAACTTTGTTTGAAAAAATAACAATAAAATTTAATCTAGAAAATTCTAAGCTTTTTATACATTAAAACCCATTGCTTTTCGTGATCACAGAGATCCCACAAACGATCAAAAATAAGTTTTCTATCTTCCTGAGATATTTTTGCGCTACAGTTAAACTTGCAATTAACACAAGCCGGCTTAAGATGTTTTGCAGGTTGCAATTTTCCATTTCTGGACTGATGTTGTTTACCTGAATTTAATAGTAATTTACGTCTTGTATCAATCCACGTGTATTTATTTCTCAATCGCCTTTTCTTTGATCTATCAATACTGAATAGACGTCTTTTTCTACCGTTTAACGAGGAAGACGTAGAACATTCACTTGATGCTTCCGCTGCCGAAGAAGCATCACTGGTTTGGCGTATAGAAGATTGACAGTTTGAAAGTGACATAGTCGGTGGCGTGCTTGAGTTTAGTAAACAGATATTTTGATCTAATTCTGATACTGGACGCGGCGGACTTGAAGTAAATGAATTGTATTCTGAGGGCGTTGGTGTATCCGATAACTTGCTCGGAGAATCCCTATTATCAATATCAACATTTTCAGAATTCATTTGTATCTCAGATTGAGAGTGAACTGGTGTGGCTGACCTAGAGTACACAGAACATGGGGACTTATCATGCAAAGTTAACGGATACTCATTTGTATTCATCGCTGACACATCAAGGTCTTCTATAAGCTGTTCAATAACTTCATCGGCCAACACAGCATTTTTCTCGAAAAATCCATCGCTTATGTTCTGTAAGCTTTCATCTTCTTTAACCTGTGAGTTGTTTCTTGGGACAATCGGGGTTTCAGAGTCCGCACCACTTGGTTCTCAAATGGGACAATCGGGATGATGACATTTACTTGAAAATTGGGCGCGAATTTTGAAATTTTGAAAACTGTGCGCGAGTTGACGAGTTAATGTCGCGAGTCAACAGATTAAAAGGTCGTTTCGGACTTTCTGAACATGAAACAATAGTAAAAAATAACATTAAGAAAATAAAATGTAATTATAAGTCAATTAATATAGTTAGCAATAAGAATTAACATAGGTAGGTACCCATAAACACAACAAACAATAACAATTTACAAAAGTAAATTGAGACATCTACATCACAATCGCAACGTATAAAAAGCTATATGGCAGATAGCCGTTTATGTGTCGTTTCGTAACAAAAAATATCAATGACAACCTATTTTCATAATTACAACAACTAAATATGATTTAACTTCAAAATAACAATAACATTAAACTTGTTTTATAAAAAATACGTACCAGAACTAGTTTCACAGTTGTTATCGATAAGTTGTAATAGTTCTTCTCGGTTCATAATAGCGCATTGTCGTCTCGTTTTGGCCAAATTCACCAATAATTTACGTCTTTCCATTCCTATTGTGTTGAACTCAAACTGTTTACTAATATGATAACACTTTTACACAAACTTTATTACTTAACAAATCAAAACAAACAAGCCTCCCGCGCGTCCCGCGTATAAACGGCCAGCGGTAGTTATCCGCATCTACATCGTGCAATTTCACAAAACAGGCGTAGTTGTCTTCTTTTACGCGACAAAAGTACCAAAAATAATGTGATATTTGTATTTTTGTTTTTGCTATGTTGTAAAACATGATATTATAAGTAAGTTTTTACAAAAAACCGAAAATCTCAAAATTGCAGTTGACTTTTTTTACTTTGCACCCGTCGATACAAAATTTCACACAAAACAAATATACTGAAGACTTTATTACACTTTTTAAGTTCTAGTTCCAACTACACCATGTTTCTTCTAAAGCGTAAGCTATTTGTTTTTACACAAGCATGCACCTACACTCTTAAACCAGTATTGTATTTTTCTTGGACACAATCATTCTATTCTATTTAAACAATTTGAAAAGCATGGGGTATTCCAAAATAGACAAAAAATTATTCAACAAGCAACATTTGGGACAACATAGATGCATACTTTTTGCTATAGTACAAGTTCTAATTCTCAATAGTTTGTTTTAATTATTGGTTTTTCATTTATTTATTCTGCTACTAAGTGTGTGTCATACATAGATCTTATAAATAAATGAAAAACCAATAATTAAAACAAACTATTGAGAATTAGAACTTTCCATAAATAATTCATCTTGATACATCAAAAAGCTTGCAGATATAATTTATTTTGAGTCAAGGCTAAAATTGGCAAACATATATTGGTATTGTGAAATAGTTATAACCAGGATATTCCTAGCTATATTCCTTGTAAAAAACATACTCAGTAAAAGAAAGCATTGGCCATACTGTATTCAATCTAGGTAGCATTTTTTAATTTTAAAATCACTAGGGATATCATATCCTGGGTATTTCTATGTGATTGTGACATTTTTATCATATCATTAAGCAATCAAGGAGAATAGAATGATTATATTATTGTGGCATGTAACATTGATGCCTTTGTCGTTTTATATTTTTGTATTGTGTACATCCTTAACCTATGGAATACATAAGATATTTTTGTATGTTGTATGGTATGATATACCTTTAAAAAGCATGAACCCTTGTCCAATGCAGCCTTTGTGATGTCCAAATGCATTGTGTAACTTAATAATAATGTGGCCATTGTCCTTTTATTCATTTTTATTGGAAAATAATTGTATTTATTTTATTTAGGGTTAAAAAAGGTAAGATATCTACACTAATATTATAAAGAGGAAAGATTTGTAGTTTTGTACCAATTTAACTTAAAAATTACTGGACCGATTTCAAAAATTCTTTCACCATAAGAATTCTTCATTATTTTTGTCCCGTGAAATAAGATCCCACGGGAACGCAGGTAAAACCGCGGGTGACAGCTAGTTATAATATTATAAACATTGCAAATGAACCCATTGTTTTTGTCATATGCTATTTGAAGGTTGACAGGAAGTTAATGTTAGAGTCTATACAATGAAGGACATCATAATTCATATTAGTGGCTATAGGTCTAATGACTTATAATACCATTCACGTACAGCTGATAAATGTCGATAGCAAATAAATCTTTTATTACTAAAATATTGGTAGGAATATGATAAGACTTGATTTTATTTAATTCATAAATATTTCCTACAATAATTGATTTATTATTATAAGGATCAGATAGGAAGGGTTTTTAAAGTGTAATTTCGATAATATAATTCTGTTCATAATAGAATAATATTATGTGCAAACCTACTGTAGCTGTTATTATAATATATTTTGTTGTATATAGCAAAATAAGGAGGGTCGCATTAAGTGCACCCTCATCCCTGGAGATGGTGTTGGACCTGAGATGGTCTATTCAGTGCAGGAGGTGTTTAAGGTATGTGTTAACTACTTATTTTCATCGACACATTTTTTTAATTAAAAGACAAAAATTAATGTGACACTGTAAAGAAGCCCAGACCAACAGGAATTGTCCTTCGAAAAAAATTCAAATACGAATTACTAAATCCATTTATACCTGATTATTTCATAAATAGATAATTCCATAGACTTTTTAGTCAAGAAAAATTTATACGTTGCGTTTAGGGATCGCGTAATCTATAAAATTTACGTGCACGTTTTTAAATAATTTAAATGTTATTCTATTTATTTCTAGGCGTCCAGCATCCCCGTGGACTTCGAATCGTTCTTCTTCTCGGAGGTGAACCCCACTCTTAGCGCACCACTCGAAGATGTCGTCAATTCCATCGCCAAGAACAAGATTTGCATTAAGGTCCGTAGTGAGTTGTGTAACCTTTTTCGTATATTTGTTAAGTTACTTTCAAGTGCAAATGTGTGAACTCATCGGAATGGGCTTGATGTCTATTATCCATTTGGGGGTAGGCAGACTAGTGCCACAATATTCCCTACTACCATACTGTGGTTTCCCCACAATGTTTTCCTTCATCGAAAGCTCAAGCTGAAGCTCGATCTTCTTCAGGGCTTTGGTAACTTGATGTCACTACCACTGCTGACGGGAAGAGGTTCTCAATATTTTTTGGTAGCAAAACCAATAGATATATAGCACATACGGTGCTGAAATAAAAAATCTATGACCTGGCTATATTTATCAATAATTGACTATTTCCGTGGCTTTCTTACGCGAAGAAAAAATATCAACAAGACACCTAAAAATACTATAAAACATCGAACATGTTATAAAATCCATTTTTAATTCCTATCTAACCAGAAAACGTAGTTATTTTGATGTTGAGAACGTATGACATCACAATCTACTATTTCATACATAACTCCATATAAACGACTTATTGTTTTGACATTTAAACTTGCAGGCTACCACCATCGAGATGATAATCCGTCTCAGATCAGTGTGTTACAGATCCTGCACTTGAGAACCAGTTTGTTATTATGTATAGACTTTGTCTGTAATTGACTATGTTGAAATTATGGCAAGCAGGTATTGCATGCATTAATAGTGTTTAAATCGTAGGGTATCCTAGCAACCCCAGACTTCTCCCACACCGGCGAGCTGCAGACCCTGAATATGAAGCTCCGCAACGCTCTGGACCTGTACGCCAACGTGGTCCATGTGAAGTCGTTGCCCAACATCAAGTGCAGGCACAAGGACGTGGACTGCATCATCATCAGAGAGCAGACCGAGGGGGAGTACTCCGCGCTTGAGCACGAGTCCGTGCCTGGTGAGTGTCCATATCTTAATATTATAAAAATTTCGTGTCACGTTGTTTGTCCATATCTTAATATTATAAAAATTTCGTGTCACGTTGTTTGTCCGCGATGAACTCCTAAACGAATGAGCCGATTTTAATTAAATCCCACGGTGTGCAGTTTGGTCCAACTTGAGAGATAGAATACTTTTTATTCCGGGAAAAGAAAAGATCCCTCGGGAACGCGAGTGAAACCGCGGGAGACGGCTCATAAACACTTATAATATAACATCCCTAGCAATCGTAAGTGAATAAAAAGCTAGACAATAAAATTGGTGATCAACATATAAATGGGCAATTTAACAAAGTCATGTTACAAAGAATGGGTATGTGACCAAGGTCACTTATGATACTGTATTTTTTTTATGGTTTCTGTCCCAGGATATTAGGGTTTGGGGTAAAAAAAAGTGGTATGATACTAACGATTCTTTAACCTATTTCAGGCGTAGTTGAATGCCTAAAGATCATCACAGCATCAAAATCGGAGCGTATCGCGAAGTTCGCGTTCGATTACGCGGTCAAGATGGGCCGTAAGAAGGTCACCGCCGTGCACAAGGCCAATATCATGAAGCTGGGCGATGGACTGTTCCTGAGGAGTTGCGAAGAGGTAACATTATCACGCTATCTTACTGAATTTTCGTCCTAATTCAGCTTTTATTTTGAGGTTCAAAAAGTAAAATATACTAACGTACTGGATCACCATATTTTGTATGGTAACGAGTGAGAAAAATAATTTGAATGCAACTTATAATATTCATGATCTAATCAGTCAACATAGATTATCAGTTATCTCGTCTTATCGTTCCAGATGGCGAAGCTGTACCCTCGGATCCAGTTCGAAAAGATGATAGTGGACAACTGCACGATGCAGATGGTGTCGAATCCGAACCAGTTCGACGTGATGGTGACGCCCAACCTGTACGGTAACATCGTCGACAACCTCGCCAGCGGACTGGTAGGCGGCGCGGGAGTCGTCGCCGGGGCTTCCTATAGTGCCGAATGTGCCGTCTTTGAACAGGTACACACACGCATAATATTTTTTTACTCTTTGATATGCTCGTTTGACCGCAATCTCACCATAGTAAGTGATGATGTGGCCGTAGGTGGTAAACACACAAAGCTTAGAAGGAAACTGGCTCTCAAGTGCTACTGCCGCAACACATCGATAGGTGCTTGGACTTTCAACGTTTGTGTGGTAGCCAGCCAGTGGGGTACTACAAAGTACCCTACCACCGTGCTGTGGTTTCCTCACGATGTTTTATATACTTTTGCTGCGTAAAAGGACATACCAAGACCGACATCGTGATATTTTACATCGTACAATTTAATAGTACATATTAATAATTATAATAATGTTTGTAATTGATGTTTGTCAGGGTGCCCGTCACATATTCTCCGGCGCGGTAGGCAAGAACATAGCGAACCCGACCGCCATGCTGCTGTGCTCCGCCAACCTGCTCGCGCACGTCAACCTGCACTCGTACTCCAAGATGATCAAGAAAGCACTCAACAAGTACATATTCACATACTTATTTTTGATTTGCGACCTCCTTAGACTGCCTCTGATGTTTTGTGACAAAGTTGGAAGTTCACTAAATTCCTAGGCAAATATAAGAGTCTCAAGCCTGAACTAATTGGATTCCAAAAGGGCTAATCAACTACACTCGCCACCTTCAACTTAGTATAAAAATTCTCAAAAATGTGGTACCATTATTTTTGATATGAGTAAGGCTTTCGATTTTGTTCACCACAATATAAGGTACTTTCAAAAAATGAGAAATATGTGGCATACGCGGTATGGCTCAAAAATTGGTCCAAAGTTATCTAACGATCAGATCTCAATATACTGCCGTAACTAATACTGACCCTGATAAAGAAAGGATAATTTACTGTTCTAACATAAAAAAAATACAATATAGGTGTCCCTCAAGGTAGTATATTGGGCCCGTTACTCTTCTTTATATATATCAACGACCTTCCTAATATTACAAATAATTTTTACTCACTTTTTGCATATGATATTGCCGTTGTAATTACGGAGAATGTGCTAAAGTAACTATAATATACAGGGTGGAATTTTGTAATGCCACCTGAAGGAAAAGTACTCTTAATACTGTTGATAGAAAATTTTACTTGCAGAAAACATTCCTTTATTTTTGAAAAGAAACAAAACTGCATTCAGAGATTTTCGAAAATTCACTTGCTACACCCGGGAATCGAACCGACTAAAATCTATAAAAATGACACCTGTGCTTTTATTTGAAATCTCTCTAACAAACTTGATAAATTAAAATAAGGAAAACCATGAAATCTTTAATTATTTACAAAAAAAAACTAATTAATTAGTTGCTTGAAATGGGCTCCTTTTTCTTGGATACACAAATGTATTCTTGTAACGAATTCATTTCTGGTAACCTTTAATAACGTGTTGTGGTGAATATTATAAATCGTATTCTGAACTTCAACTCTCAACTCAATGAAATTATGATTTAATGTAAATTTTATTTTTTACATATGCCTACAAAAATAAACTAAAATTTAATTTAAATAATTAAAAACTTAATTTATAAAGTAGGTTAGAGAGATTTCATAAAATTGACCTTAACGATTTAAGCAATAAAAGTACAGGGTGTAATTTTTACAGATTTAAGTCGGTTCGATTCCCGGGTGTGGCAAGCAAATTTTCGAAAATCTTTGAACGCCGTTTTGTTTCTTTTCAAAAATAAAGGAATGTTTTCTTTGAGTAAAATTTTCTATCTACAGTATTAAGAGTACATTCCCCCCAGGTAGCATTACAAAATTCCACCCTGTATAAATAAATGAAACTGTTAATTCAATTATAGATTGGTTGAAACATAACAATTTAAAGGTTGACATTAATAAAACGTCCATTGTCCAATTCTACAACAGAAAATGCAAAAATAAACGAACAGTATCTTGTTGGTCAGATAATTAATGAGAGTGATGAGGCCATTTTTCTTGGATTTCTCAAATCAACAAGGTTACCAGTAGAATCAACAGGGCCGGAGTTAAGGGAGGGCAACCGGGGCAACTGCCCGGGGGCCTCCACAAGAGAGGGGCCCCCCCACATAAATTCTGTATATTCATAAAGTTCTAAAACTGTCGTCGGATGGAACAAAGGTTTCATTCCGCTATATAAGGTGAAACACTTGCAAGAATAATATGTAGGTTATTTATCTTATTTGCAAAATAATTTGGGGCCTCCACACCTCTAAATCCGGCCCTGAGAATCAATCGATTCGAATATGCTTTATGGAGACTATAAAATAGCTAATCAAAAGACAGACACTCTTGGAATATCATGGATATGTGGCTTCTCGGCTCCGATATGTCATTACTTTATGGGGTAACTCAGACTGGGGGAATTCAACCACGACAGTGGGAATTCCATGAATTGTGAACTTCTACTCAAAAAGGGTCCGAGATATTCGCAGTTTTGTATAGTTGGGTAGAAAAATTTAATTTCGCATATTAAATTGTTCAATTATTATCTATTATTTCTAATAATATACGACTTTATATGATGTTTTAACTAGTATATTTTAATGGAGAATAGTTTAGTAATAATTTACCAGTGTTTGGTTGTCTAAATATCAAGATTACTTTAATTAAAATAACCGTTTCTATCCAGGGTCTTGACAGATGGAAAAGTGAGGACAAAGGACCTCGGCGGCCAGTCCACCACCAAAGACTTCACATATGCAGTCATACACTGCCTCGCTTAGTAAACATCTACCAAATTGTAGCGTCTTAGTCTCCCCCGATCTATAGACCTATCATTATATACTTAAGAGTAATTTATATTTCTATTTTATTTACTAATTTATTGAAAACGATCTGGTTTAATCAAATTATACGATGCAGTATTGTTAAGATTCTATGTAGATAATGTGTTGCCATGCCAATGTACATAAAATTTAATAAAACAATTTTATTGTTCATATTTTATTTTGTTGCGGTATTCATTTGTTTTATTAAACCCGTTGTAGTCGAGACTTTTATCGTTTGTTGTGGAACATCGGATGTATGAATCATCGAAAAAAAAAACCTTCAGAATATTAGGACATTAGTAAGTATATATTGTTGTATATCGTCTATACCGGGCTTAACAATAATTATAATAGCTAAAGCGCTGACACATGACCTTAACGTTTGGATTAAATATACTGACACCTCACAGCACTTTGGCTACTATAATTATTTTGAAATAATGACATTAACGTTTTAAATCTAGTTTGATTGGTTTAGTCTGCCTGAGGTATAACTCTCGCAACGGCTAGCTTCTTCACTCTGTCTGATATAACATATTTGAGGGCGAGTGGTGATACCTGAAATATGTAAGGATAGTATACTACTTACTATTTATTATGGGACGCATAAACTCTTCATTATATTTTTCTGATTTTTTTAATACATATTATTGTGGTTATTATTGTTTCGCAACCTATTACGCTAGAAATTCCCTTTAGACAAAATAGAGAGGGATAATAGAAACTGCTTTTTGACATCAATATTATAAAAAACAATTCTGTGTTATGTCAGCAGCTTCCACTATAAATTAATCACGATTCTCTACACTTTCTATTTTCTGGTATACTAGCTTACGCCCCATCGATTCACAGACTTTTTCGAGATTAAAGTAGTCTCTATAGCTCTCAGGGTTAATGTAGTATCGGAGATTACTTCCTAAATCCAAACTATACCTCTTTATAGTATTAATGTAGAATGTAGATAAGAATGGTGTGCTCACTTTCTCAGGGTTTCTGTATCCCGGGTCCTGTGATAGTCTTCTATAATATTTAAAGGAGGGCAGGTAGGCGATCACGTCGAGCCTCGGTAACAATTCATCCAGAGGCTTGCACTTGCCTCTCTGTTTTAATAAAATTGGTGTTATATAAGGTAGTCTATTTATTCTACCAAAAAGTGATAATCTAAACTATTCCCGATACCTAGATTCTACGTCAGCTCTTAGAATTCTAATTATTTCTAGTACTTACTTACTCGTAGATCACTCACAAAGTAAAAAAATATAAAATTTGTATTTTGAAACTGACCCTTCCGAATTTACGCTGCTCATATCTTAATTAGGTATATTTAGATATTTGTAACTAGACCACGACGTGATGGTTGAACGGTTTATAATGAAATTCAGCACATACATTACCTACCTACCTACTTAAAAGGATTGCTCGGGAAAGCATCAAAAAGGGATGAGTAGGTACATTCAGTACAGCTGTGATCTGCGGTTACTCCCGCCCGCGAATTATATAGCCTATAATCTTCCTCTAAATAAGCAAAATAAGAATTTCCATTCAACTTTATAAAATTGGTATCATCATCATCTTCATTGCAGACGAAAGACGTCCACTGCTGGACATAGGTCTTCCCCAAAGTTTTTATAAAATTGGTATAGATGACTAGAATTATTAACCAAACGATAATAATCTTGTCACCTTAAAACGTATTTACCAATTTATCATAGGTACCTTGATTGGGGGTGGAGTAAACTTCTTCTTTGGTCCCGCTATCTGGCCGATATAGTCCATGTGCTTCTTCCATTCGCTTTCTGTCCATCCTCTTTTCTTCTTCACATCTTTGGTGTCTTGTTTCTTCAAGTCTAACACACAGTTGGCCAGTTTGGAGTATATTGTGCCATTGGCTGACTCTATCATGCGATCTATTTTTTCTAAACGTTCTGAACTGAATCTGTTCTTGTACATTCGCTTTATTAAGAGAAAGCGTCTGAAATGTACTAATACTTTATTTACTACTCTAACTAAAGTGTCGATTTTTATGTCATGTTAATAAATTATATTTCTTTTTTCGAGTTTCATCTACATATGTAAACAAATACCGACTCTTTTAAAATACTTTTAGGTACAACATTATTATAGACTTATTCAAAAAGGTATAGAGATAATAGGTATTTAGTACCAACCGTCGACTCAATACCACAAATAGAGATGTTTCCTAGGTGTAACGATCGTCTCAGATAAACATATAGCTCAGTAGGTACTAGTGACGTTGGATACTGTGAGCGAGGTTGGTACGTTAGGAAACCATAACACGCTGGTACGGTATTTTGATGTACCTGCCTAGCTGGCTACCACCCTCAAGTTGAAAATCTATCGCCATGCATCTATAGGTGTGTTCCAACAGTTGCACTTGAGAGACTTCTAGGCATTATTAAAGGTCGGTAAAACATTGTCAATCGCCCTGGTATAGGTATTGTCTAGATATAGACATAAAGCGTAGGTACGCATCCAGAAAGTGCTGCAATATTTGTGCCACATAGTCCAAAAACTGTTTGACAATCTGGAGCTGTTGGTCGTCACGGGACAGCTGGAAGGACAGAGTCTTAGGGGACGCAGCCCAATGTAATGGTCCGACCAGGTGATCATGAAATGTCCAGAAAGAGCGGGAACATCACGATGCTCAGCAGTGAGCCAAAGTCTAGGAGGAGGATAGACATTAGCAATACCAGGAGGCGACGGTAGTCACTTACATCATGTGGCCCACCTGCCTGCTTATCAGATTTCTGATATGATAGGTACATAAATAAAAAACTAACCGTATATAAGGCCAACTGGCTTCATTAACTCTATCCGATATATGTGAATTCAATGCAGATTTTCTTATACCTCGTGGAGTAAACGAAGGCATACCTTCTCCAGTATCTATTATATACCTTCTTGGTACGCTCAACTTGTTCAATCGTCCAGATATTTTGTATGGGAACGTGTTTGTTGGTAAATCGTACTTTGGCTTACCCATTGTTAAGTTTGCTAGCGATTACGAAAGCTATAGTGATGGTAGATGGTGTAGTTTGGGTTTCACATTATGTTATTTTGTTATGATTTTATTTCGTATCCATCTTTTTAGTTTTGACGGTTGTGGTGGATTGGATTTTGAAGTTTATTGAATTTAGAAAGCGTTTGATTGATATAGTTTGACATTGTCAGTCAGATTCGTTTAGTTCTTTTATCTCGTACCTGACTGGCATATTTTAATTAATGATTTACTTACAGACTTTTTCTGTTGGTATTAGGCAATAGCTAAATTAAGAACAAATCAATTTATGGTATTAAAAGAAAACATATAAGTAGGTAATTGGTACTCATTTATTTTCCTTATAAAAATAATTGAACCTGCAGTTCTATTTTTAATTTTAGGTCGACCACATCGCATGTCAAGGGGTCGACAAATGGTAAAATATACTAAAACATCTCATCTCTTATATTCGACCGTCCATGGAGCTAAAACATGAGGTTTCGTACCTGATAGGTAATATGCGATAAAAATATCTCAAAACCATTTTTTTCTAAAATTGTACCATCAGTCATCCATCCACTAAGTACCTAATATGATTATTTCATTTAGAGTTACTAAAGCTACACATACCTAATATTTTGTTACCTACATACAACTAAAAACTACGTACGTTACATTAAAAATAACCTAATTAAAATAGATATTTACTTAAATAAGTAGGTACAAAATATTAAAAATTTATATCTCGGAAAATTGTTATAACTTGCTCAACATAGTTGGTGAGGTCGACCTGGGCTCTACTTGGTGGTCAGCTATTTCTGATTCTGCCAGTGTGTCTTGCCTTGTTAATTGTTTGTGTTGGTTTCTACGGACGATGCTGGAAATTATAAGAATTGTTTTTTTTGTTTACTTATTAGTTATAAGTTGTATTTTTTAGACATAAGTATCGTTTTAAGGAGAACGGTAAGTTCTACCATGTTGAATTAATTGGACTTATAATACCAGGGGGATTGCCAATGTTTTGTCGAACATTATACAATGCTTTAAGGGTCACAAGTGCATCTGCCAGAACACACCAACAGCTGCTTGATGACAGTTTTGAAACCAGCCAGCCCAGTACTACAAACAAAGTACCCTACCACCGTTAATATATTTTTTTCTTTTTTTTATATGCCACAAGTGACAACGAAGCTGGGTCACCTGGTGGTAAGTGACTACCGTCGCCTATAGACATTATCAATACCAGGGGTATTGCCAATGTGTTTTACACCTTATTACATGCCTTAAGGGCAACTGGCTCTCAAGTGCAACTGCCGGAACATACCAACAGGTGCTTAGCGACAGATTTTCAACGCGCATATAGATAGGTACTCACTAGCTCCTTATCTGTTGATAGATGAAGAGTCCCACCATTGGGAATGGTGTCATAATAGCCACAGACATGGGTATTACTGGAAATGGAAAGTAAAATAATATTTGTGAAATTGTTAGTTGGTACAACAAAAAAGTCCTATCGACCTCTTTTTGAGAATAAAATAAAAAAAATTCAAAGGCGTTTACAGACCCAAGGATTTCTGAAACCTTGTTTCACGAGGTTTCCTATCCTGGAGAAAATGAGTTGCTATTATCTCACCAGTAGCAATATCAGCCTCAGGTTGCTCCAGCGCATATTTAAGCAGGAATATAGCGATGCCTGTGTTCGTTACTCCAGTTTCTATGGATATTGTTAATGGGTCCGGATGCGGTTGTTTGAAAAGAATGCCCATGATGTAGCCGGCGGTGAAGCCAAGCCATGGGATACCTATGCCTGCTGCTAATATCTAAAAGTTCAGTTAATGGGTTTTGAATAATAGAATATAATAATAGATCTTCTTTTTGCCTCTTTCTTTGCTGGGGATCGACGACACACCGATGTTATATGGAATTTTTATGATGCACTTGTTTTATATCATGAAGATGATGGAACCGCAAAGGACCTAGCAAAAGTTTTTCGTCGTCTCGTCTTGAATTTTTAGCGATATTTCTTTAATAGCTCTTTTGTTATTCGGGTTATAGGTATGTACCTACTTGTATCTGTTATATTATCATTAGTGGAGCTGAAAAGATTAAAAAGGTCACTCACATTCCAACTAAACAACTGGAAGATATATAAGTTGGTAACGATGGCAATAATCATTATGAACACCAAGAGTATTGTTGAGAATCCCTTCAGAATCCGCACCATGAAAGCTGCCAATTTAGGAGTCCACTTTTGCATGGCGAAACCAACTCCCAATGGGACTATGAGACCCATGGTGAAGATCGCTATATTTGCGTACGGAACCACTATGTTGGCGTTACGGAACACTATTTGGCCAAGCGAGAAGAGCCATGCAGGCATTAATCCTGAAAAAAATGTTCGTTAGTTATTACTACTTCAAATCAGGTTGAGAAATTTCTTTTTCAAGTAACCTTCTTTTTTTTATACCACTCGGTGGCAAACAAGCTTACGGCCCACCTGATAGTAAGCGGTTATCGTAGCCTATGGACTCTTGCAGCACCAGAGGCGTCACGAGCGTGTTGACGATTATAACCTTTATTAGTATCAATATAACCTCACCAAAAGAACAAATAGTTGATATAGAGGTCATAGCTATTGACAGGTTGAGGTTTCCCCTGAGGATGAAGGTCCAGATGTTGGAGGCACCGCCGCCGGGTGAGGCGCCCACGAAGAACATGCCCAAGCGCATGGCAGGACTGTCCGGGAAAATCAAGAAGCCCAGACCAAATGTCAACTAGAAGAAAGTGGTAGGTACATCCTCCTATTTTTTTATGGTGGTGTTTTGTTGTTACGGTAAGAGATGTTTTGGACATGTTACAAGGTATGACAAACAGAAGAGAACTGGTTTTCAAGTGCAATTGACGTAACATGGGCTGTAGGTGGTCGTAGTGTTTAACACGGGTGGAAGTGATCAATTCCTACTCGGACTTTAGACGCCCGAGGTCTACATACCTCGTATCTGAATTGATTCATTACCTACATAAGAAAAATAACAAGCTTAGGTATCTATTAAATTATCTATGAATTAACACAATCTTAATCCATTGAGGTTCACTACATAATTTTTGTAGTGAACCTCAATGGATTAAGGGTTTTGTACCTCAACCTAGATTAATGAATTACCTACACAAACCTATGAGGATCCGATATTGCTGTCCGTCTCTCTAGGCACACGACTTTGGGGTTGTTGGCGTCACCGATAAAAGAGTTGAGGTGTGAATGGGTGACAAAGGTAGTGCCTTAATTGATAGATTGAGCTTATAGCTATCAATTAAGAGATTTTATGGGCACTCGCCTGACTGTAAAGCTGCTGACTAATAGGTAGGTACTTACAAGAGGCATAAAAAGGAACTGTCCCACCAATCCAATAAGGGGTCCAATAGGCCTCTTGATCACGTTCTTAACTATTGGCCAGTCCATGGCGCAACCGAAGTTTATGAAGATGATTGACAACTGAAATAAACAAACACTGAAATTGGCATACCTACAGTAAGTACCAACGTTTTGTTCAGTAGCAGTACAATGATTTCAGAAATGGTTAATCACTATCAGTGATAATTACGTGATCAAGGAACAGGACGATAATTAGGTACATCGGAGTAATGAGAAGTTAGATGGAATACATTAGTAACTAAATAGCCATCTATCTTCTGGGTCTCTTTCATATACTATTTTTTCTAAAGTGTTAGACCTCCGGCGAAGTTACCACGGAAATTAAATAGATAACTCTCTCTAATAATAATAATAATATTGACAATGTCACCGTGGATGGGCGGCCTTATCTTTTATCGATCGATTAAGCGATCTCTACAGGCAACTTTGATGACCTAACAAAAAAGAAATTAAAAAAATTAAAAACCTAAAACCAGATAAGAAGAATACTTGTTAAAAGTAAGATATTTACAAAAACAGCAACACTAGCAGTGAAGAGCGTATCGATCACTCGCTGAATTCTGAGAACAGCTACAGGGAAGTTGCCATTCGTTATAGGATGTGAGTCTTCGCCACGTTTTGCTTGGAGCTCTATTGTTGTTCTACCTATCGAAAAAAAATAATATTAAAATCTTGCCTCTATTATATATCAGAAAAGTGCATCAGAAAAGCAATTAGTGAAAATTATTAACTTAAATTCAATTTTGCGTCCGGTATAGTTAAAAGTAATTAAAAATAGTACCTAGGTGCTTACCGAGGAATTTTCCGATAACTCGCATTCTGCCTGTCCATGAATTATTACTGACATCAGTCTCCGTGATGCGATACGTTGAGTTCCATTCAGGCTCTGTTATTTGATCGCTATTACTTCGCAGCGTCATCTCATCGCCTGCTATTAGACCTTGGCCTGAACATAGACCAATAACTAGTTATAAAAACATGTGAATTATGGGTCTATTTTATTTCATTCCATTTAAGGCGATGATAGCTCAGGGGTAGTGACGTCGGATACCGCGGCGAAGGTCGTGGGTTCGAATCCTACAATGGAATTGAGCTTTCGGTGAAAGAAAACATCGTGAGGAAACCATACCACGGTGGTAGGGTACTTTGTAGTACCATGGTGAGCTTACCAAGCTTATCCAGAAGTAAAAAGGAGTAGCAGATATTAAAGATTCCTTATTGGATTATTACCTTGTACTTGAATGTCAACATAATAGTACTCTTGCATGTTGATGGTTACTTCGGACGGTGTGAATGTGGCCGTGAGGGTAGGCGCGGCCTGGCACAACACCCAGAGCGGACATAGTGCCAGTATATAGAGGATGATCAGGTGTGATGGCCAAATCGAACACATCTTCTAGCTGATCTGGAGAAAAGAGGTAGGTGGTAGGCTATTTTAGGCCGTATATAATAGTTTTACGTATGCCATGCAATCATCGTTACTTGTGTAATTTTTTTTCTCAACCTCAAAGGTTATTTATTCAATTTGGGCCAATTTTCTCTATAACCGGCTCCAAATTTCTACAATTAAACTGAGAAGACTTCTCGGTAAGGTTTTGTTTTTATGTGACATCTCTCTTAAATTTATTTACTTATATTAATTAAAAAATAAATAACTTTTCAAATAGGTATTTGACACTTTGCCAGGAGGATGCAACTGTAGAGCGAAGCTACTACTAATATTTCTACTTAACAGCCACATTATGGTAAGTTGGTTTTATATATATTATTTTTTTAATTTAAAATAAGACTTTTCAATATTTTCTGGTCATCATCTAAATACCGACTTACTTAGTTGAAGCAAATAGAGTACACATCTACCTAAGCTTGTGTTGTACGACGAATAAATAGATTTATTATTTTAATCTGCTTCCTCACTAACATTTAAATTTTTACTCACCTCATAAAACAATTTATGTAATCACTGTTCATATATTTTATCTATTAAATTACTACACTACCTTGCACATTTAACACGTGTACCCCACTGAAGTTTCTGTATCGAGAATCAAAAATAAACAGGCAGTGTTGGTATTATGTAATAGTTTCATATGCCTTTAAAACATGGTAACTCCTAGCAACTGTTTGTATAATTTAAAATATTTTTCTACAGATATCTTCGACGATAATTTAACTGATTATAATAGATTTTGTTGTAATTAATTACGAGTACATAAAGTGCTATCAATTAATGACAGATTGTCAACGCCGGCGTTTGTACAGGCCGTTGTAGAACTAAGCGGTTTGGTGCGTGCGGGGCGATTCAGCAAAGGGCTTTTATAGAACAAAATAAAACAGTATATTTTTATAAACAGCAGTTTATTTAAAAAAAATTATAACAAAATACTGATCAAATTCACAAAAGCAGCCTTGTTTCACATCTGTTCCACCTATAAAACCAGTCATGTGAAAACTGACCAAAATGAGCATATACCTGACCATGAAGATAAAATAAAGTTATAATGATAGTATTAGGCCTTAAAGGTATGGATGAATTGTGTGAAGAATGAATAAATGAAAATGAAATGAAAAAAATATGTTTATGAAAGGTGTGAGTATTGAGACGACTAGTGATAGAGCGGAGTGGAAGAGTTTTCCTCTTCCACGATGTTGTGCCGACCACACCTAGGGTGGGATAAGGACAAGAGAAAGAAGAAGGCCTTAAAATTGAGCTGTTGACGCTAAAAGCCGACATACAATTTTATAGGTGAAATCTAAAATATTCAATGACATTCATAATAGGAATATCAACTAAAAAAAGAAACGATCGAATATATCGAGCACTTAGCCAAAACATATGAAGGCCCTTGCATAATAAATAATTTAAAAAATATAACAGGGTTTTCCCATAATAGCATAAAATAAAATGGTAAATGTTAAAATTAGATAAGGGTAATATATTTTCTAAACATTATTTTGTATGCTTTACTTAGACATCTGTTACCTAAACTACACTATGTAAAATCTTTAAAATTTGGTTCCAGCTGAAAAAATATCGGTAAATTAAAAGATTACCTACCTAAGTATTTTTTGTTCTTATTCCAATTCGAAGCCAGTTTAGTATAATATAATAAATACAATACAACAAGGTTATTCTTAGAGAACTATAATTTAATAAATAGCGTTTTCTTGTGTGCATCCATCACACTGGATCAGTTTCTGTCGGCAGTGGTTGGAACCTCGTCCTCTTTTTCGAACGTTTTATTGGTGATTCCATCGCTGATGCTTTCCCTGGGCTGTTCTGGGTCTTGGGATACGCGAACGTCGTCTTTGTCCAAAACGTTTTTGGGTTGGTTTCTACTCACGACGCTGTAAATAATTAGTGTGGATTTTAATTATATAAAAGGCCATCGATACTGACATGCTGATCAAACCACTGAACGAATTGCGCTGAAATTCGGCACGTAGATAGTTATTATCCGTTAAGAAAAGATTTTCTAAAATGGCCAATGTGACCCGCCGTGACCCTAAGGGGATGAAACGGGGGTTCAAAGTTTGTATGGAGAAACGGGATCGTGGGTGAAACCGCGGGGTGGACAGCTAGTAGTTCATATTATTGATACTCACCACCATTTGATCTTCTGGTAAATGTAGATTGCCATCATCGGAACTGGTGTCATGATGGCCACTGATACTGGCACCACTGGAAATTAAATAACTTACGTGAAAATCTATTAAATTGATGCTTGTTAATTTATTTTTGGGAAGAAAGAGATTCTAGGATACTCTACAAAAGAACATTAAATACTTTAAAATTAAAAAACAGTGCATTAATGAAAAACTGTGATCAGTTTTGTAGTGATTAATGATACATTAATTTATCAAATAAAGACATTAATCAAATAAAAGAAAATGTGTTTTCTGTATTAGCATTTTTGAAATTTGACTCACCTGTGGCAAGATCAGCCTCAGGTTGTGATAGAGAGTATCTGAGCAGGAAGATAGCGATTCCTGTGTTCGTTACACCAGTTTCAATGGAGATAGCTAAGGCGTCTGCGTGCGGTTGTCTAAACACACGACCCATTAAGTAACCGATGCTGTAGCCCAGCCATGGTACACCCATTCCTGCTGCTATGATCTACAATGGTAATTGATAACATGTCATACAATTATAATTACTGTGTGTTGCCCATTGATATCTAATAACTAAAGATAAACAATCCCAAGCAAAAGTTCTCTCAAAACTGTCTCAAATTGTGTTGGGTAATACTAGTTATTTTTTTAAAGTTTTACTCATAAAGCTAAGCCAAAATATATCTTAAACGAGCGCTGAGGCATGTTTACCGTCGGTGCGTTCGAATGCTGCTACTTAGATTAAAAGACCACCCAAATGTTCGAGTGGGTAGACATTAGGTAAGGCCATTTTTTGTCGCTGATTGTGTATTTTTAGTTAGTAGATATCAAAGGTGTTCCCAAAATAAAAAAAAAGTATTTTCTTAACATAAGATTATTTTATTCAGTTCTAAGATGTAAGCGCCTTCTAAGGGCTGATTCGAGAGATGATGCCTTTGTCTAAAAGAACCATTATAAACCTACGTACCAATATTAAAAAAAAACAAATGGCTAGCATCAGTGAGGCAGCTTGCCTTAGAAAAATTGAATTCTAGCTCGCATAGAACCCGTTCCTGTCCCATTGAAGTCTTAAGATAATAGTCTAATCGTGTATGGTCAGACTGCTTATTAATGATCATGAATCTTTGAATCCATAAGTATACCTATATGTTATGATTAAGATATGGTTTTCGGGTGAGTCTACACGTTAGGGGCCCCTTTGGCCCGGGGGCACCGTATCATTGATACGGGTTACGTGCTTACCACCTTCGGCCACGTCATCACTTATAATGGGGAGATTGCGGTCAAACACAAGCTTATCCAAAAATAAAAATGTGTTTAAAAGTAGGTAAGCTAAACTACATTCAGTCATTTTTGGAAAATCACTTGCCTCAGCCTAGAACCAAACTGACTCCAACGCGAAAAAATAGCAAGCTGTATTTTAATGCCACGGATCGATTACGATAAGGATCAATCCGATATTTTTTAAGAATAAACCGAGTGATTATTTTTGTCAGATAAGATTTCATGAGCGTTTTTTAGATTAATCATTGAGTAGGTATTTGGTAAAATAACTCTCATTGGGTTGGTAAAAAAACACACTCACATGCCAGGTAAACAATTCGAAGATGTACAGGTTTGTGACGATGGCAAATATTATGATAAACAGAAGGAGCGTGGTCGAGAATCCCTTCAGAATCCGCACCATGAAAGCTGCCAATTTAGGAGTCCACCTCTGCATGCCAAGTCCAATTGCCATTGGGACTATTAGACCCACAACGAAGGTCGCTATATTTTGGTACGGAACAACTATGTTGGCATTACGGAACACCACTTGACCGAGGGAGAAGAGCCATGCAGGCATTAATCCTGAAACAAATAAATATAATAATTACTCAGAAGACTTAAGTAATAAAGTATTAAAAGTTCAGTTGGACCACAGCACATTATGTCAACTGGAAGACGACCACTGCTGGACAAACTAAGGCCTCCCCAAGAATCTCCCCGATGCACGATGGCCGGTCTAAGATGAGATGAGGATTTTAAACTTCCTCATATGTACTCAACATATGAGGAAGTTTAAAAGTAGCGCCAGTGACTGAAAATTTGAGAGGGAGTCCTTTGTTATGGTACGGACATATTGTTATGATCAGGAATTATAGCCATGTAACCAAAAGAGTTATTAATTAGAAAGTGGATGGATCTTATATGTATAAGGGTAGAGGTAGACCGAAAAAGAGATGGATGGATAGTGTTAGAGATAATATTAGTAAGAAAGGAGTGAATACCGATATGACGGATAGAAACGAAAGTATAAAGTGCGCCGACCCAAATAATTTTGACCAGGGTAGGCAGATGATGATGATAGTGTGATATTCGTTAAGGTTATGGAAGTGGAGGATCTTTTTACCTTCATAGATGCTTAAGACCTAAAAGAACTTACCGAATGAACATAAGGTAGATATAGAAGACATAGTGAGTGACAGATTGAGGTTTCCCTTGAGGACGAAGGTCCAGATGTTGGAGGCACCGCCGCCGGGCGAGACACCCACGAAAAACATACCCAAATGCATGGCAGGATTGTCCGGGAATATCAAGAAGCCCAGACCAAACGTCAACTGGGGATAGATAATTAGATTTTTACTTAAATGTAGTTAACAATTTGACAGGTTCCATGAATGCGACCTAGCACAGCACTAGCACCCGCCACTACAGGCAATGTGCCACTGCTTATTGAATTGAAAACTTCTTGGAGTCTGTAGCGACATCTATCTACACATAGATATAGTTCGCACGACTCCTAGATAGATGGCGCTTCAATAACCTACATCGCGCTTACGAAGTTTTCTATGCGATCTGCATATATACAAGATTCCAACATCTACAGTTGGACCGCGGTCCCCAGGCACGATGACCTAGCCTGGCGGAAGATCTTCCCTTTTCAATGGAGGAGTCTAACACCTCGCTCCTCCATAAGTCTGTCCGAAATATTTCATCACTGGTTGTTATCATAGGATGATCTTCTCACACGACCTTCTTTCAAACACATACTTATAAAAGTAGGTAGGTAATTACACCTAGACTCGACTACATAGGCATGTTAGTTTTGTGTTGCACACAAATGTTTGCCCTGAGTGGGTATCGAACCCACAACTTTTTAATATCTGGATACCCTCCTTTATCCAAAGAAAAGCTGTGGCGCGCTTTGTTCCATTCCATGTGGTGGTCGCTGGTGATGGGGCGTTCATGACGACCACCACATATAAATGAGGAATCAAAAATCCTCTACTGAATCATATATATTGAATTGATTTTAAAATATTCCACAGGGTAGGCTGACTACCATACCAGAGTATTCCGGGAGTTGCACTCGTGACAGTCCCCTTTTAGGCATTGTAAAAGATCGGCAACACATTACCAATTTTCCTCGCATTTCTAATATCCACAGGCGATGGTAGTCACTTACCATCGGGTTCCTTGCATGCTTACCAGACTGCTGAAGTAAAAAAAAAGTGATTGAGGCTCGCTCCAGTTGTTGATAGTTGATGAGTAAGATTATGATGATCTTCATTTACTTAATAATCAATAAGAAACTTACTAGAGGCATAATTAAGTATTGTCCCGCTAATCCGATGAGAGGCCCAACCGGCCTCTTGACCACATTCATGACTGTAGGCCAATCCATGGCGCAACCGAAGTTGATGAAGATCAGGGATACCTGGAATATTAAACCAGTAAAATACACTCGAGGTATGATGGTGAGCGGTGAGCCTATTGTCTATTGGTAGCAGCGGCAGTCTCGAGTCGACAGATTTATAAATTGAAAATTTGTATATTTTCTGTAAATAAGTATTATAAAAACATGCATAGCTACATAAGAAATAGGCGGATGTTTAAAACTAAATTACAGTTCAAAACATACATTTATACTGAAATCAGTAAGATGGAAGAGACAATGGAATCCGGTATGTAGCTATAATAACTGACAGAATATGCACGTCCAAGGCAGAGCGCCAGGCAACCCGCTATGGGATCGACACCTCCTAATTAATATAACGTAATCTAACCGATATAAGTAGGTAGGTACATGCACACAATTTTACCTACAATATTTGACTATTTAAATAGATACGCGTATGTTTATCTAACATTCGGCTTGACATTCCTTATCACTTTTAATTAATAACTGATTTACGTTTCCACGTGACTGGGTTACAGCTCCCCGGATTACAGCTACAATCTTAATACCTCATTTTGAATTTCTCTACTTTAAAAAAACGATACAACATTATTTAAATCACCACAATCAATATAATGTAGGTACCTATAATATATCACGTGATAATTCGAATTATGAATTACCATAATAGTCAGTAGCGGATTCAGGGTTTGGGTTTAGGAGGAGTCAACCCGCTAAGGGTAGATTTTATCAAGTCCAACTATTGTTTTTTTATTTTACGTTAAGTAGTTTACCTAATATTTGCTAAAAAACAGTTGAATTCGAATACTATAAAGTTTACCCCACTTCCTGAGTTGTTTAGATTTAAAATACATATAAAATAAGTACTTGATAGTCATAGTCTCTCATAATGTCAGAGGTTTAGCTCACGGGAGCGACTATGCGTCCCGCTATAGTCGCTCCCGGACAGGTTAAAAAAAAACTATCAAGTTTAATGTAAGATTTGTGACAGGAGAACTCAGATACTTTTGGGGGACCTTGAGCCCCTTAGCTCCCACCTGGATCCGCTACTGCATAATTTATATAAATACATAATTTTAAAAAAAGCTAGTCGAGGAACACCCGACAGAAGCAAAACTTAAGTAAAATTACTTTGATAGACTTTAGACTTCAAACTGCGTTCGCTCAAAAGTTTGGTTAATATTAAACCAATTAATACCTAACAAAAAAACTCAATTCATGAACAATTTTAAACGTTGCACTGATTTAAACTGCTTGTAATGCCTTTAAATAATTTAGGTCAGGTCTAATCATATAAAGCTTACCCCACTAATTTAAACAATTATTAAATTAGTGGGGTAAGCTTTGTTTGTTTGTGTTTTTCATCCTTCAACTCGATCATTCTGCTGGCACAAGGATGTCTGGTAGGATGGAGAATAATAAAGGCTTCCTACTTTAATCCTATAAAAAGATACTGTAAAATTGTTGATAGAAGATACTCACAAATAAGGCAACACTGACAACGAAGATTCGGTCAATGAGTCGCTCGGGCCTGATGACGATTATAGGCACATTGCCGTTGGTAATTTCGTGTGAGACCGCGCCGCGTTGCGCTCGAAGCTCGATTGTTGTTCTACCTGATGATTTAAAAATCTGTTTCTAGAATTTACCAATGTATCCAGGAGCGTCCCACTCTTTTCCCTAATCCCTTACCGTGCAAGTGGTGTGCATCCTTTCAACAGTGGTCAACGATAAGTCTATATGTATATAACGATATGTATATGTCCATTTGCAGCACAACAACACAAGTGAAACACACTTGCTCACATTGCACATAGCCAAGGCAATTGGTTCTAGAGTGCAACCGCCAGAAAACACCGGTAGGCGACAGGTGTTTAATTTGAGGGTGGTAGTCTACCATGGGTTTACGCCATCGCTAGCGAATATCGTAACTAACTTTGTATGAAAAACTGTGATGCCACAACTGTCCGTTAGAGGCGCTGCACAATACTTCATAGTAAATGTTTGCCGCAGTCGCTAGCGAGTATCGATGATGTTACTAGAGCAAACTCATGGTAGAGTTACAGGACACCGGCACTAAAGACCGATCCAAACTTTTTTTTTATCCATGTTGCTTACCAAGGAAATTGCCAAGGACTCTCATTCTGCCTGTCCACCGATTATTACTGACATCAGTCTGCGTGATGAGATACGTTGAGTTCCATTCAGGCTCTGTTATTTGATCGCTATTACTTCGTAACGTCATCTCATCGCCTGCCAGTAGACCTTGACCTGTGAAAATAGATAAATCTCAATAGGTATTCTAAGAGATATCTGTAATATCAATGAATACCTACATGGTATGGAAAGTGTCTCTACCTACTTTTTTAGTTTGGAACACGGATCTAGGAATAGGATAGAACGCGGGGGAACCGCGAGCGAAAGCGTCATATACATGAAAGGCAGAGAAAGATAAGGGGTTTTGGCTTGAATCAGGCTGCGAAAAGGGCTGCTTTAATAATATACCTACTATTAAAGCAGCCCTTTTCTTCTCACTGACTTGTCGCTACTCAAAATTACGTCATCTCGAGATGAGAACTGGCTCTCAAGTGCAGCTGTTGGAACTCGCCAATAGGTGCTTGGCGACAGATTATCAACATGAGTGTCGCCAGTCGAGTACTACAAAGTACTCTACCACCGTGTTATTTTTTCCTCAAGATGTGTTTCCTTCACCGAAAGCTCAAGCTCATCGTAGGATTCACCCTCGATCTTCACCGCGGTATCTGACGTCGCTGCCACTGAGCTATCACCTTAAACATTATGGCAAAGTAAAGAGCGTTCACGCATTTTATACAAAAACTACAAAGAACGAACTCACCTTCCACTTGAATATCGACGTAGTAGTACTCCAGCATGTTGACGGTGACTTCGGAGGGTGTGAATGTGGCCGTGAGGGTAGGTGCAGCCTGGCCCAGAGCTCTGAGCGGACATAGTGCCAGCCCATAGATGGTGATCAGATGAAATGCCCAAATCGGAAACATCTTGGTCCAAGTTCTGTCAGACTAGTGGATCTGAAAAGAAGTGATTAGGTAAGTAAATTATTATTAATACTGCAGGTTATAATAAAATATATGAACACAATAGCTACATACATTTATTAATTTCGTATAGGTATCTATCTATATAATATAATAAGTAATAAATTTAATAGTATCTTAAATATTTAAAATTAATTTTAATCTAGGTATATTATCTGATATGAAATGTAGATTAAAATGTTAATGATATACACCAATAATACTCTGAAATTAATCTCGATTCCCTATATTATGTTCTGTTATACACATAAAGTACCTACCTATCTATATATAAAATAAATAAATAAACTAACATACTTAATAAAATTTTATGCAAGATCCTAATGAAATAAAAAAATACCTAATATACGCTATAAATAAAATGGAATATTAAAAATAAAGTTTTTGTAAAATTTAAACCTAAAATAATTATTTGAAAACACAATAAAATCGCCTCGTTAATTTGTTTCAAATAGGTTATAAATACTTACCTAGCAAAGAAAAAAAGCTGTTGTCTTCATAAATATTTTGTTATTTATTTATTGAATCAACAGTTCCACAATCACACCGACTAAGACACCCTCACAGTAAGGACAGATACTTAGTAATAAAAATTTACTCATTACCTACAACTGTTTATAATCACTTATCACAGGCAAAAATTTACACCTCGTTATCACCAAATACTTCCTTATTGGTGGGGATTTAAGACCATTATCGTATGGCAATCGTTCTTAGATGATATAGCATGAATTTGGGTAAATCAGAGCGTTATTGAAATGAGGGATTCTCGTGGACTTAGTCACGTAGAGATAATTAATTAATCCGCGACAGAATTACATAAAGATTTAGATTATGGAAGCTTAGTCCAAAGGGTCCAACAACTTCAAGAAAAAACCCGCGACAGTTTCGTACGGCAAAGCATCGCTATTTAATTTTATGGGGCGCGTGAAAATTATTATAAAGATGTAATGTTTATTTGTGTAGGAGGAAATCTCCAAAATACCTTGTTCGATCAAATTCTTGCATCCTTTTCATCGTGGGTTTGAATCCTACAATAAGCTTGAGCTTTCGGTGAAGGTAAACATCGTGAAGAAACCATAACACAGTGGTAGCGTACTTTGTAGTACTTGACTGGCTGGCTACCACATGAGAATCTGTCGCCAAGCACCTGTTGATGTGTTCCGGCAGTTGTACTTGAGACTCAGTTTAAGCTTTGTAATAAGGTGTACAAAACATTGGCAATCCCCCTGGTATTGCAAATATATAGGCGAGGGTATTTACTTACCATCAGGTGATCAGCCAGCCTGGTTGTCACTATAGATCTCGCATCACCTAAAGATTCGTCCTTTCTCCTTGGCATATTTCTTTGAAACATCCAAGCAACTAAATCTACTAGAATTTCTACTGTCTTTTTGTACCAGACTGCGTCTGAGTTGTTTTTTTTTTAATAAATAGTATGTTGTAATTTTACTGAACTAAAAGTATGAAAAATAATACTTACTATCTCGATATAGACGCTGACTGATATATTTTATTAACAGTAAAAAACTATCGCGTAAAAGAAATAGAAAGAAAGCTTGTCTATCTATATCCATATTTTATAAATAAAAAATTGAAAAAAGTTGAATTGAGAGCCTCCTCCTTTTTTGAAGTCGGTTAAAAAATGAATGTTGGTAAGCGCATAACTCAAGAATGGCTGGACCAATTCGGCTTTTTTTTTATATGTTTGTAGCGACATCTATCTACAAAACAGATATAGTTCGCACGACTCCTAGATAGATGGCGCTCCAATAATTTACATCGCGCATACGAAGTTTTCTATGCGATCTGCATATACAGGGTGGTGACGACGTAACGACATTAATTTAAACCACATATTGGGTACCGCGTTAGTAGTTCGTACACCAAGTTTCATCAAATTACATTGAACGGTATAGCCACAGTCAAATCGTCGGTTGATGAAATTTAGACCTTATAACCATAGCGTTAAAATCCTTATTAGCGCGCTGCGCGGGCGTCGATGCCTACTTGCATGAATGAAACAATACACCTACAAAGGAACCGCGGCGGCCGGTCTTTGCCTATAACTGTGCCAGTAGTGCCTACAGGTCATTTGAGGTCAATAGGTAATATTAATAGAGTGTTGTGTTTCGTTTAGATTATTTTCGGAATTAGTTTGTTTGAAAATTTCGCTTTTTGTCTGTTGATGTAATACCAGATTTAATTATCACAAAGTATTTTGATTGACTAGTAGTGACCGTGTTTTAATTTAATGTCGTTACGTCGTCACCACTCTGTATACAAGATTCCAACATCAACAGTTGGACCGCGGTCCCCAGGCACGATGACCTAGCCTGGCGGAAGATCTTCCCTTTTCAATGGAGGAGTCTAACACCTCGCTCCTCCATATGTTCCTTAAGGTCCATGGAAGGTTTTAATACTATAAAAAAATGCGTGGACAATAGTAAAAACAATTTATTTAATTTTTACTATTAACTTTTGACAGAACGAAGTCTGTCCGGGAAGCTAGTTTAAAATAAAACAATGTATATTTGTATAAAACGTTTGTATTCCATTCTTATCATAAATAACTGATCTCTCATGTTCATAACATAACAAAATACTGATCATATTCACAAACATTTATATAAAACAGCAGCCTTGTTTCACATCTGTTCCACCTATAAAACCAGTCATGTGAAAACTGACCAACGCATTGACATAAACTATAATAAGCAACTTTAAATTATTATATTGATAAACGAATAAAATTCTAGTTCTATTAAACTCCAAAAATGTGCATATATCTGATCCAGGTGATAAAAGCAAGGATGATATTATTAGGCCTATAAAAGCACTGCCCAATGATTACATGTATATAATAGCTCTGATTGAGGTGGTGACTCTAAAAACGACATACAATTTTATAGGTGAAATCTTAAATATTCGAAAATTCTAAAATATTCAGCGACATTCATAATAGGAATATGATAATTCAACAATACGAGTATTATTGAATATATCGAGCACTTGGCGCCAAAACATATGAAGGCCCATGCATAATAAATAATTTAAAAAATATAAAAAGTTGTTCCGAAATAGTATACAATATGCGATCACAAAATATATGAAATTTCAAAAAGGTTTGTTTTGGGGTGCACAGCACCCGTAACAATAATATGGGTAGTAAAAACTGTTAAACAGTAGTTCAAGAAAAGCAAAATATTTATGTAACATCTCACAAATTATACATATTCTGTATATTATGTATTTTTTTTTACCGCTCACCAATTTTACATATTCTTGCAACACTGTAAATTCGTTTTAACTTTG
Source organism: Ochropacha duplaris (assembly GCA_951361185.1). Classification (NCBI taxonomy): domain Eukaryota; kingdom Metazoa; phylum Arthropoda; class Insecta; order Lepidoptera; family Drepanidae; genus Ochropacha; species Ochropacha duplaris. Next base: position 4,174,904 of record OX592713.1, on the reverse strand, counting down.
ATAAACATGTAGATAGATTTGATTTTACTTTATTTTGAACCCAGTTTCATACAATAGCTATACAACTTGATTATTCTTACATTTACTTGAAAAGCTTACCTATTTTCAATAATAAAAACAAACTTTATATTTTGTCTTAACACATTTGAAGTGGTTTAGTATCTGACAGGAGTGGTTGGGACGCTGCCTCCGGACAGTGCTGGGGGATAGTAATGTTTGTCCAACATTTTGCTGACGTTTCCACCGTTAATACTGTCTCTGAGCTGTTCTGGATCTTCGGATATGGGGCTGTCGTCTTTGTCCAACATTTTTTTGGGTTGGTTTCTACCGAAGGCGCTGTAAATATTTTGTTTGGATTAAAATTATCCTACTAATATTATACATGTGAAAGTTTGTATGTTTGGATGTTTGTTGCTCCAATAACGGCTGAACGGATGTTGATGTAACTTGGTACACATGTAGATCATGTCCTGGCATAAATCATAGGATACTTTTTATCCCGGGAAAAGATAAGGTTTCTCGAAAACACGGGTAAAACCGCGGGGGAAAGCTAGTACGAACCGTATGCTGATCTCCACATAATAGTCATAACATTTGATTTGATTCTAAAAGTTTTGACATAATTTCAAAGTGATGTATGTACAAGTTTTTTTTTAAACTAAACTACTAAAGCGTTTTTGGACATGTACATTTTGTCACATTCATTAATTAGTTAGCAAGTGCCATTTATACAATATTTGGTTAATTTCATGCAATATCAATATAATATATAATAGAACAAATCCTCTTATTAATTAATATATTGAGTATTGTTCAGCTTTGGGGAAAGGAATGTAATGTCATAAACATTATGTAAAACACCGCATGTGAAACTATGTACACTGTGAAACATGCATGAACCAATATATAACACAGTTGGTAAGACACCTGTCGCACCAGAGATCGTGGGTTTGATTCCCGCCCACGACATACATTTATGCGTAAAAATGTTTGTTTATCCTCAATCTATGTCATCTATACTTCTATAACAATATTATAAAGAGGAAAGATTTGATTGTTTGTTTGCATGAATAGGCTCTGAAACTACTGGACCGATTTGAAAAATTCTTCGACCATTAGAAAGCTACATTATCCCTGATGAACATAGGCTATATTTTTTCGATAAAATATAAGATCACACGGGAACGCGGGTGAAATATGTAATAAAAACAAAATTATATTTTACAGCTATCTGGTTTCCATAGTTTTGTACTATGGTAACCTATTCAATTTGGGATCAGGTGACCATTTTTGAAGAATATCCCAGAATATTTATCTATTAATTAGGACTATGTCGTTATTTGAAATTTAATTAAAGTAAGGTTGCAACACGTTATTCCCATAAGCATAGACATAGGACAATGTTTTATTAGGCGACTCTTAAAATAATACAACAAAATTATGCTACAGTACATTATGTATGTATTGTGTGTGATTCATCATATTCTCTGCGCATTTAGTGTTCCTATAAAAATAAATGCTTGCACACATCACTTGCTGCGACCTATAAAAGCGAGGCGTCTATAAAATTTACATAAAATATTTAAAATTAAAATGAAAACTGTAAACCATCACCAACATAAACCCCATTGCTGATATAAATCATTGACATACCTCCCATACTGAGTAGACATAACGGAATGGTGATCGGGGCATAAATTTTATATGAAAACAAAAAAGAAAATATTGTTTTTAGAATTATTTTCAATGGTAACCCACAATTGAATGCCGCAAATATTATTCATGCGTCAGTTTATTTTTTTTGCTACAACTCTATGGTACGTTGAAACGACGACTGGCATGAATTATTCTTGTTTTATTCATGTTTAATATCATTCTGATTTCAAAGCAAATATTATTGTGTTGGGTGTGACGTAATAGATAATCCAATACATGTTTAAGAATACATGTATAAATATAGATAGTTCCATCCAGAGACACGGGGCCTATCGATGTATATATGTATATGTATTAAGTGTATTCCGAAACGGTGGTGGAGTCAATTGTAACGTTCATAAGTGCCTTACCAGGGCCTAAACTGAATAAATGAGTTTGAGTTTGATATGCATCACTACAACACTAGCAGAAGGATATACACTTGCACGATTAAGGATTAAGAAAAACAGTGGGGCGCGACTTTGGATGGAACTATCTATATAACTAACATATTTAAAAAAATGAACATTAGGTAATTAGTAATTCTGAGGAATTATCCTCTTCAAATGAGAAGGTAATAATAATATGAGAAAGAAAAAATGTTATTTCAATTCATACAGAATAGAAGCCATGCGAGTATTGTTAAAATCCCAAAATAAGCATCAGACAGAATACAGCGACGTACTTTTTTGTTAGTAATATCTGCTTTTTCTTCAACATAATAATATAGGCTACATATATACCTACTTGGACAAATTCTGATTTAATTTCTTGTATTCATCTTATATAAGAATATGTGAACCCTATAAATTTTTAATCAAGATCTTTATCTACTATTATTTTGGTTAGTAAATTATATTTAATTTTATTTCAATGAGCACCCGATCGATCACACCCAAACACAAAAAAATATCAAATGCATATTATCATAACTTCATTAAAATCAATAATAATTATTGATACTCACCACCACTTGATCTTCTGGTAAATGTAGATTGCCATCATCGGGAATGGTGTCATGATGGCCACTGATACTGGCACCACTGGAAATTAAATACATTCAAATGTTAAACCTATTTGATTATATCTTTTTTTTATGTCATTAGGCTGACAAACAGGCAGACTGTCTACATCTTTTTTTAATTCTCGATAAGCCGTATTTGACCACAATCTCACCATGGTAAGTGATGCTGTGGGCAAAGATGGTAAGCACACAAAGCCTAGATGGGAACTGGCTGTCAAGTGCAGCTGTCGGAACACACCGATAGGTGTTTGGCGACAGATTTTCAACTTGAGGGTGGTAGCCAGCCAGTCGGGTACTACAAAGTACCCTACCACCGTTCTATGGTTTCCTCACGATGTTGTTGATAGCTCAAGCTCATTGTAGCATTCGAACCCACGACCTTCGCCGCGGTATTCGACGTCACTTACCACTGAGCTATCATCGCCTGAAATGATGGTAAGTGGTCACCGCCGCCTATGGACATTTACAATACTAGGGTGATTGCCGATGTGTTGCCAAACTTGAAGAGCTCTTTTTACGCCCTTTTTGAAAAACCCCATATCATAGCGCGGAAGGAATACCGTAATGGGGAGCTCATTCCAATTCTAATGGTCCGCAAAAGGAACGTCCGGCTGAATCGTTTGGTGGAAGATCGAGGTGTCCTATATATAAAAATACTAACTGTCCCCCGCGGTTTCACCCGCGTTCCCAAACTACCAAACGTTCCATTGAGTCCTCTTTCCGGGTAATATGTCCAAAAATATTCAGCTATCACATAGCTTTGGTCCACCTTTTACCGTGGGGCTCAGAATTATTGTTTATAAAAATCGGTATCTTGAGCTTCTAATTTGGCTGTAATTTCAACAGATGTATTTTTTAATTAAATATTTTTTATTTAATATTTGTACCTATGTGATAGCTGAATATATGGTGTTTCGACACCTTAACGTTGGACCACTATTTACGCTACAGCCTGTATATTAGTAAGATAAGTGTGATACTCACCAGTGGCTAGATCTCCCTCAGGTTGTCCTAGCGCGTATCTGAGCAGGAAAATAGCGATTCCTGTGTTCGTTACACCAGTTTCAATGGAGATAGCTAAGGCGTCTGCGTGCGGTTGTCTAAACACACGACCCATAAAGTACCCGACGCAGTAACCCAGCCATGGTATACATATTCCTGCAGCTATGATCTACAATAAAAAAATATAAGTTAAAAAAACTTTTTTTAAAACAAGCTTTGGGTTCAGAGTGACGTCACCATTTATTTTTTCAGTTATTTTCAGAAAGCCCTTTCATTTCACTATATTTTTTTAATGCAATCCTACAATATGGGTATTGTAGGATTGCATTAAAAAAATATAGTCCGCTATCTTAGGTGGTCCGCCATGATGGATTTAGAATGACGTCACACAGCTAACCATGCATTGTCATCTAAACTAAACGTTTATACAAAATGTCAGCTCAATCGGTTAAAGATATCAGCTTCTAAATTGAGTTGCAAGATTCACTCCAGAAAAACATACATACCTACATTGCAAGCTAATATAAAGCTTGTAATAAAATAAGGTGATGATAGCTCAGTGGTAGTGACGTCGGATACCGCGACGAAGGTCGTTGATTCGCTTAAGTTTTCGGTGAAAGAAAACATCGTAAGGAAACCATAGCACGGTGGTAGGGTACATTGTAGTACTCGAATGGCTGGCTACCACCCTCAAGTTGAAAACCTATCGCCAAACACCTATCGGTGTGTTCTGACAGCTGCATTTGAGTGCCTAGGCTTTGTGTGCTTACCACCTTCGGCCACATCATCACTTACCATGGTGAGATTGCGGTCAAACACAGGCTTATCTAAAAAATATCCTGGGACATTTTCCACACACGACTTCACGGCGTTTTTTTTATTTAGTAAATTTATGTAAAAGTTACACAGTTGATAGTTACAAAGTCTTCCGCGATCTCACTTAGTAATATGTATATTTTGCATCATATTAAATACTCAAATCTTGGGATAATGTAGGGGCATATTTAATTGGGTAAGATACTTACATTCCAAGTAAACAACTCGAAGATATACAGGTTTGTGACGATTGCAAATACTATGATAAACAGAAGGAGCGTGGTCGAGAATCCCTTCAGAATCCGCACCATGAAAGCTGCCAATTTAGGAGTCCACTTTTGCATGGCCAGACCAATTGCCATTGGTACTATAAGACCCACGACGAAGGTCGCTATTTTGCTGTACGGAACCATTATGTTGGCGTTATGGAACACCACTTGACCGAGAGAGAAAAGCCATGCGGGCTTTAATCCTGAAAAAAAAACACATATTTTTGGAACGAAGTTCTTTTACGCGGCTTACAGTAGAGAACTGGCAAAATCGTCAAGTAAGAAAACAGCGCTATGCCGTGTACCGGGGTCTCAGAAGTTTAAAGGACCTTATAATTTTATAAAGGTGGTTGGTTGGGGTACGCGGTGGTAAATAGGTACAAGTGTCAAATAAATCAAGATTCAGTACCAGGGCACTAAATAATAAAAATCCCCGGACATTTTTCACACACGGCTATCTGATCCCAAACTAAGCAGAGCTTGTAATATGGAAACCAGATGACTGATATACTACATATACTACGTTTTTTTTTGTAAATACGTACTTAAATAAATAATTACACCCAGACTCAAGACAAACAGACATGTTCACACACACAACTGTCTGTCCTGGATGGGAATCGATCCCACGACCTGCGGCATGATAAGTAGTGTGTTAACCAACCACGCCAACCGGCCCGTCTACTATAAACCTGAAGAATCACCTGCGATATTGTAGGAAGTTAGCGTCGCGTCATTGGAATTGGAATGCTGCCATAGTTAAAGTAAATATCTTCAATACCTACCAGGATAGCAAAACATGAAGCGATAATGTTAAGTAACGGGTAATAAAACGGGTCAATATTGACTGGACAGAAAGTACAAATGTTTTATTACGCCGATTAAGGCATATCGGCACAAAAGGAAGCGTAGCAATGATCCTAAAAGCGATACTACTGATCCCTGACCACACACTTTTTTTTGTGAATTATGGAGACAAATTTTGTGGGAATGCGTTCTTGATATTAGAAAATTTAAGGCGCGATTAATGTTATGAGAAAGTACCCTATGAACTTACCAAATGAACATATAGTAGATATGGTGGTCATGGCGAGTGACAAGTTAAGGTTTCCCTTGAGGATGAAGGTCCAGATGTTGGAGGCACCGCCGCCGGGCGAGACGCCCACAAAGAACATGCCCAAGCGCATGGCAGGGCTGTCCGGGAAGATCAAAAAGCCCAGACCAAATGTCATCTGAGGATAAGTAGATTATATAGAGTTATAGTAAACGAAAGTGAATGTGAAATTTAGATGGGTTATAAATGCGGTAAATTCCATGTATTCAGTACTGGCCCTAGGAAGGCACTTCAGAATAAAACTCGGTCTTCAACAAAGAACCGCTAAGAATCTCAGCAAGTTATTTTTGACCAAACCAGGCAGGCGGGTCACCCGCTGGTAAGTGACTTTCGTTGGCTATATACATGAGTAATACCCTCTGGGTTTGCCGATGTGTTGTCGACCTTTTTACAGTAAATAGTCAATTATTCATCCTTCCACATAATTTAATGTTGAATTATGATTTTTTTGATCCTGAACCAAGAGAAAATTGCTTTTATATTACTGACATAAAAAAACCCTTAATATACTACGAAAGTTCGGGTAAAAAGGGCATTTAAAACATAAAACATTTAGAATAATTATTTAATTAGTAATTAATTTTACAAGATACTTACTAGAGGCATAACGAGGTACTGTCCCGCTAATCCGATGAGAGGCCCAACTGGCCTCCTGATCACATTCATGACTGTAGGCCAATCCATGGCGCAACCGAAGTTGATGAAGATCAGGGATACCTGGAATATTAAAGTGGTAATGAAAATACACTCGATGATATGAATTCGAGAATTTCTAAGAAGATTTGTGTCCTTGTTAACTTAAAAGAGAGATCTGAATGGATGCCAAGTTTCATAGAAGGTCATAAAATCATACTTATAGGGATGTACTTTAATGACTTTAAGTATTTGATATACGATTTATAACTCGGCAAGTTAAGTCCATAAATTAACGTTCAAAATGTAATTGGTAGTTGTTCTATAACTACAAACAAATTAGTTTGTAAATATATATTTATATTTTTTTTTATGTTGCTCAATCAAGCATAAACGGCTGACCAGATTTTGATGAAACTTGGCACACAGATAGCTTATATCCTAAAATAAAACATAGGATAAGATCCCTCGGGAACGCAGGTAAAACCGCAGGGCGGGCGCGGGGAAATCAGAACGCGCCATAAATAAGAAGCTGAAATTTTGGCCATTTTAGTACGCATATCTTTATCTAGCATTCAAGGTTCACTGAGCGGCAAGTATGACCTGACTGATATCTTTATCAGAGTTCATTAATAACTGTATACGCTTGAACGTGACTAGTAGCTCACCTGATAAGAGCTGCAATCACAATGTTTTTAGGGTTCCGTAGTAAAAAATACCTTTATAGTTTACTAGTTTTCTGCCTCGCGGTTTCACCCGCGTTCGCGAGGGATCTTATCTTTTCCCGGCATAAAAACTATCCTTTGTTTTATTTTAGCATATGAACTACCTGTGTGCCTAGTTTCATCAAATACTGTTCAGCCGTTTATGCTTGATTGAGCAACAAACATCCAAACATTCCTACCTATACTAATATTATAAAGAGGAAAGATTTGTATTTTCTGAAAAATGTACGGCGTTATATCAACAACTGATATTAAAAGGAAAACTATTGCGCCCAATGACGCATTCACGAGTAATATTCGACAAAATTTGCGATTTACAACTCATTTTTGAATAAATTTTACTACGGAACCCTATGGTATGCATGACCCTATGTGCACTTGACCGGTATCTTAAAGATAAGCGTTAAATATTTGACTTTATATTACCACTTTGGTAAAAGACAATTAGATATAGGAGTTTATATAATATGTTCAGAAAAACCCTGTCCAATCTATAAGGAGTTTATAGGCACAGATTAGATAATAGTTACTACGTAATAGATACATCACTCCTATGCAAAAGCTAAAATACCTACGTTATATTAGCCTACAAAGATTCTCTCGTACAACGTGCGTGCGAGTGTGAAATGGTGCAGTATTCTGTCGATCGGCTCGGCATAGCGGTAGGCACTCAAAACGCTGCATTGCGTGAGTGTCGGAGGCCTGATATAAGTGGAGCGGGTATAGTAACCGCGCTACATGTGAGTCGAGTAAGCGAAAGTAATAGAAGCGCGTCATCACAACAAATGGACGTAATGAAATGACACAGGAATTCCTACATTGCGCTAACAAAGTTTTCTCGGCACTTTGCATATATACTTGTTCTCATCAAGAAAGGTTGGACTGCAGTCCCCGGGCATTCGCGGTACCTATGATATATCCAACATAGGTATCCCAATCACATGATTTAAAATAAAAAAAATATATATTATTCATGAAATTTAAATTTGATTTTCGTGCCTCAAATACCGCAATTCCCCCAAAATCTAGCAATTTGTAAGAAGTTTGTCTGTTTAAAAGCGACAAAATTTGTACCCTTTTCCTTTATGGGGTGAATTTTGGAAAATCCTTTCTTAGCGGATACCTACGTCAATAATAACTATTTGCGTGTCGAATTTCAGCGCAATCCGCTCAATGGTTTGAGCTGTGTGTTGATAGATTAGTCAATTAGTAACGATTGCTTTTTATATATTATACAGAGAAGAGTTTGAAAATACAACGAGTGGAGAAAAGGTAGAAAAGAGGCCTGCTTCCGAAACGCTTCGAGAAAAGGTAGCCAGCTTTCTTGGCTTGTAAAAACCGTACCCTCAGATTAGGCCTCAGCAATATGTATTGAATAAGAGATACTCACAAATGTGGCAACACTACCAACGAAGATCGTGTCGATGAGACGCTCAGGCCTGATGACTTTTACTGGCATTGTGCCGTTTGTAATGTAGTGCGTCTCCTCGCCACGTTTGGCTCGAAGCTCGATTGAGGATCTACCTGTTTATTAAAAACGCAAATTTTATTGAATATACTTAATACTTTGTTAGTATAATATGGCTAATTTTCTTATGAAATGGCGCTGCTAGTGGTAGCTGGGCTGTTTGAGTCTGCTTTTTATTTATTTATGAAAGGAAGATCTACAGCTAATTTAGTAATCTAGAATTTTACATAAAAAACAGAAAGCCATTAACAGATCCTCACGGTTAGATTACATGATAATATTAAATGTGAGTGGATTAACTCGTAAGGTAACGTCTATTAATTAGTATTGAACAATAATATTTTGAATTTTGGCAAGAAAAAGTAAGAGAGATGCTCAAATTTTAAAGAAATTAAGGTTTAGCTGCCGTCTGGCCGAGCCAATGCTTGTACAGAATAGGTCAAAATTGTATTCCCTAATTAACTTGTTAAGGGTCTTGCTAGCTCGCACGGTAAAGGTGTTTTGACGATAGTTAGTATACACTGGAGGAATTCGTATTGTTTGAATGTGCCTAGAAAAACGGACTGGGACGTTTAAAGAAAATTTGTATAGAAGATCAGGGCAATCGATGTCAGTCGAAAAAATTTTTTGGACAAATGTACAGTCAGCAACTTCACGTCTGTTAGTAAGAGGCATTAAATGAAATTTTTTGCATAGATTTAGATAATTTACGCTTGAATATGGGATGTTAAGTCGATAACAAATATGTTTTATAAATCTTTTTTGAATTTGCTCTATTCGATCAATATACTTGTTATAGCATGGATTCCATATTTGAGAGGCATATTCAAGATGACATCTAACATAAGTGCAGTATAGAATCTTGAGGGTTTTGATATCACTAAAGCATTTAGAGATTCGCAAGATGAAACCAAGTGACTTAGATGCCTTTGCGACTACATGATCGACGTGTGCATCAAATAAAAGCTTGGAATCATGAATTACTCCCAAATCACGAATAATATCGCGCTTAGGGAGCAACTCACCTTGTGACGTATAATATGTAGGTAGTGGTACATTTTTACGAGTAAAAGTCACTACTGCACATTTTGATGGGTTAAGATCCAGTTTGTTGTGTCTACAATAATCATCCAGGCGAGATAAATCTGCTTGAAGAGCTGTCATATCATCGGTGGATGAGATCGTAGTATAAATTTTCATGTCATCAGCAAAGGACAATAAAGAGGAGGATTGGAAGCAAGATTCAATATCGTTAACATAGATAATAAACAGCAATGGGCCAATTAAAGATCCTTGCGGTACGCCGCTTGGTACTCTAACCCATGAAGAAACATAATTATTTAGAACTACAGCTTGAGACCTATTGTTAATGTAAGAGGCAAACCATCTAAGAAGATCACCGTGAATTCCTACATTATAGAGCTTGCGTAATAAAATACTATGATCAATGCGGTCAAATGCCTTGCTGTAGTCGGTGTAAATGACGTCCACTTGACTACCTTTATCCATGGCTCCTGTAATGTAATCATTAAGAAGAATAAGGTTTGAAACTGTTGATCGTCCTTTAAGAAAACCATGTTGTGAGGGGCTGAACACTGATCTAAGAGATGGATAAAGTTGATTATATATTAGCCGTTCGAATAGTTTGGCTATGATGCAAAGTTTCGATATGGGCCTATAGTTCATAACGTCGGTTTTAGAACCCTTTTTGTGAATTGGTGTAATTAATGCAGATTTCCACAAACTGGGCATAGACTGGGACTTTAGCGACTTGTTGAACAGAAATGAAATGGGAACGGCAATAGATTTAGCGCACTTAACTAAAAATTTTGGGGATATATTATCTGGGCCGGCTGATTTCGTACAATCTAATTTTTGAAGAAGAGAGATTACGTCGTTGGTATTAACTATTATCTGTGTGCTACTAGAATTACATGTCATTAAACCAGGGTTATTTAGCAAATCCGAACTTGATGTGTTGTTAGTTTGCTGAAGAAAGCTAGAATAAAAGAACGAAGAGAATGCATTGCATATAGACTCACCAGTATTTAAATTCGTTCCATTATATGTGAAGGTACTCGGCACTGCATTCGTTTTGCACCTATTACTAACGAATGTCCAAAAGTACTTTGGATTAGTCGCGATTGATTTTTCTGACAACTTTAAATAATTATTATAACAATCAGTTTCTAACATTTTTACCCTATTACGAAGTATTTTAAATGAATTTAAGTCTGCTTGGTTTCCGTAAGTTTTAAACTTACGGAGATACTTATATTTTTCTTTTATAGCCTTTTTAAGCGGAGTATTATACCATACCGGGAAAGAGTTATCAATGGGCCTTTTAGTTGGTATATATTTATCATGTAAGTCACGCAATACCCCATAGAAAAAGTCCACTGATTCCTCCATCGAAGTATGCGCGAACTCCGTCATCCAATCCAAATCGTTAAGGTCATTGTTGATCGATTCGAAATCACCCTTCTCATACACATACCGAGTACGTGGTGCCGATTGCAAGGCGGTAAGTTCGATAAATTTAGCTCCTATAAGTAATGCTGGGTGATATGCATCAGTTACTGTTAACGGATCAGGGCATTCCGTTACCACAACTTCGTGGTTGCATAAAACGAGATCCAAAATTTTCCCGTAATGATTAGTTACTGCATTATATTGACGTAAATCTAAAGTATTTAATTCGTCTGTAAGTAAGTATTCATCATTAGAATGCAAATGAGAGGGTAATAGACTTGAGTCATTATCATGGCATATCCAAGATATACTACTTAAGTTAAAGTCGCCAACCACCAGAAAACAATCTGAAGGATTGTTAATAACAGTATTATTTAATTTGGATACGAAATTTTGAAGTTGCGACGAGAAAGAGAGACCTTGATTTTCTTTGCATAAATATATTGCACAAATGTGTAATTTTAGGAAGGTACGAGAATTAGATAAACGCAAACTGACACTAATCCATAAGTCTTCGGCTGTCGAATTGAATAAAGGCTCAGATATGCCAGGTATATCTCTGCGTGCTGCTATCAGCACTCCACCGCCCCGTGATTGTCTAGTAGTTTCATAGTTACGGTCACGCCGCCACACTATATAACGATCGTCAAACAATTCTGAACTTGAAAAACCGTCTACTAACCACGTCTCGGTAAGAATAATAACGTCATAGGAGTTAAGATAAATTTGACGTCGAAAATTAGTACGAAGCCCGCGCACATTTTGATAGTAAATATTTAAATTATTTACTCTTTTAGCCATTGGAACGAGAAAAAACAATACCATAATAAACTCCATAGTAATTTAACGAATAATAATCATTCGAAACTAAAAAACAGAAAAGTGATAATATGAGGGTATTTGTAAATAAATATAAAAGCAAGCAAAAAAAGTTGCGGGTTGTATTATCGTTAGCAAGTGTGCGAGTAAGCAAGCTATAGGGCGACAAAGCTAGCTGGTAGAAAGAGATCAATATGTTATTGAAATAATGCTCGAGTAGATCAGCGCGATAAGGATTACAATGGTAACAAAGACAAGTCATTAGTGAAGCATTGGTACTAAACCTTTTACACATTTGTTCAATATGCAAGTTAATAATATTACAATTTAAATGAGCTGAAAAAAATACGTATACAGTGATTACTAATATGACATTAATATCGTAGCTGTAAGAAAACAAAAAAGGAAAAAATAATATGTAGTACATAAGTATGTGACTGATTAAACAAGTTTGTTTAAATCCAATTCGTTAGAAATTATTTGAACTCGTGACATGTCATTTTTTCGGACATGTATTTTACCGTGTTTTACCCAGACGTAGTTGAAGTTCTTGTCCTTAGCGGTTGCTTTAGTTTTAGTCAACAGCCGTTTGGCATCAGCATTCAGGTGATCATTTACGTAAATCCGAGTTGCTTCTCCTTGAAAACCAAGATCAGTTGAAGATATGTTTTTTACAGAACGTACAGCAGCAATGAAGTCTTCCTTGACGTATCTATTTATGAAACTGACGATAATGGACTTCTCCTTCGTATTGTGTAGTGGTATCCGAGTAATAAAATTTATTTGATTTTTTTCGATGGCATAATTTACCTTTCGAGATATAGCGTCCGTTATCGAGAATAAGTTTTCGTCTCTTTTAAGTGGAATACCCTTAATCTCGATATTGTTTAATCTAGATCGTTGGTCAAAACTAGATAGCTCCAGTTTGGTTTTTGTTAATTCCGACTCTAGCGAGTTCACCATATTGAGACGTTTCTCGAAACTATCCATTTTATTCTCAAACACTGTTAGTTTATTGTCGTATTCGTCTAACTTGGCACCATTAAATTCACAAGCATGTTTGAGTTCTATAATTTCACTCTTAATGCTACGTACCTCATCGATTAGTTTAGGAAGCGTTGATAACTGCAACTTAAGATCCTGAATCTCCTTCAAAATGGCTTCTAAAGAAGCTGGCTCAGGGGTTAATACACCTGGTGATGTACCTGGAGATGACAATCGGCAAGATGAGCATTTCCATTGCGCTCTTCGGTCCACGCCCAATTTTCGCCAGCCAGTTTCCGAGATGTTAGCACAGCCGAAATCTAAGTGCTTTTTGCACCTGCTACACTGTACCCCATCATTGAAGTTAGCGTTACAGCATGAACATTTCATTATGAACTTCCTTAGTTAACTCCTTTGAAATAGCAGTTATAAAAATGTGCCAAATGTTGGTGATATATTTTATTTGAACGAACGACACCGAACCGTGTTAACCTTCCGAGCGCTCACGACGTATGAAGTATATAATTTATACTAAGTATATAGGTACGAATACTATACGTTCAAAACTTCTACAAGATAATATTATGTGAACTTAAAAGATAAGTTTTAAAATTAACTAACAGTTTCATTTTTATACATGGTGTGCATTTTTTAATTTTTACTTCTGGATAAGCTTGTCTTTGACCGCAATCTCACCATGGTAAGTGATGATGTGGCCGATAGTGGTAAGCACACAAAGCTTAGATGGGAACTAGCTCTCAAGTGCATCTGGCAGAACACACCGATTGGTGCTTGGCGACAAATTTTCAACTTGAGGGTGGTAGCCAGCCAATCAGATACTACCACCGTGCTATGGTTTCCTCACGATGTTTTCCTTCACTGAAAGCTCAAGCTCATTGTAGGATTCAAACCCAAGACCTTCGTCGCAGTATCCGACGTCACTACCACTGAGCAATCATCGCATTAAAATGTCATGTATATCATGCATTTGTTTTCACAGGGATAATGCCCTCAAAGGGCGATGTAAACACATTTTATTTATATCCGAGGTTATTACCAAGGAATTTGCCGATAACTCGTATCCTGCCTGTCCATGAATTATTACTGGCTTCTTTCTGTGTGATGCGATACGTCGAGTTCCATTCAGGCACTGTTATTTGATCGCTATTACTTCGCAACGTCATCTCATCGCCTACTAGTAGACCTTGGCCTGTAAAAATAGTTTGAAAAATATAATTCCAAGACCTGCTGTTACATCAATTTTAGCTATTTGATAAATTTTATGCACACTGTAATGGGAATCTTTATAAAACCATAGTAAGTACTAACTAGCTATCCCCCGCGGTTTCACTCGCGTTCCCGTGGGATCTTATCCTTTAGACGTGATTCTTTAAATTAGCATAATTTTTTTATTTATGAACCGATTCACATTAAACAAACACTAAGTGAAGCTTACCACAATATATTAGTGAGAACCACATCTGAATCGGATAAGCCATTTCTGACATTAGCGTGCACAAACGTATAGACAAACAGACAAAAAATCCAACAATCATTGTTTTGGGTGCTATTTGCGTTGATAAAGATCCCAATAATATTTTTTCTCATATATCTTCCATGTACAGACAGCGATCCGTAACATTTTTATTATATGTATAGATATATAGATAACTGCCTGTGTACCTTGTCAAGAACTATTACACAATAATATTACCTTTCACATGGATATCGACATAGTAGTGCTCCAGCATGTTGACGGTGACATTGGACGGTGTGAATGTGGCCGTGAGGGTAGGCGCGGCCTGGCACAACACCCAGAGCGGACATAGTGCCAGTATATAGATGATTATCAGGTGTAAAGGCCAAATCGGGCACATCTTGTTTCAAGTTTTGTCAGCTTAGCGGATCTGAAAAGACGAGAGTGACAATATTGAGTATGTTGGTTAGAATTTTATAGCAATGAAGACATGATAGCTCAGTGGTAGTGACGTCGGATTCCGCGGCGAAGGTCGAATCGAATTTAACAATGAGCTTGAGCTTGAACAACGCGAGGAAACCACTGCGAAACCACTGCACGGTGGTAGAGTACTTTGTATTACTCGACTGGCTGGCTACCCTCAAGTTGATAATCTGTCGCCAAGCACCTGTTGGTGTGTTTTGGCAATTGCACTTGAGAGTCAGTTGTGTTTAAGGTAATTGTAACAAGGTGTACAAGTTGTACAACATATTGGCAATCCCCCTGGTAATAGGCGTAACGGTATATAACGTTTAAGATTTTAGTTTAAGTACCTATGCCTTTCCTTACAGGGTTGTTAAAATAAAATGTGTATTAGATATTCAATTCACGGATCCAGTAGACCGGGTGTAGATGCTGAGCGCAATAAGAAATTGGCCTTGCCTATGAATTACCTGTGAACGTGAATTGTATTGTAATGTAATTTTTGTATGTTGACTGCTCGATGACATTGAACTGCGATCAAAAATATTATTGTAACTACATTTAATTTTAAATTAAAATGCAGTCATCAAAAAACGAGGTCGCAAAAAATAACGTTTTTGCTAACCCAAACCCAATAACCCTTACCAATACTAGGTATCTAATTACCTACCATTAATTAGGTAGTGTAGGCGAAGAGTTAGACATGTAGGTAATGCCATAACATTTTGCGTTTTAATCTAAAAGCGCTGTCGCGTATATTTAGGAACCTACTTACAAACAATTAGGTACATTTCAGCAGCTAAACCTTAATATGTTTAAAAAATAAAAATATTCTATTAATTACCTACCATGTCATTAAAAATAAAGGGCGAGCTAAATTCATCAATAAGTTAAATAAAACCGTTTTTAAATGGACAAGATGTTATCACATCATGACTTCTTTTCCATTGCTACCATTGGCAAGCAAGCTTAGGTCATAAAGATAAAAAAACATAGGCTAATTTCTATCCCGAGAACGGGCGTAAAATTTATAGTAGGTATCTATTACAATTCGTAAATTACATTTCAAGTTGAGCGTATTACATCAGACTTAATTATGACGATTATAGTTGATCTAATTTGTTTAACCACGATTTGGGCATCCGTAAAATTAGATTTGTCAATACAAAATTTTATTGCTTGTGTAACGTCGACGTAATGAACAAAACGCTGGCAATATGATACTTATTCTTGGATCACTGCAAAGCGCGAAGGTCATATTGCCTGCCTACGTGATGTTATTGACTTCATTGATATTGCATTTTGTTTACAAGCAAATTCTCTGCATTAAATTTTTCATTATAATTTATAAATATGAGCACTCATACAGCATAACCTCATCATAATATGATATAAGTTCGACTCATTTAATTAAGATATACCTATAATCGAATGCACTTCTTTCAATTTGCATCAGAACGACATTAGTTATTATAGTTTAGTCAAGAAAACTTAACAAAAGATTCAGTTCAGGACATTCACTTTTAGGTATGAAAAACATTTTATTAAGAATATTCCGAGTCAGTGCTCTCAATTCTCAAGGCGAACTAATAAAGATATTTAATAAAATAATTGGCTATTCGTGAGTAAGCACCTGAAATAACCAAAGTACGTTTCGTATCCAACGTTTGTTTGTATTTCACTTCCTTTGAAATTAATTATCTTGACCTGTCGCACTCAAAATATTAATTGAAGTGAAACGAAAATACGTCTTCGTTGTTAAATATGTATAAATAACTTCAAATTGTTTGTAAATGTTAATCAACATAAACATAACCTGAAAATTTATTTTTGAATAAAATGAATAATCATTTAATTTCATAAAATATATTCTCTATCCTTACATATTATAAAACAAAGTCCCCGCCGCGTCTGTCTATCTGTATGTTTGCGATAAACTCAAAAGCTATAGAGCGGATTTTGATGCGGTTTCACTTTGATTAACTATCTAGTTATCAAAGGGTTTTCACCATCATTTACCTAGATAATTTATTCCGGAAGGTTTATATGTATAGGTACATGCATTATAGTAGAGAAAAGCCGAGAATTTCAAAGATTTGTAATGTGATGTCGTAAAAAACATATTTTGGGCACACTTACATTGCAAACGCTGGTTAAACCTCACGAGATAGATTATAATATGCTACGGAATATATATTTTGTTACTCAGAAATTATTTCTTAAAAGAATCAATGAGAATACGTGTAATCGCTGATATTAGATAGACTATTATTGATAAAAAGTGATATGGTCAAACCATTAAACAGTAATCTTAATCACATTGCGCTCTTACGCTAACTGACAGTTTACTCCAGTTCATTAAAAATCTGGCTTTATGTTTGTTAAAGCGGGATTTTTAATATCCCCAAGATATTTATAGAAACGTAGATAAAGAAACCTATAAAGTGACTTATTGACTTTATCGCATTGTTTATTATCTCTACAATAACAGTGGAGCTGCTGGGAAATCCAAAGTGCAATTATAGTATAATCTTTACATTATCTACTAAATAATAGATCATTTATTTCCCTTTCAATAAAATTAATTACTTATTTAAAACAAATTACATTTTAATACGTGAAGATAAGAAATTGTACCCCTTTTTATCCCATGTTTGTCAACCGATTTTCTTTTTTGTTTAGTAGCAATTGACGAGCTTTAGGGTTAACTTATAATTTAAAAAAAATGGAAAAAGTTTTTTTTCAAAAAAATTACGTTCGAATTTTTGTACTAGTGGGCGAACACTAGAACAATTAAACAAACAGGTCTTATAAACATAGAACAGTAGCTGCTTCACATAGATAGATTGCAAAACAAAAGACTCTTTAAATTCATTGTACCTTTGTGTGAGCTATCGAACAATATGGTTGTCTGGGAATGTACTTCATAGTGTTTTGCTCTTCTATATACAATAGTAAATGGAGTACACTACCTCGATTAACTTGAAAGGTTATTTTAGGTACACGATAGGTATTTTGTTATGAGAACGTTATTAGTTATTCGAAATTTAATGAGACGGGTAATACGATATATCATCTTCAAATCCCAATTCAATCGTCAAGTTAATTACGTGTTTAAATAAAAAAAACAATGGCCGATAATTATTTCAGCTCAATATTCCACGGTCAGGGTTTCCTGATTACGTAATTACTTTGCTAATGACCTATTGACCGTAGCTGAACATTCATTGTGACATTGTACGCAACGGCATTACAGATAATTCTTTCATGATCCTAAGTTTCTTTTTTATATCTGTATTTACAATTTATTCTAAGTTAAATTGTTATTAAATATGGTTTGAAAAACCAATCTAACTGCCGCTTTATATCATCATATTTTAGTCTATGTTTAATTTGCTTAACATAACACTATCCAAGAATTTTCATTGTTTAGAATCCCTTCCATTCTGCGCAGCTCGATAGCAAACAATTCGAATTGAAGAGCCATACTAAATCAACTAGTTACTTACTATCACAGCTTTTTATAAACCTTGGCATTATAAACATAAAGCGATGAGTAAACATTTCACATTGATAAATGGTAAATAACCGATAATCTTATAACAACAGAAGGATAACCCTTTGACTTCTTCCATTATTGAAGTAATTAAAACAAAGAGCGAAGTAATAAAGCATGACAATAAAGATTTAAAGACGTTAATCAAATATATTTATTTTTACATGTATACGTTCTTATTGGAGCCCGAGACATTCGTAGAAATACTTATTTAACTGTGTCCGAAGAGCTAAGCATATGGAAACTTTTTATTTAAGCTCTAAAACTTCTCTAGAATTACATACAGGAATTTCTTTCCAGTCCAGAAACATGTTAAGAAAAAGAAATCGAGGGTGCAGGTAAATGTAAATGGTGCTAATATTATGAAGATATATAAAGTCGTAGCCCTGACTTTGAGGTCAACGAGGATACCATAACTACATTAATTAAATTCTTGGACAGATCCTTGTCATGTTATTTGCAAAAGTAAAACTAAAGATATAGGCGTGTTTCACACGCAAAGCACTTTTAATAGAATATGTGGCCATTATTTTATGCTGTATCTAGTAATACCTACATAGCAGGTATATGATACAATAGCATATTAAAAGTATGGTCTAATGTTACGTTGTGATGAGCGCAGTGATTATTGGCTTCCATAAACGGCTTTGTAACTTAATAGATGAAACGTTTAGAGAATCAAAATAATGTAGGAGATAATCTTGACGGACAGCAAAGGATAGTGAATCTTTAGTACTTAGGGATATGTATTTCTGAAAATAATAAGGCCCTGTTACTGTCGTTATAAACGTGGCATGCATGTAACATTTCCATGGCACCTGTTATCGTTGATAGTCGAGTAAAATCTTTCTGATAAACCCTATTAATGAAAACCGTTACATAGATTTGACGATTTTAAGATTGAGAAATTGTGATGATCGGATCTAGACACGCGAGAGCGTGTCAAGCCAAGTTCAAGAAACAGAACTGGCGAGCCGCACCGTGTGTAATATTACACGAACCATTTGGAGCCACTTTTGACCCCCTCATAAATCAAAAACTATTTTACATAAACGTATCAAATTTAGCTCATATATTGAGACTTGCGAGATACATATGTGTTCTAAATTTCATAAGCTTATCTCAAACGGTTATTTAGATATTAATGTCCAAAATTCCTCATTTTTATCATTGACTGACCTATAGACCAAAACTCTAACCCAGTTCCAGATGACCTAGAGAGTTAAAATTTGGTATGCAGATAGGTAATTAGATGAATACAAAGGAATAAATAAAAAACTGGCAATTTTTAAATAATTAATTCTATTATGAACGCTTAACATAAATACCTAATATTACTTAGGGTACCTACGTTATTAACTGGGATTAATTATTATTTTTATATTTAGCGCACATCAATAGTGTAAAATCATTACCTACTCATAAATAATGATAAAATAATAGGCATTTAGATTTTCGGTATATACACGACGCGCGCGCGCCGAGTGACGCCGGAGCGGCGCGGGCGGGGTGGGTGGTGCGCTGTGACAACTTGTCCTTTTAAAAGGACCCACGGCGTTACGAGGATATGTACTTACCTACAAAAAGTAATGATATCCCACCAAAAACATAAATGTAAAAAAGGAGAGCCAAGTTCAATACAAAAATTATTCTCTGCTGTGGGCTTCGCCGCAAAAAGAATGGAAATCTGAGATTGAGTGCCAAGTTCTATGCAAAATCCAAATATGTAGTCTAAGGGCTGACTTGGCTGGTTTTCCCATACGAATTATTATTAAGTACCTACTTTTACACAGTCATGGAAGTGCCTTATGTTCGATGGGTAGTTTCTACCAGCAAGCCAAATTTTCGGAATAATAAAATAAGAACCGAAAGGTAACAGGTTTAGAACATGCGAAGGCTATATAATTCGTATGGGAAAACCAGCCAAGTTAGCCCTTAGACTACATATTTGGATTTTGCATAGAACTTGGCACTCAATCTCAGATTTCCATTCTTTTTGCGGCGAAGCCCACAGCAGAGAATAATTATTGTATTGAACTTGGCTCTCCTTTTTTACATTTATGTTTTTGGTGGGATAGTATTTTTAACATACACGTGGTTGTCCTGTCATTCTTTATGGCTTAGCAATGAGTTGATATAAGATGCACATTATATTATTCTCTGATAAAGTGAATGATATAGTGTAGTATGTTTTGTATTACTAACCATATATCTAAGTAAGTACTCTATGTCCCCTACGACATGTCAACACTTGTAAGAATGCATAAATTATCACACACGTTCATGGTGTCGGCAAATAAAATAAATTATTCGTATTTACAAACTAATCATTGTTTTTTATTACGATGGGCGAAGTTGAAATGCAAATTCCAGCAAATCATCATCTGCCTGCCCTGTTCCCAGAGACTTAACTTATCTTTAAATCTCTTTGCCTGTTCCCAATTATTTGAGGTCGCCGCAATGTATGTATAGGTACTTTTCTTCCATTCATCCCCACTATCCGTCAAACCGTATTCAGTCTTTTCTTACTCATATCATCTCACACAAGCCATCCATCTCTTTTTAGGTCTTCCTCTACCCGTGTATCGGTCCACTTTCATATTCATAACTCATAATTTAAAAATCAGCTCAAACTTTTCAAGTAAGTAAACTTTAACATGAATTGATAAATACTTATTGGTGGTCATTATCCCTCAATTCGTCCTAGCCTTTAGTAAACACATAAAGTTTTATATCGTTTGTATTTTTTGTATTTAAATCTCTATGTAAGTAATTATAAAGTCAAATAGGTAGGTATACGTGTTATTCTATTGATACCGGTTTTTATACGTTTTAATATAACCTGTGTAAATAGGTAGGTACACAAGCTGGGTACATATTAGGAAATATTCTTGTAGGTATTATGAATGAAACCTAAACGAAAAATTTACTAAGATTATGAAGCGTTGCATAGTAAATTAAGATTAGAACATGATAAATATTATTTCATTTATTACTTTTTAAACAGTTTTATGTTTATGGTTATAGATATTTCATAGTATAGATGTATACATAGGTAATTCCCAGTATTGCGATAAAATACTGTTATTAGTAGGTAAACGTTTGTAAGTGTCCATAATAAGGATATATTTCAGGAGAAACCCACAGGAATATATGTTTTGCTAAAGAATTAATACCAGTACTATTTATTAAACATTAGTTTAGTATAACGATGTAAAAATGAAAAAAAAAATATTCTGAAGAAAGCACAAGGAGGCAGGCGGGTCACCTGATGGTAATACATTAGCAATACCAGGGGGATTGGATTGAATGTGTAGTCGACTTTACAATGCCTTGACGGCAACTCGCTCTCAAATGCAACTGCTGGAACACACTGATAGGTCCATGGCGACAGATTCTCAACTTGAGGGTGGTAGCCAGGTAGTCGAATACTACAAAGTATGCAGTTTTTAAAACGTCAAATAGCAGCAAAATTAATTATGAATATTATTACCTAGAATTTGTAAGCCTATTATTTATTACTAGTTTTCCAGCCCGCGGTTTCACCCGCGTTCCCAAAGGATCTTATATTTTCCCGGGATAAAAAGTATCCTATATGTTATTCCAGTATATGATCTACCTGTGTGCCAAGTTTCATTAAAATTCATCCAGTCGTTTTTGCGTGAAAGAGTAACAAACATCTTCACACACATCCAAACATACTTTCGCATTTATAATATTAGTAGGATTAGTAGGAAGTAGGATAGTTGGATTGGTCATGTTCATGTACCAAATACAGTTTTCTTTTATGATATTTATAGGAAAGTGGGATCGGCCATTTAGAGGTATTTGAGAAATATCATCCGCATTTATAATATTTGCTAATGCGTAGGCCTAGTAATAGGGTCCCGTTGGGTACGGATCCCTAAAAACAATGGAAATATGAGGCCTTGAAGACATTCATAAATAAATATAAGTACAGTGTAGCGATAATAAGCCAGTAATATGATAATATCTCTGACGTAAATAGTTCAGAGGAAAACATGACGAAAAGTTACTACTAACGCACATTTTTTTTATAATTTTCATCATTTTTCGGGAATCACGATTCAAGTTACCTACCTACCTACTTGCAGAGGCAATGCGTACCCATCATGAAATATCGTTAGGTACCTACTATCATTTTCAACAGAAACGAATCTTATTAAATGAAACCATTTAAGTCAAGTGATGTGAAAACAAACTAAAAGACACGTACCTACTACTTACACGAAGCAATCTATCATTAACCTTGTGAGTATTGTATGACACTTTTATAGAACAATATTTAGATAGAAGGCGATTTGGTGGAAGATGGGAAAAATTTTGATTTTTGAAACTCCTTGCTAGATATTTGAAACGTTAGATTTTGAGGGCACAAAACATTTAAACGAGTGATTACATACTTTCCTTTGAAGTGATTTTTTTAATGACAGGAACAAGTTTTTTGCGGTCATTCTGAGATATCAAGAAAAAACTTTATTTTCGCACGCAAGGTTACAATAATGAATGAAGTGTTGTTATTAATAATTTAAGATTAAGCAAAGACAGTTAACGAAGAATTAGTTAAGCAATCCCATAGACATTGTTAATGTTATGAGATACACCCATAACCCACCAAGCTTACTTACTTGCGTATCTAACTGCTAAACTATTAAACACAAAATCGAATGTCTCCAAACACCACTAGTACAATTCAGTGATTTAACAACATACATTCATCTCAGATATCTAACGTGTTAAGATAACGGTTTGAGTTGAAAGATTAAAATCCAACTCTTGCGAAATTCCGTTCAACTTTAAGTACAAGACACCGGTCACGTTCCCAACTCAACATGCATTGAAAATAAATACCTACATATACCTATGTGACGCAATTAAAAAAGCCCGTAAGTGAAAGTTAACACTAATAAGTACCTCGGAGTTCCAAATTTAAACAAAAGGACGAGGAAAAACGCGCGTATGTCGCGCTTTGCACGTCGACTCGGCACTGGCGACCTGACGATTGTGCAAATTAGTTGAAGCACTCGCTTCGCTTCGCTGTCCTCAGTCAGTCAAGCAAGCGTTCCCCTCTCGCGTCATTCAAGGCTATCAAGTCACGGATTCAGATCGTCTCTTACATTACATGTTAGCAATGAATGATACTAAACGCTAAACTTACTTTGGCGACAGACGAAGATAGATAGATATAACTCTTTATTGGTACACCATTAGTACAAGGTTATTCATATAATATTACTATCACTTTCTTGACCGCTCTGCAGAAATATACTGTCTATGATTTAATCAGATAGTCTTGGATATCAAAGAGGTATGGCAGGGATATGGTAAGTTGTACAAGATCTACGGGAATTTTATTGGTTACATAAGAAAAGCATATCAACTGGCAAATGTCTACAAGATTCCCAAAACTGTTAATAAAACATTTATTATTTCCGAACTACTCTTCACATTTCTAGTATTAGATCAATCATAGTTAAAAACACACAACAAAACAACATCTTTCTCTACTCTTCTGACATAGTTTATCTCGACGTAGGCTATTATCTAACATTTTACCATCTCGAATTTTATAGAATAGGAACAATAAAGTACCTAATATAGGTGGGTGTGTCGGAGCCGTATATGAATTGATGACGTAAATTATTTACGCATTTATGTTTTTTTCATACGTTTTTTATTCTGACGTGAAATATCTTACCATGGTGAGAATGTGGTCAAACAAAAGCCTACCGAGAATAAAAAAAAACATGCATTTTTTTGAGCTTCCTTTATCAAGTTGAGATTGAATTAACTTTTAACAGACTCGAAAACATTGAAGAGGTGCTCAATTTGTCTGGCTTAGATATTAACTTCGGAAATGCCTCGGTTTAGCATTTTATATATTTCTCTGTTAATGACCCAACCAACAGACCTCATTTGTTATTCATTCATCTGAGTTCATACCACATAAGAAGTAGTACTACCATATTCATACAGATATTTGGTAACATTCATGCTTAGATAGTACCTACCTACTGATTTAGTTGCACGTAGGTACTCGAGCGGTAGAGTTAAAGAGATGATAACACTTGAGATAACGTCAAATTCATTGTTACTTATTGACACTGAATGTCGCCTTTGTCGCAATGAAGCAAAGAATATACAATGTACATATACAGTAGAATCCGTTTAGTACGACTTCGCGTTTTACCTAAGTATAGGCATACCTATGTTTGGTTTTAATATGAACCACCATGAAAGTACATCCGTTTATTACGACTCCGCTAACAACGACCGACCGCTTTTAACGACGGAATTTCAAGCTTTTAAGACGGAATTTCAAACATAATTGTCCGGTTACAACGACGAACGTTGAGTTGTTTACAAATAAATCGTAGGTAAGAAGCTATCTCTGCCCCGCGAACCCCCTTGCCTGCACATCGCTGATTGGAATGCGACTGTCTATTTTACGGCAGTAGCTACTTAATTTGGGGGTAGCGAGTAAGTACGCGTACAAAAATGGGTTCTACGAAACGCAAAAGTTTCTCTATGGATGAAAAAATACAACGTTTAGAAGCTGGCGAGTTCTGTGTAAATCATCGACAATATCTATAGTTAAGAAAAATAAATACAAGATAGAACCTTTGTTCAATGCGAATGTTTTAAAACCTAAACGCGTGAGCGTGTCGTCTCAAGAACAAGTGGACGTGGCACTTTTACAATGGTTTAAGCTGCAACGTAATCGAGGAATACCCGTAAATGGGCCTATGCTTCAACAAAAGGCATTTTTTTTTGTCAAAAATGTCTGTTCGTTTAGTATGGCGTCCGGTTAGTACGACGTAATATCACCGGTCCCTTGGCCGTCGTTATAAACGGATTCTACTCTATATTTTTTACTAAATAATTTAAGCTTGTGTTTGACCACAAACTCATTGTGATATGGTGATAATTAGATTGAAGGCACCTTCAACCATGTAAGTAAGATAATAAAAGTATAAGCTTTTATATTTTTATTTCAGCATTTCAATCTCACAGTATTATATTCAGATCAGAATAATATGTTATTGACAGAGGTACAGTTAAAATAAATACATAATTCAATAAGGCATAACATAAAACTGTTTTTGCTTACATTTGAATATAAAGTATACAAAAAATAATTTAAGGTTCATTTTCCTAAATAAACCATTTATTTTTCACTGTGATACTAGGATGGATGAAATAGTTTAAACTGGTGATATGCAAAGTATTACAAAGTATACTTAAAGCACAAATTAGATGCTATTCAAGATTATTTTGGTTCATAAAGGTAACATTCATTAAAGAAAGGGCACATTGACAAATATTGAGGTCTCCTACCACCATACCAAGATTCCCTGTATTGTGGAGTTTAGTACTCTAAAAACTTTTTTTCATACCACAAGTGACAACCAGGCAGGCAGGTCACCTGATGGTAAGCAACTACCGACATTAGCAATACCAGGGGGATTGCCAATGTGTTATATACACCTTATTACAATGCCTTAAAGGCAACTAACTGGCTTTCAAGTGCAACTGCTGAAACACACCAACAGGTGGGTTTAATTTGAGGGTCATCTAATTGAATACTACAAAGTACCCTTCCACTGTGCTATGTTTTCCTTCACTGAAAGCTTAAGCTCATTGTAGGATTTGAACCAAAAATCATCGCTGCGGTATCCGACGTCACTACCACGAAGCTATCATCAAGCCATCGCCAACAAGGTCCGCTTTGGTTCACCAGTGTTACATACTGAAATACTGAAAGGACCCAGCCCTGTCAGGTCCAATGACTTTCATGGTTCACAACAACAATATATGAAACTATGTAATAACATTTCCCTGTGTAATAGTTGTGAGCCTATTTAGCCATAACCTGGCTGTTTTAAGAATTCATTTTTGTTTATTTTATTTTACTTATTCATTTGTAATGTTTGTTGGTATATATTATAAGTGTTTTTATAAAATATTTTATAAAACACATCTAAAATATCTCTCAAATAACATAATTTATTTTATATAGGTATAAAGCGTACAAGTTTTTAAATCCCAGAAAGAGGAAAAATAATAGTTGCAGGAAATGCACTAATGTTATGTAAATGGTCTTAAAAGCGTACAAATATATTATATAAAATAGAAGCATACGAAGTTATAGGCACAGTCTGTCACTTTCATTCTGGTATTAGATTCATGAAATTAGAAATAATGAGTGTGTTACATTTTACAAGTTTTCTTTCGTAACATTAAAACTCACTAAAGAGAAAGTCAAAACGTGTTGGTACTTACATAATTGCCCATGTATAATGGTCCACCAGATGATCAAGTGTTTAATTGATTGATTTTTCAACAACGATTTTTGTTGATTCCCTTTTATTATTTTCTAATTTTGTAAAGCTCGTACCGCCACCTTGTCTTACCTTGCGCATAGAACACTATACTATACTCTATCTAGCGAGACCTTGCGTAAATAAATTGCCTTGTGTGTTCCAGATTCCGGCAATCATACATTTGGACTGACAGTTTCATTCATTCATAAAACCTACAGTTTTGATTGGACTCCCATGAGTGTAAAAGAGACAACAACAAACAATGCTAAAAATAAAAAAATATGGAACATGATTTTGTTTTCTTTGATGGCAATCGTACTTTTTGGCGGGAACTTGCGAAGTGACGTTCCGTTTTCATTTTATTTTCATTAAATTCGTGTATTTTGAGTTTTATTGAATAATATCGGTGGTGTTTGGTCCTATAAAGATCAATGTAATTGCACAAGTGAAGTCAAATGAAGTGGAAGCGTGTATCAAGACTTTTCAGGTTGTCCCAAAAAGTCCGTGAAAAGTTTTAGTGGAACAGCCAAAGAGGATAAAATCACTACGTTTTAGGAACAGCCGCCAATTTCATTAAAACCTGACTGAACTAGTACGGACAAAGACTAGACACAAATGTGAAAATGCAAGCATATGTATTCTAAATGGATAGGTAACTCTAAATACCTACTTGAAGCAAATACCTATCAATTGCGAAAAAGAGAAAGATAACAACTACGTTGGGACAATCTTTCTTCCATTAAAGGTAAGTAGGGTTAGAAAGAGAGATTGTCCCAACGTAGTTGTTATCTTTCTCTTTTCCTTTCCTACCTATCCATTTAGAATATATAATTCTTGCTTTACAGCAAAATCTTAACAGTCAAACAAAACGTCCGTCCGTCATTCCATTCCATTCAATTTCATTCAGTCACTCACTCAGTTATCTCGGTTGTCGAAAAATAATTACAAAAACCTTCTGAAAAACTTGAAACAGCTGTAGACGTACAGTACAGTTTAATTTACTTGCGATAGCGAATAAACATCAAAATTATTTTAACGCTTGGAGAAAAAATCATGTGTTTGTTGTTGTAATATAAAAAAAATATTGACCTTTGTTTTGTTCGGTATCAACAACGATAGTGGGAGTTTTGCTTTATTCAAATCGGGATGTCTAGTGAGAAATCAGTGTCTGAGGTGCAGAATAGTACAATGGGGAGTACGCAGGCCCTGCAGCCAGCGGATGACGAGAACGCCAAGTCCTGCTGGGTTTGCTTTGCCACCGAAGCAGACGACAGACTGGCGGCATGGGTCCAGCCGTGTAAATGCATTGGAACTACTAAATGGGTATGTACCTACTACATTATGGGTATTTTTCCTGGTGATATTTTTCAATAACAATCATAAAATTTACATGTATGTACATTTCTCATAGTCCAGGAACCAAGCTAAAAAGTAATACTGAAAGGCTGTATAGCTTGCCAATCCTTGTTTACTGACTTGTGCTCTAGCCTCTAGCATCGACGGTATACATATATGAGGTTTTAAAAATAATGTAAAGCTAGAGTATGCTATCATTAAAGATTTCTAAAACCAATATTCCTGGAATTCTATCTTTTTTGTTTGTAGATTAAAGACAATTGATTGTTCTGCAAACCCCCCTTGGTTTGCAGAACAAAAAAGCTTCAATATAAAAACGTGTATATGTAATAACTGGTAATTAATATTGCAATTACACCTCATATTTTGATGCCCCACATTATAAAAAATGTGACATAAATTTATATCTTCTATTGATAATTGAATTTGATATCTAGTATTGCTAACATAAAGTAGGTTAATTATTAATTTGTATAGGTATTTTGTATATACAGCTTGATATTATATGTATACAAGGATAGACACAGTTACTTTCACACCTGTAATATCACTATTCATAATATACAATACAATACACATTATAGTAATAAAGCTACACAGCAATCTATGATGTCTTGGTATTTATAGTATTCTAGCTGTCCCCCGCGGTTTCACCCGTGTTCCCGAGGGATCTTATCCTTTCCCGGGATAAAAAGTGTCCTATGTGTTATTCCAGGATATGATCTACCTGTGTGCCAAGTTTCATCAAAATTCGTTCAGCCGTTTTTGTGTGAAAGAGTAACAAACATCCATCCAAACTTTCACATTTATAATATCTATTAGTGGGATATTTTATTTTCCACTTTTAATTAAGTGACATGGTTAATCACTTCAGTTGCAACTCCTAGAACTCTATTTCTTTATGATGGCTGTCCGATCAACAGGTTAAGAAGGTATCTATCTATTTCTGAGTTTATTTTGGGGTTGTTCACTTTGAAGGCAACTTTTGTAACTTTAGTAACTTTGTCTTTATATTGTATTGTGTTTACTTAAGATGTGTTGTATTGTGTATAAATACCTACTTGTACTGAAAACCCATGTAATTCTATTGTTTTTGACAAAATATGATTCATTATTTTGATAAATGTAATCAAAATACCTGTCTAAGAAGGATACATAGTCATGGAGTTATTGCACTTTTCAAGGTTATCTATGTTTATTATTATAGATTTTGTTGTTCAATATTTATTGAACAGATATATATATCTATGATTACAGGTTCATCAAACCTTTTATGTGTTATTTAAAAAAATATAGGTCATTCGTGCTGGACAATTTTACTAATTTGACATAATTAAAACTCTTCTATCCTTTCCTTATGTTTTGTGTAAGAAAGAGACATTAATTTTTTGTTGTATGTACATAATCTGCACCATTATATGAGCATGCACATGCTTCAAGGGAAGGTGAATTTCGATTGCATCTTGTTCCAGGTACATCAGAGCTGTCTCCAACGGTGGGTGGACGAGAAGCAACGAGGGAACATCACGCGCAAGGTTCTATGTCCTCAATGCAAGGCGGAGTACATCGTCGTGTTTCCTTCAATGGGAGCTTTTGTCATGCTACTGGATGCTTTGGAGGAGATCACACATAAGATTTGCCCTTTCATAGCTGGTGGTGTCTTGTTGGGATCTATTTATTGGATCGCCATTACATATGGCGCTGTTACTGTTATGCAGGTATGCGCAGTTGATTTTTACAAGGTTTATTTAACTTGCAAGGTATGTATGTAATTTGTTCGGGTGGAATCTTGCAACTCAATTTTGAAGCAGATATCTTTAACCGATTGAGCTGAAATTTTGTATACACGTTTAGTTTGGATGACAATGCATCGTTAGATGTGTGACGTCATTCTAAATCCAACATGGCGGAACACCTAAGATGCGGACTATTATTTTTTAAGGCACTCCTACAATATGGGTATCAAAAATGATAGAGCTTGCTGAGAATAATTCAAAAAATAAAGTGTCGTCACTCTCAATCCAAAGCTTGTATTTAAAAAAGTTTTTTTACTTATAATTTATTATAGACCTACTATCTGTCTCCCGCGTTCCCGAGGAATCTTATCTCTTCCCGGGAAAAAAAAGTATCCTATGTTATGTTGTCCCCAAGGTCCCTCTATAACTCTATACCATTATTCATAAGAATTGGTTCAGTGGTTTAAGCGTGAAAAGGTAACAGACAATTAGAATGGACAAATAACTAAACTCGCGAGGAATTTCTAATCAATTGTTATGCTATTGTTTGATTGGTACGGCCGTCCCACTTAAGAACCAACCGGATATCGAGTGATTTTTAGAAGACAGACTGTACCTATAGATTATCATAGTCTGGGTGTATGTGTGTGTACACAGACGATTGACGCGATAAGATGTCGTATTTACCCCCTGCACTCGTATAGTTAAAAAGACAATAAAGAATAAGTTAATGTTGATCGAACGATGTTCAGACAATAGATCAAATGTTGGTTTATTTCCTAACCAGAATTAATGCAAACACTTAATTAGTTATTCATGTAGTTGCTAACTTGTGTTCAGGGTTGCTTCTGTTGAGTTAAACCTCTTGTATGCCCAAGTCTTATGGGGCTGGCATTAAGAGGCTAAGTGCGGAAACAGCCCACCAAAAAACAGACGTTGGAGCTGGCATAGTCACCTGAAGTATACTGAAACCTATTATCTATCGAGGGTTAAAATTTATCGAAAACTTAATTTATCGTTACTGTGGATATTTTACATTTAACATTAAGGCAATGATAGCTCAGTGGGAAGCTCGTGGATTCGAATCCTACGATGAGTTTGAGCTTGAGAAAGAAAACATCGTGAGGTGGTTTAGCACGGTGGTAGGGTACTTTGTAGTGTGGTGTGTTCCGGCTGGTATCCCCCTGGTATTGCTAATGTCTATAGGCGACGGTAATCACTTACCATCAGTTGACTCACCTGTCTCCATAAGTATAAAAATATAAAATAATATGTGATACTTCAACGCGTTCCTGGTTTTGTTATTTAGTTTCTAAAATAAGATAGAAATTACGCTAACATTTGTTTTCTTTGAAAGTCGCGTCTTACACAATATCAATACTAATCATAAAAAATAAATAAAGAGCAGGAGGGACAACCCTATTATTAATTATCGTTGTGTCCATATTTCAGCACGCAATTTTCGCCGATATTCGCTTTGATAATTGTATATTGGCGTGAAAGTATTCGATTTACTTGATTACCGTTTTAAAGTTTATGGACGGTTTAGTCAATCGTGTTTTATAGGTATTTCCTGTATTTTTTCTACTTTATGCCTGTAAAGAAGGAAGTTACTTCTTTAATTTAAACTATAAATTTTTTGAGCATTTCTGTTCACCTTATTGTCTTGGAAAATGTATGACTGTTATAGAAATGCTCAGAAACGTAGTGATACCTTATAATCTATGGTTTATTAAATTATTACTGTTTTTGATATCAGGTTTGTTTTAGATCCATTTTTGTCCGCTCCATTTATTCTTCACTAGTTAACGTATGATTTTAGATTTGCTTTGCTATAAGGTTCATTTTTATATTCTGGTAGTTCCTGAGATTTGTGAGTATAAACAAACATACATATACAAAACTTTGTATGTAGATTACATATAATGGCGAATTTTGGAAGATCCTTAGCGGTTACTTGCGCCATAATAACTATCTGCGTACCGAATTTCAGCGGTATCCGTTAAGTAGTTTGAGCTGTGTTGATAGAACAATCAATCAGTCAGTCAGTATCGATTGCCTTTTATATAAGTATTTATTTATTTAATAAGGCACAGCAACAGTATACAAAATTATAAAGAAACAAATCAGAACAGCAAAAAGAAAGAACAAAACTGAATTTTGCACTCCGATAACAGCTGAGCACAGCATTCAATTTAAATTTATAATAATTTAAAAAAGCAATATAAAGTCAAATAAACCTAAATAATATTTATAGTGGCAATACAATTTCCTTACATTTATTTGTATATGTGGAATGACTCTGGAAAAAAAGGTCTAAATCCTTGCAGTAATCGTTGTGAGCCCTGATTATTATTATATTCATTCATGATCAATTTTGCGCGTGCATGTACAGTAGTCATAGTAGTATCACAACATCGTGTGAATTGACCCTTATACAGCACATTGACATACCGATTTACCGCTTACACTATTGATGTCACGTCTACGCGTCATGCAAATATTGAAGATTTCGCCTAATCGAACAGCAAATACCAAATAGCTGTAAAGTTAAGCTGTCGCTAAGAACACTCATAGATATTTACTCCTTAGGGTAGACAGGGGTATAAGTTGCACGGGCAAAAAAGATAAAAAATAATTGTATAGGTATGGATCTTTTTATTGTGTCGAGTAAGAAGGCACATTTTTCACAGATTAGGGACTTCTCATTACATAAAGGTGAAATAAAAAAAAAAATGCTATGTTGGATAAATACCCTATATAGCTATTTTATATTCACAAAAGCAAATATTTTTGTGACGCAAAGAAGTAAATAAAAAGTAATGTTGATTCATGCCACACATAAATTCTATTAGATTACTGCTAAACGCTATTCGCTTTGAAGCAAAGGTCAACGCATAGTAGGTACTTATCTTTTTTATTTAACTAGTTTTAACAGTCAATAAAAGTTTATAATCAAGCTCCGTCATTGTTTTTATAAAGCAGATGCATAAAATAGCGACTTTCGGGTTATTTGCATAATTTTATCAATATACGAGTAGCGAGACGTAAAACGGGATCAAAAAGATCTATCTATACTATGTAGGTACAATCACACGAAAAAGAATTCATCTGATCGATCCATGTAGGTATGTTTTATTAAAAAAACATATTTTAAGAAAAGTTGTGGTCCAAGGTCCGAGCCTTGAGACACCGCAGCTAATTAGATGTTACTTCTGAAAAAGTCTTTCGTTGCAAAGAATATTTGACTTAGGCAGAGTATAAACAACTAACCAAATAAGTGTATACTTCTGTTTTTACCAAACCTAATAAGATTTTTAGAGTATGATATTCAGGACTCGGATTATTATTCTTTCAACTTTATGATATTTCACGACAAAATAAACAGTGGAAACCAAATAATAACCAAACTGAATAAATACGTGCCTAATGATATTTATAAATAACGGGGTAAACTACCTTTATCGATTTTCGTAAATCACGATTCTCTAAAGTCGACCTTAGCATTTAGCATATAAATAACAAAAAACACAAGAGAATCCATTATCCGTTATTACTTTGATCCAAATTAATGATAATTGTCAATATGCGAGTGCAAATATTGAGGTCCCACATTTGACGAAATTGTAATGCGTACAATGAACTTGCCAAAGGTTCATTCATTATCGTAATATGATAAATATATGACGCGCAATAATAATGTAGTAGTAGTAAATTTCGGTTCTTAAGTGGGACGGCCGTACCAATCAAACAATAGCATAACAATTGATTAGAAATTCCTCGCGAGTCTTCCTCTTATAAGTAATTTGAAGTGTGCACAAATCACAGCATCATTTCGCATTTATTTCTTGCTATCATTGGTCGTCACAACTTAAATTTCTACTAAGTATTTCTTGCTATCATTGATCATCATCATTTACCTCTTCTTCAAGGGAAACTCACCCTTACTTAAATCGCTAACATCATGTCTATGTCGAATCGTTTCGCAGAAATTACACTTGATTCTGTGTCTCGAATTGGTAAAAGCATGGCCTTGGCTTCGTTTGCATTTTCGCTTTGTAGTATGAAATGTTTTATTTGTCCGGGTAATACCGAAGGCTTCTTCGTCTTATTGTGTAGAATTTTGTCTGGGTCTGCTTTCGTATCTGCTATTATAAGGCTGTTAGATAATATCAACCAAATAATGCCGCTTAAAATTTGGGAGCGTCTTAAATATTTGAGAAGCCTCTATTCCTTCAATCGAACTGTCAATAGACAACTGAGTGGCGTTTCAGTATCATTTCACAACGTGGATATACATATATAGTTCGATTTTTATTTTGTCTCTTCCAAATAAAATACCACTTTACTGTACCCAAGTGTATTCAGCAATACGTTGACCATTTTCATCATATTCCCGCTATAAGTGGTCATAGAGATTATCTTGAACATACAATAAGTATTATTTCTATTTATAAAATTTGATAACATCATTTGTTCTGCTATTCGGAGAGTAATTGTCTGATGGAAAACAATTTATTTAGTTTAGTTGAATAGTTAGGATAGTTGAATGAAAACATCTATAACATCTCATACAAAAAACTCATCAAAACATCTCAAAGTTCGAAGATTTATTCCGGCAAGAGACACGTAACACTGATATAGTTATCGTTTATGAATACAAGTCTTGTATCTATCAGGTTTTGAATCAGATTGAAATTATACACAAGGCAACCACATACCAAACACACCCACGGCGCGACATTTTAAGACCGAGAATTATAGGAGCACATTCCACTTTCTTCTATCAGAGACCTTATCTACTATTCAACTATGGTCGTGTTTATTGTGGTTTTAAGAAATGTCCATTCGAAATAGCTGGTTTGTTAGTTGCACATTGTTTGCTGGTATGAACGATCAGCGTATAATCAGTGGTAGATATAATTTTCAATATGCATAAATAAATAAACTGGTTTTCTAAAAGCAGAATTAAGTATTATGAAAGATAATGTTTTGTTACTTAACTGGTCGCCAAAGTTATCACGTACCTGGTGATCACAAAAATTGCGTCAGACTAGCGCTTTCTTATTTTGTGTACTTAGTTATGAATCAGAGGAATACATATGAATTTAGCTGTATTTTCGATTGTCTAAAGTGTTTTCATAAGAGACGTATGGATTCGGACCAGTGAATATTCGGTGATGGAAAACATCGTGAGGAAACTTGCATGCTGGAGAAGTAAATCTGTATAACGAGAGGATATTTTGAGATGGTTTCTTTTTGAAACCTATCTTATTTGTCGAGCTGAACAACTTTTACAATTGGATCAACACATACAAATTTAATGCCGTGCGTAATCTGCAAAAACTCGAAAATGTCTCGACTGATTGGATTTTCTTTGTTTAGATCGTCTCAATACTCGGGGGTGGTTTAGGAAAAATGAAAGTTAGGAAACACCCAAAGGAACAGTCTCGAATAAAATTATTGTTTCATATAATTTGGTTGATCAAAATGAATGATATAAACGAAATATTATCATTTCTTAATAAACTGTTTGTCAGATACCTATATGATTGTCGGTTTATACATAATATATGTTCTATTTTAATAATGTTAGTTATGCTTCGTTTCGTTCCATAAACCGTGAAAAAATAGGTTACGTACGTACGACCATGAGCTTGAAATTTTGAATTTAATTTGACTATAGCAGTGAGTCGTGCAACTATGCATTATTATTATGTTAAATATTCATGATATGCTCGAGTTTATATGCTGTGTTAAATTAACAAAGTTACAAATTTTGCAAGGTGTTTATATCCTCATTTTGAGAAAAATTACTCGGTGACTCAAAAATATTGTTGCATCGTTTACTATTGCAGCGTCTCCTTGTCTAAATGTTCTATCACTCCACTCCAAATCTCCAGTATACACCACTGAACAGTAACTTTTGGCTCACAGTAAGAAAGGAAAATTCACGAAACTGGGCTGTTAAAAAACAGGGACTAAAATAAGCGAAAGTATGATAGGTATTTAGGCCTTATTTAGATTGCTTTGAAGTATCAATGCATTTTCGTCTCGACGAAATCGTAAAGTACTCAAATAGCTTGACCTAAAATTAGAGTGGAATCTAACGCTGTGGTGGTTTCATATGACTTGAGGACCATGAGTTGTCCAACATCTTTACCAGAAAGCTAACAAGGCTGGCAATAGTCCAAAAGACACTTAAGAGTAAATTGCTTCCGTCGCTTATGAATTAACACTACTAAGGGTCTAGGAGGATGCATAAAACTTAAACCCTGTGAATTGCCGTCCTTTACAAAGATTCTAACCTGCAAGTGTCCGGCTACGCCGGTATACGTTCTTGGCGACAGATTGAGTATGCAACAATCTCAGTTAAACAACATGACTTTGGTTTTAAACAGTATTGTTATTTGTTCACAGTATGTATATAACTTAGTTTTGGTCATGTGAAGGTACTCCGGTTTTCACTTTCAATAACAAGTTATGCTTAATTATCCTATTAAGGATGTATATGTATTAATTTCAATGGTTACGGAACAAGCCAATTCACGGTCACACGCTCACAATATGACAGAAAATTATGTTTTGGCGAAAAGAATTAATGCGATTATTTTTCTAAATGGAAATTGGTTTTAAAAATAGGTGATTTCAAATTTCAAAGAGTGATTATTTTTTCACTTATTGATTTAGAGCTCAGAAACAATTCTTGCATATCCTTACATATTATAAAACTTAAGAAATACAGGACTAATTTAGGTGAAATTTTGCACTTACCTAGGCGGTTCCTTTGGTAAGGTTTTAGGAAAAGTATCATTGCACTGTGACTTAGGAACTGGACACGTTAGAAACAGTTACCATCGGAGTGAAGAAGCGAGCATAGTCTATTTTTCAAGTCAAATAACATGACCTTCATAATTTTCAGGTAGTAGGTCACAGAGAAGGTCTTGAGATGATGGAGTCAGCAGACCCACTGGTCCTACTGGTGCTCCTTCCAACGATACCAGTAACACTCATCAGCGCGAAGATGTACAACTGGGAAGATTCTGTACTCCTTTTTCTTAGGAAGTACTGCGCTAAGATTCCGGCCTTGTCGTATGTACTGCCTTTTGGGAAGTAAGTATATCATAACAGTCTAAGGTTTCGTATATCCGATAAGAAAATGTAATCTTTATAGGATCTGCCTATATATCTGTGCTTATTTCTCCGAATTTACTGGACGATAAATGTTGTTTTGGCACATTTACTATAGAGTTAGATCACTGAATGAAAGACGTACGAAATCCTATTTTGGGGCAGGTTAGGAAATTTTAGAATCTTGATTTGTCTTAGTCTTAGAATAAATAGTGCTGAAAGAAGTCTGGGGTGCATAAAATTGGTCCAGGCTGCTTTTAAAAATCTCATGAATCCCTTCTACATATCTAACTGAAGCTTGTTTCGATAGTGTAACATCCTTCCTCTCGCTTTCCTGCAATCTGTGGGAGTGATTTCGTGAATAGGGACGGAAGTGAGCAACAGGAATTTTATTTCCTCTATTGTAGTGCAGGTTTTAGCCCATACAACCTCAAATCCTAAACTCATTTATTGACCAATGAGCGCGCGCGGTGGTAGAGTTGACTGTCAGATGGTACTACCAACCCGTTTTCCAAGAGTTTGTTGGTACATGTATAATATTACTAAGGTGCGATGTCAGATGTTACACATCATATGCAACTACTGTAAGGCTCGCTCATTTTTTTTGTATTATATAATATTCTAAAGGTGGTAATTAACTTTAAGTATGCATCCACTTCACTGGCTGCGGTTAGGATCCATGATCGTTTATGAAGTTAGTCCCCAAAAATAACATAAACAATGTTTTTAATTGCTATCTATTTACAGTGTGGAAGGGGACAGAGGCGCCGTAGTCGCCGGCCAAACGAACCAAAACAATCAGAACGCTAACTCCCACCTATCGCCAACAAGAATATTCTGCTCGGCTCTACTCCTACCAACAATTTCAACAATTATTGGCAAAATATTCTTCCGATCTATACAAAATAACTTGCACAGAACCATATTGGGTGGCTTAACTTACATAACTATTAAAGGTGCATTAAAAATATACCACAAACAAATGCTATACATCAGGCATTCGAGTAGAAAAATACTCGATTACACGGAATCCAATTTAAAACTATATAAAAATGCGCCGACTCTGTCTACCAATGACGCTGTATCTAGTACGAGAGACGATTCGGAGCAAGTTGTTTAAGATTATTTATATACTGTATGTATATTTGTGTACATATTTTTATGTAAAAAAAGTCGCAGCTAGTTTTTGTCATGTGATTTGTATGGTGTAACTAGGTCAAAGGACTGTAATCTTCGGCGATTGTAATTTGATATTTTAAATTTACGAGTTATTTTGTAATAGACATGAAACTTGAAGAGATCGATTATTTATTATTCTTTTTCATTTTTGTTTTAAATATATAATGAATACATTAAAAGTGAACAGAGCCACCCAGCCTATAAAATATAACTATATAGTATACTATAAATATATAAACATCACTATAAAGTTATAAATACCTTTTAATAAAGTTTTCCATTTACAAAGAAAAAAATTAAGGTGAGTCGCGTTATATGAAGGGTTCGGCTTTCGATACGTATTTCTTTTAACAAGAAATGTATGTAAGCTGCATGACTGGCAGAAGGTTACTGCGTTTGTAGAGTATTCGTCCCAAAACTATGTACAGAATGTGCCATCCACGAATACATACATATCGACATTACTACATATATCGACAGCACTACAACACTAGCGAAAGGATGCACACTTGCACTGTAAGGGATTAGGAAAAAGAGTAGGACGCGTCTTCATGGTATATACCTACTAATATTCCAGCTACATTATAC
Source organism: Ochropacha duplaris (assembly GCA_951361185.1). Lineage (NCBI taxonomy): Eukaryota > Metazoa > Arthropoda > Insecta > Lepidoptera > Drepanidae > Ochropacha > Ochropacha duplaris. Next base: position 4,136,053 of record OX592713.1, on the reverse strand, counting down.
TATTAATGGTAAGAATTTATGCATACCATATTTTTATGATGGATACCATTCATTTATGTGGAATAATACTACAATAATAAACTGGCTCTAAAGCATGTTAGTAAGACGAAATCGACGATTATTGTAAAAACGACTTTAGTAACATGAGATAAAACGGGAATGTATTATCAATCATATGTGGTTAGATCCCAAGAATTTCCATTTTACTGCGATGGATAAATTAAATTAGTATCGAAACTTTACCATTACAATTATTAGTGATAATAGAATGCATTATCAATTTTATAACTTATCGCTATTAAACTTTGTATCGCTCAGTAGCGGATTCAGGGTTTTGGTTTTGGAGGGATGTGACCCCGCTGATGATAGGTTTTATCAAGTCTAAACACAAAAATCACATTTTTTTTAAATGCTTCTTTAGTTAGTGTGCCGAAAATTAGCTTTAAATTTTAATTATATCAACATTTTAAGATTTGTCATAAGGGGACTCAGATGGGGCTTGAGACCCCCCCCCCCAACCAAGCATCTGGATGCGCTACTGGTTATATTACTAACTCACACACTCGACCGCGCAGTCCGTTGACCTGTCTACCTAGATGAGCGTATGTGTGCGTAATGAATAGTTACCAAACTAAAATAACCAATAATAAATATTATCTCGCAGTTACAATCCTTTACATATACCAAATACGAACCGAATACACTGTAATGGACAGAACGGCTGCCATTCAATACTTTTATAATGGTTTCTACCATAAGATAGACGTACATATTATTTATTTATTTAAATTTTAAATTGTTTGTGTCGCATACATTTTCAATTTTAAATTAAAATTGAAAATGTATGCGACTGAAAGACTTTTTATCTATGGTCACGAATAAACATTAATTAAAAAAATACATCCGCGTAACGTGCGCGTACATATCTACTGCATAGATTAATAATAGGTCATCGCGCCTATTATTAATATATGACCTACCTGTATCCCGGCGTACAAAGTTAGAATAAATGAAAATATTTCTTAATATTGACAATAGCATTACTTGATGTATTTTTTCTGAGAAATATTATACAATATTGGGTATATTTAATTTTAGGGAATGACGATCGTTCTGTCGCAACTAGTACCCAGAATTCCATAGCTTATTCTTTTTGTCGGTATTTGCTGACAACTTTTCAACTAGTTATCAGAAATAATATTGTCTGGTATATGGGGATGAAAGAAACCTTATATGTATAAATACACACATTATTTATTTTAATGTGTCGATGCAAAACAATGACAACGGTTTGTGATGAGACTTAGTTTTAGATTATTTTTATTTGTTTTTTTTACGGACTTTTAGATAAAGCATTTTGAATGTTGTTTAAAGACGAAATGGAAGTACGGAATTTATTTTGACTCGGCCCTACTAAGGAAGGTCCGCAATTACTCCCACAATATCATACATATTGTTATTATAAATTAACGTTAGCTAGCTATCTTGTCGATAAAGGTTTCATAATAGTAACCACATCCCTACAAATGGACTAGACGCTGTCGTAAACTACCGATATTTAAAACAAATAAGTTACGACAATCTTCTCTACAAATAAACGACATTCAAAAGTTAAGCCGTTTACTTAAATTAAATATTTAGGTTAAGTAGCTAGGTGTATAAAATTTGATCTTGTAAAATTTGGCACTATCAACTAGTAATTAATCGTTTTTTTTTGTAAAGGATGAAAGATGTTGTGCTTGGAAATTATAAAGGATAGTTAAAATTGTAAAAGCCCTGTTTGTTACAAAGAACTCTATGTTAATTGTAATTGCATTAAAGTGTTAATTCTAATGAATGTATTATATTCTAATACTTGCATTATATTCGTGGTACTGTGGTTTTATTGCTTTCATTTCTATAAACACCAGCATCAGTTTTGAATGTATTCCGAATTTTGATTTGTATTTATAAGCTTTATGTTATCATTTTCCGTATTTTAAAATAAATTTAACCGATCGGTATTTGTCACATTAATTATTATTTATTGTGATTTGGTAAAGAAGCGATATTCCAAAATTAGCGTAAATTAGATATTGTCATACTAAGGTACATTTTAAGGATGATTTTAATAATTTTGTTGAAAAATAACTATGTATATAAAAAAATCTGGTCAGGTGTGTATTTTTTTTTTCAAGTATAGAGTTGGTTAATTTTCAGAATTGGCTGACGAGTTTGTTTTTGTTTTGGTATCAAAGCCATTTTTTTTCTTTATCTTCGTCTTTTTAACTAATTATTATGAAAAGAAACTATGAAAATTATTTGGATCAATCGATAGAGTGCCTTTTTGTATGTGAGATATAAATGTAAATAAATAAATGTCTTTAAAATTTATTAAATTTTAAGTTTGGTAATTGACCAAATTATTCACAGACAGTTGATCGATGCTTATTATATCAAATTGCTTCCATAAATACTATTTAAGGTAATAAAATATAATTTAACACTATTAAAAATATAGAAATTAACGTAATTTCATGCTTACAAAAATAAACTGCCGGTTATATTATAAAATAGGAAATTATCTTGCCAGAGCATTTTAATGTTATACGTATTTTCGAGTAAGTACATGTTAATGAGATACAGCTTCTAAAATTTTTTAAAAACATTTTTGGGTTATTATAATTTTAATGATTGTGGAACTCGTGGTCACTTGAGTATTCTAAAATATAATCCAATTCCTTCGTCGTGTTTTTCCGCGCTGTTCGTTCTTATTGTGTGAGCGGGAGAGGTATAGTTAGTTATGTTGCTATATGAGATAGACTTGGTAAATCGGTATTCCTATTATAGACTAATACAGAGTGTCCGGTAAGTATTACAACAAAATTAAGGGGGAAATAAGCGGAAGGGTCGGGTCACCTATCAAATATACAAAAATGATAAATATCTAAAATAAAAAAAAAATATCATAAAAATATCGAAGTTTCTCGAAAATGGTGACCTTTTTATTGAGCAAATTTTTGTATATTTGGTAGGTGACCTGCCCATTTATCTCCCTCTTAAGTTTGTCGTACTACTTACCGGACACCCTGTATAACCTCTAGTGGCTTCGAGTGGTTAGTTTTGCTAGTCCCATGTGAACCTAGATTTTAGTCTCAATAGAGACTGATTTGTATAAACGATGCTTGTTTTAATGTTTAATTAATTTAACTTTGTTTAACTTGTACATTTTAAACAGAATATAAATATTTTTATTGAGTCTCAAGCGATTTCTTGATTATCCCGTCTTCCCATCCTTTATATAATGTAACATTAAATTACGTCTAAAAATAAATATCAGCGTTATTATAAAAAAAAACGAAATTGCAAAAACATTGCAATATCGCTAAATCAAGTTTACAATAATCATTAGCGTGATAAAAGATAATATAAATTATCAAAAAAAAGTTCTATCGGTGATAATAATATCAGACGGGCAGGTATCTTATCTCTAAGATGAAATTATGGTAAATAGTAGGAGAACTTACCGGCACAAAGTAGTTGGCATTCGACATCCTTTTATTTCGCGTGTGTTATCAGGAGTGCATTACAAACAATTGTTATCAAGTAATAACACGGTGATTTTATGAGGCGGTGAGTTGTCGGCTTGCAACCTAGCCAATGTCGTTTATGCTGTCGTTACATAGATATCTATCGAGTGTCATAGATAGCGCTTACGCTTTGTAGGGTCAGAAGTGACGTGACTAGGTCTTTAGTAACGTCTAAAAGTGTCACCAAATGTGTTCAGTGTATTTTGGAGTAAGTAAGCATCAACATATCAGTCGGAAGACGTCCACTGCTGGACAAAGGCCTCCCTAATGATTCCACGATGGCCGGTCTTGCGCTACCCTCATCCAGTGGCAAACATACTGTTTACATTTCGAACTAAATCTAATTCAAAACATGTGTATATATCAACTAACATGTTTTGCTTTCTATAGACATTAGATATAGTTTACTAGGTTAGGATCGCGGTTTTATCCGCTTTCCCAGGATAAATATGCTAGTAGCCTATGTTACTTCGATCCGTTGCTAAGTTTTTGCGAAAACAGTAGGTAGGTACCTACTTACAAACCAACAAACACACTCCAATTTATGATAACACTAGCTGTCCCCCGCGTTCTCGGGGGATCTAATCCTTTCCCGGGATAAAAAGTATCCTATGTGTTATTCCCGCATATGATCTACTTGTGTGCCAAGTTTCATCAAAATCCGTTCAGCCGTTTTTGCGTGAAAGAGTAATAAATATCCATCCAAACTTTGACATCTATAATTTTAGTGGGATTTTGCATGTTTTCTTAAAATTTACAGTTTAAAACAGTTATGGATAGTTTAGACCTGTCCTGATAAGTTAATAAGTGGAATTAAATATAAATTATCTATCCATAGGCAACGGTAACCGTTTACCATCAGGTGGACCGTAGGTAAGCTTGATTGCCACCTAGTGGTATAAAAAAGAGAAAATTTTAAAAATTGATGATTTCGGATTACCAACTACATTTTACCAATTAAGTAGGTACCTACACGAAAATCGATTGAATAATTGAGGCGTAAAAACAATATCGACATTAAAATCCCTGTTTCAGATAAATCAAATGTGCATATTCTAAAAAGAAAATGGCTAAATTCCTAAAGTCTATTTTCCACCCAAGCGAGAAGAGGAAGTGTGCTCGATATGAAGGAGATGACGAAGAGAAGAGTGAAGTGTCCCAGACGATGTACGAAAGGAGGAAGCTGTCCATATCGAGGAGTGGAAGGCTCCGACAGGCTAACAAGAAACGACACTCTTTGACCCTGGAATTGTATGGAGAGGTATGGAAATAAGATCTCATAACTTTATATGAAGAAACTAAATAATCTTTATCATTCAGTCACTGTATGGAAGCTAAAAAAATCAAATCATGTTGTGCCAGACCCCACCTATGAGAAAGAAAAAAGTTGGAGAAATGGCGTAACATACCTAAACACAAACATACAGTCTATTTGAGAACAGTTTACACATAGGCGGAATGCTGACGACTTTCTTAAGTCGGTAAAAACAACGTTACTTACGACTATTGGAATACCTATGTTTTTTTTTATTCTCGGTAGGCTTGTGTTTGACCACAATCTCACCATGGTAAGTGATGATGTGGCCGAAGATGGTAAGCACACAAAGCCTCTATGGGAACAGGCTCTCAAGTGCAGCTGTCGGAACACACAGATACGTATTTGGCGACAGATTTTCAACTTCAATCGAACGCTTAAAATAGTAATCGGTTACCATAGTCTATCGACGCACGCTTGCGACACCATGGTCCATGGGTACATCAATCGCGCGATGCCGACACTGTCATAATCTATTCACATTCTTCTTGAACCACTTGAGCTCATACCACAGCCTGACCTATGTCTGATCAGTTCTACGTTTGTTACAGAATATGGAACCAGTAGAAAAACCGAAATCAATGGAGTATCACGTACACAGCTCAATTAATCCCACTGAACCAGTTTCGATGTTAGACAAAAGACTGAGACGCCGAAGTGCAGACGACAAGAAATCAGAAGATTCTACGTCGAATTCTAGCGATTCTAATACAGCTAAAAATTCTGATGACAATAGAAAGAAAATAAGTGCAGGCCCGAAGTCACCAGAGGAAGAGATCGATAGCGCATTTGAAATTATTGACAACTCGTAGCAATTTTCATCTGAATTGTTACGTAGGCAGGGATAACAGTATCACATGTGAGTTTAATCTTAAAATGTTAATTGTAAGGCTTTTTGACAGGTTCAACGTGTAATAGGTTTCATGGGACAGTTGAAGATATTTATGCGTCTGATTATAGGCTACCTATTAATGATGGATGAATGATGCAATAATTGAGCTAAATACAGTTTGTGGTATGCAGTCATAAACAGAATATAATGTAATCAGTAAATATAGGTATTGTTGTGTTGTTTTCCAAAACCAGTGGATATATCATACGTATAACATCATGATCAGTATCTTCAAAATTGACGATAAGTTAATTGATTTTTTTAATATACCTACCTAACCTTTCTTCCGCTGGTATATTTATAATAAGCGTCAGAGGTTTCCAGATACATTGGTAGGAACTCGTATTATTTTCGATAGTGAATGAAATTCAGGTGTAACACACCTGCAGGGCGATTGTGAAACCTGATCAACATTCATATTCAATTTAAAATTTTACTTGAAAGTTTGGTTCATTTTCATTCTAATGAAGTTACACAATACGAATAGCATCACTTTAAACCAATGGTGATAAACCAACGATGATAGATATTATAGATATAATGAAATTAATGCCTTGGATAATAAAATAACTTAAAAAAAATGACTAATTTCAACTGTCAACTTTAATCGATTAGGTTTCACAATTTCTATGCTGGCCTTGTATTTTTTAGTGATCGCTTATCGAAAAGTATTTAGAAATAATATGGATTTTAATTTTATCTTAGACATAAACCTTTTTTTTTACAACCATTATAAGCGTTTTTATTGTTTTAAATTTCAACCTATTGGCTTTTAATGTATAAAATTAGCCATATCATTAGGCTGTGAAATAAAAGTAGCAATTGCAGTATTATTTAGAGCTACCAAATATTTTATACTATTTAGCAAAATTATGTTTGACTCAGAAACTGGATGACTGTTAGGTATCTAGCTAAAGTTGTAAAAAAATCAAAGGCCCGTTTTGACAGCACATAAACAACCATGTGCCAAAAAGAGACGAACATAGTGCGACAAGAAGAGACAGACACCCTCTTGTCAAAACGGGCCAATTAGATTATGACGACTTAAGTATATAGATGATATCACGTTACCTAGCTAGCCATGTTTAATGTAGGTATGTATTCGTTATTGTTGTGAATTGTAATTTTAATGAATTGAAATTGTAGAGTACGACCCCAAATAAGATATATTAGGTCTTTACCTATGAAATTGCCGTTTTGTATGAAAAAAAATTAACGATTTTTTTCATGTATTTTTTATTTGTATTAATCGAAGTAATCACCCATGCAATCAATGCATCTTTGCCAACGCAGTGGCAGTTTATTGATGCCCTTCTTAAAGAAATCAGCTGGACGGGAGGCAACAAATTCTTCAAAGGCATTTTGTACTGCCTCTCGGGTATTGAATTTTTTTCCCGCCAAGAAGTTATCCAAATTCTGGAAAAAGTTGTAGTCTGTAGGCGCAAGGTCTGGTGAGTAGGGCGGATGACGGAGAGCTTCCAACCCCAGTTCTTGCAACTTGGAGACCGTCTGCTGTGCAGTATGAGGTCGCGCGTTGTCGTGCAGGAGCAGCGGAGACGAGCGATTGACCAATACTGGTTGGAGATGTGCCAGCTTCTCCATCATTGTGTTCAGTTCTTCACAGTACACATCTACAGTAATGCTCACCCCGTTTGGTAAGAAGCTGTGATGAATCACACCGGCGCTTGACCACCAAACAGTGACCATCACTTTTCTAGGGGTATGTTTTCGTTTAGGGCATTGTTTAGGTGCTGAACCAGGATCCAACCAACTTGCTGAGCGCTTGCAGTTATCAAACAGAATCCATTTTTCATCGCAGGTAACAATGCGGTTCAAAATTCATTCATTTGTGTGTCTGTTGAGCAGTGCAAGGCACGTCTCGACGCATACTTCGCGCTGGCGATCATTGAGTTCGTGGGGCACCTCGGTGATGCTTTTTTAACTTGCCAATTTGACGCAAATGGACCAATATTGTTTTGACGCTAACGTCGAAAGCTGCTGCTAATTCAGCCGTAGATTGTGTATCATCAGCTTCCACAATCGCCTTTAATTCGTCATTGTCGACCAAAGTCTTCGGACGACCGCGAGGTTCATTTTTCAGGTCGAAATTTCCAGAACGGAAGCGAGCAAACCAATAACAGGTGGTGCGTTGGTTTGTAGTGTTAGCTCCGTAAACGTCGTTGATGTTGCGTGCCGCTTGTGCCGCGTTGCTGCCACGACGGTACTCATATTCCATAATTACTCGAATTTTTAACGTATCCATGATGACGAAAAATATTGAAATGCGAAGAAAATGTAACACTAATCAATAAACAAATGACTACTTTTGAAAAAAAAAAACCATGATTTTAAAATAAAATTAATTTGAAATTAGAATTCTTAGCCAAACAAAAAATATTTTGATTTGAAATGGACAGTACTGCAGAGCGGCAATTTCATAGGTAAAGACCTATTATTTTTATAAAAATGATGTAGATAAATTAATGCTTTCATCAAACATTTTATCCTTAGGGTAGTTAGGGTGATTTTCCTATGTAGCGGGGCCCGTTTATGGTATGGTAAATAGGTATGATTTCAGTGTGATGAAACATGTTACTAGATATAATTTGTACAAAATTAAAGACTGATTGCAAGGAGTCGGGAAGTTTCAATTATGACTGTGATTATTCTTATCTATAGGTATGATACTTAAGTTCACGTATAGTAAATGCATAGGTACGTACATGTATTATTAAAATCAGTTTTATTCAAAGAAAATAGGGAGAATATCTGTAGAAGTTGCTCATTACTGGTAAGATACTTTTAATTTTGTTTAACATAAGCTTAACCCGGCATGGGTTAAACGATGATGACTAAGCTTACTCTGATACGAAAGGAAAGAGACCGATGGGACGGATTCCGATGCGTTGGTCCAACCAAACACGCTTCTTGTTATGCACTAGTGCAGGAGACACCAAATGACGGATTGCGGTCCGGATCCGGACCGTCGACCTATTTTGGGTGGATCTTTTGTAGGTAAACAGTATATAAATGTGTCCGGTAAGTAGTACGAACAACTTAAGTGGGAGATAGGCTCAATTAAAGGTTTTACTTTTACTAAGGACATTTTTGTATATTTGGCAGGTGACCCCGCCCACCTATCTCCCCCTTAAATTTGTCATACTACTTACCGGACACCATGTATAACAGAAATGTGATCTTCTTAGATTAATTATTTGAGTTTTAACAAGATGTATAGGGAGAAAATATGCCATTGATGCGTTGGGGTTTAAATATTGTTATTTAAAAAAAACTGCGCAGATAATATTTTTGTCCTAGTTAATGCATATTTTTATGACGATTTATAGCGTCATTATTTTGCACTCTTATAATATATTTTTATCAATATCATGTCGGCGGTAACTCCTTTTTAATTTTCCAGATACAGTTCATAATCAGTTTATTGATTATGTTGTCGATTCGAATCTACAGCGGATATTAATTGGGCGCGGGTTGGATGTTATCAAGGGATCCTTGCATTTTTTGTTCATTTAAAAGAGTAATAAAAAATAAGTTTCTATTGGGCGCGGGTTGGATGTTATCAAGGGAACCTTGCATTTTTTGTTCATTTAAAAGAGTAATAAAAAATAATTTTCATGTTACAAAACATACTTTACTATACTAAACTTTGCTTCCATATCATCACAATTTTAGAGGAGATACTATTAGAGAACCATGCACCGTACTTGAACTTACTCCTACCTATACCCTTTTTCACCCCAAACACCCCTTTAACCCTTTTTCACCCAAAACCCTCCTTGAAAAATTTTGTTGAAATCTGTCGTGCCAATTAATCGTGAAAACCAAGTAACCAAATTAACAGTTTATTTTTAAAATACTGGTATATTCTTCACAAACGGCCACAAACTAAGCAGAGCTTGTACTGATAACTGATATACTGTTTTTTAAATATATACAACCATATGCACTGTCCTGTGGGGATCGAATCCAAGACCCGCTGCGGGTCGAGTAATTGTCCCCACAAACAGACTCCCAACAGCGGAGCTAGCGAAAAGCCACTTTACATTTTTCTATTAAAATTTGAGAATGCTAGGAGCTTGTGATTGTTTAGTGTAGTTTATCATTTTTCGCACGGCACAATATTAAGTATAACTCTGTTATTCCGGCGACTTATAGATGATTATCAGTCGAGTGTAGGTAGTATTATACAAATAGAACATTACTTCCATTTTACGCACGTAGATTGTTATCAAAGCGATGTTGATAACATTTGGATAAATTAGTTTCTCTTGTTCCACATTTATCAAAATCAGCTATTAATATTAAAACAATCACAAAATCACTATGTGCAAACATCTGCGTCCGTTATACATGTAGAGTTAATAAACAAAACATACACTTTACAAAGCGACATAATTGAGTAGTAAAATAACACCTTGGGACTAGTTGGGACAATACGAGTATCTTTTAAGTTTGCTTTTTCGGTGGCAATTTTTTTTTATTGTAACTGTTGATATTCGAGAATTTCAAGTTATTTTGGGGTGGAAAACTACAGTAAAATAACCAATAATATACCTTATTCTCTATATTTACAGTAGATCAGCAGTTTCAGTATGGATAATTGAGAACAGAACACTATATTTTGATTTTCTTCTTCTTTGGCTTGATCGGCAACGGGCCTCCAATCTTGAAAACAGTACTGTAAAGAAAAATGATATTTGAAAATGTTCCTTAATGCTTTACAATACAGTTTAGTTGTATCTTCATACATTAATTATAAACAAGTCATACTTACTGGCAAGTTGTGCATATCGGGCTGAATTTGCAGAATACTAGAACAAAACAATCACAATTTGATTAATCGTCATCATATTGTGCATTTGTTCAAATTATTGAACTAGCTGTAACACCATGGTTTCACCCACGTCCCAAAAAATATCCTTTGTAGAAATACTATCTGCTAGTTTTCATTAAAATCGCTTTTTATAGCTTGATCCTGAATACGAGATGGGCAGTCCCAAGCGCTATTCTTTCTAGCTCAACCTAAATGTCCTCCCGGGATGAAAACTCTATTCTATATGTTGTCTATATGTTCCAAATGTGATTGAGTAATATACAAACACACACAGACTTCATAATATTAGTATGATTTGAGATCATAGGTTTAATGACATCACGTTATTGAATGACCTGATAGATTACAATCAATCAGCACATTGATCGGGGCATTGAGAACTGATAACCAATATTTATCAAATCTAATTAACCCAGTTACATGGTGATTTTGCACTAATACTGTCTGCAAACTTAAGAATTACTAATACCGAACGCTTTAGCTTATTATAACTCAATTCTTGTAACGTGCCCTAAAATAGGGATCAACCAATTAGTTTAATTTGTGGTCAGTTTTTTAAAAAGATATGACTGTCGCGGTCGGTAGACGATTAGGGGTCGTCCAATCATGTGAGGTTTTAAGGAGTTTTTACATCCGCGCTGAGGTTTCAACTAAGCCTACGTACTGTTTACTTATAATCCGCACAAAATAGGTCGGCGATCCGGATCCGGACCGCGGTCCACCATTTGGTGACTTCTGCCCTACAATCTTAATATATATAAAATTCTCGTGTCACAGTTTTAGTTACCATACTCCTCCGAAACGGCTTGATCGATTTTTATGTTTTTTTGTGTGTATATTCGGTAGGTCTGATAATAGGTTGTAAAAGTATATTTCATACCGCTCGATCCCACGGGAACGCGGGTGAAACCGCGGGGGACAGCTAGTACCTATGTATAGAAGTGCTTAGTAGTTTGGCGATGTTAATTTTTTTATAAAACATGTGAATGGTATTTTGGATAAAATAAATTTAAAAAAAATATATAAAAATTTCGTGTTTGTCCGCGATGAAATACTAAACGAATGAATCGATTTTAATGACATTTGCAAACTATGCAGTTTGGTTCAACTTGAGAGATAGGATACTTTTTATCCCGGGAAAAGATAAGATCCCTCGGGAACGCGGGTGAAACAGCGGGAGATAGCTAGTGGTAATATAAATAAAGGCGTAGTTACCACTCAAGCACACAGAGCATACGAAGCCTATAGTGAGTAGTTCGCGATGACAGAAGCAAGCTGCGCGGTAGTCCACGCGCCCTCGGCCAGGCAGTACCAGCTTGTTGCGTTCCGATACATCGGGGAGGAACACCCACTGTCAACAAAACAACATTATATCTATTTTTTTAAAGGGTTTTTGGCTTGGTATCTAGACATTTAAGCCATTTCTTTATTTTAATAATTCTTCTTTTATGTTATAATCACGTTACATTGTCACATTCACTGTGAAGTCTAGTCCTTGTCCGTACAAGTCCGGTCAGGTTTTAGAGAAATTGGCGGCTGTTCCACTAAAACTTTTCACGGACTTTTTGGGACAACCTGAAAAGTCACGATACACGCTTTCATTTCATATCACTTCACCAGTGCACTGAAGATTGATCTTTATTGGACAAAACACAACCGATATTATTAAATAAAACTCAAAATACACGAAATTCATGAAATAAAACGAAAACGCAACGTCCTTTCGCAAGTTCCCGCCAAATAGTCAACATCATTATATTTAGGCACCCTATTAATAGGGATGTTGCCTATATTCAAAAATACCTAACACTGTAGATAGTGCCATCCACGAAGAAGACGCGGCCCACTCTGTTTCGCTAGTGTTGTAGAGCTGTCGATGTATATATATCGATGTGTATAAGTAGATATGCAACTTGCACTTATTTTAATTGTCAACTTGAGATTAGGAAAACGAGTGGGGGTTATTTTCGTGGATAGATCTATAGTTAGGTTAAAAATGGGACAAGACAAGGTTAGAGTATAGGGCTAACAAAATGAGGAGACAAGATTATAACTTACAAGTAAATACTGAAGCAGGCCTTCTAGAGATGGCACCTTAAGGTACAGTCCGCCGTTAAAAATGGGACAAGACAAGGTTAGAGTATAGGGCTAACAAAATGAGGAGACAAGATTATAACTTACAAGTAAATACTGAAGCAGGCCTTCTAGAGATGGCACCTTAAGGTACAGTCCGCCGTTAAAAATGGGACAAGACAAGGTTAGAGTATAGGGCTAACAAAATGAGGAGACAAGATTATAACTTACAAGTAAATACTGAAGCAGGCCTTCTAGAGATGGCACCTTAAGGTACAGTCCGCCGGTGATGTCGCAGCCCTGCTGTAGGAGACTGAGGTGCTTGTCTAATGAGCACACATCTATTAGTACTTGTTGTCTCTGCCAACAAATATATGTTTTCTGTAAACTTGTAACCATATTTTATGCAGGGTGTCCGGTAAGTAGTACGGCAAATTGAAGGGGGAGATAGGTGGGCGGGTCACCTACCAAATATTAAAAAATAACCTCCGTAAAAGTGTCACCATTTTCGAGATATTTGATATGTAAAATTAAAAAATCAATACAAAATCTGAAATATCTCGAAATTGGTGACCTTTTTACTGAGGTGATTTTTGTATATTTGGTAGGTGACCCGCCCACCTATCTCCCTCTTATGTTAGTCGTACTACTTTTATAATTTATTATTGTAAATACATACAAAATAATATAGAAAGAACCCACAAAACCAGTATTTTTGGTTTGATCGTGGGAGAAAAAACAGTTCGCTCTAATAGAAAATACATAATCCATATATTATATCTATTATTAACATAATATTATTTAACTAATTTCAACTTATTAAGAGAACGGCGCGTAGAAAGCACCCTTCAACTTAAAAAGACTAAGTAATTTTTGTCATTATTTTTAAAGTGGTTTTATATATAACTGTTTTAAAATTGTGAAAAAGGTAATTTTTGCTGACTGACCGATCCATCATCAACACACAGCTCAAACCACTGAACGTATTGCACTGAAATTTGGCACGCAGTTAGTACCTAGGTATCTGGTGAGAAAGGATTTTCCAAATTTTACTCCCTAAGGGGATGAAATATCCAAGGTTTGTATGTTTGTTTACTTTGATAAATAATTTCCATATAGGTATGTATTATCAGTGAGTATTGATTGACTTTAAAAAGGTAATAAGAGTACATATTGGACTAACCTGTGCAGTAAAGAAGACATTCATATAGTTTATATACTGTGCTGCGGTGTCAGTGCTACCAGTTACAATTATTATGCGAGTTGTTATCCGCAGGCCGGGCATGGCTTGACGTCTCACCTGGAAATAATTATAATGGAAAGCCTAACCAAACCTGAAAATCTGTCAAGTCTGTTACGGCAGTTGCACCTGTTCGCCTTTAAAGCATTGTAATAAGGTGTACAACATATTGGCAATCCCCCTGGTATTGCTAATGTCTATAGGCGGCAGTATTCACTTATCATCAGGTGATTCGCCTGCGGTGGGGTGCTTGGCATGTATATTTATCTTAATCATGGTCAGCATTCAGATGGGTAATATTAAGCAATTTCCATACCCAGACCTAATGTCTCTTTACAAAAGCTAGATTATCGAATAATTTAAAACTCATAATATTTGCAATATTATCAATTGCTCTGCTACCAACATAATTATGTATTTTTTTAACATAAAAAATATTTTTCACTGTGCATTATATCCATCTTTCATTATAGTATGACCTCCAAGAGAATGTTTTTATGACACTTGTAAATAATGTAGTCATCACCAAATCACGTAACCCATTTTTAATGACACATTTACAGGGAAGTTCAGTATTATCTTAGGCATAGTTTAGTAAGTCTCACCAAAATGCATTCTCTCAGTGGCCACATTGTATTTGAAATTACTAATATACCTACATGATTCCTTGTTCTGAAAAGTTCTTATGGTTTTAAAGTGTACAGAGTTATTTGCAATAAAAAAATAAGATATGGTAATTATTACCCTTGCTATAAAACACAGAGCCATGGCCAATGCACCAGCTATTAGTGACTCTCCAGGTTTTTCTTCTTGAGGTTGACTCTTTACTAAGTTTACTAATCTGTAATAAAAAAAATTAATCATTACAAATTCTGCCATTTATAAGGGCATTAGAAAATAAATATCTTTGGAAATTCCTCACACGCAAATCTTAAACTAAGCAAAGCTTGTAGTATGGAACAATAACTGTTATACTTAATACAAAATTTCAAATACTTAATAGATCATTTCACCTAGACTCACAAATAGACAAAATGTCTGTCTTAGGTGCGAATTGAAATCATAACCTGCGGTTTTGAAGGTTCATACCAACCATGCCAATAGACGCATCAAACAGTGGAGTGAGTCACAGTCACAGATAACAAGTAAAACCATTGTAATTTGTATAAAAAAATAATAACGAAAGAAAACTGTTTTAAATCACACACAATATGCTTACCTTGTTTTAATCGTTTTTTCTACTAAAGTAAATAATTCATATTGGCCATCAATTTGTCTGACATCCAACGGTTTTCCAGGGGAAGGGTACAGGTATTCACTGAAACAATAATGACAGGTGACTGTAGTGTGATAGAGTCATAAGAATAGTCACAATAACGCTGAAAGTCGAAAATTGGCCATGTGACGTTTTAAACTTTACTTATTCGAGTGATGTTAGTAAAGGCGATGATAGCTCAGTGGTAAGTGACGTCGAATACCGCGGCGAAGGTCGTGGGTTCGAGCTTGAGTTTTCGGTGAAGGAAAACATCGTGAGGAAACCACAGCACGGTGGTAGGGTACTATGTGGTACTCGACTGGCTGGCTACCACCCTCAAGTTGAAAATCTGTCGCCAAGCACCTGTTGGTGTGTTCCGGCAGTTGCACTTGAGAGCCAGTTGCCCTTGCCCTTAAGGCATTGTAATAAAGTGTACAACACGTTGGCAGTCCCCCTGGTATTGCTAATGTCTATAGGCGACGGTAGTCACTTACCATCAGGTGACCCGCCTGCCTCGTTGTCACTAGTGACATAAAAAAAAAAATGACAATATTATCCAATTGCAGCGAATTATTCGAATAGTTCAGGCACTGCGCGAATCTTTTGTAGTTGCAGTCTTAATCAGTATTTGTCTCTCATGAAAACTTGTCAATATTTTCTTGCATAGTATTGTTACCTAAGCAATAATATGGATTGTAGCAGTAGGTACTACATGACATGGTATATATTTGGGTGTAGTTAAAGGTCCATGTTTGATGTACTGTGAAATACTTTTGTACATCATCCAAGTAGTCAGTTTTTTAAATTAAATGACAATATTTTTCATTCTAATTAATAAGTCTTCTATAGTTGTCTGTTAAACTAGTACTTCTACTTGACTATAATAAGTGCATGTAATTACAATATCTTCATGATTAGCTGTCCCCCACATGTTCCCGTGGGATCTTATCTATTCCCAGATTAAAAAATATTTTTCAAAATAAAAAATTGAACCTATACCTATGTACAAACATAAACTAAAAAGTAAAGAATAATATTTTAATATCAAAGTAAGAGCCTTAAAGGACAATCAACAAAATTAATGATATTTATAAACAGTTCTTTTTGGAGTTGGTGCCAGCCAAGAAGAAGGACAGTTTTGAAATGGAAGTGTTCATACGAGAAAACGTCTTACGACACCTCTCCTCACGGTAATGTTCCTTAGGTCTGCGCCGTCGCTCCCCTACTTTTCGAAGTTTGTTACAAAGGTAGAATTAAACTGTCCTTCTTGGCTGGCACCGGCAGACGTTGTCCTGACCTGAAATTAAAACAAATCTTGGAACTCTATTCCAGCGCCACCTACCGGGTCCAATTGTATTTTAAAACCATCGAAGAACCCATTGAAGTATACACACAAAATTTCATCCAAATCCGAAAAGTCATTCTCAACGACTCGGTTTGATTCACTAAGGTTTATCAAACGAGATATATTTTTTTTTGTTTTTGTTGATTTTCTCAAAAAGTGGTGAATCAATTTCGATAAAATTTAAATGGGACCACCTCTGAAGCATGATCTACCAAACAAAAAAAGAATCATCAAAATCGATTCATAATTGGCAGAGAAATCGCGTAACAACCATACAAAAAAAAGAAACACACAGTCGAATTGAGAACCTCCTCCTTTTTTGAAGTCGGTTAAAAATATGGCCTGTTACTCAGGGATAATTTAGCATTCTAATGGTGAAAGATTTTTTTTAATCGGTAAAGTAGTTTTAGAGTTTATTAGTTACTAACATACAAAAATACTAATCATTCCTCAGCTGATATTTAAGAAAGTCACATAAAAAATTATATTTTTATTTATTTATTTTTAGGTAAATCTTAATGCTAATAACAAATCTCCACCGATGTGGTTATCTTCTTAGAATACAATAGAATTCATCTCTATATCAATATTGTTATAATATTTTGAATAGATAAACTTACTTATATAAATCTAGGACTAAGGAACAGAAAATAAATAAGTACCTATAAAAAATTCCATACCTCTTATGAAAATGACATCCAATAACGGCCAGTTCATTTCTAGACTTCTGCATCAAGTGTGAGTTAGAAAATGCGATGACAGCATCGAGACAGCTGGTGAGAACCTTCGGGTCATCAATAATGTAGCGCTGATTAGGATTTGTGTCTACTATGATCACAAGGAGGCTGCTGTCTGAGGGAGCTGTAATATAGAATAAATAATAGATATATTTGCTATGATAGAGATTTCATTTAATAAATTAAATAGGTAAGTAATATGGGGAAAAAACATTAATCATGATGCACTGTTAATTTAATATAGTCCCCTGAATACTATTTAATTATGGCCCTTTCAATAGTGACTAACTTTCAGCTCGCGACTTCCCCTGCAATCCAGAGGAATCTAGTTTTTCCAGCATAAAAGTATCTTATGTTTTTATCTTATATAGGCAAAGTTTAATCCAAGTCCATTTCGTATCCACCCGGATACATAGGAAAGGCTTTATAAAATAAAAGTTTTTGGATAGGTACAATGAAAAGAAAGAAAGCAATGATTTACAATCCTTCACTTTATTGAGGTTATATTAATTTTACTTACTTTCATCATCTGCCATTTTAATATAAGTTGATTTTTGCTTTTATTGTTTAAAGTAGTATGACAATTTATAATAAACGAATTATTTTTTACATTATTTGAACTCACTCTTTGCTCACTCCGTTATTTCGTTTATTTCGACAACAAATAATAAACAAGTTTGACATTTACCAATGTTGCCCACACACGCACAGAATGCTTTTTTATTTAGCGAGAAGAATATAAAGACGACCGACATCCGTCAGTCTTTATTTGTCGGTAAAAATATTAAAAATGGATATCAATAAACTTGAAAGATCAAAATCATTTTGCTATCAAAACTGTTCCCATAAAACTAAAATAACATGAAAAATGATGTTACCATACGCAAAATATTGTCTCATGTCTGTCTGTATTGACGGGCCAGTTGGCGTGGTTGGTTAACATTTATAATATCACGCGCAGGTTGTGGGGTCGATTCCATCCAAGACAGACATTTGAGTGTATGAACATGTGAAACATGTCTGTTTGTCGGGTGAATTATCTATTGAACTTTATTATCTACCTATTATTTATTAATTTACAAAAAGTAATCAAAAAAAGCTAAAAAAAACGTACGTAACACAAGCTTCACCCCAGTAAGCGATATTATCAATAAGTATCACCGCTTGGCTCGGGACGATCGTCCCAAAACTATCTACAAAAAATAGAATTCTAGGATTCGCGATTAGTTCATAAAGTATTTAGTACTTTTCAATATTTAAATTGTATAATACAACGTAGGTATTCCTTCGCCAAAGAGTATTCGCCTACAATACAAAACGGCTGCCATGTGTTTCTGTCGTCGTGCATGCACCATGGCTTATTAATATAATTAATTGTTTAGAAAGCACCTGTGGACAGATGTCACGTGTTGTCACAGATACATATTTGTCAAAGGTGGATTCCGTGCATTCCTACCCCTTGGGCAGTAGGTAATAGACACTAATTCATCATGGTTGGGAGCACCCATCGATTTGACTCGTGTTCTACTAAGCGATAACAATCGTAGTACCTACTAGCATTGCAGTCACCGTTGGGAATAGAGTGGACATAATTATTAAACTGCAATAACCAAGGAATTTACTACCTA
Source organism: Ochropacha duplaris (assembly GCA_951361185.1). Lineage (NCBI taxonomy): Eukaryota > Metazoa > Arthropoda > Insecta > Lepidoptera > Drepanidae > Ochropacha > Ochropacha duplaris. Next base: position 4,117,144 of record OX592713.1, on the reverse strand, counting down.
CGTTACTAGTATATAATTTCCTTGGCAATAACAATTAAATATTTTTATGATTTGACACTTCTTGTAGGTAAATGTTTTTTAGGCACCTTTGAAATTGCCGTTTTGTATAAAAAAAACTGAGTTTTTTTTCTATTAATCGAAGTAGGTATTTATTTACCAATGCTATCAATGCATCTTTGCCAGCGCACTGGCAATTTATTGATGCCCTTCTTGAAGAAATCAGCTGGACGGGAGGTAACATAGCTCTTTAGGTTTTTATGCACTTAGTTCATTCTATTTTTAAGTAAAACCTGTAAATGAAAATTAAATTAAAACAAAAAACGCATTTTGCTGCATTTTGAGTTAATAATTTTTTCCTTGCTAATAAGTGTCCGGAAAAAGTAGAAGTCTGTGGGTCTAAGGTCTGGTGATTACCGTGATTACGGTGGATGACGGGGAGCTTCCAGCCCTAAGTACCTAGGTGGTGGTTGGTGCACCTTCTTGTTTTAAGTCTGTCGGTAAGCACCTATAACTTATGTATCTAACTTTGAACTTAAAAACACGCTCTTTTGCACTGCACTTAAAAGTAAAAATAAAATTTACTGAATCATGGTATGATTTAAATTATTATGTAGATACTTAGGTATCCTAATGAGTTCAACCATGGCTTACATACATTTAAATGTTAAAGCGTGGGGCGCTTTGTCTCAACAATAAGCGACATCTAACTAAGTACATATTTAGTACCTACCTATCGTGCTTTTTAATTATACAAAGATGATTACTATAGTAGATTATGGTATAAGTGTGTAAAGTTGGTCATTACGGCTGAGGCGCAATTGAGACCCGAGTCGCTAGGTGAGGGTCATAAGAGAGCCGAGTACGGTAATCATCAATCAGACGAGTATCATACGACGTTTTTCAACACACTTGTGAAGAAAATAATACAAAAAAATAATTTAATTTAGAAGATTTTTTTTTTGCAAGTACACCCAGTCATATATTTTTGGCACGGGCGTTGATTCTACTCTAGAATCCTTCACTTCGATTTGGATTAAAAAAAGCGACCTCGCCGTAAAAATATTATTTGCTCCCTTATGATACTATCTACTATTATAACTTTTGAATTATAACACTTTGTGAATAATAGTAATGAAAAAGTCACAGTTTGATTATAGGTGTCATTACGTGCCTAATTGCGGTGAAATTAGAGTCACTTTATGAGCAAATGTGTTGAAATAGTACATTACGATACGTGTGACCTAAGTTGCCTATTATTGCACGGTGTGAAGTTAGCGCCCGAGCGCAGCGAGGATGCTAAACGCCGTGCAATAATAGACAACTTCGGGCACAAGTATCGTATACTATTTCATAGCAAGTGTGACATAAACCCGCACTTTACGCACACTTCTCCGTGCAGGAATAGGCAACTTAGGTCACGGGAAAGCGTGCGTAAAGTGCGGGTTTAGGTCACACTGTGCTATAAAATATATTAGCTTTACTATCCTTACGACTTTAAGAGTAATAGGTACAATAAAGAGGATGTGGCCGAAGCACGAAGTCACATGGCTTGGAAAGAAATTAGTTCACAAGTTAATCGATCTGACAAGATCGGTTGGTGCTAGGCGCCGATGTTCAACATGAACCTTAAAATCTTATTTTTCCGTGCCTTATAAATTCATGCACGTCTCGTCTATGTAGTATATTAGATGGTTTTTGTGTAATAACTGTACCTAACTAATAAATAGGTACCAACATCATGTATGCATCTATCTATATATTGACATTAAAATGCTGATAAATTAAACAAAAGCAATTTTATGAATAGCAGCCGCATGACGTCAAGACCATTACATTTGATTTACACGAGACTCTTTATCAACAAACGTAAGACGGGAGCTTATTATTACATCCGAATTGTATTTCATCGTAGCGAGATGACAAACCGGTGATACGGCGCCAAACTTATGTCATCTGTCAAAATACATGTTAACAGCACGAGGAACGGTAGATGAGTCAGAGCGATAAAGCTACATGAATAATATCATACGAACGAACATCGCGATGTGACAAGCCGTGCTACCTGTCATTTTACGACATTGTTTATATACGGTTAATGATATGCCTTATTTGAATACCATGGTGGTCTGGCCGGATAGAAAAAATGGTAACGTTCTTGTTGACGACGAGTTCCAAGTCCAACGAGTATGGTATGGCAACACTAAAAAATACTTCTTGCAAATGCGGTATGCAAAATAGGTGTGCTTTGTGCACGAAAGCAGTTGTGTGTGCAAATTAATTACCTACTTGCTACCGGATTCGGGAAAATAATTAACGCTCTGAAAACTAATCAGTTTAATAAGTGTACGCGGATGGTAATTGAATAAGATTTTACGAGAACATTGTTTACAAGACTTCGTGCTGGAGAGCAGAGACGGTACATTAGTGCGAGCTTTCGTAAATCGAACTGGGAATAAGAAAAAAAGGCGGGAACGAAATAATTATGCACGTTCCGTTTCGTAATGGGCGTCGCGCTACCGTTTCGCTTTAATAGCTCGCTTGTTCTGAGAATTTAATTACGCTCAGAGCGCGCCCAGATTAGCCGGGCGCGCGTTCCGTTTTGTTAATAACTCTAATAATGGATGACGCCCGCGCACTTCGCTGCATTCATGTTATTTATTCTTTTATATAGGTCGCCCCGATTTATTATGCCGATAAATCAAGATAGTTCACGTATGATATGATATGATACAATATGAAATAAAAGTTAAACGAATCTTTTGTTTCGTTCGTCCGTCATATTCAATCGTCAATGTTCAAAATCAGTATTAATAATTCAATAACAAGCTACCAAAAACAAATTGTCTAACCGATAGGACATTGGGTCCTATACAAACAAAGCATAAAGCGATTCAGCCTTAATAAGAACCGGGGTCCAGAGATGAACACAAAAGAAAAAGATAACCGCCTATTGTTTTTTATCATGTTGTCAATATCGCGCGGCCAAATTTTCAATATTGGAATGCCACGATTCGCCAATAAGAAGCGGGGAAGAATTGATTTATTGTCCAATTAGCGTCGGTCAGGTGTGCCAACTGCCAAGATAGCATCAGGTTGGCCAACCTAACTCGGTTGCAACTACTATTTCTTTTGGCGCGCTCCGTTTAAATGGCATATTGGAATCAAAAAAGAACCTTTACACCATGCTGGCTGCGCTTTCTGGAAGGTGAATTTGAAATTCTGATCGTTCGCGGCGAGCGTTTACTTAAGTGGAAATCGATTTGAATTAATTGCGGTGTCTGCCCTTTTTTATGAGATAGGAACTTTAATTTGATAGGAATTATTTTTGTATTATTAAATATATTAACATGGATAAATAAATGTCTAAACTTGTGCGTCTTGATTTTTATAATATTGAATACCTAATCCTTGTCATTACGATAAGTGAGAAAGTAATGTTACCAAGATTATTAAAAGATCACAAGTTTAAGAAAGTATGTAGTTAGGTACCTACTTAATTAAAGCAATCATGTGCATCAATGTGTAATGCAAAAATTAATTGCTCGCCTAAATTGAAGATTCTTAAGGAGCGGTGCTGTTTTATTAGCGTTATTAATGTTATTTAGATATTGAAACTACCGTTTAGTTAGCTATTAATTGAAGACATTTAAATGGCGCCCGATCACGATGCTGCACGCTGCGACATCCAGTCACAGATACATAAATGACAAGAAACGGCAGTTAGCTGAATCCAATAAAACTATAACGTTTTTCTAGTTGCATGAAATCAGTGTACATTTGAAATATTACGTTCAAGTGTTTCCAGTTGCAATCAAGCTGTATGTTAGGGTCACTCTACAAAAAAAATTTTGTAATTTCGTGGTTGTTATAAACCCTAGCAATTATTGGTTTCAGAGTTTTGCAAATCATATTAGGTAGACCTCATATTAATTCCTAAACTTTCAGCGACATTATCACATACCATGATGAGATTGTATCTTATAACAAGAGTAGGTACAATATAAAAAAAACTATCAAGGGACGCCGTCCCCGATGACAGTGTAGAGATGTATTATTATTCTTGCGAGTAAGAAATATCTCATAAAAAGTATTATAGTCCTATATCTCGTAATAATATTGGATCTGTTCTGACTTGTTCTGTACACTGTGACATCCATTGCGATCGACGCTACTTAAAGACGTGATTTCATTTAGCGAGAGTGTGTGATAATAGCTAATAGCTGTTCAATAGCCTCGTATCGAATTACAGGAACCTAACAATATAGGTAAACAACGTTAAATGGCTTGAGAATTTCATTAGGGTCCACAATCTTTGTACGATTACTGTGTATAATTATAAATTTTATTAACCCTACCCTAGCTAAGATTCAGCGAATGCATTTATGGTAATTAGCTCGCAATATGAATTCGTTGAAGATGTATGAAAAATGCACATCCATTTTTATAGTATCTGTCTCCTAATAGATATTTAAGTTTTCCGCCTCGCAGTTTCACCCGCGTTCCCGAGGGATCTTACCTTCGCCCAGGATAACAAGTATAAATTATATGATCTACCTGTGAGCCAAGTTTCACCAAAATTCGTTCCACCGTTTTTGCGTGATTGAGGAACAAACATCCAAACATACAAACTTTCACCTTATCCACATTCGTGGGTTTTAATCTACCTTTTATTTGCTACGCCAGCAGTTTGAATTGTAATGTTGGTAACAACAATTTCAAATTTCATTCATACTTATACGAAACTCATATCCGTTGGCTTTTAAATTTAAACTTGGAACAAGGGCACTTCTGTCGCTTGCTTGCGCTTGTTGTGACAACGGAACACTGTTCCCGCGCTTCAAACGTAAAATGAAAATGCACTCGTCCGTTAGTTAATTGGGTTGTAAAAAGCTAATGTTTACGATATTGTGTCCGTTTTACACTTCAAACGTAAACACATTGTACTATTAAAGTTCATTTTGTCATGATTTACGACTTTCAGGAACTAATATTCAATATTTTGTAAGTATCTATAACCAACTATTAAAACACCTTTAACGTAAATATTAACAACATCTTTTCTTTCAAGTGGTCCTTTGCTTCTCGCTCGTAGGAGTAATAAATCCTCTAGACAATAATTTTGCTACCGTAGTTGCCTCAATAGAACGTAGTTGGCGGCGAGCGAATTGTTAGCGGGTAGTCGATAAATTCCGGTAGCGTTTGACACAACGCGGTCGTTCTCGTCATTTGCTATTGAACGCTCGACCAACACGAACGGTTCGAGATATTGAATCTCAATCACATTATAAATGTGAGAACTTATCTCACTGTACTGAGACCAGAATGTTTTGATGTTTGTAATCAACAATCGTTGATTATACTTTTGTTGAACAAATGTAAACTTATATCAAAATTTATTTCCATTAAACACATTGAAAATGAAATGTTTCAGAATAAGCTAGATATTTCATAAAAATAATATAAAGTAATAACCGTTTAAAACCCATAAACATAATGCTACAAACTTGTCAGTGAGCACGGTTTTCCAACTCCCTGCAAACACCACATAGTCTAGTAGGCAGCCGCTACACGCTAGAAAAAGACAGTGATATGCCACCCCAGAATACATTCCTCGCAATAAATGTGCGGGAAAGAAAGAGACGTAGTAATAGCCGGAAATTAGCACTCGTCTATCTTTCATTTTACACCCCAAATTTTCTTATTCCAATTTCCTCTCGCTACGAGAGTTCCCATTTCACGGGACTTAACTGTACGCTGACAGGGCGCGGCAAAACGTGCCGAAGTGGCTTGATTTGAAAGTTCAAATTCCGAAGGGGTGTTAATGCACGAATGCGGCGTTCGGAATCTCAAAACGCTTTTGAACACTCTGTCATTTGAAATGAGTCATTTTCTGATAAGAATGCCCTATTGGCTGAGACGTGTGCGGCTCGGGCCGCGCGGCCGATAATGCTATTTCCGAACGTAGATAGCGAATAACTTGGGTGTCGGTTTTTGCACTGGAGTTTTAATAATAAAGCATAGGGGGCGAACGGCCGAGATATGGAAATGAGCGTGTGGAGAGAGGAAATTTGAATTTATACACCAGCTAGTTTTATTCATGAGGGTGTGCGCCGGTTGTTTGGCGAGATTATGGGGACGAAATTTTGCTACCATTATCCATATTGTATAGAATTGTTTATTTTAACAGATTGACTTGTTACTGAATGTAATTTATTGGGTTGATTTTATTAAATTACTTGCGAAGTATTATAAATCTGGTTCAAATATTCCACTTCGAGGAAATGTTATTTTACCTACTCCCTCGTTTTACTTCTCTCAAAAAAGCCTTATCATTATTTTTTTCAAAGTTATATCATTACCTAATTTGTTTTTTTTGTGATGTCAATAATCCGTGAAAATATCGATCAATATCGGGCCGGTTAGGTGAGTTCAGTACAAAGATGCCGCAGTTTTTTGCGTGCGTGGGAATGTCCTTAGATCACATTACATACCATACGATATCTTCCGAGCGATTGACTCTTAAAGTGAAGGTTATGTTGGGCAGTTTGTTGCGGTCAATCCGTGCCTTTCTCAATTCATAAATAATGTGGGAACGGGGTTCGAAGGTGTTCACTGAAGTCTACGTACCTACTATATGTTCCTATTATATAGAAATACCTATTTGGCTAACCACAACCTAATCTGCCATACATTGGGATGCTTGAGTCATTTAAGGGTAGGTAAGTAGGTAGGTACATAGTACCTGTCTAGATATTTCATAGGCTTCTCCCTCGCGGTAGATTATTACATTATAAAATAAAATTTATTATTTTTTACTATACGCAGGAAAAAAGCCCCTTAATCCATTGACAAGATCATAGTTAATGGACATAACTTTTTTTTAAATTCCTTGAATACAACACGAGTTTTTAGATCCTCAACAAAAACTACTCCAAGGTCATAAATAATATTATAAAATATAACAATACAAATTTTTATCGTGCAAAAGCTTGTCCGATACACGCAGGTGGAAAAAAAATCAATACACTCGAATAGTTCATTCATAAAGGTTCATTCACTGAATGAATGAGAGTCCACTGAGTCTACCCATTCACTTATTGTGCGAAGTTAATGTAGAATGTCTTCATTTTAGAATCCCATGGGATTTGAGTGTGATGATAAATTTCGACATATTATTCTATAAACCAATAAGACACAGTGAAATGGCTACGTCGTATTTCATTTTTTTACGCTCGTGATATTTATTTGTCTGTTCTTTGGATTTTACGCATTTATAAAATGTTTCCTTTAACAATAGCGGTCAAACTGTCATTTAGAATTCTACTAAACAACATTTTAGACATTTAATTTCCACCTTGATTGAGTCACCTAAAACGCAATAGATTTTTGAGTTAGATATATTAGTATACATTGATAATTCTATGTTACATAATTTCAGGTTAAAATGCATTAAAATAGTAGTTTTCGGTGTATAATAGGGGTATAGAATTATAGGGGACAAAGTACTGTTGCCTTTGAGTATTAAGCCAGCCTTAATAATCAAAGACTGTTGCTTATGAAATGGAATTGTATAGGTACTCCTTGGATCAAACCTGTAGATACCTAAAGCTTTTTAATTTATGCTCTGAAATAAAAAAAAACTATATCTTTATGGTACTGTTTTTGAATTCATAATTAGAACTTTACGATATGATTGTACCTTGATTAAATTTACCTAGCTTATAAAGTTAAATTGTGGTTTCTTCACGGGTGATTTTAATTTCTTATTTTTTTCTTTTGGCCGATGCTGTTGGTGCTAAACTTTAAATCTAATTACATTAAAACGTTCTCGGCTGGACTGTTTTAGCTAATCTCTTCATCTCCCGCCTCTACTCCATGGCGTTTTGTTTTACACCACAAAGTTTTCGGAAATCCGATTGTCCCATACGCAGTTGTCCAAGTATTTTAAGCGCATTTCTAGGGAATCAAATCAAGATACCTCCCAGTAATTAAAATATTTTTATCGCATTTTAAACTGTAAAAACAGGTACAGTGATGTTATCGTTAATAGAAATTACCTACCTCATCGTAATTACGTAAAGTAAGTTAACCAACTTTGCCTTATCTAATATTCCAGTTATAAAATCAACAGGCCGGTAGCTCCTAATTAATCTGGTCTCGTAATGATCTCTGTGAGCACCACCATGTGTCGGCGTCGGAATATTTTCATCCAATTAACTTGTAACATTCTCGCTTCTGAAAATTACTACCATAGTTGTGACGGAAAGAAATATCAAAGATGCGTTCCCCGAAATTCGACCATTATCGACCGTTACCTCCCAAATAGAGTGCGATCGAATACCGAGATAACCCCTTCACGTTGACTCTACTAATTGGTGCAATAAATTCTCAAACACGGTGACAACTCAGCACATCTATTGCCCGTCAGGACCTTATTAGGTTCTGGTTGTGCTGTCCCTGTCATAGAACAAACTTACGAACACCCTCCGAGAATCTGTCAAATTTGGGAACCATCAACGGAGGAATCTCATCTCTATTTCCTCCAATTAATGTACATACGCGACCAGAATCCCTTAAAGAAGATCCAACGCAATAAAGAAACCTCAGCTTGTTTAAATTCCATTAAAAACTGTCTGACTGAATCACGGGATACTCAACCCTGCGGCGACTATTCAAAAATAAAAATCTCTAATGAGGAGCGTTCGAAAACGTGACGGGTTGGTGACAAAATGTTGAACGGATAACAGAATCCTACAATATAATATTGACCTTAACACATCGTTATAAAGAAGAGGTTTCGTTGAGATATTTCGGTTGAATTCGCATCGTTAATATAGAGTCGTCGCGAGCGCGCAACCGTTTGTACCCGCGTCATGCGGACGGACGCTTTTTGTCGTTTTTAATTATATTTATTGTTCTCGTTATTTATTTATTGTTTTGTGTTTTGTACCGTTCTCGCTACCGTGCGTGCATTTTAACGATTTCGGCGGAGATAGCGGGTGCATCCAAATTAGGTCGAATGTGGTTTCAGAAGATGCAAATGTGCTCCTTTGCATACGGGCCACTCGAAAAAAGGTCCCTATCGATATTTCGTATGGTCTCAAATGAAAACATCATTAATGCCATGCAAATGATCATGGGAACATTTTACGTTTAAATATTTATATGTAAAATTCGATGCGACATTTATTTTTTGAAAACATTTCAATAAGTAGGTACTTACTAGTTGGTGCAAAAAACCGAAAATCATTACTATGCACGATTGTTCACAACAATACAATCATAAGCAAATGTCATGTAATAAATAGCGCTATCCGCACATACATCACTATTTTATCGATAATTGGTTATAAATGCCAAGGTAAATAGCAATAATATAACAGCATTTACAAACAAAGGCCTGTCAATTGTATCCAATAAAATCGATGTGATCCTGCGTCACTCGATCGCCGATACTGGAACAATGTGGGGAAATGTCATCAATTCGATTTTCGAATAGTGAAGAGAACGGGTATTCTTTTTAACTCATGCTTTTGTGTTCGGTCTATTTTATTTTCGAAAATTCGTGAATTAAAGAATGTCAACTAAACTTCACTCGAAATACAATCATTCATTCCTTTACCTCTTTAAGAAAATATAAAATATTGATTGTTATATAATAGGTACCAGATACAAAGATCAAATTCGTTATTACAGTCAATAATTCAAAAAATGTTAATGGTTTTAAAAGTAACTCCGTGGGCAGTCGTCGTCAAAACATCAGTTTTTGTGCGCACTCGAAACATTCTTAGAAATTATTGTTGTGTGCGTAGTATTGCAATATAATGTCGCAAAATGTTAACTTTACATTCATAAAACTATAGTAGGTATGTCTTGATACTTATATAATTTTATTTGTTCACTTTGAACTTTAATGAATCCCCCCAACTCTATCTACATGGCACATTAGATAACAGAGGTAATTGCATGTTTTCACTTCAGAAAGTTAGCTTTCGTCCTATAGGGACATGTTATCCTGTGTTTATGGGTTCATATCAATTAACCTGTTTCCAACAAAAAAAAACAGCCGCATCTTTTTTTTCATACCACAAGCCACAACCAGGCAGGCGGGTCACCTGATGGTAAGTCCACCGTCGCCTATAGACATTAGCAAAACCAGGGGATTTCTAATGTGTTGTCGACCTGTTTTTACAATACCTAAAAAAAGGCTCTACAATAACTGGCTCTCAAGTGTAATAGCAATGCAAGGACACACCAACAAGTGCTTGGCGACAGATTTTCAACTTGAGGGTGATACCCAGCCAGACGAGCACTAGAAGTAGGTACCTTATTACCGTGCTTTGGTCTCAAGTTCATTGTAGGTTTCGAACCTTCGCCGCGGTATCCAACATCACTACCAGTGAGCTATCATCGCCTTAAAAGTATCAAGAAGTTTTTGACGACAATTTTCGCTTCAATTATGAATGAGTGAATGAATGACAATGACTCAGCAGGTTGGCTCTTTGAGTGGATACATTCATAAGGGTGGCTAGTGAGCTATTAATATTTGTCAATTTGGCTACTGACTACAGATTCTTAACAGTGTTCTATATAGTCACGGAGTAAAGAAACTTCGTGGCTCTAGTGCTCTTTGCATTAGCCAATAAATACTGCATCTAGGCACTGCTGTCCCCCGCGTTTTCACGCACGTTACCGAAGGATCTATTCTTTTCGCGGGATAAAAAGTATCCTATCTCTTATTCCAGGATATAATCTATTTGTGTGCCAAGTTTCATCAAGATCGGTTTAGTAGTTACGGAGTTCATTGGGAACCAACATCGTGACACGCGAATTTTGATAATGATTAAGACAACATAAATATATATACAAACAAATAATATACAAAGACTTAAACTTTGGGTTGCCAAAGTATAATAATTAAAATGTTTGTCTTCCCCTTGAATTGTATGGCGACATGAAATTTTCTAGTGTTTCTACCACTAGAATTTATCTAATTATAACCACTTACGAAGATTAGCTTCAATTACTTTTATTGAATCGCAATTCAATACGTGTGAAAGATGTTTGATTCCAGCAATTAGAAAATAAAATTGACTTTGTATGGGAAGGTATTTAATCGTGACTGTTTTGTTCATTGATACCTTCTTGCTATTGAATAGATATTAATTGTGAGAATTAACTTCACTTTTCAATGATGCTACGTTGTTTAAACATATTTGAAAGTTGAAGTGTTTGTGCAAAATCACAAATAACCGACTTCGACGATACATTTCACGCTAAGCCTATATCATAAAGCCAAAAGTTGCTTGGTGAGAGATTTCTAGCATAAAACAGTAGACAGCTTGACAGTTGAACCACCATAAACTCTGTTATAATTTCCTCACGATGTTTGGCTTCCCCGGAAAATTATCAAAGCTGACTTCGTCGCGGCAAATTGTCGATCCTTGTTGAAGCATTACAAGATGTATGCAACAATCGACAAAATATCTATGTATTATGATAATTAAAAATATCTATGCGTTGGTCAACGCACTGACTAACCATCATCATAATTAATTACTAGCTTTTTTTTGTGTGGTGGACAAAAAGCTGGAGGCCTGAGGGGCCATAGACACCCTTACGCGGACTGGTCAGCGAGTGCTTAGGGCTCTCAACCGGAAGATTACTGGCTTTTCGGTGATTTTACTTTAAATGTGTCACATTCTAAACATAATGTAGGTACTCTGCTAATTCGTACAGGTATTGTAACAAATTTTCATTTTGTTTTTTTAGGGTTCCGTACCCAAAGGGTAAAAACGGGACCCTATTACTAAGACTTCACTGTCTCTCAGTCCGTCCGTCCGTCTCTCTGTCACCAGGCTGTATCTCAAGAACCTCGATAGCTAGACAGTTGAAATTTTCACAGTTGATGTATTTCTGTTGCCACTATAACAACAAATACCTATACTAAAAACAGAATAAAATAAATATTTAAGGGGGGCTCCCATACAACAAACGTGATTTTTTTTGCCATTTTTACGGAATCCTTCGTGCGCGAGTCTGACTCGCACTTGGCCGGTTTTTTTTGTTTGTTTGTGGAACTCTAATGGAAAGCAACATTATCTATCACTGTCTAAATTAAGCAATTTTAAGTCCCTTGGGAACGCGGGTGAAACCACGGAGCAGGATATTAACTACGTTCTAAATACATATATGTATTTTATTCCAATTTTGGCGATATACCTACTTGCTTGTCATCACCGTGGATCACTCAAATTTCCAAATAAATAAAAAATAATATCTGTTCTGTCAATAAATTGGTCTCGCACATGGCAAGCAATATAACAGCTAAGTATGAATTCAGATATATTAATTAGTCAGTTACAAAGGTTTTGTAAAGAGCACTTTTTAGGGTTCCGTAGCAAAATACGTTGTACTAGTAAATATACTGTGATATTTTACTAAATTGGCACTTGTTCTGGGCTCTCATATAATGATTGGTTAGTCCAAATATTAAAACCATTCTGACTTGGCTTTGAAACTACTGGACCGATTTCAAAAATTATTTCACCATTAGAAAGCTACATTATCCCTGATGAACATAGGTTATATTTTGTCCCGGGAAAAGATATGATCCCACGGGAACGCGAATGAAACCGCGGTGGACAGCTAGTTAAAAATATTGTTCGGAACCCAGAAACCATAAACCTGACTCTTCCTTGACATATTCTTGTAGAAATATTTTAATAAAGGTAAATGAGTGTTGCCAGCCTTTCTTGCTCTCCTCGATGCCAAGATCGTTAATACAAATTATGTTTAATTACAATTAAATTTATTCCGCTCGGAATTCGCCATCTTTAGTAAGGACACGACAAAATTCACGAATTTTAATTTGGCCGCACAATTTTAAGTGATACTTTTTCTTGATACGGGTTATGTGGCAGTTAAACTATTGAGTTTTAGTATTATTGACAAATATCTGGTCATTCATGCATTAAAAATAATATTAACAATAAGATAAAATGAGATGAGGAATCTTATTAGGTTTTGAATAAGGTGTAGGTATGATATTAGATGGTAGGTAACATTTTTATGTTGCATAAATATTTTTTATAATCAAGGCATTATGACCAAGAAATTACTGTTGCGAAGAATATAATATTAACCGATCTAGTACATAGATATTTATCTACACCTTGACAAACCTTGGATGCTAAAGAGTGGCTACTTAGCCTAACTTTTCCTGTGTCGCATCGCCAGCATCTAGGGATGCACTTCACGTACCGAGTGCAATTAAAAGTAAAAGTGATCCAAAACAACCAAAAATGCCATCGTGTGTTATGAGATATCGTAACGTAGTGTCGATATTGCAATATTAAGTTATTTATGTAGGTATGCGTTAGAGTGCCATTTCTCGGCTACTTTTTAAGATCAAATGTTATGTAGGTAACCGAAGGCGATGATAGCTCAGTGGTGGTGACGTCGGATACCGCGGCGAAGGTCTTGAGTTCGAATCCTACAATGAGCTTGAGCTTTCGGTGAAGGAAAACATCGTGAGGAAACCATAGCACGGTGGTAGGGTACTTTGTAGTATCCGACTGGCTGGCTACCACCCTTAAGTTGAAAATCTGTCGCCAAGCACCTTTTAGTGTGTTCCGACAGCTGCATACTTGGGAGCCAGTTCCCAGATTGGCTTTGTGTGCTTACCATCTTCGGCCATATCATCACTTACCTACCATGGTGAGATTATGGTCAAACACAAGCTTATCCAGAATAAAAAGAAACCTATGATGCATTTAATAGCACAATAATAATAAAGGGGACATCTTAAATGTATAAAATTTCTCCCGCCCACGACATCGTACTGGAGACAGAACACCTTGGTTCTTTTTGTCAGGACCGGTATCTGAACAACTTTGTCGCACCAAATACCTCACAAGTCCCTGGAACCGTCGCTAGAGGATGTCATCTCGTTTGCTGCGACAAGGTACTAAGTGTTGTCTGGTGTTGATCTTAAAATCCGGTAGCTAAAAGTAATTTGTGAAATTACTTTCTGAGAATTGGAGTCAATTAAGGAGCGCGTATGTGCATCGTCTGGGCTAGCGTTTCGGACCAACTGGATCAGATTTGTGCTTTTTTCTTGCGATTTATGCTAAATGGTAAAAGGTGAGCACTCTAACCTTCTTTTCTATCTTATTCATTTGTGTTGAAATGACGTTACATGTAGGTATGGTGTAACAGAGAACGTACGCGGTCACGAAATCTAGACTAATATTGTAAAGAGGTAAGGTTTCTTTTTTGTTTGTTGAGGGTAATCTTGGGAACTACTGAACTGATTCTCATGAAATAATTAGGTGCCTTGGGAACGCGAGAAAAATCGAGAAGTAGACTCAACCGATACATGAAGTTTATGAAACGACCTGGACTTAGAATAATTTAACGTTGGATGATCCTACTTACCTACCTACCAGTTTTCGATAAGATTTACATACACGTTGTAAATGAATTAGCTTAGGGATCTTATCTTTTCTCGGTATTCTATGTTTTATTTCAAAATATGATCTACCCGTGTGCAAAGTTTCATCAAGATCTGTTGGGTAGTTTTTGCGTTAAAGAGTAACAAACATTCACATTTAATAATAGTAAGACTCTATTGCGTCTCAAAGACACTATCAAAAGAAGAAACCTGTATAAAAGGCATGCTTAATTACAAAGTATACCTCTAATTATTGAACGATAATGATCTTTATTGTTTAAAATTTATATTGAATAAAAAGAGACCGGTGTGCTCGCCACTACCGAGAATCGAACACACTAATTAGCGAATGGAACCGCACAGTTAGTTCACAACACTTGAACATGTAATACTACGGACAGCAGAATAGTCACTTACAGAAAAGTTCTTACGATTCGCTCTATAACTTCCTCCAGATTTCTTCTTTTGTCTGTTTCAACACCGTGCAAGCAATTTTTGCAAAGTTCCAACTGATAATGTTATTGGAAATGATTTGCATCGTAGTTATTACAAAAATATCGTTGGGCCTCCAATTAGAAAATTTCCTAATCTATTTACTTTTTTTTTTTGTTTTACTTATGATTCACATTTTGAAGCCTTTTATATTTGAAATTCGGCTTTTGTAATAAAGAGGAAACGCTGCCAGCCTTCTGGGAACCTTGCCGATCGGCAGCAGCGGCAGCCTCGAAGAAGTTTTTTATGTATTATAATTGTACATTTGCTTGTATATTTTGTACATTTGTTGTAAATAAAACCTGTATAATAATAATTAAATAATAATAAATGAATATCCTCGGACATTGTTTACACACGGCTAACTAAACAGAGCAAACAAATTAAGCAGAGCTTGCAGTAGTAATACTTACCTACATACATATAACATATACTACGGTTTTTTGTAAAACATACAGACTCTGAACAAACAGACATGTTCATGCACATAAATGTCTGTGGATGGGAATCGAACCCACGACCTATATGGCGTGATAGGTACCACGCAAACCAGCCCGTCAAATAATGCTGACGTCCGAACCCAAAAATAATTTCTGTAGCATAGACCAACGTAGCTGAATGGCATTGACTTTTACTAACAAAATTGTAGGATACGCTGTGAAGCGAAGGCCTTACGCCCCCTGGTGGTAAACTTTTTCTGCAGCGAGTACTCGATTGTACATAATAGGTGCAACCATTCGCTCAGCGGGGCACTACCTGGAAAGCTGCATCACAACTCACTACCTATACTAAAAGTCGATCTTTTTGTCAACGCATCGCCATATTAGTTGCATTACTCATTTAGAAAGTTTCATATGAGTATTTAATATGAACATTGTGGGCGGCAAGATAATTGTAACGGTAAATGGACTGTTTTACCTTATGTGAAGTATTTATTGCTCAGTAAGTGATGTATGTTATGTTGATTACGTAAACTTTTGTTTTAAGACTTTTTTAATTTGTGGTCTTTTTTTATAGCTGGTATTTTTTTTGCAAACAACCTGTAGGTACTTTAATTTAATTTGATAAGAAACAATAGTTGCAAATTACTGAAAGAAAATTTATAAAAAATATGCACTCCTACGAATCTGAACATTTAAATTAATCCACGCCCTCCAATTAATCGACTTAAGCATCGAGAAATTCTATCAGTAAAGAAACGCCATAATTAATAAAAAAATCGATTATAAGCCGCGAATACGAAAAACAAATATAAGCATAACTCATCGGACACTGATCGGTATCGAATATTAAAATCGCGAGTGGAATCGATTAATTGAGTGAAATAATAAAGTGAGCGGCGGTCGGTTAATTGGTTTGCGCGGACGTAAAGCATTACCACTGATAACTTACTCGATTATGTGCGGGCAACATCGCCAATGTGCAGTTCTCGCCATACATTATGATATTCACAGGCGACTACTATCCTACGTGAGCTTCGCTCTTAAACTGTGAAACAAACATTGCAATAAATATAAATAGCGCCAAACAGATAAAACGATGATAACTCAGTGGTTCCCATCTAGGCTTTGTGTGCTTATTAACTTAAACTAATCTAAAATAGGCTACAATGATGTGATATTTGTCGATTCCGTAGCGTATTTAACTTCTCGTAGACTTCTAATACTCGTAGCATAGCGTCTTCGTTGTTCGTAGCTTCGTAGCACAGCTCTTTACTATTATCTACTACTAGTTATCCCCCGCGGTTTCACCCGCGTTCCCGAGGGATCTTATCCCGGGATAAAAAGTACCATATGTGTCATTCCAGGATATGATCTACCTGTGTGCCAAGTTTCATCAAAATCCGTTTAGAAGTTTTTGCGTGAAAGAGTAACAAACATCCATCCAAACTTTCACATTTATAAGTGGGATTCAACAATTTGATAATTCAATAAGTTTTTTTACTTTTCAAATCAAGCTGCAAATTGGGAGGATGTGATTAACTCCTTTAATATTTATAATTAATACAGACTTCAATTGAAATAACATCAAAAGCTATTGCTTTTACAAGCTACCATTACATTCAGTATAAATTAAGACTTTGATTTCTCTTTTGTGGCTAGACAAGGTAATTATTGAAAATGATTATTGCGTTCGCGAGCATCAAGTGCATAATTGTTAAATATTATTATCAGACTAAAGAATAATTGCCGATAACACGTATGATCCACGCTTCTATGTAATCCCGCCAGTCCAGAGGGATCCTGCAAAATTTTCGACCGAGATTAGCCCCGCAAAATGTACGTGGGATCCCGGTATTTCGGGAACCTGGTATTCGGGATTGCATTCCCTAATTGAAGCCAGACTTAAAGTAACATGGTTGTTTTTACGCACAGGGGCGCACTTAGTTTAAGTTTCAATTTACCAGTCGAGGAGAAGAGGTCCGCTAACACTGGAAAGGCGTAAAATAATTTTCAACCACTCTTGGCGGTAACTAACCAACGGTAGGGCTGTCAATTTTTATAGTTGTTTTTAATTATACATTTAATATTTATTATACATTTATGCAGTTCCAAGGGAGAATAATATAATTATTTTATTTTGAGAAATACATATATGATAAGGATAATAGGTATCTCTCTGATAAGTTTTGTCTCATTTCTCAGGTTACTGCTTTTTAGAACGAAACATATCTTCATAACTATCTACTTCTTTTTTTATTATAAAGTTGACTAGCAGTCAGGTGGCCCACCTCATGGAAAATGTACTAATATAGATTCATAGGCTAACAATACCAAGGAGCTTGGCAGTGTGTTGCCTCCCTTTTATACAATGCCTAGAAGGTAACTAGCTCTCAAATCAAATCAAAATTCAAAGCTCTTTTATTCAGTTAAGTCCCTGGCAAGGCACTTATGAACGTTACAATTGACTCTACCACCGGTTCGGAATACACTTAAACTGAGAAGACTACGGCAAGAAATTCAGCATTTGGGTATGGATTTACCGAAATACATAGTAGGTGTTGTACAATTATAAGACTAATCAAATCACAAATGTGCTGAATCATAATTGAATTTTAAGACCTTATTGTAAAACCACATTTAGAGCAAATAAATAATTATTTATTTCTTTCTAAAACTATCCCATATTTACAGCACAGCATTTAACTTATACAATAAATGACAGGAAAATATCTACAGTAATTCATAAAAGTTAACGTGCCAGCCCTACAGAAGGAGGCTCCAATTGGCTGGCGGGCTAAGTGCCGTTGCCTGTGGGCTAATTAAACCATCAAGCAGCGGCCATGTTGCCCCGACAGATGATCTTTCATATTTTGTCTTCGCTGTCTAATACTGCCTTTGGCTTGCCCATGTAAGTACTGTCCAGGGTTGTTAAAATTACTTTTATTTGTGAATGTAAAATTGAATTTGAAAAAAGTGACAAGTTTACGCTTTTTAGCAATATTGCGTTAACATAAAAATTTAAACATATTTATTATGTAGGTTAATTACCTAAATTATATCAAAAGGTCTCAATTCGATAATATCGATATCTCGAAATCCTCCCATTAAAGTTTGTAGTACCTACTAGGTACTTAGTGGACATCCTGTATAGATATTTAAAAAAATATATAATATAACAGTTACCTGGGTATCCATAATACAAGCTCTGCTTAGTTTGATATGGCCCAAGAAAATACTGTAGTATTAGCAGTCGATAGAGTAATAACATAAGGGTGCTTAAAGTAAAGGCGTCTTGCAGATAAAAAAGTTCACGACTCCTTAATAAAGTTCTCTGAAAAATGCCTGATAATTAATACATTTGTTATAAATAATTGCACATGTAGATATGTTCGCAGCAACAGAGCTCAGTATTGACTGGTTTGACAAATGAATCGATCGCGGTGGATACAGAAGGATTAGTTATAGGTGGCACTTCGCCATTATACAGTCGCGCCCACTCATAACTGAATTTAAATTAACTTTGCTTTCACCCTTACTTTCGGTTTTAAATTGGCTTTGGGTTTGGCGAGTTTTTGGTGAGGTGAAGTTTTTTGTTTGGATTTTGAAACAATTAGCTTTGTTCCGCGGTTTCTAACGTTCCGGAGATTAAAAGTCAAAACTAGCCTTCTGTTATTTTTAATCAATATTAATTCGTTAGTTTTGTCAAAAAACATAAGAAGCAAAGACAGAATGACTCACTTTTATTACATGAATTAGGTATAATGATAATGAATATTGCTTGTTAAAAATAAATCGCAGCTTGCATAAATTTAAAAAAAATCTACATCCAAATTCACTAATAAAACTGTTTGAAATATTGGTAAAAATATTTCTATAATATCTTTTATATTTTTTTATTATAGGTAAGTTTTTTAATTATAATTTACGATACTATTAAATCTTTCACAAAAACGTTTAATAGTTCACTTATTATTATGAGTTTTAAGTGACTTTCAGAATCATAGTAGAAGCAAAACCTTTTCGAAATTAATCGAACATAGCAGTCATCGCGGATGATTAAGGTTTTAATCTCGCGATTGAGATTCGAACAAATGGTTTTATTTTTTTTAAATATTGATAATTGCTACTCCTGTTTATTATGAGTCAATAAAATAAATTTCATAACTTTATCCTCATTTTATTATAAAACTCAACGATTATGTGTCTCCCTATTTATTTGTCCGTTTGCGTGCTTATACAGGGTGTCCGGTAAGTAGTACGACAAACTTAAGGAGAAGATAGGTGAGCATCTACCAACATATACAAAAATACCATTTTCGAGAAATTTCGATATTTCAGATATCTAAAATGACATTACTATTATTAAGGTAATTATTGTATATTTGGTAGGTGACCCGTGCACCTATCTCCCCCTTAAGTTTTACAGATTTAAATAAATCGAAATAGGTTATATTGTTACTTACCTGGAAGTACCTATCCTAAATAGTAAAACTAAAAACTTCAGCCATTCCTGTTATTTTGATAAAGATCTGCCTACACCACAGCTTTGGTGGTCAAAATGGCGGTCGGCGAACAAGAATGCTAACAATCTAAATTAGACCAAAAGGGTTGCCCTGCTGCCCTGGTATGTATGTTCAATCAGATAATCAAACTAAACTATGGTAAACTCATGTTTTATAAGCAATTACTTGTTCGCTAATGAGTTTGAAGTAATGAGTTTCCTTTTTATATTAATTATGACAAATTTTTATTGATTGTGTTAGGTTTTTGGCTAATATTTTATCAGAAATGTGTTCATAAGTACTAATTAGTTTAAAGCTGAAATACCTTGTTACTAACCTATAAATTTGTTCTAATGATATTAAATGTGCAGGTACTATGCTATAAAATGATTAATCAAATTATTACATTGAATGTAAGTATTTATTTAATCGAGGTACCTAATTAGTAAAATGTTTTTTTTGTGCTTTTAGATAAGCTTGTGTTTGACCGCAATCTCACCATGGTAGTTCATCCACATCATCAATGTGGCTGGAGGTGGTAAGCACACAAAGTCTAGATGGGAACTGGCTCTCAAGTGCAGCTGTTGGAACACGTATTCAAGATATTTATGTAGGTACATTTGTTTGTCATGATTCTGGGTGTCATTATTTATTCAAGTATGTTTCCACAGTACCTATAAGCGCTCCTAATTTTACGATTATATACGAGCCATTTGCCATTTTATAAGAATTTCCTAAGTTATTTATTTATTTACCTATTTATTTATAGGGATCGAATTAAAGTAATTAAATAAATGATTATGTATTATAATGGATATTGAAATCAATGAAGTTATTAGGCGTTTACATACAGTGGTAATGTGAAGTTCAAATCCTACATAGCTTTCGTTGAAGGAAAACATCGCAAGAAATCCAAAACGCTGTAGGTAGGGTACTTTGTACCTACATACTTGTCTTCTGGCTACCATCATCAAGTAGATAATCTATATCCAAGCACTGACCAACCTTTATAGGCTTTGTGAGCTCGCCTCTCTAATAGCCACTTTATATTGCATGGTAGAAAATCATATTATTTTCGCAAAAGTATGTCCAGCACCTACCTATCAACGATTTGAAGTAGAAGAGAAAAAAGAGGCCTTCATTGCAGTACGAATCATGAAATAAAATACATTAACCGTTAAAAGATACTTATATAAAATAATGTTCTTTAAAAAGGCAAAAGAAATTCCCAGACCAACCCATAAACTGGTTACTGGTGACGTATTTACCAATTCATGTAATAAAACATGGCTAATTTTACAAGACCTCCGTCAGTGCACTATCACTATACACACGGGGCTCAAATAAGCCTGGTCACAAGTACTCATAAGTTAGTCCACGGTCGTCATTACGAATAAACTGACCAATTACAATAAATTATCGGTCACGTATAGTAATAAACGGCCATTTTGGTAAATAAATAAATAAATGAGTAATTAATGTTGCAAAGGGCGTGCTCCCGCGACGTCTGTGATCACATTGAAGCATACGAATCTGTGAATTAAAAAGAATTAACATCAATTATGGAGTGGCCGCTTTTTTATAATATGTTGACGGCTCCAATTAGTGCTGTGTAAGAAGGAAGCGAGTTACGTATCGATGGAAAGTCTCTTGTACATCCACTTATAGGGATGGATGATAAAGTTGTATTTTTTGTGACAATGTAACGTCTTATTTTGGGTTGCTTTTAGGGAATGCTTAGAGCCACTTAGATTCTACTGGTTGGTTTTTACGGTTAAATAGCTGAACGGATTTTGATGAAATTTGGTGTGGTAGATACCTTGAAATTTCGGAAGGAACATTGTAACAGACATTTTATTTGATCTGCTGTAAGTGGGTGAAAAAGAGGTGAAGGTTTTTACGATGAATTAATTCAACGCGGACGAATTCACATGCTGAAGTTAGTTGTCCATATGTTCTTTTACTAAAGTGGTACCTCGATACGATTACTCGGACTCAACATATAAGAGACGACCTCTTCACGGTTCAACTCGCCAATGGGACGGCCGTCCCAAACCTCCAGGAACCACAATGATTTTAACAACATATTTATAATATTTGATACCACCTAAGGAAAATTTTAATGGTGCAACAATAAAAATACCATTATGTACTAATAACGAATTTATAATTTAATCAATAATTTACAAATGTTTCGTCCATAACGCTGCTATTATTACAGGGAACTTTTAATTATGAACATATTAAGCAAAATATACCAAATTAGCTCCTATAATTGTACAGAAAGTGGACGATTGTGTGTTACCATCAACAAAGACGTATGTATTATTATTAAAAGACTTATAATGAGCGACTCACAAAATAATAGGTAGGTACAATCTGATGGTAAAATTAGGTTGTGATTGTGATACAACTACACATATGTTTATAAGAAATTAACTTGGAACGTTTATTCAAATACATACAAAAATAAAATAAGTGACTAACAAAAACATATAAAAGAAAAGTTAATACAGAGGTCTGGTTCAATATTCCAAAAAATAATATTTCGTTTTAAATAATTATAAGAAGAAACTTAAAATAGGGACGAAAAAATAGTTTAAAATTGATTTAATTGAGCGAGTCACTACATATTTTAGATTACAAGTAAGTAGATTCTCTAAATTGTTATATTTTTTTTGTTAAATAATGTGTTGCCATATAACATCTTTATTTTATTGAAGGTAACAAACATTCGATAAATGTAGAAATAAATAATCATATTAATCGATATGACACAACAAAAACTATTAATAAACTAACACAACTTGAAAATACTTATTTACTTATTGTAGATAATATATTCTATTGCTTAACAATATTCTCATTGTATTAAAAAATCTAATAGTTCATTCAAGTTTAGCTTAAGTAATATTAGATTAGGTACGTATACTTACATATAATAATTTATTTAAATATTATTTACAATTTTATTGTTATTATTACAAAAATGTATCTGCTGAAGGAAAACATGGTGTGAATTAATGCAAAAGTACCTACTCATAAAAATATTTTATTATATATTTATTCAACCACATAGTACAATTATTTTCGTTGAAATCATTCTTTGATATGAACTTGACCGGGGAACGCAGGTCTAGGTAACAGGTTATCACCCATGTTGATAATACAGGATGTGTTTAAATATAGTTAAATAACTCAGGTCGCTTATATACTGGATTCGATTGTTATCTTATTGTTGAAGTGGGACGCGCGTCCCTCAGTATACCCAACAGCTTAATAGTATGGTTGTGTGTACCCGAAAATAGTTAAATATCTTAGCTCATGTCAAAGTATGTACTTGTAGGCAATGATATTATAAATAAATTGGTAGATAAGTTATAAGCGCTCCGGGAGCGGTAGGTTAAAAACTAGCTAATGGTGGCACATCAAAAAATGCACGTCACGTACCGAATGCAATTAATTGTACCTGCCTACCTAAAAGTTACCCAAAGCAACCAAAAATGTCGTATGCTACGAGATAATGTGATATTGCAATATAAAGTTATTTATAAGTGCGTTAGTGTGCAATTTTTGGGCCATTTTTGAACAGCGAATGCTGTGTAGGTGACCTCTCTACACCATTTTACTAATATCATTGTTCGTAGGTACCTAATGCAGTTATCATAAGAAGTGATAAAATAGTTAGACAGAAAAAAGCATTTGAACAGTCGTAAAAATGTATGTTATTTACAATTACATTGTAATGTTATAATTTATTTACAATTAGCGCTCATTTTAATGGCAAAAATGGAAAAATAAATGTTAATGAATGATAATTTTAAACTTGTTTTTGCTTGGGCATTAATATTAAATGTGTGGTTAGGAATTTATTTTCTGTCTTTATTAGTACAAATTGCTAATATTACATTTAAATGTCACTTTATTCTTTAAAAGAGCGTTGGTACCGATTCTGTTGTCACAAAATTAGGTATAACTTTTAACTAATTATATATTAATAACGATTATCCAATTTGTTTCTGATTCAAAGTTGGTATTTTTTATCTGTGTCACATTTTACGTTAAATATCTAAAATTAGTTGTCATTTTTTTAGTTTAATTTAAGTCGACGTACGAACAGAAACTTTAAGTACATTTTTAACAAACATTTCAGATTAGTTTGATGCACAACAGAATTGTTAACGTTGTCGAAGATTTGTTATTTCATTAAAAAGAAACCCTTATGTAATGTTGATGTAAACATTCATTTTTACATGAAAATTAAGATATCTAGAGATGACTTAATTTCTTAATCAATATGTTTTATACACAATTTATAGTTTAGTGACGAAAATTGTGAAAAGTAAAAACATTATTTCATGGTAATTTAAATAAATTGTACAGAATCTAGATTCGTTCCTTCATATAAATATCCCTAGCCTACCGAAGTTGTTATTTACAAATAAACTAGTTACTTATAGTGAAAATAAGCTTTTATTATAAATATAATTTAAAAATTGCACTTATTCATTGAACAGAACTATTATTTTAGAAATGAAATTCTTCGTGCGTTACAGAGTCGCACCTATTATATTTATGTTACTAAAAATACCAGTTTTATTATTATTTCACGTTAAACAAGCACTGCACAGTTCATAAATCGAACATATTATTCTTTTATGGTTTATTAGCCTCACTTTTCAGCCAGTCCTTAGTTTATAACACTCCACCACTTATAAAATTATAATGAAATTTTAATTTCTTTATAATTTTAAATGCCGCATTATAATAATAATAATTTGTAATGTACATATTTTTAACTCTTCTGTTACGTTTCGTTGTACACAAAACAGTACATTCGTGACAAGTAATGCTATAAAGAAAGCAAATTATTATTTAATTCTCACGAATTCTTTTGCCGACCAAACTTTTTTTATGCTGCCAGTATTATTGCCATTACTTGTTCTAGTCGTAACTAAATTGAAAATAGAACACAAATATTAAATTTGGAACACTTCACGATGGGGGTTGTTCATGAGGCGCGTCACGCATCGACGCGAGATCCAAACGTCAATGCGGCTGAAGCGAGTTCAGAATGTTCATATTTATTGCGTGTTGGTGACTCGGTGGGCCCCCAAGGAAGCTTAACTGGGGTCGCGAAGCTGCCGCCATTGCTGCAAACAGGGGAGGTGCCCCTCCTCCCCCAAATAGGGCGAAGGATGGCGGCAAAAGAGGCCTGGCTGATAGCCGAAGCTTCTCGATCTCGGCTTCTTGCAGTCGTTTCGCTTTCGCGCGACGATTTTGAAACCATATTTTGACCTGAAATAGAAATATTGTCAGGTTAATCATATGAATTGTAAGATAGGTGATACGTAAACATTTTATTTTTATTCTCGATAAGCTTGTGTTTGATGGTAAGTGATGATGTGGCCGAAGGTGGTAAGCACACAAAGCCTAGATAAGGTTATAAAAGTAATAATCTAGTAAATCCTGATGCCCCACTACACAATCTCAACAATGTTTTTACCTCACCTGTGTCTCAGTGAGTCTTAAAGATGAGGAGAACTCTGCTCTCTCAGCGATGCTCAAGTACTGCTTGTCGCGGAACTTCTTCTCCAAGGCGAGAAGTTGCTGCGTGGTGAAGGGCGTTCGAGGCTTTCTATTGGGTTTGTGTTTGCGAAGCTGGCAGCGGACGACTGGGGGGCCGCTCGGCGCACCGGCTGGGAACAAAAGAACTGTAAGATTGTTATGTTATGGTCATGGAACTGGTAATCATCACATTATTATTAAGAAGAGATTTCTTTGTCTTTCATTGTAAAGACAAGGAACGGTATGATCTAATATTTAGTAAAACATGTGAAGCCAAAGATTTACAAAGTTTCATTCCATTAATTTGACTCTATGTTTGATACCAAAGACATTTAAGTATCTATATTTAAATTTCTTTGTTTGATACACATGTATTGGGCAAAATTAATCGATCAGATTAAATTGATTTCAGTGATTCATAATATTGTAGAATGACACATGAATCGTGTCTACAGTACTCAGATACAAAAAAAAAATTGAGCAAAAACAAAACTCTTGATTATTATCCTGGAAATGCGAACAAGATAGGCAGGAGAGCATCTGGACAAAGGCAACGTACTAGAAAAGCTTCGCGCTATAATATGACAGTCATAATTTTGTTGTATAATTGAGGCCGCAACACCATAAACAGTTTAAAATATTGTTTAAACTTGCAACCAATAAAACCTGGTGTAAAATCATTTTAACTCCCTCATAAGGATACAGCGAGTCGTTATGATGATTGCCGCGAATATTGGTGGGTGGTCATTGCAAGTATTTACGCATAAAATTGTATTCTGGTCGCAGATGTAGATTCTGGTACTGTCTTAAGTTCACAACAAATTTATTTTGTACAATATCTACTTAAACTAAAGTAGTGATATAGGTAAGTAGGTATCTATTCGCGCACTAAATTATTATTTTGACGTTTCGGTTAAGTTGCATTGATCGTGGAGTGGAATCATATTATTTTGTGCGCTATTATAGGTACCATTATTACAAATATTCATTTAGTTCGCGGAAGTTTTAAATTTTTCTATAACTAGCTATCCTCCGCGGTTTCACCCGCGTTCCCGTGGGATCTTATCTTTTTCTGGGATACCATTGGGTGGGGCGCTGTGACAACCGAATCGAACCGTTGACGCAAACGTGGCCGAGCGAGCGGCAGCCGCGCTCATAAGCGTTTGAATTTGTCCTTTTAAAAGGACCCACAACGTTACGAGGATATGTACTTACCTACAAAAAGTAATGATATCCCACCAATAACATAAATGTAAAAAAAGACAGCCAAGTTCAATACAAAAAATATTCTCTGCTGTGGGCTTCGCCGCAAAAAGAATGGAGATCTGAGATTG
The DNA here is from genome assembly GCA_951361185.1 of Ochropacha duplaris. NCBI lineage: Eukaryota > Metazoa > Arthropoda > Insecta > Lepidoptera > Drepanidae > Ochropacha > Ochropacha duplaris. Next base: position 4,090,350 of record OX592713.1, on the reverse strand, counting down.
AGTGCCAAGTTCTATGCAAAATCCAAATATGTAGTCTAAGGGCTGACTTGGCTGGTTTTCCCATACGAATTATATAGCCTTCGCATGTTCTAAACCAGTTCTTATTTTATTATTCCGAAAATTTGGCTTGCTGGTAGAAACTACCCATCGAACATAAGGCTCTTCCATGACTGTGTAAAAGTAGGTACTTAATAATAATTCGTATGGGAAAACCAGCCAAGTCAGCCCTTAGACTACATATTTGGATTTTGCATAGAACTTGGCACTCAATCTCAGATCTCCATTCTTTTTGCGGCGAAGCCCACAGCAGAGAATAATTTTTGTATTGATAATATCTACTAAATTTTAGATCTTATTAAAATAATAAGCCGTAAATTGTTTTAAATATAATTTAGGTATTGTCTACACAATACTTAATTGGGGTAAATATTGTTAAGTTTCATTATCTAGCTAGATCAGTAGTAGTGACGTCGGATACCGCGGTGAAGGTCGTGGGTTCGAATCCTACAATGAGCTTGAGCTTTTGTTGAAGGAAAACATCGTGAGGAAACCATAGCACGATGGTATGGTTCTTTGTAGTACCCGACTGGCTGGCTACCACCCTCAAGTTGAAAATCTGTCGCCAAGCACCTATGGGTGTGTTCCGACAGCTGCACTTGAGAGCTAGTTTCCAGATATCCTATCTAGGCCTATCTATAAGCCTATCTAGGCTTTGTGTGCTTACCACCTTCGGCCACATCATCACTTACCATGGTGAGATTGTGGTCAAACACAAATTTATCCATGATAAAAAAAAACTATGTCCGAGACTACTTCATAACAAAACCTTAAGAAAATCAAAGACAAATGTAGTTTAATTACTGTTTTAGCTCGTGTTGTAGGTATACTCAATTACTAGATTTTCTATAAATTAATCAATTAGCGAAGCACCTATCGATGTATATCAGCATTTGCACTTGGAAGCCACATGCCTTCTAGGCTCTATAAAGGTCGGCAATACATTGGTAATCCCCTGATATTGCTAATGTATTATCCATAGACAATACAAACTTGCTTGTCTTTTACATAAAAAAGTTAAGTATTTGAACCTATTTCTAGAACAGTGTAGACACTTATTACGAGTAAAATACTGTTTAGAAACAAAATGGTCGACCGATCCATAATTTTCTTTTAAACTAGTAAGCAAAATCGGTCACAATAACGGTTTAGACCTTGTTCAAATCGCTGGAAATAATACCTAGATGATGTAGATACAGAATGATCAATTCTGTATAATAATACATTGTGTTATAATATATATATATAATTATGTTATTAAATTACTTTTATTTTACAATCTTTATTTACATCAACACTAGCGTCCCGCCCCGGCTTCGCACGGGTAACAGAGCGTATAATCCTGTTTTTTTGTCGTATCAATATGTATATTAATAAAAAGTATCCTATGTTTTATTACAGGATATGATCTACCTATGTGCCAAGTTTCATCAAAATCTGTTCAGCCGTTTTTGCGTGATTTAGCAACTAACATCCAAACTTTGACATCTATAATATATAAATAAAAATCAATTGTCAAAAATATTTGTCTGCGCATCACTTCAAAACGGCTGTACCTATTATGGCTAATTCTTTTCTGTTGTATTTGAACCTAATTGTTAGGGCAAAGTGTTTATAAAATAAAATATATGTTTTTTTTTCAAAAATGTTGATGTGTGAAGACAGTAAAAAAAAGATACAGAATTATTTAATTTAAATTAATCAAAATTAAGTTTTATTGATAACTAGCTTTTTCCCACGACTCCGTCCGCATGGAATTAGTAATTTGCATAGCTTATTTTTTTATCCAATCTGCTTTTTAGGGTTCCGTACAAAAAAAACGGACCTTTATAGGACCACTCGTGCGAGTCGTGCGTCTGTCTATCCGGACATGTCACAGACATTTGCTCCGAATCTACTGGACCAAATCAGGTGAAATTTGGTAGAATGGTGTAATTCTATGTCCCAAACACAGATGTGCAAAGTATTTTTTTTTTAAATAAGGGTAATTTTTGGGGGACAAATTTTGCAAATTAAAAAAAAAATGATTTGCAAACCTTGTCATATATCAAATGAAAGGGCTTGTTTTCTTAACCTTAACAGACAGACAGACAGACAGAAATTAGTTCAGTGGTAATTAATTTCACATACAATCATCCACCCCCTTTTCACCCCTTTAAAGGGTGATTTCTGGAATAAAAACTATCCTATATTTTTTCTCGTGACTCAAACTATCCTTATACCAAATTTCATCTTAATCGGTTCGGCGGTTTAAGCGTGAAGAGATAACAGACAGACAGAAAGACACACTTTCGCATTTATAATATTAAAGTATGCAAGTATGGATATTAGTATGGATTAAGCAGATTTAATTAAAAAACATGAAAATTACTCATAAAACAAAAAACTGTTTGTTTACCAAAAATCAATTAAAATGTTGAATTAATCGATGAATGTTAATAGCCTATTCACTGAGCGGATGCCGGACAATGGCCGATGGACTATAGCGTTATTATACAGTCGAATGAATCGATGTTTTAATATTCAAATAGATCGTTGATTCAGCATCGATATTATCTACCTAATGACACCGCGTTCGGGTTTAATTAATGTCGATAACGTATAAAGGGCAACTCTAGTGTTGTAGCTTGTACAGGATTTTGAAAATTATTGGATAATATTTCAGGTAGTCATTGGTTGCTTGCTGCACTTAGTTTTAATACAATAATCATAATCATCTTTCTACTTTTATTTTATTTTGCTTCGGATTTGTATATACAGACCTAGGTACACACTTGTCTCCATTGTCACTCATGAATTCCTCATTCACACCGTATTCTCGCTCGCAAGTCGCAATTTAACCACACAATGAAAATAAACTTTTAGTGAAAACCGCGATGAAATACTTGTTTTAATATAATAAGATGCGCCTTTAATGAAATAACAAAGGGACAGCGTAAAGTTTAAATTAAATTTAATTAGATCAATTCATTATTAATTCAATTCACTTGATAATATTTCAATTTCCTTTCAGGATGTTCGAATGTCATGCATATTGCAGCAGTGAGGTCACTGCAATCATTGGGACCTCCATTACCACACAACACTTCGTTTCGTTGACGGATTTTGTACTCCAAACATAATTTTGTACCTAATTAATTGTTCCATTTTATGTTTTCACACGTTGTTGTGATAAAAATATACACGACTAATTCGTTTGTTCCATATTGGTGATCGACTCTTGGAATATAAATTGACGCCCAAACATAATAATTTAAAAATTTTATAATATTTTATTTTTTATGGATAGGCTAGTGTTTATCATAACTTAAACATGATTGCTGTTGGAACACATCGATAGATGTAGTCTGAAGGTTGCAGTAGTCAGCTGAACGAAGTAGGTAGCTTTATTAGCATCAACCGAAGCTTTATTTGAACGGAAGCTAATGCTCATTTTATGATTCTGATTTCAACTCTGAATTTCATGTCACTGTACTGACAGAGTTTCTCCCTTTACCTATTGTTACACCATACAAGAAAAATAACAAATAAAAAAAACAGTAGCAGCATCGACAGTGTCACAATGGGCGGCCTTATCACTAATAGCGATCTCTACCAGGGAACCTCTAGGTAACTTACCTTTCTGTAGTCTTTCATAAAATAATATTAATAAGAACTAAAGAAAGTGTCAACCACATTAACTATTTGAAGTCGAATACGACTGCGAAAGTCGACCTTTGCAAATCAATTCATCGTACCCATAGACAAAACGAATAAGGCAAAGACTATCCCGCACAAATGCCTATCCATTCACGTATCGGTGATAAAATACAACAATTTCAATAGCCCCCACCTGCAGACATATCAATGCGCGCTACCGAACGCTAATGAAGATATAATATCCATCTCTAAACGTATTTATTTTCCCGCGCGCGCCATTGCACCCGCCATTTTGTGTTACGATGACAGACCATAGAGCATTTTGTGTAATGGCGGCCAATTAAACTGGTTGTTTGGGGTACTTAATAGGATTTAGTTGTCAATGTCGCATTTTAATTGGATTGTTGTAATCTTGTTGTATCAAATAAATTATTAGTGCATGTTTACATTTGCTAGCGCATTTGTTTATATTATATATTGAAATAATTATACAAAGTCGGTTTAAGTTTATTTCGACTTTTACTTTACATTGAGATATAATTATGTTGATACATATAAAACATAATATGCATCAGTTGCATGAACGATAGTATTTAGTAAGTATTGAACAGAATTTTCAGTTTTTCTTGCAGAATAATTTCTTCCAAGTTAAAGTTCTTCTTATTTATTTTTATTACCTATCTGAACTGAATTTAAATTCTGTCATATTACCTTGGCTGTTACGGTATTATAATATAAAATAGCAAGCCATATACAATTGCAGATTTTTAGTACTGGCTAATTCAATAGAATTTTATAATATAGGAACAGTAGCTATGTTATAGTATTAACAGACGTTCGAACTTGGTACGGTCCGGACAGCGGATTCGGTACGCTCCGTACCATATCCGTTCGTCTGGAGAGTTGTCTGTCGAACATAATAATAATTATTTCATGTTCGGTTCGGTCCGATGGTTTGCGCGTCGGATTTGGTCCGCTCCGTACCAAATCCGCGCGTCTGTACGCTCGGACCGGACAAACGCACGGCAGTCACGATCGGAATCTTCTAGAGGTAGCGCGTGCGTCAGCGCATTATCGCACTATGGTGGATCTAGTCGTAAGTATATACGGAAACCTTCGCAATCGAGCGATTTGATTAACTTAATGTGACTAAATTCATCACTATTTTTTTAATACGTTTTTGCCCACTCCTTTCTTTTTTTTTCACGCGGGTCACCCGATGGTAATTGACTACCGTCGCCTATAGAAATTAGCAATACCAGGGGGATGTGATATAGACCTTATTACAATGCTCTTGTAACACACCAATAGGCGCTTGGCGGCAGATTTTCAACTTGAGGGTAGCCAGCCAGTCGAGTACTACGAAGTACCCTAGCACCGCGCTGTGGTTTCCTCACGATGTTTTTCTTCACAGAAAGCTCAAGCTCAAATGTAGGAATCGAACCCACGACCTTCGCCACGGTCCAAGTGAACGATGTGTTTCAATTTAGCCTAAAAACGACGTAGGTAACGTTTTTAAAATAATATTAAAAAATAATGAAATTGTAATTTAAAAATTAATCTCTGCCTCGGGTGACCGGCGGGCGGGGAGCTTTTTCCATCCGCCAACGCATCAGCCTGGCCATCCAAAGAGAAAACGCTGCCAGCCTGCTGGGAACCTTGCCGATCGGCAGCAGCGGCAGCCTCGAAGAAGTTTTATTTTGTACATTTGTTGTAAATAAAAAAACCTATATTTATATTTCAGAAAAGTAGCTTAGTTCGTTCTTTTACTGATCTAAAACGCATTACTTTTGCCGCAATAATAATCGCAATTTTAGCGCGATTGGATAACGTCGTAGGCATGACGTCTGAACTGTGCACACGCGGTTACTGCGAGATCCGGCCGTCTATTGTGACTAGCGGATTTGGTACGCCGTACAAGTCCGCTGTCCGGCCCGTACCAAGTTCGAACGTCTGTTAATACTTTTATTTCTTTCATCAATTGTTTTTTTTATGTCCCTATTTCTGTGACCATGGAAAAATCGAAATTGCGCATTATTTTCGTACCTATACGCGTTCCGTGATATCAACTACCTGTATATGAATAGGGTACCGTAAGTGAACGCACTTACGTTTTTGGTAAACAAGGACAGTGTAAGAAGATTCAACTCAAACCACGTCTGAACTAGCAGCAGCCTTCAAAGTAAGTGACAAAATAATGCTGATTCTTTTACGCCAAATTGTAAAAATATAAAAGCTCGGAAAATGTGTTCTGTATAAACTCACTGAACGACATTAACAAAATTGCGTCGTAGCTTAAGCTCGCAAATGAGGGATTCTGAATCGAATTCACTGTATTCCTGTCAAACTAGCCTATTCCAATATAATATATTTATATATAATATATATAATATTTATATATATTATATTGGAATAGGCTATTTATTTATATTTATATTTTATTTATTTATATTTATATATTTTTTTATTTATATTTATATATATCTATGGAAAAATTGTCTTGACCAAAACAACGAAATATGACGATCGCCTTAGAAATTCTGATGCTTGCTTTATATCATCGTAATTACTCCAAACTACTGCGAGAGATTATCGAGACTAAATCAATGAGAAGTACTTGATTACCAGATTGAATGTTGTCTTACTCAAAAATGTATAGCTCGAAAAATGTTCGTGAATAAATCCAATTAAACGCTAAAGATTGCCAACACGAGATGTAATTAGGAATAGAATGCGATCACCGACCATTTTCCGGTAAACGAAGCAATTTTCGTGCAATTATAAACCATTATGAAACAATTTTCTTTCTTCGTAAATTAATCTACCTACTAGAAAAGTAAGTATAAATTATAAAAAAGTATAGAGATTCTTCAAATTTATGAATTTCTCATTTCAATTTTCAGTGTCATTCACGAGAAACTTCACCAAAATATGTTTGAATGATCATTCTTATTTTGCAATTTTCAACAAATTTGAAATGTTATTTTTGTTTTCATGTTACGCAACGCGTTAAGTAGGTATAACTAATATTTTAAATTGTATTAGATTTTATTGACTATTAGGTCCATTTTATTTATTTATATGTACATAGATTCTATTTGACTCAGTAATAGTAAAATAAATTTCATTAAAAGTTCAGATGTAATCAAGAATCGCATATTATAGCGAGTCATACTAAGCACAATCATTATCATCCGATAATAAATTTATATACCTACATATATAAAAAGAGAAGGCCTGACACAGCCAAAACCTAGAAAGCAAATTTTGTGCAAGTGTTATTTTTAAGACGTAGACGATGAATAAGAAAGGATTTTTCGAATTTTTACTCCTAAAGGGGTAAAAAAGAGAGTGAAACCGCGACGGAAAGCTAGTAAATAATAGTAAATTGTTAATTGATTCTTAACGAGATAGAATGAATTGTGTTCAAAGAATTGAATAGTTGCACGATAACAGAACTGTCAGCGCTATTTCAGTTTTCCAGATCGAAACAGTCGTCTGTATAAGTAGGCCAGTAGAACTGAACAAATAAGTAACGTGCTATTTGAGGCAGAACTAGATGTTCGATCTAAAATCTATCATATAGAAATAAAAGTTATTATAATTCTCAACAATGAACAAATGTACCCTATCAAGATGATAATGGAATTACCTTTATTTATCTATTGGTACTAATATTATAAAGAGGAAAGATTTTATTGTTTGTTTGCATTGAATAGGCTCTGAAACTACTGAACCAAATTGAAAAATTCTTTCACCATTAGAACCACGGGAACGCGGGTGAAACCGCGGGGACAGCTAGTAATAAATAAATATCCTGGGACATTCTTCATATACGGCAGTCTGATTTCAAACTAACCAAATCTTGGACTATGGAAACCAGACAACTGATACTAGATAACACCCAGAAGGCGTGATAGGTGTTAGTAGTGTATCAGGATATACCACCCCAAACGATCCGTCAATTTAAAAATATAAGTTTATCTGATGAGATATGACCCCAATATCACCATTAATGTGATTGAGTGATGATGTTACCGTAGGTGGTAAGCACGTAAACCCTGGAAGGGAACTGATTCTCATGTGCAGCTGTCTGACGAAACGTTGCTTGCAAATTCCTTTCATCATTGAATGCTAATAAACATAAGGCACGTTTCAAAAACAGGATTTTAATTAAATAAAAAGGTTCTGACGTGTCACGGGAACTGAGCAAAGGATATTTTATTGTTCTAGACTTAACCGGTGTTGAACTAATTAACAGAGGGTAGGAACATAATAAAATTGAATAAGTAGACGTGGTCTTCAATCAGCATTAAAAACTCGACGGCGATAAATACGGGACGAGCGGTGCTTGCATAATTTTTGAATTGAATGAGTAGTGCCGAAGTGAGGTGTTTATTATTAATTAGGATTGGACATGACCAGAACGAAAACTTGTGTTTAATCATTTTTTTTAAGATATTAATAGCATTATGAATTATTTTGCTTTGGTAGGTCTCAAAACACTATTTAGATAAAAACAATGTTATCTTTCAAAGGTCTCACTGTCTATGCTGCTTCAAATAAAAAGAGATTTTTACTGTGTAACTTTTTTCATAATGTTTTCTGTATGTCTACTTTTTTTTTTGCATTTGAAAAATGAAAAGATGCCAGAGTAGTAAAAAATAATGGAGCATGAAACTATTTATTCAGTCATTGCTGAATATTATAATTTATTGTCGTATTATTGTTTGTTAATCACTGGCTGGTGAGCCACTGGAGGGCGGTTGGCAATTTTTACTGCCTCACCATGTGAAACATAATTAAGACATAAAAAATATTCTCGGAAACACAACCCATATTTTTCTGGAAGCACTTTTTAGTGATCGCCTTGGAGAAAATTGGTTTCAACAATTGTTTTCATTTACATAATGAGTAGGTGGGTGTTCTTCACCATTCTTGATTTGTTTCTTTGATTGGTATTATATGTAACTGCCAGGTTTAAAGCGATGATAGCTCAGTGGTAGTGTGAATGTTGGGGCAAGGGCGAAGCTCATAGCATCGAATACAATTTTCTTGTTTTTGAGTGAAATAAAACCATAGAAAATTGGTAGACTGAGAGGCTTGCTACCACTTGTCAGTGTATTTGGGCAGTACTTGAGAGCCATTTCTCTTCTTGGGTGTGTGTGCAATCACCACTTACCATGGCAAAATTGTGGTAAATCAAAGAAAAAATACAATGTATAGTGCATGATTCATATAATATGAATCTTAATGTCTTTTGACCAGGTACGTACCTATCCAAAATTCGGATTTATGATATGAGGAATAAATTACTAAAATATATATCAAAATACCCCAATAAAATGGCGTTCTCGAACGGCAAAATCGAAATAGTAACCGATGTACGATGCCTATAATAGGTGAAGGTGTTTGAAACAGCCGAACGGTCGCCGGTCGCCGCTCGCCGGTCGGTTGGCTAAGTGTTCGGGAGACGGGAGGCAAGCACTGGCTACAATTTCACAATTTGTCTGCGCGCGCTTTTTGCGATCCCCAGTAATTGGCGCTCACCTGCGCCGGCGCAGTTGCCAACATAACGCGCCAAATATGGCAACCTGCCCGTCGCGGACATTTCGCTTTTTAGGAGTATCTGACAAATGTGTAATTATTTATTTAATATCGTCCGCGTCGAGACGCATTTGGGCACAATTCACATACCACTTTTAATGTTTTTCGGTCGCCATTACAGTTGAGTGTTAAGGACGCCTCAATGCACTCTTCTGACTAATAAATACGGCAATAAACTACCCTATCCGGAAACTGGTTATTTTTTTATTGTAATTTATCAAGTTTCACTGTTATCCTTAATTGGCGAATTTCAATTTTCTTGCGATAATTTCTCCTACATGTTTAACTTACTCGTATTGCTATCTCATACCTATTTAGGTATAATTGTGTTGGTTAATGTTTAGTGAGTATTTATTGAGTTTCTCTACCGTTATTTTTCTACTAAGTAGAGTCGACTTTATTTGACATTCCATATACCTACATTCATTACATTACAGGGCAGTGACTTAGTGCAGATGAAAGTGATGGAATATATAAAACGCAGTTAAAACACTCGACTATAGAAAAAATACTTTTCTTCTCAATATGATTTCTATCTTTTATGCGACTCATATCGCACAACTAATACAAACACGTTCAGCAAACTAATACTCACACTTAGGGTTGCCAACCATGTTTTATAATAACGCACCTATCCTACATAATTTTCAATAAATATAAAATCTGTGAAAATACTTTATTTCCAAACTTGCCTGCGATGCTTAAAATAAAACACTCATTTGAATCATTCAAAGACATCACAATTTTTTTAGCGTGTGCTAAAAGCACCTCAAAATATACAACATTTCAAAAAGACAATTTTTTTATTCCAAACGCATAACTAATTGTTTCCTGTTCAAAGTATTTCACTCACACTGTTTCATCTATTTACGATATTACTGTATTTTTTTTTATTATATTAAGTAAATGTCTCGAAAATTGTGACACTTTTACTAAGGTCATTTTTGTATATTTGGTAGGTGACCCCCCCACCTATCTCCCCCTTAAGTTTGTCGTACTACTTACCGGACACCCTGTATACAAATAGACGTGAAGTTAATTTTGTTACTAATCACTTTATACTTTAAAATCGATTCCCACGACAAATCATCTGAAATAGTCTAATCAAGTACAGTTCACATGAATTGCAAGCATATCTATCACCGTTAACGATCAGATTCTTGAAAATTGTATCTTGTTTGCGGCGGTATCCATAATTGCTGGGTATTTATAGCAAACTGTGCAATTTCTAATACATTTATGGCGAATCGCATACCGTCTACGTTGTTTTTTTTATTACTTAGTTGAATAAATAAATAAATAAATATCCTCAGACATTTTCCACACACGGCTATCAGATCCCAAACTAAGCAGAGCTTGTAATATGGAAACCAGATGACTGATATACTACTTTTTGTTGTTGTAAATACATACTTATACGAGTATAGATAAATTAATTATACCCAGACTCAGGACAAACAGACATGTTCATGCACACAAATGTCTGTCCTGGATGGGAATCGAACCCACGACCTGCGCTGCGGCGTGATAGCACAGTATAAAGATATTATACTGTGGTGATAGGCAGTGTGTTAACCAACCACGCCAACCGGCCCGTCTGAATGGTACCATATTAGGCCATAAATTAATACTGGTTTAAGTATAGATCATTAAATATGTTATTTATAATACCTAAATAGTCAAGTATGATGTGAGTACGTGTTGGTGGATTCCGTAGAAATAATTAAATATTTAATATCCTTAATTATCCACACGATATGTTACACAATTAATAGATTTGGTAATTAAGAATGCATTGTATTCCTTTTTTTTATATCACAAATCACAACCAGGCAGACGGGCCACCTGATGTTAAGTGAATACCACCTATAGACACTAGCAATATCAGGGGGATTGCCATTGTGCCATAGGCTACGGTAACCACTTACCATCAGGTGGGCCGTAAGCTTGTTTGCCACCTAGTGGTATAAAAAAAAAAAAAAAAAAAAGACTATTTCACAATGCCTTTAGGCAACTGGCTCTCAAGTGTAATTGCTGTAACACACCAACAGTTGCTTGGCGACTGATTTTCAACTTGAGGGTAGCCAGCGAGGCGAGCACGACAATACTCTACCACCGTGCTGTGGTTCGACCCACGACCTTAGCCGCTGTATCCGACGTCACTACCACAGAGCTATCATCGCTTTCAAAAGTAAAAGTAGTAACGGCATGTAGTAGGCACTGCTACCTAAAATTGCTATCTTTGGTCCAAAGGTTTGACAAACAGCACCATTATCTGTATGATGGTAAGTGATAACTACCATCGAGTTACTATCTAGAGATATAAGCAATATCAGATTGATTGCCAATGCGTTGTCGACCAATAGAGTTCTTTTCAGGCTAATTTTGAAGATCCCCATGTCGTGCGCTGTGGAAAAACCATGGAGGAAGCTCATTCCACATCCTAATAGACCGTAATAGTCGTAGGTATCGTTGCGTTATGTTATGAAACTCTTATTTTCCGCCCCGCGGTTTCACCTGCGTTTCCGAGGCATCATATCTTTTCCCGGGATAAAATTACCCTATGTCCTTCTCCAAGATTTTATCTATCTCTACATATAACAAATTTCATCTAAATCTGTTCAGCGGTTTTAAGCGTGAAAAGGTAACAGACAGACAGACGACAGACAGATAGACACAGTTTCGCATTAAAATTTATAATATTAAGTATAGATAGTATAAAAACCAATTATGCAAGAACTTTGCCTATTAATTTGAAAAACACGCAATGTTAGACATTTCTCAACGGTTTGAATGAAATGAGAGGTCATACTATAATAGTATTTAAATTTTTGATGAACTCCTAATTGATTAAATTAATCTCTAGAGTGTTATTGAGGAGACAAGAATTCCCAATTAAATAACACCTTGTCACATTTTATCATTTATGTATCTAAGATACTGTTTAGATCAGTCTCTTTGAAAGATCGCTTTTTTAATTCTAGAAACTCAAGTCGTTTGATGAATGAAGAAAAGTCGCGCGGCAAAAAACGCAGCCGAGTTCCCTTTATTAATGAGAGTATCTATTATTGCAGAAATGTGCGCGACAAAACACTGAAATATGTGTAACGGCCGCTGGGACGGCTCAAATAAATGTTTTTTATTACAAGATGGCGTCTTAGGCTCTAGAGCTCTAGTTAGAACTAGTTTAAGTGGCGACAAATCATGTTAAGGGCTAGTGGTTTTAAGTTTAAATACGAAACTCACTAATGGTATACGTATAAAGCACTCCTACTGTAAACACATTCTTTCTTAGACCTTTAGACTTTCGTGAAACACACAAAATAATTAGAAATCTTAAAAACAAAAATAGCTTTTCTTTTAGCGTTTCTCAATAATACTCGTTCATTTACTATGTCACATGTATTTTATTGAAGTTAAATAAGTTCATATATTTTCATTTCAACCTTGCTTCTGTAAGGAACACTACTAATCTCACTAACATAATCTTACTAATCCTACTAATATTACAAATGTGAAAGTTTGGATAGATGGATGGATGTATGTTTGTTACTCATTTACGCCAGAACGGTTGAACGGATCTGGATGAATTTGGCATAGAGATAGATTATAGTCTGGAATAGCACATAGGCTTCTTTTTATCCTGGGAAAAGATAAGATCCCTCGGGAACGCGGGTGAAACCGCGCGAAACAGCTAGTATTATAAATGTGAAAGTTGGTATTTTTGGTTGTTTGTTCCCCAATCACGCAAAAACGGCTGAACGGATTTTGATGAAACTTAGCACAAAGTTAGACTGTATCCTGGATAAAACATAGGATACTTTATATCCCGGTAAAAGATAAAATCCCTTGAGAACGCGGGTGATACCTACCGCAGGGCGGAAAACTAGTACTCAATATAAAAATTTAAGAGCCTTACCCTTAACATACCAAGCGATGCCAAGCTAATTTTATTCCTCATATCTTTTTCTACTATAAGCAGAACATCATAAAAATTCCCAATCAAAAGCCATGTCGCTCGTTATATCGACATTTTGCTATGATTTACAGTTCTCGGATACCTTAGAATATGATATGACAGATGGCTACACAGAGTACCATAGTGATTAACTCGCACATGGCGAGGAGTTTTTTTTACCTATAACACGCAAAATATATATAGATAGTCTTATTATCTACTTATTCAGTTTAGGTCGCAGGCACATATGAAATACGACCTTACTGAGGTTACCACCGGTTTGATTGAATAATGATTAATTTGAAAACGAGAACTCGAGATATTATCTAAGTATTATCAAATAAGTCGTTCTATACAAAATTTATGACAAACATAATTTTCTTCATAATTTATTTTTTCGTGAATTTTTCCTATTTTTTATTCATTTTATTCCGCTATTCTGGGTGGACCTTTAGCGGGGACAACAACCGCATGAAAAGAACGAAAGTAGCTGTTATTCAAGCATATTCATATCCAAAACTATAACTATACCTACCTATATAATATTATGTACAAACCGTCGATAGCACTCTAGTATTTGATTGCTGGCCTTGGATCGAATAATTGGCACAAATATCGAGTCGACACGCTCGATTCGATTATCGATAACAAAAATATGAATTGATTAAATCGTAACATTTACACGTGGAGTTAATGAAACCTTTATGGATTTTCAAATTAAAATTATGCTGTTATGGCATTAAATATTTGTCATTTATGTAATTAGATAATAAATCATTAATTGTAACACAGTTCCATCATCTCACATTTATTACTAGCTCGCTGAACCTCGGTTTTACTTGTGATCCGTCGTATATGCTTAGATGTTACGGAAAATCCTTTCACAGCTAAACCACTGGGGTTAAAACTTTGAAATTTTATACACATTTTTCGTTAATAAGGATCCACTGAAAAAGGGATTTTTTAATCATCCTTTGAGGAGGAAAAATAAATGGAATCGTGGAGCAGAATGCAATTTCTTTCCAAATCTTTAGGTCCACCCGTCACACCAAAAACTCAACCTCAAAGAATCTTTATTGAATGAACTAAAAGTATTTTTGATCGTCACTAATTAATATACCTATGCTATGTGTTGTATGTCAGTTGATTATTCTGCCACAGTATTGTTTTATACTCCAAGAACTCAATGACGACGTATCAGTTGGTAAAGATTTGGATGCAGTTCTAGTTTAGAAGATACGTTCAGACCTAGTTATAACTTTTACAAGTTTTTCATATTCTTTGGTAGAGTTTACCTTTCTTTATTTGGTTGAGGTTTTTTCACATTCTTTCGGTACCTATAGGTGTACAACAATGGAATCATGGAAATAATGATGTCATACATTTAGATACCTACGTACCAAAAAGGTTCAGGAAACTATATACCAAATTTCACTGTTTCTATTTTCCTCTATAACACATCTGAGTCCTCAATGGGATTTTTCGTTGATAGTTTTATGAATTCGGGCTACACAAATATCTATTACCGCAATATATTAGGTACTTTTAGCGACTCATGACAGATAATAACATGTTTATTACATGCATGAAACATAGAAATTACCACACCGTAACTTTTTTTTTCACTAACTCATAGATAGTCAAATAATATATTAGCGACTCTATCTAACTAGTATACATTTTAACGATATATATTATATAAGGGATAGCACTAGAAAACTTTTCGTTTAATTGGATTTTCGGTCTCCGAGAGATGTGACCTCGCCAGAATCTTTCTAATAAAAAATCATTCACAAAACATAATATTATGTGAAACAATTACCACCATGTGTAGGTTTATTCGTTACATAAAATCAATGTAGGTACGCAACCCACATTAATATTTATATATACGTCTAATTCAGCATATCAATAGTTAATAAGCAAATCCATAGCTATCAGTTGGCAGTTGGCTGTTGGCGATTGGTTGGCCACAAATCAAATAATTGCCGCTCGGCTCGGCTCTCGATCAGTCACGGTTCGATATCGTTTCGTTATCGATTTATTGTTCGTAATAGTGTTTGTATAGTGTAATTGAATTGAATTCTGTTATATTTTTCTTCGCTGTCACGGTCTATACAACATTACTGTGGGCAGTAAAAAGAAAATAACATTAAATTACTGATTCTGTTCACACGACGCATTTGTTTGTACGATGTTTTAAAATATTTATTTACATTTTGAGGTCTTCAAAATTGTTTCATTCAAGTTTTATAGAAAAATAAACATTGTCAAAAATTCAAAACCTCTATATTTTTTATGTAGAACTAGCTGTCCCCCGCGATTTCACCTGCGTTCCCGTGGGATATTGTCGCTTCCTGGGACAAAATATAGCCTATGTTCATCAGGGATAATGTAGCTTTCTAATGGTGAAATAATTTTTCAAATCGGCCCAGTAGTTTCATAATTACTCAATCTATAAAACAACACTATATAGAATGAGTACTGCGTAATTATGTCGCACCCAATTTTACAGTTTTATGTAGAGCTTTCCAGAATAATGTCCGTGAACAAATTGACCGTCAAAGAACCTATTAAATCATTTTTAATACTAGAAGTGACAACCAGGCAGGCTGGTCACCTGATGGT
Organism: Ochropacha duplaris; assembly: GCA_951361185.1. Lineage (NCBI taxonomy): Eukaryota > Metazoa > Arthropoda > Insecta > Lepidoptera > Drepanidae > Ochropacha > Ochropacha duplaris. The sequence continues at coordinate 4,074,461 of OX592713.1, read as the reverse complement.
AAGTGACTACCGTCGCCTATAGATACAATACCAAGGGCCAATGTGTTGTAGGCTTAAAGGAAACTGGCTCTGAAGTGCTGTTGGAACACACCAACACTTGTTTGGCGCAACATTTTCAACTTGAGGATGGTAGCCAGGTCGAGTACCTACTATAAAATGCCCTACCACCGTGCAAAATATGCAAAAATACCTATGTATATTGTATATCAAGCCTCTTTACCGCTTTCACATTATGTAATGCGTTCTTAACAAGTTTTTCTAAATAAAAAGGCAAAAGTAAAATACTTTGTTCTATTTATTAATTATTGAAATGATTAACGATGAGTTGTCAACGCCATCTAACGTGTGTTTATATTAATGATGTTTGTCTATGGTTGGGTGACACTTTGTCGCGGTGCAACGGATCGGCGCTTGCGCATAGTCATGTATCGTGCCGTGCTAATGACAATTCCCAAAACCATATGTTTGATTTCGGAACCGACATTTATGTATTTTTTAAAGCAACATTATCAATTTCTCGCTGACAATCAATTTGGAATTGAAATGCACGCTTGTATTTTCCGTTCCGTATGAGTATGAATAAGGATAGATATAGAGGTAGAGGAAGGCCAAAGAAAGTAGGATGGACTGTGTGAAGAATGATATGTTTATGAAAGGTGTGAGTATTGAGACGACTAGTGATAGAGCGGAGTGGAAGAGGAAAACATGTTGAGCCAACCACACCTAGCGTGGAATAAGTAAAAGGAAAAGAAAAAGCGTCCCATTATCAATCAAAATGAAATTAAGATGTAGGTAAGCTTATTTTCTATCAAAAGTAAGTATTAAGTAATTAATCAAATTAATTCACTGAAATTATATTGGTCACTGTGTATGTAAACAGAGGGTCTGCGGAATTAAGGGAACTAATTATACCTGCAAAAACACACCAGGAGTGCTTGATCAGCTTGACGGCGTAAGGTAGCCAGCCAGGGTACTCCAATATAGGTATCACCACCATAAAAAACTCCCAAATTGATGTCTAAGAATAGAGTGAATTCAAGAATCAGATTTTCTCTTTAACAAACAAACGGTGTCCACATTAATTCATTGTTATGCTATTGATAGTACAGTTCAAATTCTTTCATTGGAGATATTTCTAAATGACTTCTTAACTAGAGCTCACTGGCACAGTATTGGTGACTCGGTTGTCTAGCGTGGTTGAATTTACAAGTATCATGGAAAAGACCTTCCTATAGACTAATTTATTATCGAACACGCCATTGATTTTATTTTTATTATTATTATTATTATTATTTTTGATGTTTCTTTTTTTTTCTCAGCTCTTTGGCTGGTTTTAGCAACATTTACGGGCTGAGCCAAGTAAATGCAGCGTGTTTTATTTATTTATTATGATGATGGTGTTGCCTCTAATTGCATGAATTTCCTAACAATTCTGCATGTATTTAAAATTGCTGCTTTTTGTATGCTTATGTATAGGGATTCTTGTAAGTCTAGTAATTTAAGGCTGTTGAGCAGATGATTGGGGATTACGCCTGTGGTGGAAAGAACTATGGGGATAACATAAACTTTTTCTTGTCTCCAGATTCTTGTAATTTCTTCTTTAAGTTCTGAGTATTTGCTTATTTTTTCAGCTATTGTTTTTTGTAGATTATGAGTGTTAGGAACTGCGATGTCTATAAGGTAAGTGATTTTTCTTATTTTATCTTGTAGGGTTATATCTGGTCTATTGTAGTGAATAGTCCTATCTGTAAGAATGGCGCGGTCGTAATATAGTTTGTGAGTGTCATTTTCTAGGATAGTCTGTGGTGTGTATTTGTAGTATGGGGTTTTTGTGTCGTGTATGAGTTTATGTTTGAGTGCTAGTTTTTGATGAATTATATTTGCTACTTGGTTGTGTCTGTGAGTGTAGTCTGTCTGTGTGAGTGTTATGCATGCTCCTGTTATATGTTGTATAGTTTCCGATTGAATGTGGCACCTTCTGCATTTATCATTTATGATTGTAGGGTCTTTGATGATATATTTCCTGTAGTTATTAGTGTTAATAATTTGATCTTGTATTGCTATCAAGAATCCCTCAGTTTCTGGGAACAAGTTTCCTATTTTAAGCCACTTATTTGACGCTCTTGTGTTTATATGGGGTTGCTCTAAATCATGAGGATGTCTTCCGTGAAGTACTTTCTTTTTCCAGTTTTCTAGCTTTTGCTGCTGTGGGTCAGTGTTGATTGTGTTTTGTGTGATTGTCTGTTCATTTAAATTAAGCGGTGTGTAATTAAGATCAATGCGAATTATAGCTTTATGTATAGCACTGGTGTCAGATTTTGAATGAAAGAATGTTTTTAACCTTATAATTTGATTCTGCCAAAGGTGGTGAATGTCGATTAGGCCTCTTCCCCCATGCTGACGTTTGATGGTTAGTCTTTCGATAGCAGATTTAGGATGAAGTTTGTTGTGTTTGGTGAGTATTGTGCGTATCGTTCTTTCTAATTGTTCGATGTCAGTTTTTGACCATTTTATGACTCCAAATGAGTAGGTTAATATTGGTATGGCAAAAGTATTCAAGGCTTTTATAAGATGTTTTCCAGACAGTTGTGTATTGCATAATGCGTTAATTCGCCTACGGTATTCTGTGTTTAGTGTCTGTTTAATTGCTGAGTGGTCAAGTCCTTTAAGTTGCTTGTATCCTAAATATTTGTACAAATCTGTCGGTTCCATAGCTGCTATAGTTTCGGTGTCGTTAACTACGTAGTTACCGGGTCTTATTTTACCTTTTATAATATGTAATGTCCTACACTTATCTAATCCAAATTGCATATTTATATCCTGACTGAATTTTGTTGTGGCTTCTATGAGTGTTTTCATTTCTTTTTTAGTTTTAGCATACAATTTAATGTCATCCATGTATATGAGATGTGAGATTACAGTTTCATCAGTATTGTGTTTAAGGTTGTACCCGGCTCGGCAACGGCGCAGTATGTCTGACAAGGGGTTCAGAGCTAGACAGAACCAAAGAGGGCTTAGAGAATCACCCTGATAGATACCTTTCTTGATATGTATCTGTCGTGTTATAAGAGTGCTGAGACGATTATTTAGATGTAGTGTAGTTTTCCAGTGTGTCATTATAATGCGCAAAAAGTCTATTATTTTTCGATTAATTTTATATATGTCTAAGATTTGTATTAGCCAAGAGTGTGGGATGCTATCAAAAGCTTTTTGGTAATCTATATATGTACAGTGTAGATTTCTGTTTTTTGTGGTGGCATGTTTATGAATGGTAGAGTCTATAACTAATTGTTCTTTGCATCCCATGTGGCCCCGCCTGCATCCCTTCTGTTCCTCTGCTATTATATTATAGCGTTCAATGTGCGAGTTGATTTTAGCTGTGATTGCTGATGTTAGTATTTTGTATATTGTGGGTAGACATGTGATTGGTCTGTATTGGGAAGGCTGTGATGTGTATTCGTTTTTAGGCAGCATGTAAGTAATTCCTGTTGCAATAAATTCGGGTATATGCTGTTGTCCTAATATAATATCTGTCAAATTTTTAGCTAACCTTTTGTGAAATGAAGTTAATTTTTTATACCAAAAATTATGAATTTTGTCTATACCTGGTGATTTCCAATTATGTAATTTACTTGTGATATGTGTAATATCGGATTCAGTAATTTCTACAAATTCCATTTCATCTATTGCTCTCCATTTTGTTTTTTCTTCTGTTATCCAATTTGCTTTATCATTGTGTTGAATTTGCTGTTCCCATATGCTAGACCAGAATGTTTCTAAGTGTTCTTTTGTAGGTGTGTCTGTGTGTTTCTCTGTTGCTGTGTGAGTGTTGGTGTGTGGTTTTTGTATATTCCTGTAAAACATTTTTTCATTTGTTGCAAATATAGCGTTGTCGTTTTTGCGCTGTTGTGCCTTTTTATATCTCCTTAGTCTATGAACTTTAAGTGCTAGTTTTTGTTTTAATGTATCTAAGAATTCTTCAGGTTTTTTGTTGCTATTTTCATGTCGTGTGTGAGTATAACTGCTCTTAAAGATAGCTTCAACTCTCTTAACTACTTTGTTTGACCTGTTATTGTTGATGTATTGTGTGAGTCTATCGCAATCTGCCCTTAATTTTTCTATGTCTTTTTCAAGCCTCTGTTGCCATGGTGGTTTAATATTTTCTCTTGGTCTTGTGTTATCTGTGTGTTGTATGATTTTAAAGTTGAGTTCTTCAGATATAACTACTGCTGTGCAATAAATGAGTGTATGTATATCTATTAGCTGTGTGTCATCAGATGTAAACTGATTAAGTATATTTTCATTAAATAACTTAATTAAACTAAAAAGCTTTGGGCTATATTTAAGTTTCGGTAGTTTTGGTCGAACTGCTGGATCCATCCCTGAATATTGTGTTAATGAAGTTCTAAATTTGTCACGTACTTCTTGTATATGTATTTCTGTTATTGTATTTTGGTCCATGATCTCAAAGGTGTTAATATCATTTTCTAGCATTAGTGTTATAGACTCTGTTTGTGTGGATGTGTGTGATATTTGTGTGTACGCTTGTGATTGATTGTATAGTCGAGACTGAGTGTTGGATAATAATTGAGAGTGCAGTTGTGGTTGTTCTTGTCCAATATTTTCGTATGTATCTTGTGTTAGTACGGTATTGTTAGCGCTTTCATTATGATTTGTTTCCTCTTGTAGTTGTGTACGCACTTCTTCTTTTAATTTATTTATTTCATCTGGAGACAAGAGTTTATTTCTTACTATGGTTCTTCTTTGATCTGAAATTCTTTGTTCTGTGACAGTAATCTCAGGATATCGTTGTGAAAAAACTTCATGTAGTTTTTGTCTGTAGGTGGTCAAATCGGTTTCTAATTTAGTAATGTATAAGTAGGTCCGCATGATAAATAAGTTAACATCTTTGCTCCATTTCATGCGGACTCTTGCTTTCCCAGCCTTGGTGGACGCGGGTAAGAAGGTACTTACCTCCCGCGCAACATTCAAGGTTGGAGAGGGTGGGACTGTATTTAAGCTATTGATGGAATGTGAGTGGGACGATGATATAGATGGTGATGACGGTCTAGAGGGTGTGTAAGATACTGTGCTTGGGCTATATGGTTCTACAGGGGTGTTTGTCCGTCTGTCATCATCGTCAAGTATTTCGGCTGTAACATCTTTATCGGTGGGAGTCCGCCTGTTCAACTCCTCACCGCTGACGGTTCGCATGCTGAGACACCCAGCGTCAGCTCCAGATGTGCCCCGGCGATCACCCCCGGGCAGCGGTCCTATACGTTTTCTCTTTGAACGAGTCTCCATTTTGAATGGGTTTCCAGAGCCACGTTAGCCACGCCAGTAATTTCTCTATCGTGTGTCCGCTCCCCACGTGATTAGATGGTCAATCAGGACGTGTGGTTGTTTAGGGAGCTTATTATTATTATTATTATTATTATTATTGACGAGAACTTTGCACACATTGAATCTGGTTGCCGAAAAATTAACATATTCTCATGCTCAGTAACTGAATTTAAGAAATCAGGTTACGAACAGAACGTGAATATTTTTTTTATTTTTTAATATATTTTTTTAAATAATGTGTATTTAGAAATTTAATTAATTGACTTACTCTATTGAATTGGGAAATTTCTGTAATGATGATGTAAATGGTGTATAAATAAATAAGACTATTGAGTCCTTGAACAAATCCAAAAGTAACTTTGTCTGTCTGTATTTCTGCTTGGTAGCACCGCAAAAAAACTGAACAGATTGTGATGAAATTTGCTATGGGTAGGTATGACGGGCCGGTTGGCGTTGTTGGTTTAACACACTATCCACAAGTCGTGGGTTCGATTCTCATTTAGGACATACATTTGTGCGCATAAACATGTCTGTTTGTTCTGCATTTGGGTGTAATTATCTATTAAAAGAAGTAGTAGGTTAGTTATCTGGTTTCCATAGTGCAAGCTCTGCTTAGTTTGAGATCCGATGGGTTTGACACATGTTGTGAAAAATGTCCCAAAATTTAATATATATTATTTATAACTTGAACTTTAAGAAAGGTAATTTTTTATATCAACCCCTAAAAGAGTAAAAAGCGTATTCCACGCAAACTATGTCGCGGGAAAATTCTAGTGTGTAATAGTAATAATAATAATAATATTTATTTCCAATAAAAATACACACTGATATACAAAAGTAAGTAGAAGACAATTTTTAAATGCTATTGTTTTGTTGAACTCTGGTAACCAAATTAAGATTCAACTTGTGTTATGGTTACCAGGGCCCTCGCATTATTTAATTTTTTACATTATTTGCTTTTGAGTGTACCGTGTTCGCGGAAAGTGATTATTATGTAGTATGAAAAATAAAATATTTAATTGAAAGTAATGATATATGTAGTTTGTGTTGTGTGGTGTGTGGTGTGAGTAGTGTATGAAGTGCGTGTATAGTGTGTGAGTGAGGTGTGAGTGTGGGTGTGAGTGTGGGTGTGAGTGTGGGTGTGAGGGTGGGTGTGAGGGTGGGTGTTATATCGGTATGTTTGTGAAGGTAGACTATGCGTGTACGTGATTGAGGTGTTTGATGATGAAGAATGTTTCCCGTTACAGTATTGATAATTTAAGCAGGTTCTCGGTTTCATCGTAACTTTTATTTAGAAGCCAGCCTGAAACTTTCATTTTACACTCGGATCGATTGAGTGGGTAAATGTTACATTCTTTATTTATAATATTATAGAGATGACATCCAATCACTTTGTGATTCCGAGCCGCTAGAGAGCTACCAAACCGCTGAGTCTCACAGACTTTATGTGAGCGCCGCTTATTTGACATATTTACGTCATACTCTAGGGAGCTGTGTTATAACTGTTCCCAGAACAAAAAGCTGCCTCACAGACAAGGTTTGACATTCGTTAAGAAGCTGTGCCGTAGGATACCTAAAGGGTTTAAAACACATGGCTTTAAGTACAGCTCTCTGTGCGCGTTCCAACGGTAAAAAATATGTTTTTGCAGCACCTCCCCAAACCGATATGCAATATGTCAGAATAGATTGTCAGAGGGCACAATATATCATCTTGAGAGTGTTGAAGTCAAGTGAAAAGGGGAGTTTATTAAAAAGTAAATCATTTTACGGACTCGGATAGTAAGAAGAGATAAGTGGTTTTTCCAACAGATGAAAGGATCAATACACACTCCAAGGTATTTGACCTTTGAGGATCTGGCCAAAATAGGACAACTACAAGATGAAGATGAAAAGATTGATGTTATTGGGATGCAAGTATGAGCTTTAAGAGTAAAGTGTTCCGTAAGTGGCTGAGGGGCAGCCGTTAGCGAAAATGTTAAGTATGTGGTTTTATTTAGATTTAAAGTTAGGAGATTACTGGATTACCACTGCATATATAACCTCAGGCCAGCTCTTGCCATGGACGAGTAACGCAGTATCATCAGCATAAGTAAGTCAGTCAGCATAGTGAATGTATAAATATGTACTTATAATAATAATACATATTCTGTATCAAATTAATTAAGTAGGTAGGTATAACTGTAATAGGTACAATAGAGTTCTTGAATACAAAGGGGAATTCCTGAAATACCATTAATTAAGTATTGTGATTTACTATACTAAAATACTTTCCTCCTTCCTTAAATCGAGCATAGAATTTGTACTCGATCGGTTGTCCTTTCGTTTGTACATTTTTTACTCATAATTTGACCAAAGTGGTAAGTAGATACACTAAGCCAAGGTTATAGAGTGTAGGTGCGTACATAATAATATGTTTGACGATAGATTTCAACTTGAGGTTCTGAGGAATTCTGACGAGCACTATCTCGATAACATTGCCACTATCAGGTATTTATTTACCTATGAAATTGCCGTTTAATCTATAAAAAAGTCAGTATATTTTTTTTTGTTTCTGTTCATCAAAGTATGCACCTATGCTATCGATGCATCTCTGCCAGCGTAAAGATATGAAAATGAAAATGTTTTTTATTCAAATAGGGCTTTACAAGCACTTATGAATAGTCTAGACTCTAATGCTCGGTTCGGAAGGTTGCTTTTGCTGAGAAGAGCCGGAAATAATATGTTTTCAACCGGATATGTTTTCAACGCCCTTCTTGAAGGTGCAAGGTCTGGTGAGTACTCTTGTAGCTTAGATACCGTCTATTGTGCCGTGTGAGGTCGAGCGTTGTCGCGCAGGAGCACCAAGACCGGCTGGAGATTTGCAAGCTTCTCCATCATTGTGTCCAGTTCCTCACAGTACACATTCGCAGTAATGCTCGTGCCATTTGGTAAGAAAAAGTCATGAATTATACCAGCACTAGACCACCAAACAGTGACTATCACTTTTCTAGACGTAGGTTTTCGTTTGGGTCACTGCTTAGGTGCTGAAGGGTCTAACCAACATGATGACTGCTTACGATTATCAAATCGAATCAGCTATTTATCGCAAGGTACCATGCAGTTCAAAATCCCTTCGTTTTTGTGACCGTTCAGCAACGTTAGGCATACCTCAACTCATTCGTCGCGCTGGATATATTTCAGTTCGTGCGGCATCCTCTTATCAAGCTTTGTTACCTTCCTAATTCGACGCAAATGGAAAAATATTGTTTTGATGCTAACGTCGAAAACTGTTGCTAAATCAGCCGTAGATTGAGTATCGTCGGCTTCCACTATCGCCCTTAATTCGTTGTTGTTGACTTTTGTTTCTGGGTGACCACGCGGTTAATTTTTGAGATCAAAATTTCCAAGTCCAAAGCGTTCAAACCAATAAGGTGGTGCGTTCATTTTTAGCATTCACTCCGTACACGTCATTAATGTTGCGAGCCGTTTGTGCCGCATTGATACTGCGACGGAACTCATATAATAGGTCTTTACCTATGAAATTGCCGCTCTGCAGTACTGGCCATTTCAAATAAAAATAATTTTTGTTTGGCTAAGAATTCTAATTTCAAATTAATTTTATTTTAAAAACATGTTTTTTTTTTTCAAAAGTAGTAATTTGTTTATTGATTAGTGTTACATTTTCATCGCATTTCAATCCTTTTCGTCATCATGGATACGTAAAAAATTCGAGTATTTGTGGAATATGAGTACCGTCGTGGCAGCAACGCGGCACAAGCGGCACGCAACATCAACGACGTTTACGGAGCTAACACTACAAACCAACGCACCACCTGTTATTGGTTTGCTCGCTTCCGTTCTGGAAATTTCGACCTGAAAAATGAACCTCGCGGTCGTCCGAAGACTTTGGTCGACAATGACGAATTAAAGGCGATTGTGGAAGCTGATGATACACAATCTACGGCTGAATTAGCAGCAGCTTTCGACGTTAGCGTCAAAACAATATTGGTCCATTTGCGTCAAATTGGCAAGGTAAAAAAGCTTCACCGAGGTGCCCCACGAACTCAATGATCGCCAGCGCGAAGTACGCGTCGAGACGTGCCTTGCACTGCTCAACAGACACACAAATGAAGGAATTTTTAACCGCATTGTTACCTGCGATGAAAAATGGATTCTGTTTGATAACCGCAAGTGCTCAGCAAGTTGGTTGGATCCTGGTTCAGCACCTAAACAATGCCCTAAACGAAAACTCACCCCTAGAAAAGTGATGGTCACTGTTTGGTGGTCTAGCGCCGGTGTGATTCATCACAGCTTCTTACCAAACGGGGTGAGCATTACTGCAGATGTGTACTGTGAAGAACTGAACACAATGATGGAGAAGCTGGCACATCTCCAACCAGCATTGGTCTATCGCTCGTCTCCGCTGCTCCTGCACGACAACGCGCGACCTCATACTGCACAGCAGACGGTCTCCAAGATGCAAGAACTGGGGTTGGAAGCTCTCCGTCATCTGCCCTATTCACCAGACCTTGCGCCTACAGACTACTACTTTTTCCAGAATTTGGATAACTTCTTGGCGGGAAAAAAATTCAATACCCGAGAGGCAGTACAAAATGCCTTTGAAGAATTTGTTGCCTCCCGTCCAGCTGATTTTTTTAAGAAGAGCATCAATAAACTGCCACTGCGTTGGCAAAGATGCATTGATTGCATGGGTGATTACTTCGATTAATACAAATAAAAAATACATGAAAAAAATCGTTTAAATTTTTTCATACAAAACGGCAATTTCATAGGTAAACACCTAATATTTATCGATGAAAAAGATACAAGCAAATTACTGAATTTCAAAATAGATTTCCACATTTTTTAAATTAAATTCATTTTAATTTAGAATTTATTGCCAGTCAGATATAAATTACATTTCCAATGGCCAGTATTGTGGAACGGTAACTTCATAGGAATTAGTAGAGTTCGGGAGGTAATCGATGAAAAAAAACATTAGGTCTTCTTAAGAAGTAGGTAGTTAATATATAATAACATGTGAATTCCCATAGCAATGGAACTCTCGTATCGGAAGCCAAGACACATTTTGGGTCGCTGAGCCAACGGAGTAAGTAAGTAAGTAATGGAACAAGAAATCCATAAAATATAGAAAATGTTTTTGATGTTAGAAAAAGAGTTAGTTTGAGTTAGATTTGTCACAAATTAAAAAAAAAAGGTAAACTAATTTATTTGTAAACCAAAATAAATTTAGATAGCTTAGGAGCTAGTCAACAAAATATCAATGTGACTGATAAATAGGTGACGACTGAAAAAAAAATAGTTTTAATAAAAAAAAATTACGCGCATCGTAAATCGCATGTTACGTCCAAAGAATAAGACCCCAATAAAATTGCAAAACCTCAAAAGGCGTTTGAAATAATAACTACCTATACCTAGGTCACTATAATAATTAAGTAATTTTTCCCGTTCCTAAATAATCATATTAGGTATACAACCAACGTGTTGCAGTGGTCCAATTAATAAATAATTATATAAATAAATCAAATCCTTGCTGTCTATAGTGAGCTGATAACTGCTAACTAGGTAGTATGTGGTAATTAGTAGTCACGGATTTGTTAGGCCTTATCAGAATAAATGTTGAAGAAAAATTAAACTTACTGTTAGGAGAGCCGCCTCTGAACATAGGATTCGGTGCCATCCAAGGGAATGCTCCGAACGGCCAGGTCGGTGGAGGAGCCGGCCCTTGATACAGCCTCGGCAGCAGCGGCTGTGGGACCACGACCCCACTCCTATTCTCCATCTCCTCTCCATCATTAGTTTCTCTCTCATCTCTCTCGTCTCCCACGTTGGAGTCAACGTCCTCAATGTCAACATCGCTGTCGTCTGTCTCCGGAGCCGCGTCGGTGCTTTCTGCATCGTTACTATTAGCATCGTTCAAACTTGGTTCTTTTTGTGGTGTGTCAGTTTTCCCTCCTAAAAGAGAGTCCACGCTAAACGATATTCGGCCTTTCCCGCCGCTTTCGGCGGTCTCAGCCCGCTCGCATTCGAGCGACGTCTTCATTTCATCTGCTCGATGACATTTCAAACTCACAACTGCTGTGCCAATTTCCCGACGGATAGCTACTCACGACGTCATGTTTCTTTCGAAATTCAAAAGTTTTGCTCTTAAACTGTACAGTCGAACTTTTAGACATTCAATTGTTTCTATACATTGTTAGTTACGACATTATAATCATACTTAAATGAGGTTTATCTGTCGTCAAGTTGATTGAGTGGTGTTTAATTGCAAGTTGTCAGTTGCGTGATATCGCCGGCAGATTTTGTATCATTATTGCAATTATCCGCTTTATTTATGCAAATACATTACATAAATCTACACATTGACTACTAATTAAATTACACTGTTCATGTAAAAGAGTGTTCAATATGAAAATAATGAGTTAATCTTACGCCACTTAGGTTACAGTCACAGTCGAATTAGCACAATTTCGCAACACTCAAAGATGCAAAGATTTGAATGTGGAACGGCGATTCTTAGTCGCATTCAAAAAATGGCACTAGTAGAAGCGCGCGACACGTTCGGAAACTTGCGAATATGTTCGGAAACGCTCGGTGTCTCCGCGTAATGATTCGCGTGGAAGCGCGGTGAAAATCGCGCTAGCATTGGGGCGCAAACCGCGGCCCGCGGACCGCCTTTCCTCTCAACGACGATCGAGAGAGACGCAGCTACCGACACAGGAATTTTAATAAGCGACGCGGAGTGAACGAGACGACGATACAATCCGACATGTGTGTAAACGCGATATTGGGTAGGCGGGGTTCGTCGCGCTCAAATTAATAGTCTCTATGGAATACGCCTTATCGAATAAACTGTATATTATTAAAATTGAACCGTATCACGTATCAATTAAGTCGTTATTCGCGTGGTATTTGTTACAATAAAGTGACGTAAGGGAACTAAGCGAGTGGAATTGCAGCGGCTATTGTGTTGAATGAAAAAGGAGTAAATAGACGGGTGCCGTAGGCGGCGTAGAGGGGACTTTACGATTTAATTATTCGCGAATGCGGAGGCATTTTGTAGCGAGCTAATGTCTCATTGTCTCATTAATATCTCGGGCGGGCCGGCCATGTTTGATTTGTTTATGACACGGGCCCCGTAGGTGAGCGTCTGACGTTTGTTGTTAGTTTCTGAATGTGTTATGTTTCGTACGACACTTGGCAAGTTCCGAAACGGAGATTTGCTCGCTGGGGCTGTATAGCTTTGAGCTAAATAAATAAGTTCTACATAATATTGCTTGCTAGGTGTTTCCATGGGAAGTTGATCGTTTGTTTAAAAGCCTGGTATTTAAAAACATTAATTTCATTGATTATTTCGAAACCTTTATACCTACCATTAACCAATGAGAAAGATACAATACGTACATAAAAAAAAACAATAAACCATAATATAAAAAGAAATCATTTGGAATCAAATCATTAGCGCCATGTCACTTAACACAAAGTTAATCGCATTACACCGATATCTATAATCTTTTTGTACATCCAAAAATCTTCTTCCGACCATTCCTGTTCCGTAATGGACTCTATTATTACAGCAAAAGAATAGAAATTCGTTTAAAGATATTCAAACCAATTCACGAATATTAACAAAGGACGATTACTCTAATACTATCAAACAAAAATCGCACTTAATCCCTTGGAATAACGGTGGTTTGTTATTATAAGGGGGGTGTACTCTCCCTAGCCAATTAATGTAATATAATCGCACAGAGGGATTAACGTCTGCCTTAATTGAAAGAGTGTAACGACAGAAACAGTTTATCCTAGGCATTATATTAAAACAGTTAGGGAATAACAAGGGATTACGTAGTTTTTTAACTTATTTTGTGATGGGGAATGATGATCTTAAATATATCGATATAAGGGTTATTTAATAGGCTTACAAGAAATAAGTGGTTTAAATGTTTTAAAAGGGATATCAGTTGCGACCAGTTCTAATGGTTTAAAAAATAACTTTTATTTTATGAACATTGTTGGTACCTATCGTTGTTGGTATGTTGGTACCATATGATTAAATATGTCGATTCAATATTTTTTTAAACTTACGCCCTTTGTTGTACCTGGTGACATTTCATTGCAATGTTTGTACTCCATCCAAATTAGGTAAATAGGTAATATTACCAAGATTTTACCTGAATGAAGACTGAGAAAATGGCCGCCAACGTCATAATAGAATGCGAGAGAAAGACTGAGCAACGGGCACAAATGTTTAGTCAGACCATTGAAGTCAACCCGCGAAGCCTTTTAGTCGTAGCTAGGCTGGCTCAAGATAGTTTCACGAAAAAAGGCCCACTAAAGTGGCCTAGAACACATAAGTATCAAGATTTTAATTAACATGCCATTAATTTAAAATATAAATGCCAAGTAAAATTTCACTGGAATCCTCTTCGGCAATAAAATGTAGATAGATACGGCGTTTCGTCGGCACCTACTCCAGATGCCCTCTAAGGAAGGGGCTTAAGTGAAATTTATACCGAAATAATACGCGAAAGGGCAATCTTTTTAAATAACGACTTTCATATTCCCAAGTGGTGCTGACAATTTAGCGGAGATGAGAGATATTTTTTTTATTAAAAAGTTGGAGGATGATAATAGTAAGTGGGGGTGGACCCACTGGTGGCTCGCGCTCGGGACGCGGCCATTACTCCCCGCGAAATGAGTTTTCAGTTTGCAACTTTTTTTCTTTAACCACAGGGTGCTTGTCGAACTTTGTCGTTTGAACTTATACAACGTTTATTTTGATATTTTTTTTAACTTTTGGATAAGCTTGTGTTTGAGCAATCTCACCATGGTAAGTGATGATGTAGCCGAATCCTTGTAGCTGGGAACTGGCTCTCATGTGCAGCTGTACGAACACACCGATAGGTGCTTGGCGACAGTTTTTCAACTTGAGCCTGCCAGTCGTGTACTAAAAACAAAGTACCCTACCACCGTGCTCTGGTTTCCTCACGATGTTTTCCTTCACCGAAAGCTCAAGCTCATTGTAGGATTCAAACCCACGACCTTCGCCGCGGTATCCAACGTCACTAACTGAGCTATCAAAATGAGCCTTGTTCTTAGTGTACCAGAGAATCTACCCACGCGCTCGTGACGCCTCTGGTGTTGCAAGCATCCATAGGCTACCGTTACCGCATACCATCAGGTGGGCCGTAAGTTTCATTGCCACCTAGTGATATAAAAAACCCAATTAGATTTTAAGGTAAAACTCCGTAAAACGACAAAATTGGGCCGGTTGTCGGTTCGGTCTATCCCAGGACAGACAATTTTCACACACAAATGTATCCTGTATGGGAATCGAGCCCAACTTGTGGCGTGATAGGTGGTTCTAACCAACCGAGCCACACGGCCCGTCATAATTTATGAAGTAGGTAAATAATTATCTAATTTTCCCAACATTCGAATGTCGTATTTTAATTAGAATCAGTTTAAATCTGTTTAAAATGAGAGCATCCTGTACTCATTGGGCTATAGAAAAGCGGTGAAGTAATAAAACGTGCGTCGCGTAGCACCGCCGCCGCCGCCGCGACGCTGTCATCGTAAAAACATTTCCCTCGCCTTAATATACCACAATTGCTACTTTCCCGACCACTCTACAAACAAACGTAGAAATAGATATTTTTATTACATTCCTACATAATATAATCGTTTATTTTCATGAATATTGTGGAAAGATTGAAAATCACGAAATGGATGTAAAGAAAAACGCATTTAGGATATTAATGGAGCTGTTATACCTACACTACGGGACGGGCGTGGTGGGTAAGAACACTGGTCGTGGGTTTGATTCCCATTCAAGTTCAAGTTTTGCTTAGATTGGAATCAGATGAACTTGAGTGAAAAATTAACCAGGATATAAAAAAAACTATCAAATCTACCAGGTAGGGTCTACAGGGAAAGTCAACCTCTACCCGTTAACAGCTTGTAGTGGATGTCTAAAACAGATTTGAATATAGAATGTCATATCCAAAAATAATGTTTAAAGTCGAATATCTCGAAAAGCGTAATTTTTTGGATACAGTCAAATCTGTTTGTAATGATCTCTACTACCCTAGTAACCCTGTATTTAGGCATAAAGTACATATTATGTATGTATGTATAAGTGCTTTGCCGACTTTCTAGATGGGTTACGAAAGTAGACTCAATTTGCAATCCACAATTGCATTGAAGGGCCTAATCTAAATTAATAATGACATTTAAGTTTTAATCAAGGGACCACGTAACCAAAGAGGTTTTAGACTGGAAGGTAGACTCAGTGTGGAAGGGCAAAGAAAATATGGTGGTAAATACGAGAGAGTGTGGTGTAAATAATACTTAAGAATAATGGATGATGATAACATTTTGGATTGTGACTTTAGGTCAACTAAAATGTGACAATACGGGTATATGTGTTATTTTATTTACCTCTATTAGGAGGTATCTAATAGCTCGTAGGATATTTATAAAAGAGCAGATAATTTCGGCTAGCATCATCATCATCACAATCATGTCAGCCGAAAGACGTCGACTGTTGGACATGGACATAGGCCTCCCGCAAAGTTTTCCACATCGAACGATCCTAAGCTGCTCGCAAGCATACTTCTACCTAACTTGACTGATGACCAACTGGTATATCAAATAAGTACCTACAGTTAAAATATGTGGTAAAAACGGACAAAGCAAAAAGTATTATTGATCATAATTACAAAACGACTGGTACATGCACGAACAACAATTTATGTGTAAAATCAGTTACCTCCGCTTTGTCGTGGCACAGATAAAAATAAACAGCACCTTGTTAAGACAAGTCGTGTTTAAAGCCCGAAAACAAACAACGTCCTAAAACAACCAAACACCAGGCGTCCACTTAACCACATCACTTAACCAAGCCATTTTTAGAAGACACTCGAGTCCTTCCATTCTGTACGTCGTTTTAAGCTCGAGCACACCGCCAAGTATCACGTTAAATTGGACGCATTATAAGCCTAACAAATATTGTCCGAACAAAGAGCGTGTAACATTTTTTTTAATAAAGAATAGGGAAGTGTAACTAGTTCGATTTTCAAACATAGGGGGCGCCATCGCCACCGAGCTTTAAAGAGATTATGGCGTTTAACCATACGAATGTTTGTTTTCTTCCAAAAAGGTATTGTACTCTTTTCGCATTAACACCTTTTACTGTATGCACTTTAAAGGAGGCATCGTGTGTGGTCCTTAGAATGATGTGAATAATTTTTGAGTGTTTTACCGCTAACAGTTCCGTAATTAGCTTCTTAGTCAACTTAATATTTTTTTGACCTTATTTTAATTAATATTAAACCCTACCAACCTTGCTCATAAGACGAATTTTAGTTAAACTCTGACATATTTATCATCTTCCAGTTTAACAATGTGACGTTCTTTACGTGACCATTTATACAATATTTTTGTTTAATGACGTTTTATAAGTAGGGCCTTAACTTGCTAACTTTCATTACAAAATCTCGTATTTATCCAGTTGTACATAACAGACGTTTTGTTGTAAACCATCGTCTCACAGGCTTTAACAAAAGAAATAAAATAATCCGGCTAGTTTTAAAAACACATTGATTGAATCAATTTTCAACGCGTGCTCGGAGATACACGCAAAAAATACAATTGTCCCTCACATGGGACCTTTACACCTTTTGATATCAAAGGAATCTGTACAAAAAGTTGACGCGAAAAAACGGCAATAAACAACAATATAATAGACAACAAAGCATCTTCTAAACTCAACCATATAGAGCTGTGTGACTTATTGTTACCGTCTTTAAAGATCATAAGACCGTCGTAACTTTAAGTTGGAAGCAAAATTAAGTTTGTAAAAAATCATATGACATCTTCTTTCCCGTGAAGATATCTAGATAACATTAGCGGTATTCTAAATGCTTGTCCGTACGCATCATTCAAGTATCTCATATAAAAGATCTTTATAAATAGGGGGTCCATGAATGCATAGTTTTTTCATGAGATCGTTTTATGTTGATAAATACACGACTAATCAAATTATTTATGGCATTAAATAGTAATAAAATCGTGGAAACATCTGCTTGGTCGGTGTCGGTTTTTGATGTTTTGGATTTAGTTCGTTTTGTCATTGAAAAAGGGTATCTGCTCTGAGTAAACGTGAATAATAATATCAATAGCTAGCCTAGAAGGGCTTTGTGTGTGGAAGCAAAATATTAAAACAAGATTATCCAAAGTAAAAACACAACGCTTTTTGACATTTCTTGTAGAACTTAACATTGCGACGTTAATGTCATAGAATAGAAGTCTACGACTCTCATCTACTAGAGTGAGAAATGGTGAATCAAATTTCAATAGGTATATATCTGATACCTCAATGATTCTTAGTATCTTGTTTAGATGTTCTGGAATAATAGTTAAAGAGATCATCATCATGATCATATTTAGGATATATTACTGAACATCTTCTCTCGCAACCAGCAACTCCAACGTTAGATACTTTTTTTTTAGGGTTCCGTACCCAAAGGGTGAAAACGGGACCCTATTACTAAGACTTCGCTGTCTGTCCGTCTGTCTGTCACCAGGCGGTATCTCAAGAACCGCGATAGCTAGACAGTTGAAATTTTCACAAATTATGTATTTCTGTTGCCGCTATAACATCAAATACTAAAAATAAAATAAAATAAATATTTAAGGGGGGCTCCCATACAACAAACGCAATTTTTTTGCCCTTTTTTGCTCAATATCAATAATGGCATGGCAACAGGTAGGCACTTGAAATATTCACAAAATACTCAGTTGTATTTTTAATTTAATAATAAATAATAAAATTAAAATAAAATAAATGTTTAAGGGGGGCTCCCATACAACAAACGTGATTTTTTTGCTTTTTTTTACGGAACCCTTCGTGCGCGAGTCCGACTCGCACTTGGCCGGTATTTTACTTTGTATAAGCTTGTGTTTGACCGTAATCTCACCATGGTAAGTGATGATGTGACCGAAGGTGGTACACACACAATGGGAATTGGCTCTCAAGTGCAGCTGTCAGAACACACCGATAGGTGCTTGGCGACAGATTTTCAACATGAGGGTGGTAGCCAGCCAGTCGAGTACAAAGTACCTACTACCTAAAACCGTGCTATGGTTTCCTCACGATGTTTTCCTTCACCGAAAGCTCAAGCTCTTATAGGGATTGGCACCCACGACCTTTGTCTCGGTATCCAACCGAGTGTATATGGTTGAGTTTGACGGACCGGTTGGCGTGGTTGGTTAAAACATTACCTATCACGCCGCAGGTCATGGGTTCGATTGCCATCCAGGACAGACATTTATGTGCATGAACATGTCTGTTTGTCCTGAGTCTGGGTGTAATTATCTATTTAAGTATGTATTTACAACAAAAAATGTAGTATATCAGTCATCTGGTTCCCATATTACAAGCTCTGCTTAGTTTGGGATCAGATAGCCGTGTGTGGAAAAATGTCCGAGGTTATTTATTTATTTACATAGTTGGGTTGTTATACCGTTATTTATAACTTATTAATAAGATCATTAATTTATCTAATTAAACCTTTTTGCGTTTCAAACCAATCAAATGAACAGCAAACATAAATTATTATCAGCGTTCCTTATTTAGAACATGGTGATTGTAGAAACATTAACTGCGCTGTACTGTACCTACCTACCTACTGGGTAAACGATCCAGTTTTCACCTCATTAAGCCCGAGTTAAGGGTCCTATTATGTACTTTATGTATTCCTAAATTACCCATCACTTAATAGGGTAGCCAACAACGAGGAGAGCCACCCTACTACCAATTCATTGAGACCTCACCCGCTCCTACATTTGTACACCAAAATTGAGTTAAGAGGGGGTGAAAGTATATGATTTAAGATGTCTATTTAAAATGGATAATCATTATTAGATGGGGTGTTTTAAAGTGTTCGTATGATTACTGGCCTGTTCAAATTTAATGCCGGTTTTCTCGTTTGTGAGTTTATGTTATGAGTTCCGAAATTTTAGGTCGCTACATTACCGTTGATTATGAATTTATAAAAAAAGGACTTACTGTTTTCCTTTTATTTAAAACTAGCTGTTCCACGCGGTTTCACCCGCGTTCCCGTGGGATCTTATCTTATCCCGGGATAAAATATAGCCTATGTTCATCAGGGATAGTGTAGCTTTCCAACGGTGAAAGAATTTTTGAAATCGGTCCAGTAGTTTCGGAGCCTATTAAATGCAAACAAACAAATCTTTCCTCTTTATAATATTAGTACAGATATAGATAACTATGAAATCAGCTTTTGGATGTTGGGTATTGGCCGCCCATACATGGAACACATAAACCGTTCATTTTGTTTCTAATTCATGATTAGGTATAGCTTTATGGGGTTTTTCTAAAACATTGGGAATACTGCGGTTAAATTTTGGTAGTACTACACATAGCTACGACTTAATGGAAATGGATTAAATTTTGACATGAGCAGAAACTAAGAGTTCGTTCACACGAGCAGCATGTTGCTCGTTCACACGCGCCGACTGCAGTCGACGTGCTGCTCGTGTGAACGATCCCTAAGGTGTAAGATTTGGTATTTTTTTATCAGCAACATTACAAAATTTTATTATGAATACTAGTTAAGTACTGAAATTAAAACTAAATTAAACTTCTCGACTTAAAAACTTCACTGGCCATTGGCTTACATCAACCGGCCTAGAAATATTACAATATAGGTTTTACCTATATTAGTCCTATATTATTCCCTTCAAGTGTCCACCGCAATCCCACTAATATTATAAATGTGAAAGTTTGGATGGATGGATGTTTGTTACTCTTTCACGCAAAAACGGCTGAACGGATTTTGATGAAACTTGGCACACAGGTAGATCATATCCTGGAATAACACATAGGATTATTTTTATCCCGAGAAAGGATAAGCTCCCTCGGCAACGCGGGTGGAACCGCGGGGGACAGCTAGTAGAGTATAAAATCATAAATACTCCAAAAACCGCATATCCAAGGATCAAAATGACGCAGCAAAAATTGAAAAAGCGAACAGACATAAATAGGGTGTATTTGATTCAAGGATCGATATTAGACCCCAGATGTCCAAACAACAATCGTTCTACTCTTCCCGTGCTACCATTGTGCAGAGTGATAATCGCGACCTATTGTCACACTGAGACCATTATTAACTGCACTAAATATACTTCTGGTAGGGTGTCCATGAAATTTGCTTATTTTTATGAGGTGAAGATAACATTTACAGTATAAGTTGAACCAGAAATGCTTAATTCCAAGCCGTAATATATGCAGCGTGCTATTTGCTTGTCCTTTGAGGGTGTACTATCATAAGAAAGTATATAGGTAGTGGTTCCATTGAAAGATCGATTGAATAAAAGAGTATCCTGAAATTCTGGTCACCCCAACATCCAAAGCGGCACTCACACATCGTTCAGAAAGTGCGTACCATTCACAGTCGTTTTAATGACCGGCTGATAGCCGTTTAAAAACGAATTTGCTCACTTCTGCTACATTACACAATAATTCATGGAGCGATGGCTGTTCTATGCACATAACGTTATGCGTCGACGGAGATGCGATACGGTTGTGGAGCGAGAGTTATTTTTGAATTTGATGTTCCATTATTCGAATTTCAAAACTTGGCTTAAGTAGGTTTTTGACGTAAGAGAGCTAATTCCACAACCAGCGGATAAACGATATCTGGCTGTTCATTTGTAATTAGAACAGTTTTTGTATGGACTTATCAGACGAATAGATTATCCGAGGCTTATCTAGTTATCAATAGTAAGTAATATTATAAATTATTATTATATATTTTTTGGTGCGAACGGCAAGGGAGTGGAACTTGCTTCCGGCGTCTGTGTTTCCAGACTCCTATAATCTGGGGATCTTCAAGGCCAGAGTGAAAAGGCACCTTCTGGGCAAGCGTGCTCCATCTTAGGCCTCGTCTTCGTCTTTCATGGACGGGTCAGTTGACAAACGCAAGCCCATAAAATGTAAAAAAAATAAAAATACGAAGGATGTTTTTGTTGGTTTGTTATTTTTTCATAGAGCAATGGTTAGACGTGATATTTGGTGAATGTGATAGGTATAACGTGACTTTAACATAAAAGAAGAATAATTGAAAATAAAGAAATTAGGTTTAGGCTTGATAGTAGTGTAACTAAAGCCTATAAAGTAAATAAATAATAATAAATAACATGACATGAGTTTTAAAATGCTTATACCTATGTATATCAAACAGGTAACAACGGCTCTGGATATAGCGAGTTCTGGCGCTGCATTGAAACAACACCTATATATTTGATCAATAATAATTTATTGTAGTACTTAGAATTAATTAAAAAACAGCGTCTCGTTTTACCTGTAAATAGACATAACATTAAATTATAAATAAATATCCTGGGACATTTTTCACACACGGCTACCTACCTACTCGTATCTGATCATAAACTAAGCAGGAATGGAAACCAGACAACTGGTATACTGCATTATACAATTTATTTTAAAATACATACTTTAATAGATAATGGGGAATATGCACGTAATTTTTTATTGTTTTAAAAGTTTCTACGGGTTATTACATTACAAAAAAAATATAGGTAACACACCCAAAATGTTAACCATTAAGCTAAAAAATATATATTAAAATCACTATCATTTCCGGGTGATTCAAACGCGGCCATTATGGCGCGCTTATTTTGTGATGTGAGATTAGACGAATTCGATGTCAAAAATGAAGTGTATGGTTCACAAAGTTACTAAAATCAGTTTATTACCGTGGAAAAACAGAAAACTTATAAATTATAATAAATTTAAGCTTAGCGGTTACAAATAAAGTAACGACACGATTACTCACGATTTGCTCATGGGGCGTTTTGGAAATTTGCGAGGGAATTTAAAAACAGACACTTTTTGATGATTAAATTTAGCTATTACTTAAATCATGAAAGTTTTTGAAAATAATAATGTAGGTATGTTTTTGTGACAATAATATGAATTACATAAAAAAATCGTCCATTACAACCAAACAGACACGTTCATGCACACAAATGTCTGTCCTGGATGGGAACCTAGTGTGACCTGTGGCACGATAGCCCAACCAACCATGCCAACCATCCCGTCAAAAAATGCTTTGCCATAAAATTGTAGTTGTTTGTCAAAATTGATTGAATTCGGTAAAATCGAGCTAGTCAGCTATCACCCTAAGTTATAGCAACCCATTATCATAGAGGAAATATGTAAGTTATTGCATTACGATAAACAAAATAATTGGTTACACGAATTAATTAGAGGAAAAAGAATAATAATTCATCAGTTGTAAATAACGGTTTCCCTAATTAATCAGCATTTAAAATAATCGTAATTAGGTATGGGTTTGTCCCGTTATGTTTGATAAACAACATTTTTTGTTCAATTGGTACATTAATTAGTGCGTGGATTTAATTATTTTAGGAACGGGGCGATGTCGAAGTTTCGTCAAAACAGGAAAGCCGTAACTTTTACTATAAATGGTAATCACCTACCTACCTACTTACCCTATATTTCACAACTTATTTAGGATGTTTTGATTATATAATTTTAGCAGAATTATTGCCAAGTCCTTTTTTTAGGAGGATAAATTAATTATTGGAGTTTCAGTACCTACAGATAGTTTTTTCAGATCTATGAAAAACTTCTCAAAAAGATGTTGGTTTGTTACAGTGCGGCTGCGGCGTCGTTTAAAAAGGTTAGCGTTATTTTTAAACCACTCGTAAGTGGCTACATTAAAAAATATTTGGCTTTAACCCTTCCACCATAACTCCAGACAACGGTAACAATTCACAAAGAATATTTATTTTAGATGTGAAACTAAATGCGATACAAAAATACACACAATAAAAAAACCCAAAACACGACGTAACGTCACAAGTCAACCTCTCAAATCTGGCGTTTATTCGTTTAAACGCATTACGTGGGAATAGGGTTGTCAACTCACACATAATTATTTGATTAAGCAAATAATTTAAAATTTTCTAAATAATATTTAATAGTACCTATTTGGGTTTTCATTATAACTTTTCTTTTTATATCAAAATGCAGGCAGACGTTCCACAAAGGATAGACGGATGATCTTTTTAACTTCTTCATCATATTTAGCACGATGAAGTTTACTTTCCATATTGTGTTCACTGTATGTTAGTACATAAGGTAAAACTCTATACAACCTATATTTTTCCACGCTAGGTGTGGTCGGCACATGTTTTCCTCTTCCACTCCGCTCTATCACTAGTCGTCTCAGTAGGTACTCTAGGTACTCACACCTTTCATAAACATATCATTCTTCACGCAGTCCATCCATACATTCTTCGGCCTTCTTCTACAAATATATAGATTAATAAAATGAATAAAGTTTACAAAACAATACTCAAAAAATCCTGTTCAATATTAAACAATTGTAAAGTGGCAGCCCTAACTTAAAACCCATTATAGGCCACTTTAGCACCCCTATACAATAACCCTCAATAACCCCCGGTAACTGAATAGGGCCCGCACACTGATTGCGTATTTATTTAGTTTGATAAACTGATGCACATAAATAGTGAAGCAAGAGGACAAATGTATACTGAATGATTCGACAATTACATTAAACTGTGAATTTATTGAATGGAATTGTTTAAAACTATTATTTGGGTATGGGATGGATCGGTTACTCGGGTTAGGAGAGACGGCTTTAGGGCGCGAAACAGACAAAAGCTTTTTAGTTTTTTTACAGAGAGGAGGAAATTTAAATTGTTGTGTGAGTACCTAGTAAGGTTTTTTTTAAGTTTTTTGGCTTGATTTGGCTTGGCTAGACCTTTAAGCCATTTCTTTATTTTAAATATTCTTATTTCATGTTTATTCCGAACCGGTGGTAGAGTCAATTGTAACGTTCATAAGTGCCTTACCAGGGCCTAAACTGAATAAATGAGTTTTGAGTTTAATAAATAATTCAATACTAGGTGAACCCTTCGGTTTTACTCTCGGTCAAAGCCACCACTCTGTAAATTTTTCATCAAAATAGGTTTTGTAGTTTAGCGAGAAAACGTAACAGACAGACATACTTTTACTTATAATATAAATTAATTTAATCAAATATACTACCTAAATCAAATAAAAGGGAACCACCCTGAATATTAGGATTTATTTCTAACCGCTACAACTGGTTAATGGAATCCGTAAAAATCAGATCTGTCATACCTACATAATATTCGTAGCATATGTAAATGTAAGTCAGCTGACATATTTTAATAAACACCCCCATGGTTCAATGGAGGGTCGCGGGTTCGACTCCCCGGTGGCTCGGTAACGCGTTTAGTCGGTATTAAATTCGATATTTTTCCATATCATTGTGCGGGGATGTGGCTAAGGGAGATTTGGATGGTATTATGACAGAAGTAATACGCCATTATTTGCATTAATATATCCTACCCAAAGTATTGCGTTAGATATAAAAAAAATATATACTAGATGATCTTGCTGAGTACTTTGAAAAATGCGAAATGTTAATTATTTTTGACAACATGTCTTGACATAACACAAAATCGAGTTAACCTCCTACTTTTCTTGTCTGTAAAAAATATGTTTAAGATTTCATATTCTAAATAGTAGAGTACAAATAAGAATTTCAAATACGATTGTGATACTAACGATGTAGGTTTAAAATCATATTATAATTATTTATTATCTAGGAATTATAATGACTTAACTAAGTCCTGGATATTATTAATATGCAATATAAGATGTATGTGTGTGTAGTGTAACAGTTGTGATTATTGTTATACCTACCCACTTAGCAATGCATAATTAACTTGAATAGCGATTCTAGAAATCTTTGTTTTGCAGTTCTGGGACGACTATCTCATCTGCAAGCTAAAGGTTGGTATCATGTTGGCATTTAGCTGTTTGGAAATTTAAAATTTTCTTTTTTAATTCTTCTTCCACATAACACCATCCAAACAGTGGGATAACCCTCACAGCTTAACTTGGTTTAACGGAGTCAACCGATCAAATAGACCGAGGGCTCAGCCCATTTTCTTATTTGAATTCATTAATGTATTTGTCATAAACTCCTATCATTATTACGTTATATTTTGTTACATTTTGAGGGGAAATTTTAGTATTTATTTCTTAATTTCCGTCTGAGATTTATGTCGATGTAACTTAATGGGATTTGGGCTATTAAAATGATTAATCTAAATGAAAAAAAAATAGCGTAATTCGCGTTAAAAGACGTGAGTTTTATTCAATAATGTCGATAGTATTTAGTGATAAATTGTTACAATTCATTAACAATTTTATTCAACTCAATGAATAAAATAGAGTCCAGTTATTTAAGGTGTAACTAATAGTCCACTCAAAATCTATTATGTCATAATCTCCAAATCATTAATAACGAGTTATGAATGACTCCTTAAAATTGTATAGAATCCAAACATCTGACGTTTTTGGAGAAATGCGTCCAACACATGCTCGGCAGCGATCTTTTCATCGCTTCACAAAACCATTTATCATTAATTCCATCTCCCTCTACCATTAATCATTGAAATGAGACTTAAAGAGAGAGAAAATGAAGTGATGCCACGTTGCAAGAGTAAATATGATACTCGGCTAATGATACAATTAAAGATTAATTATATTTCGAATTTCACAGTTGTGAATGGGTTATGATATGAATAGACAATTCTTGGGTGGTATTGCGATATGATAAGGTTGGTATTTGTTCAGCAAATTTTACGGCGTCGGTTTGTCTGTGATCGGTGTTAAATCTCTCGGCGTTTTTGTTAATGATGTTGGGTCGTTTTCAACAGTTTACTGAATAATGACATTGTAAAATTCATTGAGTATCAAAGGGTTGGACGGTTTGGCGAATTTTTTGGTCATTCAAAATTTCACACCGTTTTTATTATCATTAAAATTTATTTAGCAACTTATTGTAAAGTTATTATTGAATGTAATAGTTCTCGTACAATAGTTCTCGTGCATTTTAAATAGGTATTATATTATTTATTACTAGTGTTTGCCGCTAGTCAAAACTCTACCATATTTTTTTAGAAATAAAAATCTTTCCTATTTTGTTTATTGATAACCCGAAAGCTCGTCAATAGCATTAGTAGCTACAAATTGAAAGTAAAAAAAATGTTTCTTTTTTCACGTAATAATAAAAAAAAGTAAAAAAAAATAACCTATAAAGAAACAGTAGGTATTTATTTTTTAATATTAAATAGCGCTTTTTCAAGTTTTTTCCACGAATAACTTGATATAACATAAAATCTTTTTACAATGAAAATTAGCTCTACCTTATTTAAATCTCGAAAAAAGGCTTCGTAACATTATAGCCATATAAAAATAAAATGCTTCACTATCTGTTAGATGGTAACAATCAACTAGCTCGGCTCAACAGTAGCATAATAGCTGATGTGATATAAACTGTGAAATATTGTCACTGTACGCAGTATATGCGAATGATTCAGATAAAACTAACTTAACATTAAACTTTTATAAATGGGTTTTTATAAATTTAGTTATAACCGTTTTTTGTTCTATTCTAGTTTATCTATTTTATTATGCCCGTAATTAATTAGGGTGATATAGTCATATGAATGTTAAGGGTTTATAGTCCTTATAATTATTTAAGTATATTTCGGTATTTAATTAGATATTTATGCAAAAATATTCCAGTTATGTTCAATTATCTTTTTAGTTAAATATTTTGTTACAATAAGCTTTTGTAGTTCACATTCAACTGTACAGTTATGTCAAAACGAAAAACGAATATCTACTATATTAATCTGAAAATCTTGCGTATACTACAAAAATACAACAGATGTTTAGAGAATCATAAAAAAACAACAATTGCCCTAAGTGGAGTCAGTCACTAAATAATAAACTTTAACGACACCTTATTAAGGATTTATTTGTTGCTCCTACCGAATTATTCTATAATTTATTACAAATAACTCCCAAACCGGTAGTGGGTACCTATATTACATTTTAAAGATGTATGTCGTCTGTAAATATGTACAAATATTGTAAAATACAATGTAACTTAACTTTGTAAGATAAATTAATATATTTAGATTGTTTAAGTCTGTTAGACAGGATGGTTATTTTTTTAAATGTACTTTTATACCTATAAGAAACAGCTATAATGCCAATACATCATTAAATTATAAGTAACAAAAATACTTTTTACTAGATAAAATCCCACAACATGTAAGCGGAGTCACGGGGCAAAGCTAATATACAACAACAATAACTTTTTTATGGCAATTCATGTGCATTTGTTACCGGATTTGATTTTTAAGTGCCACTATTATTTACGTGTTCCATTCATAAGCTGTTTAATATATTAGGTAATTTTTAATGGGATTTATTTACCTTCCTACATTTTAATAGGGAGTTGTACTTCCGTGGCTTTGAAGGGTTTTCGTTTTATTACTTTTAAAACGATAAAGTTCGGTTAATAGACCACCATCGATATGTTATTATGATTCTTGGGGTTACGTAACAAACCACAACAGCAAAACGGTAAAAAGTGTTAAGTTATGGGTTTTTTAGTGTCGTAAAAAATTTTTTTTGTTGTTTTATTGAATTTTATATTTAACTCTAATAAATAAGTGAATTGAACCCTGGATATCTAATTTCGCCATATTCAGTGATTCATATTTAATTTTTTTTATTTATGTCTATAGGTTGACGAACAGGCTGACGGTCCACATGATAGTCCCTAAGTCGTCACCGCCGCCGCCTATGGACATTTTGCTGGAAATGGCTAAATGCAAGTGGAGTAAGATTTTCCGTCGTAAAAATACCATAGCAACGGCGATCTAAAGTTATAATAAAATAAAAATAAAATTAGGACCGTCAGCTATTATTTAATTTAATAATTAATATCAAACGGAGCCACAGGGAAGCTAGTATGATTATAAAACATTTATTTTTAAAATCTCATATTCTGCGGTCAAATTTCGGAGTTACACGCGCCATTTACACAAATCTCCATTCAAATTCATAAATAATAACCGATGCAATATATTAAAACCATGACAGCTGTGGCAAAAAAAACATGCGGTACCCTAAAAATGGTCGGCTAATTATGGAAATGTGTCCCGTAGCTAATTATGCGTCAATGTATCTTGACACTTCACTACATTTTTTTAAAGTGAAATGTTAACTAATAAAAAAAAACATGGATTAAAAAAAGCTCTCGTGGTTATTATTACAGTAAGTAGGTAAATATCGTAATTATAAATATTAATACTTACCTACATATTTTTTATTTGTTCATCCTTTGATTATACCTAAAAGCGATAGTGTGGCTAAAGGCGACAGTTATAAAAATCCTTTAGAACATAACCGATTTTATAAGTACCTAACCTTAAAAAAAAACTTGAGAGGGACACCCGGATGGAACGAAGTTATATAAGTTATATAAGTCGAGAGAGTATATATATATAAAAAAAATGTTTTTTTTTTTAAATTAATATATATATATATATAAATAGAAATGAAAATATCTGGCTTGCTTTCTATAAGAGAGAGAGAGAGAGAGAGGGAGAGAGAGAGAGACAGACAGAGAAACATGCGCACGCCGCACAGCTTACATACAATAGCACACCGACACAAAAGTGTCGGTGACAATTTTTCGTGAGCATTTTTTCCGTCTAGCCCCCTTTCACAACGCGCGATAAGGAACTTCGTTCCAATAGATCGAATCTTGAAACATACATTTTTCTTTGTAAGTATACTTAATTTTACTTATGAATAAGTTTGAATCGGCGACCTAGGATTTTACGCACAATTTCAATACCTACCTCAAAAATCGACCTTCATCGAACATTATCGAAATACATGTTTTAAAAACAAATTATCATAAGCAGGATATCCCGACCCGACGACGGCACGGTTCATTAAAATTCGGTAATATTAAATTTCTTCAGAAGTTCAATGGGAGTTCCCTAATCAGGTGACCCATGACACTGGCTGGCGCCACACGCTTTTTTTGACGTCTGAGCGCCGGTCTCGTATTTCGAGGAAAACGTTCAATTCCTTAATTAAGGGTAGGCATACTTTTGTGTGCTGCCTAGGACCAAACCATCAGTAATAACACCATAGGCGATGTTAGATTAGTGGTAGTGACGTCGGATACCGCGGCGCAGGTCGTGGGTTCGAATCCTACAATGAGCTTGAGTTTTCGGTGATGGAAAACATCGTGAGGAAGCACGGCGGTGGGTACTTTAGTTTGTAGTACTCGACTGGCTCGCTACCATCGTCAAGTTGAAAGTCTGTCGCCAAGCACGTCTCAAGGCAGTTACACTTGAGAGCCACTTTTCTTCTAAGGTTTGTGTCCTTACCACCTTCGGCCACATCATCACTTAGCATTGCGAGATTGCGATCAAACATAAGCTTATTCAAGAGAAAAAAAAATAATCAAAAATAGGCTGGTACAATAATAAAAGGGGATAGCTAGTTTTTTGGAATACGCAACGTACGCTAATTAATCTACTTTGAAAAGACATTTAGGTATAATTATGTAATTTGTTTTTTTTGTAGGTATAAATTAATGTGGATTTACTGTTGCATTTCTCTGATGAACTATGATAATGTACCAGCATATTATTTATTATGAGGTAGCAGTTTAAACCGGATACCTAACAACATAAAATAACATATTTATCTCTCGGTTTTTACGCTTTTATTACTACAATAATGATATTAGTAACGTGCCTAACCTTAGCTAATCAATAATAAAAATAACCAAAACACTAAACTGTAACGCAACAATGAAGGGAAATACACAATTTATAGTCCTATTAATATATTTATGTTGATAATTGAACGTATTTTGTCCAATCAGGTATTCCCGTGTTGTTTTATGTACGATAACAACATTTATTGCCTAATAATAGTCGCATAATGCTCTCCTGATGGCATTATTTCTCATTTATTACGCAAATAAATAAATGTCCAAGTATTGTTTTGTGCTAATTATAGAAACCTTTTGGTTAAACCAGATGTAAATAAAGTATCTTTGCATCTGCTATTTACCATAAAATGATTTCAATATTATTAATAAAATATGCCTATACCTAAGTATTGTTTGTTTAGCAAAACCTCTATGGTTAAACCAGTAGGACGTAATATCTAAAATATGTGACATAATTAAATAAATATCTTGGGGAATTCCTCACACACGGGCTTGTGTTTCTAGAAGTCGTATTATGGAAACAAGGTAGCTGATAAACTACTTTTAAATAAATTTTATGCTTAAATATGTGGCGAACACCCAGAACTAGAACAAACAGACATGCTTCTAACCAAAATCACGCATTTAGCCCATCAACCTATTTTGAGTCTGTGACTATTTCAAGAAATGAAATGAAAGCGTGTATCGTGACTTTTCAAGTTATCCCAAAAAGTCCGTGAGAAGTTTTAGTAGAATAGCCTCCAATTTCACTAAAACCAGGCCGGATTTGTACGGATAAGGACTAGCCTTTATAACGTGACTATAAGATAAAAGAAGAATATTAAAAATTAAGAAATGGCTTAAGGATCTAGCTACCAAATCAAAAAGCTTTAAAAAAAATTGATAACTAGAGCGCTTTCTCGACACTGATGAAAAATTAAATCATGGCCTTAAAGTTAATTAAAAAAAAGTTGTAATAATTCAAATTTGGAAGCCGTTCCGCAAATTCAGTAACGAACCGTGTCGGTTTGCGGTGCAAGCTCGCTCGCAGGTAGCGTAATCAGGGTTGTCTCGGGTCGCAAAGGGCACCGACAGACTGGCCAAGTGGCCAGTTACTAAATGTATGCAGTAGCGAATGTGAGCATGCAAATCGTAAGTTTTGTTGTGGCACTGTGCTGCGGCTTTATGTCGTTCGTGTCACAAAAGGTCGTGCGTAACCGAGCGCTGATGAAGGACATTAGGAACAAATGCGTTGCAGTATACCTAGTTACTTTTATCCACGAATAGCTCGCAAAACTAAATGTGAATCTTATAAATAACTTTATATATGATCGCGTGTCCATGGAAACTAAGAGCTCATAAAAGGTAGGCTAGGATATAAAATTAGTCAAATCAAAAACTCATTTATTCAGTTTAGGACCGGTTAAGGCACTTATGAACGTTACAATTGACTCTACCACCGGTTTGGAATACACTTAAACTGAGAAGTATATGTAAGGCTATTTCGATTATTTATTTCATATATAACTAACGTAAGAAGTTTAGAAGGATTTGCGTTTAGGTATAAAATACTAGATGCACCCCACGGTTTCACCCGTATTCCAGAAGGAATCCTTTAGAGGTAGTTTTCCTGAATCCTTTCTTAGCCGATACTGACGTACTAGCATTTATACTTTCTGAAATCTTGTGATTAATCAGGGAATGGTAGTTCGCTTTTTTTTTCTTTTTATTCTGGATAGGCTTGTGTTTGACTACAATCTCACTATGGTAAGTGATGATGTGGCCGAAGGTGGTAAGCACACAAAGCCTAGATGGGAACTGGCTCTCAAGTGCAGCTGTCGGAACACACCGATAGGTGTTTGGCGACAGATTTTCAACTTGAGGGTGGTAGCCAGCCAGTCGGGTACCACAAAGTACCCTACCACCGTGCTATGGTTTCCTCACGATGTTTTCCTTCACCGAAAGCTCAAGCTCATTGTAGGATTCAAACCCACGACCTTCGCCGCGGTATTCGACGTCACTACCACTAAGCTATCATCGCCTTATTATATAGGCATAGGTAGGTAATATGTAGGTATACCTACTAGCTGTCCGCCGCGGTTTCACCCGCGTTCCTGTGGGATCTTATCTTTTCCCGGGATAAAAGGTATCCTATCTCTTATACCAGGATTCATCAAGATCGGTTAAGTAGTTTCGGATTTCATAGCTGACCAACATCGTGACATAATTATATTGGTAGATTATTATTAGCCTTGAAAAACTAGTAGATAAAGTGGATTTAGATGGATTTACTTCAAATCTAAATACGTGCCTAGTTTATTATTTCGACAATAAATTACATTTAGCGATTTACTCACAGTAACAAATCTTATATTTATAACAAAATTATGACAACTAACAGGCAATAAATAACAAAATTGAATTCTTATGCTCCTAATTCGCGCACGAGCCGCCATCGCACCACCAGACGTGTTTAGGGATGTCAAAATTTAGTTTGTTTACTAAAATTTTTATTATTAATAGTGAACAGAGGTACTTTAAGAGAATTGCAAAAATGAGAGCTTGTTTAATAAACGAAAAACATTCCTTTCTTATTATTGTAAGTAGGTATCTTTTTATTTATCACTTACTATATGTGTAATTTTTTTCAAAATCTTATGAAATAAAAAAAAATTACTTGTGAAAAGGTATTGTCAATATGTAGGTAAACATAAAATCTTCATCGACTTATAAAAAATCTTCGAATTCCCTTTTAGTTAAATTATCGATCAGTAACTAAGTTGACAACCCTAACTATCTAGCTATAAACATTTTGACAATATCACTGACACCGATAATAACGGACCATTCAAATTCAAACCGTAACCCGATGTAACACTTTACAAAATCACGCAACTTCTAACATCAGAGCGGTGAAATAATTTTTCATCCATTCACGTCCCGTACCAAAATACGCGACAAAAGGTCGTTCACGAGTCGCCTAAAGAAAGGCTTTTCTCCACTGCATGCTCTGTGCACAGGATCTGTTAGAAATATTAGGTAGTATTTATTTTTAAATGAAATGTTGACGAATAATAAACATTTATAATATACTAGTTTTCGGCCCCGCACAAATCCTTAATAAATTATAAATCAAAACCTTCCACATGAATCATTCCATGAATTGGTGAAAAACCGTGTGAAAATCCATAAAGTAGTTTTAGAGTTTATCGCGAACAACAGAAAGACAGACCCGGCGGGGGACTTTGTTTTCAGCTCTACCGTGCAAAGACAAAAAGGTTCTACGCGAGGGATTTTTTTAAAATATATGATATATATAGTTTTTTAAAAATATCGAAAAAATTTAGTTGTCCAGCAATGATTTCATTACACATAATATTAAAAGTTATGGTCACTATTCTAAAAAATAGGTCAAGAATTTTCCAGGATATTTATTTATTGTGAATTCACTTAGCATAGCTTGAGCTTGCTCTGTAGAAAGGCCATAATTTTTGCACAATA
Source organism: Ochropacha duplaris (assembly GCA_951361185.1). Taxonomy (NCBI): domain Eukaryota; kingdom Metazoa; phylum Arthropoda; class Insecta; order Lepidoptera; family Drepanidae; genus Ochropacha; species Ochropacha duplaris. Next base: position 4,040,883 of record OX592713.1, on the reverse strand, counting down.
TTTAACGTGTTCAGCAATATTTACGACTTACAATATTTAATTTTTACTCACAAAAGGGTTGCCGCATTTTGCTAACGACCGGCGAAAACTTTTTTATGGGCCTTTTCGGCAATGGAAGCTAATCCATGCGGCTTGTTAAGTGATTCCACGAGATTAATGTTTGGTTAATGAGGTTGGTTAAATCAGATTTTTTATATTTGTAATTCTCGATTGTTAGTTGTTTTTGTGGCTTAGGTTTAATAACTTTAATTGCGATTCCTAGAATAATATTTTCACTGTGGGTAATTTAAGACGAACTTCCCACCCCCAAGACAAAAGTGTGGATATGATGAGCTCTAATTGTCTAAATTAGGAAAGTGGTGAAAACCGATGGTTTAACCTACTAAAGATACGTTTCATAGAAAAACCCAATTAAAGCAGATAGGCAAATATTTGAACGATAATTGAGTGATAATTTTATACCTACCTAACAACATTACTAAACTATACATTAAAAACAATAAAAGCCGCAACAGCTTTTTATGGTAAACACCGGATTTTCCAATAAAATAATGGCGTTAATTAGCTGTTTGTTAAAACAAATTATTAACAATAAGTTTACCATGTTGATTAAATAAAAAACTGTGACGTCATCGCTGGATAACTAACAATTATAGTGGACCACACTCGTGAATCGAATGTTTAACGATAGCCGGCCGCCGATGTGGAGTCAATCGATTGATTTATAAATGTATCGAATAATCGATTTGATTAGTCGATTGTGTGCCGCTTCGCACGACCGCGTTAAGTATCTACCTACGAAGAGCATAATCATAATTTAGAATAAGGTTTTAACGGGGTTAAATCGATACAAAGGCGATGATAGCTCAGTGATAGTGACGTCGGATACCGCGGCGAAGGTCGTCAGTTTGAATCCTACAATGAGCATGAGCATTCGATGAAGGAAACATCGTGAGGAAACCATAGCACGGTGGTAGGGTATTTTGTAGTACCCGACTGGCTGGCTACCACCCTCAAGTTGAAAATCTGCCGCCAAGCACCTATCGGTGTGTTCCAACAGCTGCACTTGAGAGCCAGTTCCCATCTAGGCTTTGTGTGCTCACCACGTTCGGCCACATCATCACTATGATTGCGTTCAAATACAAGCTTATCTAGAAGTTAAAAATCTTTTTAATAATCATATAGTGTGCTTTAATAAGGAAACTCTAATATCCATTTTTGTCGGAAATTAGTATTAACTAAAGGATGCACGGACAAATGGACCGGACACGGAACCCTAAAATAACTAGAAATAATAAATAGACACAGATTAACAAACATTAAATTGCCGCAAATTTTAACGTGTTTTTTTATTAATTGGTGGACCACCAGCCCTACGAGTCCATTGAGTATTGATTGGCTAGTGGACAGAATTAGCATAAAGTTGTCTCGTCCGCGACACCAACAAATGCCCTTATCTCGCGCGGACCCGCCGAGATTGCCCCGAACACTGCCCTTAATTGGTCATCAATATTCGACCTAATAAGCCTACATGGCCAGACGAAAGTGTTTTCCAAAACCGGTTATGTTGTCGGGTTCAATTAATATTCTAATATTTCTTATCACTATTAGCGAATGCCACTTTGATAGATATATAACAATTTTAACGTACTTTAAATTAATAGCAGTAATAACTATTTCAAATAAAAGCACAACTAGTCACAAGTTATGACTGAGAACCTTAAAAAATATAAAAAAGTCAGTTTAAATGTAACCTACCCGGTTCTTCGCAGTCGAAGGCTTATTTACTGGTGATAACTCAAGTAAATGTGAACCTCTTAAGTGATAACTCAAGTAAATGTGAACCTCTTAAGGCCTATACGGAATAATGACTTTGACCCATTTCAAAAAACAAAAAAGTCGGTTGACCTGAAACCGTATTATGATCAAAATAGCCGGTAAAGCCAACATTTTCCTCAGCCGTACACGGTCTCGCACTGGTATTCTTAATTAAGATGTAGGCAGAACGGCGCATGTTCACTAACGAGTCGCTAACACATTTGCTCGGACCCCTACTATAGCTTCTGTACGAGATATACTAGTAATTACATTATAGGATGTAACGTGAATGAAGATTGCGCTCGATAATGCTTAAAGGGAATTTTTAATTACGTTTCAATAGTGCGGATAGATATTTACACGAGGATAAGTAAGGATTAGATGGATTTTCACTCTTGAGTTAAGAAAATAATACAGAGCTTCATTAGTTCTTCATGGGTTTATTCCTTATCCTGGTGGGTGGACGATGGAACAACAATGCAGAGATGCAGGCAACATTTCGATCGAAGAATATAGAATAATACCTATATACTACTATATCTTGCTATTATGCCGCCTATATACCTATCAATTGGAATTTGAAAACGATATTAGTGACAACAGTAACAAAGAGAGAGATAATATGACAGGGATAGCGAGCCTACAACATCATCATCATCTACTTTTACCTGCCCTATTCCCAATTATTAGTGGTCGGCGCAATGCGTACTTTTCTTCCATTCAGCCGTCATATCAGAATTCACTCCTTTCTTACTCATATCATCTCTCACACAATCCATTCCATCCGTCTCTTTTTCGGTCTTCCTCTACCCGTGTATCTATCCACTTTCATATACTTACACTAGCTTTCCGCCCCGCGGTTTCACCCACGTATCCATTTTTTACCCATTTAGACATTGAATTTCAAAAAAACCTTTCTTATTCCTCGTCTACATCTTAAAAACAATACCTGTGAAAAGTGAAAAAATTAAGGGTGTAGGCTGGGTGTTGATGATTCAGTCCTTCTCATTTTTCATACCAAGAAACGGAAATAACTCCTAACTTTGAATCCCCGTTTCACCCCTTCAGAGGTGGAATTTTAGAAAACGCTAAAACACATGTTTCTTTATTTTCAATTGTTAGCCTAAAAACAAAGTTTCATGGTTCTAGCCTCAAAAAATGGCGGACTTCCATACAAAATTTCAACCCCTTTTTCACCTCCTTAAGGGTTGAATTTTCGAAAACGCTAAAACACATGTTTCTTTATTTTTAATTGTTAGCCTAAAAACAAAGTTTCATGCTTCTAGCTTAAAAAAATCGCGGACTTCCATACAAACTTTCAACCCCCGTTTCACCCCCTCAGGGGTATAATTTTAAATAACGCTGATACACGTGTTTCTTTATTTTTAATTGATAGTCTAAAAACAAAGTTTCATGATTCTAGCTTTAAAAATGACCGACTCTCATACAAACTTTCAACTCCTTTTTCACCCCCTTAAAGATTGAATTTCGAAAAATCCGTTCTTATTCCTCGGTCAAGTTTTAAAAACAACACCTGGGGAAAAATCTGCTTTCTAGGTCTAAGGGCTTAGACAGGGCGTTGATAGATCAGTCAGGACTTATCCTTTTTATATAGATGACTTGTTTGGTTACATGACTATCATCCATCCTCATAACACGCCAAATGACTACCTACAATAATAAAAAAAAAACTACATGCAAATTTCTTGTAAGAAGAAGCAAGAGCAAAACGTTTATCGTTTCGTTTTCAAAAATGAATTTGTTTTTTTTTTTTTTTTTTTTTTTTTTTATGTCACAAGTGACAACGAGGCAGGCGGGTCACCCGATGGTATGTGACAACCGTCGCCTATAGACATTGGCAATACCAGGGGATTGCTAATGTGTTGTACACCATATTACAATGCCTTAAAGGCGAACTGGCTCTCAAGTGCAATTGCCGGAACACACCAACAGGTGCTTGGCGACAGATTTTCAACTTGAGGGTGGTAGCCAGCCAGTCAAGTACCCTACCACCGTGCTGTGGTTTTCTCACGATGTTTTCCTTCACCGAAAGCTCAAGCTCATTGTAAGGATTCGAACCCACGACCTTCGCCGCGGTATCCGACGTCACTTACCACTGAGCTATCATCTCCTAAAATTATAACTCTTTAAAATGGTTTATAGTACTCACACGAAGATTAATCTGTGATTGCAATTCGTCTTTAGAACATGAATAGCATTTGCTCTCGCGTCTCGCTTCAGAATAAAGAAATTGCGAACAATGATTTCTATTAAAAATATGACCATAACTCATAATTGATACAACATGCACTGAAATGACTGATTGTTGGCGAAATTAAACTGGCATTTCTCCGGCATTCATACAGTCTTTCTTTTACCTTTTGACTTATCGATTCCCCTCATAAAATTTATGAAGATTACCACCGACAATCACACCTACTCTCATGAAATCAATGGACACTCGAGCTTCGCCCATAGCAAAGATTTATTAGTCCCTATTCGAACATAATCTCAACTAATTCACCGTAGAAAAACGTCGAGTTTATAGCCACCTGGACAATCGACTCTTTGTCGCTCGGCTCAATATATTTTAAATGACTCCTTGAGTCGGCCTCTCGTGAAGCCGATCCCATTGTGACTGACGACGGAGTTCCTTTTGGGCGGCGGAATATTTATTTTGAATTTTGAATTAAGAATTATTTCTTTTTTAGCTGCCGTTTGTGGACGTGTGCCGCGCATTAGCGGCCTTTGTTGACGCTGTATTAATGAAGGTTGGATATCGGACCGTACTTTTTTCTTTTTATACTGGACTACCGCATCGGACCATGATTTTAAATAATTGAAACTGTTATGAAACATTTATCATAGTTATAGGGTGCGGTCTGAAATAGTTTTCACTGAGGTGATGTCTAAGATCGCAAGTGCGCTCACGGCGCTGTCGTCATGATAATCAATTGGCCTTTTTTTTGTGAATAATGTCACAATACATCGAAAAAATAAAAAATTTCATGTATAATTTCCATTTTCTTATGACTGAACTATTTGCCTGCAATTTTTATCAAAAAAAAAAACTACAAATAATGAAATGTGCGAGAGTGTGCAACTCGCATAAATATCAATTTACAAATAAACACTACGTACGACGTTGACGTCTCGCCACGCCTTCACTCCATACCTAGTGCGTTCACACTTATTCAAAGTCAAAGAAAAATAATTCAATATAGACTCCTGGAATTCATAAAAGTCAAACAAAACTGAGATTACCATTCGGAACGTACTATCTTAGAGTGATTATATCGCTTTCGACGTGATTCGGACTGGAGCCATAAAATTCAGCCTAGGGTTGTCCATTGTTAAACATATTGAAACCTTAAGAGGTCAGAAAAAAATTGAACTTGGGGCCATCGTCACCTTTTTACCATTGCAATGATCATCGATCTTGGAACTCTTCTTCATATCCTTAGGCAGCTGTCGTTTATCTACGATTTGGTAGTTGGTCCAGAGGCAAATTAAAATGCTTTTTTTTAAATTAAATAGATAGAAAGAGATCTTGCGGGTCATCTGTATTAGTGATCCCCGCTGCCCATGCATACTCGCAACACCAAAGAAATCACAGGTATGTTGATTTCAACCTTATACCGTTGACATAAAGCTTTTTCGGCCTTAAGCCGATTCGACGTCGATATATGAGCACCCTTACTTGTATGTAAATTAATATCTAGTCGCAGATGGTGTCAAACTCACAAATGACTAAAGAAACTTTAATTAATCATTGTTTACAACTAAAACAGCTTAACAATTAAATCCATTACGAAAAGTTAGCGCCAGACGGATGCTTTCAAAGCTTAGCTGGCATTGTTTCGTAGATTTGAGCTGGAAGGACAAAGGCACGTCTCACAGTTTACATTAATTATCGCTAAAACATTGCTAATTTCTGTTGTGTGCAGACGGGCCCATAACTTGAGAGCTGACACGAAAATGATGTACCTACCTATATGTTTTGTATCTAGTATTTTGTTTATTATTTCTGCTCTACATATGCAATTTAATGTATTTTTCGTTGAGTGCCTTACGAACTTGCGTTTGAATGCATTATTTGAATTAAAAAAAATATTTTCTATTTTAAAAATTCTAAAAATAAACTAAAATAAATATTCAAGTCAAATAGGATCTTTGCGACAAGAATGTTGAGAATTATCTTTGTTGTAACGTGATTACGTGAGAGTATTAAAATATTAATTCTAAGTAAAATATTTCTGTCATGTCAATTTTGTACGCTGTTGATTACCTAAATAAATAAATAAATATCCGATAAATCTACAACATTGACTTAGACTTCTTCATTTCAGCCTGAAGTTAGACCACACAAACTAAAGTTTTTCTACTTCTAAATAATCCATAAATAAACCTATTGTCACCTACGCATGAATCTACAAGTTAATTCAGTAACCGCATGTTTCTGAGTGTATAATTAAAACCACATAATTCTGAGAATTCAGCATCATGTTGTACTATTGAAGATGATAATTACGAACAATTAGCATGAACATGGTGTTATTATGAACACTAACTTCATGGAAATGGCGCGACAATGATTTGATTTAAATTATTTAAGGTTAGGATACACTACAGTAATGTACTATTATAACATGCTCAGTTACAATGATATTATCAGCAAAAAGGTTCCGCAAGCGGTAGGTTAACAACTGGCTAATTAACCAACTGTGTTGTGTCGCCGGTGTCAATGGATGCACATTACGTACCGAATACAATTTAAATGTAAAAGTGACCAAAACAACAAAAAAAGCCGTCGTGTGTTATTATGAGATACCGTAATGTAGTGTTTTATTGCAGTATTACGTTATTTATATGTGCGTTAGTGTGTCATTTTTGGCCCATTTTTTAGTCTGTTTTTTTTTAATTCTGTATAAGCTTGTGTTTGACCACAATCTCACCATGGTAAGTGATGATGTGGCTGAAGGTGGTAAGCACACAAAGCCTAGATGGGAACTGGCTCTCAAGTGCAGCTGTCGGAACACACCGATAGGTGCTTGGCGACAGGTTTTCAACTTGAGGGTGGTAGCCAGCCAGTCGGGTACAAAGTATCCTACCACCGTGCTATGGTTTCCTCACGATGTTTTCCTTCACCGAAAGCTCAAGCTCATTGTAGGATTCGAACCCACGACCTTCGTCGCGGTATTCGACGTCACTTACCACTGAGCTATCATCGCCTTAGAATCTATCGTCGTCATCATCGTCTGTGCCTGTATTTTGGTAATGCATATGATTTTTTTATGATATTTTTATTTTTTAGGGCTTATGATTATCCATTAACACACCCATACTGGATTATGATGAAAAATACGCTTACCTAAACGAAAACCTATCAAGTCTAGCCTCGTCCCTAGATTGTAGGAGTCAGAAATAGACTGAAGCAACTTCACAAAATAAACATGAGAAACGCTTAGAGCGCACAAGTGTACACCGGCCTTTAAATATAATTTAAGCTTAGTGTTTAATTCTTAAATAAATGACACAGCATATGTCATTAAAGAATGACCAAAATCTACAATTAGACATGTATATTTATTGAGTGGCACGTAGACCATAATAACGGTGAATGATGCAGGAAAAAAAACAACACTATTGTTTAGGATAATGGCCATTTAAACACAGTATGATTACATAGATCTATTTATTACAGCACTATTCATATACCAACAGACAGTCCGGTAAGTAGTAGGACAAACTTAAGGGGGAGATAGGTGGGCGGGTCACCTACCAACATATACAAAAGTGAGCTCGATAAAAAGGACACCATTTTTGAGATATTTCGATATCTCTATCTTTGGGAACTAAATAACGAATCATGGTCATAGAGCTTTATTTCTAAAACTGTTTTTAATAAGTTTTAGAAATAGAGCTCTACCATGATTCATTCTGTGGAATATCAACGATATTAATTTTGAAATCAACGGATTGACGGGCCGGTTGGCGTGGTTGGCACGCCGCAGGTCGTGGGTTCGATTCCTATCCAGGACAGACTTTTGTGTGCATGAACATGTCTGTTTGTCCTGAGTCTGGGTGTAATTATCTATTTAAGTACATATTTACAAAAAAAAGTTGTATTATATTGTATATCAGTTATCTGGTTTCCATATTACAAGCTCTGCTTAGTTTGGGATCAGATTAGCCGTGTGTGAAAAAATGACCGAAGATATTATTATTATTTACTAGCTGTTCCGCGCGGTTTCACCCGCGTTCCTGAGGGATTTTATCTTTTCCCGGGATAAAAAGTAGCCTATGTGCTATTCCAGACTATAATCTATCTCCATGCAAAATTTCATCCCGATCCATTCATAGCCGTTCTGGCGTAAATGAGTAACAAACATCCAAACTTTCACATTTATAATATTAGTAAGATTAATAGTTCCAATTTCAAAAGTAAAATCGTTACAGCTACTCTAGACTAGAATAACAACTTAAGACTTTTTAAGAACGCGACGTTTAAATTCGGAATTTAAAATGTAACCTATTGTCCATTTTCTCACAAAGGGAATGATGCGCAGATGGGGGGCTACTCGGCTACTCTAATTTCCCTAACAGGCGTTAATGGCCGCTGTTACTGGCGATCGTGGGTCTCTATGGTTCTGAGTGAACGAATAAACTCACTTATCACGAGTTAACGCCTACTGGTGGGAAATATTGTCTTCTCATTGTCTTGGATACGTATACAGGCTTTAGGTTTAATATAATCAATTTTTTTTTAAACCGACTCATCTGGCATATATTTTTCATACACGAATTTCGTCGCGGAATCTGAACTTTACTTTTCTATGGGAAAACTATGAAGAAACTTGCCGGAAAAAGCTAATTATCAGCCATTTCCATTGTAAGTTCGTAACAAACATCCTATATTTAAAGTAATAGAGTGCTTCCTATTGGTCGACGTGAAAAACTGTTAACAATACTCACTATTGGAAACTCATTTAGACTCACGGTTCTCAATTCGCTGCGCATAAGGTTCAATATTGAGTAGATTTGTGGTCACAGTGTAGATCATAAGCAGTATCTACATACGAAGCTGAAGTACCTACAAGTTAAAAATGTACGAACATAATCCATATTAATATTATAAATGCAAAAGTGTGACTGTCTCTCTGTCTGTCTGTTACATCTTCACGCTTAAACCAATTTAGATGAAATTTGGTATAGAGATAGATAGAACCTTGGAGAAAGGCATACTTTGCATCCCGGGAAAAGATAAGATCCCTCGGCAACGCGGGTGAAAACGCGGGGGACAGCCTATAGTTAGTGAATAAATCAAGCAAATGTTTTTTGTAATAATATAAAAGAAGGCTTTGCAAATACTTAGCATATTTGTTAGTTTAAATTTAAATAACTTTTTAAATAACCCATAACATGGTTAACATTAACGGTGCTGGTTACACATTTATCTATTTGTTTAATTTATATTTTTTCTTATTAAAGTGTGTAACTGTTTGTTGACCCAAATAAATTAAAAAAAAAACATACAATACAGGTAACAGCACAAGTCGTCGGTTGTACTACTGTAACATCTAGTTAGACTGTGACATATCTACCGGTACATAACTGTGGGTACTGAACAGCACAAAGTAAATTAAATTAGCAAATTGTGTAAACAAACACCAAATACGTGAGAATTTCATCTATGGGAAATGAAGATGGTCGGGAACATTAAGGGATACAGTTAATTGGTGGGAAGTGTGTGAATATGCCTTTATAAGTACCCATGTGAAAACCAAATGAAACAAAGTATCGTAATTGAGCATAATTTTCTCTTGTTTTGTTTTAGTATCGTCTATCACTATCTGCCTTTGATTATTATACTCAAAGCTATCTGCATTTCGATTATAAAACACTAGTGTAAATTACAAAATATACTAATGTCCCCCGTGGTTTCACCCGCGTTCCTGTGGGTTCTTATCTTTTGCCGGCATTAAATTATAGCCTATGACACTCAAAAATAACGTGGCTTTCTATTGGTAAAATAATTTTCAAAATTGGTTCAGTAGATCCAGAGAATACCCCCTACAACCTCACAAACTCACAAACTGTACCTCTTTATAATTTTAGATAGTTCGTTATAAAAATAATAAAATAAATTCAAATATTGGATAATGCAGTAAGCTAACAATATTCCAAATCAAATTTAAACAAAGAAAACCATTTTCAGGAAATCAAACTTAGTGCCACCATACACAGTCCCAGCTTCCTAATCAAACGTGGTCAAAGCGAGGTGAGTCAAACGGGATAATTTGTGTAGTTATGTGCCAGTGTCCCGACGCTCTAATGAGTTATAATAAGTACCACCCATTGAGAGTCTTGCTCAGTTCATGTTGTGTGGAGTAGGCTTCTTACTTATTTTTGATTCTGGATGATCTTGATTTTTTTATTATAGTTATAGTATCGTATAATTAAGATCTCATCATGAACGTCCATTTTGCAATCGTGTATTGCAGCAGGTATCAAAAAGGCAACTGAGAGAGCGAAGTTCAATATTTGAAACAGAGCCAGTTTTGTTTTTCAAAGCCTTAACTGTCTGTAACAGACAGAAATAAACTAACAAAATTTTCACATTTAGAGAGTAGAGAGTAGCTTAGAACCATAGATAGATATGTATAGGTACTTTTATTAATGACATTCAAAGTGTTAGTACTAAATCAAATTACAGAAGCCTATTCCATAATCTTTAAGCCTCTAGTTCGATGTGTGCGAGCCGGACAGAACCTTACGACTTCATTAGAGCGCGTCAACCGACCGGTCACGACTGCGCCTTAACCGCCACTGCCATCACAAGCGCGAGCGATTACACATCACTATGCAGTATTGCCCTTAATGTCGCTATTGGAAATGTGAATAAATGTGTTACTATGTGCATTTGGTTTGATCAACTCCCGTCGGGATGCCTAAATAGGAGATTTAAGTGTTTTGCTATCTACGTCTTCAACTGTTTTCCTTTTTTACTAGAAATAGGGCTTTTAGTTAACCATAATCTACTACGGTATTGCTGTGAGGGCGAATAAGATTATTTCACTACACTAAAGCAATTTAACCATGATTGACTAAGTCTTACTTGGCGCCGTATTTTATACAACGACATTGAGAGATATTTAGTTATTTCATTTTAATTCATTTTTGGCTGTTTATAGTTTCGTCCAGTTTGTTTATTCGAATTGGACCTAAGTCAAAGAATGGCCATGAGAATATATGGGGAGATAAATAATTTTGATATAGTTATACTACATTAGAGTATGACAATTCATAAGTGCCTGTAAAGGCCTATTTGGATGAATAAACATTTCATTTCATTTCCACTATAAAAAATCATAATTTTTATCCGACAATCCGCCTTTGGTAACTTATCAGCATAATTTTTGTTATTAGTAAAGGCCTGATTGAACATGTTTAATAATACCCGGCCCTCCTCTCTGACACCAGAGAAAAGTAAAAGCTAATAGAAAAACCTCTATTATTCACAGATTATCTATAGGTATTAATAGTCCTTTGGGTAGTTAAGCAATTATTTTTGCTTGCACATTAAAAGTAATATACATAGATCCGATGTAAAAGGTGCATTGTCGCCGGTAAACTCGATAATAACTTAATAAGCTGCGCAGACGCAGACGCTCGTTCGGGTAATTACAAATTAGAAGACGGTCGCGCGCGCACCGTTCTTACAGTGCAGATAATTCCACCGATAGACGCTTTGTTGGGCTATTCTTTAAGATTGTTAAATAGTTTTTATTGGATATAAACGTACGTTACTGTTCACTTGAATATAATAATACAGACAGAGAGAGACAAAACTCGCTGGATGCTTAGCTCTATATCTATACCATTTTTTTAGGATTCTGTACCTACCCAATGGGTAAAAACAGAAACCCTATTACTAAGACTCTACTGTCCGTCTGTCTGTCTGCCTGTCATCATGTTGTATCTCATGAACCGTGATAGCTAGACAATTGAAATTTTCACAGATGTTGTATTTCTGTTGCCGCTATAACATCAAATACAATAATTTAAAAAAAACTTCAAAATTTTACGGGACCCTTGGTGCGAAGATCCGGTCAAGTGCGAGTCAGACTAGCCCGACTTGCACTTGGCCGGTTTTATAAAAAACAATGGTCAACCACACGCACACTATATGAAGATGATGATGAAGGTGACGTTAAATTCAAAATAAAAGATGAGGCCATTTATCAGATTAGGCCTATTATGCCTTTAGTTTTTTTCGAAAATGAAGTTGAAAGAGTAGTTTAGCAGGATAATGAAAGAGCCATTAGTCTAAATACTAAGTATCTAGAAGAAATAAAAACTATTATAAATCATACCATGAGTTTCCATTCGGTGAACCTATCGTTTTTCACGTGATACATGACTCGAAGGTGTCAAGATGAAGTTCAAAGTTATAAGTTTAATCATTTAACGAAAAAAATTACTTTGTATTTTTTGACTTCGTTAATTAAAAGAAATATCTATAGCAGTTTAAGCATCCTATTGCAGAATCGCCCCAGGTCCTAACCCTAGAACGTGCATGCTCAAAGAGAAATCCTTAATGGGTTTAATGTACCCCGAGGTGAGGCGAGTGCCAACTTAACAGCCAAGTTGTTTATCGATCACTTGACAACTTTACCTGTACTGTACTGTACTGTACTGTAGGTTTACCACAGTGTTGAATACTGTCGTTTTAGGCTTTTTTAGTTATGTTAAACTAGCAATGTGATAAACAGCATTATTAGTAGAGCTATTTGATGGGCCGGTTGGCGTGGTTGGTTAATACACTGCCTATCACGTCGCAAGTCGTGGGTTCGATTCCCATCCAGGACACACATTTGTGTGCATGAACATGTCTGTTTGTCCTGAGTCTGGGTGTAATTATCTATTTAAGTAGGTATTTACAAAAAAAAAGTTGTCTATATAGTATATCAGTCATAATTCTGGTTTCCATATTACAAGCTCTGCTTAGTTTGGGATCAGATAGCCGTGTGTGAAAAATTTCCGAGGATATTTATTATTTATTTACTTCCTATAGAGTGTCAAAAGAGAAAGAAGAATGTATGGATATACTGCGTGAAGAATGATACAATCAAACTCAAATATATCTCTTTGTTAAGTAAACTCATTACAAGTATTTTTAATCGTCAATTTGATTCATGTTAAATTCTAACGCTCGGTTCGGAAGGTTGCTTTCGCTGAGAAGAGCCGTCAATAAACTCAGCAATTACTCTTGTTAAAAAAGCAACTTAGACCTATTACATTTTATTATTTATATAGTCTGTGTTATGTCGGCAAAATAGGAATAAAGAAAAACTCGCACAGACCAGCCCCCACAAGCAGCACCTGTTCACAAGTATGACGCGTGTGTGATATGTTTATGAAAGGTGTGAGTACTGAGACGACTAGTGACAGAGCGGAGTGAAGGAGAAAAACATGTTGTGCCAACCACTTACCACACCAAGTGTGGAATAAGGATAAGAAGAAAGAAGGAAACAAAAAGTAGCAGAATATTGTCATTTATGCTAAAAACTAATTTAGATATTCGAAAAAATGTCTTAAGTGTGTAGCATAAATATGCAGATGAGTATTATCAGATTTTTTGTTTGTGGACATAATTACTGAAGCTTAAAATTATGAGTAGGTTAGGTACCTATGTATCAGTATCCAAGAAGGATCACGTTCCAAAAATAATATTAGGTATATGTTCGGTTTTGTAATTCAATCACTTGTAGTTTGATTTTCAAAACGGATATTTAATGCATAATTATTTGTATTACCTAGCTTCAATGCTATTTACAAATCACAAGGCATCATGCTTAATCATATCTGAAGCTTTCTCAGCAATCATTATAGTAGGAGCATTCGTGTTACTACCATATTTGACATTATACTGGTGTCAACGACACGTAAGCCATCTACACCGTATACACGAAGTCTATCGTCAACAACGGATCCCATCGCACAAGTACGTACATAATGGTACTAAGTATCCATCATGCACAGGATAAAGCACTCCCAGAACGCATTGCTGCCTTTCTTTAAACCTCTACACCTCTTCGTTTCGGTACAAGCATCTCAGCACCAACACTCTTGAAGAAAGTAGAGTTTGCTACTCTAATAAAATCTTTCAAAATTTCCACTTGTTTCTCCAAGTGATCATTATGTGAATAATAGCCAGGATAAAGTGGGGAATCTCTAGGATTCGGGCTGCGTAGCAAAATTTTACCTCTAGATTTGCAGTACCTACAGTTGACTCACTAATGAAGCTAAAATCTCTCTCTATTGTTTCAAATAAATCCTTGCATATTATCGTCCTGGAATTTAACAAAAATGGAGCAGAATTGGTAAAGTTGCGGTTCGATCACGGAAAACAAAGTTGAGGGTTTGATAATCTGGGTAATCCTGAAATTTGTTGAGCGCTGAATATCCAATAAAAAAGGGAGTTGGAAATAATGAGAATTAGGTGGTTCAGGTGGATTAAATATCTTGTCCATTTTATGTATCACTAAGGTTGATGTGATCTTGAAAATTTTGACCTACACGAAGTTCCCATATTACTTCTATTCCTTTGCTAAGCAGATGTTTCCTAGAACCAATACCGGATAGCATGAGAAGTTGAGGGGACTTTACAGCTTCAACTGACACTATAACTTCTTTATTCGCTTTAAGTAGGACAGTTTTATTATTTTCAAAAATAACTTTAACTCCATTAGCTTTTTTGTTTTTGTTGAATATAATTTTAATAACCAGAGCTGTCTTTAAAACGTGCAGATTGCAGCGATGTTTAATTGGCCATAGAAAAGCGTAAGCAGAACTCTGTCTTACTCCTTTAGCAATAGTGAACATGGGTTGAGTGTAGCCCATGGGCTCATCACTGCTCGTATCTAAACCTTTATATTCCCCGATTTATCTTCTCCCGAGGGATCTTATCTTTTCCCGGGATAAAAAAAAGCCTATGTGCTATTCCAGACTATAATTTATCTCCATGCCAAATTTCATCCAGATCCATTCAGCCGTTCTGGCGTAAATGAGTAACAAACATACATCCATCCATCCATCCAAACATTCACATTTATAATAATTAGTAGGATAGTAAGATTATGAGGTTGTCTTGTGACTCCCATTAATACAATTTTGTATTGTTAAAAAGAATTCTAACTTAATTATATAATACTTTACTAATTTAGCTATATCATTAGGTGTCGGTGAAGAATATTAAGTAAATTTTCCAGTTCATTGCATTCATGGCGGTTGTTAGTGGATATAAAACTTGGATCCGCTCGTATAGACGAGCAATTTACTTTGAAGTCTTCGAACACACTGCGATGTGTGGAACGACAGTCGTTAACTGTTAGGTCGGGTACATTACAGTTTCCAGAATTTAATTTAATTTATATTAATAAGGAGAATAAAATTAAATATTGCAATAGCTTTATGATATAATAATAATATACAGGGATATTCTTCATACGCGGTAGTTTGATTCTAAATTAAACAGAGCTTATCCTATGGAAATAGACTAAGAAGGTACTTTTTAAATACAGACTTTACATTTACATCGAGATTTAAGACAAACATACGTGTCATGCAATCCTAGGTGAAAGTCTAATTAACTACGGCAACTGGCTAAAACAACTTGATTTGTTACTTTAGATAAATTTTATCATTTTTCAAAGGAACAATAAATTTTTTATACCTACACATTCAATATTTTGGCCATAAATTGGCCATTTAAAATTGACGAACCTTGATTGTAATAAAAAACAAAAACCGACTTCAAAACTGTAACCTATACCTATGTACAAACATAAACTAAAAAGTAAAGAATAATATTTTAATTTCAAAGCAAGAGCCTTAAAGGACAATCAACAAAATTATTGATATTTATATATCTATTTAATATTTATAAACAGTTCTTTTTGGAGTCGGTGCCAGTCAAGAAGAAGGACAGTTTTGAACTGGACACGAAGTGTTCATACGAGAAAACGTCTTACGACACCTCTCCTTACGGTAATGTTCCTTAGGTCTGCGCCGCCGCTCCCCTACTTTTCGAAAGTTTGTTACAAAGGCAGAATTAAACTGTCCTTCTTGGCTGGCACCGACTCCAAAAAGAACTGTTTATAAATATTAAATAGATATATAAATATCAATAATTTTGTTGATTGTCCTTTAAGGCTCTTGCTTTGAAATTAAAATATTATTCTTTACTTTTTAGTTTATGTTTGTACATAGGTATAGGTTACAGTTTTGAAGTCGGTTTTTGTTTTTTATTTTTAAAAATAATTTTATTTTTTAATTTTTAAAGTTTATTCCTTATTATATGTTATCCTAGGCAAAACTAGTTTGTCCTGAAATCGGGTCTGGTCGGTAAAATATAATATATAACTAGCGGGCCCGGCAGACGTCGTCCTGCCCTGAAATTAAAACAAATCTTGGAACTCGATTCCAGCGCCACCTACCGGGTCCAATTGTATTTTAAAACCATCGAAGAACCCATTGAAGTATACACACGAAATTTCATCCAAATCCAAAAAGTCACGCTCAACGACTCAGTTTGATTCACTAAGGTTTATCAAACGAGATAGATTTTTTTTCGTTTTTGTTGATTTTCTCAAAAAGTGCTTAATCAATTTCGACAAAATTTAAATGGGACCACCTCTGAAGTAGGATCTACCAAACAAAAAAAGAATCATCAAAATCTATTCATAATTGGCAGCGAAATCGAGTAACAAACATACAAAAAAAAAAAAAAAAACATACAGACGAATTGAGAACCTCCTCCTTTTTTTTGAAGTCGGTTAAAAATCGTATATAAATTATGTAAATAAAGTAGTTTTATCATTGTTTTTATTTTTTTGTACCTATTCAAAATAATCTTTCTTCTTAGATTTTCGCGAAAACTTGTAAGTCACCAAAATGTAACTTAATTTTCAACTTTTTTTATTTTTTCTTGACTTGACTTTTATTTGTGCTTTAAGATCATGCTTTTAACCAAAATTGTCAATTCTAGGTCAACCGGAAGTACCCTATAGTTTTTGGGTCGAAAACCTATATTGTGAGTTTCCTTTGACCTAGAATCACGAAATTTGGCAAAAAGCAAGGTCTTACAGCACAAATAAAGGAAATATTCAAAAAAGTAAAAAAAAATCAAAATTAAAGGGTATCCCCATACATACATAGAATCACCAATTAAGATGAGAGATGATAAGACCTCTGAGTTGTATCGGCGCTCATACAATTTAGAGGTCTAGCTTAATTGGCCCAACCTCAAATAAGGTACCTAATCGAAAACATAATAAAAAAAATTAAAACAATCCGCGAGACTCCATTACGGAACCCTCGGTGCGCGAGTCCGACTCGCACTTGACCGATTTTTATTTCCTTATCCCACGCTAGGTGGTAGGCACAACATGTTTTCCTCTTCCACTCCGCTCTATCACTAGTCGTCTCAATACTCACACCTTTCATAAACATATCATTCTTCACACAGTCCATACATTCTTCCGCCTTCCTCTACCTCTATATCCAATCCATCCACATTCAAAATAATAACTTATCAATTTAGCTATTAAGTTTATTTTTCTCTAAAAAAACTCTCACCTATATGTAACCTCAGCCTTACCGCATTGAATGGTTGATTGTATTAAGTCATCAGTTCGCGTGGGCTATAGGTTTCTTATAGCAATATAATTGTACGGTGTCAATATTTAAACGATTCCATCAAAAGATTTATGACCTTCGCCGTTACAAGCACACATAATAAGTACAACGTTTAACTGTAGTGAAACAATATTGAAGCGGAATTACCTTAAAATAAAATAATATTATAAAGCTGAAGAGTTTGTTTGTTTGAACGCGCTAATCTCAGAAACTAGTGGTTCGAATTGAAAAATTATTTTAGTGTTGGATAGTCCATTTATCGAGGAAGGCTTATAGGCTAAATAACATCACGCTATATTACAAAAATCACACGGGAACGATTGAAACCGCGGGGGATTGCTAGTTTTTTATATAAGACTTTTTTTATGCTACAAGTGACAACTAGGCAGGTGGGTCACCTGATGGTAAGCGACTACCTACAGTAGGTACCTATAGATTTAACAATACCAGGGAGATTGTCAATGTGTTGTACACCCTTAAAGGCAACTGGCTCTGTAGTGCTACTGCCGGAACACACTAACAGGTGCTTGGTGACAGATTTTTTACTTGAGGGTTGGGTTTGGAGGGAGGATTTTTAACTTTTAAGGCGATGATAGCTCAGTGGTAGTGACGTAGGATACCGCGGCGAAGGTAATGGGTTCGAATCCTACAATGAGCTTTAGCTTTCGGTGAAGGAAAACATCGTGAGGAAACCATAGCACGGTGGTAGGGTACTTTGTAGTACCCGACTGGCTGGCTACCACCCTCAAGTTGAAAACATGTCGCCAAGCACTTATGGGTGTGTTCCAACAGCTGCATTTGAGAGCCAGGTCCCATCTAGGCTTTGTGTGCTTACCACCTTCGGCCACATCATCACTTACCATGGTGAGATGGTGGTCAAACACAAGCTTATCCAGAATTATTAAGGGTGGTAGCCAGCCAGTCAAAGTACAAAGTACCCTACCACCGTGCTATGGTTTCCTCGCGATGTTTTCCTTCACCGAAAGCTTCCGACGTCACTATCTTCATCGACGAGCTCATCGCCTTAAAACTTGTTCAGTCGACCTTTAGACCCTGATGCAATCTCTGTGTCTAAAGAAACACCTATGTGATCTTTAACTCATCGCGTTCAGATTACTGATAGTGCCAATTATGCTTACTTATTGATAAGTTAAAACGTTGCAGTATTTAAAACCCCTTGCCCTTTGTTATTTCAAAACTCATTAAGTTATAAAGCGTTAACACTTATTTAATTAACATCATTAAAGTCTGAATCAAACTTAACAAAAACGTTCGATAATCGTCTTTATCCCTTTCAAATAGAGTTTTAGTGAGGATTACACCGATCTATTGTTCTCATTACCTTTTGTATACTATATGCAACTCTATTTGTATTGGATAGACATTATGTGGAAAACATGAAGCTGTGTGCAGTTTTCCTCTCTGACTGGACAAAGCCTTAAACGGACATTATATTAAGGCGATGATAGCTCAGTGGTAGTGACGTCAGTTACCGCGGCGAAGGTTGTGGGTTTGAATCCTACAGTTAACTTGAGCTTTCGGTGAAGGATAACATTGGGAGGAAACCAGAGCACGGTACTTTGTAGTACCCGACTGGCTGGCTACCACCCTCAAGTTGAAAATCTGTCGCCAAGCACCTATCGGTGTGGTCCGACAGCTGCACTTGATAGCCAGTTCCCATCAGTGCTTACCACCTTCGGCCACGTCATCATTTAACATGGTGAAGTAACATCACAAACACAACTTGTATCGAATGTAAAAAAAAAACCAGAGACAAAAATGCACAATAACCGAGTGATGTGTTCAAAATGAATATAACGATCAACTTCTCTTACGTAGGTACGTCGACAACACATTGGCAATCCCCCTGGTATTGCTATGTCTATAGGCAACGGGCGACGGTAGACACTTACCATCAGGTAGCCGCCTCCTTGTCAGACTGACATAAAAAAAGAAAACTTAACGACCGACTATATCATTTGATTTGCAGGTTTTCTATATTCCAATTATAAATATTAATAAAATATGTGGTTCAAACAGTGAGTTCAAAGGTAAACTGCCATATCATGTAGATTACGCAGTATTTTTGAATTTGAGCTACGGTTTGCTCAATAATATGATAGTGATAATGCAATCGTAAAACGTACAGTTTTGCCTCGCTGAGTTTCCTGCGAGTCTTCTCAATTTGTCACGATCAAAACTTGCTTATTTGGATAACTTTTATTGGACATATCAGGGCTTTTTTATCACGCTTTTATTAGCTTGTTTGGATAAATTTCTAGTTTCATAGAAGAGATTCTATGAAACTAGAAAGATTAGCACATAGGATGTGCTAAACTTTCTTTATACTTTCTTTATAAGTCCGTACACTTTCCTCGAGAGTGAATTTGGTGTATAAATAGTTTAATTTAAGTGTGTTTTACTTAAAAGGGTTTGTTTTAATAATGGCCTTGTAAACCGGACGCAACTATGAATAATTGCCTAATTGATGGAAAAGCGTTCATTCATTACGCGAGAACATAATAGTTGTAAGACCACGTAAACTACCAACCTTTTACTAACAGATAATGTTGTACCATATAAATCCGCATGTGATCCTATAAGTAGATATGTGTGATGAACCGGTTTTCTATATTTATTGTTCCCATTCAGTTTCCATCAAAAAACTATCGAAGTGATTCGGAGATTTGATCCAAGTAGGTACTTTTTTTGATGATCAGGATGAGGTTTTAGATTATAGATAGTTCCCCACTGTTTTTCCTAATCCCTTACAGAGCAAGTGTACACACTTTTGCTAGTGTTGTAGTGCTGCATATCGACATATACATAGGAAAAGAGTGGGCGCGTCTTCTATCTTAGATATATTAAAGGTACTTCAGGTCTTGGCATCAGGTATAGTTATGGTTCTGATGATGTTCTCACAGCCTACTGTGACTCCGATTTCGCAGGGGACGTGGATACGCGCAAGTCTACTTCTGGCTTTATAATTTATTATGGGGGAGGCCCAATTGCTTGGGCTTCTAAAAAACAGCCTGTCGTAGCTTTATCTAGCACGAAAGCTAAATTCATTGCAGCTGCTGAATGTTGTAAGGAAATATTACACATTCAGAATTTCATTTCTGAGTTGTTAGGTAAAATACCGTCAACTGTTTTAAGAGGTATAAAGTCTGTGAGTTTCTGAGGTTGAAGGGGGTTACTTCTGGATCTAATGAACCGATTTTAAAAATTATTTTACCAATACAAAGCCACTTTATTTGCGAGCGTAATAGGCTATAATTTTATCCCGGGAAAAGATAAGATCCTACGGGATTGCGGGTGAAACCGCGGGGGACAGTTAAGTCTACATTGATGTCTCAAGTCCTCATTATAAGTGGTGAGTGTCCGTTGACACTGGTCGGCAAGCGGCGTCGCTGTGTCACGCTGTCTCCCGCCTACTAATTACCGTGACCGGACTAATATTTGACATCAATTAAATACCAGACAGATTTTTTAATTATTATTCCCTTGGAATGTCACATGCCGACAGTTTTGTTTGACGGCGTTAAGGAGGTGCTCACTCCGATTTTTTTTTGGATTCTGTATAAGCTTGTGTTTGAGCACAATCTCACTATGGTAAGTGATGATGTGGCTGAAGGTGGTAAGCACACAAAGCCTAGATGGTAACTGGCTCTCAAGTGCGGCTGTCGGAACACACCGATAGGTGCTTGGTGACAGATTTCCAACTTGAGGGTGGTAGCCAGCCAGCCATCGTGCAAAATCTAAGCATTAATCTCCTACCGTTCGAATGTTTATGGATTTTCAGTTTATGTTACTGTTATGGGAGAATACGTTTTTAGGAATGGATTACCTATAATGGGAAGTATTTATTGATCTCTAGCCCAGTATTCATTGATCTAGTAGTAGGTTGTAGAGAAAACATGATTTTAAAACCTAGTGCAAGTTTTTAGGTTGGCTCTATCTTGAAGTTCGAATTTCCTTGGGCCAAGAATAAGCAAAAATTAGAATAAGGTTATGCGCTTGAATGTAGGTATACTAAATTATTAAAAACTAAATTAGGATGCACTGAAGATTCGCTATTGATGTCGATAATTTTTATAACACAATATGGGTACCTCTATAACCATAATAAAATTGTGTCTATGATGACTTTAATGGCCTCAAACGTACCTCTGTGTACTTAAATCAAAGATTCAATAATCAACAAATATCTCTTGGGTATTATCTACTTAAATGATCGAAGGCAAATATTGGCGACGGTGGCTTCGTCTGACTTCGACTAATTTCGGAGGCGCGTCGTCGGCGCTTGACAGAGGCGCGTTTTGTTTGTTTGTTTGCTCGTCGGGCGCCTGCGCACTTGACTGCTTGTACTCATGAGAGGACGGTACTTTACTAAGCAGCCTTGTGTTTGAAGAGAAATTATAAATATCTGATCTGATCTTTGCTGGTGGAGGGGTACTTTGTAGTAGCCGACTAGCTGACATTCGCCGCTGCACCCAACGTAAGGTGTTTTCCGAATTCCAACGGATATAACTAAGAATTATTTTATTATTAAACTATCTTTTTCACCCCCGGTTTCACCCATGTTCCTACAGGTATAAAAATAAAATATAGCCCATGCTACACGCTGATAAGGTAGCTTTTTAAAGGTGTAAGAACTTTTAAAATTAGGTAAGCGCTTTTTGAGTTTATCCATTACAAACAAAATATAGAGATCGTTTATATTTATAATATTGGTTTAGATGTAACAATAATATTCGGTCATTATAGTCATCAGTTAATAAGGTGTAAGTATAAAAAATTTATAATCAGGCTGGAATAGATATGACCCAGTTAACTAAGCCGTATGTTCGCAATAGGAATTTTACTGATAGACTAGAATAATCTCTAAAATTATCCAGTGAGTCAGTTTTATTATTTTGACTTTCAATTATTACCAATAAACTAGAAAAACAAAATTGATTAATGTACAAACGATATACATCATTAAAGATCAAAAGAAGTCAAAATAATGACCCGTGCCAGTCTTACTATTGGAAGTAACCACCTGCCTCCACACAATGCTCGCTAATTCGTCTTATATTGCTCTTGCGCAATATTTCACGCAGTTTTCTATGAACGTTTGTCATTGAACAATGAGACCACCTTGAAAATACACCAAAATAACAGCTTTTGTGGTCGTTGCCTCAATGGAGATTGCCACTTTAAATCTGACATAAATATCCTTCGGTGTAATAAAACTTGTGCAGTTATTTGCCGTTAGATTGTGTATTATTACTCCTATACAAAACGTCATTGTATCGTCATTGTATTGTAATTTTTATTATTTTAGGTTAAAAAAAATGCCCTTATCACTAAACATATGATTTACAAATACTTTTAGGTCAGTGATATGATTTATAAATTTGTTATACTTAGTTTAATACTTTATTTGTAAAATATAGTCAGATGGTCCAAAAATAATGATGTAACCTTGCTGAGTTCCTTGCCGGTTCTTCTCAGTAGGAGGCTGACTGCCGAACCGGTGGTAACTGTAATTCGACCTTCATAAGTGCGCTTCTAGGGCCTAAACTGAATCAATGGTTTTGACTTTGAATAAGAGACTTAGGTACCTACGTGTCTCTCCAAAAAAGAAAAAAATCTTAAACCACTTCAGAACGACTTCGATGCATAAAATTAGGGAACAAATCGTTTGTCGCTGGTAACAAAGCATCCGACACTTTCGATAGTTTTCAAATTATCGATGAATGGAGATGAGGGGGCGTGACACAATGACTTTCTGTCATATTTCATAGGGAACCGTGAAGCTGGCGCCACGTGGTGGTCCGTTAAGTATAAGGTACCATGGCCTTTGGGTATGACCGCTACATAGTATACGGTAAAATTATAGATAAAATGTACACTCTCAAAACACTAGGTATACGAGTCTTGCAGCTGCACTTGATAGCCAGTGTGGTGGTTAAATATCTTCCTACCCGTTGTAAAAAATCAAATGTGTTTTACACGAAACAACAGCAGATATTAGCAGATTCTAAAGTAATGACTGAATCTGTTCAAAAAAATGATTAAGATATTATTGATGAACTATGTTTTTAAAATGTTTTGGATTAACTCTGTAAGTATTCTAAAGCAATACTAAATTCAAAAACTAATTTCAAGTTTATGATTACAGCATCTGCAATTATTGTGTATACTACACGTAGTTGAAGTGGCCAAATGTCCCAAATGGTCTGCGTTTGTGAGACAGTGCGGCGATTCCGCAGAGAATGAACCGTGGAATGCACACAATGGACGAATTTGTTTCTAATGAATAACCCAACACGCCCGAGACCTTTTTATCGAAAAACTACTTTCAATGTGGGAGATAAAAGATGAGGAGTCTGTAGGTGTGTCTAGTCTAGTGACTTATCGATGAAATAAAAACGAAAATAAATAATTTACTTGTAGAAAATGATCGTATGGCCAAACTTAATCCCAATTTTTCATTAAAAATATATCAAAATTCCCGTGTCGCAATGTCGGTCCGCGATGAACTCCGAAACTACTAATCTTGATGAAACTTGGCACACAAATAGACTATATTCTGCAATATCATTTAATTTATGTACGTGAATGAGTAGGTAAATGAACAACGTATACTTGAGATGGACAAAAGACTTAGCGTATAGAAATACTGTCACAACGAGCGCATGCCTTTGAAACGAAAGTTTTGTACAGAAATAACGTGGAAAAGGAGATTTTAATGATATCTTCACTTCATGTTGCACAGAGTTTTGTCCCATTATATTTTCTAAGAATAACTAGAAGCGCTGTTAGTTATTGTTGAGAGTTGTTATGGAAGTTTATTTTATGTGATGCTATCATTTTTGCCCGAGCTTGGAGCTAGCACATTTCCCTTGTGTTAAGGTAGCACCTGCCTTAAAAGCAGGTACACGTGCTCGGGTTTTATTAGAAAATATGATACCTATTTCATATCTTTAGGATACAATTTTATAATCAAGCTTACCTCACCCTATAAATGAAACGTTTATCCATCCAAATAGGCCTCATACACTTATGAATGGTTTGACTCTAATGCAATGTTCGAAAGGTTGCTTTTGCTGAGAAGAGCCGGCTCAACTCAGCAATCACTATTTTCAAAACAAACTGAGAATTACATTATTCTACATAAGATTTGTCCTGCAAGCACACTACTCCCAAAAGATTTTTTTCCATACAAAGGAAGGTATTTTATATAAAAAAAATAAAAGGACCTGAATAGAGCCCTACGGCAGAAATCACATCAAGGTTTTCCCATCTAGGCTTTGTGTGCTTACCACCTTCGGCCACATCATCATTTACCATGCCGAGATTGTGGTCAAACACAAGCTTATCCAGAATTAAAAAAATATAAGTGCACAGCTTTAGCGATCAATATTTATTAATATGTAGTTATAGTGTAAAATAAGGCTCTAGAAGTTCATAATGCTATTTACGAAACCCTATATTCACCAAATAAATGTTCAAACGACGTTTTGATACCCAAAATGGCGGATTGAAGAAGCCATTTTGCGTTCGAAATTTTAATTTGAACTACAAAGGGGTTTTTGCAGAATATTGTAAAGATATTCAGTCGACGTGCAAAAAGTTTTTATCCATGGTCGATTAAAATTCCGCGAGGCCATTGTACTAATAGGTTTGTTTTTATCGGACCACGCCTGCGCCTGCGCATTGAGTGACGTGGACATGGACACCTTTTGCTACCTTGAAAACAATATGGCGGTCTTTATCGCGATAAACATAAAAATTTGATTTTTCAATAAGTAACTACCTACCTACCTATCATATTATTTTATTATAATATTAATTAAATCAGTAGTAGGTATTAAATGAGTTAGAAAATTGATTATTTATTTCATTAAATTTCAATTGCTATCCAACGTGGCAATGCTGCCAGCATTCTGTGTACGTTGCCTACTGACAACGACTTTTTATTTAGATTTATTTATCCTTTGATTGTCTGTTAATATTTGTATTAAATTTAGTTATTGGAGTTTCATATTTTTCATCATAACATTCAAAATAATCTATTTATTCGGCCCCAGTAAGTACTTATAGAAATGTATTACAAGTTTATATAAAAAATAAAATAAACAACCTTTTTTGATTTCAAACAAAATGCAACTGATTTAAAAAAAATCTTGTAAAAAATACACGAGGACACCATTCTGTCTTTTTTTCTTTATTATGATAATAGCTCTCTGCCCCGTGGGTTTACACGCGTTCCTTATGGATTAAAAAAATATAGCCTGTTACTCGTTAATAATGTAGTTAAAGGTGAAAAGTTTTTAATTTAAGTTTATCCCTAACAAAGAAACATACAATATATCAAATCTTTTCTCTTTAATTAGTTTACATAAGTACTTATATTAGAATCAATAACACATTCCACAAATAACGGTGAACACCTGTGGACAATTAACACAAATGTCAAAATAGAATCTTAACCTAAAATATTTCCTTCCCAGCCAAATTAACCATCATTTAGGTACTTACATCCATGTGCTACTAAAACCGTAACTACTCTTAAGACCCAAAACATAAAGTTTAATTTTAAATGAGTAAAGATTTAATGATAGAAAATACAAAGTTTGTTTGTATAATTAACTTAATTTCTAGTGAAGTTACAAACATACGGCTTGTCAAGTATAATTAATATCGATGAGAACGCATTGATTATAAATAGATCGATACTCGATTATCGAGCTAATGGAATAATAATGGTGATTCTGAAGTAGCAATATAGCCTTTATCAATTTTTACCTGATTATTTAATTATAGGAATTGAAATCATATTTAAATAAACTTTAAGTCCGTTTTTCTTTTGCAAGCAATTAGGTATTTTAAAGAAGAAACAACTTTAAAGTACTTAGGATAAATAGATACCAGGTTTTACAAATATTACTTAAGTCCTAATATCCATTAACCAAGGCGTCACAAAAGCGCTAACTTTATACTCTATGGTTTCACCTGTGATCCCTTATTTAACGGGATAGAAATCCCTTTCATAGTTATAAAAGATAATTGTGTATACAATATTAAGTTTCTTGGCCAATTTGAAAGCGTTTATAGGTCGGTCAGTTAGTCAGTTTTATACATTTAAAAACAAATTAAAAAAATACACCCATTTGAAAAAAATTTTTTTGAAGTTATTTAGTTTCAACGATAAAATTCTTCCCAAACTATCGACCATTTCACATCCTTACGACTAAATTATCATACCCAAACCAACCCATAGACAATTTGTAACATCCATAACGAGTCTCACGTTACACCATGCGTTCATAAATCATATAAATTTTTTTGGCGGGAAAAAACCACACGGCAAAATGTCTGCTAATTGACATGTTCCTGTGTATTATTAGTCTCACTATACGTTAATCATCAACATATCATAGATAATAAAGTAAGATATGCTCTTGTTAGAGAATGGAACTCGGAAAGTACCTAATTGAATAAGTAGATACCTATATACTTATTCTACTTGTAGGTATCTTATTTTAGACATGCCATCTAAGATTAACATTATGTAAAACTAGGGGCCTGCCCCATCTTTGTCCGTTTTGATCTATCTAAACTAATATTATAAAGAGAAAATATTAGATTTTTGTATGTTTGTTTTTAATGGATAAACTTAAAAAATACTTAACGTATTTAAGAAATTCTTTCGTCTATCAAAAGCTACAATTATTCGCTATATTTTATTATAAATCTCGGGAAAGCGGGTGAAACCGCGAGGCGGAAATATAGTCTTAAGTATCTACATAATAAATAGCCATAGCTTATGTCTATCCGAAATAATGTACAATAGTTCTGTAGATTACTATCCACATATAAACAACTTTATAAAATCCGCTCTCATAAATGCCCTAAGAAAATAAAGTAGAGCTGCAATAACCCCTCTATTTAACACACCAACTGTAATACGTTTGTCATATCTGTAAGACATTGTGCATTTCATTCTACATAGATATTGTCGCCTACGCAACACACAGTAGCACAAAGTCTGTGATTTATACATCCATTTTAATTTATTCGTGGGCTTTAAAACGTCTTCGAATGATTTGGTTGATATTTTTATGAGCCACGTCATATTTTATGTTTATAATAGCGTTTATGTTTAATGAGGATGTTGCACTTACTATTATATCTGTAATAGTTATTAGGAAAGGCAAATTATGAGGACGTAGCAAGGATATAACCCGTATTGGCTTACATCCTACAGTTGATTTCAGGTGATTTTGAATCTTTGAAAAGCTATAGCATTCATTTCTCTGTGGTTATAATCAATAAATCTATGCAGTCCTTTATTATTGGCTTAAATTTGCAAAAGTAACGATTAATAAAAAAAACCGGGCAAAAACGAGTCAGACTCGCGCACAGAGGGTTCCGTACAAATTTTGTAGATTTATTTTTAAATTATTTTATTCTGTTTTTAGTTCATTCGATTTTTTTTGCTATAGTGGCAATAGAAATACATCATATTCTGTGAAAATTTCAACTGTCTAGCTATCATGAGAAACAGCCTGGTGACAGACAGACAGTAGGTAGAGTCTTAGTAACAGGGTTTCCGTTTTTACCCTTCGGGTACCGAACCCTAAAAATGTGGAATAGTTCAAATATAAATTTTGACGGATTTTCAAATGTATTCAGTCGTTAAAATATTTGCTAATATCCAGGAACATGCTTCTAAATCATAAGTTGAAATTCTTGAGATATTTCTGTGAGCGTTAAACCGCCATATTTGGACCTCAAGTCAGAATTCCATATCATTTGTTACCGTTGGGTGCATTCCAGAGTCACAACTAACACGTGGCCTAGATGATATGCTATGTCATTAGTCGGTAACATTGTCGCTAATTGGTGTTTTTAGACTCGCAGCTGATTGTGATTGTCTATCGGGTGTGTATGGAAAAGAAACGAGAGAAAAACTTAACATTATTTGAATCATTAATTGAACCAACATCACAAGAAACCATAAAAATTAATAATATCACGACTTCCTCATTCATCTAATAAGGAAAACCGAACACAAATCAACCCTCAGACAACATACCACTTACGTATAACGTAACTGTATTAAATTGAACTTTACTACCCAGTAATAAAGACTGGCATGACAGAAAAATCACATGACATCGTCAAACACTATTTTTCTTCGCACCCCAGTGTAATTAACTGTCTTCCCTTCGGAATACTAAATACCTATTTAGTAGCAACTATCACTGTTAGAGAGAGAGAGGGTAACAAGTCAAATAGTTGGTTGGAAAGAGAGGTGACGAGGGGTAATAGATATCACCCCTCGCTTATGATCGCTTTCACGCTCGTTTATGATCTAAGGGCGTTTATAGACGTATAGAAGATTGGCTCCCCTTCTGTCCTGAGGTTATTTTCGGTATGGCAAACCGAGTGTGAAGTGATAGGAAATTGTTTATTTTTATTTGAGTACCCATGTCTAATCTAATTTTGTTTAACGTTATAATAGACAAAAGAAAACAACAAAACTGACATCAAATCAGCTTCTTTTTATTAAATACTGTCCTCCGTAGTTTCACCCGCGTTCCCGTGGGATCTTACCTTATCCCGGGATAAAAAAAAATGCCTATGTTAATATGGAATAATGTAGCATTAGAATTATTTAAAATCGTGAAAGAATTGACGGGCCGGTTGGCGTGGTTGGTTAACACACTGCCTATCACGCCGCAGGTCGTGGGTTCGATTCCCATCCAGGACACACATTTGTGTGCATGAACATGTCTGTTTGTCCTGAGTCTGGGTGTAATTATCTATTTAAGTATGCATTTACAAAAAAAAAAAAAGTAGTCTATGTATTATATCAGTCATCTGGTTTCCATATTACAAGCTCTGCTTAGTTTGGGATCAGATAGCCGTGTATGAAAAATGTCCGAGGATATTTATTTATTTATTTATTTATTTTTTAAATCGACCCGGTAGTTTTTGAGTTTATTCGTTACATACATACATCCATACAAATCTTTCCTCTTTATAATATTAGAAAGACAAAACGATTTGTGGATTTATGTATGAGATATAAACATACCTAGACATAATTATTATGCACTATCAAAAGATCTGACGTTTTGTGGTTACATTGAAAATTAAAAAATATTACAAAGATATCTATCATCATTAGGTACCTACATGTTGGCCATGTTTTACAGTATCTTAAAGTGTTTTATTGATGTTTTCTTTAATATAGGCAACATTCCTATTGACACATTTCAAATGTTATCATCATTGTGAGACCCAAAGTTTATTTGCAATATTTTGTAGTTATTGTTATAAAAATTAATGTCACTAATACTGGTGGGATAGAGACCGCGTGAATGCGCTACGCCCGTGGGTCTGTTACACTGATTTCCCCAAAATCAAACATTAAAAAATATTAACCGAAAAATATGCTGTATAACATTATCAATATAGAACGTAATTGTTACTTTTATTACTTACGTAGTTCGCCCAATGATCGAAATTCTACCATAAAGGTTTTATGAAAAAAGTCTGTTTCCAATTTTATATTTGTGTGTTAGACCTTTGAGTACTTGTTTAATAATCAAAGTGTCAAACGCATGGTCTTAGTGTGTGTAATGTTTTTTTTTATGAATTTAATTAATTTTTAATGCATATTATAATTAGATACCTTTCATACTCCGTCCGCGTAATTTTCGTAAAATTCTATAAAATACGTATCTGATGTATTAAAAACATATTGGTATCAAACTCAGTCATTGAACCAATGTTGCCAATAAATTGGCTGAGTCTAAACTTTAGCAGGTCGGAGCTGTCACCATTCGTCATACAGTCAGTACAGATCCAGATTTATTTCTAGAAGTAATTAATGTTTTAATCTAAACTTATCTCGAAGCTAGTTTCAGAGGTATAAAATCATAAGAACGAGCCAGTAATCTATTGGTTGCACAACTAATTTATGACTTAGAGCTAGACTTACAAATTTTAACTACTTACTTATACCTAATCGTAATCCAGTATTAGGTACAGTCAGAAAATAAAATAAAATATAATGTATGAAAAAATGTCGCAAAAAATACGTGCTTATTTCTGTATTTTTTAAACAGGTACAAACTATAAACCTAAGAATGGAAAAAGTGACCCTAAAATAAATATCATTTTAGAATTATATTTATTCATCGTAACTTTATCTATGCTCAATTGCTCAGCTTAGTCTGAAGCCACTCCAGGATTTTTACATATTTTTTTAGATCTCTATAGGTATAGCATGTGAGTGAGTTGATTTTTTTTTTAAACATCAGGTTTTCTTTTACAATAGGTGCATGCTATTTTTAATAGTGATGCAATAGTTCTTGTCGGTACATAGGTACCTATTCCTGGTTTTATTTGTAAACTAACCACAGTAACAGTTGGACATCAATGAAAAAACCACATTCTGCGGTGAATTGTGTCACTTTTATTATGAACTCATTATAAGTAACAAGTAAAAGAAAGTCAATTTCATTTGTTGAATCATCCACTTTTAGGAAAATGAAACATCAACAACAAAACGCTATTTTTTTAATTAGCCTCAGGAACATTGACAAGTTCTCCTGAGAGAAGTGGTTATAAATAAATCATAATAATACAAATAATTGTGACTACTGTCGTACTAAATCATGGGCCCTAATTTGTAACGGATCCGTAAACAGTCGGCCAAAATTCATCAAAACGTTGCCCCGTCGCCGTCCGCGTCGCCGGCACTAATCTCATAAAGGGAACCAACTCGAGAATCGCTCAAAAGGATTTAACAAGCGGCATTCACGACTCCTCATTATATTTTTATACTTTATACCTCTGGTGGCGGGCATAAAGTGCGCGATCAAAACGCGCGAACCCTTACAAAAGGTAATTATGTTTTGATTCCTACAAAAAAATTGAGTATCACAAAGGAGACTAACGAGATAAGAGCGTGCTAAATCGCTCTCCCCTCGGCCCCCGCTCGGATCAATTCGGCACCGAACGGTCGATTGGCTGAGCGGGACGGCTTCATACCAGAGGTGGCGCCGTTTGAAGCCCCGCCTCAAACCGGTACGAGGGTCTCCGTCGGAACTCGTCCGCCAGTCAACCTCCGACCGCGCCCGCATGCGTACACGATCCCTAGATCGCGACTACTAAGTGTGAACCGACAGTGCTAAATGGAACTGATCAGCGTTCAATGTTAAAGAAACAAAGCTACGAGGATAAAGAAGTGAACATGGCGATACAGAGTGTTTCGAGGTACCCGAGTAGCCCGGCGGAAGCCACTGAGCCTCCAAAGACATCGAGGATAAGTTTCAGCGTAGCGTCAATCCTGGCGGATACGAAAGCGAGCCAAGTTGATGAAACTGCTGAAATGATAAGACATCACAGAACAATCCCCGAATCTCCCCTGAGGCAATCACCGTCATCGCAACCGGAGTTGCCCGGTGGAAAGTCTTTATCACCTAGGCCGTCTTCTCAAACGCCACCTTTAAATCTTAACGCATCAGCTACAGTTACATCATCCGAAGATGAATATGAAGATTCAGTAAATCAGGAGGACTCTATAGTAGATGTAGAAGATTTACATAATGGAACCCAAAGTGAAGATGAAGATAGAACGCCCAATGACAAGGGGAGGCTAGTAAGACCAATGCCGTTTAGCGCGTTGGCTGCGGCTGCAGCGTACCATAGTCTAGGCTGGCCGGGAGCTCCGCCTGTCGTGCCTTCGTTTGGACCTCTGTTCCAATCACATTTCCCTGTAGGACATTTAACAGGTCAGTGTTGTATTAATTGTGCATCAGTAGGTATTTTGCTTGTAGTCAATTACAATTACATATATGCGGAAATACCCGGTCAATACTTGTTATATTATTAACTTGATTATTAGTTTCCTCTTGGGAACAATAAATATTAATATAATGTCACATTACTTACATATTTGTAGTTTAGAAAAAAAATTGACATGCACTCTATCAATACTAGAAATAAGCACAAACTTGTGACCTCGGCCTATAGACTCCATAAAGTGCAAGGCTCATTTTTAGATCTGGGTGCACGCTTTTATAATAAGATACCACCTACACTGTTGAATTTGCCTAAGTATACATAAATTTAAGGAACGTGTTAAGAATGTTTTAGTACAAAAGGCGTACTACCATATCGACAATGCTTGAGTGTAGCGCTCGCTCTTGCAGGACATAAATTTATGTAAAATTTCTAAGTTTGTTTTGAAAAGAGTAATTGCTGAGTTTATTGCCGGCTCTTCTCAGCAAAAGAAACCTTCCGAACCGTGCATTAGAGTCATTAGAATCTGACAATTCATAAGCGCTTGTGAAGGCCTATTTGGATGAATAAACATTTCATTTATTTTAGCTGCACAGCAATATTTACTTTTTGCATGTTAATAACCATTTGTGTAGATTGCTCGCTAGTTTTGTCGTCTAATTAATTTATTGCCATGAACCGCCATTCTCAATTTCCCTGAGAACATCAATCAATTCATTATAATTGCGAGTTAGTATTTCGCTACGTTGAGTACCATTTAGATTCACGTTTGTCCATTTACCTATGCCGCTTTCTTTTTGGAAAAAAAAACATTGGGTATTTTCTCAGCAGTCATTTTATATTATTGTTTTTCCTATATAGATTTTTTTGCTGCCATTAGCGTTTAAATTTTAGGAATCAATAGGTACCTAGTTCATATTTCAGTGTTGGTTTCCTTATTTTTCATGTTTAAATTAGAATCGAACGAGTAATTCGACACCTAACTACTTGTTTTGTTGGAATTTTCGGAAAACCCCATGACCTACCTACCAATTGTTCTAATAAATTATGTTGTAACAAGGAAAACAAACTCCATGCCAATTAATTGATAACCGCAACGTTATTTTTCAACAATTATTATTGCTTTATCACAGTTTCCTGTCGCCATAGAAATTAATTAATTTACATTTGCTTTATTAATTTATTAACGTTACTTATGATTAATATGAACTAATGAATTTGTTCCATATAATAATGTATTATATTGTGTAGGCAATTACTAAATAAAAGAAGGTATTAATAATTTATTTCTGCATTCAACCAAGAACCAATGAATTGTATCATTATTTAAAAAAAGAATACATCAAATCCAATAATGCCTGAAACCTATAATTTAATAATAAGAAAATCAATATTTAGATATGTATTTGGTAAACCCCGATATGGACAACACTAGAGAAATGATGCATAGGTATTTGCACTGTAACGGAATAGGAAAAAGAGTGGGACGTGTCTTCGTGAATAGCACTTCACGAAGACACGTCCCACGTATTTATATAGGATATATCCTAATTATATACCTAATTCAAATAGCAAGCAAATATGAATAAACTAGCTATAGGTAGATAGGTATATTCATTTGTAAGGACAATGACAGGTATAGCTAACTTAAGGTAACAGAACTTAGTAAAATAATCGGCTGATCATTTATTTTTATCGGAATCATTGTGCCTATAAATCTTTTGTTTAGTGCAGCACTTAAACCGATTAAAAAAACTGTTCAACACGCTTCCGAAATCGGAGGTAACCCTTACAGAACCGGTCTTTCAACTAACAGCCAAATAAAGGGCCTTAAAGGGGCAAACAATAAGCCTAACATAAATAACGGATCTCGTGAAATGCGAAAACAATATACTTTAGACTTCGACAAGATGGTGGGATCAAGGGATAGCGATGGTAGATATTTTGCATAAATACTTACCTCTTTTGAAGTAGATATACGAAACTTTAGATGAAAATTTCGAGCTTTAGAACTTTTTGTGATAAAAGTAGCTGACTGGGTTTTCAATTCAATAAAGTAATAGATAGGTATTTATAGAAGAAGTTTTAAGAGCTAGAACTGCTCTAGGTATTTAGTTAGGTTAGCTTATTACCATCGACCACATCAAAGCTTTTTACAGCAAGATTGTGGTCAAATGCAACGCAGTGTTCAAAGTTTTTCGATTAAATAAATTAGGTTATGTTTAGTTCACATTTATGTCTTTATTTCTTAGTATGTTAGGATTGTGTGATTAATAATAAATTCCGTTAAGAAAATGTTATACATGTATTTCCTTATAAATAAATTCCTTAAAAACGAAAATAGATGTTTTTTTACAAAACAGGCCATGTTATTAGGAAAAATAACTGGCAAAAAATAATTACCATAGCATTTAATTAACTACTTTTTGCGGTTTTCTTGTTCTGGTTTTATATTAAAAATCCTATTCCTAGAAAAATAATATTTCTTAAACCAAGTAGGTACAATAAGGTAAAATAAAAAAAGTACGGTTTATTTTAAGGTGATTTTCATGTGAAAAATCATTTATTTTACCTATTTTTTTTTCAGATTTTCTATACTTCTATCCTTTGAGTATTAAGCCA
Source organism: Ochropacha duplaris (assembly GCA_951361185.1). Classification (NCBI taxonomy): domain Eukaryota; kingdom Metazoa; phylum Arthropoda; class Insecta; order Lepidoptera; family Drepanidae; genus Ochropacha; species Ochropacha duplaris. The sequence continues at coordinate 4,005,927 of OX592713.1, read as the reverse complement.
GCCTAATTACAGTATTATGGTTTAACGAAAATAATTATACTATAATCCGATTTTCTTATTACGGTGAATACAAAAAAGGCTACAATTGTATTTGTTTTTAAACTAAAGAACTAATATATTTACGATTTAAGTAACTACAAATTTTATTCACTGAAATAATCGAATTGGCAACCCTGTAAGTGGCTATTCAAAATTCGCGTGCACAGCCAACATTAAGGCGTTGATACGCGGCGCGATTAGCCGCAACTCTGCTAGGTACACGGTTATTCAATTACGGGACGCTAATAACCCGATATTCGCGGTTATGCCCTTTTATTAGCAATCGTCCTTTATTGTGATTACTTCAATTAATACTTGACTATGTATCTACTAGTACTGTAGTGTATTCACGACTTTAACCCTGTAACTGCAACGTCTAAATTTAGTTATTACATGAACCGCATTAAGGTCTATTAGCTTATTTATCACTAGTGTATTAGAATAATTAGCAAACTCAGTCTTTTAATTATAATAAATATCCTATCTATTGATGTCATTCATATTATTAATATCGTAACACTCTTCAGGTTATTAATTAACTAACAATGATTCATGAATAATAAAAGAGATTTATGTTACCTATACTCGTATACCTATTAATTATTATTGTGTTTTAATGACGTCATCACAGTAGACTTGGCATGGTGAGATTGCGGTCAAACACAAGCTTATCCAAGAGTAAAAAAATAGACTTTAAGTACAATAATATAATGCTAATGTTTGTACATATTTAGATAGTGTACTTTTTTTTACTAAAACGCAGCGGATTTTGTCCAGTGGATATACTAGTTTCTTCTAGTCCTACAAACGATAAATGTGAAAGTTTGGATGTTTGTTTCAATCACGCAAAAACAACTGAATGGTTTTTGATGAAACTTGGCACACAGGCAGATCACATCCTAGAGTAAAACATAGGATACTTTTTATACCTAATACCGGTTAAAGTTAAGATCGCTCTACGTCTCCCGTTTGAATAAGTGTCAAAATTTTCAAAATTCCTCTAGTTCCTTCTAAACGTAATCTAATCAAGAACAGTTTTCCACAACAGGCTGTATGCCACGATCATTTACATAACGTTCAGATTACGTGCAAATTGAAAAAAAAAGTTGCCTTTCACGATTACTCTATGGCATGTCGTGGCCACAAAAAAGGTTGATACTGTTTATAGCATGCACTGTGATTGTTATTTGTTTACCACGGGCTTGTGGCATGCAATCTTGTTTTTTCAGATCCGTAAGAGGCATTATTATTTTCTTTCTATAGGTACAGAATCTCAGATAAGTTCAGTTTAGTTTTTATAGTAAGTATTGAAATGTAGAATGTATTGTAGCAATTTTTTTATGTAGCCAAAATATTTAGGTAAGAGGTTATATGTATAGTAGAGTAAAGATTAATAAAATGAAGATATTTAAGGACCTGGCTGATTTTTTGTGGACACTTACCGTTTTCAAACTGAGTCTTATACTTAGTATAATACTAATTACCTAGATATTATTTAATAGTAAATTTTAATTAGGTATATAAGTACTTAGATGCCATCCACGAAGACGCGCCCACTCCTAATCCCTCACAGTGCAAGTGTGCATACTTTCACTAGTGTTGTAGTGGTGTCGATATAATACATATAGGTACAATGTGTATTTTCTTAACTTGTTCAAACGAAATATGCGGATCTAAGAAAATTATCGATAAAATCGAAAAAAGAAGTTGCATAATCAACTTTCATATTTTATTTTTATCGATTATTTTTCGTCTTACATCCGCACATTTGATCATTACATCTTTGGCGGTGATTATCATAACAACGAAAAGAGATAGAGCCATAAATATTTTGTAGAGTTTGTAGATTAAATCATGAAATTTAATAAAACATGCAAAAAAAGTCTATCTCAACGACCCAGTTTTAAAGATACGGATCAAATATAAAAAATTAAACAGCTTATTTAAAAAAAAATTGTATATAATTAAATAAGTAATGGTTTATTGAGAATTGCAAATTGATAGTCATTTTAACAACTAAAAATATAACATAAATGAAACTGTAATCCCAAAAGGTACAAATTGAATAAAAAAGCACACTTATAAATAATTTGCAAGAGAAAATTAATGAGAAGTACCCACACACAGTCATGCAAGGGGCTCATAATGACACCTCGTCACGAAGGTACGCCTTACATTCATTATTACCTAGTTTTCAGACCATTAAAACATTTTTCTTCATTCAGGGTAGTCAACAACTGCCTTATTTGAAACTAGCTGCCCCCGCAGTTTCACCCGCGTTCTAGTCGGATCTTATCTTTTCCCGGGACAAAATATAGCCTATGTTCATCTGGGATAATGTAGCTTTCTAATGGTAAAATATATTTTTTAAATTGGTCCAGTAGTTTCAGAGCCTATTCAATGCAAACAAACAATCTTTCCTCATTCCTTCCTCAAGTTTAGAAAGTTATCTTCGAAAATAATGTATTGTGTAAGAATGAACCAACAAAATCAGCAAGACAATAAGTTATACCTAACTCAGTTGACGTCGGTGTGCGGAAGGCTGCGGATGGGTGCTAGTTCCATTCCAGACTTTGTATGTATAGAAATATCGGCCACATCATCACTTACCATGATGAAATTACGGACAAACAAAAGCCAATTCATAGTAAAAATAAAGGTTTAGGATTTAAAATTACTGATTGCAGCGGGTCAATGAGATTCAATCTTGAAAACGGTTTATTAAAGTAAGATTTAAGCAGTTGTCTGATTATTTTATATATTATTTTTTTATTGATTTAGAGGTTGTTATTAATTGAAAGGTAGAAAAATCAAACTGATAGATAAATAATAAAGTTCAGTCATAATTTGTCCGGTTTATCGAGCTCATTCCCCTGGCCTATATCTGCGCAGAATCAGCCCTCGCTTGGACAAAAGCGCACTGCGAACCACTGAAAAATAAAAGGAGACCAAACTCGTTCCCTTATCGCGGAGTACAATGGCCAGCGGTTGCAATATTGCCCGCAAAGCATTTACGAAGTATAATACGCGTTAATACCAGCATTTTCCTATTTGTTTACGATCCAGAATAATGGTCTATTAACAATGTTAAATTGCTAACGCAAAAATGCACTTCGTAAAGCGCGTACAGATTAACAAAATAATTGTTTTTGCCGTGCTGTGCTCATTTTATCGATGCTTATTGGAATCTGGTATCGTTTCACAATATTTGTAATATCGATTTGGTATAATTTTATCGACCAATCATTTTGTTTATTTATGTCTTTATATTCTAGTGAACACCATTAGGGGAAACACAATTCAATTAAAACAATTCTATATATGACCAGCTACCGATAATTCAATTCAGGAAAATAATGGATTTTTGAAATAAATTTTAGGTATTGGAAAATTGGTCACATGTTGATACAAATATTGGAATGTAGTAATTATAAATAAATATATAATAAACCTACCTCTAGTTTATAATAATAATTATTAGATATTACTAATTTAATCTTGACGAGTATTTTTTTGTAATCCAACTTTTTTTATATGGAGTCTCTCATACTAAGCTTAACCACCTTCAGCCACACCATCACTTACCATTGGTGAGATTGCAGTCAAACACAAGCTTATCCAATAGTAAAAAAAAGTGTAGGTACCTAATACTTACCGAGTGTGTACCTACAAAGGTATGTGATTATTTTATATGTTAATTTACTTGTCCAACGTAAACATTTTAATTTCACACTTATTAAGTTATTATGCGTTATAAAACTCAAGCATTGATTATGGAGGATGCTATTATCGATTAAGGAAGTATTATCGACAATAAACGTAAAACGGTAACGACACTACGCGTAAACGTTTTTGTAAATGATATTGTGGAAGTTATTACTGAGATAATCGAAGTTTTATAATGGTAAAGATATTCTATAAAATCGAATCGAACTGTTCTATAAAAATATACAATCGGTTGTTTTAACGGACGATTACATTTGATACGATTGTCATATAATATAAAAGTTCTTAATAAAAATAATTGAATCGTAAAAAATATGTAATTCTTATTTTGTTTTATATTTGAACTGTTATACTTACCTACGCCATCTGTGGTTGATATCTACCTACTGGTCTACTGGTAAACTGAAACATAAAGTACAAGGGTACTATTAGGCAAATATTATGTAGTAGGTAGTTACTATTTAAAGTACCTAAAACTTCATACCATAATAATATTTAATCAAACGAATAAATCATTCGATAACTCGATTACGTATTCGATATAAAATTAGCGTTACATAACCAAATGAATCACTTTGCCTTTTAAGCATGAATAACTATGAATTTGTCAGATATCCTCTCACCACAGCTAATTACTAATATAATGACATAACACGCCCCTTAAGCGTACACTACAGTGCAAACTTAATGATAAATATATCCATATTTGTCTATCAGTATAACTGGAAAGGCTTATCGTTCCGAATGCTCTCGTTAGCGCTTGTAAACTGAGACCCCATTACCACTGGCACGATATAACGAATAAACACCTTAAGCCGTCAATAACAAGGAATACATTAACTTGACGACGGTTTTAAGGTCTTTTTTCGCCCAGTACTCGCACGATTGCCGTTCCTAATTGGCTCGCCATCTGTTTTAATTCATTTCGCGATAGTTTTACAAGTATTTTATTGACGCGTGGCTCCGCCTGGCGGTCGGGTGGTGTAACGAAGCGATTAATCGATTCGTTTTGCGTGCGGATCGCTCGATCGAGTCGAGTGATCGGAATGAATTACTCGACTACTCGTTTTGTGAAAATATTTCATTAGTGCCGTTTTATTGTTCCGCCGTTGGATACATTATACTGTTGCCATTTATGGTCGCAGTTTGAAATTCAAATTACATTGTGGAATTAAAAAGGTCCATTCGTTGCCTTGTCGGGCCCGGTGACATGGCCCTAATTTTACAATTACTAAAAATACTAATTCAAATGCATATTTTATAATACATTTGAATTATATTATAATGGAAGGTAGGTAAGATATGATTGCCTGCGTAGGTACTTATATGACTATGCAGTTCTTACGTACTCATTTAAAATAAAATCAATTCAGTTTTTATAGTCATTCAAACAGGGCGCTTATCACATGATGGGAGGTCCTGACAAAATGTATCGTTATATCCTTATGTCAATGCACTAAGGTTCTCATTTCCGCACACTGGTATTGCAAAGAGATAAGTCCAGTAGCATTTTCAGTGACGCGTGCTGCCATCTCGCGGACGATGACAGTAAATAATAAATCTTTAGATAACATCAGAGGCGAAGATTATACGGTACTGGGTCCCCAACACGCCATCCGTGCTTCCTGCCCGGGCAAATTAGTAAAACTTCAACAAACAATGTTGCTAATTGGATTAACCAGTTTCCTCTTACCGCTATAAGTTTAAAGTCCACATTCGCACTGAAACTCGTTTGGGGAAGGCAAATAGAAAGCGGTTGTAGAACACTGAATATATTTTTAGTAGTTCGCAGAAGTGCGCACGCTAAAAGTTAACGCCGGAGCTTGAACGACTGAAGACAATGAACAGAACTAAACTGTTTAAATGTTTAAGTGCCTAGTTAACGTGCACTAACAGTCAAAGAACAGAAATTACGAGTCGAACGTCCTATTTTACAAATGGAGTAAGCTACACGCATACAAAAAATGTTTATAAGTATATTTTTGTTGGGCTGCATTTGTATTTACGAAATATTCCAAATACGGCCTCGACCCGCGCGTTGACCAATTAGAAACACCCATTAAAAGCATTCGGCAAAGTCCGGTCCTTTTCGCCGCGCGCATTCTTTCACGAAAACAAGCCATGCGATTTAATTCGTCAATTTGCATCGAACGAGCAACTGGTATCGGTAGCTCTTTTGAAAATGAGACGGAATGGACGCTCCAAATCAATATTCGAAACATCAATTAGTTCATACATTAAAATAAATATGAAATATAAACTCAATTAAAATAAAATCAATGGCTACTTTAAAAAGCGGCGAAAATTTTATTATAAAAAGTGAACCATAAACCTCGAGGTTTATTTTTATTTTATTTTATTTTATTTTATTTGGGAAACCAACAGCGCTTCCAATTGTATAAAATTAAAGAAAAAAACATAAAATGTATGGCCAATAATAGGCTTCCACGAAATAACATTAAAAAAGTTGCCTCATTAATTACATTATTACAGTGAGATTATTAAATTACAGTAAATTAAAATTATTGTGTTGTGTGTGTGTGTGTGTGTGTGTGTGTGTGTGTGTGTGTGTGTGTGTGTGTGTGTGTGTGTGTGTGTGTGTGTGTGTGTGTGTGTGTGACACGAAACAAATTGAAAATAATTAAATAAATAAATAAATAGACAGATAACTAATACACAATCTCATTAAGTATTGACTATCCTTGCAAGAGTTTGAATTATTTCAGCTCTGAATAATGGTCTCGACTTACGGAAGGGATCCACATCAGAAAAACGTTTGTTGTATGTCCGCCACAAACGAGTGAGAACTGAATTTTGAGCGTAATTGGTGCGACACATGGGGACATGAAATAACCTTGAATGGGTGTGGCGAGTGAAACGCGATGGTGTATTAAGACCTGCCTCGCTCAGCAAAGATGGACAGTTCAGGCGACTTCTTACTATATCATACAGGAACATCATGTCAGTTATGATACGGCGGTCGCTGAGAGTGGGCAAAGAGTAACGTCGACAGTTATCCTCATATCCATCCCGATGTTCACGAAGCTTGAAGTTCAGATATTTGAAGAATATTTGTTGAATATGTTCAATCTTTTGTGTATGTGTTATATATTGTGGAGACCAAATACAACTTGCATATTCGAGAATGCTTCGAACGTAAGCGTTGTATACTATTTTGATAGAGTACAAATCTGTAAATGATTTGCAGGTTCTCATAACGAAACCCAAATTTTTATACGCCCTATTTGCAATGATGTCGATGTGCTCACTCATCAAAAGCTTTTCATCTAAATAAACCCCAAGATCCCGAACTGTTGTCACTCTTTCTATTGTCGTGTCATGAATAGTGTAACAGTTAGTGATAGGCTTATTTTTCCGAGAGAAAGTTATACATTGACATTTTTCTGCATTTACTTTAATGCGATTAATCCTATAATAATCGGAAAGGCGGTATAAATCCTCTTGGAGTCTATAGCAATCATCAATGTTGCTGACAGTTAGATAGATTTTTGTGTCATCCGCATACATAAGAAAGCTTGAATACACAAAACACGTATAAATATCGTACAAATAGATATTGTATAGAATGGGACCTAAGTGAGAACCTTGTGGAACGCCTGAAGGAACATTTACAAAGTTGGATCGGTACCCTCCCACTACAACCGCCTGTGATCGAAAGTTTAGGTATGATTTAATCCAACGTAAGAGATCACCGTGTATTCCCAGGTGCGACAGCTTCCGTGCTAGAATAAAATGGTCAACCCTATCAAAGGCCTTCTCTATGTCGGTGTAGATCACATCAACCTGTTTGCGTTTGTCCATTTTCTTGTGCAAGTAACTCGTGAAGACGGATAGATTAGTCACCGTAGACCGGCCGCTCGAGAAACCGTGTTGCTCGGAAGGTATCCCGTGAGAGATTGACAAGTAGAAGGTTCCATACACGAGCTTTTCAAATACCTTTGCAAATACATTAAGAATGGAGATTGGTCTGTAGTTCTCAACTTTCAACTTGGAGCCTTTTTTGTGGATTGGTATTATATGAGCCTGCTTCCAGATATGCGGGAATATGCCCTCCCGGAGGGATCTGTTATATAGTATTTCCAAAGGATAGACTAATGAGGGTGCACAGTGAATGATGAAAACAGGAGGGATTTTGTCACAACCAGCACCTTTGTTTTTGTCCAAGCCTTTAAGAACATCTAATATTTCATTGATGCTTAAAACGATCGAGCCACATTGAGCAGTGGACCCAGATGATGGAGGTGGTAATTCTGTGTCCTCATACTCGTCTGCTGGTGGTAAAAAAACACCTTCAAAGAAAGAATTAAACGCCGAACAAATGGTCTCGCCGGTATCGTAGAATCTGCCCTTGAAAGTAACCCGCTTAGGACAATTTGAGCTACCGCGTTTATTTTTAACGAAGGACCAAAAAGTCTTTGAGTTAGTCTTGATATTATTTTCGACACGGCGAATATAGATTTTATAGCATTCAGCCGCAACTTTTTTTTGTCTGGACCTTAAAATGGAAAACTCGGCGTAATCAAGCTGATTCTTAAACTTTTTCCAGCGGGTGTGTGCCTTAGTTTTTTCACGAATTATTTTAATGAATTATTTTAATGAGGGCCTCGCTATACCAAACGGGATAAGTGTTATGATTGTTTTTGTGAGTTTTAGGTATAAAACGTTCAAAACATGTGTATAGATGTTTATAAAATTTTTGCACAGCATCGTCAATATTACATTCATTTAATATTTTGTCCCAGGAGATTTCATTTAAATATTCGTTAATACCACTGTAATCAGCCTTCCCGAATTTATACTTAACTACCGGGTTTGATTCGAGGGGCTGGATAGAAATGTCCGTTACGTCAATAATTAAAGCAGGGTGATAACAATCCTCCTTCAATAGTTGGTCATCTGGTGATCTTATTTCTAAATGAAAATTACTAAAAACTAAGTCTAAAATATTGTTACAAGAATTATTAATGTGATTGTGCTGCGAAAAGCCGAACATGCTAAGTCTGTCTACCAGCTTAATTCCCGAGCTTTGGATCTCAACTGAGCCACGTTTAAGATAGCGAGGCCCTTCAGCGCTCCACACTACAAAAGGAAGATTAAAATCGCCCAGCAATATAAAATTATGATTAATTAAGTCAGTAATTAATGGCGTTACAAAGGTCAAGAAATCGTCAATGGTAAGGTGTTGAGTCGAAGTACCAGGAATGTATATGTTTGATATGTGCAAATCATTCGGTGAGTTGATGTTACGCGCTGGAATCGTTACCCATACGACTTCTAGTGACGGACGTGTTGAATCGTGACATGTGTATGCCCCAAGCTCTCGCTTGACACAAATCATCACGCCCCCGCCGGTGCATTTTTTGGTCGCAGAAAGGTTTCGGTCGAGCCGAAAGATATCATACCGCGAGTCACAGAACTCTGAGTTATGAATGCCATCGCATAACCAAGTTTCCGTTAAGGCAATTATATCATAATCATTATTTAAAATATTTGTGTATAGTAAATTACATTTAGTTCGCAATCCGCGAACATTTTGATAATATAATGTTAGGTTGTTAGAAATCATTGTTAACAATCAAAATAGAAGATGGATGACATTGAAATGTATTAATACTTAAACCTATTGGGTGGTGATTACCACGATGGACACATAAAGTGCAATTGTCCCGGCTACATTTATTATGGTTTGGATTCAGAGTAACTACAGCGCGCGGATGAAAAAAAACGTCATTGAGCATAAAATTCGTTTTTAAGTGGCGGAGAAGTAAAACTCCACATATAAATCTATGAACTGCCTTTGTAATGAACACACCGACACTCATCATGCTAGTTAATGTCATAATATTGGCCCTATAAAAAACGTACAAAAATACTAAATTGGCATATGTTACAACAAGTATTCCGGAGAACAATTTAAATCCAATTAACAATGTCGCGAGTTGAACTGCTGTGTGTTTGTAAGGTAAAAAATAACTGCCCATAGTGAAGCATCTATAATGATCATATGGTGCAGTGGAGTATTTTATTTGAAAATTAGATTGTAAAATGTGTGTTAACAATAATAATAGTAAATTTCTAAGCAGTTCAAAGTGGTTGCTGTCGTATATGAAAAAAGTATGTTGCACGGCATTTAAAACGCATATTGACTTTTTGAGCGTGGGGAAATATACGTTATAATGATATTTATGAGTAATATTTATTAAAGTTATACACAAATTAGAACCCAGATTAACAGATCCCCCAACTTCAAATGTAAGTGGTAATAAAGTTTCCATAAATAAAAGCATAAACAATGTATAACACCTATAATAAATAAGATAATGGGTTATGCATACGGATGGGGGACTATAGATCGGAATTTGTTGATGTATCGATGGAGCGATATTATGTATGGATGTAGGATAGATAGACTGTGTATTAGTTTTAGATAATATGCGGATTTCATAGTCGACCTTTGTTGTGAGTGGATGTGAATGTAAATGTTTACGTGTATAGTGACTTAAATTTATACAGTGTAGATACAAAAATATGTGCTGTTTTGGAGGCGAGATTACAATTCCAATAACAATTATTAAGGTAATAAAAAATAAGTATAGAAAGTATATATTTTTTAAATTGGTCCAGTAGTTTCAGAGCCTATTCAATGCAAACAAACAATCTTTCCTCATTCCTTCCTCAAGTTTAGAAAGTTATCTTCGAAAATAATGTATTGTGTAAGAATGAACCAACAAAATCAGCAAGACAATAAGTTATACCTAACTCAGTTGACGTCAGTGTGCGGAAGGCTGCGGATGGGTGCTAGTTCCATTCCAGACTTTGTATGTATAGAAATATCGGCCACATCATCACTTACCATGATGAAATTACGGACAAACAAAAGCCAATTCATAGTAAAAATAAAGGTTTAGGATTTAAAATTACTGATTGCAGCGGGTCAATGAGATTCAATCTTGAAAACGGTTTATTAAAGTAAGATTTAAGCAGTTGTCTGATTATTTTATATATTATTTTTTTATTGATTTAGAGGTTGTTATTAATTGAAAGGTAGAAAAATCAAACTGATAGATAAATAATAAAGTTCAGTCATAATTTGTCCGGTTTATCGAGCTCATTCCCCTGGCCTATATCTGCGCAGAATCAGCCCTCGCTTGGACAAAAGCGCACTGCGAACCACTGAAAAATAAAAGGAGACCAAACTCGTTCCCTTATCGCGGAGTACAATGGCCAGCGGTTGCAATATTGCCCGCAAAGCATTTACGAAGTATAATACGCGTTAATACCAGCATTTTCCTATTTGTTTACGATCCAGAATAATGGTCTATTAACAATGTTAAATTGCTAACGCAAAAATGCACTTCGTAAAGCGCGTACAGATTAACAAAATAATTGTTTTTGCCGTGCTGTGCTCATTTTATCGATGCTTATTGGAATCTGGTATCGTTTCACAATATTTGTAATATCGATTTGGTATAATTTTATCGACCAATCATTTTGTTTATTTATGTCTTTATATTCTAGTGAACACCATTAGGGGAAACACAATTCAATTAAAACAATTCTATATATGACCAGCTACCGATAATTCAATTCAGGAAAATAATGGATTTTTGAAATAAATTTTAGGTATTGGAAAATTGGTCACATGTTGATACAAATATTGGAATGTAGTAATTATAAATAAATATATAATAAACCTACCTCTAGTTTATAATAATAATTATTAGATATTACTAATTTAATCTTGACGAGTATTTTTTTGTAATCCAACTTTTTTTATATGGAGTCTCTCATACTAAGCTTAACCACCTTCAGCCACACCATCACTTACCATTGGTGAGATTGCAGTCAAACACAAGCTTATCCAATAGTAAAAAAAAGTGTAGGTACCTAATACTTACCGAGTGTGTACCTACAAAGGTATGTGATTATTTTATATGTTAATTTACTTGTCCAACGTAAACATTTTAATTTCACACTTATTAAGTTATTATGCGTTATAAAACTCAAGCATTGATTATGGAGGATGCTATTATCGATTAAGGAAGTATTATCGACAATAAACGTAAAACGGTAACGACACTACGCGTAAACGTTTTTGTAAATGATATTGTGGAAGTTATTACTGAGATAATCGAAGTTTTATAATGGTAAAGATATTCTATAAAATCGAATCGAACTGTTCTATAAAAATATACAATCGGTTGTTTTAACGGACGATTACATTTGATACGATTGTCATATAATATAAAAGTTCTTAATAAAAATAATTGAATCGTAAAAAATATGTAATTCTTATTTTGTTTTATATTTGAACTGTTATACTTACCTACGCCATCTGTGGTTGATATCTACCTACTGGTCTACTGGTAAACTGAAACATAAAGTACAAGGGTACTATTAGGCAAATATTATGTAGTAGGTAGTTACTATTTAAAGTACCTAAAACTTCATACCATAATAATATTTAATCAAACGAATAAATCATTCGATAACTCGATTACGTATTCGATATAAAATTAGCGTTACATAACCAAATGAATCACTTTGCCTTTTAAGCATGAATAACTATGAATTTGTCAGATATCCTCTCACCACAGCTAATTACTAATATAATGACATAACACGCCCCTTAAGCGTACACTACAGTGCAAACTTAATGATAAATATATCCATATTTGTCTATCAGTATAACTGGAAAGGCTTATCGTTCCGAATGCTCTCGTTAGCGCTTGTAAACTGAGACCCCATTACCACTGGCACGATATAACGAATAAACACCTTAAGCCGTCAATAACAAGGAATACATTAACTTGACGACGGTTTTAAGGTCTTTTTTCGCCCAGTACTCGCACGATTGCCGTTCCTAATTGGCTCGCCATCTGTTTTAATTCATTTCGCGATAGTTTTACAAGTATTTTATTGACGCGTGGCTCCGCCTGGCGGTCGGGTGGTGTAACGAAGCGATTAATCGATTCGTTTTGCGTGCGGATCGCTCGATCGAGTCGAGTGATCGGAATGAATTACTCGACTACTCGTTTTGTGAAAATATTTCATTAGTGCCGTTTTATTGTTCCGCCGTTGGATACATTATACTGTTGCCATTTATGGTCGCAGTTTGAAATTCAAATTACATTGTGGAATTAAAAAGGTCCATTCGTTGCCTTGTCGGGCCCGGTGACATGGCCCTAATTTTACAATTACTAAAAATACTAATTCAAATGCATATTTTATAATACATTTGAATTATATTATAATGGAAGGTAGGTAAGATATGATTGCCTGCGTAGGTACTTATATGACTATGCAGTTCTTACGTACTCATTTAAAATAAAATCAATTCAGTTTTTATAGTCATTCAAACAGGGCGCTTATCACATGATGGGAGGTCCTGACAAAATGTATCGTTATATCCTTATGTCAATGCACTAAGGTTCTCATTTCCGCACACTGGTATTGCAAAGAGATAAGTCCAGTAGCATTTTCAGTGACGCGTGCTGCCATCTCGCGGACGATGACAGTAAATAATAAATCTTTAGATAACATCAGAGGCGAAGATTATACGGTACTGGGTCCCCAACACGCCATCCGTGCTTCCTGCCCGGGCAAATTAGTAAAACTTCAACAAACAATGTTGCTAATTGGATTAACCAGTTTCCTCTTACCGCTATAAGTTTAAAGTCCACATTCGCACTGAAACTCGTTTGGGGAAGGCAAATAGAAAGCGGTTGTAGAACACTGAATATATTTTTAGTAGTTCGCAGAAGTGCGCACGCTAAAAGTTAACGCCGGAGCTTGAACGACTGAAGACAATGAACAGAACTAAACTGTTTAAATGTTTAAGTGCCTAGTTAACGTGCACTAACAGTCAAAGAACAGAAATTACGAGTCGAACGTCCTATTTTACAAATGGAGTAAGCTACACGCATACAAAAAATGTTTATAAGTATATTTTTGTTGGGCTGCATTTGTATTTACGAAATATTCCAAATACGGCCTCGACCCGCGCGTTGACCAATTAGAAACACCCATTAAAAGCATTCGGCAAAGTCCGGTCCTTTTCGCCGCGCGCATTCTTTCACGAAAACAAGCCATGCGATTTAATTCGTCAATTTGCATCGAACGAGCAACTGGTATCGGTAGCTCTTTTGAAAATGAGACGGAATGGACGCTCCAAATCAATATTCGAAACAAAATATAGTTACGTTACGTTTAGTAGATACGTTTATAGGAGACGAGATTTAAAACGATAACAAATCGAAAGTTACTACTGGAAATACCTACTGAGATTGTATGATTAAAGATTCGATAAAAAATACTTTAACTGGACGTTATGTTTTTAAAACTTTTTTGTTTTTATCGCAAAGGTTAGTTTAAATATCGAATTATTTTTTGTGTTCAATAATTCCTTTTTTTATCGAAATTAATTAAAATAATAAAGTGTATCGAATTAGGCAATTTGTCATCGACCGAACGCGCCCATATCTTATTGTCATTTATATCATAAATAATATTGGTTGGACCTTCTCGGAACTATTGAATCAGTTTTGAAAATTCTCGTTTTAGTCAATGGCACTAATAAATTTGCGAGTGGTTATTAAAATAAGTTTTCGGTTGTGTGAATAAATTATGTGGTCCATTTTATAATTTTTGCTAATTTCGATAATAACTTTTGGGCGACGAAATATTTATGAGTGTTCGGAAACTTGTTTGAGACATATTTATTATAAATTCAGATTTCACACGGCGAAAACCTTAAACTCATTTAATCGCAAAATCAAGAAACTTCCATACTTTTTAGGTAGGTAGATAATGAGCTTAATTATTACTTATTATACGAGTATACATAACACCATAAATGGACTAATAGTGCTTTCGAAGAAGTATTTAAATACCATCTTTAACATTAACTATTGCATTAGGTAGGTGGGCAGCGCGACCAGCGGCGGCGGCGCGCGGCGTGGGAGTCCAGGCGGACGTCCCGCTGGGCGACCGACTCATGCGCATTAACATGTTCATTTATTAATAATTACCATAGACTACAATTTGTCTAGATTTGATTTAGTTGTGTTTATTATTAACTCAATAAATTATCTATTGTTCTGTTTTTCCTTGCGTAACGAGCTCAGGCATACATTTTCTGTAATAGTTACAATAGTAAACAGGATACCTTAACAGTTAACTTACGTCATCAAACAAGGTATTATTCTTTAAACAATAACTGTATAAATTTTTATAGTACAGAAAACGTTAATTACGATGTGACCCGACGGCTTAGCGAGCTATCATATCGGTCAAGCAAGGAAAAGTACAAGTTTTCAAAAGTCGTTAAAAAATAAATGCGCCTACATTTTTAAACCAGCCAGTGCTTGATATCATTCTTTTTTCAAAAATTGTTGTAAGTAGGTTAATTAGGAATTTATTTAAAAATGGATAGTATTTGTATCCAGTCTTCATAAGGCTACGTTTACAAAGACACCCCGTGCCGTCCGTAGGCCGACTGAAGCGGTACTACAAACAATTATTATTGCGTTCTAGTAAAGAATCGAGTCGCGGATCGTTCGAGTCAAGTGGATTACATCGATATTGTTGTTTATTACGTTTGTAATTAATTATATAGGTACCATAGCATTAATAATTATAACTGGTTACGTACTTTATACTTATTTTCGTTGCAAATGTATGTTGCACTCAAATAAAATGAGCGTCTAATCAAAATAATATTCAAATAAATTTTGTAAATACATATTTTCCTCTACTGTATAAATAAAACACTTTACCTCAACTTCCCAATAAAGTTCATTATTTTAATTATAACTGTAATTGGTTCCCGGCTTTATTAATTAATTGTGTGTTAGAACGTCGACACACGTAAACATCGACATCTCAATCATTTACAGCGTCGCCATTAGACGTTAATTATTATAATTAATAATAATTTTATTATTTATTGGCAGCAGTATCCTATAATAATATGTGAACATTTTTTATAGCTACTCAATGTCAAAACGTGAATTAAATCAAGTTATCATCAGAACCTATTAATAGTACCTAAGTATTTATCTAGTGGAGTAAAAGGTGGAGTCGGTATATTTTTAAATCTATGCTACGAGAAGATTCGTCATTCATGTTGAATTTTGATCAATTTTTTTTTCGATTTTATCGTTTATAAAAGACCCAATAGGCTTCTAGGACTATAAATATTTCTAAAAGAAAAATATTTTTTGACGCCACCTAATTATCAACAGATTATGCAGAATTCACATTGGCATGATTCCTTACCTTTACCTATATACAGCTCTATGGACGTAGGTACAGTCAGCAACAAGAGTCACGCTCCTAATTATAGAAGCATTCCCAATCAATTACCGCGTATGCACAACAAGACTGTCGCGACCACTTCATTTGCATGTACCGACAGCAGAAAAGGGAAGGATAATTTATTTATTTTATTGTGTAACTTTAGGTAAATTCATAAAGTTGATTTCATTGTGAATCTTCAAATGCTTTTCTGTAGAAAAATATAAACTAATTAATCTACACTAATATTATAAAGAGGAAAGATTTGTATTTTTGTACCTTTGTAACGTAAAATAAACTCAAAAACTACTGGACCGAATTCAAAAATTATTTCACTTTTAGAATGTTACTTTATCCTTGAGTAACATAGGCTATATTTTTATCCCGGGAAAATATAAGATCCCACGGGAACGCGGGTGAAACCGCGGAGGACAGCTAGTACTAAATAAACTAGTATCCCGGTACACTTTATATAATCTAACCGTAGCTTATTGGAATTAATATAAAATACCTATGATTTTCTTTCTCTACACAATATTCTCGAATTATTAATGCACTCCCATTAAATGAGATATCTGAAAACTAATATTACAAAATAAATTAATATTACATGAAATAAAATAGAAATCCCAGCAAAACGGTGTGTGTATTTAACAAGCAGTCAAACGTTGCTGTCATCCGCTGGCATCGAGCCAAAATACTAATGTCCCATTGAATAGTGCTATTTGTAAAGTGACTGTAGCGCGACAAGTATAAACACAGCTCTTCCACTCCTGCGCTCTTAATAGATCATTTAAGGTAAGGCCATAAAAATAGCTGGGTTCACTAACTTTTTTTAATTTACTACGACTTTTATCCTTACAAGAGAGCGATAAAAAAAACACTCAGTTTCAAATATAATAATCATTAATATCAGATGGCAGTTTTTTATTGTAATAGGAATTATAAAGGTGTTTCTTTTTTATTCTGGATAGGCATGTGTTTTTGACCACAATCTCACATGGTAAGTGATGATGTGGCCAAAGATGGTAAGCACACAAAGCCTAGATGGGAACTGGCTCTCAAGTGCAGCTGTCGGAACACACCGATAGGTGTTTGGCGACAGATATTCAACTTGAGGGTGGTAGCCAGCCAGTCGGGTACTACAAAGTACCCTACCACCGTGCTATGGTTTCCTCACGATGTTTTCCTTCACCGAAAGCTCAAGCTCATTGTAGGATTCGAACCCACGACCTTCGCCGCGGTATTTTACGTCACTTACCACTGAGCTATCATCGCGATCAAGGCGATTATAAATCGCCTTGTTTTCTATTTAAAAGCGTTATCTACCTATAAAAACCCGGAAACCGTTAAATAATATACCAATTTAATTTACTAAAGACCATTTTTGTGGCTGAAGCGATGTTCCGCGTTTTCTATGGCCTCTATTTATGAAACGATTGAGTTTAGTGATGAATGATCCCCATAGAGAACGTTTCGTTTGATCACCAGATATATTGTAGGCGTATTGGTAAGGAATCCGGGAAGACTTGTTTATAGTTTGGAGAACAGTTCTTTGTGTTTAAGAGTTGACGCTTTTATATAATATAATATAATATAATATAATATAATATAATATAATATAATATAATATAATATAATATAATATAATATAATATAATATAATATAATATAATATAATATAATATAATATAATATAATATAATATAATATAATATAATATAATATAATATAATATAATATAATATAATATAATATAATATAATATAATATAATATAATATAATATAATATAATATAATATAATATAATATAATATAATATAATATAATATAATATAATATAATATAATATACTATGCTATATAATTCGTTTATGCGGTAAGAAAGGCAAATGAATGTTTGATTCATATTAATACGTGTACCTCGTTTCTTATAATATCCGCTTTGTGAAATAAATCTACGTATTTTACTACAATATCTTTGAAAAATATTTTTGATGAGTGTTTTTTGTAAACAGATGTATTTCGTTAATATAAAGTATTTATTAAAATTTCTGTTCGTACATACACGTAATGTAAAATATCTCCGGAGACGCGAAGAATTCCCGCCTCACTTGTACGGACAACAAAAACGTCAAGTATACGGTGCCCGTTTAAAATATTGGAATGAATGACATACCACGCCTCGCACGATTAATGGTGGTGCGCACACAAAAAGCAAACATGCTCATTAATATATCAACTGTCTTTTTAGCAGCGCAATGTAACATTAGGTAGGTACAGTCAGCAGAGAAGGTAGGTAATCAGACGAATTAATTTCCATATTTAAACATCCAAATAAAAAAAGAAACAAATTGACTTGTAACGAGTGCACTTTTCATAATTCATCCGCTAGACGTTCCTTTTTTGAAATAATGATGTTCAACAATGGAGAAATGCAGTAAATGCATTTAAAACGTCTCATATTTCTTTCGTCGCTCACAACACGAACATAATTCAGCGTGTAACATCTGTAGTCAATATCTCTTTATACAATTAACAAGGGAACGAGACCAGACAGTTTCATATAAGTATTTTGAGGGAGATCCTTTAACAGCTCCCGAATCATTTTAAGGAACGATTCCACACGTGCATCACGACTGTCGTATAACAGTGTAGCTGACATTATTATTTATAATTAAGAAGACTATTATTTGCTTTTTCAGTAGAGAAATAGGCTATGTAAGGACAAACTGCAAAGTCTAAACGTAATTTTGCTTATATATTGAAGGTCCGAGGGTATATAATCAATTAAAGTAAATTGCTATTTCTATACCAAAATAATTTATGAGTAAAAAAACGCTAGTATTGTAAAATCGTTAATGTGTATCGGTTCTTTGCTTTATTTCCGTCTTCAGTGTCGCAGTGTCGTCGGTACAAGCTTTGACGTCCGTTAAACACGACATTAATACACTTTGACTTTTTTCCTCTGTCACATAATTTACTTTTTTTCATGACTTTTTTTGTGGCCCATTAGCTATTAAGCGACGACCGTACTGTTTGACATTGGGATTAATATGTTGGCATTTCAAGCGCCACGCTACTAATGTTTTAATATTTCTAATGCAAATTACAAAGTGTCAGTGTTTTGCGCACAGCTAATGGTCGTTTTATATTTTTACAAGCTTTAATTTTGACAAGTTAGACTGAAGCGTCATGTTTGGATAAATAATTCGAAGCGTTATATTTCATTTTTATATTATCTACAATACATTGATAAGTTTCAACTGTCTCCCATCTCCCATATCAACGAAATAGGCTGACATCAACATGTCACTCTATCATATAACAAAACTCTCACAAACACGTGTTCATCAATCAATCAATCAACGTTCACTAACATTAATTAGTACTTAAATAGCAATTAGTTGGTAGATAATAATGTGGGTTAGTTTATTAAAATGGTTCATTCAAGTCGGCAATAAAATAAACTTTTTGTCGGTCCCACACCAAATTAGTAATAAAATCTTTAAAAAAGCAATATTTTCTTGATTCATTAATAGATGTTTATATCTAAAGTGAAAATACGATGCCATATAATATTTATGATACGAGTTTGAATTAATTTGATTAATGAATCGTTGGTAATAAAGTAATTTGATACTTAAAGTGTATCGAGCGAGATGGATGGATGGATGTCACTAGTACATTAATTAATATTGAGTAATTTACAAATTAAATTCCATCATAATAACATATTAACAATTAATACTTATACAAATAATGTACACTACAAATAAATTCTAAGCAACCATTCAATAACACAAAAAGACATATTGACGAAATCATTATCTCTGTTTGAATCTAACATTGACTCAAGCGTGGGTGTTCATCAATTTTTTTCAAACCAGACGAGGCAATAAAATCAACAATTTGCTTACTAATACGCTTGTTTTCATTGCTAAATAAGTTAAATGTTACCTTGCGGAGATTTTATCGCGATTGGATCGCGGGTCGTTTCCTTTAGTCTTTATTCTATATGAGTTTTATTATGCGATTTATTAATCCAGTGGAGGAATGAAACGGCATTCCAGCCAGTGTTCGGCGGCTTTTGTGCTATTGAGATGTTACTGGCAACAGTAAAGTTCATACTTGCAACCTCCACGTTTATCAATAATTTAATATTACCATTTGTATTCCTGATGCTATCTGTGCCACCGACTGATATAATTAAAATTGTAAATCTATACATCGTTTATTTGGTTAACGATTATATTGATTCTTAGAAAGCTTCCTGTCGTCTTAAAGAATGTCATTTATAGCGTGATCTTTATCGTTATTACTACATGTAGGCGAATTGGGAACAGATGGAGCATTATCCTTATTAGGTGTAGTGTTTATAAAATAAATTATGGATTGATTTCCCATAATAGTTATCCGATATATTCAATAGGAGAAAGGCTACATAATTTTTAAATATGTATTAAAATTTTAAGAACATCTCAAAAAGGTGTTGAATATTTTCATAGAACCAATTGTAATTTCAAATTTTACCAAGATATTAAAACGACACTAATAATAATTATTCTTCAACAGATGCCAATGGTGAGCCTCCAAAACTGAAGTGCAACCTTAGAAAACACAAGCCCAACCGCAAGCCACGGACACCGTTCACTGCGCAACAGCTGCGCGCACTGGAGAGCAAGTTCGTCGATAAACAGTATCTGAGCATCGCTGAAAGAGCAGAGTTCTCATCCTCATTAGGACTTTCTGAGACACAGGTGAGATATAATCTAATGTCATATTAGAAATTATGATCAGACAATTTGTAATGGTGTCTAGTGTGATCGTTATCTGTTTCTAAACGATAGCTTGTTGTTCATTTGGTGAAATCTATTCGAATTAATGGTGGATTTTTTTCAAGTGGTTTTTAAAAATTATTATTTTTCATAGGTAAAAATCTGGTTTCAAAACCGTCGAGCAAAAGCGAAGCGCGTGCAAGAGGCGGAGATCGAGAAACTCAAAATGGCGCAGTTTTCCCGCCACCCACACCACCTGTACCCACACCCCGCGCTGCAACAGTATTTCCACCCCCACCACCTTATGGGGGGACGACCGATGCCCCATATGGGCTTACCGCCACCGCATCTAACGATGGTACAACCACCTGTGTCTGGTAATTCACCATCGCCGAGCACACAAACTAGCAGTCAACATTAATGAAATGCAAATCATCTGTATTATCCAACTTTATATGCGCGTGAAACGCATTTACCAAAATGTATTTTTTAAGGGATAGTTTTCATTATTTTTTTCATTTTAAATTAATATTCTACAACTAGTTTGAAGTTACAGGATAAAGTAAATATATTCATGTATTACAATTAAACTTCAATAGTTAAATATACCTATAAGTACTAAAGTTTTTGGTTACAGGATCAAACTTTATACCTATTGATTTTTGACATAATCCCATCTTAGACAAAGGCACATTATTATGTAAGAAAGAAGGAAATAAGTATGATTACATACCTTTACTTACAGTCACTTTTAAAAATAATAATAAAATAAAAAAATTTTTTTTGCTGACGGTCTTTGCAGAGAGTATGGTAAATAAATTGTAAGTTATTTTGTAAATATAGATTTGATATTAGTTATAAAAATACAGTAGTGGTTAATGTTTGCATTAATTTTATTTAAATATACTTAATATTTAGGTTTATTATTATTCATGGGTAACGTTTACCTTTTACCAAAATATTTTTTTTATTGGATTGTATGTAAGTACAAAATTTATTTGTTCACCAGTGTTTCGCGGTTCGAATTCAATGTGAAAATGTAATATTTTTGTACATAGGATTTTATTTTGTACATTGTTAAATCTACTTCTGTAGTTAAAATATATATATATCTCTTTCACACGATAGCGTTGGTTTTTATTTACCTTCTCCTAAAGTAATTATTTTGATTAACCGAAAAGTTATTATAAGCAGGAACCCGACAAATAAAACTCTATTTCACGAGTATGTAGGTACCTATTATTCATGTTAGCTATAGTAAGTATTAAAGAAAAAATAACATAATGATTTCTCACTTCACGTTAACACATCGCTCCTTGAATACAAAAGGGCCACAAATCAAAATTCATAAATTTTACAGGAGGGCCAAAACAAATTTTGATAAGTGTTTTTTTGAAATATTTAATATGTTATCTATTATTATAAGTATGTTATATATATCATTAGATGCGTATTTCTAAATGCTATCTACATACAATATGGACATTAACACAGCTGTTACCCATTATGAAAAAATGGCACAAAAGTCCCTTTTGCATTCAAAATTTCAATCAATATCATTAGACTTAAGTCAAAAAATAAAAACAATTTTACAAAAATATATGGTTTATTAAAAGGTTTCTTAATAAAATTTATCAAACGGTAATAAAACTGTTTACTTGTAATGTTTACTATAAATGGACGAACACCAGTAAAACAATGTTTTACAAGATCTAAAGTACAAAATCGGTTTTTTTTATTAATATAATTGAGAAGTTCTTGGTGAATGACTATTATTTTGTCAAATTAAACATCCTCGTTAAAACTTTATTAATTAAATTATAGAATTCTAGGACAGCAAGACATAAAATTACAATAATTATATCAAAAATATTACATAAAAACAGTATTAATTAATAAATACTCTTAAAAAATCAATAGTCGACACTAAATTCTATCATGTTTAACTTCGATTAAATAATAATATGAGATTAAATATAATGGTACAGAGGGTAAGTAGCTCGGCTGCTTTTGCAGTTAGAAAAATTAGACAGCTTACAGATGTAGATACAGCTCGATTAGTTTATTTTAGCTATTCATAGTGTTATGTCCTATGGCATTTTGCTTTGGGACAAAGCCGCTGATTTCGAAACTATTTTTATTTTACAAAAACAAGCAGTGCGAGCTATTTATAATTTGAGCTCTCGAGCTTCTCTCAGAGATAAGTTTAAACAAATTAGTATCCTCACAGTGGCTTCACAGTATATTTATGCAAACATATTATTTGTACATCAAAATATTAGTAATTTTGTAAAAAAATGTGACATGCACTCAATCAATACTAGAAATAAGCACAAACTTGTGACCTCAGCTTATAGACTCCATAAAGTGCAGGACACATTTTTAGGACTGGGTGCACGCTTCTATAATAAGATACCACCTACACAATTAAATTTGCCTATACATACATTTAAGGAACGTGTTAAGAATGTTTTAATACAGAAGGCGTACTACCATATTAACGAATATTTAAATGACGACAAGGCTTGGGTGTAGCGCTCGCTCTTGCAGGACATACATTTATGTAATAATTCTAAGATTGTTTTGAAAAGAGTAATTGTTGAGTTTATTGCCGGCTCTTCTCAGCAAAAGCAACCTTCCGAACCGTGCACTAGAGTCATAGAGTCATTAGATTCTGACAATTCATAAGCGCCTGTGAAGGCCTATTTGGATGAATAAACATTTCATTTCATTTCATTTCAAGTAGAACAAAATATTACAGCGTATTACACAGTAACAATAAACAGTCTTATAAAATCACATAGTTTCAAACAGTTTAACTTAAGGGACTTTTTAACTAACTCATTTGGAATACTTATATACAAAGAAATTTAAATATAGATACTAAGTTTAAAGTCTTTGCTTATATAGAAACATAGTTTTTTATTTATTATAGAATATTTATATGAAATGAAATTGTTTATATATTCGTCCGAATCACGTGCACTTATGAATAGTCAGACTAATGCTCGGTTCGGATGGTTGCTTTTGCTGAGAAGAGCCAACTGAAAAACAACTTACACCTAATACATTCAATCATTATTTATCTAGTCTCACTGACAATATTTGCATGTTATGGTGGCAAAAATAGTAATCTATAGAATTTAATTATGACTGACTTAATAAACAACAAACTTAAGCAGTATATAATTATTGTTTACTTATATTTGGTGAACGTTTTTATGAAAATTTATTAAATAAAAATATTCTTCTCAATCAGTTTTAGTATAGACTGCTTTTTCGAATCAGCTATTTTAAGTTTACAAACAAAGTACAGCTTTTTTGGCACTACAGAACTAGCAGCCCTCTTTTTTGACACCGTGACTACCGAGGTGAACTCAAAGTTAAATGAATGAAATACAAATTTGTTGGATAACTAAAAAAGTTTTGACAGTATATCTTCCTCGGAATCAGAAGCTCGTTCATTGTTGGGTTGAAAATTGGGATCTTTGACGCTGCCATCTGATGAAAAATCGGCATCTGATAAACTACTGGAGCTAGAACAACTGGTGTCAGAGTCACTGGAACTGCTACTTGAGTCGCACACTTGAACATAGGAATTAAAGTCAAATAGGATTATTTTGATTGAAAAAAGTGTAAAGGAAATTTAAATTATTTTCATGCAAAATGGCCATATTTCTGAGAGTATTATTCTAGAACGGTAAAAATAATAATTTATTCCATGCAAAACGGTCGCATTTCAAATAGGCTAATATTGTATTACAAAATATGATTACACATACCTAATATTTGAATGCAAAACGGTCGATTTCCAAAATATGGCACTCTTGTAATATAAAATTTGATTATAACTACTTGAAGTTAGAATGCAAAACAAGACGTTTTTAGATTGTGGCACTTTTGTATAAAAAATATAATCAAACTTACCTGAAGTTTTGAATGCAAAACAGACGTTTTTTGGATTATGGCACTTTTACATGCAACCGACGTGCGTTCACATTGAATTTCGGGGCGCAACTAAAAAAATGGCCGTTTTGCACTGACGTCACCTGTCAAAGTGCTCCGATGTAAAAAGGGCAGATAGTCCGTTTGACCATAGAGTAAGCAAAAATGATGGGTGTCTTCAATTAACTATAAAATTTAGTCTATTTTGATATCATTTTTACGATAAAACGATTTTGGATATTTTTTGATTTGTGGCCCTTTTGTATTCAAGGAGCGACATATTGCCTAACATTTACTCTTACAATTATTTTCCATATAATATAAAAAAATACCTAAGCCTTTGGGCGTACGTGACTAAATTTTTGCGTCAAAAATAAACTATATATATAAGGCTGTAGTCATTCAACAAGCGAGATAGCGTTAGAACAAAAATACAGTTGATAAAAATGTTGTTCAATATTTAAATGTTAAACTATGCCAACTGTAAACACAATCTGGGAGTAAATGAGTGTATTATCTTAGGGCTTTTAAGCACGACTAGCCATATTAGCTGTTAAGTAGTCGACATATATGAATCCTGGTTTATGCAGGCTTACCTACTTTATTACTGCAAGTAGAAAGTAACCTATTTGGAAGAAAGGATGCTAAAAAGAAGACGAATCTCTTCTTGTGAGAGCTCTATATCCTACAGATGCAATAAGATTGATCAATTGACAGATGTTATATTTTTATATGTATTAGTTTAAGTATAATGTTAAATATTTGAAAAAAAAAACCCTAATATAGTCAGATAGTCCGAAAATATAAAAAAGCAACCTTGCCGAGTTTCTTGCCGATTCATTTCAGTTGTAGGCTGACTTCCAAACCGGTGGAAACTTCTGTAATTTGACATTCATAAGTGCCCCCCTAGAGCCTAAACTGAATAAATGGTTTTGACTTCGTCTTTGATGTAGATTTTCTTCTTAACATAATCGCGAATATTATCACCTCAGCCTTCTATTAGATAAAGTATATTTGGTCTCTTTCTAACCTTCAATACTCTATTCATTAATTTAATGCAATTTTTACACTTGAATGAATTATCAATAAAGATGTTACTTTGACCTTTATCAGTTTATTTTGTACTTTATACCCTTGCAATAAGGGATATATTAATCTCAGTGATAAGGCTCTGATGCCTACTAATAAAAGATAATAATATGATGTCAATTGAGTGTAGCACTAATTTAAATATATTCATTAAAGTTAATTGTCTGATAAGGGGCGGGTCGGGTCGAAGTGATATGTGTTGATAGTGAGTGATATATATACAGGGTGAGTATGTTTTATCAGTTATGTGTTTCTAAATCTTTGAAGGCACAAAAACAAGTTGAAGTTGAGTCTGCCAAATAGTGTTATTTTTGGGTGATTCCTGAGAACAAATTATTGTTAAGAAATTGGAAGGAAATAAATAAATTTAGACATTTAATCGGTCGTTTCTTTTCTATAAACACATCGATGTAATGGGATGTTTTTACAATGAATTATGATAATCAACGTTTACAAATGTTATCAAACATCATTATTTCCTATTTTTCAGTACATAGATTGGAAGTTGGAACATCCTATAGCTGTCAATATGCTGAAGAGCGCTTGACCTTTTGTACCCAAAAACAATTTTTATCATCATAATTTATGGCAAACGATTTACCTACATCGAAGCTTTGTTTGTCCCACATTTAAATGGCTGAAATTATCAAAATAATAGTTTAGATAAACATTAACTACAATTATAACCACAATCTGTGTACGATGCTACATATTATAATAGAATAATTAATTAAAAAAAATAAGCGAGCCTTACAGCCTTGGCGTGTACCAACCTCTCGGAAAATGGGTTGATACCATCTGACAGCCAAGTCTGCCACCGCGCGCGCTCATTCTTCAATAAATGAGTTTTGAGTTTGAGGCTGTATGGGTTAAAAAAAACACTGCAACGTAGAAAACAAAATTACGCATTTCCATCCCTATCTGACAATCCCGTTTCTTTTCTTTCATGAATTCACTCCCACAGATAGCTGGAAAGCAAAAGGATAGATGATAGCTTACCAAACATAATGCTTAAAAAATTACGTCTTAATGTATTCACTTTTTCCAATGTATTAATAGGATATTATGTTGGCACCAAACAATATTTTTACCAACAAGGTGAGATGTCTGATGTTATACTATGCGAAAACTGTAAAGGGTATTTGGTGTTTATTTTATTTTGGCTTAACTTACCAATATAAACAGCGTTCACTATGAAACTGTGTATTGTCAGAAATAAACAAATCATCTTATTAATATAACTGAAGGCAATTTAAGAAACGAATACAACACATAACCCCCTGAGGCACCATTAAATCCATACGAACACTCGTCGCTTCTCGGGTCCACATCATCACAAACTAATTAATACTGCGACGCAACATCGTGTGCGCACAATTACTCCGTAATTAAAAATAACTTATTCATTTTGTATTAAAGCGCGCAGCGGTTCTTTAGCTCTTAATTGCCTAAATTAATCACTTTAATGTTGCGTGCCTGTTAATTTTCAGGCCACAGGGGCTGGCTTTGTGCTCTAAATGAGGCGTGTTGGCTCGAATTTGGCCTGTAAGTGCCTGAAGTGCCTCAGTTGGGTTCGCTCATTAGGAGTCACTCGGGCGTGCGGTACGTAGATAGCTCTGCTCAGGGCGGAATGCGATCTGTCATGTTGCCAGCTGATTCTGTTATTCCAAAGTCAAATAGGCGGAACTTCTTGCTGAGATACCTACTAAGATACAGTCGTGGCTTGTGATGATATGTGCACTCAGATATTATTGCATGTTATGTATCATGTACTTCACTCAGTTTGCCCGAGCAGATAGTCTTCCTTGTATTCTAAAATAATATAATAAAGAAAATATTTCAGTTTTTGTAAAGGACAATTTGTTTACTGAGTCAGTCATAATTAAATTATATTGATTATTATTTTTGCCGCTATAACACGCAAATATTTATCAGTGAGACTAGATAAATTATTATTGAATGTGATAGGTGTAAGTTGTTTCTGAAAAGAGTAATTGCCGAGTTTATTGCCAGCTCTTCTCAGCAAAAACCATCCGAACCGTGCATTAGAGTCTAGACTATTCATAAGTGCTTGAAAAGGCCTACTTGAATAAAAAATATTTTCATTTTCATTTCATTTCATATAGAAAGCTAATATCAGAGTGTAAAGATTTTTTTTTATTCGTGCAGGAACGTGGATGTAACCGTGGGGCGGAAAGCTAATAAAAAATGGCGGATTAGAAAAAATATTTTAGCTTATCAATGGTTTCTTTTTGAGTATTTACGATTCTTGTCAAGAGTTTACTGACGGATGGTACGTTTGATGGACCACATACAGTAGGGTAGTCAATGTGTTGTCAAACTTCACAAAGCCTACGCCCCGAGCCTTTACTAAGTGATATGGATTTCTTACGAAGCAAAAAGCTCACGCTCATAATATAGATAGGTAGTGCCGTCCACGAAGACGCACCCCATACTTTTTCCTAATCCCTTACAGTGCAAGTGTGTCTCCTTTCGCTAGTGTTGCAGTGCTGTCGATATGTCTATTATATCGATATATATCATCAAATCAGCCTGAGGAAGTCCACTGCTGGACAAAGGCCTCCCCCAAGGATCTCTACGATGTCCGGTCTTGCGCTACTCGCATCCAGTGGCTTCCCGCTACCCTCACAAGATCGTCGGTCCACCGTGTGGGAGGCCTACCCACGCTGCATCTTCCGGTTCGTGGTCGCCACTCAAGGACCTTTCTGCCCCATCGGCCATCGGTTCTACGAGCTATGTATAATGTCGATGAAAAAGAGGGGGAGCGAATTCGTGGATAGCACTATCTTTAGAAGGACAATGCATTAGTTTCTAATGAATGAAACGAAGTTACTAAGCAAATATACTAAGTTATATATTATATGCAATCTATAAATGTACAACAATATGATAATATTCCATTCACTATTACGAGTACGAGGCAATAAAAACAAGACGCTTGTACCCTTTTATCGTCAGACGCATTTCTCAATCAGAAATAATTAATGATTGACATTATAATTTATTGCCTATATCATAATAATTATATTGTAACAATTATTGTTCCGTTAAGAAGACATTAAGATAATGGATATCATACCCACTGAGTCTCGATGTGACTTTAAACTTGAGTTTATATTATGAAAGGGTTCTTAATCATTGTTTTTAAAGGAACTCAAGATAAAGGTCATCATTGTGACTCCTATAAATGTTTTAATTAAATGCAAATAAACTTTATTGGAGTCATAATAAGTGCTATTTTGTATCAGTCAGTAGCAATGGCAACAAGCAGATACCATCGCTTGAAGAACCAAAGCACACAAGCGCCGAGTCGGACGACCTCCAAGAACTAATGAAAATCTTTGATACCTACCTCCCGCCGGACTATATACGGTAAAATGAACAATGCATATTATTGTAGCGCCAAATACCATAGGCAAATAAGAGAGCATTGAATTATTTATGGTTGTAAAAGGTGCTTTGTGGATGATTTTTGCGTGAAGATGATAATTACTTACTTACAAGTATAATGTACCTTGTTATTTTTTCAGGGCTCCCTTTTGAGCTCTGAAAATTTAGCATATACTACACAGGGACTACGTTCTACAATAAAGAAATGGCAAGTTGACACAAGTCAATGAGTGATAGAGCAGCGGAGCTGAGTGCTTTATGACTTCCTCTCGATACCGACGGACAGTCAGACAGATAAACGCGCTATTTTCAGGACACCAATGAATGGACGAGTGAATGGATAGTAATGAATGATTGCTCTATCTGTGAATGCGAATCTTAATGACTAGTTTTGTGTATGTTAGTTTATTGCGTATTCTACATTCTTCTAAGTTAACCAAAAACATACCTACTTATAATGAAGTTATATTGCAGATTTAGTGGAAAATAGTGTTATTCAAAATTAAAATTTAAACTCGTAACACGTAAATCCAGAAGTTGTAACTAAACACTTATATTTTATCCCAATGACTATAAAGCCTATATTTATGAAATTATATTATTTGATATGAATGAAAAAAGTGTTTATTATTGGCCGTTGAATAAAAATATGTGTGTATTTAATGGCATTTCGATTTTGTGACTATTAAATAAAACCACTTTTAGCTATTAAACTTTATGTTCCACATTTGGAAGCCTTGACACGTTCTAACACGTCCATATGTGGCGGCTTCTTTGTGCAACCGTGAACGACCGTCACCCTGACCGGTAAAGGTGTGGCCGCACTACCAGCGACACACATTTTTAAACATACTTTAAAGTACTAAACTTAAAAATCTGCCTGCACATAACAAATAAAAAGGTAAGAGCGTACTTAAACAATAGTCTCCAATGAAGTAAAGAAGTTGTGTGCGTGGCCTGCACGTAACGTTCTTCCGCGTGACTCGCGTTGCACAGGAACGTGATTGGCTTATTTTTTCAAATTCGGCTTCCTTTACTGGGCTTCACATTATTAGTGGACAGTAATTCTGATACCTAATAATATGTCACCTCTTTTCACTAAAGTATCAACAAATTACTCCTTAAAACTTCTAAGACCCTGGTACTGACATAACGCTCTTTCTTACGTGACGATTTCCGCCAGTTCTCAAAAAACCCTCGCGTTGTGACCGCATCCAGTAGAGCCCACCACATCAGCATCAATAACCAGGCAATCAAAACCTCTATGGAGGGTTAAACCGATATTGGGCCTCAAACAAACATAAAAACGGATAGTAAACTTTTACGACCTACGATTTAGTGGTAACTGTGAGCTATGGGAGTTTTGGGGGCAACATAGCCGAAACGAAGGTAAGTAGGTACTTTATGGTACACACTTTTGTTAGACGATAACTGTACTTAGGTGGTTGTTCATCACTTTCAAAGGGGAAGTCAAAGTCAAATCTTTGGTCCTTGAAGGCGTCTTATAAAGGTCAAAACTGAAGTTACTTTCGTTTCGGGTCAAGTGGATTTCTAGAACATGACAGGCTTTGAACCATGCAAACAAACACAAAAACCAACAAGTGTCTTACAGAGTTGATCATAATTATGTACTTGTAGATATTAGTTAATTAAGCTACAGAAATTGACACTGGTTCGGAAGCCAGCCTTCAACAGAGTACAACCAGTAAGAAACTAAGCAAAAAGATAATTCTACCACTTGTATTTCATTATAAATGTTGCGGTTTCTTACGTAGAGAGATACTTTTCTCATCAAAGTAAACAATGACCTAATTAATTAAATGAATGACTAGTGACGTCATGATGATGTGACTATTTAAATATAGCCGGTTATGGTAGGGGAGGCGAATAGGGGATTTCGGGATTTACTCGAGCGCGGCAGATTAACATAAGGGGGGCAACCTTGCACCTTGTGAAGTACTCTCACCAAATCTGAGCCCTCTATATAGTGTCGAACGTCTAGGGTAGCCCGTTAGATTAGTAAAAAAAATCGATGGTTTGAAATACTCGAGCGCGTCAGATTAAGGTAAGGTAAGTTAGTTACATGCAAAATAGTGTACATTTCAATAATCTGACAATGTGGGCGTGACGAAAGAAAATTGGAGACACGCAAAGTTGCAAAAAAAAAACTTCACCTGGATTTTCTCGAGCGCGATTAGCTTTTTTTATTTTGAAGGAAATTAGTCACGAATCACGTAAATATCTTAATCCTCCGATTTGCACAAGCCGAAGTAGCTAAAATCATTATCAAGTGTATAGTCCAGGAATATTATGAGTTTCACCTCAGAATGAGAGATAGTCAGCTATTAACTTGTATAAACCTTTATTTTGACCCCTCAAACTTTTGACTTGTCTCAAAAACTACATATCTTAGGGTCAAAGGCTTTCAAGGTCAAAGGTAAAAAAATCATTTATTGCAAATATCTCGTTTCCTATGGGTTTTTTGGTGTATTTATAATAAATATTGTAGAAAATTAAATTCTCTACAACTTTTGTGCTAACATTTTTTCGATATCTTGAACCATTTTCGAGATTTCGAAATTTTTTATATATATTTTTTTTTCGAACCGTCAGATTAAGGAAATTCCTCAACATAATTGTCAGATTATGGGTCAGTACAACAAGGCCATCAAGGAGGACCGCCTGTATAAAAATCTGACGCGCTCGAGTAAATCAAGGTCACGATTTTTTTTTGCTTTTTCGAAAATCGGTCCTGACTGATGGTCGAGTCCAAATCGTCAGTCTTTAAAATAGGAGGTACTAGAGGGTTCACTTAACATCCTTTATCAATGTCTGACGCGCTCGAGTAAATTTTTTTTTTAAATATTTTCGACCCCTTCGTACGGCCACCACCACCACGCAAAACGGCAGATTATTATTTTTCCGTTATCAGACAGACGTGGCGCGACTACCCTATTAATATCTGACGCGCTCGAGTATTTCTTGGTGACTGTTTTTTTTTAACATTTTTGAAACCCTGTAGACGCTCCCCCCACCGCTGAAGGGGAAAATATCACATAACCTTTTTTTCTTTATTCCACCTAATTTTCAAATTCCAGTAGGTCCCAAAAGTAACTACAAATTTAGCATCATTGCCTCCCCTACTATTAATATTATGACAATTATTGGGATGACATCAGGGTGCGATTGGTTATCACAAGTTCTCAAACCGCTGTCGTTCAGTGTGTGCGTCGCTTTGAATGATAGTAGAGTTCGAATAAATTGTAGAGGTAACTAGTTGTCCACTGCGGTTTCACCTGCGTTGCCGACGAAACCCTTTAGAAGTGGAATTTTCAAAAATAGCGACATACTCTGCTACTATCAGGAATCCACCTGCCAAACAAGTTTGTAGCAATTATACTTTCTGCGATTTCATGATTTATCATTCATAGATTTATAAAATACCTTTTTTTTATCAGTCTCAAAAAAATGACTTCAATATTTGCCATATCTGCCTCATAGTTTTTTTTATAAAATAACATTTAATATAATATTTGATTTTGATGTAGGTACCTCACTACTGGTGAGTAAGTTAAGAGACACTTTAATGATACTAAAGTTAAAAAGAGATAAAATACATATACAAAAATAACATCAAAGAAATTTAGTTTTATTACAAACAAGCCTTTAAGCTTTCATTTGATACTAATGGTAGGGGAGGCAATGATGCTAAATTTGTAGTTACTCGAGCGTCTTTGGGACCTACTGGAATTTTAAGATTAGGTGGAATAAAGAAAAAAAGGTTATGTGATATTTTCCCCTTCAGCGGTGGGGGAAGCGTCTACAGGGTTTCAAAAATGTAAAAAAAAACAGTCATCAAGAAATACTCGAGCGCGTCAGATATTAATAGGGTAGTCGCGCCACGTCTGTCTGATAACGGAAATATAATAATCTGCCGTTTTGCGTGGTGGGGGTGGCCGTACGAAGGGGTCGAAAATATTTAAAAAAAAAATTTACTCGAGCGCGTCAGACATTGATAAGGGATGTTAAGTGAACCCTCCAGTAGCTCCTATTTTAAAGACTGACGATTTGGACGCGACCATCAGTCAGGGCCGATTTTTGAAAATGCAAAAAAAAATCGTGACCTTGATTTACTCGAGCGCGTCAGATTTTTATACAGGCGGTTCTTCTTGATGGCGTTGTTGTACTAACCCATAATCTGACAATTATGTTGAGGGATTTCCTTAATCTGACGGTTTGAAAAAAAAAATATGTAAAAAATATCGAAATCTCGAAAATGGTTCAAGATATCGAAAAAATGTTTGCACAAAAGTTGTAGAAAATTTAATTTTCTACAATATTTATTATGAATACATATACCAAAAAACCCATAGGAAACGAGATATTTGCAATAAATCATTTTTTGCCTTTGACCTTGAAAAATCAGTAGTCGCGGGCACCCTATGATAAGTAGCTTTTGAGTTAAGTTTTAGGGTATCAAAATAAAGGTCTATACAAGTTAATAGGTGACTATCTCTCATTCTGAGGTGAAACTCATAATATTCCTGGACTATACACTTAATAATGATTTTAGCTACTTCGGCTTGTGCAAATCGGCAGATTAAGATATTTCCGTAAATCGTGACTAATTTCCTTCAAAATAAAAAAAAAACTAATCGCGCTCGAGAAAATCCAGGTGACGTTTTTTTTTTGCAACTTTGCGAGTCTCCAATTTTCTTTCGTCACGCCCAATTTGTCAGATTATTGAAATGTACACTATTTTGCATGTAACTAACTTACCTTACCTTAATCTGACGCGCTCGAGTATTTCAAACCATCGATTTTTTTTTACTAATCTGACGGGCTACCCTAGGCGTTCGACACTACATAGAGGGCTCAGATTTGGTGAGAGTACTTCACAAGGTGCAAGGTTGCCCCCTTATGTTAATCTGCCGCGCTCGAGTAAATCCCGAAATCCCCTATTCGCCTCCCCTACCATAATATTTATGTCTTTGTTTACGAAACATTATCAATCCAGTGTTTAAAGTTAATAGTTTCATTAACAATATTTGGAGGAGTGCCGATGGGCTTCTGTCCTTCAAAAAGTTGTTTTCCTTCTATTATACAAAAATTGCATCTTGTGAACTGTTCGATGATTTATTTGGTAGACTGGTAATCTAGTATACTTTAATAAATATAAAATAAAACTATGCATGTGAGAGGTGCCCACCCAAATATGTTTCCTAGTAAACGCGCCGCCTCATTAAACCAATTAACAGAAAAATACACCCGAAAAGCCTTATCTCCAATAACGAGTTAAGGGACAGACAGATGTGAGATATACTTACAAAATATTTGATTTTATTTGTAACTCTATATTAAATAAAGAATGTTATGAAAAAATATGTGATTGACGTGAATTGATTCTTAAATTAAATCCTGATGATCATGAATCCTGTGACTTTCTTATAATATGGGTATCTGATCCCAAACTAAGCAGAGAGATGGAAAGCA
Organism: Ochropacha duplaris; assembly: GCA_951361185.1. Taxonomy (NCBI): domain Eukaryota; kingdom Metazoa; phylum Arthropoda; class Insecta; order Lepidoptera; family Drepanidae; genus Ochropacha; species Ochropacha duplaris. The sequence goes on along the minus strand of OX592713.1, from coordinate 3,971,128 downwards.
GAAAACCGATATTATTTATAGATACAGCTTTTTTAAATGCTTACATGTTTTTGTGTAGGTATCTGTCAAACAACATCATTTAACGTGTTGATAAGAGTTATCCGATATTCGTAAAATTGACCCAAAACATGTCAAATTGATTTTGTATAAAAAACGACATACCTGTCCTACGACTTTCTAGTCTTCTGTGAATTTGTATTGTAAGGTAAGTCATTCAAGAATAAGCACCACTTGACTGTGCTCATATAATATGGCCACTGCATCAGGTACCTACATTAATATTATTACAGTTTAAACTGCACGCAGCTTCATCTTAAGCCAGCACCACCAAAGTGTCGTGACGTTTTATTCAATATAAACCTTTATCATCCAATCTACATATATATTTATTTTTATGTCTTTATTCGGCTTTTTTCCGGTAGCCGTTAATAGTTTAAAGCCATTAATGTTAATTATAAATTCACTGGTTTATCTCGCATTAGTTTTATGACCTATAAAGTCGGTCCGGGTACAATTTGTAAGCAAAACTTGACCTACCAGTTTTTTTATAATTTATTTTTATTCATCGGTGATTTTTATACAAACCGCCAGTTTATTTTCGTTGTTGGAATGGTAATCACACGCTAAGAGAGATGAGGTTAAATGACAGACAAATTGGTTAAATTTGTTGAGATTGCGATATGAGTATATTAATCGGAAAAATTAAAATTTTAAAACCATGTTTGTGTGTATATATTTAGATATGTTATGATACTTGATGAATCTGCCTACTTAGGGAAAATAAAAAATATACATATAGGTTTATATTTATATACTTATTCCGGCCATCGTGAAGATCTTTAGGGAGGCCTTTGTCCAGCAATGGACGTCTTCCGGCTAACATGATCATATTTACATATTATTATACTTATATGTCTACCTATATACTCTTATATATTTTATGAAATGACCACATTTCTGTTCAGCTCCTTCCACATAATCACTTAAACATATAACCCCACATTACCACAGTCACATGATTATGTCAATATTACATCTTTGCTGCTTTTGTTATGCAATTAATTATTACTGAACAACTGACTTTGCACTCATTGAATTCTTACTTTTCCACCTCTTTAGGGTTTTTTAAAACTACTGTAAGTGGGTTACAGTAGTTTTAAAAAAAGCCTTCCTCACGTCCTTATTGTCATCAATATCTGTTCAGCCATTTAGCCGTATAACCTTAGAAGACATGCAGATAGACGGTGGTAGGGTACTTTTGTAGTACTCCACAGGCTGGCTACCAACCTCAAGTTGTGCCAAGCACCTGTGTATGTGTTTAAGCAATTGTACTTGAGAGTCAGTTGCCTTTGTAATTATTTTAAAGGCGATGATAGCTCAGTGGTAAGTGACGTCGGATACCGCGGCGAAGGTCGTGGGTTCGAATCCTACAATGAGCTTGAGCTTTCGGTGAAGGAAAACATCGTGAGGAAACCGCAGCACGGTGGTAGGGTACTATGTGGTACTCGACTGGCTGGCTACCACCCTCAAGTTGAAAATCTGTCGCCAAGCACCTGTTGGTGTACAACACGTTGGCAGTCCACCTGGTATTGCTAACGTCTATAGGCGACGGTAGTCACTTACCATCGGGTGACCCGCCGGCCTCGTTGTCACTAGTGACATAAAAAAAAAAAAGACAGACGGACAGTAGAGTCTTAGTAATAGGGATTCCGTTTTTGGGTGCGGAACCCTAAAAAGACATTGTCACTTTCGCATTTAAACTATTATTATGGATATTTAAACAGTGTAAAAATGTTCTACCTCGATATTTAAAGAGCAAAAGATCGACGTGACACGAATTCCGCGAAAGTATTTACCTATATAATTTATTACAAAAACCAAGGCAAGCCAAAATTTAAGTGGCATTAAAATATCTCAACATAAATGATACACATTAATATGATACACGCATAAAGTAGTGTGCGATAAGTAATTAGTTGCTAAGTGGATTTAATTAGTAAATAAAACCACTTGTTAAAATACTTCCTTCTGTTGCATTCGGTTAGCCTGATTTCTGTGTAATTGCTCCGTTAAGGAGCATGTTTGTAATTGTGTAATGGATATCTCGGTCGTTCCATCGATCAGTTGCTTAAGTCTTTATTGGGTGATATAAAGTTAATTAATATCTATAGTTTTTATTATCTATACCTACTAATATTATAAAGAGGTAAAGTTTGTGAGGTTGTAGGGGGTAATCTCTGGACTACTGAACCGATTTAGAAAATTCTTTTACCAATATAAAGCCACGTTATTTGTGAGTGTGATAGGATATATTTTTATCACAGAAACGCGGGTGAGACCGTGGGGGTCAGCTAGTTTTCTTTATCAGTTTAATAGGTAGTAACTAACATACGTTGAAAAAGAAGCTTGACTTGTGTTCCGTCGTTATGATTCAATTCGATCAACTTTAGTAAGGTTGTAGCGACATCTATCTACACATAGATATAGTTCGCACGACTCCTAGATAGATGGCGCTTCAATAACCTACATCGCGCTTACGAAGTTTTCCATGCGATCTGCATATATACAAGATTCCAACATCTACAGTTGGACCGCGGTCCCCAGGCACGATGACCTAGCCTGGCGGAAGATCTTCCCTTTTCAATGGAGGAGTCTAACACCTCGCTCCTCCATAAGGTTATTTATAGTAAAGATATTTTATTTCAGGATGAAAGTATTTTTTTTATTTGTTCATTTGTAGTCGAGACAGATAACATAGACTTATTTGAGTTGATACTGATGAGACGCCGATCAATTTATTATTAAATCTTATTGAAACGTTCTTCCAAACTACTTCTTCAAATGAAAAATTACTTTGTTTCATGCGAGAGTCAAAACAAACATAATATTTAATTTTCCTATTATACTTGATTGATTCATGTTCTATAAATCATGAACTTCATTACATAACAACTTTATTATAACAAATACAGTTGAAGTGCGTGATGTGTAATTACTGAAGTGAGCGGACTAACTCAATAAGGCTAATATTTAATAACAGTCATTACATATTCTTACGAATATGCTATGGAAACAAATCATTCCTTTAAAAGGATATTCCAAAACCAGATACGTAATGGTAAGTTAATGGAAAACAAATAAGTCTTTTTTATTTATATTATTTCAAGCATTGCAGCAACACCTCAATCTAAACCATCAAAGGACCCACTCAAACACAGACAGAAAATTGTAAAGGTAAAAATCTAATTAAGAAGTTTTTCCTATTACGAATAAAACCTCAGAATATTTCACGTCAGAGATTTTTCAATGAATTTTATATTTTCTAAACATAATTGTATTTGGTTAAAAAAAACAACGTCATAATTGGCAATGGGACAGGAGATAGGAAGCACTCAAAGCCTACATAAAGAGTAGCTACAGAAACACAGGAATTATTAGATTTCACCCCTTGATTTTAGCTGACCTTTCGAGGGATCTAATGTTATTCCAGGATATATACTTTTGTACTCAATGTCTTCGTTATAGGCCACTATAAATATACCTATAAATTTTCTTATTTATATCGTAGAATAATTACTAATGAGTAAGTGCATCCCCTTAAATCAGTATCGTGCTGATTTGTAGTTAACAAACAATAATGGTAATTAATTATTTATAAATACAAACTAATTGATGGATTTGGTATTAGAATTCAATTGAATTCAATTGATTACCGGATGACTGCGCTTTGCAACATACAAAAACTATTTTTTAAATTAACATCTGAATCACCTTGTGGTATTTAACCTAATATGCTATGTTTACTTAGGTAAGTAGTTACTTTGTAGTATTCGACTGGCTAGCTACCACCCTCAAGTTGCAAATCTGTCAAGTACCTGTTGGTTTGTTACGGCCGTTGCACTTGAGAGAATGCCTTTAAGGCATTGTAATAATAACACATTGGCAATCCTATTGGTATTGCTTGCGTCTATGGGCGACGGTATTCACTTACCATCAGGTGACCTGGTCAGCTTGCCTTGTCACTTGTGGTAAAAAAGGTATATTGATCCTACTAATATAAACTACCTAATAAAACGAGTTTGAGTGTGAAGGTAATTTTTAACTTTTCAAACAGAAAAATATGCAAAGCTATTATTTATTTAAACAATAGCCTATCCACCCGAATAAGCTTTTCATTCAAATAGCAAAATAAAAAAAATACTCGTTATTTTACAGCAAAATTTTGGTTTCACAAATTTTTGGGCAAAATATTGTCAAAAAATAATGTTACTGATTCTAAACAATGTAACTTTCTGGATTTGTAAATAACCAGTAGGTAATATTGTATAGAGATTACCTAACAATGATTCTATTTCAAAAGTGAACTCTCCAGAAGTCACTTATGTAAATAAATACAGCCCTTAGTGAATTGTTATTAGTATATCGGCAATAAATTATATTTAATTATCATCATAATTGATCCCCGTTGGTTAAGCAACGAGATAAAAACGTTCGTATCGAATTTCTACGAAGTAACTGGATGACGGATGCTGCGTTATATTATAGAGTTTAGAATATTATAGAGTTGCCATTGAAAATATTTACTTAATAATGTATGTATGCTGCGTTTAAACAGATGGATTGGTGAGATGTTAGCTCATATTTATTTTTTATACCACTAGTTGGCAATCAAGCTTACGGCCCACCTGATGGTAAGCGGTTACCGTAGGCTATGGACGCTTGCAACACCAGAGGCGTCACGAGCGCGTTGCCGAACTTGCATAAAACTTCTTACTCCTCTTTTGAAGAACCCCATTATTCATCAGATGATTCCATCTTGTTTTATTTCTCTTTTTGATTATATTAATGATATAGATAAATAACTAGATAATACCTACAATATAATCCTTCTATATATTTCAATGTCCATTTTTTCGTGAAACTGTAGCTATAATTTTGGTTTGATTATAATTTTTTTAATCACCTCACCTCTAAGAAACACATAGTTCTGCAACAATCAAGGGTTATCACACATGCAGTCGACAATCAACATCACAATAATTGGACTGCGAAGAAATTCATGAAGTCATACATTTTTTATGATATCATTGATATGTGGGGCAAATGTCGTGCTTCGTGCCTATCAGTTAATTATTATTTTTCGATTAGGTATTCACTAATAATTACGGTGAGCGTTTACTAGATGTTAATAGGATTAGGTTTTATTTGCCTATTAATATTTTCATGACTTACTGTGAGAATAATTACACGTTAGAAGTTAAAATTCTGTGATACTATTGTACTTTTTACTACGTCAACAGTCGCGAGCAATATGTGGTCTAGAGTAGCCAGAGAAAGAAAGGACTGGAAGAAGTTGGAAGAGGCCTATGCCAAGGGGCAAACGGATACGGTTGTCGAAGATAATATGATAGATTTAGTTAATTAGTAAGAAAAATGAAACCTTCCGAAATAAAGGCTTTTATTACTATTATGTAATTTTTTACACTTTTCACACTCTTTGACCTAATAACTTTTTTTAGACCACTGAGGTAGCAAACGAGCAGAAGGCCTGCCATTAGGTAAGCGGTTAGCGTACCCTATAGACACTTGCTATACTATTGCAGGGGTTGTTGCATGCCAACTTTGCAAAAAAATATTCACACCCTTCTTGAAAGAATCCGAGAGATACGCTGTAATTAAGTAAGACACACGGCGAAATAAAATAGATAATCAGATAAAATTTTCTTAATCACAGTGAAATCTTATTTGTCTTGTTGAATAAGTCTATTTTAAAATAAATAAAAATAAAATAAAGTAAAATCCATTTATTTCGGACAACTAAGATCCATTATTATTGTTAGTAAATTACATAGGTATGTTAGTAACAAAACTCTTATAAGTTTTATTGGAATCGAAAGGCAAATAACATAATTATATGAGACTAAAAAGCTAAACTAATTACAAATAAAAAAATTGACCCAAATCGCTGCCCGATGGAAGCGTGCCAGAAGACTGGCAGCATTGCCGCGCTGAATGGCAATACCAATTCTTTGGGCAAAGTACATGCCAGCTTTCTTGTCACGAGATGCCTCAATAAGGCGATGGGAGATATCTTTGAATAAAAAATGAGCATCTGGTCCCCAAGGCCCCAAGGTTTCAACCCCAAACGCCGAAAATATTTTTTTTCTGTTTTTTTTAGTTGTTCGTAAACTCTAGATACCTACATACTTATAGATAGATGTAAATGTACACTACGTAAGTCTGTTTGTATGACCTGTCGATAACATATGCAATAACTTTAAATTTTTATTGCAATTACCGCAGATAATTAACGTTTTATTATAACATTTAAAATGATAACGAATCAGTTTGTTATTTTGATCACGCTTGCTCCCGTTTTATGTGCCACAGGACGTTGATTAAATCGGCTTTTCTGTTATGTGTCTAGAGTGCGTGGTTATAGGAATTTTCAGGTTTGTCAGCAACTAATACACAAATTTAAATATAGACTACCTCGGAGTATACCTACCATCCTCTCGGAGGATGTTTCAGAGCCCTTTCATGCATTGTGGATCTAGACAGCATTTTTGGATAATCTATAAATCACGCGACGACATCAATGTAACTAGCTGCTGTATTAGAAAGTAAACTGTTGTAACTTTAGTTCGAAGACATGTATCTAAAACTCAGTAATTTCATAAGACGTAAAAGCGGGCAATCTGTGCCCGCTTTTACTGCGACATAATATATTCTGTTAATTTTTATAGCTCAAGATAAAAATTTAAGAACCGAGTCGATGGCTGTTTCTCTTATCAAATCCGGAGATGAAAGCCTTTTATGTTTGAAAATATTATTGGTTTTCTAAATTACAGTTTTAGTGCGCGATAAGAAGTTTTATGTGCAGTTAATATAGTTTAAAACAGAACAATAATTTGCTTATGTAATTTAGTATTATAAATTTGTTGAGAAACGTCTCCCAGTGGACCAAAAGACCAACATTTTCCCACTAGAAGAATGATACAAGTCCAAACTCCAACCTAAAATATAGAGGCTATATTTTGATAGTTAGTCTTCTGTAATTACGTATAATGTGCTCCATTTATTTTGCATCACCTGACACCTGACTCTGGCAAGAATCTCAGCAATGCAATTCGTTTGACAATCGAATGGGCAATGTGAACATTTTCATGGTTCCCCCTAAATATTAACCGATTTTCTCATAATATCTACTACCTAGCTATAGGTGCATAATACATACAGACGTAATTTATTTCCATTCTAAATCTTACTTATCTTACTAATATAATAAATGTGAAAGTTTGTATGTTTGTTACTAATTTACGCCAGAACGGCTGCAGGGATCTGGATGAAATTTGGCATAGAGATAGATTATAGTCTGGAATAGCACATAGGCTACTTTTTATCCCGGAAAAAAAAAGATCCCTCGGGAACGCGAGTGAAACCGTGCGGAACAGCTATAAATATGACATATTTTATACCATCTGAAGACAAAATGTAAATAGCGTCGTGTTTTCTTAATTGATTTTCAGAAAGATTTGTGGGTTTCTAAAATATTACCCATAAAATCTATATCTAATCTATATCTAATCTTTAAATAGTAATCATTTAAAAACGTGGTTCAAGAGAAATACAAGTTAAATAAAGCCTTCATAAACACAAAGTAGGTATCTCAGTACAATTAATTTTCATTAAACTAACAATTGCCATGATGGCGTACCTAATCGAATCACAATTACGGTGCCATTACACAAGTTTATCAGCTACAAAGTATCGAGATAACCCGCTCTCGCTCGCGGCACTTGAGACCCAACAAGGTAAGGTTTTATTACTAATTAACCATATCGCGGATGCCGATGTGTCCGTGCTCGGTGCCAATCGCTGTCAACTTGTCAACGGTTTGATGTAACCCGTTTCGCCGGCATAGGGGTCGTTTTGACCAACTTGGGTTCGAATCTTACAATGAGCTTGAGCTTTCGGTGAAGGAAAACATCGTGCGAAAACCATAGCTTGGTCGCCAAGCACGTATCGATGTGTTCCGACAGCTGCACTTGAGAGCCAGTTCCCATCTAGGCTTTGTGTGTTTACCACCTTCGGCCACATCATCACTTACCATGGTGAGATTGTGATCAAACACAAGCATATCGTGTATAAAAATAAAACTGGTATTTCGATGATGGTATTTTTCGTATTGTGGCCTAAGTTTTCTTGTACTATCGAAACATTCGGTTTTACGGATGATCTAAAAACTATTGTCTAGCACATAGAAGTTTGATAATAATAATTTAATTGTCTGTAAAATGACGATAATAAAATTTATTAGAAGACTTCATAGTCGATTATTGCCTTTTTATGGTTAACTTTACAGTCCAATTAACGCCAATTAATTCGCAACACTTTACTTGAAACATCTTAAAAAGCTTTAAACACAGCAATATTCCAACCGTAAAATAAACAGTTACACTAAAATCATGTTTTTTATCAAACATAAATACTCATTAAAGGGTTAAAAGCACTACCTTAACGAGCTATCGCTACTGTGTGAGTGCACCAACTGGTATGAGCAACTTTTTATTTTGCTGCAGTGTTAACGGATGTCTCTATCGCACCCATACGTGTAACATACGCCCGTCCTTGTCGCACAGGGCAATTAACACTCTCTGTATACGGTAGCGTTGGAAGAAATTAGTTAAGAGACTCTCGGCCCCATTTCTGAGGCTTGTGTCAACAGGCTGCGTGCAGCGGGTTATTTTTTGTCTATCCATTTAAATTTTACGTCGTTTTATTTGTTTTTGTGTGTTTCAAGTCATTAGTGGATGCGTTATTACTGTAAGGGTTAGGTACATTGGTGTATTTAACAGTATGATGTAGTATTGACTCTTTCTAGCTTAACGATTAACAGTTTTGTAAATATTTTTTGTTCTTGAAACATAAATTTAATTTTGAATTTATTGGTTAATTGATGGATTTGTTAGTGTGGGGGTTGAAGCCATTTTGTGGAGTGTCTCGCCGTCATTGGTTGTGAATTCGAGTCTCAGCTACAGCAAACATTTATGTGCATTCAATTTCTTTGAATCGGTTGAAGAATCCTCATGGATTTTATAGGTACCTTTTGAATATATTTTATAGTAAATAATATGTTATACCTGCTCTACAAAATACAATATAATAAATAAGTATTTAGATAAAAGTACATTGGTAATTCGCTTACTTTTTTTAAATTTATGCCTTATATTGTAAGCTTGCACAGTCCGGGAAATGTTAACTGCTTGATTAGACAACTTTATAAGTTTCTAAACATAAATTATCGATTGCCTCGATTAAGGAGCAATTATATCGAGTTACAACGAACCGATAATTGTTATTCGATACTTTACAAATGTAATAACAATTAAAGGCGATACGTAATTGTGGAAGCGGTACGAAAAAAACACTCAGCACGCCATTACAGTTATAATCTGTGAATTGTTCATCAGGTCATTATATTTTAGGGTTCCGTGGTGAGATTTTCATAATACACGAAGTTATAAATGTTTATGTAACAAACTTGAAAACGTTCACTTTGGTAATTGGAGGAGTCAAGGATTATGGTGAAAGTATGGGATTAAATTCAAATTCATTGAAAGTCTCTTTATTAAGTAAACTCATTATAAGTATTTTTAATCGTCACATGTTCGATATATTACAAAATATTTTTTACTGTAATGCACGGTTCTTAAGGTTGCTTTTGCTGAGAAAAGCCGGCAATAAACTCAGAAATTACTCTATTAAAAAAACATAGCTGAAATTAATTATTTACTAATGTTTTTTAAGGGGTTTCATCATTATAAGCTGTACCTTTGTAAGATTGTCATGGCTTTAATAAATAATATTATTTTTATTCACTTTTTAAGTGATAATTCCACCTAAGCTATTAAATTAAAATGTATTGAAGCCTTAACATAATTTATACATTGAATTATTATTGCGTGCAATAATACCGACTGTGTTGAATACAATATAATGATGAACTGCGCAATCAAAGCAATTTTATAGTGTTGTTAAGTGATTGAACGTAAACTTTGCGATACCAACATCGAACGTAAACCAATTAATTAATTAAATCATAATGATTTGTCTGAAACAGATGTTTTTTTTTTTTTTTCAAAATGTTAGTACAAAATATGAAGATATTTAAATTTTGAAAATATAAATTAAGTAGGTACCTATTGACAAAGTCATAAAGACATTTTTAACAACTAATTCTACTTAGGAAAAAAAAATGTGAAAAAAAATAAGCCGATAAACTTATATCGGATTAGGACACCTCGAGGCAAACACGAATAACTCACATTTTGATCCTTTTGTGTTCGTAATTGACTTAACAACAGTAAATCAGCGGGTGTGATTCTTTTGACGTATTGAGTGACGTTTTGTGATGATCTCCCAATGGGCGGAATGATAATTTGTTTTTATTAAATATTTCAATTGAAAGTACTTGAAATGTGCTGGGGTTTGAGTAATCCTGAGAGATGACTTCGCGGAAGTAAATCTAGGTTTATTATTGGATTAGTGGACTTAATACAAATATAACACCTACATACATATTAATTGCTGGATCTCGGACTCTATGTGTACAGCTTTTAGTATATTGAAAACAATAATATTTTTATTTTGAATAATATTTTGCCAAGTATTATTACCTAGATTTATTCATAATTTTAGGCATATACCTACCTAACCTACCGTTGTTTCATTTTGATTCATTTGTATTAGTATTTTTGTAAAGGATTAAATATGAATATTTGAACTTTATTTATTCAAATACTCTACAATGGTGGCATATAAATAAAATTTGTAGGAAATATAATTATTCAAATAATAAAACATATATCTAAAGGTAACTCCTCCAAGCAACGTGACACATTTTAGGTTATAAACCTTTTCAATTTGGTGTGATAAACCAGCCAATTTCAAAAGCAATTAAGTTTATTGCAAATGTACATTTGGCATTTCATATTCGAATGTTTATGCCAATCTGACGTTAGTAAAACTACATTGTCTCGTGATTGTAGTATTGTGGCCCACCCACCCGTGGCCGGTGCGACCTGTCACTCAAACAAACATGGGTTTTACTTGTAAACAAAGCGCATCAATGCTTTTGTTTACAAGTTTTATAAGTAGAATGTGGTAAGTTACAAACTTACATTTCTGAGTGTAATTTTTTTGTAACCTTACAGCGAATCTGGTGTGGAGACAACAATGCTGCAATGCTGCAATGCAGTGATTTTTTGGAAAGCTCAAGTTTAGTATGGAATTCAGCCCTTTGCCACGACATTTGACGTCACTAATGCCGAGCGATATATTTTTAAATGTTAATTCTATTAATTAATTAATATTATCCATTCCTTTTATATAAAGAGTTTTGGACATACAATATACATTTTAAAAATATTGCCCACTGATAACGACTTTTTTATTTAGATTTATTTATTCTTTGTTAGTACTTAATTAAACATTTTATGGTAGATATTATATGTATTAAAAATATTAATTCAGAGGAAAAAATTTATTTTTGTACTTACATCAGTTTGCACCATAGTACCAACCGCCTGAACCGCCTACACAGTCACTAAAATTATCCAATAAAATTGGATTTTGCTCGCTACGATGCACTCAAAATGTGAACAATGACAAGTCAATCATTTTCACATTATGAAGAGCAGTATACAATAGGTACACTGGGTTCCATGAATGACAGACAAATTTAAATCCCAAAATGATGGATTTATCAAAAAACTTGCAAGGTTCAGGGTTTAGGTAACCAAGCAGGTGTTTGTTTTGGAGATTTGTGAGTTACCTTCTTTGATTGATTGTGAGATAATGTTCTCGAGAATGCTTTGAAAGGTATTATAACAAACACCTCCAAATGGTTAAAAACTGAATAATGATTTTGTAGTTAACTGTATTTCAAACCGGTGTGGTAGAGTCAACTGTAACGTTCATTCTGGGTCTACGCTGAATGAGTTTGTATTAAGTTTAACTACATATCAACCCGCCCGGTTTCGCATGGGTAGCGTACGTACCTACGGTATATACCTATGCCCTACATTTTTATTTATAATCTGTATTGGTTTTGTCGGCATGATTTACGTTCTCGTGCATAGTTTTTAATTTACGATAACTTCTCCTAAGATATAAATTTTAATGGTACCTAATATGCTGTAAAGGTTAATTTTGATCTAAATTAAATGCACAACATAATCTAACGTAATTAACTCGATAAGGATTAATATTGTATTGTTTAAAAATAGCTTCGTAAATATCCCATTATTTTTTAGTAGTAGGTACACGTAAAAAATAAAATGGTTATAAGGATTTAGAATGACGTCAAACAACTAACTCGCATTGTCATCCAAACTAAACGTGTATACAAAATTTCAGCTCAATCGGTTAAGGTTTGTCCTGGGTAACTTTGCAACCGGTTTTTACGTTACCCGTAGTGTTAATTAATCAGAAAATAAGCAATCATCTACAAGATAGGAGAAATTGCTGTTTCAAAATTGAGTGGCAAGATCCCACCCGAACAAACATAGTTACATTCATACATTGCAAGTTATATAAAAGCTTGTAAAATACAAATAATCGCATCATTTTTAACATTTTAGTGTAATGGAAATCCGTCATCAAATAGAGGGCTTTATAAACCACGAATATCTTGGTTGCTAATTCTATATGTCTACAATAGTTTATAGGAGTATCTACTATGTATGTATAATCATCGCTTCATAAGAAGAGTTAGCTCATAGGTAAACATCGCTGTACTTTGCCCTAAAGTTTTTTTTTTTAAGAATTTTTTTGGCCTGGTATCGAGACCTTTAAGCCATTTCTTTATTTTAAATATTCATCTTTTATGTTTAGTCACGTTTTATTGTCACTTTCACTGTAAAGTCTAGTCCTCGTCCGTACAAGTCCGGTCTAATTTTAGTGAAATTGGTGGCTATTCCACGAAAACATTTCATGGACTTTTTGGGACAACCTGGAAAGTCACGATACACGCTTTCATTTCATTTCACTTCACTTGTGCACTTAGATTGATCTTTATTGGACAAAACACCACCGAAATTATTCAATAAAACTCAAAATACACGAATTTAATGAAAATAAAACGAAAACACAATGTCACTTCGCAAGTTCCCGCCAAATAGTCTTTGCCCTAAAGTAACCTACATGGACCCAATGAAAAAATTAAAAATGGATAGATAGGTTATAAACACTCCGAAAGCGGGAATCTAAAAAGTGGCTAATTTGACCTGTGTCGCGTCGCCGGCATGAGATATCATAATTTTGTGTGGATATTCCAATTTTAAGTTATTTATTTATTAGTGCGTTAGAATGCCATTTCTCGGTCATCTTTTAAGATAAAATGTTGTGCAGGTAACGTATCTACACCTTTTTACTTATATCTAACATCATTGCACACCTAGACCTATTTATTTTCTCAACTTCTCAATAAATTATCAATCGTGTGTAGGCTTTATTAGCTTTACCTACTATTTTTTTAAAGATTAAAATAATTAACATTTATGATCTCATTTCTCAGATCTACAAACAAGCATATCTTACTGGAACGATCTAATAAGATTATGTCATAATCTCAACAGCTGTAACATATCGATAATGTCGATAAGAACCCTAGTGATCGTGTGAAACGTCAATTATTTTAATGGAACGGCATGATACAACCACAGAACGAATTAAAAAGGTAGAAGGAGCGTACGTAAACAATAGTCTCCAATGAAGTGGAGCAACGTGCACGAAGTTGTGTGCGTGACCTGCACGTACGTTATCCTGCGTGACTTGCGTCGCAAAGGAACGCGCGATTTTTCGAATTCGGCTTCCCTTACTGTGTTTAACTTTGCGTGGGGCTGTCTACCTTTTTTATTTGGTCTAAGGTTACAACTTGTAAAAATATGTCCCACCTACTTACTAATGTTCTAGACATATTGGATTTATTATCTAATATCTAATAAGTTACAACATGTACCTACCTATAATAGTTCTATACTAAATTTACTCTCACGAATTTATAAATTAAGTTAATGGGATATATCGGTTATTATTACAATCCTTGAGTTAAACATATTAAACAATATTTGATTTGATAACCTATTTTTTTATACATTTTTTTATTATTTCGTCATGCATGAGTTGCATGGCCATAGATACAAAATCTTTCAATCGTATACATTCAGATTTTCTTCAGTTTTTAATTGAGTTATTATAGTGACATCCTCACTTTCACTGTAAAGTCCAGTCCTCGTCCCCAAGTCCGCCAGGCTCCAGTGAAACCGGCGTAAGCCAGTAAGCTAAAAGTGTCTGTAAAAAATTAAGACATAAAGGGTTTTTACGACCATATTTCATTTCTTCGCCATTACTATTAGGTTAGGTTACCTACGTTCGTTTTAACGAGTGTCAGAACTAATGTCTAGGAAAAATTTTAAGAATGCCATTACATTTATCATTGCGCTGGGTGGTCTGGTAAGACGAGTGGGAATTGCATTCCCATTTAACAGCGCATTAATGCTATGTTAAGGTGACAAGGTTTTCAGATAAATTGGGAATTCACATACCTTCTTGAACCTGAAAACCCAACAAAGAAAAGTTTGTGAGGTTGTAGGGTGTAATCTCTGGATCCAATGAACCGATTTTAAAAATTCTTTTACCCATAGAAAGCCACGTTATTTGTGAGTGTCATAGGCTGTATAAAATTGAAGATCCCACGGGAACGCGGGTGAAACCGCGGGGAACAGCTAGTTCATGATAAAAATACAGTTCAAATATCAAAATGCAATATCTATCGACTTTTTATTGATAAATAGATTTAATTTAAATTATTACATTGATATAATTAGATATGTTCGTAAATAAACTCAAACATTTACGGACGTGGCATTTGATTTTCAACATGAAGGTGGCAGCCATCAATCAGCCATGGTTACATTACGATGTTTTCCTTCAATGGAAATTCAATCTCGTTGTAGGATTCCAGCCCACGATCTTCGTCAAGGCATCTAACGTCACTGCAACTAAACTGACTTTGATAGAGCAAAGAGAAATGAGAACAATGCAAATTCAATTTGAAAACAGTTTCAGGACAGGTCCTGTTAATTAGAGTACAGTGATGGTTGCCCTAATGACACGTAACGGTTGCTCCCACATTGTGTATATAATTGCCATTATTTATGACATTATAATTGATTCTACAGTTTTTACAACACTATTGACTTTCAACTAGACGTTTGTCGCATCACTCTAAGCAACCATTTATAACTGTTTTATGTTGTAATGAAAGCCGCCAATTTAAATTAATTTATGAATACAAAAACGGAAATATAATACATACTATGGCCTTAAAGTAAATTAAGCCATGTATTAATGTATATTATAGAATTAATAATGAGAAAAGAAATGAAAAAATTACAACATATCAGCTAGGTATATTTGTTTTTACTTTGAAGAGGCTTCTGTTTTACCACAATCTAACCATGATGACTTTAGGTGGTAAGCAAAAAGCTTAGAAGGGAACGGACTCTCAAGAGCTTATTTTGGTTTATTAAGGTATGTTAACTTATACGGGATGTTTTTCAAACATTTTATTCGAGAATAGTTGGTTAAATATTTTTTGATATCAGTAGATTCCATAAGAAAAGTTGTTCAGCAAGAAAAACCCAAGAAAGAAAACACTTCATCATCTGTATGCCCTGTTCCAATTATTTGTGGTCGGCGTGATGTGTACCTACTAATTTTATTCAAATCAGCCCTTTTATCCGTCTTATGGGTACTCACTCCTTTCTTACTCATATCATCTCACACAATCATCCCTCTCTTTTTCGACCTCTACCTGTACCATTTATCCTCTTTCATATGAATGAGGATAATCATATTCATTACTCTCATTTCTCTATTTGTTATATGATTATAATTCCTTTTCACGACATAGGTAAGTATTTATACAACGACAAACGACTTCCATTCAACATTTCTTTTTATAATAGTAATATTCAGTTCATGATAAAAAAAACAACGTACCAAGAAAAATAACAAAAAAATATTTGGCGATGGCGTCTTACTTGTGTATTTAAATTTATATCTCACATGTTAAACATGCTCAGATTATAATTATTTTAGATAATTTGCAGGATTATTATTACGCTATCCACAGTATTATTCCTACATTCCTAATTATTCAAAATGTACATTGGCAGAACAATAATACTCTTGATAGGGACTAAAAAGAACATTAAATAAAATTTTAAGCGAGCCATATAAATCAATCCACTTTTTCTTATTCTGTAAACATGTGAACCAAATAAATTAACAATAAAGTTAATCGTGCGCATTTTCATAAAATTCCAAACTATTTTATTAACAATATCAATGAAATCATAAAGAAGGACCGACACGATCGAATCATTTGTATACTAAATACACTTAACGAGTGATGTGACTCATGACCGGGTTTTATTATCGATAAAAATTCGGATCAAATGAAGTATTCAGCGTCGGTGTAAAGTGCCAGCCGTGTTGACAGAGACGCAATCAATAAATCACTCGGCACAACAAAGAACTATTCAATGTGTGTTGATTGTGCCTCTTGGGAACGCTTTTTAGTAACTGCTAGTGATGCTCTAATGTCGATATCGATTCTGTAGACATCTAGGAGTGAAATATCGATAAATTTTATATTAAAGGAATCAGATTGCTAATAAATATGTAGATAGTTACACCCAGATACAGAACAAATAGACACATGCACACAAGTAGGTAAATTTTATCCTGTGTGGGAGTCAAACTCACAACCATTGGCATGGCAGTCAGGGTACCTATCTAAACCCTATTATTAACTATTTTCAATATTAGAAGATAAAAATACGATTTTTATTATCAATGTCAAATATTATATTTTTATGTAATTCACAGATAATTTTTCTGAGGGACATAACAGCTGAAATCCTGGGGGTACCTATTTCCTTATATATTTAGTTGCGTGTCAATAACAGAAACTACAAGAAGGAAATATTTAAAGTATTTCATTTATATGCTTTTTACCATAGAAATACAACTATGTAGATACTTGAGAAAATACAGTAGATCAATAAACGTAAACGTAAATTTTCGATAAAACATTTTATCGATTTCTTATCTTCACTTTAGTTACATTTCAGAGACTCATTGGTGGTCCGGCGACTCTTTGATCAAATCTGCCGAATCATAGCACGCGATTCAAATATGACAATGATATGACTCTTTGAACCAACCCCCACTTAAGTATGATCTCCAATATACTACAATATACACTTGACACTAGAGAAATAAGGTTGAAAATTGACATTTAATACTATAAGTGTGGGTCATTGTAAATTGGTCGTTCTATAAGATAAATCGGTGTCTATAAAACTGTTATTATCTGAGCATTGATGGGAGGTTAATAAAATATTGTTCGGTCGTCCACTGTAAGGTGTGTGGCTATTTCACTTGTTGGGCAATCTAGAATGTATCGTCAATTCAATATCGAAGATTATTAAAACATGTGTTTGAAAGGTGCTAGTTATCTGTAATGATAACTGTTGCTGTTGTTTAAGTATAGAGAACCAACCTCCTTATATAATTATGCTTTCGATTTCCCAAAAAAGAAATATTATAAGAGCAGGATGAAAACAGTCGTATAGTCCTACTCGTTGTCATAGGAGTCGGGTATTTCACTAAGTACACTAATCATCATCATCAGCTGCTCGTATAAATCGACTGATGGACATAGGCGATATATCGAGTTAATGGGTGATAGCTGAGTGATAGTGACGTTGGATACCGCGACGAAGGTCGTGTGTTCGAATCCTACAATGAGCTTGAGCTTTCGGTGAAGGAAAACATCGCGAGGAAACCATAGCTGGCTGTCTACCACCCTCAAGTTGAAAATCTGTCGACAAGCACCTATCGGTGTGTTCCGACAGCTGCACTTGAGAGCCAGTTCCAATCCAGGCTTTGTGTGCTTACCACCTTCGGCCACATCATAACTTACCATGGTGAGATTGTGGTCAAACACAAGCCTATCCAGAATAAAAAAATAAATAAAAAAAAAACATCATGAGGAAACCATAGCACGATGGTAGGGTAATTTGTAGTACCCAACTGGTTGACTACCACCCTCAAGTTGAAAATCTGTCGCCAAGCACCTATCGGGATGTTCCGATAGCTGCACTTGGGAGCCAGTTCATGCTTATCGTGAATAAAAAAAAAATGGATAAGTATACCAGCTGTAAGGAAAATAAAGTAATAAACAAATAAGAAAAACAATCACAATAAATAATAAAATCGCAAACAAATGCACTCTTCAAAACAGCGTAACCTTATTTTTTTTGCAGCAAATTGCGTGGGTCAATATTGGCGTAATAAAGTTAATGTGTTAGTGATTTCTAACAGCAGGGGTCCAATTCACTGGCAATTTCAACGCCACGGGGCTCTCCGCGTGCTAATGTACGCCCACCATTATCGTAACCCTTATTAACTTGATACCTACATATTGTACTCGAATACTCTTATCATTGTTACTCACTTCTCCATTTTGCAGTACGCTTAATAATTAGATTTTTTGTAGGTTGTTTTGGGAAAACCATCCACGCGCCAAAAGGTTAAGGTATCATGATAGTTGAAGTCACAAGATGTCTCTATTACGCATGTTCTGAGAAAGAAAGTTAGAAGTGGGCTTTTAAGGTGATGATAGCTCAGTGGTAGTGACGTCGGATACCGCGGCAAAGGTCGTGGGTTCGAATCCTTCAATGAGCTTGAGCTTTCGGTGAAGGAAAACATGGTGACGAAACCATAGCAAGGTAGTAGGGTACTTTTTTGTACCCGACTGGCTGGCTACCACCCTCAAGTTGAAAATCTGTCGCCAAGCACCTATCGGTGTGTTTCGACAGCTAAACTTGAGAGCCGGTTCTCATCTAGGCTATGTGTGCTTACCATTTTCGGCCACATGTTAAGATCACTCGCACTTCGATCACTTACCATGGTGAGATTGTGGTCAAACACAAGCTTATCCAGAATAAAAAAAAACGTGCAATAGAGTTTGTGCTCCTGAATTCGGTCAAAGTTTGTAACAGGCACTAAAATGTCAACTGAGAACAGGATAGGTACTTTTAAGTTAACTAAAATATTTTATCATAATCATCAGCCCGTATCAGTCCACTGATGGACATAGGCCTTTCCTAAGGCGCGCCACTGAGCCAGGTCTTCGGCTATTCTTTTAGCACTGCCTCCAGCCACTTTGCGTATGTCGTCGCTCCACCTAGCTGGAAACATTTTAATAAGGTGTCTATTTAACGGGCCGGTTGGCGTGGTTGGTTAACACACTACCTATCATGCCGCAGGTCGTGGGTTCGATTCCCATCCAGGACAAACATTTGTGTGCATGAACATGTCTGTTGGTCCTGTGTCTGGGTGTAATTATCTATTTAAGTATGTATTTAAAAAAAAAGTTGTATAATATGTAGTAGGTATTATCAGTCATCTGGTTTCCATATTACAAGCTCTGCTTAGTTTGGGATCAGATAGCCGTGTGTGAAAAAATGTCCGAGAATATTTTTATTAGCAACCGGAGTCTAATAGTCAATTATCTAGAGTAATAGGTCTAAGTTGCTTTTTTAAAAAGAGTAATTGCTGAGTTTATTGCCGGCTCTTATCAGCAAAAGCAACCTTCCAAACCGAGCGTTAGAATTTAACATGAATCAAATGGACAATTAAAAATACTGTTTAGGTACTTAATAAAGATATATTAGAGTTTTAGTTTGAGTTAATAAAAATCTCGTTATTTCAGGAAAACTCCCTATTTCTTTACGAGTACCTATTATACATTGCGCAAACAACAAACAATTGAAACTTTAATACATTCTGTTAACTTTTATTTGTCCGTGGCGAATCGTAAAAATACCTCAAATTCTTACTTACGAGCCACTTTGAATCAATGCGAACAAAATAACCATGAGCCCGGCGCAAGAGCAAATGAAGTTATAACAATGGACTTATACTTGTTTTTACAGAACGTCACATAACTTGATGTATATCAATCAATTCTGCACTTTAAACTATTAGAATAAGATTGATATTATCCAGATAGAGGAACATTGTCCGTGCATAGAAATTTTGCAATCAATTTGCATATTTCTATCGCTTTTTCTCTTGTAATACTGTGGTAAATAGTTGGAATTGTTGCACTGTTTTGCCTATTTATTCAATGTGTATTTTCTTAACATATTCAAACGAAATTTGCGGATGTAAGACAAAAAATTATCGATAAAAATCTAAAAAAGAAGTTGCATAATCAACTTTTTTTTTCGATTATATATAATCGTAAATTTTTCGTCTTACATCCGCACATTTGATCATTACATTGATCTTTGGCGGTGAATATCTTAACAACGAAAAGAGATAGACCCATAGTTATTTTGGAGAGTTTGTAGAATAAATCATGAAATTTAATAAAACATGCAAAAAAGTTTACCGCAACGACCCAGTTTTAAAGATACGGATCCCAAATGAAAAATAAAACAATTATTTATCAATTTTTTAATAGTTTAGTTATTTTGTACCAGGTTTCTGTTCGATATAGTAATTTATTTTTATCTTGTCAGCTAGGTGAACTTTCTAGATTTCTAATGACACTATTTTGAAGAAAATACGTAGTTTACTTAAAAAGAAACAATGACAAAACCAAAAGGTGAGATTTTCATTTAAAATAAAACTAAAGTGCGTTAGTTTTTGAGATTGCTAAAATAGGATATAATATAGTTAAATTTCTATTATTGAATATGACGTCAATCTTTTCCCGGGATAAAAATATAGCCTATGACAATCACAAGAATAAAATAATTTTCAAAATCGGTTCAGTAGATCCAGAGATTACCCCCTACAACCTCACGAACGTTACCATTAGTATATAGAAGTATAGATACTGCAATATACAAAGACCTATTACATAAAACAGTTTAAACCCAACAATATATCAAAATAGTATATCACAGCAGGACCCGAACCCTAAACTACTTAATAGGGCGATAATTGCGAAGCTATTATACCCCCTCATCCCATCCCTCCTTTCCCATGAGGGGGGTGAAATTAAGGCGGAGTACATATGTAGCACCTATAAGGCATGTATACACACATTGTATGGTGGAATGGATCTATGGATCTATTAAAAAAAGGTGATTGAAAGTAATTCTAGAAAAACCGACGTTTTAAATATAGGAAACATTTTATTTTTCATAAATAGGTATCTTAAAGTTTGGGCTTTCTGGTTGATTCTGTACAAATAATTATTTATAAAAAAGGAAATTGTTGAGTTTCAGCAAAAGTAACCTCCCAAAGCGTGTGATAAAGTCCATCAATTCATAAGTGCCTGTTTCTATTTGACTAGAATTCTTATTACTCGTCTAGCAAAGTAATGTTGATAAGATGTGGGTAACGTAGTTGGTGTGACATTAACTCTATTTTTTTAATTCTTCTACTGTTTGTATATTTATTATTGTCATACTGTTTGTTGTCCTAAATAAAATAAAATAAAAAATAAAATAAAATAAGATCGATAGTCATTGCAACTATCATTTGATATTTACAGACATACATATTTTTATTTGTTAGGTAACACACACAAATTAAAGAAGTAAATGATTATGTTTTATTTGAAGGAAACTAGATTATATGTATGTACAGCTACATTTACCGAACCAGCTTGGCTTCGATACAAAGGAGAGGTACACTTTTAAAAACATGAAGCCCTTTTAACTTACAAACAAAACAAAATTAAAAGCGCTTACTGAACAGAAAGGAGCATCAAGCATTTCTGCGGTAGATTTACGAGGCAAGTTGACGAGAAACCCTGTTGTATTGTGAAAATTCATTAAACACCCGCCCGACGGAGATTGCTTAATTTTCTTTAATATTAACTTGTACGGACCCCTTTTTAATTAATATCGACAAAATAGTCGAGGCGACCGCCAGTTGACTGATAAAAGTTTTTAACGTAGTGATGTTCTTTTGTTTAACGATATTTGAAGCTTTTCAAGTATTCAGATTATGTAGAGAAATTATAAGGTGTAGTACGAATGAATGATATTAGGTATGATATGAAGCAGGTATAGGTCTTCTCCTGGCTGGTCTTTATTTGGAAATGGTGGTAACAATAGCATTAAAATAAAGCAATCAGATGACTTTCAATAAGTGTTCCAAAATTGAATAAAATATTTTAATTTGATTTCATATAAACCACAAATATTAGATAGCTAATAATGAGATTAAAAATAAAATATGATATCTTGTTCCATTATAAGAAGATTAACCTTTAAAAAAACTATCAAATATTGGGTAGAAAAATTGAGTAAACTAGATTTAATTTAAACTACGAGTTTATACCTACTTGTAATTAATTCAAATAAAATGCTTTACTTCTTTAGAAATATCATCCACCAAAATGTACAAAACCATAAAAGCGTATGTGAAGATAATAATGATATCACATCCGAATATCGATAGAAAGCGTTCCCCTCACTTCGATATTAATTTCAAAATTGCTTTAAATAGGTATTACGCCGCTTGTTAGCCCGGGTCCAAAATGAACTCATTAAAACTATAAAAGCAGCGGTAATTAAGGCCGCACTCCCTCCCTGGTCCTCCCCACGCTTTGCCCACTTTCCGGCCCCACTAGGGGCAGGGTTTAGACTCCACAGCCCCCCCTTTTTCAAAGAGGGTCGAAGATGTAGATTTTATTGTAGAAAAGGTGGATGTTGGTTGAGGAATATAATGAGCGTAGTTTGTACTACGCCATTGCTGAAAATTGGCCTTAGGCAGTCTGGAACTTTTCTCCTTAGTAAGGGTCGAAGAGGATAAATAAACCATAGATAGTCTATCAAATTCAAACTCCAAACTCATTTATTTAGTTTAGGCCCTGGAAAGGCATTTATTCCAAACTTTGACTCTACTACCGGTTCGGAAAACACTTAAACTGAAAAGACTCCTCATAAGCAAGTATATAAAGCTTAAGTAAATCTGCCATAAAATTGATATAGATTTTTTTTATGATAACTTTCGAATTGCCCAAACAATACACGTTGAACATAAGGAAATTCATCACATTTATACATAGAACGTTACGCTCGAGTACCACTGGTGTTGGTAGTGTCTTGATGCTACACTTACCATCAAGTAGGGCGTATGCTTGTGTACCAAAAGCTCGGTATACTTAAAAATAATTGTTTGGCTGAGTATATTAGCCAAACAATTAGCCTATCGAGAATAAAAAATTTTTTTTTTTAATTCTCGATAGGCTTGTGTTTGACCACAATCTCACCATGGTAGGTAAGTGATGATGTGGCCGAAGATGGTAAGCACACAAAGCCTAGATGGGAACCAGCTTTCAAGTGCAGCTGTCGGAACACACCGATAGGTGTTTGGCGACAGATTTTCAACTTGAGGGTGGTAAGTGACGTCGAATACCGCGGCGAAGGTCGTGGTTTCGAATCTACAATGAGCTTGAGCTTTCGGTGAAGGAAAACATCATGAGGAAACCAAAGCACAGTGGTAGGGTACTTTTAGTATACGACTGGCTGGCTACCAACCTCAAGTTGAAAATCTGTCGCCAAGCACCTATCGGTGTGTTCCGACAGCTGCACTTGAGAACCAGTTGCATCTAGGCTTTGCTTAGCTTAGCTTTTGCTTTAAAAATACACTTACCGAATCATCTCATCCAGATAGATCTCTATATGGTCGTGGCCAAGCCCCGTCGCCAGCTTTATTGCCGGCGACATTAGGGGACGGGACGCGCGGTAATTTTCAACTAATAACCTGTTTAATTTTCACTGCCTTTTTCAGCTTTTATAAATGCGCAGCTTGTGTTAGAAATTCAAAATTGTGCGCCAGAATTCATTACCGGCTGGGTGTCCTTTAATATTGTTCTTTTTAAATCCTCATTTATTCTGCGGAGCTTTTAAGGTAACGACATTTTTGTTTGAAAGTGCTCTTAAATATACAGATATTATTTATTCTCTATTATTGTTTTTTCATATTGATAATAAGAAATATAATATTATAAACCACTATAGACATTTATATTAATTAAATTAATGTTTAACCAATTATAACCTATTGCTATCATTCACAGCCTATCTGCATTTCCAGAAACATAATTTCTATCGCCTAGCTTTATTAAGCACCTCTTCAAAACATCTCAAAATGATAAATTAAATGATTATCAAAAAATACAACAATAATATTCAGTAAGTTGAAACACATGTACGTACGTTTGATATGTCTTTCCTCAATAACAAATTTCAATTAAAATTTGCTTTTGGTAAATAGCAAAGCAATTTATTGATAAAAATATCGACAATGGAGAAAACACTCAGCCAACATTAGAAAAAATCTGCGCTAATACGATAATCAGGCCATTACCGGATCAATCGGAGCGTCTGATTCGATATCGATAAAATAAGGACACATCGGAGCTAAGTTCCGATGACTTTTTATTCAAGGTTATTATTAGTCTAAGTACCTATGTCTATTACAATCCTACTAATATTATAAATGTGAAAGTTTGTTAGTTTGGATGTTTGTTAATCAATCACGCAAAAACGGCTGAAGGGATTTTGATGAAACTTGGCACAAAGTTCATCATATTCATCTTGGCAGAACATATTCTGGAATAAAACATAGAATACTTTTTATCCCGAAGAAAGATAAGATCCATTGGTAATGCGCTATGGTTCAATTAATAATAATAATAATAATATATTTATTCACTCCCAGCATACATATTGATTACATTCAGAAAATATAATAGAAACTAATGAAAATACAATTAAATATGTAGCGGGAGACAGGAGTCCACACTGAGTAGGCCCCGTACTATGGATCTCCTGGTCCCCGCCTCTCAAGATTTGCAATAATTAAATGCAGGTAGTTCTTAAAATAATGTAAAACAAACAATGAAAGCAATGTAAACATTTAAACAAAAATACAAACAGAGTGTGTGTGCGTATGTGTATGTGTGTATAATTGTATTATAATAGTCCAGATAACTGGAATGGATTATTCCCACTTAAAATGGATTTCTATATTAAATCCTGCATTATTTTGTATTAATAATATCATCAAGTTTCAAGGCATCCAGGTATGTCAATTGTGTTACCATAAAATATCGGTAACTCGTTTTATGATTTTAAAATCGAGACGTTTATTAAAGACAACAGTTAGCTTAACATTATAGCAGTGTGTCACAAGCGTAAATCACTTTATCGGGAGGGTTATTCGGAGGCGATTTCCGAAAATCAATCGGTGGGCAGATCAGATAACCACCGTGATGTATGGTTCCATCAGCGCGATGCGACCGATTCCAAGGGCTACCGATTATTGCTACTCTTAACGAAGGAGATGTATTTTTAATTTAGTCAGCTTCTCATTTTGTAAGTAAGTATTTAGCGCGTAATTTCGATCGAGTGATTGCTAAATCTGTTTACAGTGGCCCGTTAGGTATGGCAACACCTCTTTGTAGTTTTTAGTGTGCGATAATAAAATGGATACAGAAATCAGTAACTATTTATTCAAAATCTTCGTTTACAACTCTCAAAACACAGTTACTTTATAATATCTAGTCAGTTTGTCATCCAAGAATCCATACTTCCATACTTCTTACTAATACACAAATAATATACAAACTTTCACATTTATTATATTAGTAGGTATAATAAATGTGAAAGTTTGGATGGATGTATGTTTGTTACTCATTTACGCCAGAACGGCTGAATGGATCTGGATGAAATTTGGCATGGAGATATATTATATCCTGGAATAGCACATAGGCTACTTTTTATCCCTGAAAAAGATAAGATCCCTCGGGAACGCGGGTGAAACCGTGCGGAACAGCTAGTAATATTATAAGTGCGAAAGTGTGTCTGTCTCTTACATCTTCACGCTTAAACCGCTGAACCGATTTAGATGAAATTTGATATAAAGATAGATGAAACTTTGGAAAAAGATATAAGATACTTTTTATACCGGGAAAAGATAAGATCTCTCGATAACCCGGTTGAAACCGCGGGGCGGAAAACTAGTAATTTATAAAAATATGTATTTCTTTTTCAAGCAATCTAAAAGCTGCTAAATTTTAGACTCTCGGCAATGCTTTCTTATAAACAATCACAAAGCCACCCTCAATTCAGACAAAACATTTAATCTCACAATCACCGATCAATTACAGCGCACGTCAACAATAAATCATTCACAGCCAATTTATAAACAACCCTTCACTTAAGCAAACACACAGACGGACAGACAAAAGCGCCCTTACTTACTTGGATTAGTGTGCGCACCGACAAATCAGAGATAAGGCCTTGTACACGAGTACTATTAAACCATACCTCATTACCTTCCTAACAAATTAAAATTGAGTTACATCCAATTGAAAATCAACATTATTGTAAGCGATTTGGGTTGAAATTAAAACGACGTATTCTTGCACATTGATCGTTGTGTAAGGGTGCGCGCACACAGTAGTTTTAATACATAATCTGAGTATTAGCATCACAAAACATTCATTCATCAGGCACATCATGATTGTAGACGTGATAAGACCAAGTTCGTTTGGTTGTTATTTGGAATGGTCGAAGATGATAATACCATCAATATTTTAAGGATTTTCATTTATATTTTAAGCAGCATTTAAGATTTTCGATCGATTTTAAAAGTTTCTTTTTGAATGCCTACGTTGTAAAAGGCGTGTGTATTAATTTTCATCAAAACCCTGAAATTTAAGTTGTACATACGTTGATAGCTCAGTCAGCCAAACAAGTATTTTTATATGTATATTCCAGTCTAGTGAGTGTTTTGAAACTTTTCATACACTTATTTTTACTAACATTTTCCAAAATAATTATTTGGATAAATTAGTAGGCCATAGTGTCCTTCAATTCATCCAATGTTGTTGCTAAAGATTGCTTTTTGATTGCTTGTGTGACAAAATTTTGTAAGACCTATTTTTGTCACACTAAAATATTTAAAATGACACCATCATCTCAAAATAAATACCAATTGTGAATAGTTCAATCGAGATAATAAACAAACTAATTATACAATACTGGCTCCCTTCATCGCTTACCCCCGATGTGACGTATGAAAACGACAATACAACAGGACGATACGAATGAACCTAAACGTTTTTATTACCCCCGCTCAAAATTCAAATTCGTATGACAATATTTTAGAAACCGCAATATAACATGGCTTAAATTCTTAAAACATATTATTTTAATAAAGGTTCTTCTAGGACAGATTTCTAAAGATAAGTTTGTTCTAACATTTACGTTCGTGATATTACACCGAGATTTTGTATTAATGAGTTTACGTATTGTCTACTTACCAGTACCTACGTAGAACTTATTGTGAACAATAAGGTACAATGGGTAAATAGAGATTATTATAATTTTTTAATTTAATTAAAATTTAATTTTTATTTGATAAGATTTTAGGTTTTTGTTAACAACGATTTGCGTGGTTTTGCTGCAAAACAAAATAGAAGACTAAGGGCCTATTTCACCACCCTCAAGTAAAGTGTCGAGTAGCCTAACCGCCAGTTAAAGTCACCCGTAACTTCATATGCGAATTTCACGACGTTCGAGTAGCACTAATCAGAAGATAAACTGACCCGTAACTAGGGTTTCCGATTTCTCGAGGTTTTTTAGTTCTCGGGTGTCGAGACTTCTCGAGCCTGATTTCTCGGGTCTTCTCGGGTTGTCGAGAAAAAATAAAATACGTCAAAATTTTTGTTTAATTAATAAAAAGAGTCTTAAATTTAACTGTGTTTATTTTACATGAAAAAAATCAACATAATTTTTAACAATAAAAAATCAGCTCAAAACAAAATTGCTAACTAAAAACAATCATACTTCTTCTCCTTATCATAACTAATCTCATCTCACTAATCTGTAATAAAAAACAAAATCTCTGTTAACAATCAGCTTAAAACAAACATCTTAACTAAAAACAATCATAATTTTTCTCATCATAACTAAAGATCACTCACTAATCTCACTATGTGGGTGGTATGGTATCACAATTTTTGGCAGTTTTAATGTAATTAAATAAGAGATATCTATCTACTATTAATACGAAAAATATAACTGTCTTTAAGCCTGCTTATTAATTCTTATGAAATATGCCTTACGATAAACCAAAGCATTAATAGATTTATCAGACAGCCGGCTCCTAATCTTACTGACCACATTTCCCGATATGGAAAATACCCTTTCATTTTCTGTTGAAGTCGGCTTGACTGAAATTAATGCTTTGTATAGTGTTTCCAGATTAGGGGTCCTCTTGCCTGTTTTTTCAAATAGCAAAAACTCTTTTTTTATAATTGATTTGGAAAGCACCACAGCATTAGTTGATTCACCATTTCTCGAAACACCTTTTATTGCTCTCTCTAATTGAGCTGCAAAGCTGTCTTGTTCAGTTTCTGATTCGCTTACGCCTGCATCGACAACTTCTGAATTATTTCCTGTCGAAGGTTCTGTAGTAGTGGGAACAGTGGGGTATAGACGATTGAATAAGTCTTCAGCGTATCCAATTAAAAATGTCTTGCTATTATCGGTAAAATAAGCACTCTTTTTGAGAATAAAATTATCGGGGCTGTTTAGGTAGCGTAGCAGCGATATTAGAGGTGTATTCCGACGATCTGATATTTTCATTTTAAGAGATTCTACTAACTGAAGAGCCAGATACCGACAGACACGAGCCGTGCTGTCAAAGGATGCCGCTGCCGCCTCGCATTTACAAAGAAAGCTAAGCGTAAAAATGTTTATTTAAACTTCTCGATGTCTCGACTTTTCTCGAGCTGAATTTCCCGGGTACGAGACCGACCGATTTCCCGGGAATTCCCGGGACGAGAATTCCCGGGAACAAACCCTCCCCGTAACTTACTTGCCACGACATCTGCCGATTAACGAGTTTACTTTACGGTTATAAGTTGTCCGTTGTCATTTTCATAATGTTATCTTACGAAAATGACAACAATTGTTAAAGTTTATTAATAAAAATGGATTTATTTGACTTGATTGATCATTAATTTGATGAAATAGAACATTCTACGACGCAACGAGTCGCTAGGTACCAAGGATTCGTGTATTTAAATTCCGTATTGATTATTTTATGAACCTAGGTGTTTTTTTTTTTTTTGCTAGATTTCGATTTAGATGACGAGAGATGAGAACCAAGTGACTTTAAAAATAATACCTAAATCGCAAAGGTATTTTTTTTTCATTATTCAAGTGATTTTACTAATAATATAGTTAGCATTTGAAAATTTATTCAATTATACAAGTATAATACAAAGATAAACGGCAAATGTACACATAAAATAATAAATAGAAAGTAAACCTAAAATGAAAAAATATCAAATCTACTAAACTTCTGAACAATAGATACCCATACGTTTAATACCTTCCACACACTGAAGTCGATTTACAAATTAAATAATCACACGCTTTCCAAACCAGACACAAAAACACAAATTTCATTTGACAACTGCCAAGAAACGTTTGAAGAGTAACATTGACGTATTATTGAACGAATGTAACGAATGATATGCTATGTCATTCACTTAACCAGTGAGTTGTTACTCGAAGCTTTATTTTCGTTTGTGAAATTGACAAAAGATACTCGTGACTTTTACTTGCCAATTAACGTTAACCAAGAAGTAACTAATCAACACTTTACTTGGAGATGGTGAACGAGGCCCTAAAAGGTAAATTATTATACTAAATAAATGTAAACCTTATAGCAAATTAATATTCCAAAGCATTTTCCAGAAAATACAATATTTTACTGGTTTTCTGTGGCATATAATTTAGAACATCCAGGGATGCACAAATCGTCTCGCAACTCTCCAATTGGATGATATACGTTACATCCACGTCACGTATGTACGAGTAATAGACTGAAGTATTTACATGTTATACAGGGGGCTACATAGAAGTTACCAACCTAGGAAATGTATTACAAATATGAAAAGCGCCCTGTATTTCGGTCAAGTTCTCTATCTATTTAGGCGTTTGGCGATTAATAAGTATTACAAAGTGGGGTAATTTCACCGAATTAAATTTTTATCATTTTTTTTTCTGAATACATTATGAATTATTATTTCCTATGATGAATTGCTAGAAAATAGATTCTATTGTTATCTTATTGTTTTCCTGGAACTTTTGTCCCTATGACAGCCAAGGGCGAACTGGTGTCAAATCCACAATCACTAAGCTGTCATCGCGCTGGTGGTTGGTTGGCATATTATCCAGATTCAGTCTAGTCCCCCGTCATCAGCGGCCCGAGCTACACCCAGTAATCCTACCAACCCTTATAAATTATCACTTATTGTGTTACCCTGGCGACGTTCTAAGCCGAGGTTCGTGCCCCATCTGGGGCGCCCTTAGCAGCCAGTCCATAAAATTTAACTCTACCAAGTTGAGAGCGCCCCAAGCACTCGCCATCTCCTCTCCACTCAATAGGCCCATGGTAGCTGACTCCAGGCCCAGTGCATGGTAGTATGCTAGTTCCCGCACGCTCGAAATTGTGATGACGGTGAAGAGAAAAACTCCGGTCTTCACCGTTATCTAAGCAGAGGCTTTAACTAGTTTGTGGAAGTGGAGTGGGGTGATCTGTTGCCCCGCAATAGAATCCTTGAATCCAAGAAACTAAGTTATGCTGCAGGAACTAGCAGCTTACATTTCCCACACCTATTAACTCCACCAGGTGGATTCGGACCTGTAACCTTTACTGAGGTTATATTTGACGTAACTGATCTATGATCTAAACTATCAGCTATGACTATAGTTTATACATCACGCTGTACGCTGGTTCGGGTTTGCATATTAACATTCCAGTCGAGCGCGCTGTATCGAGTGCGCTCGCGCCGCGCCTTCCCCATGCCTCGGATGTCTCAATCCTAGTACAGAGTAAGGATCAACTATAGAGTATTAAAATTTAGGCCTTTAAATTTCTATAAAGCACATTTATTTGGCGTCTTAATGACACTCTTTTGTAGCATTAGTTTCTTTCATGTATTTTAAATATTGCCTATTGCATGCAGAATTTATTACCACAATTTTATTAGCCTATAAATAAATGTATTTTCTTTCTTTCTTTTTTTCTTTCAAATTTTATACATTTCCTTTATCCATCCATCTTTGTTAGATTATGACCATTTGACGTCACAACGTAGACGTAATCCACATGCAGCTATTTATTGACTGAACATGAAGTCTCTATCGCGTGCGTGCTCTGTGCCGCGGTAGTTCCGACACGAAATCCGCGATTTTTCCACGGCTTTTATTTTTCTCTGGCGATGCGAGGACTAACCTCGCTGACAATAAGCCCGTATATTATCCCACTGAGTTTTGTTTCACAGAAATATTCAAATTTATGATGTACGCCGCAGCGCCGCGTTCGACGCCATTTTTGCCATTTCGACTTGTTCCCCGTATGAGGATTAATAGTTTTGTATTATTGTTTTTAAATAACGTTTGTATGGCTTTATTTAAATCGATATTTTGAATTGAAATCGTATGAAAATATATATGGTTTGAGTGCAACTTCCTTCGCGCATATCTGTTTTGACGTCCTATATAATCAGCCTGACTATTGTTGCTGTTCCCCGCGTATTCACCCGCGTTCCCGAGGGATCTTATCTTTTCATCCTATATATTAATCCAGGATATGATCTATCCGTGTGCCAGGTTTTATCAGAATCCGTTCAGTAGTTTTTGCGTCAAAGAGTAAAAAACATACTTTCACATTTATAATATTAGTAGGATTTTATGCTACTGATTGTGATTGCTGAATAATCCCACTAACCGTTCTTGCTCCAGTCTACTTTGATAATACCCAAATGAAACTTTACAATCCTAACGTTAATACAAAACCGCAAATACAAACGCTCAAACCAGAACCTGACCAAGAAGACCCCTGACTCTCACTGAAACTCTAAGATGTCGGAATTAAGATAGCAACAACAACATAAATCTGAGAATTAGCTAGTTAGAGCCTTTTAATCGCGTCTCTGCCTCGTGCGGTAACAAAACGAATCAATTAAGACAATAATGCGGTCCAAGATACTATCAGCACTTTGCGCAATCAGAACTGGTTGCTTGCCTATTGTAGCAGGTGGATTTACTACCTACATTGAACAATTTCATATAGGTACGAGTTATAGTGCCTACCAACAGTTTTTTATACCCAAACTTCATCCTAGCAGATGGGTCACCTAATGGTAAGTAACCTCCGTCGCGTAAAGACATCAGCAATTGCCAATATGCTAGCTTTTCAGTGCCTTAAAGGCAACTGGCGGACCACTCCAACAGGTGCTTGGCGACAGATTTTCAACCTGAGGGTGGTAGCCAGCCAGTCGAGTACTACAAAGTACTCTACCACCGTGCTATGGTTTCCTCACGATGTTTTCCTTCACCGAAAGCTCAAGCTCATTCTAGGATTCGAAAAACAACCACGAATTGTAACCAATTACAATTCATCTGCTTAGTTTTTTTTTAATTTAGAGCTTAGGCTCTAAATTTAAAAAAAGCAGATGACGATGATAACACCAGCTAATCAGTCCGGAGTAATAATCAATTTATTCTCCAATCTTCAAAAGAAAAAAACGAAATGAAAAGCTCTTTATAAATAAATACTCACGTATCACTGAATACATAAGCCAATTTCAGTAATCAGGCGAGTTACAACAATACAAACTCAATTCGAATTCAGTCTCAATTCAGCTCCAATTCAACATGTACACTCCATGTCGTGATAAGTGTATTAGTTAGTTAATTACCCCCCTTGATTCATTACACCAACGTCTACCCGCCTGACCCCGATTACACTGCCTTGCATGATTAATGGCACAACTGAATATACAAGATTTTGTACTATTTAATCGACGTAATTGCTTATACTCGGTCTTTAAGTGATCCAATTATCGTATCGATTGCGGAGAAGTAGATGTTTGATACCAAGTGTGATTTAAGTGCTTTGGCGTTTATCAGGTGATATAAATACTGCATACGTTAATGCATGTGGGAAAACGAATTAACTTTTGAATCGTGATAGGTCTCCTAAAATATTATAGACCCTTTAGTGGACTATTTGGTGCTTCCGCTACCAAATAAGTTAAAGGCAGGTACTATTTATTTAAGTAGCTCAACTCAACCTTGAAAAACTGCACTGTAAGTTTGTTATGATATTTAAAACAAAACTAAATAATTTTAAAAAAATCTCCTAAAGATATATGGTCATTTAACATCCACAAAATGACATTGAAACAAAAGAATTTAAGTAGACCTAAAACGATAATTTAAAAACCATATCTCATCGGTCGCCGCGTGCCGCGCACTGCGCCAGGTATGAGCACGAACCAACCGAAACAATTACTTAATGTCAACCAAAAAGATAATTTAATAATTGTTGTTGATGATATATGAGGGGTCCACGCCCACCTGGGGTCCCACTATTAAAATAACCGATACTTCTTCGGCCCTTATTTATGCACGCCGCCACAAAGTTACATCTTACTCCGTACGTCGTCGTGCATTTGTTAAAAGAACACGGTAATAGCCGCTCGAAGATTTCTAATGTCTCAATTTCCTTTCGTAATCAAAACACATTGGACCTTAACATGTTCTGAATTAAGCACACTTTAAAGTGGAATTTGAGATGCACGAGCTCGAAATTTGAAATCCAAAATGTCATAACTTCCACAAGCTTTAGCATTCAAAATTGAATCTTACTACTTTTGAGTTGCAATGCTAAATCAAATGCTGCAACGAGATACGTTTAAATTATGTCTTGTTTAATGAGTTGGAATGGTCTCTTCTGCATAACGATCAAATAAGAAATTCACTGCATGCTAAAATTAGCTTTAATATCCGGTTGTTACAAGTTACTTTGGCCTGCAGTGTACGATGGAGATACGACGAAGGGGCGTACTAAGAAGTTTGCGAGATGTTTTCACTGAGAACACAGTCATGTAACTAATGCAGGGAATCTACATATCATTAAGAGATGTAGGCTCGTTTTATACGTGTGTACCGCTTTGTTTCTTATATTTACGGTTCGATGTATTCGTATTTATGACATGGATGCGTAGAGGTACATTGCTATTCAATGTAATGCGGCACTGGGTATAAGCTTGTTTTCAGCGCCTATTGTATCATAAAACTGACAGTATTTATAGTTATGTCTTTGAATGCATTAGATATGTATTTATTAAATAATTAAAAGACTTCTCGAAGTATCCAGTATTCACATCTTCATCCTAGTTGAATTCTAGACTATAATGTTTTAAAGCGATGATACCAAGATGAATACCCGCGGACGGACGGAACGTAAACATCAGCTCCGTAAATAAAAAATCTGTAAATTTCGTTTGATCTATTTTATGCAGCGAATTCGTGAATAATAAGTGTATACTGGACTAATACATACGTTATAGTGTTATAAACATTGAATACGTAACATCTTACAAGTTATTATCGAAATACTTAAAGACGATATACAGTGCTCACAATCAGTTAATAAATAGACATGTACGTAAATTTTTTGGTGTGGAAATAATAGTTATGATTTGAGTAAGGTGGTGTTTACGTCCTGAATGATAACGTAATAATATCAGTGACTGGAAATAATCGAAAAATACGCAAAGGAAGCATAAAGGTGATCAAAATTGATATTACTTTTCGATATATGAAGGTATTTTTGAAAACAAAGTATTTTATCTACCTCCACAAGCTGTCATAATCAGCTGATGAATCAGCTGGTTAAAAATATAAATTATAAAACACAAATAGATCTGTATCAAATTTTCACGCAAATAATTACTAGTACAATGGCTTAATGCGCTCGGTGTCTACTTGCACGCAGGAGTCGCACGTTCGAGCCTCGACAATATATTTGAGTTTTTGGTACTTGTTAAATTCATAAAATGGATAACATTACTATTCGGAAGAAGATTCAAAGATCCAAATCTGATTATGATTTATCAACGATGTCTCACGATATGATGAATTCGACATTGCTTGACTCGACATTGTTAAGCCTACATAGTGTGACACAAAACAGCGAAATCATAATTATCGAGGAACTAAAAACAGAAATAGATAATTTAAAACAGAAATTAGACAGTGCCGATCAAGAAGTGGAAACTCTAATACTCGAGAATAATCAATTAAAAAGAACAATGCAAGATAAAGACAAGAAAATTGAGTTCCTAAGAAAACTTACAACGGAACACACTTCTACACAAAATAAACTTATTTCAACACCAATGCGAAGAAAAATACTTAATATCAAAATGCGAGTACCAAGGATATCTCCTCTTCATCACGATAGAAGTGTGTGCTCCAACTTTGAAAAGACATCAATAATATCATTAAATCAAGAAAACAACTTGCAAGTAACTCCTCCTCGTTATCGCCATATAGAGAGTACCACGAGAAAGCGTATTTCACGAGAAATTTTGAATGCACGAATGTCAGTATCAGAACAACCATTACAAGAAAATACACCGGATGAACAACCTAAAATACTTATAGAAAAGTCAAATAGTTATGAAATTATAAAAAAAGATACGGAAAATAATAATAAAATAACTGAAAAAAAATCAAACAAACAAAATACTAAGATAATAGCATCTAAGCGACTACGAGACTATAATAACAGATACATAAACACTAAAGATAGGAAAAAAGTGGTAATCATAGCAGATCAACAAGGCAAAAATGTACAAGAATGTCTACAGAATCTACTGGGAAACGAATATCAAGTAACATGTATGTGGAAACCTGGAGCCAAAATAAATGAGGTTCTTAAATCTGAGAGGAAATACATTTCAGAACTAGGCAGTGACGATTTCGTGATACTTATTGGAGGGACAAATGATGATAATCCTTATGAATTTAAATCGTCTTTAAGCAGCTGGATGAATGCTAATATGCATACAAATATTATTGTAACCGAGATTCCCTATAATAAACACCTTAACGAATTAAAATTAAACTATGAACTCAGATACATTACAAATAATCATTGCAAAAATGCAATATTCGTCGATATGAACTACTCTAATTTAATACTCAAAGGGATTTTTTTTGTGGTAAATCTATGTAGAGAACTATTAAAAGAACTGCTTCATATTACCTATAAAATAAATTTTACCAAATACACAAATATGATAAAGCAGAGTTCGGCAAATAACCTAATAAACTCGTGCGATAAAAGCACTCAAACAGATCTAAGCATAAACAATGAAGATGAAGAGCGAGATGAGTGTCAAAACCCTACATTGGGAACGGATACCAATGTGCCTATTACGAAAAATATGGATCAAAATTTTGAAAAAAATAAAAGTTGTGAAAATCTTTTTCTTGAGTAAAAGTCTTTATATTCTACATCAAAACATTGCAGGCTTAATTAATAAATCTGACGCACTCTCAGTCTGCGTGGATGAGTTATTAGATCAACAAACAAATGTAGACTGTATATGTATAACTGAGCATTTCATGGTGTCTGGATACGAAAATCACCTTACAATGCCTAACTACTGCATAGCAGCATACTTTAGCCGAACGAATAGCAAAAGAGGGGGATCATGTATTCTAGTCCAAAAAGGACATTTGTGGAAATCAATTCCTGAAATTGAAAAGCTATCGTTGAGTGGTATATTTGAAGCATGCGCAATAGAACTGATTGAATACAAAATCGTAATTGTTTGTATATATAGGATACCAAACATAGCTAATTTAAATGTATTTTTCTCTAGGTTAGAATTACTTTTGCTAGAACTGAGTAAGAAAAGATATAACAATATTATATTAGCCGGTGATTTTAATATAGACATAATGAAAACAAATAATGTATCAATAGAGTTTGAGTGCTTATTACTCAATTTTGATCTTAAACTAGCATTAAAATGTCCAACTAGAATGAAAAGCCAAACATGTATAGATAATTTTGCTCATAACTTTAAAAAAACATGCGAGGCTCAAGTGTTGGAGTTTGCCTTGTCCGACCATACAGCTCAAATAAACAGATTTAACTATATTAAATATTCAAAAATTTTAAAAAAAATTATTAAATTAACACAAAAAGTACAAAATAATTACAAAATTAAAACTTCTATAAATAAATCCAAATCAATATGGCAAATAATAAATAACGATAAGAAATGTAACATACCTAAAAACTCTATACAAAAGATAAAATTAGGAGATGAGATTATTACTGACCCTAATTTAATAGCCAAAGCGTTTAATAATTTTTTTATTGACAAAGTAATGCCCATTAAAGGATCAGGTAAAAACTCGAATAAAAACATACAAAACAAAGAAAAATCAATGTTCATGGCTCCCAGTGTACCACGTGACGTACTTAATATAATTAATAACCTCAAAAATACCAATAGTGTAGGACATGATGGGATATCCACAAAAATTATAAAAGCGGTTGGAAATTTAATATGTGGACATATAAGTTACATAATCAATCTCAGCATATGTGCTGGAATATTTCCAGATGCTCTAAAAATATCAATAGTAAAACCACTATTTAAAAAAGATAATAAAGAGCTAATGGAAAACTATAGGCCTATTGCTCTTATACCGATATTAGCAAAAGTTTTTGAAAAGTATTTTTACAATCAAATCAACATTTATATGGAAAAATATAATATATTATGTAAAGAACAAAAGGGTTTCAGAAAGAATAAAACAATTAATATGGCAATATATGATTTTTTAAATATTGTAATGTCTAATGTTGACAAAAAGATACCTGTATGTGCTGTATACTGTGATATGACGCAGGCTTTTGATTACGTTGACCATGATATCCTATTAAATAAACTTGAAGCCTATGGAATTAGAGGAAATATTCATGAATTAATAAAATCTTATATAACAAATAGGAAACAACTCACCGCAATTACAAGAAATGATCTCAAAACCAAAAAAGAAGTCACTTATCTTTCTGATGAACGTTCGGTTACTTTTGGTGTACCCCAAGGAAGTGTACTAGGTCCATTATTGTTCATAGCCTATATAAATGACCTTCCAAAATCAATACATCACCATATGACTCTTTTTGCTGACGACAGTACTATGACAATAGCATGCAAACAACCTAATCTATATGAAAGTGACATTAATAATTCTTTGAGTACAATAATTTCGTGGCTAGATAATAATAATCTAAAGATCAATTTAAGTAAGACACAATTAATGCAGTTTAGTCAAAGACCATCCTCTGTACCTAAGATTAATATAAGTTATAATAGTAATCCTATTGATGAAGTAGAAACCACAAAGTTTCTAGGTCTGATCATTGACAATAAACTCAATTGGAAAGCACATATTGAGGCACTGTGTAAGAAAATCAGCAGCTCCGCTTACGCGTTACATAGACTTGCCTCGATACTGAACACGGATGCATTGCTCACGGCATACTATGGTCTTGCTGCTTCAATTATGAGATTTGGTATTATATTTTGGGGCAACTCAACCCATAAAGAATTGGCATTTAAAGCTCAAAAGCGATGTATTCGAGCGATGTTTGGACTCCAAACAATGGACAGTTGCAAACCATATTTTGTAAAGCATAAAATTCTAACACTTCCGTCACTATATATATTAGAATGTGCACTATTTGTAAGGACAAATCAAAACTTGTTTCCATCGTTATCCGATACTGTAAAGCGTAACCGGCGTGATAATAGTCGCCTTTGCATGCGTAGTTCCAAAACTGCCCTGATGAATAAAAGTATATTTTGTGTGGCACAGAACATCTACAATAACATACCGAAAATGTTTAAAGAGCTCAATAATAATGCATTTAGAAAAAAATTTAAAGACTATTTGATACTTAAATGTTATTACGATGTTACTGATTATTTTAATGATTTTTAAATGTGTTTTTTTTTCTTTTATTGCAGTGTCGGAATCATTGACATTTTATTTGTACCTACTGTTATATTTTCTTGACCGTTTTGATTTTATTTTATTTGTAGATTGACATTTTATTATTTTTCAATCTATTTACTAGTATAATTTTAATTTTTTATCTTTTAATTTTTTTAACTATAATTTTTACTAACAAATAATTTAATATGAAAAATTTCTACACCATCTGTAATGGTAGAATACGTCGTCGGCCGCTTCATTATTACCAACAAATGTACCGTATTCTATGAAATAAAATGATATTCTATTCTATTCTATTCTATTCTATTCTATTCTGAAGGCAGTGGGTCAAGTAGAATGTTGGATACAAAGCACCTATCGGTGTGTTCCGACAGCTGCACTTGAGAGCCAGTTTCCTTCTGGACTTTGAATTTTTACCACCTGTAGCCATCATCACTTACCATGGTGAGATTGCGGTTAAACACAAGCTTATCCAGAATAAAAAAAAGGTT
Organism: Ochropacha duplaris; assembly: GCA_951361185.1. Classification (NCBI taxonomy): domain Eukaryota; kingdom Metazoa; phylum Arthropoda; class Insecta; order Lepidoptera; family Drepanidae; genus Ochropacha; species Ochropacha duplaris. Next base: position 3,931,605 of record OX592713.1, on the reverse strand, counting down.
TTTTTTTTTCAAGAAATGATTTACCAAGAATATTATTTAATGTTGAGTTTCGAGGAGAAATATAACCGTTTAATTAGTTATAGCAACAGATGTAGCAGTAGTAGAAAGTATGTTCAAAGCTACCAGTGGCACTGGCAAACCAAACACCAATGTTTGCCTGATCCACGGGATGGTTGGTTAGCACCAAGAGTGCCGTGACCACGGCCAATTCCACATTAATTGGACAATCACCGTACAGCTGGCTGTTCACGCTGCGACTTTAATAACAAATTGGTTTTTAGTGCATTATAGAAATTCACTATATTTATACATTAATGGCCTTATTCATAAAAATCTCGACGGTGTTTAGCAAGTACTTAGCAGATTCTAAATTCAAATCCTCTATAGAAAACTTGAATTAAGAATCTGCTAAGCAGCTATATTACTATAATTTAATCTTGAATTATTAGTTTTAAATTTTCACCATTCCGATACAAAAACTTTTATACAAAAACAAAAGTAACACAGAAAAAGAAGCTGAATTTGATAAAGGAAGCCGATCGCGTTCCTGTGCGACTCGAGTCACGCGGAATAACGTACGTGCAGGTCACGCACACAACTTCGTGCACGTTGCTTCACTTCATTGGAGACTATTGTATCTATACGTACGCTCCTTCAACTTTTTTATTTATTCTGTGGGCGTGACATGTCAATTCAATTAACTGCAATTGTTCCTCTCCAGCTCAAGCATAGCTAGCTTTACCTCAAAACCAAGCACCTGAACACTGCGGGTGGTCACTGAACAAACTTTGTCCAACGCATTAGTGTACCAAATGATAGAGTGGTACCTCTGGACTGGACTGTGTGCTGACCAACCGCGCTAAACGAGTCGTAACGTGTGAAATGATCATGAATACAACCATTTGAGCATTCAAATTACATACACCGTGCTATGTTGTCCTGGTACTTTATTGCATTGTTCGTTAATAAAACTGGTTAGTTGATTAAGACTATTCTGCCCCCCGGTTTTGTCTGCGTTCCCGGTATAATGCCTATGTCGTTCTCCGGTCTATAAGCTATGTTTATGGAAAAAAATCACGTCGACACTTTCGCGTTTATAATATTTGTTATTGATGTTGATGATGAATTTTGTTTATTATTTTATGACGCGATATGAAAAATATTATTATATTGATTGTTACCCTCATGTCATGGACTACTAACCTACTTACATATATATATGTATAGGGGTAGAGATTACTCTACCGTTTTGGTTGTTTGGTTTTGCTAAACTCAGATACCTACATGTGACAAAAATTAAAAAGAAGTTGTGGCAATTTCCTTTATCTTGTAGTACCGTGCATCCCTCAAGTTGAAAATCTGTCGCCAAGCACCTATCGGTATTCGGACAGTTGCACTTGAGAACCAGCTTGTGTAGAACATTGTAAAGGGTCAGTAAAACCTTTGTAGTAAAACAACAACCTCACCCAAATCCATTCTTGCTGCAAGTTCATGTTAACAACACCTCCTTCTATAATCCCGTTGTCAGACTTTGTCGTCAATACAATGATGTCATGATATGTCACAACAGCACCGTGGATATTTATAATGATAATGTATATAAATTTAAGAAAGCTATACTTCATATTATTCGCAATTATTGTCTATAGTCACACTAACATCTTAACTTGCATTTAAAGTTTACTTATGTATTATTGTTATTATTAACCGCTTACTAACCTAACATAGTTTTGGTGTACGTTCACTTATCATGCTGTGTACACATGCTTGGGAATGCAATCCTGCACAATTGCTTAGTTCTTATTTTATTATTTAATTATTATTGATTGTATTCTGTTTTGTGAACTTGTTTAAAATAAAAAAACCTTGGAAAATCCTCGGTATTTTTTGTCTATAGGCGACTATAGTCACTTACCATCAGGTGACTTGTCTGCTTCTCAGACTTCAGACATAAAACAGAATATAAAAGATCTAATTGAAAGCATTTGCAGACAAGAGCTATTAATTAACTGACTAAAATAAATCAATACTGATTATAAAAAGTTAGTTGATTCACGATTAGTTAGTTGATCGAACGTAAATAAAAAAGAAAATGTGTGTGATGTTCATTTAAATAACAACTATGCACAATTTATGTATTTTTTATACTCTTTTATATTTTATAAATAAATACATAATAATTATTAATAATACTTATCTAATATCTATTTTAATTTAATTAGGTCATTTTAATAGTATTTTTTTAATTTATTGTAGGCAACAAAAACATTAATAATCCTGCTAATATCAAATTCGAAAGTTTGTATATATGTTTGTAACTCAATTAACACCTTAACGGTTGAATAGGTTTATTTTAGAAAACTTTTTATTTAAAACCGGCACAGCGAAAGCTAGAAATTTTATAATTAATTCTCATTCATAGAAGCTAAAATTCAACTAATCATAAATAATTATTTACTTAATAACATTGACTACAATTACAATAATTAATGATTAATCACATCGGTATGCATCCGATACGAACAAATATGATTTAATGAACGAATACTTCACCTATCACTTTCCCAAACATTGCCTATTGTTGGTACATCAATAGGTATTAATCTCATAACATATCATTACGCCTGCGAGGTGGAGGTACCTGCTAAAATAATCATTTATTATGTACACATGAGGTGTGATGGCAGCTTAAGTGAAATATTAGCGGAGTGTGCGGTTGCATTGTTGCAAAGAGTTATTCGTAATTTTTTTTTAGAGGCTTTTGGCTTGGTTTCTAGGCCTTTAAGCCATTTCTTTATTTTTAATATTCTTCCTTTATATTATAAATATTATAGTTACGTTATATCACATTCACAGTAAAGTATAGTCCTCGTTCGTACAAGTCCAGTCAGGTTTTAGTGAAATTGTTGGCCGTTCCACTTAGACTTCCCACGAACTTTTTAAGACAACCTGAAAAGGCACGATACACGCTATCATTTCATTTGACATCACTTGATTGATTTATTTGTGAAATGACGTGTATATTTAAGGGCTATTTTCATTAATAACTTGAATCACGATTCCTTGAATTCTATTTTTTATATAGTACTTTTCGGACGGCCGTCCAATCAGCGATTCAAGGGTTTATTATATAAAAAGTGAATTTTTATAAATATAAATAGTTTGTGAGTGATTTTTTTATTGATGAGACTCAGTCATTATGTTACACTGTTGTTAACCGGTTGGTTCTTAAGCGGGACGGCCGTATTATTGAAACAACTACTGCTCTTCAAAATTTAGGTTCTTTAGGAGCTTACGATTAACTTTAATGAGATAATCTTATGTCTGATTAATTGTTTATTTATTGCAATGAAACCATTAATTCAAAAAACGTGTGTCAATGAAAACAGTTACCGATAACCACACCTCGCGATTTTTCCGCGTCAATATTATTAATGCGTCGATATCGTAGCAAGTAATATTATCTACGCACCGCTACGCGCTACGAGCTACGAGCGCTACGACGCTACGTGACACTAATGACGTATTGATGGGATTGACAATGTTACAGATTTTTTAAATTTCGAACACTTTCGATAATGTGTTTAATGTTAAATCTGGTGGAAAAGGTTAATGCTAAAACACGTTCGCCGTCGTTGTGATGGGTACTAAGAAGTGAGGACAAGTATGGAATACATATTTGTAGTCAAGATATTTAATTATAATAATGTTTATTTCTGTATATTATGTTTGTAGGTACACAATACACATATAGACGGACATATAATAGTACCTATAGTGCGTCATTAAAAGTAACGTAGGTTCTGTACAATCTGTACTTCAAATATGTTAGGTTATCTCCAAATAAACATAGATGAAGTTCTAACACCTTTAGAGAAATAGAACTTTGACCCAGCATGTGGGGTGAGGAAAAAAAGATGGGTGACTTACCTCGGGCTCCAGAAACACTGTGTTTCCAAAACTTTTTGAATTTAGATTGAACACCGACGCGCTTGCGATGTCGTCGGTGCAACGAGTTCAGGTGACACTGACGTTTGTTTTTAACGCCCAGAGGTGGCGCTTTATAATGAGCCGAGGTAATGAAGTAGGTTATTATGGAGGGAATTTAGGATTACATGCTCTAACAGTAGAGATTACTGTCTTACAGACACCAGCGCCTTCCTGAAGGGATCATTACTAGTAGACATTGTTTCACCATTTACGAGTTAAGTTAATTTTAAGTCATTTGATGTTTATTTTTAAATTATATTAATGGTTTTGCATAACCGCCGATGAAGAATAGTGTAGGAGTCAGGAAACACTTTATTCATAACTACTATTATTATTATATGCAACATTTTCGATAACATTTTAATTACGTAAGCCTTAAATTTTATGTTATCGCTATTATCTTTACTAACTACATTAGGGAGGTCATAAACTAAATCCCGCATTCATTACATACCCCAAGCTCTCCCGGGATTCCGGACATCTCGCAACCGATGCCCGAAACCAAACTATTGACATTTCACACAAGGGATTACATCATATACCACGTTACAACACAATTAACTTATAACCCACCCACACAAATAGAAATTATGATTTATAACCGCTTTTTTTAATGTGAGAACTTCAAACAATCCCAAACCCGGGACTTACGCGTGTAAGCTGTACATTTGAATTTTTTATTAATAACCGGTTAATAAATCCCGGGATAATGGCGGGCAATAATAAATGTGGATGGATTACGAGGTTATTGTTATTATTATTAATTTTCGTTATGAATAATTCAGCGTGGGGTTTCCGTATGAGGAACATTAATGTAACCTATTAAGTTTTTGTCTCATTCTGATGTGTGGGTGGAAAGAGAGCATGAATTAATTATATGGTGTGTAGTCTCATTTCTTGAATTAATAACGTGTTAAAGATTTTGTTGTGCTCTTTGAAAAATACTTCTTGAAGTTACTTATGTGTCGTTAGAAGTGTTTTGTAAACTGGAGTTCCTCAAACCTGGCGCGGTAGGTTAAACCACAGGTCATCGGTTCGATTACCATCCAGGACAGACATTTGTGTGCAAAAACATGTCTGTTTTTCCTGAGTCCGAGTGTCTATCTATATCTATTCGAGTATGTATTTACAACAAAAATGTAGTAGGTATGCCAGTAATCTATGGTTTCCATAGTACAAGCTCTGCTTAGTTTGGAATTAGATGCTCGTGTGTGAGGAATTTCCCAAGATATTTATTTATATTCTGAGCTAGCTTGTAACATCATCAGTTTCATCATAACTCCTCTCGATGATAAATTGTATACTCGTAAAAATATTATTTCAAGGAGATGGAATATCGAGAGATGCACAAGTCAAACTCAAAGACATATTAATTCACCAACCATGGAGATGATAGCTCAATGGTAGTAAGGTACCGGATACCGCGGCGAAGGTCGTGGGTTCGAATTCCACAATTAGCTTGAGCTTTCGGTAAAGGAAAACATCGTGAGGAAACCAAGCACTGACTGGCTACCACCAAGTTGAAAATCTGTTGCCAAGCACATATCGGTGTGTGTCAGCTGCACTTGAGAGCCAGTTCCATCTAGGCTTTGTGCGCTTACCACCTTTGGCCACATCATCACTTACCACGGTGAGATTCCGGTCAAACATAAGCTTATCATATGAAAGATTTTCCCTGCAAACTTTAACTTTTTATTATTATTACAACATTTATTGCTTTAAAAGTACAATATAAACTAATTTCTCAAACTAACATATGAATATGAATCACATTATAACAATTTACTTTTGATTAAAAGTTAAGGGGGCTTCCCCTCATGACGGATCGCTTTATCCGGGAAAAGTTAATTTCCTCTCTCACACCAACAAATTCAATCCGGGCTCAGTACAATAGAGCATATTTGCTTATCTTTAATTGATTCACTCTAACCCTAGGTCGTGATAAGGATTAACTGTATTCACGCTGACTTTTACAAGGGTAGGGCGCCCTTAACGAGGGATGGGCCATAGATTATGAGGGAATATGCCGGTTGGGATTACTGCCTTAGAGGAATTCGACTCTGGGAATACTAAAAAAAGTTACGTATAATATTATTTTTTATAGTATTAATACTATTCGAAAGCCTACTTTTCGAAAGTTTGTTACAAAGGCAGAATTAAACTGTCCTTCTTGACTGGCACCGACTCCAAAAATAACTGTTTATAAATATTAAATAGATATATAAATATCAATAATTTTGTTGATTGTCCTTTAAGGCTCTTGCTTTGAAATTAAAATATTATTCTTTACTTTTTAGTTTTTTTTCATCAAAAACATTTTATTTACAACAAATGTACAAAATATACAAGCAAATGTACAATTATAATATATAAAAAACTTCTTCGAGGCTGCCGCTGCCGCCGATCGGCAAGGTTCCCAGAAGGCTGGCAGCGTTTCCTCTTTGGATGGCCAAGCTGATGCGTTGGCGGAAAAAGCTCCCCGCCCGCCGGTCACCCGAGGCCTCGATTAATTTTTTAGTTTATGTTTGTACATAGGTATAGGTTACAGTTTTGAAGTCGGTTTTTCTTTTTTATTTTTAAAAATAATTTTATGGTTCGTCAATTTATAAATATTTCACAAAAACTAAAATACACTTACTTACCTACTTAGAAATACTAATACAATATAGCTATTTAATACAATTGTAATATTCTTTTTGTATAGTTTAAAAATGATTCTTTCATTAGGTATTATTAAAAAAATATTATAAACTACAATAACTAAGAATATTGGCTATTTACTACCAAGCAACCTAACATATAATCTGTTATGTTTATGCCTAACAACACATCTGCACCAATCCTCCCCTACTCTTGATACGGCACGACATCGAATTTCATAAGCGGGCGCGTGTCGCGTATTATCGGGCGGCGTTCGAAACGCGATACGCGATATAATGCGATACGCAGTGAATTACAAGTATTTATCGCGAGCGTGTAGTGTGGTCTGCGATGTTTGCTCTGGGAGCCGAGGGAAGCCGAGGGGAGCTAAATGGTTTTATGGGATTTAAGAGATTGACGCGTCTGTTTTTGTGTTTGTTTACTGAGCGAGCTGTGATTGGTTAAATATAAGTACCTACTGTCTTTAAAATTGGAACAAAAAGAGTAGGTAAAACAGTTACCAATATATATGATACATTCAGAAACTGATAAATTAAAAATATATGTGAGTAATGGTCTTATACCATATCCAACTACTAATTACTCCACCGCGTTACTCGCGGTGCACAGGAACGCGATCGGCTTCCTTTTTTAAATTCAGCTTCCTTTTCTGTGCTTCATTTTAAGTGCGTGGGGCTATTTCTATATTTTTTATTTGATCTGAGGTCAGTAATTACAATAACAACAAGAGATAGGACGTATTTTACAAATAAAAAATCCATCACCCGTTAAAAAGTGACTTCATAGAAAGAATTTATATAGATATACGGAGGATTCATTCACATTGCGTTTTCAATAAAGAGTCGAATTAAAAAAACGTGTGCAAGTCAGTCGGGTGGACGCGTGATATGCCTACATGTGGAAATTGGAAAAATCCATGGAAATCCGCTGTCTGGCTGACGATTTAGGGAGGTAAAATTTTTTGGCAGTTCGAAATTTAAAACGATGTCACTGGCTGGAAATAATTTTGTTTCTTTTTGGGTAGATAGACCGTAGACTTAAAATATAAAACTAGTGATGTATTCAATGGTGTTATGCACAGTACAATGGATATAAAATTAATACCTAAATGATAACAAAATCCACATTAAGTATGTTATTGATGTCTTGATACTGCTGGTGACTTAATGACATTTTCATCTTCTATCCCTAACTGTATTCCTAGTATTTACCTATCAACAAAGGCATAAAAGCCATCACGACGTAGGGGGACAAAAATGCAGGAAATTGAATTTTTATCGCGCGCTACAAAAGAGTTGTAGGTACGCAATAATAGTGGTGTAGCGTGAGATGAAAACGGGCAATTTTGTATTTTTATGGCGTTTTTAACGATCTATGCTCCTATGCAAAAGTCGATACTCGGTAGTCGAGTTACAAAAACTAGTCGATTGACAATGTCGATTAATCAGTTCTGAGCGCTTGAAGCATTGTTGCAAGTAAACTTTTTAATTGTGACATTCCTCACACATAGCCATCTTAAATGTATAATACCTTATGAGTTTTCTTAGAAGTTAATCAAAACTTTTATAGGTATGTAGGTATTTATTATTGTAATCTTTGTTTTAAACTCTCAGCATATTATGAAAATTATGATTCTTTCTCCGAAATCCTACACAAGTACTGCAAAAAGTAAAAAGAGCTTGCAACTCTGTCGCAGTGGCGCCACCTATAACGCAACGGAAGGGGCGTCAACTCCTCAGATGGCGTGGTGTGGTGCAGGCGCCCGGATGCGGCGTGTTTGATCTTTGCGTATAATGACTACTACTTTTACAAAATAATTCAGCACATTTTATTTTATTGTTTCTGCGTTCACTTAGTGTTTTTTTTCTTATAGGTACCACAAGTAACATCCAGGCAGGCGGGTCACCTGATGGCAAGTGAATACCATCGCCTATAGACATTACCAATATAAGGGGGATTGCTAATGTGTTGTACACCTTATCAAAATGCCTTATAGGCAGACGAGCACTGGCTCTCAAAATTGTTTGGGTTTTCAGAAACTGGAGGTGGTTAAATAAAAAAAAACTTGAGAGGTGTCAAGAGACACCCGGATGAAACGAAGTTATATAAGTCGAGAGAGTATATATATATATATATATAAAAAATATTATAAATATAATTTTTATTTTTTTTGACAGCGATCTGGACCAGTTAGCTTATATAGTGTAGTAAAATTTTAAGTTTTTTATTTTTATTTGTGTAATTAGATTATCTGTAATATATTACTTAGTCTTAGTTTATAATTTAATTGTATATTCCGTATTTTAATATATATATAAAATATCTGGCTTGCTTTCTATAAGAGAGAGAGAGAGAGAGAGAGAGAGAGACAGACAGAGAAACATGCGCACGCCGCACAGCTTACAATAGCTTACTACACACAACTGTCACCCGACCAACTGACACTAAAAGTGTCGGTTTTTCGTAAGATTTTTTTCCGTCTGGGCTAGACGCGCGATAGCATAAAAAAGCCAAATTATCTCAACGAATTTAAACAACAACAAACTCAACCGAATATTTTCAAAGATAGTGATCAATACAAAAATGTGGTCACCATAGTATAACAATCGACAGGAATGTCTGGTAATGTTGGAGGTGTAGTCTGTGACCATAATTCAAGGTGAGGCGGGAGTTGGCGTGGTCACCCTATGGTGTAAACGTGGAATTATCTCCTTACGTCGGTCGGCGGCGGAAACGGTACGTGAAGTGTATTAGGCCGTTCATAGACGGTGCAACTACGTTTTTTCACAGCTACATGCGATTAGAAAATACAGGAACTAACTTATACCTATTTGAGTTTTATCATATTGAAGGCAACTTTTTGGGGATAAAATTATAGTATTTAATTAGTTTATTTGATACTAGCTGTCCCCCACGGTTTCACCCGCGTTCCCGTGGGATCTTATCTTTTCCCGGGATAATAATATAACCTAAACCCTTACAAATAACGTGGTTTTCTATTCGTAAAAGAATTTTCAAAATCGGTTCAGTAGATCCAGAGATTACCCCCTACAAACTTTACCTCTTTATAATTATAAGAATAGAAAAAGGTTTTTGGTAAATAATGTTAAGTGAAAACCATCGCCTGTAGATATTAGCAATACCAGTAGGATTGCCAATGTGTTGTACACCTTATTATAATGCATTAAATGCGACTCTCAAGTGGAATTCCCGGAACACACTAACAGGTGCTTGGCGACAGATTTTCAACTTAAAGGTGCTACGACCACGACCTTCACCGCGGTATCCAACGTCACCCACTGTTCTATGATCACCTTAAAAAGTGATAAAGTATATACTTAGGTACTACTTACCACACGTTTTATTCTGAATCTCGTTTACAAGATAGCGTGAGCCTATTTTATTAGACAAGGAACGCTATAAGGTAGTCGCCATCATAAGTTATGGATGAATGCGTCATTTTTAGGGTTCCGTACCTAAAGGGTAGAAACGGGACCCTATTACTAAGACTTCGCTGTCCGTCCGTCTGTCTGCAACCAGGCTGTATCTCAAGAACTGCGATAGCTAGACAGTTGAAATTTTCACAAATTATGTATTTCTGTTACCGCTATAACAACAAATACTAAAAACAAAATAAAATAAATATTTAAGTGGGGCTCCCATACAACAAACGCGATTTCTTGCCCTTTTTTGCTCGATATCAATAATGGCAACAGGTAGGCACTTGAATTATTCACAAAATACTCAGTTGTATTTTTAATTTAATAATCAATAATAAAATTAAAATAAAATAAATATTTAAGGGGGGCTCCCATACAACAAACGTGATTTTTATGCCGTTTTTACGGAACCCTTAGTGCGCGTGTCCGACTCGCACTAGGCCGGTTTTTTCCACTTTCAAATGCCAATCATTTGCAACTTAGTTGCACATAATTGGCATGTAATAGAATAAACACGCAGTTATTAGTAAATAATGAATTGCTATTAATAACCAACTATAAAAACTGGTGGAGTGATTGAAAAATATTCGAAGATCAAATGCAATACGTATACATATGTATAATGCACGAGAAATTACCATACATCATCATACATGTTGTAAACCTACTTGGTAGATTGTAATTAAAATAAAAGTGTTCTAATGTAATTTGAATGTACTTCAATATAAACTGTCATAAGCTTTACACACATATTTTATTTTTCCAACAATACAAATAAGGGGATGTGAGCTCAGTGGTAGTGACGTCAGATACCACGGCGAAGGTCGTGGGTTTAAATTCAATGAGCTTCAGATTTCGGTGAAGGAAAACATTGTGAGGAAACCACAGCACGGTGGTAGGGTCTTTGTAGTACTCGACTGGCTGGCTACCACCCTCAAAATGAAAGTCTGTCGCCAAGCACCTGTTGTGTTCCAGCAATTGCTTTTGAGAGCCAGTTTGCCGTTAAGGCATTTTAATAAGGTGTACAATACAGGCAATCCCCCTGGTATTACTTGCGATGGTAATCACTTACCATCAGGTGACCCGCCTGCCTCGTTGTCACAACGTGGTATAAAAAAAAACATCACTTATCAGTCATGGGCTAGTTTGTGGTAAATTTTATTTCTCTTACTATAGTGGTATTTAATTTGGCGGTAAAATTAACAATTAAAAATGAAATGATTCTGTCTCATATTTTTTTTTAGATAGTAAAATGCCACTTGCATTAAGAGTTTATTAAACACGCGCGTTAAAAAGTCCTTTTCCACAATAATAAATAATGAAACGCAAGGTGTGACTTTGCTTAATTGAATATAATAGTGCAATTGTTGCTTTTACTCTAAAATAACGAGTTACCTAACCGTATTTATTTGACATTTATAAACCAGTCAAGTACGAATTGGGCGCCATGTCTCATATTATTATAACCATAATCAAGTACGTAGATAAGAAAGACCCCAAAACATCTTTACAAAACACACAAAAGTGTGTTTTTACATAGAATTAAAAAAAAAACTGAAATAACAAAAATGCTGACCCCGAGGTAAAAATAATAAACGATGGAAACGTAATAAGTGATGAAAGTTTTTTGCATTTTTGTATGAAGTCAAAAGACATCCGCTGAACTCGACAATTAAAAAAAAATTTTTTTAAAGCATAACAAACATTAAATCGCCACATATGTAAACAGCCTACACCGCTAAATGTGACAATAATTTAGGTGTGGGCGGTACCACTGTACGTGTCGTCACCCTAATGCTCATAAATATCACCCCACGAGGGAATGTTTACAAAGAATTATCTATTCTCTATGGCTCATAAACTTTAATGTATCGCTTATTTAAACTGCTAGTGTCTATGGTATCTTCAAGTTGTCAGTGGATTATGGATAACTTACTTACGGGCTCATTACGCTTTAATTACCAGCCATACTTTGGCCAGCAATTTTCTAACTACTCTCTGTATTTAGAAAGTGTTTGCCTATATATAAATGTCGAGTTTACGAACAAATATTACACTCTTTCAATTAAATACTTTGTTTGCAGCTTATTCTCTCGCACTACCAAGACTGTATTATCGATCATAATGAATAATCTTCTTTTTTTTATTGGAAATTTATTTACATTAAGTTACCTACTATGTGCATTCAAATTGTGAGAGATGACTATCCTGAATACGCTAAAACCGAACTAAGTACAAGGGATTAAAACACATACAAAATTAAAAAAATAATCTGGATAAGCTTGTGTTTGACCACAATCACATCACGGTAAGTGATGATGTGGCCGAAGGTGGTAAGCACACAAAGTTTAGATGGGAACTGGCTCCCAAGTGTAGCTATCGGAACATCCCGATAGGTGCTTGGCGACAGATTTTCAACTTCAACTCAACGTAGCCAGCCAGTCAAGTACTACAAATTACCCTACCACCGTGCTATGATTTCCTCACGATGTTTTCCTTCAACGAAAGCTCAAGCGCATTGTACTTATGATTCGAACCCATAACCTTCGCCGTGGTATCCGACGTCACTACCACTGTACTGTCATCGCTTCGAAATGTACCTACAATATCACAGTATTGTGTAAAAAATAATGTACTAACAGTATAAGTAACTAACATTTGGTATTCAAAGTCAAAGTCAAAACCATTTATTCTGTTTAGGCCCTAGAAGGGCACTTATGAAGCTCGAATTACTGAAGTTACCACCGGTTCGGAAGTCAGCCTTCAACTGAAAAGAACCGACAAGAAACTCAGCAAGGTTACATTTAAAAAAAAATATTTTTTATTTTAGACTGAAATAATTATTATTATGATAATTCAGGGCCTTTTAATGTGCATATGAAAGGTGTGAGTACGGAGACGACTAGTGATAGAGCGGAGTGGAAGAGGAAAACATGTTGTGCCGACCCCACCTAGCGTGGGATAAGGAAGAGAAGAAGAAGAAGAAGGGCCTTTTAATGTGCTCAAATTTTATACAGTTCTTTAAATACCTCTAGCTATATTCTTCACACACCCCATCACATGAAACAGAGTAAATACATACATACACACAACCAAACCAAATTTATTCAGTTAAATATGGCTCTACATTTTATTCTTTTAAGGTGACATACAATTTAAATATAGAACAGATCGTAAAATTTTTGATTTACCATCACTTAACTTCACATCGTTTTTTAGTTCCGCCCTACAATAAAACAACGGTCTTAACCATTCGATCAAATATTTATCTAGATTATAATTTTTCTCATCCAACGTTACTTAAATGCCACAATCATACGTGATCTTATACATCTTTGATCGAAGTTTTAACACTAATTAAAACTTAAACGATGTTTTACACGAAGATATGTCCGACCCAAGTCCAAGTAACGATTACTTGGAAATTTTTAATTGATATAGCGAACGTAATAATAGTAATGTGCTCGATAATTTAGCTTCTGATGTGTTTATAGTTTCGATGAACTTTTCTTTTACACGGTATTAAGATATAAATTGTAAGTGAGCGTAAGTGAAGTAGTAGAGACGTCAAATTAAGATTTTATCTAGTGATATGTTGCTATTTTAATTGTTATGAGTTTTAGTTAAGTGCAAGCTACAATTTTACTTTGCCGCGTTAAAAGAACAAGATATGCCAATTTATGTTTAATCAATTTTTCTAATTTAAATTCAAGTATTTTAAATCCATCATCATAATATTATTACGTGAAGAAAAAACTTTGTACCCCTTCTTGTGAAAATGACGCGTACGGAGGAGTATGGAATTTGGCACATTTAAAGTTTATATGGAGAAGGAGTGCAGAAAGCTTATATTTTTATTAAATAAATTAACAAAATCATCATTACACACACTACCATGCGTTTGACACACACATATATATCATTATCATTGTCAACCGATAAACTTTTTTTTATTGATAGTTTTTGACGAGACTTTTTTCCTAGAAACTTTTTGGTCGAATTTCGATTGTCAAAATACCCATTCAGTATTTACCGGCGATTCAACTGTAATCTTAACACAATATGGATTGGAGACAAAACTTAGTTTCTAAGAACATCCTATAGATATCTAAATCACCTATAAATTTCAAATTTCAAACTACTACTAACAACCTAACAAAATTACTTCCAATTCCAAATTAGTCCACAGTTCTCAGTAGAAGCCACGCCCAAAATCGTTATGGCCGACTATCGGCAAACAAAGTTATCAGTTATTTACCGATACTAAGAATCGGTAGTTACCGGTACCGAGTATCCTCACTTCGACTGGCTCGTAAACCGGGGACTTCAGTCGCCGGCGTCTGGAAACACCGATTTTACTATCTGCTGAGAAGCTTTCAGTAACTACAAAGAGGTAAGTTGGCCGACGTGTACTGTCGCGTACTCAAGTTTATTTTTAAGAAAATTCAAAAATAAATGCATCATAACATAATCATTAGTGTAAATTACTGTAACGCACTGTCCAACTCCCTGTTAAATAATAGATTATGTAAACATACTCAAGGCGATGATAGCTCAGTGGTAGTGACGTCGGATACCGCGGCGAAGGTCGTGGGTTCGAATCCTACAGTGAGCTCGAGCTTTTGGTGAAGGAAAACACCTTGAGAAAACCATAGCACGGAGGTAGGGTACTTTATAGTACCCGACTGGCTGGCTACCACGCTCAAGTTGAAAATATGTCGCCAAGCACCTATCGGTTTGTTCCGACAGCTGCACTTGAGAGCCAGTTGCCATCTAAGCTTTGCGTGCTTACCACCTTCGGTCACATCATCACTTACCATGGTGAGATTGTGGTCAAATACAAGCTTATCCAGAAGTAAAAAAAAACACTATGAATCGACAAATCAATTAGCACTTGAGATAAATCGACCTGACAAAAAGCCTAAAATCAACATCATCCTCTGACATTCACATGGAACTGACACACTTTGCAACATTAATTCTTGGTAAACCAATTATAAATCCAATCACTTTTGTGTGTGACTGTAGTGGGCGGAGCAGGGGCGCCTCGAGCCGTTTTACAGCATTTCACGGTAAGACATTAATTGAGCAAAATAAAATCAAACAAATATATTAGTGAAACGCACATTTAAATTGCTATGACTTACATGTGTTGGTTAATGAAGTTATAAACTTGAAAATGTCTTGAACAGATTTTAGTCAATTTAACTGAAACCGTTTGAATGACATTGTAAAGACAAGCGGATTTTTATAGATATAATTATTTATTGAATACATTTGAAATGGAATGAGTGCAACCAGTGGAGTACACCGCTAGGTACTTGGTAGACAACTTGAGGGGGAAGCGGGGCGGATACATACAAAGTATTCTGGTACCCTACCACCGCGCTATAGTTCCCTTACAATATTTCCCATCACCGAAAGCTCAAGCTCATTGTAAGATTAGAATTCACTACCTATGCCACGGCATTCTATATCACATTTTAAGGCGATGATAGCTCAGTGGTAAGTGACGTCGAATACCGCGGCGAAGGTTGTGGGTTCGAATCCTACAATGAGCTTGAGCTTTCGGTGAAGGAAAACATCGTGAGGAAACCATAGCACGATGGTAGGGTACTTTGTAGTACCCGACTGACTGGCTACCACCCTCAAGTTGAAAATCTGTCGCCAAGCACCTATCGTATGTTCCGACAGTTGCAATTGAGAGCCAGTTCCCATCTAGGCTTTGTGTGCTTACCACCTTTAGCCACATCATCACCTACCATAGTGAGATTGTAGTCAAACACAAGCCTATCCAGAATTAAAAAAAACATGGCTTTTACACTGTGCTATCTAAATAACCACAACTATGTAGACACCTATTCACAATTTGGGTCATTTGAAAATGATGTCTTCGATGCTTTTGCTGATTACGTATAAAAAACGGGGGTTAAAAACAAAAGCGACGCATCTCACACCACACATGATATTTGGACAGATGTCATGAACGCCTACTGTATTCGTCACTAATTGGGAATTAAACCAAATGTTAACCATTAATTTGGTTAACAAGTGTCGTCTGTTCTCTCGATGTAAGTGTTCCGTATAAAGAGAATTAATGAAAGAGACTTACTAGGCTTTATTTTGACTCTTATGTTGAGTTTTTCAAGGACTTAAACAGATTATCAGATATCCATAGTAGGCAGCGATAAACATTTATTATTAGTTAAACCGTCTGCCTATTTACATTAGTTTTCCACTGCGCGGTTTCAGTCGGTTTCCCGACGGATCTTATTAGTTAGATATTTCTTCTATTGTGATGATGGCAAAGGGTTTTAGTCCATAAAGCCAATTTATTGACCAATGAGCGCGCGCGGTGGTAGAGTTGGCTGTCAGATGGTACCAACCAATTTTCCTAGAGGTATGTATGGTAATACCAAGGTGAGATGTCATGTTAAACATCATATGCGACTACTGTAAGGCGTTCTTTTTTTTAATGCTCATTCAACTGAATCCCAAATACCCCAAAACCATTCGTATATGTGTAGCGGCAGTTGCGGCACAACAAAGCGCCCACACGGTTGTCCGCCGTCATAATAACGTAAACAATAAACTTAGACAATAATGTATTCTAACAGACCGAGATGCGCGATAAAATTCGTGACTGCATTGTGACACCTCAGTTTAATTGGAATTTATGTAGCAGTCGCCACGCTTTGTATCGAGAGAGATATTACCACAAGTTCTCGATCGAGTTCCGAGTTCGAGATTAGATACTGTCGAGCAAGCGACAGCTACTAAGATATGTGTTGTAAATATGTTTATCACTGTGATCTAAGTGTAATTAGAGTACATTAGGCTTTTTGAAAAAAATGTTCGCAATTTTTTATTTGCAGCTGCTTATTCCAGAGTTTGCGATGGAAAATAAGTTGATTGCTCATAATTTCTTACATTCTTTTAGATTTTTTCTGTTAGATATATGCAAGTTATTAAGTGAAATCATCTTTTCGAAAGTCGTCTTATACATAATAAGTAGTAGGGGCCAAAATTTGACTCAAGGCTTTTATTATGCACACATTTTAGGTTTGTTTCGTTTCGGATAGCTTCCGAACGGCTTCCGGCGTAGATTACAAAATGCTTTATTTGTGTACGCTGCCTTATCTTAATTTCTTAATTAAGGGTGGTGCACGTATAAAATTAAGTCACATTTTCGTAATTGCCTTTTGAATTATTGTTATTTTAACATATTTTTACAATATTAGTACCAAAAGTTAATGTAAGAACATAATTTACCTTTTTTATAAATTCGTAATAATATCTCTTGCACACCTTCAAAATTTATCGACCATTTTTTTAGTATAAGAAATATAACATACCTATTCTGGACACTTCTAGCGGCTGTCTATTTCGCTCGATATCGCGTTAAATTTGCATTCGCCAGTCACCGGTAAAGGTGATTTCCCCGGCGATCGACTATCGGCTCGATCTACGGAATTGCCACCCCGGCACCGAGTCGCGTATCCAAATCGAAAATCAACTCTTTTTACTCACACCGTTATTGGAATGACTTATTCTGGATGGTCGAAAGTATCCAAGTGCCTACCTATGCGTAAGAAAAAATATTAATACATTTAAAAAGAAAAGACTCAATCACTAAACGCCTAGAAACTCTTTGACATAGAACGCTGAAACTTCATGGTACCTTTGAAGAAGAAAGAATAAAGATTTGTTGGAATTAATAAAATAGGGGATCGCGGTCGATTCCGCAGGTTCAAGAGAAAGTGTCGAATATTTTTTCAGTTTCGTTTTTTATAAAGCTATCTAAGTTATTTTAGTTTATATTTTATAATCTGTCTTTGTTTCAAATTACGTACCTACAAATATACATGTATGAAAAAAAAAGCTTTTTTAAGATAAACAAGTGTCGGTAAGGTAAATAAAGACCTTGCAATATAATCCATTGATAGCTATTTAGAGATTATTATTAGTTTTTTAAATGACATTGTCATTGTGATCCAGTTTCTATCAGCTCCCAGAATAGTGTCATCGGTTCCCACTCGTTTCAATTCAACGATTTTTGCATAGTAAACGTAGGCGTATAAGATTTTATTGCAAAGGGAGATTTCTATTCTATAGAATTGAATTGAGTCGTTTTGTTGACAAAGGAGCGCTTTTCGTAATAAAAAGTTAAAGCTACTTTGCATTGTCGAGTAATGTTCACTTACGGTTATCGCGACTGAATTGAATCAATTTACAACTAAATAGGTACGTAGGCTTTTTGCTATATTGTTTGAAGATATTAGTACAAGTATTATAGTGATATTTAAATTCATATTCATAGTTTAGTGTGGTACTAGTGTACCTGATAATATACTTATCTATTCGTACAAAACGTTTTTAGGAAAAGTGTCTCTTCAATAACTGTCAATAAAAAAAAGTTAATCGGTTGACAAACAGAGGAGGATAATTAAATATGTGTGTTTGTGTGGCAAACGCATGGTAGTGTGTGTAATGATTATTTTATTAATTTATTTCTAAAGCATATTTTATAAAAATATTAGCACTCCTTCTCCATATAAACTTTAACTAAACTTTAACAAATTTCATACTATATGTATCTATTTTTGTCTATTGCTTAATATTTTTGAACACACAAAAGATTCACTGCCTTTGGTACCCACCACTAACCCCCACAAATTCCTACTAAGCAACGGAACTGCCATCTGTAGCATAAAAAATGAAAATAGTGTACATAGGCTGTGACAACATCCATCGTATAATTTTATTGACAACGGCAGCCATTATCTAAGTGCCGTGAATGTTCACAAATACCTAGCGAACATTACACAAAGCTCAAATGTGTTTATTTCTACATAAATGACGTACATTATGTTAATATTTTTATTTAAATATCTTTGTTGGGAAACTACAAATATTTGTGTTGAGTGTAAATGTTTACTAAGTTACATAATGAAGTTAATAACATTTTGATTTAAAAAATATCCAACAATTGAATTTGAATTACTAGTGACTTATTTGATAAAACTGCTTAATTAACTAATTGTAGTCAGATTTAGTTAATAAACCTATTGAATTTATGAAATAATTAATTAATATGATTATTTGTCCTTAAAAAAAACACGCTGTAGCTATCGCTACTTTCCGACTTGCGGTACATACCTAATGATCTATGTGGCATCCACACACATATTCAGCCAATTATACACAAAAATAATTATTATTTAAAATACCTATTAGTACGACAAGACCTTAAGCACGTTCACTATCTATTAAATTCGAATTCTATGGACGCATTCGATTGAAAAACAAAAATAGTTATACGTTACCTACGTATATAATGATTGGCTGCCTCCGCCCATTTGAATAGCTTTAGGCAAACATTCAACCCCAATGTCTCACTGAGGCACGATCAGAATAATTCACTCGTCTATATGCTCTATGGTATTATCTACTCAGAACGGAGCGTCGTGTGGGATATCACGCAAATCTATAGGTTATTGTTGAAAAGCAAATGCCTTGCTGAGTTTCTAGCCGGAGTCTCAGTTTAAGTATATTCCAAACCGGTGGTAGAGTCAATTGTAACGTTCATAAGTCCCTTACCAGGGCTTAAAATTAGAAAATGTGTTTGAGTAAGGCATTACAAGACAAGCGATTAGGCGGCGATGATAGCTCAGTGGTAAGTAACGTCGAATAACGCGGCGAAGGTCGTGGGTTCGAATCCTACAATGAGCTTGAGCTTTCGGTGAAGGAAAACATCGTGAGGAAACCACAGCACGGTGGTAGGGTACTATGTGGTACTCGACTGGCTGGCTACCCTCAAGTTGAAAATCTGTCGCCAAGCACCTGTTGGTGTGTTCCGGCAGTTGCACTTGAGAGTTGCCCTTGCCCATAAGGCATTGTAATAAGGTGTACAACACGTTGGCAGTCCCCCTGGTATTGCTAATGTCTATAGGCGACGGTAGTCACTTACCATCAGGTGACCCGCCTGCCTCGTTGGCACTAGTGACATAGAAAAAAAAAAGCGAGCTTTAACTGCTTATGCATTATAAGATCACCAGATAAGTATCATTCTTCTATGTCACTCAATAGTGTTCAAGTGGAATAGACCACCATTTTTACTGTAATTCTACTATAGCAGCCATTGTAAATACTTATTTATAGCCTACCCTCACCTGGAATGTAGAACTAACATGTACGGAGGTGGGAAAACTTATCTATCAGTCACAATCTACAAAGCATTTATTATGAGCATCATAATTTTAAAGTCACACAAAACACATTCTCGCTGACATATGACAGCACCAAGTGTTACACCTTACGCCCACGCATGATGTACGGCGCTTCAGTTTCCGGTGAAGCCTCACTTCCGGTCCACGCCCCCTGGTGGGGAATTTCGTAAACAAGCAACTTGGCGTGATATCAGCTGTTTGTATCTGCTATGTGCTATTGTTTTATGTGTTGGGGTTGTAATAATTTTGATTGGCTCTATGTGGTTGGATTGCCGGTGTATGTACTCGTTCGTTTAGTCTAATATAGGTAAGGTAGTAATTCTAGGTAATCTAGATGTACTCACTTATTATTTTGTATGTATGGAGGAATGAAAAGAGTTTTTTTTGTATTCACCTAGTAATTATTTTTCCATAAATAAGACACCCGATTCCAAAGTAAGTTTAAAT
The DNA here is from genome assembly GCA_951361185.1 of Ochropacha duplaris. Classification (NCBI taxonomy): domain Eukaryota; kingdom Metazoa; phylum Arthropoda; class Insecta; order Lepidoptera; family Drepanidae; genus Ochropacha; species Ochropacha duplaris. Next base: position 3,910,838 of record OX592713.1, on the reverse strand, counting down.
TAAAACATAAAAAAATAAAGAATTACGAGGTACGCAAGAAGGATAATCTTGCTATCATTAAATTTGGTACTACTTTGAATTACTCAATCGCAAATTCTTGGTCTTTTGAGGATTTGTGATATTCCTCATATCTTAGATCACGATAGAATTTTCATATACCTATGTAACTGCATTGAAAAACTGTATTTCAATACAACAATGTGGATTCTGAACCATTTATGTAATCAGTCTGACCATAAAATGAATATTCTCTACGCAATAGTCTATCATAAAATGAAACCTCTATTTGTGAAGGTGCCTCTATGTATATGTCCAGCGCCAAAATCATCTATTTTATCGTGACCTATTTGCAAATAAACACTTCGCTTATCATAAACAAAGGCCCAATCTTTCTCATGGAAGCAGGGCAGGCTAAACTTCAGCCTAGCCTAAGTCATTCAGGTGTTCTAATACATGGTTATATACTCATTATCTTCACACTACAGTTAACTCTAATGCTTCAATGTATTAAGTAATTTACATTATTTACTCATATATTTTTTGCATTTTAATAAATTTTGTTTAGAGTTTAAAAGTTACTAGCTGTCCCCTGCGGTTTTACCCGCATTCCCGAGGGATCTTATCTTTTCCCGAAATTAAAAATTATCTTATGTTTTATTCCAGGCTATGAACTACTTGTGTGCCAAGTTTCATCAAAATCCGTTAAGCTGTTTTTGCGTGAAATAGTAACAAACATTTATAATATTAATAGGATTATATAAACTTAAAATAACCTTTTATAATAAGGAGTTATTTAAGCATGGAATTTAGAAATAGAGACTAAAGTCATAGTCCTGACTACTGAAAGCTATATAAGTTTTTTTTTATCAAGAGTTAAAAGTGACAGATATGGGAAACAATATCTAAAACAAACGAAAAAAATAACCAAAAGTCAAACACGGTTGTAGCAAAAACAGATTCCCAGTGGACCGGCGCTAAATCTCAAATTTAAAGCTCACTCCAAATATTTGTGATGCGATTAAGCACCAATGGCCCCCATTGATTGATGGGAACGTGATATTATGTGTGCAGAGTAGTTTACTGATTTTATTATTTAGGAATGCACTGTTACAAAAATAAATGTTTAATGTATTTAACTGTCGATTGGAGAACAACGATATCTTTATATTTCGAACTACCTCGCGGTTATTGCGTTCCCGACGGAATTAATTATTACTCGCTGATAATTTACTTTTCACCGGGTATTTTTTTTAAAACCCTAAAATGTTTCAATCAATTATTTCATGGACGATATTTAACATAACAACTTAGCAACAACTTCTTAATGTAGTACCTTGTCAAATATAGTCTCTGAATTCAACACTAACCTATATTATTTTGGGGACAGCTGAGCTCATAGCAACCCCTACTTTGTCGTAGTTTTAAAACAATTAAACATCTTAATGGTACAATAAACATAACGGGAAGAGATGGTGGGAAATGTTATTAATTTTTAATTTGTATTTTTCCCGACGTTAAACTTTCATACCCAGTTCTTTCATTCAAAAACAATTTATGAAATACCAAAAGATACTCTACAAATGTATTTTCAAATAGATTACTTAACTCTACGCATAAGTAACCACATTAACTATAACTTTTATGGACATAGTAAAATAAATGATTAAAATAGCTATGTTAATAATGAATATTGATGAAGCAATAAAATAATAGAAGATCGTCATAAACAAACACTTTAATTTAAGTATATTGAGGTTTACTTAATAAAAACGTGAAAAATGAAGGGTATTTCGAAATAACTCTCAAGTGCAATTGTCGGAACACACTAACAGGTGCTTTACGACAAATTTTCAACTTGAGTGTGGTAGCCAGCCAGTCGAGTACTACAAAGTACCCTACCACCGTGCTGTGGTTTCCTCACGATGTTTTCCTTCACCGAAAGCTCAAGCTCATTGTAGGATTCGAACCCACGACCTTTGCCGCGGTATCCGACGTCACTACCAGTGAGCTATCATCGCTTCAAATTTGTCTATCTGATGGACATATTTTAATTAGGAAGAATCAATAGTAACACAAATATTTTTTACTCTTTTTCTTTTCAATAATCATTGATTTCGGTATATTCTCATCCCTACAAAAAACATGTAAGCTGTACCTACCTACCTACCTACTAAAATGAGTAAACATTGCAAACTTAACTGTAAGCACACAGACGGACAAAGGTGTTCAAATATTAGTATTGGTTTCGGCGATATGAAAGGCGAGCTAATCGAACTCAAGCACCGCAAAAATATCAGTGTTAAGTTTCAATTTTTCAAGTGTTACTGAGAGTTCGCATAGTATGGAATAGGCTCGAGTTAATGTGAATGTATAAATCAAACACTATGATTATGTATGGACTTGTAACCTTTTTAGGGATAACGCTGAGTTAAAGCATTTATTTGGCAAATTTAATTAAAAGCTGTAGGTATGTTTCTGACAAATCATAAGAAAATTCAAAATCAATTATAAACTACATTACAATCATAAATTTACGTATGAAATAGATAATATAGCTATTTAATTATAATAATAGCTTTCACCCGCATCACCCCGCGTTTTCCAGATAATAGAAATAAAATATATCTAAACATTGTTACTCTTTGACAATGTACCTAACTTTCGGTTGTAGTACGGTTGTAGTACCTGGCGTAGTGTAAAATATTTGAAAATGTATCTAAATGTACTTATAAAAATGTAAGATGGATCTACTGCTAAAAAAATTGCCTTGCTGAGTTTCTTGCCGGAGTCTTCTCAGTTTAAGTGTATTCCGAACCGGTGGTAGAGTCAATTGTAACGTTCATAAGTGCCTTACCAGGGCTTAAACTGAATAAATGAGTTTTAAGTTTGAGTTTTCGAAGGTGAAAAATAATTTTCATTCGGTTAAGTATTTTTTGAGTTTATCCATTACAAACAATCGTACAAAAAATCATCTTTTCTTTTTTTTATATTAGTTACAGTTATATTAAATATTAAAACAAGCATTATCCACGTTATCCTACCCTGTCGGTGAGATGAAAGCGGCATGGTGGCGCTAAAGGTGCCCTGTAATAAGCGCCCAGCCGCCCAGCCGCCCACTCGGCACATTTTATTACTCATCTACTTTATGATCATCACACCGGTTTATTACTCTTAATTTTTATAATAACTTTGTGATTTCAAATAAGGAACACTCAAATGCAAATGAGTGGATTTTCATTTTCACACTAGAACACATTTTGTTTATTTATACTTATGAGTAGGTAGGTATAGGAAGTAGGAGGAATATTTACTTTATAAGTAATACACAAAGAAATACACTATTATAAATGAGTCTATTTTCAAAAAGAAAATTTCAAAACGTAACATTAAGTTGTGTTTTGCACAACTTAATGTTACGTTGACAATCTTTAAAAACCCTATTGATTGTTAGATAGGTAGGTATTAGGTATTCTTTACTACCTGACCCCCGACAGATGTGGTCATGTCCGTTAGAGTCTAGACTATTCATAAGTGCTTGGAAAGGCCAGGCCTATTTCGATGTAATATATTTTCATTTTGGTTACATACTGCTGATGTGAGTGAATGTGGTAAGCACCAAAGGCATGATAGGAGCACATCGACTGGTGCTACTGTAGAGTACCCTCGATTTCCTTCATGTTTTCATCTCTGCGTTCGACGTAATCATCAGTGTGATGGTTTTGTAGTCGTCAACTTATTGTCAGTCAAGAGAATGGTAGAGAATAATTTAAAAAAAACATCTATATTGACATTGTAAGAGGCGGCGTCTGTGTGTTTGTGAGATTATGGGAAATCTGAGGCCACAGTGAACAACGAGCGAACCACCAGAATTATTACTTTCACACGTTTATTTGTTTATCTGATTACTGTCGTTTATTCAAAACTGAATGGGATTATTTAGTTATGATTAATATTTAGATAATAATAAGTGAGTTGAAACACTATTTGCTCTTTTTAAAAAACGTAGAGTCCTGCGCACTTAAAGTGAAGCACAATAAAGGAAGCTGAATTTGAAAAAGGAAGCCGATCGCGTTCCTGGACGACGCGAGTCACATGGGATAACGTACAGGTCACGCAAACAACTTTGTGTACGTTGCTTCACTTCATTGGAGACTATTGTTTACGTACCTTTTTTATTTGTTCTCACTATAGCGTGATAGGTTGAAGGCGATGATAGCTCAGTGGTAAGTGACGTCGAATACCGCGACGAAGGTCGTGGGTTCGAATCCTACAATGGGCTTGAGCTTTCGGTGAAGGAAAACATCGTGAGGAAACCATAGCACGGTGGTAGGGTACTTTGTAGTACCCGACTGGCTGGCTACCACACTCAAGTTGAAAATCTGTCGCCAAGCACCTATCGGTGTGTTCCGACAGCTGCACTTGGGAGCCAGTTCCCATCTAGGCTTTGTGTGCTTACCACCTTCGGCCACATCATCACTTACCATGGTGAGATTGTAGTCAAACACAAGCTTATACAGAATAAAAAAAAATTAAAAAACATCTCACTGACAATATCTACGTTTTATGGCGGAAAGCCAGCAGCAGACCAGCCCCCGCAAGCCGCGCCTATTAGGTAGGTACTTATCCTTCTTCTTACTATTTTTCTGTCCTTCCTACTTAGTAATAGTCTAAAATGTCTATCTACATTTACATCACGGAACTATATGACTCGATTGTTTATAAAACCTGGGACATTCTTCAGCCACGACAATCTGATCCCTAACATAGCAGTCCTTGTACTATGGAAACCAAAAATGTACTAATTTCTTTTGTTGTAAATACATACTTAAATAGATAATTACACGCAGACTCAGGACAAACAGACATTTTCGTTCATGTCTGTTCCGGCTGGGAATCGAACTTACTGTTTAACTAACCACATCAACCGGCCCATCAAATGATACCGAAATTGTATCCCATGGTCGCGGGTAAAATATTAGGACAGATGCTGGTATACCACTTACCATCAGGTGGGCCGTAAGCTTGTTGCCACCTAGTGGTATAAAAAAAAAACTTAATCATAAAATGATTTACCAAATGATGACCCAATAACGACATCCTCTAAAAAGTAGCTAAAAACTAGAAAAGTTAAATAAGACGTTCCAACACCCAAGGTGTGTTTATTTTTGACGGAAAGAGCGGTAAGTGAACGCATTTAGGTAAGTGACGGGTTTGCTAAACACTTATCTACCGTCGCCTGCCGCCACCGTGACTTCATATCGTACTTAGTGGAAGCGGATTTATAAAAAAAAACACTTACAAGTGAGATAAAAGTCTCTACTTCTAACAGATCGTTAACTGATTGAAGTGGTTCTTTGTTAATGACATAATTGGGTTTGAACTTTACTTGATGGATATTTAGAAATAATAAATAACTTTATGGAACTCTGAAATCGCAAATTCTTACTAAAGTCTATAATATCATAAATACGAAAATATATCTGTTTGTAAATTAGTTGCACGCTGATAACTTATTGTATAGAAAAGGACATAATAAGCTGCTTTTTATCCGGGAGCGCGGGATGCAGTAAGTTTTTCATAAAATCGTTTCTTTACTCATTTTGGGGCAAATAAATTAATATAATTCCATTAGCGATCCTATGGTTTACTTTAGTTTCTCAATAAAAAATAAACACCTGTAAATATAACTATCAAAACGCAGGCTTGGTAAGTTTAAATTACCAAATATTTAGTTTAGACGTAACTGTAAGGTTGTATCAGTAACTCAATAGGTCCTAAAGGTAACTAAAACGTGAATTAGGTACATTTAGGTAGTAGGTTTCTGTACACTTACCTACGTATTTAAAATATAGGTACATTAAAAGTCAGAATCGTGCATATGAAATCAAAAAATTAACATAAATAGGCATATGGTGTAAATTGCCGCAATCCATGAGTTTTATTGTTCGTGCAAAAATAGCAGAACGAGCCAAGTGGGCGGGGCAGGAAATCCATTACCCTCTGTTACCTACCTACCTACAACAACGTAATAAGGTGCAGTGGTGGGCAAAAGCATAGGTGATATCGATATCGATACAATATCACAAATGTTTGTTTGCATAGGTATCACTACATATTATAAAACAAAGTCCCCCGCCGCGTCTGTCGGTGTCTGAACGCTTTGAGTATTAAGCCAGCCATTAAAAGTCTGAACGCGATAAATTATCGAACGGATTTTCATAAGATTTTCACCAATGTGTAAATTTGGAGAAATATGACGATGATTTTAGAAGAATTAAGTCGGAACAAATCATGCCGACTTAAATTTACAGGCAAACGCCGCGTATTAGAGTTATACGTAATAGCGTAAAATAAAAATACGGTATTCGCCGAAGTACTTAAAATGATATAAAATATCGATAACCTCATTGGGACAACACTCAGAAAAACATATTAGAGTGCACGTCGTCACATTTTCTAATCTATATTCAAATTGGCGCGGCCCGCCGCGCGCCGCGCTACCATTGTGAAAATGGGAATATTTTTCCAATTTCGCCCGGAAAACTCGCTCTCCTGCCACTTTTACATGCACACAATATTACCTTTACACATTTAGCAACTCATTTTGTTCCTTACTACGCCGTAATTAAGGTTATTTTACTATATTTTTTTAGCATCAGTAATTTTGTTGAATATGCGACGAGAAAATGTATGAGAGCATTTTTATTGTCATCTCTTTCTAGCTTTTATGTAACCTTTTATTTGGTCGGTGCATCCCGTTTATTGACGTTTTATTAAAGAACTCTGTTGGTACTTATGTAGTTAGGTAGGTACCTACAGTACCATGTGGAATTGCATTTTAAACATTACATAATGGTGAATTGATGGGAATTAGGCAGTATAGTTACATCACTATGAATTGTTGTCATAGTCGAAGTAAAATTAGAGAAAGTAAAAAATTGTGTACTACTTAATTATTAATTGATCTGACTTTTTGGCGGGAACTTGCGAAGTGACGTTGTGTTTTCGTTTGATTTTCATTAAATTCGTGTATTTTGAGTTTTATTGAATAATTTCGGTGGTGTTTTGTCCAATAAAGATCAATGTAAGTGCACAAGTGAAGTGAAATGAAATGAAAGCGTGTATCGTGACTTTCCAGGTTGTCCCAAAAAGTCCATGAAATGTTTTAGTGGAATAGCCGCCAATTTCACTAAAATTAGACCGGACTTGTACGGACGAGGACTAGACTTTACAGTGAAAGTGACAATAAAACGTGACTAAACATAAAAGATGAATATTTAAAATAAAGAAATGGCTTAAAGGTCACGCTACCAGGCCAAAAATCTTCTTAAAAAAAAAAAAAAATAATAATTGATCTCACTTATGTCAACGGTCAGATAGAGCAAGAATATTCTTACCTGGAGAGAGTATAAATACTTACTTAGGTGTAGACCTTAGTATACAGATATTCGTTATGTAATTTTAAGCTTTATTTAGTTTTATATCAAGCTAAATCTACTATTTAAGGTCATTTGAAAATAATGGGGGAATAATTCCTATATTCGCTTCCTTCGTTCTATCAGAAACCTCTTGAAATTATGTGCATTAAGGGCACATATGCAGCGTATATTAAAATGAAACTCTTAATCGTATAAAACAAGATAAAATAGTATTAAATACAATGTTAATCTTATATTTGTTTTGTAAAAGTATCACATGACTTTATTTTCAATATGGCGACATTTGTTACAAATCCAACATGGCGCCGGCCGGACAGAGAGCCCCTTGTTTGGACAACACAAAACTCGTTACCGCCACGAATTGTCGTAGTACTGGAAATGATTTTGCAAGATCTACCTACCTAATTTATTTTATTAGGTTTTATAAAGTTTATCATATCTTTATTGCAATATTTTGAAATGGTTGTGGATTCTGAGAATGTAATTTCATGTAACTCATGCATATGCAAAAAAGTATATATCTGTTTTATTAAGATTATCTGAACTAATATAATAAAGAGAAAAGATTTTGTTTGTTTGTTACGATTTTAATAAAAAACTACTCGACTGATTTTAAAAATTCTTTTACCATTAGAAAGCTACATTATCCTTGAGAAACATAGGCTATATTTTTGTCCCGGGAAAATGTTAGTAATATAAATAGAAATCATTGCAGTTTTCTGAGCACATCTTTAGCATTTCAGATTTTAGCAGCACGTATTTAACCCTAGGGAACAACATAGTGCCACATCCAGAGAACCATTCACCATCATCCGCGACCCCACGGCTTCTAAAATAAGACATCCAGCTCGGAGTCTCATATTTATTTTTATTTATTTATTTATGATTATTTGCATGGACCGCGCCCGATGTGACAATGCAGGCGCTATTGTCCTCCGAAATAATAACGAGATGTGGCGCTTCGATACATATTTATTTTTTATTGTGGAAGCCGTCACGAGACGCCCTTAGTAGCCTTAAAGCATCGTTTAAACGTATTTTATATAGAATGGCGTTTCAATAGCAACTAAATAATAATATATTTGAGTGATGGTATATAGCTTCGTTTTTTATTCTGTATAGCTTGTGTTTGACCACAATATCACCATGGTAAGTGATGATGTGGCCGAAGGTGGTAAGCCTAGATGGGAACTAAAGTGCAGCTGTCGGAACACACCGATAGGTGCTTGGCGACAGATTTTCAACTTGAGAATGGTAACCAGCCATTCGGGTAGGTACTACCTATAAAGTACCCTACCACCATGCTATGGTTTCCTCACGATGTTTTCCTTCACCGAAAGCTCATTGTAGGATTCGAACCCATGACCTTTGCCGCGGTATCCGACGTCACTACCACTAAGCTATCATCGCCGGCTTCATTCAATAAAGATTTACTAAGTGTATAAGTATGTACCTCATGTAAATTGCTATACTTAAGTTATAAAATAAAAACCTTCACATACTAGATTTACTATCTGCAATCAATCTTAACTACATATTTCTCAAAGAATGTTTTTTTTGTTATTATATCTTTTTTGAAGTCAGAAGTCTGACAAGGAAGCAGACGGGTCACCTGATGGTAAGCGACTACCATATATTATGCAAGGGGATTGCCAATGTGTTGTCGACCCTTTACAATGCCTTGCATGCAACTGACTCTACACTGCCGAAACATACTGATAGATGCTTAGCGACAAATTTTATATCATACATATCTTATTTTATTATATCTCTGAGTACCAATAAAAATGTTAAATATCACGAATGTGTGTCACAAATGAATCGGTAGATACATACGTCATCAATAACAAAGGGACACCCCTCGTTAGAACGAAGTGGGAATGCGATGATCCAACATACCTCTTTATAGCGCGATAATAACCACTTAGTGGTGAATTGAGTTTGGCGAGCGAACAATAAATACTGTTAAAATGCCTCCGCGCGGCATAATTAGCAACCACACAGAGCTTGGATTTGGAAATATGCCACAGATACGACATAAATCCAATTACAGGTGAATTAATTCAGGAACGCAGCCGATTTTGTTCTTTTTATAAAAAAAAGTATAGGAGTTCACCCTCGCGCAATATTTGAATTTAGTGTTCCAAATTCAAAGCCTAGTTTAGTTTTCAATAGAGCTCTTCGTATTATTGCAATGCAGTTAGTTCTACTTATTATTTTTTTAAACTAATATATAGGTTTATAACTTCTATCAAACTCAAATGTACTTTATTGAATTATCTACTGTTTACCGACACTAAATTAAGACTTCAACTAAAGACGTCAATTAATTTAATTAATTAATTAGAGAACTAATAAAATCATTCAAGCAAAAGCCCATATAAACCAAATGGCAGCCAAAACATGCAGAGTCGCAACCCGGTGCCATAACTTTGTACGGGCGGCGTATCCTTTGCATTTTTTTGTTAATTCATAGCGAGCAGGTAATGAATCGCCGGCCGCAGTGGCGTGTCCCCAATAAATACTGGCTACTGGTTAATTGAAACATTATAAAGGAGATCTTATCGCGCTCCCGTGCAAAGACACCGCGCATGGAACGGACCGTCGGATGTTTTAGGAATTAAGGACGGGATTTTTTTAAATTAATTATTTTAGAGACGCGCCTTCTTAGAATTTGTATAACTAGCTAATAAAGTGATTCCTATCTTTCTGTCCTATCCAAGTATATTTCCCTATCTTTAAATTTGATTGTGCTACCAGCCACCCACCAAAACAGAAACAAAGCAGTAAACTAACTCAAATACAATATGTGATTACAACAAAAACAATGAACACTTCTGCTAACAAGCCACCGTGCAAAACACTTGCACACTTACATTAACAGTTACCACCAACTTTATCACAACGGTATACAGTCTATAATAGCCTGAATTAATTGCAGAATGTGCATAAAACGTTTTACTGAACATCTAAAAAAACATGAACTCCAAAATGTATTGTGAACAATAGAGTTCGACGGTCATATTACGATGGTTAGTATTATAGCGCTTTTTGAGATAGGATGGCGCGCGGCGCGGCGGTGCGAAGAAGCTTGCAGCATATATTCTAATAGGCTATTAACATATAATGCCTCTGATTGGACGGATGCAGAGCGGCAGATGTGACATTGTGTGCACCGGACAGGTATTGACAACATTTGGTATCAAAACTGTTTATGAAACTAATTGGACAGGGTAGATAACAAAATGGTAGATTTTCGTGCCACAGAATGTAATTTCTATTCTCTTCGTTAAGGATGTCAATTTATTTTCTAATTCCTCATGGATACGAACTGGTTTTTCGTAAAATAACCTATAAACTAAATAATTTTTGAAAGACTTAGTTATCTGAAAGCAATAATATGATCCAAATGTTACAACTCCCTGATTCGGCGATGGCGCGCGATACGGTAGCAAATAGCGCTACTTTCTCGCGATTCACGTTACCTCACACTACCTACTTTCTATAACTTAACGTAATATTAACATAAATACCCAAAATGTCCAACAAAAAAATTAACCTTATTTCAATTTCAGTAAGACCTAATTTCAGCTGTGCATTCAAAGTCGCTTATAACATTCAAAATACGAGGCATCCAATCTGAAAATCTGTATTTCCATATTTAAAACAGTTCAACAACAATGAAACCTTGTTACAATTTAAACCTTGCGTCAGCTTATTACAATCGAAATTTAAATATGGATGATTACAGAACCATTTAAGAATTACCTGAAGAAAATTCTTGTTAGATGAAGGAAATTTGAACAGAACCGCTTTAAACATACAGCCTGATTTTCTTTGAAATCTTGTAATACGTACATCATTTCGTTATAATAGACGTGTGCATGAAGAGCAACACAGAAACTGCATTATAGGTGCACCGCCATGCACCACGCTTTTGTCCAACCTAAATAGGGGAAGATCACATCATGTGGAAATAGCTTTAGTTTCAGTATAATTAAACTCTAGTTTTATTCATGTGTAATTTTTTCCTCTCGGTTTCCTGCAATCAGTGGAAGCAATTTTCTCAAAACTCATTTATAGACCAATGAGCGCGCACGGTGGTAGAGTTGGCTGTCAGATGGAACCAACTCATTTTCCGAGAGGTTGGTACATGTATGGTATTACCAAGGTGATATGTCAGATGTTACACATCAAATACGACTATTGTAGGTAATTAAGACTCGCTTGTTTTTTTTATTTTCCTTAAACTATTCAATAGAGATACTCGTATGCTGTTTAGTTCAACAAGACACTTTTATATTATAAAAGTTAAGTAAAACTTCTGACTCATATAAAGGAGTGATGACTGTAGAAAGAAAATTGCCTTGCTGAGTTTCTTGCCGGAGTCTTCTCAGTTTAAGTGTATTCCGAACCGATGGTAGAGTCAATTGTAATTCACAAGTGCCTTATCAGGGCCTAAACTGAATAAATAAGTTTTGAGTTTGAGTTGAAACTCAAATAAATTTAAAAAAATAATTAGAACCAGGCATTCCTAAGAGCTAAGAAAATTTTATTATGAAATTTTATACATTCGTAAAATGTTCCTAGATTCGCACTGTTCTGGTGCGGTAGGTACACAGGCAGACTTAACATAGTATTTTGATATTTCAATTTAATCTTATGTATAAAGAATTTATCTACGTAGTCTATATAATATGTACTCTCACATAAATTAATATTTTCAGTCAATTTCATTAAAATTACTAACAATAAACATAAAGCCTTCTCCACACTAGCAGAGGCAGAAATCCTCGTCGTGTGGGACTGAAATAATAGGCTCGCACACTGGGAGGTATTGAGACATCAGCCGGTATTAAATGCCTCGTGATAGTCCCCCCCCCCCCTTCGCGCCAACCCTGCCTCGTCTCGGTACATTCAGGGATGGCACTGATTTGATTTGAAATATTGCCCATTTGAATTGCATATTCGAATAATATAATACTAACTCTGGAAAAGTAGTACTTGAAGGTATATTGCTCAATTCGAAAGTATAATAAATATACCATGGAAGGTTAGTATTCTCACTTTTTACTTTCATTGGATATTCACCGATGAAACATTCATAAAGGGGATACTTTCTGAGACCGAGTATTTATTATCATTTACATATTAATAACTGTCCCGCGGTTTCACCCGCGTTCCCGAGGGATTTTATCCTATCCCGGGATAAAAAAAAAAGTATCCTATGTGTTATTTCCGGATATGATCTACCTGTGTGCCAAGTTTCATCAAAATCTGTTCAGCCGTTTGAATGAAAGAGTAACAAACATCCATCCAAACTTGCACATTTATAATTTCAGTGGGATATACATAGAAGGAGCTAAAATTGATTATCACTGCAATTAATGCAACTGTGAAGTCTAATATTAGATTTTGGACTGATAGCATGTTTATCGTAATTTATTGCACTCTCTGGTTTGAAACGTCTTTCTCATTTGACGAGTGATGATAACTCAGTGGTACTGACGTCGGATATCGCCTCGAAGGTTGTGGGTTCGAAGCCTACAATGAGCTTGAGCTTTCGGTGAAGGAAAACATCGTGAGGAAACCATAGCTTACCACCACCACCACCCTTAGCAAACCACTCTTAAAAAATATAGATAAATTTGTTACAGCCCTAAGCCCTGGTCTCCCCACTTCAATACCAGCCGTGGCTCGTTAGAAGACTCTATAAGGAAACCTGTTACAGGTCTAGACTGGAATTAGGTCTCGTTGGTACTACCGCGGTAATTAGAGGGGAATGCAAATTGGATGAATTATTTGAGGTGTTCGTACCATAGATTAGTTATCTTACGTAGGTATGAAAACTATATAAATACCGCTATGATACAGGGTGTGGTTTAAATATTTTTAGAAATTTAATGAGCTAAGACTTAGGTGTATGATGTATTGTAGGATGCCAATTGCTCTTTTCTAAATACCCCATTATGCTTCTAAATTAAAGAAGCTATTCATTAATTAATATACAAACGAATGAATTCACATATTAATCTTTGTATCAGAATATAAACTAAGCCCACCATATCTCAACACTCTGTACCTACAATCAAAAGGATTAAAGAATAACAGTAGTACATTTGGTTAGCGATACAAACAGCTTAAGGCGCTGTAAGATGGCTCAATTTAACCTCACCGGCTAAATGATTCGAAATTCGAAAGCCATTAAGGCGAACGACTAAAAGCTCACTAATCGCCGCGTTTCCGCCACCGACCGCCGGCGGTAATTATCACGCGGCATTTTTATTTATCTCGCGGCGGCTTTTTTATAATATTATTTTTTTCTTTTTTACATCTTATTCGGTGCGCGTGAGTGGTTTAAGCTTGGCTTATATGGTAGGTAACAAGATTTCATAGAGAGTTAAAAACAATGTTTATTTAAAAAAAGATTTTCACGGGCCCAGTTGCTGCTGGCTAGTGAAGGACAGTTACTGCCCCACAACAACTCGTCCAAAGGGTAAGAATAAGCTACGTATTTTTTTTGATTTATTTAAAGATTTACAGCTTTACGGAACTATAAAATGCATTGCTTTAGAAATGATTCATAAAATAAATTTATTTATTATTTGTAATGGAAGAAAACAATTTCTCATTTGATTGTCACTTCCAATCATTTAAAGGTATGAATTAATGTGACAAAAAATATAATTATAAATTCATAGATTTTAAGTATGTACCTACCTATTCTTGTATGAAGCCGTATCACCATGTAAGCCTTGCATTTAATTTCTATTAAGAAGCGCTAACAGCAACAGTAAAACATCTTAAAATACTCTTCCGTTTTCATAAAAAAGTAACTTCGAATGGCGCCTGCACTGAAAACATATTCAAGCTCATTACATATGACATTGTCGCCATTGAATTTAGTATTGGACACATAACTACTAATACTTACAGTGCAATTTGTGTTATAACAAAGAAATCTCAAAGTTGAATTTAGAATGGAACATTTAAGTTTTTTTTTTACAGAAGGCTGACTTGTGTACCTACCTTACGAAGTGTCGTTGCATTTTCAATTTATTTTCATTAAAATCGTATATTTTGTAATAGTATTGTTAAGTAATATCGGTGGTGTTCTGTGCAATAAAGTTAAATCTAATTTCACCAGTGAAGTGAAGCGTGCATCGGGACTTTTCAGGTTGTCTCAAAAAGTCTGTGAAAAGTTTTAGTGGAACGGTCACCAATTCCACTAAAACCTGACCTGACTTAACTGACAACGACTAACTGTACTATAAATGAGATATTACGTGATTATAATATAACATAACAAGAGGACTTTTTGGCGGGAACTTGCAGAGTGACGTTGCGTTTTCGTTTTATTTTCATTAAATTCGTGTATTTTGAGTTTTATTGAATAATTTCGGTGGTGTTTTATTCAATAATGATCAATCTAAGTGCACAAGTGAAGTGAAATGAAATGAAAGCGTGTATCGTGACTTTCCAGGTTGTCCCAAAAAGTCCGTGAATGTTTTAGTGGAACAACCGCCAATTTCACTAAAGCCTGACTGGACATGTACAGACGAGGATCGGACATTACAGTGAGTTTGATAATGTGACTATAACATAAAAGAAGAAATTAAAACTGACGAAAATTTATGCGATTGAAAGACTTTGTATTGACTAAAACTTATTTAAAAAAAAAAAGTGATTAATAGACCAAGACCATTTCAAATACATGGCAGAAATATCCTAAAAGGATGAATGCCAGCAGCAAAAGAAAAAAAACATAGCAAGTATAATAACTTGACATTGGCAGAAATGTCTTAAAGAACGATTGCCAGCAGCAATGAAAAATAAATGAAAATGCCTCACTCTTTAATGTTGGTATATGACAACGGCAACTACTCAGTAGATACTAAAAAGGTACCTTGACAAAGTCCTAAAGGCCCTCACTCAAGTCAATCACCGAAACCCTAGTAGTTGTGGCATCAAAACAAAATTGTGACAAAGTTTATTATAATCACATTATTGGGGCTAAACAAAGTAATCATAGACCACAAACAAGTCCAACACGATCGTAAACTGTCGCCGTATCACTTGTCACTTCTCCGCGTCACTTGTCACTTGCCGGCTAGCCGTTGTCACTTTGGCGCCTAATGCTACCATAAACAGGTATATGGTTTTATTTTGTCAGGAGACATAACATTATTTATTAGTTGTTTAATGACTTCGTTGATGAGGTGATGAGATTTATTTCAAAACCATCAAGTGACATTTACACTTGTATAGGTGTTAAAGTATTTTTAGTAAACTTTACTTATATTATATATGAAGCTGTGACTTAAGACAGTACACTTCTTTATCTTCATTTACAAAGGACAAGGATTAGTTATGTTTTTTTTTACATTTAAAATTCGAAATATTTTGATTTACATTCGCCTCATCTTTAATAGTGATTCTTTATTTGAAAAATCTAAATCAAAACTAATTTATTCAGTTTAGGCCTTGGTAAGGCATTTATCTACCGGTTAGAAAAGAATAGTATTTTTCTGAAGAACATTACATTGTGAAGAAACCATAACACGGTGGTAGGGTAGGACCACTACCTACAAGGATAGAGTTACCCTGGCTAATTACCGCCAAGAACATGCTGTGCTACCTAGCTGGTGAGCCAGTTCTCTTCTACGTTTTAAAAGCTTACATTTACCTACTGGGGAGTTTGTTGTCATGGATAGGTACCCAAGCCTGACCTTTTAGTATTTGTTGTTATAGCGGCAACAGAAATACATCATCTGTAAAAAATTCTAATGTCTAGCTATCACGCACGGTTCATGAGATACAACCTGGTGACAGACAGACAGACAGACGGATGGACAGTAGAGTCTTAGTAATAGTGTTTCCGTTTTTACTCTTTCGGTACGGAACCATAAAAAGTAAAGTGCACTCTTTAATATCACCGTTCGTTAGACTGACAGATATCCTTGTATTCTACATACCTATAATGAGCAAAAGATTTTTTTTAAATTGGAACACAGAAAGTCGTCCAAACCAAAACATCAAAACGAATTCTCTTAATTTCTTCTTCAGAAACCCATAATTATTGATCACGGTATAATTATTTCGTTCCTAAAATAAAAACGATGTCGATTCCGTGTTTCTTTTTTTTCACCGGACTTTATAAAGAACCAATTTGCAATTTGCCAAAACCAATCACAATAATTTTTATTTTTAATTACTACGAACGTCAAAAATTAAACGAGATGGGAAAAACGTTAAGCGAATTAGCAAAACTAAGTAATTAAAAGAAATTCCACGTGTACTCCTTAGTAGTCTAATGTTAAGGTTCAAATTGTAATTAAAAATAGTTTTATGGTGATATAAGATAAGGTTGTAGACAATAACGTTGTTTGTCAGGTAACAATAGACGGACCCCCACTATGAAGAACCGCCCACCTATTATAGGTAAAAGTTTTTTTTCACTGACATCTTAACTATCATAAATATAATTATTTAGCTTTCTATTGATTTGTTTCTCACCTTATAAAGAGCAATTTTGAATCTTAGAGACAGATAATAAAACATAACTGTAGTCCGTGCCATAGTTCATCGATAGCAGATCTCGGATCTTATCTTTTCCCAGGATAAAACGTATCCTATATTTTATTCCAGGATATGATCTACCTGTGTGCCAATTAAGTTTCATCAAAATACATTCAGCCGTTTTTGCGTGATTGAGGAACAAACATACAAACTTTCATATTTATAATTCTGATAAACGTGATGTCATATTCTCTTATCATAACTACAAACTTCTAGAATCTACAATCTACAAACAGTTTACTGCAAAGTCTTCAGAATCAAAACAATACAATTATGTTCCTAAATTGAGATGTCTTAATCTCTTCGGCCCTAATTGTGAGATTGGATGTATTTTTTAATTTTAGCTTTATAGCTTTTGCATTGAGTACCGCACTCTACCGTCCACAGAAGTAATACGTATAATTGATGAAGTTATGAATACATAGGAACCAAATCAAATTATGATGTTTGAAGTTGAGATGTCAAACTTGCCTGAGACTTTTCTTGTTTATCAATATGAGTTTAAAATTGAAACTCAAAACTCATTTATTCAGTTTAGGCCCTGGTAAGGTACCTACTTATGAACGTTTGAATTGACTCTACCACCAGTTCGGAATAGACTTAGAAGAATCCAGCAAGAAACTCAGCAAGAGATGTTTTACACCAAAAGTGACAACCAGTCTGGCAGGTCACCTGATGGTAAGTGAATACCGTCGCCAATCGACAATAGCAATAATAGCGGGATTTGTTGCTGCTTCGACGGAAGGTTGTAGCTAGCTCGGTCTGGTGCTGCGAGATTTTCAATGTAAAGGTATGCGGGTACGACAAAGTACCCTATCAGCATGCTATGATTTCCTCACGGCGTTTTCCTTCACCGAATACTCAACTTCACTTTTACTTAGCTAATTAGCATGAGTACAAGTAGATAGAATGGTGAGGAAACAGATTTTTGTATATATGTATTTTAATTTATAAATTCTTAACAGTTAACAGTTTTTAAAAATTCTTTCACTGATAAAAAACGTTATCAGCGACTACCTAAAATGGACAATACAATATTTAATTTCTCTCGGGAACGCTGGTGAAACTGTAAATAAAATTATCAAGAAAATTTAAAATCTCAATTTGTACTGAATCTTCAAAATAATTTCCTCTTACTTAGAAAAAAGCGCTTTAAGAATCCACTCTCACATAAAATAACCTTTAAAGGCACTCGTAAACTTAATAATGACTGTGTGTTTTATACTAAGGACGGCGCGAGACTCAGGGAACATTTCAAGACCGTATTTACCAAATTGATCGTAAAAAGAACGAACGCGGCCGCCGACCAATCATTCCCAAATCTTTATTGCATCTATAATAGTGTCGTTTTGTGATGTTATTAAAAATTTCGCCATCATTTTATGGATTCTGGCTTTATGCGTCCTTGATTTGGCTTAAATGCTTGCTGAAGCCTTGATCACCTGCCGAGATCGGCGTCAAATGATCATGTGTAATTAAATGATACTTGCTGTGCGCTTATCACAGTTATTTGTGTGATACGAGTAATCATTATTAGGTCTCGGTTGTATGGAAGTTTCTGAATTTTGTTTTATTGGTTATCTGATAACATCTCATGATCGGGTATATATAAATGAGAAAGTTTGTATGTTCGGATGTTTGCTCCTCAATCACACAAAAACGGCTGAAGGAATTTCGATGAAACTTGGCACACTGATAGATTATATCCAGGTATAAAACATATAATACTTTTTATCCCGGGAAACGATAAGATCTTTTCGACACACGAGTGAAACCGCGGTGGACAGCTAGTGATTGGTATTGTAACATTATAAATATTACTTCAAGGAGATCTATACATATAGATAGAAATAAAAAAACGATTCCCACACAGCAAAAAATTCCTACCAATATCCATATTTCACACTAATTATATAACGTCAGAAATTAAATCAATTATTACTGTGACCCGGACCCCTGTGATGTTTTTTCATCACCAAATAACAATAAATAATGTCACACGGCAGGTGAAGAGAGCCCTTTTTGTGATGTGTAGGACAAAAAACACTTTATGTCTTGTGATTTTGGTCAGTTTTATCTTTTAACAAAATATAGACCTCTATTGGGAGTATTGGAGTACCGTGAAATAGTTCACGTTGTGATTTATATAGAGCTGATCTACCATTTATGTGTGATTTAGAGTTAATGACATAAAAATAATATTCAATCCTTAATACCACACTACAATCATTACCTACGGTCAAAAAGATATTCATCATAATCATTTCAGCTGAAAGACGCAGAAGGCCTTTTAGTATATTGTAAATTATTAAGAAGCTCTTTCATGGATTTCCAAATGATAACAATAAAAGAACTAATATCTAAATACAATGGGGATGGTGACTGACATATCAAATCAGCATCTTTTTATTAATTGTCAAAACGATAATTTATATGGAGTTTTGTATGAAATGTATCTTTGTCGTTAAATTTATAATTAAAAATCATAGGCAAAATTTTACTACGTGTTCGCTATTTTCGAGTAAGATTTTCAGATGTTTTATATACTAGTTAATTAGTGTTAGATATTTGCTTGAATATAGTCATCATCCGTATTGTGTGGTAACATCCTCTCTATATCTATCACCAGGGTCAGGTAAAAGGGATTTTTTACCAATTTTTTTTGGTAGCGACTTCGACTCGAGATCGTTAAGTGAAAAAAAGGACCTGTTTCGGCTCTTTTGTGGCCCAAATGTTAAAATTCAGACGGTAGCCATACAGAAACAACATAGTATTATCGAACTAATTAATCGTTCTGTTTCCATCGGCCAATTTTAAGTGTGCCGTGCTAAATTGAGATGGAAGACCGATCCAACCGGATGGAGGACTACCAATTATATTATTGCTTGTTTGTTAGTGCTAGAGTTCGTGTTTGATGCCTTATTAGTGGAAAATAAACAATCGACAGACAAACACGTGATATTTTTGTATTTTAAAGTCAAAATCAAATCAAAATCAAAACTAATTTATTCAGTTTAGACCCTGTCAGACACATTTACAATTGACTCTACCACCAAAGTAGGCGAGCAATATCTGTAACTTATCGTAGATATTCATGCTGCCATGACTCCAATATTTCATTCATAAACATTAAAACAACTAAACTAAAATGTTTCGATACGTCATTTCAGCGTCCGTAGTTCTTTCTCCTATGTGTATCGATGATTGAAATTATTTGAAATACTTTAATTATTGAAAATCTATCTGCCAAAGAAGTTTGAACCATTTTACCTACTTTCTGAGATTTCATGATTAATCAGTGAGTGGTATTTCGCTTTCATATTATATACCTACCTATAAACAAGCTATCCCCCGCGGTTTCACCCACGTACCCGAGAAAACAATTTTTTTCCCGGGATAAAAAGTATTTTATTCCAGAATATGATCTACCTGTGTGCCAAGTTTCATCAAAATCCGTTCAGTAGTTTTTGCGAGCAAGAGTAACAAACATCTTCACATCCAAACGAACTTTCACATTTAAAATAATAGTGAGATTGTGATTTATTTATATACATACCTACTTCAGGTCCTAGAATACAACAAAGGCTACTTTTCACCTCAGAAATTGTGAGTGAAACCGCGGGAACAGTTAGTTTTTTAATGAACGTGACGTCATCACGCAACATCAAACGTCAATAATTTAGTTCAGTAACATGAGCAAAGCCGGATGTTTATCCATAGTGTTAATATTGAGCACAATTCACATCAATTTACGTAGTGACTCCATTGTGACACTTTCATTTGGTATGGATGTTGATTGACATATCAAATCAGCTTCTTGTTATTAGATGTCACACTTTTTGGCAGGAAATTCCTAAAAATAATTTCATTCACGGCTGGAAAACAGTACCTAAGTAAATATACAACGTCTTTTTTTAATAAATACATAAAATTACATCCAGACTCGGGACAAATACACACGATGAGAATCAAACCTACGACCTTTAGCGTGAAAGGTTTGAAACAATTTAAAATAAGAAAACTACTAAATTAATGTTTAGTATTTTTTTTATATATCTACCACAAGTGACAACGAGGCTGGCGAGTCACCTGATGGTAAGTGACTACCGTCACCTATAGACATTAGCAATAGCAAGGGGATTGCCAATGTAGGTACACCTTATTGCTAATAAAAATAATCGCAATGAAATATAGTAAATACGCGCCTTTTCAGCACTTGAAAGAAATAACGATAGACTTTTCAAAGACATTATTTGAAAGGCAACAATATCAAAGTACTTTCATATGCACATGACGTTCGAAATACAAACATTTTCATAACTTTTCATAATATAACTAAGTATAACACGGACGGTCGCGGCCGACGCAAACTCATGCGCATAAATAAAAAGCTAACTCGTATGACAGCGGCGTTATATATCGCGACATTGTCTGTCCGTATGTCACTAGGTGGTTTATAGCCTCGCAATCAAATTGGTAGCCAGTGGATATTGAGATTCAACAATATAATATGGAATATTCTGTCCTCTTGGCTCGCTAATGGGATGATCTAAAACTAATAAAAAAATAGGCCTAACGGGGTTCAAATTAGCTTTCTTTTAACGAATGTCTTTCATCGAGGATCACGGTCAAATAATTGGCATGGATTAAGATTAATTTGGGTTTTGAAATCTGACGTCGAGTTGGTAGAATAGTATCTAAGAATAATAATATAAATAATATGTTTTAAGTTAGTTTAGGTACCTACAATGTGAACGAATTAAATGATTAATTAGAATTATTTAAATCTCACAATTTTATTTACAAACGAATGCAATTTTAATATTACTAATATATCTTTCTAACAAAAAAGAAAATAAGAAAAACATAGAAATGTAAACTTAACATAATCAAATCAAAACTCATTTATTCAGTTTAGGCCCTGCTAATGCTAAGGCACTTATGAACGTTTACAATTGACTCTACCACCCGGTTCGGATCAGAATAGGATGCGACTAATTTCCCGTAGGAACTGTCACCATTATCAGGTAAAGTCTTAAGTACCTAGTTCAAAACCAATTTAAGGTCTTTATCAACAATAGTGATTTTTTAATATTTAAATTCGTTATCATACTTAAGAAAGAGCTCTAGAGAGAAATACTTTAATGATAGTAAAAAGGCCTCCACGACTCCACGTGGTCCACTCCACAATCATGATAAATAAAAAAATAGTAAAAACATAAAACAAGCATGTTTCATAAGCCATAAACTGAGCGTTGACAAAACATGATTAACGATAGCCAATAAAAATATTTTTAAATAAAAATCTATTCTCATATTATTGTAATAATATTATCCACTTTTTGTGATCAGCCGCTTGAAAAAAGTGGAGAATGCGCGAGACTGCGTCCGAGACAGGGGTTTTGTCATAATTTATTGTTGAAATGTACCATTAGCCACACTCGACGATATTCAATCAAAGTTATTTTGTTGAAACACTATTATTTAAGGCATTTTCATCTTACAGAGTATAGTTAACATACCTAACACTGACACATAATTTTGATGTCGGAAGTCTGACTAACAGGTAGGTGGGTCACCTGATAGTAAGCGACTACCGTCGCCTATAGACATTAGCAATACCAAGGGCATTAACAATGTGCTGTCGACCTTTTTAAATTGAAGTTGAGTAACTCGGCTCCCAAGTGTAACTGCCGGAACACGCCGATAGGTACCTACTTGGCAATCGATTTTTAACATGACAGTCGAGTAGATACTACAAACTACCCTACCACCGTGCTATGGTTTCCTCACGATGTTTTCCTTCACCGAAAGCTCAAACTCTTTTCTTCACCGCGGTATCCGACGTCACTACCACTGTAAACAAGAAACAAAGTCATAGATACACGTAGTAAAAATAATTTATTAGATAAAAATATTTACAAAGGATTGCACTTCTATTGGGTTTAGTTCTGTAGGTATTAGTTAGTTAAATTGTGTGAAAATAATAGAAAAGGAAGAATGATAAATTGATTACATAATAAAAAGATATTTAGTTATTATCTACACCCAAAAGTTACTTTTCGGGCAATTTTAAATAGGCCGGTATATTCAATCTCCTTTAGATTTAAAGCCACATTTGATAGTTTATATATACTTATACATGTAAGTACATGTACAAAGGCCAAACTACCAAAAAAGATTACTCTTTACTCTTTTTTTTTTTACTCGCAGGTAGGTACGTACCTTCATATTTAATGTGGCTTTAAAATCTAGAAGAATTTATAGCAACTCATATTTTTAACATTTCATGTTTTCTGTCTTGTCGAGTCAATTTTAGTTGATTTAATATTAATTTCACTCTTAGACTTCATGTGCGCTAAATAAATGGTCCACACAAAACTAGCCGCACTTACAAATATAATTCTATTCTTCTCAGAAATGTAATAAAAGTTCAATGTCTGCGCGGTCGGCCAAAAGAACATCCCGATCTTATACGTCGGCCAAAACTTGTCTTTGACTTCCTTCACGCATTCTTCTACGGGCTTCATTTCTAGAAGGCTCATTCCGAAGAAGAAATACGCCAAAGCTAGCGGCGCATACGAAACCTGCTCAAGAGCAGCTCTAGTCAAGGCTGTAATTAGAGTTTTGCTTTTAAAGAAAGGGCTGGTGAACTTCAACCAGCTATAAAAGACGGGGGCCATGAAGAAAGCCCCGAAGAAACCGAACCTCGCTGCTCTGACGTAGTCAATGTTGCTTAGCGTATAGCTTTGTGCCATGTACTCTTGAACTATGCAGCTCGTCGGCCATATGATGGCATAGGACACCATGCCACGGATCAATGGATATTGGACGGGAAGGCTGCGAACCTTTGTGAATATACCACTCATTTTATTGTTTGACATTTAAAATGCTACTGACATGTTGTTTTTCTGTGTTTAATTAATGGACATCTATGGATTTGAGTTTGATGTACATAAGTATGATTTTTTTTAATTTATATTTTTACATGACAGAAGTCATACAAGCATAGTCCTTCTTTGATTATTAAAGGCTGGCTTAATCTCGGAACAATATGCTAATTATTGTTCCGAGGACTTAATACTCAAAGATAGTGTCTAAGCTACATACAGACGGGTCACGTGTAGGACAAAAAACTACGTTATTTTATACTAGTCATCCAAACCTGCAATCCTAAAGTTTGTGTTAACTTTGGATATCTCTGATCTTTCAAAAGTAATAAAAGAAATTCGTTGAAAATTAAAAATTAGATAAAAATTTGGTAAACGTGCCGCTAACGTTATGACGGTTGTTTTGACAATGCTATCCATCTAAGTGCCAAAAAGAGACAAGCATAGTGAGTTAAGAAGAGACACCCTCTTTAACGGCCATGATAGCGTGCCGCTGGTTTAGGTACCTACCTAATTATCTATGATTGAAACATTTTGGAAATGCGCAAGTCTTAGTCTGAGTTTTATGAACTTTTGTAAAGTTATATTATCAGTGTTCAAAACAAGAACATCATTATTATTTGACCAAGAAACGTGACATGTAATTACCCATTTAGTAATCTTAGCGGACAATCGATAGGCCACCCACCGGGTTGGTTAGAACAATTCGATTATTTAGCTCGGGTGAATCGATTCGGCGATTGTCTTTGTGATAACGATGAATCGGCGGAAAATAATTCACGTGCACTCGCGGCACACGATTTGTCAATCGATTAGATACCTTCTAATTATTGTGATATTAATTATTATTCTTCAATATAATACCTACTAATATTATAAATGCGAACTTAACTCTGTCTGTATGTCTGTTACCTTTTACGCCTAAACCTCTTATTAATCGATTTTTATGAATTTTGATAGACAGTATCTTTGATAAGTTATTGATAATTAAATATTTTTTATCCTGAGAAAAGATAAGATCCCTTGGGAACGCAGGTGAAACTGTGTGGGACAGCTAGTATTCTATAATATTGTAGGTGTATAGACTCTGCTGCTAATAGGTAAGTAGGTAATGTCTTATGGCTTGCATATTTAAAGACAAACATTATTTCGACTTCGGCTTGTCTCTTTATCAAAGCCAGGAACCGGTCAATAATAATAATAATATGTTTATTGTCGTTGTTGTTAAATGAATGTCTAACTTTTATGATCTCGTCTAAAAAGTTATTTGACAGATTTGAGACTATGTTAGTACAAATATTTTTTCCATGGTAATCATTAATCAACAAGATTTTCATTGTATCAGTAGTTACCCATTAATTTAATTTAAATAATCATACGTAGTAGGTTTCATAAAAATATTATTATTACGTCTAAATTGAGCTATCTAGTCGTGACATCTATAAATCTTTCAAAGAACTACATACCTAAGTAACGCCATCTATGGATCTTAAGTTTAATTTGTATTAGAGCGCCATCTATCGGCAATTTACAAACCAATTTAGAGCTGGTTAGCATAATGTTTGTAGTATACGTACAACAGATGCCACTGTGCACAGAAAAAACTATCCTAGTTTTTCTACTCGCCAACAGATGGCTAAAAAATATTTTTGTAGAAAACATAACAATACTTCCAATACACCAACCACCAATGTATCGCAGGTTCAAGCGTTTGAAATGTTCTTGTATAATAAATAGGTTTCTGGCGTTTGGTACTCTTCTATGACAGTTTTCGTAAAAAATATTGCGGTTGCATTTTTCTCCGACAGACGGACTGCATTTCAACTGCACTCCGACCACAAATTCCATATAAACTGCAAATTTGCGGTCAGAGTGCATTTGAAAAACAATCCGTCTGTCTAGATCCTAAGTAATAAAAATAATTAATTACCTACCTAACTATCTAGTTTATAAAAATGTCCATAATCCTCTTTTATTAGGCAATAAGGAACTTTGAAATCATGTTATTACTTACAATTTGTATTATAGGTACCATACATTCGGTTCTCACGTCCTAAGTTCAAGGTAAGCACCATGATATTCCATTACCTTTTTGCCACTCGTATCGCGCGTCAAAGGCTGACAAATTAAGAAATCCACTTGAGCCTTGACGAACTCACTCAAGACTACTTATCATTTAGGTAAACTCGTAAACTAGCTACTTTATTGTACAAATATGACAACTTTGAAATGACTTGTGCTTTGTAAGAGCTTTTTGGCAACGTTCTAAATATTTCAAAGATTTTTAAAATGTTATCTTGAAGCATGACATTATAAATTATTGATAATCTTGGTGTCGCTTATTTATTTATTTGCTGCACCATCAACAAACCTAAATGTTTAAACCTAAAATAACAATAAGATTAGAATATGAGACTTTTTTTATGATAGGTAACTAGTGGGCCCGGCAGACGTTGTCCTGCCCTGAAAATAAAACTTAGAACCCGATTCCAGCGCCACCAATTGTGAAACTAAACCATCTGTCAGTCCGATCTCGAGACATGTCAAAACGTCGTTCTATACAAAATGTATGACAAAAATAATTTTCTTCATTATTCTTTTTTTTTTGTGAATTTTTCCTGAATTTTCTTTGCTATAAACCTCACGGAGCCCGAGACCTTTCCAACGAATGCAAAACCGTGGAAATCGGTTCGTACGTTCTGGATTTATAGCGTCAGGAAGGAAAACCCGACTTATTTTTATATAGTAGATAGGTCTAGCTTGCTTTTGAAAAGAGTAGTCGAGTTTATTGCCGGGTTAACTCAGGAAAAACAACCTTCCAAACCGTTTATTAGAGTCTAGGTTGTCCAAAGCTTGCAAAGGCTAAATTTATATTTAAAAATCATTTTCATTTAAACTAACGGTAATGGGTACCTACTTACCTACACGACCATCGGAACAGTGCGTTAGATAGAACAGACTATTCATAAGTGTTTACCTAGGCCTATTTGATTAAAAATCATTTTTATTTTAATTTAAATTACCGAGTGTCAGCCAGTGTGTCCCGTGCCTAATACCCTACATATATGTACTTACGTTCAGTGTACGGTTACCACTCCCCCATTATTTGTTTGATAATCGGTTTCCAATGAATTTACATTTTCATAAATCATTTTCCCAAACAGCTGTGTTGTTTGAGAATGACCTTATAATTACAAAAACTGATCTATAAACTGGTCGAAGACTTTAGGTATTAGTTACCTAAGTGACCTCTTATCGTTTATTCTTATAAATAAATCAAAGATCTCTCAGCGCATATTCTACAAAGTCATGAAATAGGAAGCGGTATAAAGTCCCCAGCACACGTGCCGGACATGCACATTGCGGGTTGGATGCGGTATTTTTTATAAGTAAAAGTTTTTCATATCCTACCAACTGTTGATGTCACGCTGAGTAACATATTGCTTACAATAAAATGCAGACTAGGAAGGCGCCAAAATTGGAAGGATTAAAAAAATATGTCTGTGTTATTTGAATTCAATTTCTTGAATTTACTTAGGTACACGTATGTCATAACAGACAACATTATAAAAGAATCAATTTCCTTCTGTTCAGTGTTATTTTGTGGTAAAAATCACAGTCAGTCAATCTTATATCAGCATCAGTGTGTGCGCCCCGTCTCAACTCAAGCCTACGAAATCTTATTTACCACAGAGTTCTTATGCCATATTTACCGTCAATCTAATTTCTTCTGTGGTCAATCCATCTTTAGATACCTTACTTATCACCGTGTGATATAACTCAATAAGAAATTGAATTCGGCGTTACGGCACATTGACCTCCAGGCGTGAAAATTTTAAACCTTTTCAAATGTTATGTCGAATACCGCGGCGAAGGTCGTGGGTTCGAATCCTACAATGAGCTTGAGCTTTCGGTGAAGGAAAACATTGCAAGGAAACAGCACGGTGGTAGGCTCAAGTTGAAAATCGGTCGCCAAGCACCTGTTGCTCTTGGTGTATTCCAATTGTTGCACTTGAGAGCCAGTTGCCTATCTAGTTGTCACTTGTGGTAAATAAAAGCTTGTGCTAAGCAAATTATTTATGGAATAAGGAATTAAATATTCCTTTTTAAATTAATATTTTTATATAAAATAATTATACAATCGATACTATCCTAATAGAAACAATCTGTTAATTTCTTCACGCAAATTCTCAAACCCATGTCAGTAGAATGTAAAAAGTTAACATCTTCCGAGGTTGTAATATGAAACTACTTTTGGTTAGAAATGTAAATTGAACCCAGATTGTAAAATTGTAACAATGGACTACTGTTCTATTTTATTCAGTCCAATTATTGTATTTTTAGAAAAAATAAAAGTGTTAGAAATAGTATTAAAAGTCCGAGGATAAATCATAATTTACTTAAGTAATTAACAAGGCAAGGAGTTAGGTACTTACATCTATGACGTCTTTCAATTATTACCAATCAAAAAAATTAAAACTTTTTCAAAATTTGGAGCATCCATGCGCGTAGTGCGCCTGTATGTTAAACTATATCCATCCAACTAATACCTACTGTAAATGCGACATTAATTAGGTTATGTCTGTCTTTCTGTCTGTGAAAAAGTGGAATCGTACTTATAAACGAATTCTAATAAAAATATTTTCCGCCCCGCGGTCTCACCCGCCTTCCCGAGGAGTCTTATCTTTTCCCTGGATAAAAAGTATCCTTTGTCCACCTCCAAGGTTCCATCTATATCTATACCAAGTTTCATCTAAATCGGTTCAGCGGTTTAAGAGGTAACAGACGCGAGACATACTTTCGCATTTATAATATTAGTATGGATATCAAATTTCAATTAGGTATCAAAATTCTTCATAACAAGCAAAAAATTTTATTGTTAAGTGTAGACGACCACTATAAATACAGCGCCAACTAATCTTATTTGATTCTTTGTTGAATTAGTTAGACTTTGATATTCCTAAATTATCAGAAATGGAATCGTAAATCAAAGTGCTACCGTTCAAAATCGAATGTCGAAAGTAGCGTACTCAATCGACATTTATGCTTTACAAATAAGATTGAAAATCGAATGTCATTTGATACCGCCATCTTTCTTACGAACCGACATATTATTAGTGTAAAGTGTTGACAAGCAAACATAAACAATCACATCCACACCTCACACTTCACAATAACAAATCATAAGAATTAAGAATGGATTGACTTTTTAAACAACCCGGCACATTCCACATACTAGAACTTTTTAAATTATTACTTACCTACCTCACACCAAATAAAAAAGGTAGACAGAGCCCCGCGCACTTAAAGTGAAGCACAGTAAAGGCAGCCGAATTTGAAAAAGGAAGCCGATCGCGTTCCTGTGCGACGCGAGACAACGTACGGGCACGTCACGCATGCAACTTTGTGCACGTTGCTTCACTTGATTTGAGACTATTATTGTTTACGTACGCTCCCTCTACCTTTTTCTATTAATTCTGTGTTACGTATACATGGAAAAAAAATCAACCGTGTGGTTGTTTTTTAAATTCTTAACTCACTATTTAATTTTATACTAAGTAGGTACATAGAGTTTGTAATAATAATAAATAAAAAATACCTAAGTGAAAAGTTTAATGTACCATGTCCAAAATATCTCGCTGCGTATCATCAATATCGGATTGGTAGTTTAACCAAGCAGATTAACTTAAATAGAGTCTAATTTTAATGTTTCATATATCATACAGTAGTTTCAGGGTTTCCCTAACCAAAAATACTCTTTTAATACCAAATATCTTTCCGCCCTGGGCTTTCCGCGCACCAGAAGGAATTAAATGAAGTCCCTGCTGTTACTGGCCAATAACCGATGTGACATAATTTTTAAAATCGGTTAAAGAAACAATCTATTATTTTTCTCTTTATAATATTAGTTTAGATAACAGAACCTACCTACTTTAATGTAGTTAATAGATAGCAAAATAATATACCTTACCTAAATATAGTACCTTTTTACTCACTTTAAAAAGGCTTGTGATTGACTACAATCTCACCACGGTAAAGTGATGATGTAAACTAATGTGATAGGCACACAAATCCTCGAACTGGCTCTCAAGTGCGGTTAGAACACTGTAGATGCTTGGCGAGAAATTTTCAACATATGGGTGGAAGCCAGTCGAAGACCTTTATGGTCTATCTGAACTCCGTGCTCAATAGGTATATTTTCTTAAACTGAAAACTAAGTTCAAAGGATTCGAACCCACGTCACGGCTTTCAATGTCACTATAACTATGCTATCATCGCCTGATAGATTTAAACTACCTATATTTATAGTTTCAAAATTATTATCATTAATCTAAATTTATTAATAGCATTGTCTTCCAGCGAATATTTTTACTTTAAACATTTGTCTAATATGACATATGATGATGAGCACATGTCAATTGAATAATGACCTTAATCCGTTGAACATAAATTTTATATCTCCATGCCTCAATCGTAAGTCTTTAATTCAAACGCTTTAATCCCAAAGGCACAATAAGTCTTATCAGGTGATAAACAAACACTTGTAGTTTAACATAAGTAGGACCTGAACTGCAATAAAAAGTAAACTAATCAATTACCTATTACATAAAACCACAAAAGGACATCATAAGAGTCATTAGCAAACTTAAAAGGGCATCTCGTGTTCTCTTAACACCCAAATGAAATCATCCGCTTTATTTACGATACGTAGTAAACACAGCCGAGGGCGACAGACAAGGACCATCTTATACAGCCTTTATTTAATAACGAAAGAGATAGAAAGAACCCCATAGCCCCGCCCATGACGCTCCAAGCTTCGTGGATTGGTTTCGAGCAGTAATCTATACACCATCAGTCTTCCAACGCATGCCTTTAAAACCACAACTTAATTAATTTACTCGCACCCTCGGACAATTAGTCAAAAGTGAATAATTAATGAAGTGACAGTGAGTTTCGTGAAATGGATAACTATGAGCAACATAATGAAGTCTCTACGTCATATAACAACAACAATCTGAAGCACAATTACAACGATTGTAAAAATGATTTTTATTTTATCGATGTCGATTGCGCCGATAAGCATAAACAAATGGATTACAACACGTATATAGATCAGAAGGCCAATAATTACCGTGTGAAAATTGAAGACGGTTCGGTTAATCAGAATTTAAGCACGCCTTTTTCTGTGAAAGATATATTGAATATTAACCAAACGAATTATAATTACGAACGAAATGACGCGTGGAAATGCAACGAAAGGGAGAGGAGATACGAATTCGATCAAGTTTATCATCAGCCCCAAAACTATTGCCCGCCGGAATACTTCAGCCAAGTATATCCTAACATACCAGTGCACAGTAACATAGACACTTATTGGAACCAAGATATGTATCATGACCATAAAATTGAAGAGTATTACAATTATAATCCGTACTGTTCAAATCTATATCACCAAAACTACGACCAGTACCCTGATTTGGGAACGCATCAGACTGTGGAAGTGCCTGTAAAGGAAGACAATGCTGAAAGACTTCCTACAGTAGCTCCTGAATTAGGACCAAAAAGAGTTGTCGAAAATAAAGCTGTAATGCCATGTCCAAACGCCGAGCCGCTAGAAAAATATCCTATTGTATCAAGGAAAAGTACAAGTAAGTAATCAAAATTAACTTGATCCTTAAATAAACCACACTCGGAAAATATTTTAATTGCCAAAAAAGATACCTAGGTTTTCCATTGATCACTTATTAATATTTGATTATTCTTTGTCCACAGAAACTCCTTCAAGCGACGGCAAGACTGATAGAAAAGATAAGAACGCCAAAAGAAAACCAAGGATTTTGTTCTCACAAAACCAAGTCCACGCATTGGAGAATCGCTTCAGAGATCAGCGGTATTTGACAGCACCAGAGAGAGAGCATCTAGCACAAACCCTGAACCTATCGCCGACTCAGGTAAAAATCTGGTTCCAAAACAGAAGATACAAAAGTAAGAGGATAAAATCACCTGAAGTCTCCACTTCTACCGATGCTAAACCAAGCAGGAGTATCAATGGAAGAAAGCTTTTCAAACCAGAGAATAAAGAATTGAATATTTCCGTACCAAACTATCAATTTAAAGATACAAGAGTAGAGAACAATGAAAAAATCTTCCATTGCGATCCAAATCAATTATCGTCGTCAATTTATTTTGATGATAGTACAACGTACGATAATAATGACAATAATTATAATAAACACATGAATATAGATGATAATGTATGTTCTACAACTGTCGTGCAAGGTTTATATTCAAATGAAAATAATATCCCTGTTGATACACCAAAAGAATGCAACGATCCTAAGTATTTCTCTATGAATTATGTATGTTGATATTTTGTTTTAACTCTAAGAATGTGCCATTTCTAGACTGATTCCCAAAGTATTATATTTTAGTATTACAATTGTTATATTTTACACGTTAATTTGTATTGTGCATGCTTGTGCAATGGTATTTGAACTACAGCTATGTACCAAAGTATTGATAGAGTTTTAATTAATGTTTTGTAAATAAATAAAAATGTTTACTGATTTTCTTTACTTTATTGATGATCCTTAATCTTTTTCACAAGCTCTTGTTTGACTAATTTAGGTAAGACGTTACAACAAACCAATTTTATATACCTAGTACTCTTATTTCAATAATTATATGCTTTAATAAAAGCAATCTACTAAAAACAAACAATAACAAATTAAATAGAGTCACTTCAAATATGCATAAATATTCTAAATTACGTATTATCAAAGACAAAATAAAGCTAAACTAAACTTTTGACTAATGAGTTTAACAAGTTGAATGTATTTGTGAATTTTATAATATTTAAATTGTACCTACAGAGAAATAAACAAATATAGAATGTAGATTTAAGTAATATTTGTATATATTTATCTCATTTATATATAACTAGCTATCCCCCGCGGTTTCATCTGCGTTCCCATGGGATCTTATGTTTTCCCGGAATAAAAAGTACTCTCTTATTCCAGGATAAATCTTATCTTTTAATAATTAATATAATCTGTTTTTTTTCATTTATTTACCAATTAAAAAATAATTACATTGTTATATCAGAATAGCATTTGTGTGCCGAGTTTCATCAAGATAGGTTTAATAATTTCAGACTTAATCGCGCATCAACATTAAACTAAATTGTGTTCAAAATATTTATTGTATGTAGTTAATAATTGGACGTCTATATACCTACATAAAAAAACTATCCTAATAATATAATAATTAAGGGTCACAATATTATTCAACTTGTTTAATCTATTTGTACTATTTATGAATGAAAAAAGAAGTAAAAAAAAACATACAGTCGAATTGAGAACCTCCTCCTTTTTTGAAGTCGGTTAAAAATGTGAGAGAGAGAGACATACCTACATCATTTTATTGCTATTTATTACAATTAGTAATATGTTATTCTATTGCATTAGTAATAGAATATATTTTACATAGTGTCTGCTCTGTGAAAACTCAAAACCCATTTATTCAGTTTAAGCCCCGGAAAGGTACTTATTCGCATGAACGTTAAAATTGACTCCACCGCACACCCTGTTATAATTTATATTTTATTTTTTTAAGTAGGCTACGTTTTTTTATACTTCTTGATAAGCTTGAGTTTGATTCTTCGCAATCTCACCATAATAAGTGATTATTTGGCCGAAGGTGATAAGCGTACAAAGCCTAGATCGGACCTAGCTCTCAAGTGCAGCTTTTCATCTCGAGGGTGGTAGCTAGCCAGTCGACTACTACAAATTACCCAACCACTGTGCTATCTCGCATTGTTTATTCCATCACCAAACGCTCAAGCTAAATGTAGGATTTGAACCTACGACCTTCGCCGGGGTATCCGACACTACCACTGAGCTGTCTTTGGAAATATAATACATAGTAGATACCTATATTGACGAATGGATTTAGTTATACTAAATGATTTATTATAAGTAGGTATATTAATATAGGTACCTAACTCGAGTTCAATCACCGACTAATAAAAAACGAAGATCAGTAAAGTAACTTCACGAAACATCAAATCCCAAATAAAAAGACACAGAAAACAACTTTCTCATTGGTCGCATGTTTCAATATTGTTTTTCAGTTCAATTTGTAGAGATCGCTTTTATCTGAAATTGCTACCATCCCACCGCAAGCGAGGGTGGTGGTGCACAGACGAGCGGGTGAAACGCAGCGATTTTTTACGGATTAAAATTTTGTCAGGCAAGTTACACAGATGGTCTACAATCTGAATAAAATACCATAAACCTACCTAAATTAAAAAAAAATGTTAAACTGTATAGAGATGAGAGTAAATGTATAGATTGTAGTTTTGTTGTAGGTATCTAAAAATTTTATTAAGTGTTAAGAATAATTAAATAATATACTCAAATGAAAAAATCTAAAGAATAATTTATTATTTAAAAATAGCTACCAATCGTTGCCCAAGAAGGCGTTGCCACGCCTAATGACAATTATTGACAATACCGACCCTCTTATCTTAAGAGGCCTCAATAAATCTTCAATTGCAATTCCTGGAACCCAATATTTTTATTTTAAATAATAAAAAGTATTACATAATAAAGTTTACATGACGGCTCAAGCAAATAAGCCGTCTGAAATATTTTTTCCAACATACCTAATATATTTTTATAGAGCATATTTTTATGTCTTCAGTTCATATTAGATATCAAAGCTTTAGTTGATATTTTTTATGCAGTAGAATTTAATATTTTTTTTTTAGTTTCTTTCAAAGTTTTTTTGTTTTTACCAAGCATAAATCTAAGATATTTTAACGTACGTTTCATTTGAAATAACCGCTTGTCTGTACAACCTCATCCCCATTTGAGACGTCCCTTTTACAGGCGCCGGCGCCAAACTGATAAGATATTGATCCCTCTACCACGTGTCCCATACATTTTACATATATGGAATGTATGGGACCTGTTCCATGCACTATGGGAATATGAAACAGCCAACACCTGTTCTTAAAAGCTTTTATGCGCTTTTATGATGGAAGCGTGCGCGATTTATTATTTTTTATAGATTTTTAAATGCTATAAAATTTAGTTTTAAAATCCTTGTGTTTTATGAGCCCTAAAGTAGGTTTTACTGTGATTATTGACACAACATTAAAAAGTTTATAGTAGGAAGAAAGAAAATAAAGATGACTTCAATATTATTAAAATTCAATATAATATTTAGAATTCCAAGAGGCAATGCTGCCAATATTCTGGGCAGGCTACCACCTGACAGCGATCAGGACCAGTTGGCCTACTTAGTTTAGTCAAGTTTTTATTTTGTAATTTTTCATTTGTATATTTAGTTGGGATTGAAATAATATATTCGATAATATTATAAGGGATTCGTTTCGAAAAATACACTTTCTTATTTATTGAAGCATGTTGGGCTTTTCGACAAATATGTAACAAAAATATACGCAATTACAGTTTTTTACAATTGTTACACAATGAAATCTAGATATTCTGAAATTGAAGCCTACATATAAGCCTACCCATAACAATAAATTTTAAAAATAAAATTCCCGCGCCGCCATGTTGGTCCGCGATGAACTCCGAATCTTCTAAACCGATCGTGATGAAACTTAGCACTCAAATAGATTATATCCTGGAATATAGCTGTCCCCCACGGTTTCACCCGCGTTCCGACGGATCTATTCATTTTTCGGGTTAATATAATATAGTCCATGACACTCACAAATAACGTGGCTTTTGGTAAAAGGATTTTCAAATCGGTTCAGTAGATCCAGAGATTACCCCCTACAACCTCACAAACTTAACTTCTTTATAGTATTAAAAGTATAGATTTAAAACTAAATCTATCATAATATCACGATCATTTACGATCATTCACGATGTACATATTCTATAATAGCTTTACAGTAGGCATACAAATAGCTTTAATATGTATTAGAGTCATATTGCGGTGGTAGTGCCGGTGGCATGGCGGGGTGATGCATACCGCACCGCACGTGGGTGTTTGATGTATGAGTATTAATATTGGTGGTGCTTTTAAGGTTATCGCAGTGTGGAAGGTGATCTGGCCCGATAGACCGATGCCACGCCACCAGTATGTGTGTACAGTCGCTGGTTGAAGTGGCTAACATATAAAAATCGATGTTTGTTTGACAGTTCTTATTTTATGCCCTTCCATAGGTATAATATAGTGTGGCATTGCGACTCATGGCGGGGACAGCTAGTTCGATCAAATACAGATTCTGTAAAAATATATAGAAAACCAAAATAAAAATGTCCATGTCTAGACAAAAGACAAAAATCAAGTCTGAATTGACTGACCATCGTGGACATCTTTAGAGGCTTTTGCCCAGCAGTGGACGTCTTCCAGCTGACATGATGATGAATCCTTTAACTCCAATAAATTTAATTGTAAATAAAATAGATATCATCATTAAGATTCTTGCGTTATAAAGATTGTAAACCAATGTAACCTTATATTCTAAATAAAAAAAATATTAAACATAGACTAAGAATTTCAATTACATTCGCTAAATGCAACAGGTTACGTGCTACGTGGTACACGCTACACGCTATACTCTACGAACGACATGTTCAACGCTACGAGGTTACGCGTAGCACGATGCTACGAGGTAAGTGTTACGCGCTACGGTACGTTTAGAAAACGAGGGTGAAATAGCAGGCCAAAGATAGTACCTAATAGGTATTATAAAGTGGTAATGTTTGTAAGTTTGGTAACTTTGCTCTAAATATTCCATTACGTTACGTTACTATTTCCATTTTTTTTAAATAGTATGGATATTTATGAATGATGTCAGTAACTATTTTTTACTATATTGTAAAGACGGGCATGTATCATGGCGTGGTTGTTTACAGACTACCACTGGTCGTGGGTTCGATTCCCATCTATTGCAGAGTCTTCAGACATTTTTGTACATGAACATGTCTGTTTATCCAGATTCTGGTTGTTATTAATGTTGTTAAAAATAGTTGTATATTTAGTAGATATATCATTTATCTGGTTACCATAGCACAAGCTCTGCTTAGTTGGGGATCAGATAACCTTACGTGAGGAATATCCGAGGATATTTTTTTATTTATAGAGACTTACTAGTTCCATAATTCCCTGCGTGTGTACGCCATTACTAAGCCCCCGTACTGCGCGCTCGTTAGCTTTTATTTGGACGCCGGACTCCCGTTCCAGCTTCAATGTACACTTGCTGACATTACATTGGTTTGAATATTATTTTAATATGTACCTAGATATAGGATTTAAAAAAAAAACTTTGTTATGAAAGTTACCTACTTGTTTGTGTGCAAGCTAAACTCTAAAATAAACTTAAATGCGTCTTGTTATGGTTTAAAGTGTATGTGCAATCAAAAGATAGTTATATATACAGGGTGTCCGGTAAGTAGTAGACAAACTTAGGGACGAGATAGGTGGGCGGGTCACCTACCAAATATACAAAAATGACCTTAGTAAAAGTGTTACCATTTTCGAGATATTTCGAAATTTCCGTTTTTTTTTTAATCTAGCTTGGGCTGTAGTACTGTATTAACGTGATTTGTCGTGTAGGTACTTAGGTTTCTCCCGTATTTTTTTTTCTTATTAATGTTTTGATGATAAATGTTTTATCATTTCCAAATGTCTATTAAACGAGCATGTTTTTAAGCTAATAGGTTACCTAGCGTTAAGGTTTTTTTTTGCACTAGGAGAGTTTAAAACTTTACCAAACTTAAGTAGAAAAGGAAAAATTTTACTTTGGATAAAAATAAAACTACAATAGTTACTTTTTAATGTTTTTTTGCATCTGATAACACAACTATTCAAGATTGTTTTGCAATAAAAACAAATGTAAAAAGTAATAAATTCCGAATACCACAGCTCAAAATAGTAGTGCGGGCGATCTACACCGACATAGAGAAGGCCTTTGATAGGGTTGAT
Organism: Ochropacha duplaris; assembly: GCA_951361185.1. Lineage (NCBI taxonomy): Eukaryota > Metazoa > Arthropoda > Insecta > Lepidoptera > Drepanidae > Ochropacha > Ochropacha duplaris. The sequence goes on along the minus strand of OX592713.1, from coordinate 3,872,962 downwards.
CATTTTGTACTAGCACGGAAGCTGTCGCACCTGGGAAGTAGGTACATTAAAAAAAAAACGGAAATTTCGAAATATCTCGAAAATGGTAACACTTTTACTAAGGTCATTTTTGTATATTTGGTAGGTGATCCATCCACCTATCTTCCCCTTAAGTTTGTCGTCGTACTACTTACCGGACACCTTTATAGATATAATTTTTATAACTGTAATGTTTTACAGTTAGGTGCAAAAAATATTATTAAAATTATAGTTAGAGTTTGTATATTTTGTACAGCTATATTATCCCTGAGTAACATAGGCTATAATTTTTATCCCGGAAAAAGATAAGATCCCACGGGAACGCGAGTGAAACCGCGGAGGACAGCTAGTAAATAAAATAAGACTACATAATATTGTTGTCCATTATATTTGTCCGGCAGTGTACGGTGCGCTGTGATCTTTCTCAGTGTTATCAGTTCAATACATATGCACAGTTTAATGTTCCCATTCTGTTTTATTCAATTAATTGCCGCCCGATGATGTGGGTTCACTCTGTATAATATAAAATCATTGCATGTACCTACGTATGTTTGTTGGTATGGATTTATTATAGCATTAGTCATATTTAGACGAACTAATGACGAATGTTTCTATGAAATAAGATGATGTTCAGGAAGAGAAGACTGTGAAGGATATGGATTGTGTGTCATGATATGAGTATGAAAGGAGCGATACGAGGGCCGATGGAAGAATAGTGCCTTATAAATAATTGTTTTTTTTTTTTATTCTGGATAGGCTTGTGTTTGACCACAATCTCACCATGGTAAGTGATGATGTGGCCGAAGATGGTAAACACACATAGCCTAGATGGGAACTGGCTCTCAAGTGCAGCTGTCGGAACACACCGATAGGTGTTTTGGCGACAGATTTTCAACTTGAGGGTGGTAGCCAGCCAGTCGGGTACTACAAAGTACCCTACCACCGTGCTATGGTTTCCTCACGATGTTTTCCTTCACCGAAAGCTCAAGCTCATTGTAGGATTCGAACCCACGACCTTCGCCGCGGTATTCGACGTCACTTATTGAGAACCAAGACAGGTAGATAGATGGTAACGGTTCACGATTTTACTATATTATCCTACTTTTCTTTAGACTAGACGTCCACTGCTGGACAAAAGCCTCCCCCAAGGATCTCCACAAAGGCCGGTCTTGAGCTACTCGCATCCAGTGGCTTCTTCTCTCAAGATCGTCGGTCCACCGTGATAGAGGTCTGCCCACACTGCGTCTTCCCGTTCGTGGTCGCCAGTCGAGAACCTTTCAGTTCTACGAGCTAGTAAAGTTTTTAAATGTTAGTTATGATTTAAAAAAATTGAACATTTTTAAACTTTTTTTTTACTTTACGTTTTAAAAATGGAACCGCAAGATGAAAGTGGCGTGTTATCATTTCAGTGTCACAGCAGGGTCACATCCATCGCTAGGGTTGCGCAAAAAATAACGCGACCGAGCGAGTCAATCGTCAGCGCGGGCGCTGTACTGGCGCCAAACCGCCAATAAATTATATTGACATTTGTCAATACGACGCCCCTACCCGCCTACCTAACTGGGATCATTTAGTAAGAAAATATCTAGAAAGGTTTTGAAATGAATCTCTTCATGGCAAGTAGGTACCTACAACGTTTGGTAAGCGGTGATGTAAACGAAACTGGAAAATGATTGATTTTCTGCTTTAACAACAAAAAATAACTTTAAAAAACATCCAGCGAATTATGTTTCCATTGTTAATTTTCAATAAAATTGAGAATCAAAATTCAGTCCATTTTATCATTCATTCAATCATTGCTGTATCATACTAGCGCTAGTAGGTTTTCAGAACTTGTAGCTCTTTAGAAAAAACAGTTTAAATACAACTCTATGGTTCTAAACCAGACGAACAAAAACTGAATCGGGGGTCAAAATGTCGTGTTTGTACATGAAAAAAAGCGGAGGTCATCTGACTGTCATGACGTGTATTCCCTTTACTCTGTGAGTTATTGCTACCACACGCTGAAGGAGGCGGATTGGCGCCACGAGTAAAAAATTAAAATTATACGGTAGGTTTCTCAAGGATGGGTTTTTTTATTTAGTGGGAAGACACCATCCTTGCTAATATGAAGTGATTAAAGATAAACTAGTGCGCTCTTAATCTACGGACATGTAATCATATATTTAATATATACAGAGAACCTATATAAGTACCTACTTGCTTATTCTATGAAAACTGATGTCTACATTTTTCTCCAAAATACCAATTCCAATACATACTTATCATATTTACTCATAGACTGATATGGACAAGCATAATAGTAGGCACACACACACAACGCACTCGGCGACAGAATAATAATGTCAGATATTTTTTTATGCCACAAAAGTGATTACGTGGCAGGCGGGTCACCTGATGGAAAGTGACTACCACTGTAAGTGGACACCCAATCTAAATCTATTAAGTAATAAGAACCCTAGAACTCACTGGTATGGTTTCTTACTTTCACATCACATACAACCGAAACCAGAACCATTCAACTTATAAGCTTAGAATATATAAATGTCTAATATATTCTAAGCTTATAAGTACAATAAGTGATTAAAATATTGATGACGTCAAATGGCCGCGCTGCGTCATCGCGCGTTGATTGGCGCCGCCTGTACCGTAGTACCGTTACAGGGTTGTCAACTGTAAATAAAAGAAACATTCCTATAGAAAGTGCCATTGAAGTGCCATCTACGAAGACGCGCCCCTCTCTTTTTCCAAATCCCTTACAGTGCAAATATGCATCCTTTCGCTAGTGTTGTAGTGCTGTCGATATTTTTATATGTACCTATTTATCGATATGCATCACAACAATATTAGCAAAAGGATGTACATCGTGCATCCTTTTGCTAATATTGTTGTGCATCGTGGATTGTCTTCGTAGATGGCACTATTTTATCGTGAAGCTTAATTAGCTGAGGTCCGAATTCCTTACAATATCAATGACAGCATACTGTAACTAATTAATTAAAAAACCCTTGGGAATTTCATTTTTAAAAACCTTTCTTAGTGCATATCTAAGAAGTGGTTTTGGCTGTGCGTCGATAGGTGGTCAGCAGTCAGTCAAGTCTTTTTGTAAGTATAAGTAGAGATCGTTTTATAGAACCTAGATATTTAATTTAATTTGATATCGATTTATTTTTGCCTATTTTGAGTCTAAGTAGATATATAAGTAGGTAGAGCAAATAGATAATGTTATCTAGGTTACCCTAACATGGTTTATATCTTGGGAACCATGCGGCAGACCTACTCACATTATAATTATCAGCAAAGATACTTTCACTAAAAATCCCAAGAGAAAACCAATCAATATGGCTCATAAATCTCCGCATATAATAAAACAGAGGGCGATTAACGTATCAATTACATACAGAATAAAATGCCGGTCAAACATGACGGGGCACATGTGGTTTATGTCAGGGGCAGGGGAACAAAATTAAGGGAGGAATACGGAATAATTCTCTATAAATAGCTGAGGTAAACAGTAGGTATATAAAAATAAGTAAGACTATGCAATTTTACCTTTTGATGAAAACAATATATAATTATCGCAGAAAGGGTTACGTTGCCATCTACTGGGCAATAGCAGTAGCAAACTTCTTATTAACAGTTTTACATGAAAAATAGATAAAATACATAATCGCACCAAAAAAAAACATTATTAATTGAAATTGTTGTATCACGTTATTAGCGTAATAACCAAGATTATTCTATTAGAAAAATTTAATTTTTGTTACAGCGCCCTCTAGTGTTGAGTAGAAAAACTACGATAGTTCTTTTGTATTATATAAATATCTACAGTTAACAAAATAGATGTCACTGTTTTATTTTATCAAAATATAATATTAATATGTAGTTTCGTAAATAAAATTATTGAGTAGAATTAATAATCTATTCTAGAATATAATTTAATCGTTATCTACTATTATAGTTTAAATAAGTTAATAGACTTTCCTTCTTTGATGACTGACTCATCTTGTGTGTTTACGAGAATCGGAAGCACATTGACGCAATGGCCAAGCTTACTTTTATAAATCTTTTATTATCTTTTGTAAACCAATCGAGCGTTCATTATCGTCGATGATTCAAGCACTTCAATTATGAGCTCTTTGTCTCTAAGTGCCTTCTTTTACATTGTTTACAAATAAACGGCTTTGATCGTTATTATCTCATCGATTATCTTCGATTCCATTGTGAAATTAAAATCGATTTTCCACCTCGAGTTAGAATTTGATTGATGTTAGAGATAGACACTTTAATTTGTATGCTGTTATTACTAACTAACAAGTGCTATTTAATATTCAGTAGGTGTTTATGGGCAATGATAGGTCAGTGGTACCTATTAGTTCGGATATCGCGTCATTGGTTCGAATCCTACAATTAACTTGTGGTGAAGCCAAACATTATGAGGAGACCACAGCACGGTGGTAGGGTACCTACTTACTTTGTAGTACTCGACTGGCTAGCTACCATCCTCTAGTTGAAAGTCTGTCGCCTAGTACTAACGGTGTGTTCCGGCAGTTGCACTTGAGAGCCAGTTACCTTCAAGGTATATTAAAAGGTCGATAACAATTGGCAATCCCCCGGTATTGCAAATAGCTATAGACGATTATAATTCAGTAACTATCCGACTGATTATCAGACTTCTGATCGTACCTAAAATAAATTGTTAACATAGCTCTATCAAAGTAGTTTAGTGTAGTGAGTGCACCCTCGAGTACCTACCTACTTAACAGGGGTAACAGGTAACCTAGTCGTGAAAAAGTCGAGAAAACCACCAAGGAAATAAGGAAAAAAGATGAAGAAGAGCTCTGATAGCTGTATCAGAGGGTCGCAGCGATGGCAATAAATGTCATCAATAAAAAAAAAGAAAAAACCTAGTCGTGAATGAGTCCTACAGGTCCTACCTACATTCATTGTAGGCAAATATTCGCGTCTTCAATTTTATTATGTTGTGTGTGTCCCAACAACTCAACTCGCAACTCGAAAGGTTATAAATTACCATTTTCTTGGTTTAGGTATCTATCTACCTACATGCAGAACATTTTCAGCATCGAAGAGGGAAAGCTATGACCAGATGTCACGAACCTTTATTAATTATTTTGCACGATTTCGTATAGGTAACTAAAAATGTAAAAATATCTGCCTTATTCTATTGTATAAATACACAATTTTAAGCATACTTACTTGTAGGTAGGTATAATTATTTGAATACCTACCTAAAACTGTTACTATTATTTATCATAAAGTATATATAACTTCCTTCTAATCAAAAGAGATGCACCTTTGGAAATATAGGAACTTTTATAATACCTCCAAATACTTTTTTAATAATGCAAAAATCTGCAATAACATTAAATTACAACGTCCACTCAAGATCCAATTGACCTCCATATCGGCTCTCAGCTTTGTGCCAGATACGGAGTTGATTGATTATCGATATAAAACCGATATTATACCGATATAGCGCGCGCGCCCGCAAACACGCCACTTACTACCACTTCGGACGACCACTTAAACACTGCATAGAGCTTTGTGAAGCTTAGAGCTTTCCGTGAGCTTTCCCAAGCTAATTAGGTTGAAGAAATACAACTTGTTTTTGATAGATTGAACAGTGTAAAAATATTAATATTTGGAGTAATAATATGAATATTACAAACAGATATTAATAAAAATAATTCGTATCCTGGGACATTTTTCACATCCATCTGATCCCAAACTAAGCAGGGCTTTGTGGGTCGTATGGAAACCAGATAACTACTACTATACTACTACATAGTCTACATATAGATACGTTTTTTTCTAAATAGAAACCTTTAGAAGGTGGGGCAATCTTAGCTCATTTCCGCTACTCAATCTTACAGTAAATCAAGGGTAGTGATGAGTGACTTCATAACAATTCTTCTTAAACCGAACTCACTAGTCGCTTACGCAGAATCGGTACGAATTATGATGTCGCTATGACGATTTCAATTATTTAAAGAATTCGTTGTAACTCAGAAGGGGACTATTGCACCCGATCCACGCCTGTGTTTAACATGCACGTAGGTTATTTATTAAAACTTTAAGCGCCATATTTATTTGGTGATTACGGATTACCTACCCAGTGATTGTAATATTAATAAAATAATTAACGAGTCTATTATCATACTAAGTCTATGGCTTGACCACTCGATGGCATTCGATATCCACTCCATGTTAAATGAACATCATTTTAATGAAATATAAAACGTTCCTCAGTACATTTGAATACCAAATATATATATACACAATCCACGTCTTTTATATTTCATCTTCAATAGAAATATCTTAGTGTTTCCGCCAACGCATGAGCTGGGCCATCCAAAGAGGAAACGCTGCCAGCCTTCTGGGAACCTTGCCGATCGGCAGCAGCGGCAGCCTCGAAGAAGTTTTTTTATATATTATAGTTGTACATTTTTTTGTATATTTTGTACATTTGTCGTAAATAAAATATCTTAGTCATTTACCTACTACATTTTATGAAAAGCAATGGACTACTTTTACGTGGAGAAAAAGCAATGGACTCGATAATAAAACGATAATAGACTAGATACATATATATATATATATATATATATATATCACAAGTACGATTAGGTACTATTCTGTCAAAGGCTAAAACTAATCAAATAAAATTATATCCTGGAAACTTTAGGCAAGTCTATCTGACTGAACTCAAACTTAGTAGGGCTTTTATCTGTAGGTAGGCACTAAAAATCCTTCTGAATAATTTATATCTTCTAATACGAGTAGTTATAGGTAATCTGTTTACCTACTGCCGGAACACACCTACAGGTGCTTGGCGACAGATATTCAACTTTACAGGAGATTCGATTGCAAGCTTGTCAGAGCCTTGCCTGCCTTACCAATCGGCAGCAGTTTTAGCGCTGAAGAATTTTGCTATGTATGGATTCTATAGTGTATAAGTATTTGTTGTTGGTAAATACTTCTTTTTTAAGTTTTTATGAGCTCGTGTTTGACTGCAATCTCACCATGGTAAGTGATGATGTGGCCGAAGGTGGTAAGTACACAAAGCCTGGCTCCGAACACACCGACGGATTTTTAACATGAGGGTGGTAGCCAGCCAGTCGGGTACCTACTACAAAGTAGGTACCCTACCACCGTGCTATGGTTTCCTCACGATGTTTTCCTTCACCGAAAGCTCAAGCTCTTTGTGGTATTCGAACCCACAACCTTCGTCGCGGTATCCGACGTCATGTAGGTAGGGTACTTTTACTGGCTGGCTACCACCCTCAAATTGAAAATCTGTCGCCAAGCACCGACAGCTGCACTTGAGAGCCAGTTCCCATCTAGGCTTTGTGTGCTTACCACCACACATCGGCCACATCATCACTCACCATGGTGAGATTGTGGTCAAACATAAGCTTATCCAGAATAAAAAACATTAAAAAAACACACACACATTCACAGATTTTCGATAAATACAGAATCGTAGGAAGTACGTAGGAGTTAACTTAGGTATTTATTGTCACAATTTTTTTAGAACTAGATTCTTGATAACATCAGACCAGATAAATTAATGCCTATTTATTTTGGTGCAAACTTTGGTTTTTGTTGGGACCTTTACAATCAACAGGAAATATTTTACTTTGATAAAAATAATCATGTAGATTCGTCAGAAAATGTGCAATTAATTTTATATTTATAATTTAGCATTTTAATTTACTGGTAGAAAATGAGTACCAAAATATTTGTATTATTGCACATCATAGAGCATTCTGAATAACTATCAATAAATTAGAGAGAAATGACAACAAAAACAAACTATTTCTGACATAAATACGCGCCGTTCAGAAACAAATTTTCCCGGATGGTAAAAATTTAAAAGAAAATTTATGTTGACACTTCCACTCACCCACTACTATTATTGGTCGAACACGACCGTTCCTCCCACCTGATTCGTCGGTTTAAATGGGGCTTTAATGAGGGAAAGGGATGCAACGGCTATTGAAGGGTCTTTAGGCGAAGGTATGAAAGGGACAGATAGACACTCCTCAAGCACTTACCGATAAGCGACGCGTTAACGGCGCGCGTAAGGAAGTTAGATGTTTCAGTGCAATACTCTGTAGGGTTGTTGAGTATTGTCTGAATCATGAAAATAATTTTTGAAATTATTTTTAAAAACAACTTCTACAATTTAATTTAAAGGTTTTCTGATTTAGTATTCATATTATCTGACATAGTACGTAAAAAGCGCTATGTTAATAATTGTTCGATACAAATGCTACAAAAAAATCAACACAAACTTACAAATAAACTTCATATGGAAGTAGATAATAAGTTCAAAAAGAGCTTCTAGCTTTACTTTGATTTAAACTAACGGATGTAGGTAATAGTAATAGAATCGCATAAAAGGGTATGATGACGAAGTCGAAGAAGGAGCAAGTTTATCAAATAATCCAATTCCTGCCATTAACCAATACTTATCTCATGAAAATGGAATCTGGAATGGAATGGTTCAAAAATATTTAAAAAATGTAACCTTGCTGAGTTTCTTGCCGGTTCTTCTCAGTTGAAGACTGACTTCCGAACCGGTGGTAACTTCTGTAATTCGACCTTCATAAGTGCCCATCTAGGACCTAAACTGAATAAATGGTTTTGACTTTGACTTTAGTAAACAACGAATCTCAAGAAAAAAGAGTCTTAATATAAAAAGAAAAATAAATCTGCTAGTTTATTAGTACTGCAGATATTGAAAGTCATAAATTAGACAACTGGTTTATGTTACTTTTGAAAGTAAGTATCTAAGACGTACACATCACACTTTACGGTTGACATTTCCTTGTCTCTATGCATCGCATAGGTACTCTAAGTGTCTTATTACAATGTGTCTTAAATAAGGCTGGCTTGTGTTTCAGTGAAGTAGCCAATTCACAACGCTACCACAATCTGCATGACCTAAGCGATCAAATCGCATCCACGTAAACATCTTCAAGAAAAACTCAACGATCCCCACTACTTCCAATACTTCAGGAGCTTTTTTAAAAAACGACCGCCCTAAATTATTGCTATCCTACTCGATCCTTTATAATCACGACCGACACAAACCATCGCCGTCCCTCTCTAAGGCTTAAACACGTCAAACAGGCGGGCAATCTATCACACAAAGTTTATTCGTTTGAGGAACGCTTTTGCGGCGAGGCGAGCGGGAACGCGCGGTCAAGTGCCATTCGTGTGTTTGAATTTAAAAAATGGAATCTAAATTTAAAAAAATCAAAGATACGCTGACGTTACAGGATTGTGAGAAAACAAATTTAACAACACCGTTTTCGATTAAGGATATATTGACCAAAGAGAACGAAGCGAAGTGCGATTTTGAAAATGGAATGTTTTGTTCGGAAACAAGTTTTGGCGGGAAGATGAACTTTGTGGGGACTCCAAGTGGTTATAGGAAGGAGGAGGGGTACAAGAAGGAGGTTTTGGAGAAGGGTCTGAAGTACTACGACGACTGCAACGGTTTCAGGGACTATACAGACGATGGTGCTTTGGATATGTCGAGGAAAAATCATTATCCAGTCACAGAACTATCAGGTGAGTGCATTAATAACCTAATCATAGACATAATAATTTCTCATAGTAGTTATTGGTTTTATTTAAGTAAGTATGATACGGATGTTATACCTACATTTTTAGTTAAAATTTTCCTCGAATGTTAATTGGCAAGAGTTGGCCACTAAGATTTCTACGCCAATAATGAATCCCACTAATATTATAAATGTGAAAATTTGAATGGATAGATGGATGGATGTTTGTTACTCTTTCACGTAAAAATGGCAGAACGGATTTTGATGAAACTTGCCACACAGGTAGTCCATACCCTGGAATAAAACAAAGTATACTTTTTCTCCCGGGAAAAGATAAGATCCCTCGGGAACGCGGGTGAAAGAAAAATTAACACAATTTAAATAATTTATTGCCATTGATTGTACGCAAAATTCCGTTGATAAAAAAACTTTGAAATGCCGTATTTGACCGGCCATAGTTAAAAGACCAACTCTGCACGTAAACTATTCAGATCTAAATCCTACTATTGTAGGTAAATGAGAAAGTTTTTTTGTTTATTCTGAATAAGCTTGTGTTTGACCACAATCTCACCATGGCAATGTGATGATGTGGCCGAAGGTCGTAAGTACACAAAGCCTAGATAGGATCTGGCTCTCAAGTGCAGCTGTCGGAACACACCGATAGGTGCTTGGCGACAGATTTTCAACTTGAGGGTTTTAGAGTAGCCAGCCAGTCGGGTAACTACAAAGTACCTACCTTACCACCGTGCTATGTTTCTTCACGATGTTTTTCTTCACCAAAAGCCCAAGCTCATTGTAGAATTCGAATCGAACCCATGACCTTCACCGCGGTATCCGATGTCACTACCACTGAGCTATCATCGCCTTTATGACTAAAGTTAATCGAGGAAAGATAAATTGTTGTTTGGCAACCGCTTATGCTATTTCATGATGCTCACAATGAATACCTCTTTGGTTCCTTCTCTTATAAAAAAAAAAGTCAAGCTAAGGCAATCGATTACGTTCCAAATTCAAATTAGTCACCCACCATAATTACCGCAGCGAGTGTGACAATGCTTGTGTAATGGCGCGTTCACACTGGCCGGTGCCGGGCGGCGACGTCGCCACTTAGCCGTCACTTCGCGCGATTACACTACACCCTCATTACTATAAGTGATGACGCTTAAAAGTACCATTGGAGCATTCAATTTTGTAATTGCTAGGTTTGTAGTTCGCGGCACGCGCTCGCATTGCGAAGGTTTCATGGGAACATTTCATTGGAAACTATTATTACTTTTTTCATGCCACAATCACTATAATTTCAGTAGGAATGATTTACAGTGTTGGAAAACCTGTCAATGCATCAGTTTTATAAAAAAATGCCTATGTATAAGGCTTATTCTATCTTGACTTGAATGAATCCAACTAAAATTATAATTGTGAAAGTTTGGATGTTTGTTACTCAGTCACGCGAAATCTACTGAACGGATTTTGATGAATCTTGGCACATAGGTAGATAATTCCCTGGAACAAAATACAGGATAAGTACTTTTTATCCCAGGAAATGATAATATCCGTCTGAAACCGCGGGGGACAGCTATTTATTATATAGTTAACAAACAAAGCAATATTCTACGTACGGTCGGCCATGAAAGTGGTGTACCACCCTAAGGTTGAATGCCGCTTGCAGATTAATAGGTGATAAAGATTAGTTTCGCTTGCAGATCAATCTGACAACTTTTGACAACTTATGTCATTATTATACATCTCTTTCAATGATATCTTTTTAGTTTGAACCTTGTTGCAATTTTCGATGACTAGGAAACTAAATCAAAACTGGCACACCACCGTACGATTGGTCGACCATACCTACTGACATTTAAAATAAAATCTAATCGAAGGTATAATGAATTACTTAATGAGGTATAGCTTACGTTAAGGCACCACAAAAGAAATGGCCCAAAACTTGTAACAATAGACGGTAGCATCGCACGCAAAAATACTGTTAGAAACTATTCGGCGTCGCGCGTTGATCCGTTTTACCACGACTAATGACCGGCGACAATTTGCGTAATGGATCCATTGTGTAAGCGCCTTTATACGCGGATGGCGTGAGCCGATAACCGATTTAATTGATTCCGAGCGATTGTGTGAACGCGCCCTAATGAGTTTGGAGTTTGTGTATGGGCTTTCTGAAAGTTTCATGTTTTTTGTAAATCACATTAGGTTGATAGAACATCTAAAATAGATTAGAGGTTAGTTAGACTTTGAATTGTAATAATCGTGGCGTTTATATTACAAATAATTAAATTAATAAATTAAAAACGATTGGTATTAATTATACATTTCATAATGCACGCACTGCGCACGCGTGCAATCTTAGATCAAACGTAATAAGATCAAATACTACATCGGACGTCGGACACCGCAGCGAAGGTCGTGGGTTCGAATCCTACAATGAGCTTGAGCTTTCGATGAAGGAAAGCATCGTGACAAAACCACAGCACGGAGGCCTACCACCCTCAATTGAAAATCTGTCGCCAAGCACCTGTACGTGTGTTCCGGCATTGTAATAAGGTGTACAACACATTGGCAATCCCCCTGGTATTGGTAATTTCGGTAGTAGGTAATTTATCATCAGATGACCCGCCTGCCTCGTTGTCACTAGTGGAATATAAAAAAAAATGTGTAAAATTATTTACATCTAAAAGAAAACAACATTAACATAATCTCTCTGTTGTTCCAGATGACTACGACTCCCGTTCATCCACCACGGGCTCACCGGTTCGCAGAACCAACTCCTCACCAAGTTCAGACATCGGCTACAAACCCTTCCTCCACTACGAACCCCGGAAATGCTCCACCCCTCCAAACGACTCGAGGACCATGCACTCCCCTACCTATTCCATCAATGAATACACACAGAACGGAGGACGAAAGAAACGATCCAGAGCCGCATTTTCTCATGCCCAAGTCTACGAGCTAGAAAGAAGATTCAGCCAGCAACGGTATCTATCAGGACCAGAAAGAGCAGATCTTGCTGTCAGTCTCAAATTAACAGAAACCCAAGTGAAAATATGGTTCCAAAACCGCAGATACAAAACTAAAAGAAAGCAGCTGCAGATGCAGGAGAATGGGATGTTGGCAGCGGCTGCAGCGGCTGCTAATCATGCGAGGAAAGTAGCGGTTAAGGTTTTGGTGAATAATAATGGACAACCAAGTTTACCTGATTTGAAATACCAAACGCCAATGTTGGGGAAGACGCTTAATCCAGCGCTTTTTGCGCCACCTTTACTCGAAGGTTCGCCGATTTTGAAGCATTTTGCTGGTGTATACGGAGTGGACTTCGCAAAGAACCCCGAATATAAAGCGCTGTTACAAGAATCGTACAATCAAGCCGTCTTGCAATCGCTGTATGGCCCACATTTAGGCGTTAATTATCCTAGTTTGCCATTACCATACATGTATTATCCAGGTCATCCCGCATTAGGAATGCAAGCACCTTGCGATCTGGATAGAAGTCAACCTGAGAGAACGGAATGTGTGAAAGAGTTTGGTGAGAGTTCAGAAAAAGAAAAGTCAGCTGGTAAAATTAAAAATAATAACATGGATGTGAATGAGAACAGTAACGAGAGTATGGCCAGTAATATCGAAGTTGAGAATTAAAAGTAATTTATTAGAAAAATAAATAAACGTTATGTCACGTCACGATGACAATGTATGTAGTTGGAAATAAAATCTCACGTTTTTAATATCTCGCATATTTTTTTTATAAACCAAAGATGTTAGCCAAAGAAAGCACAAAGAGTAGTTAGTAGAATTGTTATAATTTAGTCCATTATTTTATTGTAAATAGTTATTAAGGAAGCTAAATAAATGCGTAGTTGAATACATTGGCACGTTTGTATATAGTACAAAATTAGTATCTAAGTATAAGGAAGCTTAATGACAGTGCAATAAAGTTTATTCGACGATTATATTTTTCTTTTCTTACGCCTCTAAAACGCCTTTAAGACTAAAAAAAACTTAGAGAGGATATATACTTATTGGTTTTCAATTTTTGAAACAAGTTTAAAAGTGGCAAAAAAGTTGGGGGGAACCGTTTTCCATGTTTTTAACGTGTGAAAGGGTGAAAGCCTTGCGACAAAAAGAAATGACTAGAATTATCTCTCAGGAACAACAGGGAAACCGCGGGGAGCAGCTAGTCCATACATAAATATATTGAAAAATAAAATTGATGTCCTCACTAGTTTATTATTTCATTAACAAGAACAAATGTACAAAATACTATAATAAATCTTATAATTATTTATAATATAATCAATAAAATAAAAATATTTACAAATTATGCATACCTTGCTTATTCTATTATACATTTTAAACTCGATATAATTTTATAAATAGAATATCGAGTTCAAATCGCTGCCCGTAGGTAAAGTGCCCAGAAGGCTGGCAGCGTTACCTCGTTGGATAGCAAGGCTTATCCTTTGTCCGAGGTAAGAACCAGCCCTCTGGTCACCAGACAGATCTATGAGGCGCGTCGACAGTTCCTTAAAAAAACTGTCGTGCTTCAGGCCCCCACGGTCCCATAGTTTCTACTCCTCTACTTCTACTTCTACTATTAAAATATAGAAATAAATAGAAAATCTTAAATAATAAGAAAACAAATAAATTAGAACTGTAATTCAAAATTAAAAGCAAGTCCTAAACAAGTACGAAAACTGACGGTGCACTAGTGTGGCGGCGCGGAGCACTGGACCATTTCCTAGGCAACCAGAACGTGGATGGCGCCCCGTCGAACGTGTGTCACGTATTAAATCAGCTGATTTTTGTGTGTATCAAATAGAGAAATTCTATTTGAATGATTTTTGAAGAATAAGGCACACAAATATGTATATTTAAAACAGAGCAAACGGATCACAACTAAGCACATGATCATTAAAACAGCAAATTTTTGTGAAGTATAAACAAATGGAGAAATTGTATTTGAATGCTTTTTATATTCTTCAGCGCATACACATATTTAAAAAAGCTCAAAAATATCAACCAAAAACAGCATTTGCTTCATCATTTTTACTGGAAATTAATAATTTATAATAAAATTAAATTTTACAATCGTAAATTGACCTTCGTGAGTTCCAAACGTCAATTTTATTGATGTTGATGATAAATTGATTCTTTTAATTCTATTAATATTATAAAGAGGTAAAATTTGTGAGGTTGTAGGGGGTAATCTCTCACTAAATCAACTGAACCGATTTTGAAAATTCTTTTACCAATAGGAAGCCACGTTATTTGTGAGTGTCATGCGCTATATTTTTATCCCGGGAAAAGATAAGATCCCACGGAAACGTGTGTGAAACCGCGGGGGGCAGCTAGTAATTCATATGACTCGTAAATAACATACTAGGATACCTTTTTTTATAGAATCCAGTTTATTGCATTTCACATGCTTATAAATTTCCAATTTTTTCAAGGCGATGATAGCTCAGTGGTAAGTGGCGTCGGATACCGCGGCGAAGGTCGTGGGTTCGAATCCTACAATGAGCTTGAGCTTTCGGTGAAGGAAAACATCGTGAGGAAACCACAGCACGGTGGTAGGGTACTATGTGGTACTCGACTGGCTGGCTCCTCAAGTTGAAAATCTGTCGCCAAGCACCTGTTGGTGTGTTCCGGCAGTTGCACTTGAGAGCCAGTTGCCCTTGCCCTTAAGGCATTGTAATATGGTGTACAACACGTTGGCAGTCCACCTGGTCTTGCTAATGTCTATAGGCGACGGTAGTCACTTACCATCAGGTGACCCGCCTGCCTCGTTGTCACTAGTGACATAAAAAAAAAAATATGTAAAGTGCCTTATTACTCTTGGAAGAAATCAAAAAACCTTTCTATGGTAGGTACAAACAACCCTATTCACATTTTCTTTATAAAAAGGCCATCGTATGATCTAGTTGAGAGTCCACAGTGGTGTCAGTAATTGCGGCGCGCTGGTACTCAAGAAAGTACGCCGGGAAAGTGAAGAATGCCCGCGAAATCACAGCGCGACAAATTGCTTGTACTTACTTGCTTGCTGTAAGAAAACATGGAGAAAGATTCTATATAGTATGTATATTAGATTACATATTAGATAGATACTTAATATTTTAATGATGAAAGCTTTAATTTTATCTCTTTTAATTTGTGTCCTAGATATTAAAATAAAACATTGAGTCCTCAAGGTTTGGAAGGTTGCTTTTTCAGAGAAGATTTAAGGCGATAATAGCTCAGTGGTAGAGATGTCGGATACCGCGGCGAAGGTCGTGGGTTCGAATCCTACAATGTGCTTGAGCATTCGGTGAAGGAAAACATAAAAACGGCAAAAAAACACGTTTGTTGTATGGGAGCCCCCTTAAATATTTATTTTATTTTAATTTTATTATTAAAGTAAAAATACAATTGAGTATTTTGTGAATATTTCAAGAGCCAACCTGTTGCCATTATTGATATCGAGCAAAAAAGGGCAAAAAAAATAGCGTTTGTTGTATGGGAGCCCCCCTTAAATATTTATTTTATTTTGTTTTTAGTATTTGTTGTTCTAGCGGCAACAGAAATTCATAATTTGTGAAAATTTCAACTGTCTAGCTATTGCGGTTCTTGAGATACAGCCTGGTGACAGACAGACGGACAGCGAAGTCTTAGTAATAGGGTCCAGTTTTTACCTTTTGGGTACGGAACCCTAAAAATGTATGAGGCGGCATTAAATTTATTACATTCCACTGCAGCTACATACATTTATCAGAAAACTACATCGTGCATAACGAAGTGCAAACCTTGAAACTAAATAATAAGGTATACAAGGTATAGTTAGATAAAATAAAGGTAAGTGTAGTACAACCATTCCCTCCAAGGTGTGGGCCAAGGGGTTCTTCAAAGCGTAAAAAAGGGCTCTTCAAGGTCGGCACAACACATCGGCAGTCAACCTGGTATTCCAAATGTCCATAGGCGGCGGTGCACTTACCATCATGTGGACCGTTTGCCTATTTGTCAACCTAATTAAATTTAAAAAAAAACATTTTTTTAAATAAATTTCATATAAAAAAAAATAATAAGCCGCTTCCTCACTGTGGAGCATGTTCTTCAATTAAATTAGCATATGAATAGTGTGAGGCGCGTACCTACAGGGTGCTACAGGGGTGGAGGACATTATGAAAATGGCAAGCTGCGACTTCCGGACGAAGAATTCCTAAGACTCGAAGAAGATTCGCCCAGCCGCTTATCTCGCACTAAGAAGTGAACTCTCATTTGAATAACTTGTTTTCTTCAACTTTACATTGAAATCTTTGAGTAAGTACAAGTTTTAAAGAACCTATTCAATTCAATTTAGGTTTTGAAAGTGAAATCCTTTACAATCAAAATACATAGGTAGCTACGTGCTGTTATGCTAACTTAAGAAAATAATAGGTAATTTCAGGTTTTCGAACTTACGAACTTCGTCATTCGACGTCATTACCTTCGCTATCATCGCTTCCCAATATCATTATCAATTATGATTTTCTCTATAAAACTAATAAGGAAAATTGGTTGGTGTTTATAGGTCTATTTGTTTAATTATAATTTAAATCTGAGAAGCGATGAGTCGGCAATTAACTGATTGTCGATGTACTCAGCCCGTAAACAGTGCATTACCGCTCATCTTCTCAGTACGATACATAGGCATGAGCGCTATGATTTATCGATAATACCATAAATAATCATACATATTATGAACAATTTATACTAAACTATTATGTTTTTATCAACTTTGTCGACATTTAAGTCGTCGTTGAATATTTATTATCTGCATGTTACAAACACAAGAAAGGTTGATTTTTTTCCAAAACTCAAAGGTAAAAATTAAAATTATCTACCTACTCCTCAATTCAGCAAGATTATCGACTCCTGCAAGTCTTGCAACATAAAAACCAAACAATTTGTAGCTAATAAAACTTTTCTAAAACGAAAATTTAATTTAAAAACATGCTGCAACTTTATCATACACTAGCTGTTCCGCGCGGTTTCACCCGCGTTCCCGTGGAATCTTATCTTATCCCGGGATAAAATATAGCCTATGTTAATCTGGAATAATGTAGCATTCAAATGGTGAAAGAATTTTTAAAAACGGTCCAGTACTTTTTGAGCCAATTCGTTACAAACATACTTACATACAAATCTTTCCTCTTAATATTAGTATAGATATAGATTATTTCATGATTTTGTTCTTTGAGGTAATTCCATAAATTCATGGATATTCTGTCATTTAACATTTAACTACTTATTCATTCTATGGCCGAGAACTGGGTCGATTTCCGGTCGAAGCCGAAGCCGAAGGATTAATTAAAATTACTGTTTTTATTTATAAATAACAATTACAATCAGTCTCAGTTTCAAACTAGTAGAGGAACTACTGATTATAGATGTAGTATTAGTAAATAGTATCTAAATAAACACTTTATAAACATTGCTAAATTAAATGCCCATTTCTCATAATTCGGAGCTTACTGAAAACCAGCTTCAGCCAAATCTTCTGCCCACATTGGCAGAAGCCGAAGGTGGCCGAAGCCTAAACCGAAGGTAAAACTAATGACGAATAGTCGATACCTTTCTGAAATGAGGCGGCAGCACTAATACAGGACGCACTTTGCTGCATTAACTTCAGTACTCGCACTAGACCGTCTCGTGTTACACACAGCACGTGCGCCCGCGAGTTGCGCCGGAAATGTCATCAGGTAAACAAACACCCCATCACTCGCAGTCACTCGCACTCGCACTCGCACTCGCTACCAACTACTGTACTAATTACCCACGTATTTATATCACATTGTTAATTGTAGAGACTAGTCTTTACTTACAGACTCCTTAGAAGTAAGCGCTTTTGATTTTGACTCGATGATTCTCTAATTTATTGATCTGTTCATTGGTTATTGAAGAATGTTTTGGGACAGTTCTTTGCTTGAGCTTTCCTTAATCGTCGTTATTCTAAGGGCTGGCATTTAAAAAAACTCCCGGAATTGTTGAATATAAAGTACTGAAATTGACAATGGCGGCAAGCAGACGGCTTTTTTGAGTAGGTACTAAAGTACCGACATACTATAATCGCTATCAGCATGCCTCATTGCCACGTTTTTGAATGAGAATATTTAAACAGGTAGGCTGTTGCCATTATTGATATTGAGCAAAAAAAGGCAAAAAATCGGGTTTGTTGTATGGGAGCCCCCGTTAAATATTTATTTTATTTTGTTTTTAGTATTTGTTGTTATAGCGGCAACAGAAATACATAATTTGTGAAAATTTCAACTGTCTAGCTATCGCGGTTCTTGAGATACAGCCTGGTGACAGACAGACGGATGGACAGACAGCGAAGTCTTAGTAGGTAATAGGGTCCCGTTTTTACCCTTTGAGTATGGAACCCTAAAAATAACACTTTTGATAAAAAAAAACTAAATGACCATTTCAACAGCTTCTCACTCATATCGAGCAGTAATTACAAACATGCACACATAATTATTGTAATCGTAAAATCGCATTATTGTTTAACAATCAGTTTAATGGGTGTCGTTACTGCGTGCATTCTCATCGCGTCCGCGTTGTTTACACGACAACTGTCGCACATTTGGTATGGATCGCGCACTTGATGCGGTTCTCATGTTGAGAATTTACTTGTACTTATTGTACGTAAATGTTTTTCAATTCTACAATGAAATACTAAAGCTTACCTATAGTAACGTTCATAAGTGCCTTACCAGAGCCTAAACTGAATAAATTAGTTTTGAGTTTGAGTTTGAACAGTGGCATCAGCAAAACCATGCGTTTGTCACATTATAAGTTACATCAAAAATTTTAGAAGAAAAATATCGAACTGAAAATTTGATGTTCATTTTTGGGAACGAATTGTCAGATCCAAGCTATTTAAACTAATTCCAACCACTTTATAAGTAATACTGTTTACAAAAAAACCTATTTCTAATTCGAATAAGTATTTGCTATTTCTTTCAATATACATACACAAAATGCTCCAACCCTTTAAACAAAAAAAGGGCCGAGCAAAAAGCAAATTAGTAAAATTTGCCACGCCACTTAACTAATAGGCAAAACAGTTTAAAAGGAGTCGCGACGTTGAAAAAATCGCGCCACATTTGTGCAAGTGTCGATCCTAAGACACTCCTACTATAGTTTTTATTATAAGTGATATTAATGTGAGTTTTATTCCAGCTGTCAATTTATGCAATGCATAATTACTGAAAAAAATATTTTTCATACAACATAAAAAGCACTTTAAATTAACTACAATAATTTGAATAACACAATGAAATATATCTGATTTATATATATTATTGTATGTAAAACATGTTGAATAACATCATGATTATTTCACTCACTTATAATACATGAAAAGGTAAGTAACTTTTTATTAGGTACCAACATCACTACCACTTTACAATAAGGAAGCGACAAAAAAGTGAAAACATTCACAATATCCTCACTTCGTAGCACATTGGTAGGTGTCGCCAATCGTCTAGACGAGAGGCGACAACGCGACAAGCGACCACCCCGCAGCGCGCGGTCACTTCACAACGTACTCGAATCACAACAACCGTCTAATGCGTTTCGAGAGTAGGGGCCGTCTGTTGGTGGTCTAAGACTCTTTGCACAATTGATTTTCTGCCCTTCACATAACTGAATTGTGAGATAATAATCATTCTCGTTGTTTTTCTTTTGATAATTGTGATGAGTTTAACCATACGATAGAATAAGATTAAGATAGAATAACCATAACTTAAAATACCTATCCAGGAAAGACATTTATGTGCATGATCCAGACTCAGGACAAACAGTGTCCTGAGTCCGGATGTAATTATCTATTTAAAAATGTAGGTATGTAAGTAGGCTGTATTTAGTATCTATATCAGTTATCTGGTTTCCATACCAGCACTGCTTAGTTTAGGATCACATATTATGACCGTAATGGAGATGAATTTGGAATGTGAATGCCTCGAATCTTTGGATTTAAGAAGACTAGGTACAGGAGTTTATAATAGTAAACAAACTCAGCAAAAGATATACTATTCTTGGGGATATAATTACCTATGCTAGTTAGATGGTGTGTTGAAAACGTAATAAGTACAATAATTTGCTACGATAGAAAAATATCACAAAGTTACCTCTAAAAATTTATTTTAACGCATGTGTGCGTAAACGTCTATGCACCGACAGTAATTTAGGAGGGAAAAGTTTGTATTGAGAATCGTAGTAGGTACTCAAATATTAGGTGCCTAAACGATTTTCGGAAAACTTTCACAGATAAAAGGCGGAAGTGTCTTAAAAAATATAATCTCACATTTTCTAAATAAATCCTCTCATCTTTTTGTTATTAAAACATGTTTCGCGTTATGATAAAAGTGCAGTGAAAACACCATTATTTTCCCATCTCATGATAGTAATATCAAGTTAATTGTTGACCGGGTAACATCGTTAGATGAAAGACAAACTTGTTGTTGTATAAAAACATCGGCTGAAGTAGGTTCTTTCAGTAATAACATATTTTCAAGCGAGCTAGCTACATTAGTGTTTAACGATTCCAGATTTCTCATTAACCTTTATATGTACTATTAGGGTTGTCAAATCTTTTGAGATATGCAATTAAGTTATCAAATAAATTATTAAACTTTTACGGCCTATTTAATTTGACATTAATTATAATATTTTAAATTAATGTTATTAATTTTGAACAAAAATATACTAACAATTACCAATTTTGTGTAACAAATGTGTTGTTAATATCATTATAATTTTGCATAATTAATTACAATTACAAATAAGTAGGAATATAAAGAGTATTTAGAGAAGTTATGACTCTTTTTTAGTTACACTATTTAAAAAAAACAAGTATTTTTTTACACACAATGTCAGTGGAAAACTCGTGAGTGACAACCCTGCACCACATATGCACACTTCTAGTTACTAACATCAAATTATCCGTTCTCCTTTACGTACATTAAAAAAACACATAATTATGGATATAAAACCTCTATCCTCGTAAAACGTCCAGATAAAAAGGTCGTGGAGGCACTTCCTCCGTCTAATTCCCCATAAAATGGTTCCGTACATCCATTAACACTATTTTTAATCTATTTATCAAATTCATTGAACGCACCGTCCTCAATGAGGCTCATTTATATTTAAAAAACTACGAAAATAACATTATATTGTTTATATTAATTTTTAGTGTTCGACGTAAACTTGTGTGCTGATTTTTGTAATCTCAAGACAATTTAGTTAAACTATAAAGGTGATAATCGCCTGTGCTTAAGTCGATGGTATAGTAGAAGACGTACGATGGTAGCTGCGAACAAGGCAAGGGATTGACGTCTTTAACGTAGTTCTAATTAATTTATTGGCGCTTTTAAAACGGAAGCGAAGTGGAGTCGAGTCGAAGATATGAATGAATAAATTGTAATCTGAAATCAGAAGGACTTGGACTATGTGGACTTTATTCTATTATAATTAAGACACCGTAGCCCTCATATTTCTATACAGAATTTAGGGAAAATACATCACTATTTCATACATAATAATTGTTACTTGCAACTAGGTACACTCAACTATCAATCAATCAATTATGATACGATTTACAAATACAAACTTGAAGACACAATATCGGATTATTTTGATTGTATAACAAAGAAATCATAGATTCTTAAAAAAAACATCGTGAACATTCACTGAAGAGACCATAAATCCAATATTAGTAAACTACATAAAGTGCTTTTCACAAGTTCTGAGCGACTCCACAGTTTCCCTCGTCCCGTAGAGCGCGGCAATATTTACAAGTCGCATCCGGAGCACGACTATTACTTAATAGCTTCTCTGCACCGCGCACGCTAATGCCCACACTGATGCTCAAACTTTTATTTTTAAATGGTTTTGCCTTGGTATCTAGACCTTTAAGCCATTTCTTTATTTTAAATATTCTTCTTTTACGTTATTGCCACGTTATATTATCACATTCACAGTAAGTCTAGTCCTCGTCCGTACAAATCCAGTCAGGTTTTAGTGAAATTAGCGGCTGATCCACTAAAACTTGTCACGGGCTTTTTGGGACTAGTCACGATACACACTTTCATTTCATTTCACTGCAGTTGTGCACTTAGATTGATTTTTATTGGACAAAACATCGCCGATATTATTCAATTCAATAAAACTCAAAATACAAGAATTTAATTAAAAAATAAAACGAAAACGCATCGTCACTTCGCAAGTTCTCGCCAAAAAATCCATGCTCAAACTTTATTCTTAATCGCATAGAAAACTTAGTTACAGAAAAAAGTTTTTCTATAGAGCTGAATATTTTTTTAAAACCTTATTAATATTTTATTTCTTAGCTAATTAGGTATGTGTTTAAATGTGTTAGTTACTTATATTAGATTTCTTTTTTATATGAAGTGAGTGTCTCATTAACGCCAAGGGGTTATTGTTTGTTAATATAATAGGTTTTAAGATTTAGTAGTTTTTTGCTAGTAAGACCCCTAATTCATTCTTAGTAATTGTGACATTCGTAGCATTTCGTAACTGTTCTACGACCATAGAGGTCGTAGAACAGCTACAGTTAAAGTTATACATATAATACCAAAATATATTATATACCTATCATTGAAAAATACTGGGTTCAAAAGACAAACAAATATTTTACTAATTTCATTCATAACTCATAATTAAAATTTAAAATCATAGCAGGATTTATACTTGGACAAAAAGTTTTTAGAGTAGTTGGATTAACTTAATAGATTTAAATTAACCCTGGTGCTTATTGAACAGAAACATATTTATAAAAACATGTTTTTTTGGAAAATAACTTCCTTAGGGGAGAAAAAGAATGGCAAAATATGAAGAAATATTTTTTGGTCAAATGTTTAAGCATTTTTCAAAAGCAACCCCTCAGGAAAGAATGTGGTTACACAAGTTTTAAATTAAAAAAAAACAGTGAGCACTTTCCCATTTATGGCATATTTATTAACTTTCAACATTGGAAGGCCATCAAAAACTGGAAATAATTTATTTTCAGTCAATCTCGCCATGTTTGTTTGAGAGCCAGTGTCACCATGGGGCGCGGATTTTTTTCAAAAGCCCGGTAACGTGATACTAAAATTGAGTTAAAACAAACAAGAAGCGGCACCGTGACGCCATCACTATTGGAAAGGGTTTATTATATGAGGCGGCAGTTGACGGCACATATAAAAATAATCTCGTAAAAATTACGAAACTAGAGCGAGCATTCTATTGAAATAAGATAGGTAGGTACCAGCTCGCTATAGTAGAGGCATAAGATTTCAATTCCCTTTAAATAGCCTACCATATGCTATGTTCTGTAATCTTCTAGTACTACCTAATCTATATCTATACTAATACTAAGTTTTTTATATTTAAACCAAAAAAATGAGTTGTTAGGAATATACCTATGTACAATTAAATTATAAACTAAGACTAATTAATATATTACAGATAATCTAATTACACAAATAAAAATAAAAAACTAAAAATTTTACTACACTAAATAGGCCAACTGGTCCAGATCGCTGTCAGGTGGTAGCGTGCCCAGAACACAAAGTATTCGCCAGCCCTCCGGTCACGTGACGCTTCGATGAGGCGTTTCGCGATGAGACGGTAAACGCGGTGAGCAGCTGGTCCCCACGGCCCCATTGTCTCAACCCCAAACGGCTCAAATATGTAGCAACTATCAAGATTGCTATATTTGCGCCGTTTGAGATTCTCAGCGCAAGCAGCGGCGCCGCCTGCCTTAACTGCGGTCTGTGGAAGATGAGACGGTGCCAAAGTGTCGACACAGGTAGCGTCCCACACTAAAGGCCGACCCATCTTCCAAGGAATCAACGTCATCACGCACCAGCCCATTCGGTTCGAGAATGGCCGATAAGTTAGCGCTTGCAAGCGACCGACGAATGATATCATTAAGGTTGGCGTGCCCAGAAATTCTACCTGCGCTTCTCTGACATGAGAGGCCATGGTGCCCTAAAGCGTGGACGGAAAAACCACATTGACAGCGATGAGGGCCGTAGCAGTGGGCACCTAAACGCAAACAGGCAGCAATCCGGAAAGTATTTGGTTCTAGAAGTGTTCCTATGTTAGAAGAAGGTAGTGCATGTAGCCAGAGACCAGATTCCCACACAGAGACGGCAAGGAGACGAGCGCGCTCCGCGTGGCTAGGGCACGTTTCTAAAAGCTGTTTACGTACTAGCTCGCAAAGCGGCTCATCCCATTGCCTCTGTGATGATGGGATTGTGGGTGGGTCGGAATTGGGGCAGGCTATTTGCCAAGCCTCCTTGCCATCCGTCAAATAAGATACGACAGGAGGTGATGTACCAAGAATACGTTCTACTAAATTTTTTGTACTAAAAACAGAAGACAAAAAGGCTGGTAGTGAGATGCTAGAAATTTTGCGGATACCCAGACCTCCATACCGAATTGGCAAGGAAGCCTGGGACCAGATGCGATCATCTAAATTAATATTCAAAATGGAATTGAGGGTGTTTCTCACTGCATTGTCCAAAATCTGTAAAAGAAGAGGGTGATTCCAGAGTGGACTACAGCGAAGTATATATGTAAATTTTGGTACAAAAAGGCAGTACTTGAGGATGGTGTAAGCCGAATGAGTATTAATTCGTAGAAGACGGTCCGAAACATCATTAAAATTTTGAATATTTTCTTCAATGAAGTCTGAAAAAGATTCTTCGAAAATTGGTGACCCCAAGAGGCGAAGTGAACATTTATTTACAATTTTCATGTCTGGTGCTATCTTCAAAAATTTATCGATAGTTTCATTTGGCGAGGGGCAATTATCTGAAAGAAAAGTTCACATTTTGAATGATTTAAATTAAGGCCAATTGACTTTAAATTTTGAGACAAGAGGAGGAAATCACTGAGCACTGTGTCCACATTGCCTCCTAGAGTTCCATCATCCAGGTACCAGACATTGAATTTTGATTCTAGAAGATTAATGATTGGGTGGATTGCCGGCCCCAGAGGATCGCCCTGCTGGCATCCGACTGAGGAAAAAAGAAGGTTATCTTTGTATATTAATTTTGAAGGACTTTTATAGCATTGCCAAAGAAATCCAAAAACGTCTGGAATTTTATCTTTAATTTGTGAAAGTAGTGCACCTCTATCAACGGAGTTAAAAGCGTTTTTAACATCCACTTTTAGTAACACCTCTCCAGCTCCATTTTTAAGGAATGTACGGAGGGCATGTACCGCCGCTTCACAACCACCCTGCGATCCAAAGCCCAACTGCTTTGGTTGAAAGTAGTCTTTCAATAAAGTCGCCTTTTGACGGCAGCAGACCTTGGCTGCGATGCGGCGGTAAGTGTTGCCTACGGCAATAGGCCTAATCCCACCGTCTTTTTTAGTAAAAGCGCATAAATTTGCGCCATAGATGATGTCTAAGGCATCTTCAGCTACATTTCCTTTAAGCATTAAATTGATCAGAGATGAGAGATCCTCTAAGAGTGCCTCACCGGCGTCGCCTGTGTAGCCACATAATAAATATTTAAGACGTTGTGGCGTCAGTGCATCTATGCCGCCTGCTGAACCATTCTGGAAGGATCTCACAGCTCCAAGCACGTCTTTTTTTGAAGATTCTATATGAGTATCGAGAGGTTGGGGAGGATCAGGAAGGAGGAGGTTCGTCGCTGGAAGTGGATGTTTATTCTGAAGAGCTGCCAAAGTATCCGGTGTATTAGGTGCAAATACGTCTCTGGAAAATAAAACCCGAGATGCCCCCTTTATATCCCCATCATTAAGTTTCAATTGAACTGAAGATGTCAAGGATGGTGACTTAGATTTTCTTGAAATGGTTGATGGTAGATTAGCAGGGGTGTGGAAAGAACAGTTATTTTTTATTCTGCTTGTCAATGAAGCATGGTTAGATTGGTCGTGTGCAATATGAAGAACTCGATATGGAAAGGTAAGTAAGTGTTCCCAAGCATCCTTTGAGTTCTGGGAAATTACATTTTTGATATCTTTTGATAATGATTTGGCAACGGCAATTCGTGCACCGCGTGGAATACGTCGAATAACGGGGTATGTGTTTTTGAATTTTGAGATTTTTTGCCAGAAATCATTTTGGGATGTTACAGGGCTTGATGTTATGGTATTCTGATTAAAAGAAGTTTCTTGCTTATGACATCGACTAATGTGAATATTCAAACCTCTTATACTCTTGAAAAAACGTACCTGGGAACACTTAGGGCACTGGATATTACCCTCCAAAGACGTTGAAACACTACTCCCTAATTGGGTACCGCTAGCTTGCCCAAGATGCCCAGCCATACATATTATACAAATAACTTACTCCTTAACTTATAAAATAGACATTAATATTAACAAACAATATTAAAAATTCAAAGCAAATAATCTAAAATATTTATACATAATTTATATCTATAGATAAATATTAACAGCTTAACTATAAATTAAATTATAGTTAAAATATATACCTATATTGTGATTTTTTATACGAGACAAGAACATTCGAGTAAGAAAAATGATAAAAAATTTAAACTGGGTTTCTCAGTAAAAGGATGACTTCTAAACCGGTGGCAACTTCTGATGAAGAATGATTCGTTTGTTGCAAGCTGTTTCACTTAAATCACGGTGATCGTTCTACTAATTAAAATTTCATCGACTATGCTTCAATTGGTCTAGCTAGCTGGACATTTTATGCGGAAAAAAAATGTACGCTGGTCACAATATTTACGTGAGTTTTCGTGAATAGGTTTATCTGCTTGGTGATTGATCTTCGTATATCAGTTGGTTTCCATACATAAGCTCAGTTTAGTTTTGGGACGTCTTTGTATTTATGGCCGTGTGTGAAAATGTACCAGAATTGTCCAAAATGTTAATCTAAAAGAAAGTAAATACGAGAGCAGGTATTTGTGCTTCTTTTATATATCTAGCGGCCAAAATAGCGAGACTATCGGCCACTTTTATCTATTTGTTTATTTTATTATTTAAAAGAAATGTAAAAACGTACACATGACACTCATAAGTAAGTTTTTTTATATATTATAGTTGTACATTTGTTTGTACATATATTTTGTACATTTGTTGTAAATAAATAAATTATTTTAGTGTTTTAGGTATTTAAAAAAATTATCGTCAAAAGTAATGGTTTTTCTGGTGCATTTCCAATTGCTTTCCTGTAATTTATTATTCTATTCGTTTTGCTAACTACATGATATAATTGATGTGGTATTTGCTTCCAAGTATTTTTGTTGATAAATCAAAATAACATCTATCAAAGTGTATGAAAGTGTTTATAAACGTAGAATAAACCGACAGTGGTACATTAAAGTGTAGTATTCCAATCGAGAGCGAGGGTCCCATTCCTATCTACACTGTGTAATCTAGGAGACAATGTACTCTAACTAACTGAAAATATAATCAGAGGTTTTATTTGTTCACACAAATATTTTAAAATTTAAAACTTTGTTCACGTAAATAAAACTAGATAAAGGAAATTTAGTATGAGTAAATAGGAAAAGTCGGCAATGAATGATGAAAAATAACTCTTTTAATTGACGTATTGATAACTTTTTGTATACCACAACTGGAATTTCAATTACTTAAGTGTTTTTTTTTTAGAAAAAAGTTTCAACAATAAAACCAAACGTATGAGCTATCTTTGGCATTCCACGGATAAGATAAACTATAGGTACCTGGCAGTGTAGAGGTCTATGACTATATCTAAGACTATTATTGATTAAAATTAATCCGGGCTTTGCTAATAGAATGCGTAGTCTAAACCACTGTAATAGACATGAAAATCACTCATTTGACTATTAACATAGAAACTGACAGATATTACGAAGATTTTGAATAAATAGCGATAAAATAAAGTGTGATGGCTCCTCGCCTATGCCAATCCTAGTGATGGATTACTCTATGTACACAGATTTGCGTGCGCGCTTCACAAACAATCACTTGACTCCGTTTTAGCTTTTAAGAGGGGCCGTGTTATATGAACCGATAAATTTTCCTGTGACTATATCTACAGCGTATCGGTTACAGGTTTACTTATATAGTACTAAAATCGACTATCTCTGTCTTTTTGACTTGAGTATGTTTATAATCGTTAAGGCTATAGCTCTCGAGCTATACTTGTGTAGTACGCATATGTTGGGGCGTTTTCACTGTTGAAAACAGGCCGGTTGGAATGGTTGGTAAGACTACCATTTACGAAAAAGATTGTGGGTTCGGAAACACCGCCGCTGGAAGTCGATTCCCCAGGCCTAGCGCGCGCGGAATGAAATAATGGTGGATCGCCAAACGTTCAGGTGGTAAGGGTGTAAAGTTGAGCTGTGAGTTGTCCGGTTACGAAATTCATCGGCTGGTATTAATCCGAACAATTCCTCGGAGCATTCTCCGTTATAAATTCAGTAAAAGATAATAAAAATCACTAAAGGAAACAGATAAAATTAATATCAACTGCACTGAGCTCGTCTGTCTTACAGGAGCTTAAACAAATTGACACTCCACTCATAATTTGTATACACTCATATCATTACATGCCCTTGGTTGGACCCACTTGTCCAAAACATAGCTTCGTTCATTAACGTGTGCTCTTAGCCTTAAAACTTCGTTGTTAATTTGAACTCTACAGAGCATAAAATTAAGTCAGTTATTGTTTGAATACAAAGTTTAATTTCAAGGGTCAGGACACACGAGAAATCATTGAGATGGTCAGGCTCCCACTTGGTATTCTGTGCTCCCACGATGTTGTTTGACATTTTAGAACTTGAAAGTTTGATAGAAGTGTCACTGTTACAGGATATACCCATGGAGATGCAAGTGCTTATTATTAACAGTGAAAGTAAAGTAGGTATATAAAATAAAACCGGTCAATTGCGAGTCGGACTCGTGCACTGAGGATTCTGTACAAAAAAAAAGGAAAGAAAAGAGGTTTTTATGTATTTGTTGTTATAGCCGAAATACATCATCTGTGAATATTGCTGTCTAGCTGTCACGGTTCATGAGATATATCCTGGTGACAGACAGACGGACAGCAGAGTCTTAGTAATAGGGTTTCCGTTTTTACCCTTTGGGTACGGACCCCTAAAAAGATTAAATCTTCTAGAAGTTTTATTTTTCCGATAAAGGGACATGACGCAATGATTTACCTTGTCTCTCTTTTAGGGTTCCAAATTCAAACAAGGAACGTTTATAGTTTCATCATATCCATCCAACGACTGTCTGTATGTCACAGCAAACTTATTTGTATACTATAATACCAATTTAACTATAAAATGTACATAAAATTCTCATGTCACAATGTTAGTAACCGAACTCCTACGAAACGGCTTGACGGATTTTTATGAGTTTTTTGTCTATATTCGGTAGGTCTGAGAATAGGTCGTAAAGTATATTTCATACTGCTAGATCCCACGGGAACGCGGGCAAAACCGCGGGGGACAGCTAGTCATATATAAATTGTTGTAACCACTGCCTACAAAATTATGATTATAATTTGTTTTTTTATGTGATCGCCTATCCCTTCTATGCATTTAAAGCTCTACACCAAATATCTGACAGGCAGCTAATGCGTCGTAAGGACGTGTGTGATGACCTTCTTCACTACGTGTTATCTTCACTTATCAGTCATTACTACTATCTACTGACTCTGTGTCCTGAAGTCCTGCACAGGAGCTACTCACAAGAATCACTTAGAGACTTGCATCAAAATTCAAATTGGTACCTACTGTGATTGGGAAAGAAAAAAAACCGACCAAGTGCGAGTCGGACTCGCGCACGAAGGGTACCGTAAAAAAGGCAAAAAAAATCACTTATTTTGTATGGGATATTGTATATGTAGATCCCTTAAATATTTATTTTATTTTAATTTTATTATTTATTATTGAGTATTTTGTGAATATTTCAAGTGCCTACATGTTGCCATTATTGATATCGAGCAAAAAAGGGCAAAAAAATAGCGTTTGTTTTATGGGAGTATTTTATTTTGTTTTTAGTATTTGTTGTTATAGCGGCAACAGAAATACATATTTGGGAAAATTTCAACTGTCTAGCTATCGCGGTTCTTGAGATACAGCCTGGTAACAGACAGACGGACGGAAAGACAGCGAAGTCTTAGTAATAGGGTCCCGTTTTTACCCTTTGGGTACGGAACTCAAAAAAATAAAGCACATTGTTAATTTCCACAGACAAGAATATCTTTAAAAAAATGGTAAAGAATTAATAGTATCATGTTAGCGTTTTATATTGATCATGAGGCTGAATGGAGACTTTACCTTTGCCTGGTGAAAAAATAAAAAACGACTGTAAGTTTTTATGGCGGGAAATAAGAAGAGATATACCAGAGACGATAGAATGAATAAAGATCGAATGTTATCGAAGGAGATATATTTTGACTGCCGAGGTAAGTTTTATACCATCATACTTATTTAGTATGATAGTATAAAATTACCTCACTTCACAAATAGTGAAGTGAAGTAATCTCGAAAATTCTGACGTAAAACATTCACAGCTGAAAATATTGATGCGTAGAAAGTGGGCTCTAGTGCTCTTATCTTAAAACCCATTAATGTAATGACACTTCAAATTAAAATTGGCATATTAATGTAAACAAACCAATGTAGACTAAACACTGGATCTATAATAAGTCTAGACGTATCGATCAAGCACTCCACCCGCTCTCGAGATCTATTACAATTGTATGATTCGGCATTAGTTACGTAATGTGAATAGGCAATAGCATTAATAGCAAAATGTACTTAGATTTGCTCTGTATACAAAACACTTGTAAATACTGTTAGGTATAATCATAAATTCTGGGTAGTAAATTGTATAGCTATTTTGCCGCGTTGCTGTTTCGCGTTCACTTACATTTTCAAGTCGGTTTTTACTCGTAGCTAAGGCAATGTGATAGATAAATGGTGACACAATATTTATTAAACAACTCAATACAATCCATACTATAAAATGCGAAAGTGTGTCTGTCTGTCTGACTGTCTGTTTCCTCTTCACGCTTAAACCACTGAACCGATTTAGATGAAATTTAGTATAGAGATAGATGGAACTTTGCAGAATGACATGGGATACTTTATATCTCAGGAAAAGATAAGATCCCTCGGGAACGCGGGTGAAACCGCGGGGCAGAAAACTAGTATTAACTAAACCTAAGATAAATTAATGAATAGAAACAAAATCATTGTTATTGAACCCTTAAACATTTTTTTTTCTTAAATTTTAGTGCAAATAATCTTATTATACCTATTACCTAATAAAAAATGTGCAATTTTTTTTATGGTTTTCTTTTAACTGTTTAGTGGAATGGAGTCTATGGATGGAGTATCCATCTAAAGCCCACTGAATGATAAGAATTTATAAACAATAAATATCAAAAATGTGTTCACTGTTAAACCTACCAGACTTTATCGAAAAAACCCCATGAGTACCTACCAGGGTGCGTATAAAACCCTACAGCATATAATCCAAGCTCTTAAGATGTAAACAGATAGACGGACAAGCAGTAATAGATAAACGCCAATGGGTTACGTGTGCCACTTAAGGAGTTGCGATGCTTAATGTGACTTGGATAGATTGTCGATATCGATAAGTATATTTTAGTCCAGCAAATATTTTGATAGTGTCAGGTCTACATTTTTAAAGACAATAATTTACTTCTTCTTCTTGGGGGTGCCCTATCCTATCGGATGTCGGCGACCACCACACGGAATTCATTTCTGTTCTGCGCCAGTCTGCAGAGACTGACGGTGTCCTTGATATCTGTCCATTTTCTCAAATTGTCGCTCCATGTTATTCGCCTTCTCCCCCTCCCCCGCTTTCCTTCTATTTTCCCCACAATAATTTACAAAACAATATAAATATAGCTAAGTAAACTGTATAATTTGTTGTCCATTGTTAGATCTTTTTTATGTAAATAACGAAAGACGTACCTAATTAAGTACCTATTACAAAAAATGAATTAAAGCGATCTATATTTATTTATAACTAGATTAACCCCAGCTATCTATCTAACTGCGATTAAAACTATCACTCCGTTGAGTGCTATTTATTCTTATATCATATTCTGCTGATATGCTCTAGGTAAGTGTACCTACTTGAAGTTTCATCAAAACCCATTGACCATTAACTAAATCTATGCAAAAAAACACGACGTACGTTGCTACGTAAATAAGTACAAACCAACCAATAGGTACATTGTCACACTTGCAATATTAGCAGTATTAGTTTGATAATATACGATGTATTTTATTGCAAAAATATCGATAACATTTAATCGACATTACCGCACCTAAACAACTCAAAATGTATTTGTCAAAAGGAGTATCAGTACTTGAGCTCCAAGTTGCGTGAGTAGCACTTCACCTGATATTTATGTTTTGTTATCTATGTGACATTGCACAGGAGCAGTGGTGAAGTAGATACTCCAGATATCGATAGTTTCTTCATTTTATTTTTTGCACTAGCCATCACTTTTATATTTCCTGGATTATCTACTGGCGCCTAAAACTTGTATGAAAATATCTCATTGAAATGTAAAGATTATAATATGGAGCTGCTTAGAACCATATCAAGAAACTCATTCAAGATATGCTCATTATTACAATGAATATGTTATTTACATAATTTCTTTTTTTTTACAATATTTGATCACATCTAACCTTAGTGAGATTTTGGTAGGCACATAAAGACTAGAAAGCAGCTGACTCTCAAGTGCAGCTGTCGGAATAGACCCATAGGTGCTTGGCGATAGATTTTCAACTTGAGAGTGGTAGCCAGCCAGTCGCGTACTACATAGTACCCACCCTACCACCGTGATATGTTTTCCTCACGACGTTTTTCTTCACCGAAAGCTCAAGCTCATTGTAGGATTCGAACTCACTGCCTTCACCGCGGTATCCGACGTCACTACCACTGAGCTATCATCGCCTTATATAAAGAAAGCTGTGTATAAAGAAAGTCCCATGATATTTATTCATGTCCCAGGGAACGCGAGAGAATGGAATTAACCAACTTAATAAACAAACCCAATGAAATAACCTTGGTAAATCCCATTCAATAATCCACAATCTAATGAAGTAAGCTTGAGAGCCTCGTTAAAGAGTAACCACAAGAGGCTAAATGGACCACGACCCATAATTAATCAATAATGGCTGTATTTATATGGTCGGGGAATGATTTACGATAACGGCCATCCAAGTGCGTCTGAAAAACTTATAAGTACGCGATCAGACCACTACAGTTGCCAAAAGAATCAGCAACGTATACACGATGAAAAAAGTGTTTCAATAAAATAATAATAATTTTAAAAGCTTTTATTTACCTTATAACGTACCTTCTATGTAATTTGTTCGGGTGGAATCTTGCAACTCAATTTTGAAACTGAAATTTTGTATACACGTTTAGTTTGGATGACAATTAGTATAAAATAAAGTGACGTAACTTGAAATCCAATGTGGCGGACTTCTAAAGATGGCGGACTACTTTTTAGCGCATTTAAATAAAAGCTTGTTTTTAGAAAAGTTTTTTCTTCATATTTATTTCAATTAAGAGTTTGTAATTTTGAGAAGTGTTTGTAAGCGATCACGCCTTTAGCTGAATGGATTAAACAAAATATAGATTGACAGTATCAATTTAAAATGATAATATAGTATGGGAATTTTTATCCTGCGATAACATCCTTCAGGAGATCGGGTAAAACCAGATTGTAGATGCTAGCTATTCTTAATGAAAAGCATACTATTTTTAATTCAGGATATGATAGTAGGAGTATCCGTTCAGTTTTTGCGTGAAAGAGTAATAAACATACAAACTTTATTATATAAGTAGGTATATCCTATAATAGGAAGATTTATACTTACCATGAATAAATTCAAACTCTTTATTTCTAATTATGTAATAATATTTCAGCTCTTTTTTTGATCCGATTGCAAATAAATAACCAACTTTTATGTAATGTAATAAAATATAAATAAAGTAAAACCTTTGTAAAGAGGGATTTACAAAAATTTTACTCATCCCAAAACTTTTTTTCGTTTACAGACAAACAATAAAAAAAACTTTTAAAAGTCTACAAAATCACTTGAATAGGCGACAGTACCATAAAGAAGTGCTGCTGAATTGGGCAAGCGAAACTCAAGTGGTCTATTACGTATACATTTAGAATACACTCGTGCATTAGGGTTAATGCAAAGTATACCGATTGTTCCGAGCCTATGTAATGCCTATCTCGTAGGGTCATAATGATAACAGATTATAAGTATCCTAGGAATCCTTTCACTGAAAAGATAAATATTTTATTGATTTTTTTATACTGCTTACCTATAATATACGGAAAACAGTATAGTTCACAGAAATACTGTAACATAAATTATGAACTAATTAGGAAGCATCTTACCTAATTAGGAACTTAATTACCTTACTTAATTAGGAAGAACCTTTTATTACTTACCAAACTGTGAAAATAAAATGTAAACTTTACCGTAACAGAAATAGATATCAATTCATTAACCCAAAATATAAGTGCAAGTCATTGTTCAAGTAAAATATATTGAAAGTCTTACAAATGAAATTGAAAATCCCCTCATAACGTTCAAAGTTTCAAGTCGACGACGTGAAGACCACGACACTCTTTAAAAGTAGAAAGCGCTCAATAAATCGCCGATTACCCTCCGTACGTGACGGTGCGAAGTCAATTTACCTTCAAACGGGAAAGAAGGCTAATCAAAAGAGATTCAATAGGCGGAAACCGCCTGAGAAATTACCAAGGAGTCAGAGGGGCGCGGGAGGGCGCGGGAAGTGGGTGGGGTCGACTGAGGGAAAAAAAGTGGAAATAATTCGTTAATCTCGTAATTGGAGCGCGCTACCGAACCGGAAAACAAATTTCCTATTATTGTGGCGTAGGGTTGTCGACTATGGATTCAGATTTTTCAATTTTTTTTGTAATTATACTTCTGAAACATTTTGAAAAAGAAATACACAAAATAGAAGACGTAACAGTGAAAGTGGAAGTAGACACAATAATGGTACCTACAGGAGAATTATAATGAATTGGTTTACTATACCCAACAAAACGAATAGGGAAAGTAAATTGAAAGGTCTCGACTTACGAGCGATCTAAGAGCCGCAACAGGACCAACAACATGGACAAGATCGGCAAAACACACATCAGCATACAACAGTTTGAAGGAGGCTTAGCTTGGAAATTGCTATCGATGCTGACTAAATCTTAATCATTTACAAGTATTGCTTAATATTTTCTATTCTGTTATCGGCATATATCAGCATGCCCTCATTTGAAATAATGCAATTAATATGCACCCTAATTAATTTAAAGATATAATAATAGCAATAATAAAAATACATTTTTAAACTAAAACTAATAACTAAAATAAATTTAAAAAGTTAGGCCCCTTCGGCATGGTTCCGAAGATGCTGGCAGCGTTTCCTCGCTGTATCGCAATGCTGATACGTTGTGCGAGGAAACTGCCAGCTCTTCGGTCCCCAGTACAAAATCTTAACCTATTAGCCAGCTCTTTAAAGAGCTGGCGAGCGCCAGAACCCCATGGACCAAGGGTCTCAACACCGAAAGGAATAAAATTATATTCAGTGCCGAGACCCCTATATTTTTGTCTTTTAAATTTTTCTGCCGCTTCAGCCGCCGCGCCTGCTTGAATGCTGGTTCCATGAAGATGAGAAGGGGCTAATGTGTCCACACAGGTAGCATCCCATACCAGTGCCCTTCCCAAGCTCCATGGAACCAGGGTCATCCCGTCCGGTCTCTTGCCATCGTCTCTGGAAATGCCGGTTGGCTCGAGTAGAGCTGGCACGTTGACGGTGGCAAGAGTGCGGCGTATGATATCATTCAGCGCGGCATGCCTAGAGAAGCGACCGGCACTTTTTGGGCACGATAGCCCATGGTGTCCCAGTGGGTCAACCTCGCTGCCACAGGGACACCTATGAGCAAAGCATACACGAACTCCTAGACGTAGACAGGTTGCAAGGCGAAGTGTGTCTGGCACCAAAAAAGTGCCGATGTTCGGTGACGGATATGCATGTAACCAATCACCAGCTTCCCTAGTGGCCGACGCCAGTAATCTGGCCCGTTCCGGTCCCATGCTGCGGCTTAAAAGAGAATTAAAAGTTAATTTAGAAAAGACATCGTCCCAGCTCCTTTGTGAATTTGGATGGCCAGGGACATCCTGTCCCGGGCAAGCAATTGACCAAGCTTTTTTGGCTTCCTCCAAACCAGCAGCCTCATAGTTTGAGGGAAAAGCCCTTAGGATTTTACCTATGAGACTGGCTGAGCTAAAGGCGGAAGACAAAAAATAATAATAATTAATAACCCTAATTTAGTTTTTACAATTTACTCATTCATTACACTATTACCCAAAACACAACAAAATTACAAATAAGTTTTTAAATACATTACTAACTTCAAAACATTTGAGGGCACAACCCTTGCTAAAGAACAGGAGGGAAGACTTCGTCGAACATAAAGTATAGGTAGATAATTATTATTAGAGCGGGACTCATTAGTAGACGATTGTCGTCCCCCTCCCGTCCGGAGCTACCCCCAGCCCCCAGCTACACCCCCTGCGGGTATTACCGGGCGACCGGACACCGTCACACCTGACCGGACGATTTATTATTGGCTATTGGCAAGACACTTTTTGTTTATAGGGTGTTTGTTTTATCATATCAGTAAAAATATGTTTTGATAAATAAATATACATTATACCTATTTTAAATAGGTTTTTATGACATAGCACAGAGGTTTTGTGTCCAGATTGGCTAAAAAGATTTTTTAACGGTAATCATGGTAATTTTTGGTTTAATGGTAATCATGTTACTGTCACTTTAGTTTTAACGTAGAAATCATTATTGATCGACGTAATCTATCAAATCCCTTAACTGTGTAATAACAGATAACAATCTATTGATTTACAATAGGTACTTATATGGATTTGGTTAGTTGGAATTGGGAGGTATTGTTGTTTCTATTGTTTGGGGTAGAAGGTGTTAGCCACAGTTGGTTGTTCATTTTATGAGGGTGATTCAGTATACACGTATACAGGCCAGTAGTGAACTTAAGAATACTCCATAGATTTCCACAAATCAAGACCCTGCTTACTTTTATTTACCCAACCAATAAATATATTTATAATAATTATTGTATTTTGAAATACATGTTTCCAAAATCAACAAACAGTAGTAAACAGTTCATTTGGGTTTGCATTTCACTAGCGACGTCATTTTATGACACAACAATATTTTCACTAGTGGGTGGGTGTCAGTGAAAAAAATATATTTATAGTTGTAATTTTTAAATTTTTCCAATAATTTTCTAATTTCCAGGTCAAATTGAACTCGAAAACATAAAAAGCACATGATGTATATCGTATACTTGAGTGCTGAGATGCCATTGGACGACTAGCTCAGCTTTTTACTTGTCGGTGCTCCGAGCGCGAGCACCCGTACGTGACCGCTAGGCGCTAGGCGCTGGGCGCTACCTACCGAATGATGTTTCAAGACGGTACCGCGCGTTTTCTTAGCCTCAATTATTGGAAATACCATTTTATTCAGGCGTGTTAAAATGAAAAATATATTTTCCAAATACCTATCAGGAATAGCTTATTTCTAATACCAGTTTGGAGGTTTGGTTTGGAGCCGGCAGTTAACTCACTATCAGAAAATTCATAGTCACTTAGTGGCGAATATCGTTTAAAGTTTGCTTTAAGGCGATGATAGCTCAGTGGTAAGTGACGTCGGATACCGCGACGATGGTCATGGGTTCGAATCCTACAATGAGCTTGAGCTTTCGGTGAAGGAAAACATCGTGAGGAAACCATAGCACGGTGGTAGGGTACATTGTAGTACCCAACTGGCTGGCTACCACCCTTAAATTGAAAATCTGTCGCCACCTATCGGTGTGTTTCGACAGCTGCACTTGAGAGCCAGTTCCCATCTAGGCTTTGTGTGCTTACCACCTTCGGCCACATCATCACTTACCATGGTGAGATTGTGGTCAAACACAAGCTTATCCCTAATAAAAAAAAGGTGCATAGATTCATTCGGACTTTTCGTTAAACTTAAAACGAAACAAATAACGGAACCTCCATTATTTGCGTGAAGCTGAAGGAAAAATCACTTTTTTTTCAAAGAAAATATTTCCAACTTCTTCCAGACTTATAATTGATTTTGTCTACTAAGCTTCCGTCCCGCGGTTCCACTCGCGTTACCGAGGGAGCTTTCTATTGGTGAAAGATTTTTTTGAAACGGGATTACCCCCTACAAACAAACAAATAAAAAAACAAGAAAATAAAACTTACCTCTTTATTTTATTTTTCCTATCCCGACTTTCTTCCAACTATTTGTAAACAAACGTTACATAATTTTCGGCAACGTTTACTTTAAAGTCAGTTTAAACGTCAAAATAGTCGGCGGCTACGCGATGAATGGTCAAAATATTTGATTGTTATGCCATCCTAAGGGATCATTTCGTTTAGTGCATTAGCTATTTGTTTTAGTGATTGATTGATTGATTGATTGATTGATTGATTGATGGATGGGTTATTTCTCTATGAGGTTCAATGCTCTATTGTATAATAATAAGGTTATTTAGACATAGTTATCACTACGTGTGAGGGCGAAATCTGTGAAAGTCAGAATTTGGAAAATAGTAGATACCTATGTAGTCTTGGAACGAGCGTTTCATCCGCGAAAGGATTAAGCTATAAAAACTGATAATTTAATTACATAACTCGTTTGCTTGAACGGTTTTTGAAGTAGGTATCGTCACATCTTAAATAGCCCCTATTGTTTTTCAATTTCTTTCTGTCTTCTTGTCGCTAGGTGTGGTCGGCACAACATGTTTTCCTCTTCCACTCCGCTCTATAACTAGTCGTCTCAGTACTCACACCTTTCATTAACATATCATTCTTCACGCAGTCCATTCATACCTTCTTAGGCCTTCTTCTACCTCTATTTCATTAAATTATAGTACAATAATAGAAAAATAAAGAATTCGACATAACCCTCCTGATCTTTATATCGCATAATTTATTTTTTAATAACTGTACATGGCGCAGTGGTTAATATAAAATGTAATTTATTATGTTACCATTCCTCCGACCGACCTTCTGGTAGTTGTATGTTTGTCTTTATACCGCGTATTGCTCCTCTAAAACAATAAATAGATAGACTCGGTGCGCGGCGCGGCGCGGGCGCATCAATGTCCGAAAGTTTACACGTTGTCAGGAATGATTTTTAATTGCTCACGTACAGTCACTCAAACAACACGTATTATTACAAACTGAACGTGTTTAAATTAGGAACAATAACAAATGTATAAATTCACTTTTTTTATAAACTGCGACTAATAAACATCTAGGTAGATGTAAACGGTTAGTAATGATTCAGTTAGTAGGTATTTTTAATAGTTTCCCGGCTTTTTTATGTTGGTAATTTTTTTATCAATTGATTTCATGAAGAAAGTCGTAATTTATTACAATTTTTAAAAATACATTCCGGCTATTATGGAAATAATATAATAAAATTATAATAATAATATAGACTTCCGTGAATAATTTTCACTAAAACACATTCCCTATAATTTCAGAAGCGGCGAGTTATAATATCAAAAATTACACACCTCATAATAAATCTCTACTAAAATTAAATATTAAGCTAAACACACACTGTTAATAACATTTTTAATTATGTCAGGCCGCAACGCATTTAAATAAACTCGTGTACGGAAAACTGAGTTTACTGTTGTCATAAAACAATAAAACCTCGTTTAGTGACAGACACACTTGTTCGATAAATAAACAATATACGCACATGTATACGCGGTCTAATAACATATTTGTTTTTTGAAATGTCATAAAAATCTGGGGGCACGGCAGTGCCCCGCCAAGAAAAGCCAGCGAAGCGAAAACGCAGGGGCACTACCTACCTTTTCTCAAACCGCTTCGTCGTATTTTTTAATCCTCATAACTTCGCTTTGGATTATACCAGATAAACAAAATTCTCAGGATATGATACTTATAGCAGATTTATTAAACATATAAAGTTTCAATTGCATAGCTGTTATACTTTAGATTTTATTGATATCTAAAAATCCCCGATTTCGTCACTGACTGATGATCATCAAAACTCATAAATGGTACTTCCTGAAGTCCTAGAAAGCTGAAATTTGGTATTTTAGCTAATATATTAGTACACAAACAACAAAAAAAAATTAAAACTTGAAACTTTTTTCCCCCAACCAACAATTTTTTATTTTTCGGAATTTTCCCTTTACTTGTGCTGTAAGACCTTGCTTTAAACCAAAATTGAAAATTCTAGGTCAACCGGAAGTACCCTATAGGTTTTGGGTCGAAAACCTATATGGTAGTTCCCGTTGTCCTAGAATCACGAAATTAGGCAAAAAGCAAGGTCTTTCAACACAAATAAAGGGAAAATTCCAAAAAGTAAAAAAAAAAAAAAATTAAAGGGGGTCCCCATACATACATACTACCACCAAGAGATAGAGTCTAGCTTAATTGGCACG
The DNA here is from genome assembly GCA_951361185.1 of Ochropacha duplaris. Lineage (NCBI taxonomy): Eukaryota > Metazoa > Arthropoda > Insecta > Lepidoptera > Drepanidae > Ochropacha > Ochropacha duplaris. Next base: position 3,831,751 of record OX592713.1, on the reverse strand, counting down.
AATCTCCAATAAGGTAATCGTGAAGAACGAACTATTTACAAGTTTGTTCGGAACCATCGGTGCACGAGTCCGACTCGCATTTGATCGAATTTTTATACACCTAATAGGGACTATAGACCTCAGTATCTGGTATAAATTTCAACTTGCTAGGTCCACCCGTTCCTCAGAAAATCGGTGGTGACACACTGACAGGCGGTCAGTGTGTCACCGGTTCTTTTTTTTACCTTTTGAGGTACGGAATTCTAAAAATAATGTAATAAGATAATAATACAACCCTTTATAATACTATTTACAACAAAAATACAGAGGCAGTCCAAAGAAGTTTTCATTTCGAAAACTAGATGGCGATCGTTACTACAAAAACAGAAAAGTAATGAACAGTGAATAAATGTTTCACCTTACGCCCATGTCAATGTAGCGAAATGGCCAAGCCACATATTTTGACTAAGGTGTACAGTTCGTGTAGTTAGGGTTTGTAGAGTTAGGGCGTGTAGAGTTAGAAGCTTGGCTCTACATGAGATCTAATTATTATTTGACAGTGCGTACCATATGGTTTCTTGGCAACACTTTACATGAGAATGTTTTTGGTGGGATCTATTTTTGTTAATCGATTGCAATATACCTAACTACAATTTTTAAATGGGATTTTATTATGAGAGTTTTTTAGTTTATTTCACTTCACATATGCCCGCCCTCAGATTGAATTTTATTGAAAAAAAAAACAAGCAATGTCCCTGCAAGTTTCCACAAAAAGTCCACCTCGAGTTTATGCAGTCCATTGCGATTATTAAAGTGTTGCAAACCAAGATCTATACTATCTCATAAATAACACGCCAGAGTGTCACTGGAGCTAGATTGGCTCAACTTTTACTAAGGTCAATCAGATAACATCAACATGACCTTAGTAAAAGTTTTCTGGTTTTCGAGATATTGCCACAAAGCATAAGCTTTTAAAAAAAATCTCTACGAGTAATTTTGTGACAAAAGACGCCTGCACCATTTATTAAGTATTATTTTTTAATTGTAGTATTTCCCAAATAGCACGACTTAAATGACAAAAATTTGAATTTTTAAACTTTTGGCAAAAAAAACTACGAATGTATAACCATTTTCGAAAGAACATTAAATAGGCTAGTAGGTATTTATGATCAAAAGTTAGAAGTTATTTATAGCCCAAAACAGGCGAAAAAAAATACCAAAAAATATTTTAAATGGCCATATCTCGAAAACCAGAAAACTTTTACTAAAGTCATGTTGATATTATCTGATAGACCTGAAGCCAATCTAGCTCCGATGTCACTCTGGCGTGTTATTATTGGGACACCGAGTATAGTAGTGCCGTCCACGACGACCGCCCGAAGTGCAAGTGTGCATACTCTCGCTAATTTTGTAATGCTGCTAATCAACATAAAATTATACAAATAGACATATCGACAGCACTACAACACTAGCGAAAGGATGCACTGTAAGGGATTCGGAAACAGTGAGGCGCGTCTTCGAGTATCGAATTAGGTATATTATTATACATATACTAGCTTTCCGCTCCGCGGTTTCACCCGCGTATCCTTTGAGATTGAATTTCAAAAAATCTTTCTTAATCCTCGTCTACATCTTAAAAACATTACCTGTGAATAAAATCAGCTTTCTCTGTCTAACACTGGGCGTTGATGAGTCAGTCCTTCTCATTCTTCATACCAAGAAACGGAAATAACTCCTAACTTTGAACCCCCGTTTCACCCCTTCAGAGGTGGAATTATAGGAAACGCTAAAACACGTATTTCTTTATTTTTATTTGTTAGCTTACAAACAAAGATTCATGGTTCTAGCTTCAAGAATGACGGACTTCCGTAGAAACTTTCAACCCCTTTTTCACCCCCTTAAGGGTTGAATTTTAAAAAACGCTTAAATATGTGTTTCTTTATTAATAATTGTTAGCCTAAAAAAAAGTTTCATGGTTCTAGCTTCAAAAAATGGCGGACTTCCATACAAACTTTCAACCCCCGTTTCACCCCCTCAGTGGTAGAAATTTAAAAAACACTAATACACGTGTTTCTTTATTTTTAATTGTTAGTCTAAACACAAAGTTTCATGGTTCTAGCTTCAAAAATGATGCGACTTCTCTACAAACTTTCAACCCCTGTTTCACCCCCTCAGGGGTATAAATTTAAATAACGCTGATACACATGTTTCTTTATTTTTAATTAATAGTCTAATAACAAAGTTTCATGATTCTAGCTTCAAAAATGATCGACTTTCATACAAACTTTCAACCCCTTTTTCACCCCCCTAAAGGTTGAATTTCGAAAAATCCGTTGTTATTCCTCGGTCAAGTTTTAAAAATAACACCTGGGAAAAAAATCAGCTTTCTAGGTCTAAGGGCGTAGTTCTTAGGCTGGGCGTTGATAGATCAGTCAGGACTTATCCTTTTATATATATAGATTATATAGAAGTTAGGTATCTATTACAGATACACTTAGATCAGAATTAAAAGTATGTATTAAGGATAATGAGGGGCCGGTTGGCGTGGTTGGTGGATCACTACCTGTCACGCCGTGATCGTGGGTTCTATTCCCAACGAGGACAGACATTTGTGTGCATGAACATGTCTGTTTCTCCTGAATCTAGATGTAATTAATTATCTTTAAAAAATGTAGTATTTCTGTTATCGGAATTCTGTAGTTCTGGTTAGCTTGGAAGGCGATGATAGCTCAGTCAGTGGTAGTGAGTAGTGACGTCGGTTACCGCGGCGAAGGTCGTGGGTTCGAATTCTACAATGAGCTTGATTGAGCCTTTCGGTGAAGGAAAAAATCGTGAGGAAACCATAGCACGGTGGTAGGGTACTTTGTAGTACCTGACTGGCTATCTACCACCCTCAAGTTGAAAATCTGTCGCCAAGAACCTATCGGTGTGTTCCGACTTATCCTTCTTATCCTAAACTAAAAGAAAAAAAATTGATGACTGCGTGCGACGAATGTCCTTGGATAGTATTATATTATACCAGAGAATCTAAAAGCTCCATCAATAAAAAGGGAAAATTTTAGAGTTATTGAACGAATGCTTCTACAAATAATGTTCGATCATGAAGCCATTAACATGGTTATAATACGTGATCAACAGTGAACTGAGTACGATTCTATGAAATTTACAAGTGTTGTGGATTCATGTAAGTAATTAATGTGCGGTTTATTAACTAGGTATTTGTAGCCGCGTTAAATTCATAATCAGATCTATTTTTTAACGCGTTTTATTATGCAAATAGCCCGTAGCCGCGATTTTAGATTTAATCAATAGTCTTAGCGCAATAGTTTTGTAAACAACCTACATTTAAATTCAAACTCAATACTCATTTGTTCAGTTTAGGCCCTAGGATTAGGACTTCTGAACGGTACATACAATTTGACTCTACTATTTTGTGCGTCGTAATTTTACCGCTCATAATTATTGTCTCAAATAATAATATAAATTTATTCATCTAAAATCAGTGTTTACACAATTTTCCTATTAAGGAACTAGTTAAGCAAGCTAATATAATATTATTGTGTTTCATAAGTAGCATCTGCTACTGAACTAGGTTTATAGTTTGTATTTTAGCATACAGCGCCTCTTGCCGCCTTGGTTTTAACAATTTGCAATATTACAAAAGATATAGTTATTAATAACAGACAAAAAAAAAAGAAAAATTTAAAGTTACACTAGTAGTTTACCTACATCATTGATTGTCCCCACTTTAGTAGCACAGAGACAACAATAAAAAAAAACAAATGCATTGAATTATAAAAATATATATTTTCTTCTGTTTTGAATTCTAATAACCTAATAATCTTACATACAATCCAATGTACAAATACTACCTGCTTATAGGTATCTAGCGAGATCAAACAACGCAAAAGATTGCTTTTCAGAAAAATTTAATTGAAAATCCTAACAATACGATTCAGAAACGACTCAATCATCATCAAAGGCATTATGAAAGACCTATAGATACTTACAGTATCGTTTAAAAATCAATTAGCATTGGAGACCACAAAGCACAGAGCGCGGCTGAAATTAGACCTATCCAAAACAACTGAAGCCGCACGTGTGCCGCTTGATTAAAAATAAAACCGCCCATAGACAAAAGCTCGTCTGTTTGAAAGGCTGGTGTGGTGCGTTCACTTTGAGGTTTTAGTCAAGCGAGTTTACTTGACTAAATACTAATTTTTGGGGGCTTTAAAACTTGGTCTTTACGAACCAGTTTTGTTCTTATTATTCTGTGTAGAACCGGAAAGTACCTACGTAACTGGCAGCAAAATAATTTGCGCTGATGATTTACACATGTATGCTTAAAAATAAATAAATCATTTATGATGGAAATACCAAATATACCTAAATAATCATCAGGACGCAATCGGCTCAGGACCATGCGTTGTGGAAATCTATGGAAGACGTTAGTGAAGGTGGTCTCAAGGCTTATGGTCATGAAATATAAAGAAACCTTAAAAATCATAAACATTATTTAGCAACTAGACAATTTGTGCGAGAATGTAAACGAAGCATCAACACTTCCGACCTCAGTAAACAGGTAGGGGAAACATATCAAAAGTTTATGCTACCGAAATGTAAATGTGCCTACAAATGAACGGAATGAATGGACTGCCGTGCCGGTGACTTCATAAATGTTAATGGACTACTTCACTATACGCTAATTAAGTATTGTAATAATATCTGCCAGGAATACAAAGGAAAAGTTGTTTGTTGGGTTACTTCCAAATGGATTGTTCGTGGAAATGCGCCGTTTAAAAGCATTTTTTCACCGCAAACAGCTTTAAGTTGCTATTACCCAGATTTCACAATATTTAATGAAGTTTTTTTGTGAAATGAGGTTGCACACGCTGTGTATTATATTTTCTACATAACACTGAGTGTATAGGTACTATGTTATATTGAAGTATATAATCTAATAATTTTCGATGTAGCGTATTAACTGAAAAATAAATAATCAGTGGTTTCCAACAGGTGACTGACGAACTGTTCTATCGTTGCCAAGAGCTCTTGAATAGAAGCGGTGGCCCAGGTTCCCACTTGTGGAAACATTTTACATTGTATTTTCATTCCTTTTGTATTTCCAGTTGTATTTAGAAATAAATATTAAATAATGTAAAATTTAATATAAATCAAAAATCTATGTGAATTTAATAAACACTTATGGCCTTATTCATAAAGATTTCGACAATTTTTAGCAACTGCTTAGCAGATTCTTATTTCGAATTTTCTATAGAGAATTTGAATTTAGAATCTGCTAAGCACTTACTAAATACCGTCGAGTTTGTTATGAATAGCTCTCGAGTATTGCCTTCTAGGCATTACACAAGATCATTGGAAATCCGGTATTGCTAATGTTTATAGACTAAGGTAATCACTTACCATCAGGTGACCCGTCTGTAGATAGCTAGACATCTACACAAAATGATTACCTACCTAGTCTCATCACACATTTTTTCCCCGTGTAGTGTAATATAACATTTTTATTAGTTTACAACACATAATTAACAAGTTTCTTAGAACGTGGTACATGTGACGGTTCCTATTAATTTTGTTTTAGTATTTTTTGTCGTTTAAACTAAGACAATGTTTACACTAGTCGCCCCGGTATAGAGGGCGGGTTAAATTTAATAGGCGTTTAAGTTTTTTGGGCTCTGGTGCTACGGTTTTTGTATGTACCTTTAGTTTTTTATATTTATTACCACGTGTTGGGGTGTGGAAATTGGAATGTCACAGGTCACTATGTCTAGGTAGGAATTATTGTGATGTTGTATTCTTTATTTAAAAAATATCAAACACTAGCAATAGTATAAAATAGCTAAAAATACTATAAGAGAGAGAGTGGTGAATACCTACGCTGTTAAATTAATCTTTTTTTATGTTTTTTTTACTTCTGGATAAGTTTGTGTTTGACCGCAATATCACCATGATAAGTGGTGATGTGGCCGAAGGTGGTAAGCACACAAAGCCTAGATGGGGACGGCTCTCAATTGCAGCTGTCGGAACACACCGATAGGTGCTTGGTGACAGATATTCAACTTGAGCCAGTCGAGTACTACAAAGTAACCTACCACCGTGCTATGGTTTCCTCACGATGTTTTCCATCACCTAAAGCTCAAGCTTATTGTAGGATTCGAACCCACGACCTTCGCCGTGGCACCTTCGGCCACATCATCACTTACTATGGTGAGATTGTGGTCAAACACAAGCTTGTGTATCCAAAAAAAAATTTGACCGTTGAATTAAGTTACCGACTTAGCAAAATAAATATTAACATACATATTTTTATTAAATATTAACATTATATTACTTCCAAAAATATAGAATTATTTATATGCAGTTAATGAAATAGAATTCGATGTCGATCAAAATTAAAAGCATACCTACTTATTACAAAATTATGGATTTTATGTAACATGTCTCATTCAGACAATAAACTGGTGATTGTCTATGACCGTAGGTACTAGTGCACTACAATTGATCAAAAGATAGATTTAGTTGTTTTGTTTCATCCATTTTTTAGTTTTTTACAGCCTGAAAACATAACTTTTCACGTCAAACCATACCCACGAATATATACTTACTTAATCTGTGTCGAGCGTTAATAAGTAAGTAAAAAATATTTATTAAAACTAAGTTTTTTCACGCGGCTAACAAACAGTAGAGTGAATTGTCAGAAATCGTCACGTAAGAAAGAGCGATATGTCTTGTACTAGGATCTTAGTAGTTTTAACATAGCTCGATGAATTATACTCAAACTCAAATATATCTTTATTAAGTAAACTTATTACAAGTATTTTCAATCGTCAATTTGATTCATGTTAAATTCTAACGCTCGGTTCGGAAGGTTGCTTTTGCTAAGAAGAGCCGGCAATAAACTCAGCAATTACTCTTTTAAAAAAAGCTACATAGACTTATTACATTTTATAATTATTTATATAGTCTTACTGATAATATATGTGTGTTATGGCGGCAAAAAAGGAATAAAGAAATTGAATTTAGTTAGGAGTGATTTTGTAAACAAACAAACTCAAGCAGACCAGCCCCCACAAGCAGCACCTGTTCACAAGTGTGACAAATAAAAATGATATAAAAATCATAAAATAATGAAAACAATTACTAACTCTCTGATGTTTCTGCTCTATGCATTCAGAAGCATAATGTAGTGTTCTTAGTATTTTGTGGAAGACGCGAACTCCGGCGCAGTTAATGTGTGTAACACAAACATTTGCGGGTAGGGAGAGCCACCATTAGTCAGTTTTGAGGACAGGGTCACAAATATATATTACATCAATCGCTACGAGACTCCTAGTCCTAGATCGTACATAAATACTTTATTGTTACGTTAATTCATATGAACTATCTTCAACTTGCTTGTGTAATTAGGCCTTTAAATTAATTAATTTGTACCGCTTACCAAGTATTAGATAATAATTGAACGATTAGTAGGTATTAATAAGTAAATAATATTTAAATTATTTGCTTGGTATCAGATTTTGCCAACATGCCAAACGATTGGTTCTGAACCAGGTTTTTTTCAACAGTTCTAAAAGTATTAACAAAACATTTAGAAGTGATGTGAGCTATGATTATGATCTTTGCCAGTGATATCAATATTATCCAATTCAATGAAAATTATCTGGCCACCCGACACGCTCCGAATAAGCGGCGGAAACGTCCGAAGCATGCCTTTGTGATCGTCTCCCGCTTGTCTGTCTATCTGTCCCACAACTAGGTATCTCGTACTTGAGCGGTGTTACTACCGGATATGTTATTCGGCAATTATTTGGATTGGCTTGATGGTTGACACGTTGACGTGGACAGCTTTGATCAACTGTTGAGTTGGTAGCAGAGGATGATTATAACAATCTTTACGAAAAGGTAAAAACTAACACGATCGCGAAAAATCAAAAAATTACTTACATCTTACATGTAGGTAGTATCTGATCTTACATCAACTAGTATTTTTTTGGGTGGGGACTAAAAGTTGAAGGCCTGAGGGGACATTTTACCTTACGCGGACTGTTCGGCGAGCGCTTAGGGCTCTCACCTGGAATTTATTAGACGACTGACCGAAGAGTCAGACACAGGAAAATGGGGTTGGACTTCGTATAAACGATTTAGAGGAGTTTTAAGGGATGGTCGGATCACTGAATGCAGCTCGGGCCGCTAATTACGGGGGACGAGACTGAGTTTGAGTGGGACCATCAACTAGTGCATTTAATCTCCATTTTATAGAACTAACTAGCTGTCCCGTTTCACTTGCGTTCCCGAGGATATTATCTTTACCCGGGATAAAAAGTATCCTATCTCTTATTCCAGGATATCTACCTATTTGTGTGCCAAATATCATCAAGATCAGTTTAGTAGTTTCGGAGTTCATCGCGGACCAACGTGGTGACACGGGAAAACAAAAAACTTACTTCCGTCAATCAGAATATAGATATCTAATAAAGATTATAATATTCTAGTAGGTATAGCTTTTGTACTGTACTTGAGTACCTAGGTATATTTCTAACTCATCAAAGCCTTTCCAAGTGTAAAGTAGGTAATCCAGAAGCGAGTGGCAAACTAAATATCGTCTCATTAAAACCGAACATAAAAGATACGTTTATCTTTCATCTCGATACCTTTGTAATGGACAGAGTATTGTTTAAACGCCAGTGCGGGCGCAGCGATTCGCAAATTAGAACGATCTATTTCTAATTGTTAGTTCCTAGCGTTTGCAATGTTTCCGTAATAAACAGTTATCTGTGTGATACCCGATGGACAACTCATCGGGGTGTCTCTAAACTTCCCTTTCAAATTTAATTTGTTATGATAATATTGAATGATATTGTAGTTTTGTACAAAAAAGATAGTCAATAATTTTTACTTTTATCCTTTTTTTTTAATCAAACGAAGTAGGTATTCACCCATGCTATCCATGCATCTTTTCCAGTCGCAATTAATCGATGCCCTTCTTGAAGAAGTCAGCTGGACGGCAGCAAACCTATCAAAGGCATTTTGTCCTTTTTGATTCTATACTATCAAAAAGTACAATGTATTTGTCCACATTCCGGTAAAAATAGGAGTCTGTGGGCGGTGATGAGTACGGAGGATGATGGAGAGCTTCCAACCTCTTAAGTCCTTAGACTATCAATCTAATCAACAATGTGACCTTATGGGATATTTATGACGTTAACATATTACTTTTAATTTAACATAATTTATTAAAGAACAACGTTACGATATACTTGCAATGGAATTCATAGAAAACAATTGTTAGCAGCTTTGCAAGATCTGAAACTACAATACCTAGTTCGGGCTCTTTGTGATGTGCCACCCTTAACACCCTGCCGACCACTTTTTATAAAATTGAAATTGTTAACTGTACCATCCTTGTATATCTTTGAATGCTGCAAATTCGTAAAAGGACATCCTAATTTATTTAATAAACATGGTGACTTAAAATTAAACACAAGATACCCAGATAAATTGGTCCTACCTAATATAAAAAGCCATTTATACCATAGGAGCTGCTATCCTATGGCAATTAAAATATTTAATAAACTGCCACTTACTTAAGGCCTACCATTAAATATATTCAAGACCAAGCTTATTGAGTGGCTTATTGAGAGATGTTTTTACACCCTATATGATTACTTTAAATATAATGGTAAATGAGTGGACAGATTCAGACAGGTTCTATTGACTTGAATTAATTTTTTTTTTTTTAGATTTGGACATTTTTTATTTTTATTCTTTGACATTATATAACTTTATAATTGTGCATGCTATTATATAGTGAAGTGTGTAGATACTTTTTAATTACCTACCATAATTTGTACGATATTTCTAGTGCAATATACTATTTCATTTCATTTCATACTAGTTAAATAGAAAGTTAAAAAGTTAAAAATAGTTTGGACTCACACAAAGACAACAATATCAGAAACGCACATTACCCATAAGAGCTAAGTGAGGCCAGAAAACTCACCTGTCTCAGTATATGCAGCAGCACTGGTTTTCTGATAGAGCCAAAGGACGGTGGCCTCACGATCAATCGCGGTACAGGCAAAAAAATAAATAATAAAGTAATATATCCTATGTGTACAGTAATCCATCTAAATGTCCGTTAAGTAGTACGACAAACTTAAAGGGGACATAAGTCCCTCCCCCTCCCTACTAATATACACAAATGACCTCAATACCTACCGGACACCTGTATATATAAATATTTTTTTATGCCTGTGCCGCGATTGACCGTGTCCTTACTTTTGGGCTCTATCTGAAAACCAGCGCTGCAGTATCTCACGCTCGCATATTATGCTGAGATAGGTGACACCTGTATCTATAAAGAGAGACCTACCAATTCATTATTTGAGTGTGAGGTTCAGAAGCTGGCTACCTACACTTGTTGTATCTGGAACGAGTCCGAGTTTCTGTCAGCGTATCAGAACGGTACACGATTCGAGTGCGCTAATTGCGTCAATATTGGTCACTGCACGTACGCTCTCGCACTGAAGGATACCTACGCTGAATATTGTCAAAATGGATGGTATGCTGCATTATAATAATCTGTTGAAATCAAATTATTACAATGGATACAATTACTACATATTTTGGATAAGCTTTCGTTTGAACGCAATCTCACCATGGTAAATGATGGTGTGGCCGTAGGTGATAAGCACACAAAGCCTAGAAGGAATTACCGAACATACCGACAGGTGCTTGGCGACAGACTTTCAACTTGTGTGTGGTAGTCAGCCAGTCGAGTACTACAAAGTATCCTACCACCGTGCTATGGTTTCCTCACGATGTTTTCCTTCACCGAAAGCTCTACCACTGAGTTATCATCGCCGTACCTATGTATTGTATTGAACACATACTTAAATATAATTTCATCCAGACTCCGAACAAACAGACGTTCATGCACACGTCTGTCCTCGATGGGAATCAAACCTTGTACGTATTATGTTTAACCAAAATGTTTTATTTTGTAACTGTAGTGTAGTAGAGAATTATTTTTGATATACTGTTATTTTTATATCTATTCCAGCATCTGAAACCTTAACCACAACCGACTAACTGGATTAATGTTGTTTGATATTCGATTCCGGTGTGTTCGAAACTGCAGAGTCAGTTCCTAATTCACATCTAGGCTTTGTGTGCTTGCCACCTTGAGAAAAACATAAATTCTAAAACATAACTTTTCAAACATCATCGAGAGATATATTTGCGAAGTTATATTACAAACTATAACCTGTAAAAAAAACATACAGTCGAATTGAGAACCTCCTCCTTTTTTGAAGACGGTTAAAAAGAAACTAAATACAGTGGAACCCCGGTAATCCGACAAATGTTTTGCAGGGCAGTGTCGGACTATCGAATTTGTCGGATTATAGAGTACTGCCTAAGACCCCCTATAGTCCGGATTTTTTTACAAAAGAGTGCCTTGTAATCCGACAAACTACAGATCCAATGATAAGATTCTATAATGTTATGTTGTATGTCAAATTTAGTACATTTATTAACAACACAATAGAGAGCTTACGTTTTATTATAAAATTATGTACTTACAAAAAATATGCAATAACTTAACGTTAGACGAAAGAGGTACATACATACTAAAATAATCAAAAATTATGAATCAATCAATTTAAGAAGCATGAAAAGACTATGTCGGATTACAGGGGGTGACGGATTAGACAGGGGCCGGATTACCGGGGGTCCACTGTACATAGTAAATATGACAATCACTTTGAATTCAAACTGTAGTTATTTTTTGTCCGTTCTGTAATGAATTATATTCTTGGCTCTCCTTTAATGAACAGCGACCAGAAGTAATCAGTAACCCGAGCTCCAATACATGTAATTGCAGATGTCGACTCGAGCTGAAATAATTTATTTTAAATATAAATAAAGATGAAATTAGCGCAATGATAGCTTTTACAGCTAATGTGCTGGGCCCACGCAGTACCACCACGTATACGAGGGACTTGACGAATAATAAATATCTTGGGACATCAATCGGCAATCTGATCGCAAACTAAGCAGAACTTATAGGATGGAAACCAGATAACGGATATACTACATACATACAAACACAACTCATACAAGGGAAAATAGCATAAGGAAAGCATAGCACGGTAGTAGGGTACTTTGTAGTACTCGACTAACTATGACCCTCATGTTGAAAATCTGTTCGCCAGGCACTTGTTTGTGTTCGGGCAGTTGCACTTGAGAGCCAGTGGCCTATAAGTTATTGTATATAGGTGTAGGTACAACAAATCCGCCTGGTTTTGCTAAAGTCTATACGGTATTCACTTACCATCAGGTGACCCGCCAGCCTGGTTGTCACTTGTGTTAAGTATAAAAAAAACTAATCAAGTTGCAATTCTATTCGCTTTCTTAACCATTAATCTAAACTACGAGGAAAATTTGATTTTTTTGATTTGTTTGTTGATTCATTCTCTGATTTAACTCAAAAACTAGTCGGACGATTTAAAAAAATCATTCACCATTAGAAAGCTACATTATCCATGAGTAACATAGGCTATATTTTTATCCCGCGAAAAGATAAGACCGCGGAGGACAGCTAGTTGTAAAATAATTAGACAAGTTTACACACAATACATTCACACCGCGCCTATGTATTAAACATTAACTATTTTTACGCCATCTCTAACCTCGTTCTGTAATTTTAATGAACATCAAGTTTTTATGAGAAGTGAACATTGACGACCTGCTCCGTCCATACATTACCAGTTTATTAGCTCTAGCTATATGGGGAACATTTCCTTATCTTGGGAACTTTCAGGAACTGAAATCCCTTGGTCTACGCTGCCAACGGCCGGAGTTAAGATCTAAATGACAAACAAACTAAAAGTGATCTCAGGATGACGAGAGTCCTAAATAACCATTTACTAAACATTGCTATTCTCTCTATAGATTTATTAGTTTCCCTCCCGTTTCCGAAAGGTGTAATGTTTTTCCAGAATTCAAAATGAAAAAAGTCAAGTCAGGGTATAAAGTTACTTGATATAGGTATTATCACGTATGAAAATTAAATAAACCCACTAATAATTACTTTAAATTCTGTTATGAATATTCCCTTAAATTAACCGTCAATGGTTAATTTTGCACATCATTTGATTTAGAAGTTACAAATAATTAGTTTATAATTTAATTGTATATTCCATATTAGTTTATCAGTTACAAATGGTACTTCGATTTAAGGTAGTTTAATTTGGTTTCAAGTTATATGGTAACCTAAGTTCTATTGCTTGTTTCTTGTTTTTTTGTGTTATTTTAAGTTCTTCGTAGGTTTATTTATAGATACAACTCTTGGGCACTCTTTGTCTTTATGTTATCTATTGTAAACAACAAAAATTTGTAAATATTGACTGTTTGTGCCAAAAAAAAAAAAAAAAAAAAAAAAAAAATAGAACGCCTTATATTTTTTTTATTCTGTCTTCCCAGATCTCGTAGTACCTACCTATAGACTACGTATTCGAATTTCGAGTTTCCTCACGTTTTCCACCTACTACCAATCCAATGCAATGCAATAGCTAAGCCCAAATAAAGAGTTCTTGGAAGGCCACCCAGTGAGCTCGCACCTGACAAACAAACAGATGTACACCAGACCTGAGACGGTAGCAAAGCGTACTGTTCTGATCTTTGTAAGTATCTACCTGGTAATCTTCGACTTACCACTTACAACTTTGAAAAGGAAAGTTTTCAACACTTTTTGGAAGCAGTTGTGGATTTAAGATAATTAGTCTGGTCGTCTTCCAGTGTTTTGCACCATCCCTCGAGTGCAGAACGTAAGTGGATAAAGTTAAAATATTTTAAGCCTGCAATTTAAAGAGATAATTTTATATTGATGATCATCTCAAACTATTAAAATGCTCATTGCTGCGAAAGTAATTTTAAAATCAAGAATAATTAAATTATCACCGAATAAAAAAAAACCTATAATGTAAACGTAAATTCCACCGATTCACTTGTTCGAGAAAAAACAACGACAAAAAAATATCTTAAATTAGGTTCTATTGTTGTAGTTACCTACTGAATATACGAAAGATATTGTTAACGGTAGGTATCCGCAACATTAATTAACCACATTCACCTAATAAAACATCAATTCTTGTTCGACACAGTGATATTTTTTTTAACACGAAATCGGTCGTGTCTATTTGTATATTGATGAATTTATCTATGTTTAACGTTAGCTGTTAATCGATTAAACGTCTTGAATCGTTCACTCGATAAAACACAGACAGTACTGCTGGAAACTCAATAAAATCCCATTTAACAGTAACAATGAGCGGGTTATTTATTTAAGTGGTGTTATTGCCTACCACACGCGGCTCGTTGCCAGAGACCACACATAAAACCTGACCTCCGTTGTTACATTATTTTATTGTGTTTGAAGCACATTTTAGTTTATTTAATTGGTTTATAAATGTTAAAATTAAACTAAAACACGCAATGATGAATTTTATTCATGTTTGTATAAAAATAGAGTAGGGAAGTTTCACCAATAAAGTAGGTACACTGATGCTTAATACAATGATGAAAATTTATGTTTCTAATTTTGTGAGTTGAAGTAGTTATTTTCATCTATATAGTTATACCTACTAGATTTCCGCCCCGCGGTTTCACCCGCGTTCCTGAGGGATCTTATATTATCCCGGGATAAAAAGTGTCCTATATGTTATTCCAGTATATGATCTACCTGTGTACCAAGTTTCAAATCCATATAGTAGTTTTTGCGTGAAAGAGTAACAAACATCTTCACATCTTCACACACATCCAAACATACTTTCGCATTTATAATATTAGTAGGATAGGATTAGTAGGATTAATAGGATAGGATAAGATTTTCTCTCTCACACAAGTTTTTGAAATAAATGAAAAATGTTAGGTCATAACTTAAGCCATCTATTGTATAAAAAAGTAATGCAGTTTCTAAAAAGCCAAACTAGCAATCTACATTCCGATAGATGTCTCTATAATGACAAACTAGCAATCTTCATTCCGATAGATATCTCTATAATGACAAACTAGCAATCTTCATTCCGATAGATGTCTCTATAATGCAAGTTTAACTACTTAACGATAGATGGTGCTATAACCTTTTTGTATCCTCAATCTTTTTATTTTCTATTATGAAATTGCCGATTATTAGTACTGGCTAATATCTTACACTCTACTTGGAATTCCAAATTCAAATAATTTTTATAACGTTAATTTGTTTTGTCCCCGTTTGATTCTTTGTGGTGTGTTCCTATATTCTGTTAGATATTTATTTAAAATAATACTGTTTTGACTTAATTATCATAAAAGTAGAGTTGTTTAATTTATTTTAGGAATCATTATAATTTTACTTTTCTTAATTTTGTTTATGATATATTAAGAATTAAATAATTATTTATACAATATTTGATTACGAACTTTGTATAAATAATGTGTTATAAGTAATTGTGTTGACACTGAAGTTGCTCCGTCCAATGAGAATAACTAAATTGTGTGTGGGGATATTTCTTGAGTAGTGGTATAGTTATTGTTATAAAAAGGGAGCAACATTCGGTATTCGTTTACCCACCCCGTTTTAGCCGGAGTCCCTCAAGGATCTGTGCTGTCCCCCTTATTGTTTACACTCTACACGAGTGACATCCCAAAAACTAGCAAAGCGCAGCTAGCTCTATTCGCGGACGATACCGCAATATATTATTCTGGCAGGAGCCCCACGGCAATTGCCAAAGTTCTCCAAGCCGCGACTCACACCCTAGGTCCCTGGTTTCGGAAATGGAGAATCGAAATTAACCCCACCAAGAGTCAGGCGGTGCTGTTCTTCAGTCCCGCCAAGAAACTCATCCCCACTCCCCCCCCTCCAGTCACCATGTTCGGCGAGCCGATCCCTTGGGAGAGGCGAGCCAAATATCTCGGTGTTACCCTGGATGATCGTTTGTCCTTTGCCGACCACATAAAACAGGTACGTGCACGCGCCTGTTTTGTGTCCGGTCGCCTTCATTTCTTGTTAAATAAAAAGTCTAAACTTGCCCTAAAAAGCAAGGTGAGACTCTACACCGCGTGCATCCGCCCCGTTATGCTATATGCATGCACTGTGTTCGCACATGCATCTCCCAAGCTGATCCATAGACTCCAAGTGGTTCAAAACCGCTTCATGCGCAAAGCCACGGGCGCCCCGTGGTACATGCGCAACTTAGACCTCCACATAGACCTCAATCTGCCCACGGTTAAGCAATTCATTAAGCGCGCTTCACGCCGCTATTACGATCGTGCCCTAAACCACGCGAACCCATTAATTGTAAAAACTGCAAACTATACTCCTTCAGAGATTTCAAAAATCCGTAGGCCTAAACTCGCCCTCAGCGAGCCGGATGACCCTACAACTCTAGCTCAGATTAAGGATAGGGAGGCTCGCGCAGCCCTGAAGAAACAAATACAACACCGCCCGCGTTTTCGCCCTCGCCGGAGAGGCCCGTCGCGACGTCCCACTCAGTCAGTCTCGTCCCCAGTAGTTGGCCCGAGCCGTACCAGTAATCCGACCGTCCCTTAAAACTCCTCTAAATCGCTTAGGCGAAGTCCGTCCCACTATTTTGTGCCCCCCGACGACGCCCTGAGCCGAGGTTCGTGCCCCAACTGGGGCGCCCTCAGCGGTCAGTCGTCTAAAATTTGTAAACTCGGTTGAGAGCCCTAAGCGCTCACCGAAAAGTCCGCGTAAGGGTGTCTATGGTCCCTCAGACCTCCACCTTTAAGTCCTCCCCAAAAAAAAAAAAAAAAAAAGGTATTCGTTTAGATTGAAATTATTACAAGGTGTAAAACAGTAAAGTCTGTTACTGATTATTTGTGGTGTTATTAATTTAATATAAAAGCTGGAGTTACATACAACTGGAGTTTCCTTGAATTTCTTTCAAATTCAGAAGCGGGATAATAAGATAAGTAACTTATTTTATCAACCACGCCTGCACGATAATATTTGATAAAATGTATATGCTTGTAACTTTAACTAGATAATTGATTACCCATTACATACTCTTTGGATTACCCACGTAATTCTACGGGTGTATCTTAAATGAACATGTTTATTATAGCTTTTATTTGCACATTTTTGTTTTAAAAATTATGAAATGGTTTCTTCATAGTGACTTTTAACATCGTGTCTTTTTTTTTCATAAATTAAGTGAAGGTAGATCTGAATATGTAAAACTACCTACTACTTTTAAACCTATGCCTGATGTTAATTATTTCATCTTACCTACCTCCGTTTTATATTTTTATGCAACACTAATTTATTTGTTTTGCTTGAGCAGTGAGTTCAATTGCAGAATGTTTTTGTTGGTTTATTAACTTTTTGGCCGATCCTTTTTTTTCCCCTAAATTAAATTTTTTATGAAAACTTTCCTTGGAACTCTAATGTCCGTGGTAATTTTATCAGTTTCAGAACATGTCTGTTGATGGAAATAGAGGGGTACAGTGGTCCTTAACTGCGTGAGAACCATACTAATCTTCCGGAATCGAATGAAAATGGTGGCCGGGTGTCTCAAGCTGACTAGACTATACAAGGCGGCGTGTCGATATACATCCACGGGGCCGTTCCACAAGAAGACGGTAGTCCCATATTGGGGGCATCATCACTAATAAATAATCTCTCGTCCCTACATCGCTCCAGCAATTCATGACACCGTGGTGATTCGAGACATCGCCACCGTCGTATAGCAAGGGCTGGTCTACACGATGCAGTCGAGTAGAACATCAGAGTCGTTCGCAATCAAGAAGACGACCAGCCAACCTGACTTGGTGAGGGATCCGACGCGTGAGTTATTTTCTCAGTCGCTAGTTTGATTAACAACTTTAAATTTAGGTCATAACAAAATTAGTAAAGAGTTTTTCCAATATTAAAGCGGTACCCGAATTTAATCTTGCGTCAAAGAATTGAGATCTACATGGTTGTTAATGTTGATGAATGCGAAATAATGTATGGTTGGGTCACCAAATCATACATTACACTATTACAAAGTTAGCAGAAGTAGCAAACCGT
This sequence comes from Ochropacha duplaris, assembly GCA_951361185.1. Classification (NCBI taxonomy): domain Eukaryota; kingdom Metazoa; phylum Arthropoda; class Insecta; order Lepidoptera; family Drepanidae; genus Ochropacha; species Ochropacha duplaris. Next base: position 3,813,678 of record OX592713.1, on the reverse strand, counting down.
TGGTATGAAGGTCTACCTCCGGTTTTATTTTGTTAAATTACTGTCAAATGTTATCAGAGATCTGGGCAAAACGAGCTAGTTTTTGTTTTAGTTTATTTGCGCAATTTAAAAGTACAAAAACTAGATAAAACATTTAATTTTGGTTTTTCCTAAGCACTCAAGATTTTCAAAGAAAACCTAAAAAAAAACAATATTATAAAAATGTCACAGTTGAACATAATTATATTTTTTTAACATAAGAAGGTAGGTACTTAAATTATATTTTGTATGATTCTAGATATTATTGCTTTTTCTGAATAAGCTTATTTTCATATAAGTATTTTATATCGTTCCATTTATTTCATTCAATGAGGTGGCCGAATAAAAAAAAAAAGTATGTCAATGTTCTTGTGGCGTTCTAGTAAACCGTTTTATACGATTAGATATCTATAACCATATCATCTTCTCCCATGTGTTGATAATTTGGTATTATGATATATGTAGGTAGGTCAGGTCGGTACATATATAGTATTTCATACTAAAATACGATCAAACAAAACAAATATTGATTTTCATATAAGATATTACGTACCCTAGCGTGGGATGGGTACAGAAAGAAGATTATGGACCATTGGAACCAATACCAAAAATTGTTTTATTCTTAAATACGGAATTTAAACTGGTTTTGAAACTCGATGTAAGGAACATCTCTTATCTGGTTCACCCAAGATTAAAATTAAAACTATAAGATTAGCCAAAGGTCCACATTCTATTCAACCTCCGCATCGACAATATTTTAGTTTTTATTTTCTTATAAATGAGGCTTCAGTAACAAATGAATATAAGAATTATTTTTTTAATAGTTAGAATATAAGAGTTTTTGTAAACGGTAAAAAGACTATTGGCTTTATAGATTTGTGTAGCGAATTAGCTCTGATGCATGAAAAGAACGCTAAAATCATTTTTTGGTAGTCGTCAAATCGTTGTTCTGTAGAAACTAAAACGATAATGCATTAATTGTGTGTGCCTTATGTCATAGTACCTGATATATATCTTAAGTATCCGCTTTTAATTGGCCAAACCATTAGCGAACAGCCTCTTGTTGGTCTGGTTAAAACTAATTCATTATTAATTCTATGAATTGCACTCCCAATTAGAAGTATAATAAGTCTATAGAGGACCACCCCCTACGGGAATGGTATATTGAAGAGGGCGTATATAAATTACAAAATGGCAAAGGGTCAATAATTATCTCACCACTTACAAACACACCAATAGTATTTATAAGAAATAAATAAATTGCTCGAGTAGATATAGTTTTGTATTCTTTTGGTTTATCTACAATAGAAATTGATTCATATCTAATCACTACAATTAACAAACCATTTACCTACTATAGAACAAATGAACGTTGGTGGTTTTATTGCACTTTATTTGGGACTGGCTGTCCTCCGCGGTTTCAACCGCGTTTCCGTGTGATCTTGTCTTTTCCCGGGAGCCATAGCCTATATTGCTCAGTATATATCATAGTAAACAAATTTTTGAGGTCGGTCCAGTAGTTTTTGAGTTTGTTCGTTACAAACATACAAAAGTACAGATCTTTCCTCTTTATAATGTAAGTATAGATAACAAACAGTCTTACATTGCAATTTATAAAAATCTAGTAATGAGTATATTACATTAAATAAATACCAGACCAACAACATTGATTGTGAAGCAAGTTTACAAGCAGGCATGCATACTACTTAGATACAAAACAAATACTAAATGATATCACTTGATTAATGATACTTAAATAATAAAAATAAACTAAAACATGATCAAGTTTGTATGTTGGCAATTATGCTCCTTTTGAACCTTTGAACGGACAGATCAAAACTGTGATACCTATTCAAGATTATGAAATTGGACATTTAAATTTAATAAAAAGCTACCGTGATTGTTTTGCAGAATATTTTATGGAACTAGATTGTACCAATATTGAGAAAATGTCCATAGAACTTAGGCTTTTACATAAAGGACGTGAAGAAATAGAGAAAATGGTAGATGATTTAAATAATATGGCAGTGCAATTCTGCACAAAAACTAGAATGTATACTGCAGCATTTTCAAAATACTATACTAACTTTAAAATTATTTAAATGCCATATTTTTTAATACGTCGGTAGAATTCTGTTTCCTCTAAAGCGCGACCATTCAAATAGCATTAAAAAAACACGATTAGTTGTGGGGAAGGGAACAGCAACCATATATTGGAATTTAAAATTATGTTTAGTTTCCCGTCCAGTTTTGGCTTTATACAACCCGCTCTTAAAGGCAGCAGCTCCATACTGATCCAAGCTAGTGGAAAAAAATGCTTGCCTTCTGATGCTTTAGTAAGGTCAACCACAGATAGGGATTGGGTAGAGGAAAATGAAAATATAGAAACAATTACAGAAGTAGATAACTATTATAAAGTAATCGGGAAAAATAAAAACTACAGTTTGATAAAGAGATTATAACCAAGAATTATTATAACCAAGAACATTTGTTGTAGATGAGCTAATAAGAGTGGAATGTAACGTTAGTTCTGTAGACAAACAATAGAAAATTATTATCCAAGTATAGTCCATACAGAATTGCTAAGACAGGTATGAAATAGGAGATATCCCTCTTACGAAAAAAAATGAATAAAAACTATTTAGGTATATTTCCAGTAGAACGTATTCATCCGTGACTAATATTTTAAAGAAAGAGATATATTGATGGCATGGATTATACCTATACATATTTCAAATAAATTGATACAGTTTTGGTAATAAGTATTATTAGTAGTTTAGTATTGGCATTGGTAGTACCTAATAATAGTATATAATGGAGGAATCGGTTATTTTATTTATTTATTGATCAAAAACAATTTTCACAAGACATTATAATTTATAATACATCCATCACCAAACGAAAGCCTGAGAGCCTTAGGTATGTTCCCGTGAGAGTTCAGTTATAAGCTAATATTAGGGGATGTTATTGTATTTTATTGATTACAGATGTTGAAAGATTGGAAGGTTATACTAATTATTGGAAAGATATTTTGTTTACAGGAAGGATATATTAATTATTGGAAAGATATTTTGTTTACAGGAAGGATATATTCATTATTGGAAAGATATATTGTTTACAGGAAGGATATATTAATTATTGGAAAGATATTTTGTTTACAGGATGGATATATTAATTATTGGAAATATATATTGTTTACAGGAAGGATATATTAATTATTGGAAAGATATTTTGTTTACAGGAAGGATATGTTAATTATTGGAAAGATGTATTGTTTACAGGAAGGATATATTGTTTACAGGAAGGATATAATGGTTATTGGAAGGTTATAATGGTTATTGGAAGGTTATAATGGTTATAGGAAGGTTATAATGGATATTTGGAAGGTTATAATGGATATTGGAAGGTTATAATGGATATTGGAAGGTTATAATGGATATTGGAAGGTTATAATGGATATTGGAAGGTTATAATGGATATTGGAAGGTTATAATGGATATTGGAAGGTTATAATGGATATTGGAAGGTTATAATGGATATTGGAAGGTTATAATGGATATTGGAAGGTTATAATGGATATTGGAAGGTTATAATGGATATTGGAAGGTTATAATGGATATTGGAAGGTTATAATGGATATTGGAAGGTTATAATGGATATTGGAAGGTTATAATGGATATTGGAAGGTTATATTGGTTATTGGAAGGATATATAGGTAATGGATAATTCCTGCTGGGAGCCTTGCCGAGTGGTCGCAGCGGTGGCAGCAGTGGTAGCAGCTGCGGTGGCAGCAGCTGCGGCGGAAGCAGCAGCGGCAGCGATGATAGCTGCTGCGGCGCCGACTTCGATTGTGTGTGGATCGAATTTGTTGTGGATATATTGTAGATATGGTATTAAAATGTTAAATACATATAAGGTTAATTAATTAGCATTTATTCTATTTTTGTGTTTACTATGGCATAATTATTTTTCTTTTATAATCACGAGGACGTGATAGTTTGTCAGGATGGACGAATTGTTAGATATTTATTTAAAATAATACTGTTTTGACTTAATTATCATAAAAGTAGAGTTGTTTAATTTATTTTAGGAATCATTATAATTTTACTTTTCTTAATTTTGTTTATGATATATTAAGAATTAAATAATTATTTATACAATATTTGATTACGAACTTTGTATAAATAATGTGTTATAAGTAATTGTGTTGACACTGAAGTTGCTCCGTCCAATGAGAATAACTAAATTGTGTGTGGGGATATTTCTTGAGTAGTGGTATAGTTATTGTTATAAAAAGGGAGCAACATTCGGTATTCGTTTAGATTGAAATTATTACAAGGTGTAAAACAGTAAAGTCTGTTACTGATTATTTGTGGTGTTATTAATTTAATATAAAAGCTGGAGTTACATACAACTGGAGTTTCCTTGAATTTCTTTCAATTCGATCCAGTATACATACTGATTTTCTCCATGAATGAGCTATGGAAAAGGGAAATTTTGCAGTGGCAGCACTGGCTCAGTTTTTTTAAAAGAAAAAAATGACGGTTCTTGGTGACAGTTGTGCTTTGTTATCGTGCAGATTATTTTCTAATTTTTTTACTAGAAATAAATTTTTGTGTATTATTGCAAGTAAATTTCATATGGATATAAGATATGAAGCGAAGTCAGCCATGGAAATCGTTAACATACCACCAATTATATCCACGTACCGGCAAGCGGTCCACACCTTCGATGACAAGTTCAAAAATGACCTGCCGATCAACTTGGGAATCCTAAAAACTATGATGGATGGGTTAAAAGCCGAAGACTTGGGCTTCGACAATACTCTAAACAACCCAGAGACGTGGACGAAGCCCAAAAAAGCACCGTGTACCTACATCGAAGTTTTTCAGAACAGTCTTTTGAACATGAGTATATTTGTATTGAAACCAGGATTCAAAATGCCACTACACGATCATCCGCACATGCACGGGCTTCTAAAGGTGATAGCAGGTGCGGTGAAGATCAGGAGCTTCACTGAGTATCCTTTGACGGAGGTGGGTGCGATAGACTTTGCAGTGCGTGCCAAGCACGAAGCCGCGCGAATAGCGCACGGTATCCACAAAAAAAGAAGACTATTCGCCCAAATAACCAACGACCGTGTGTGTAGAGCAAATTCTGATACATGCACCCTAACACCCACTGTATCCAATTACCATGAGATAGAAGCATTAGAAATGCCCGCAGCATTTTTTGATATACTTTCTCCCCCATACGACACATTAATTGAGAAAATAGGGCCAAGACGTTGTCGCTACTACTATGTGGCTAATGAGATAAGTACCGGATTAGTTGAATTACAAGAAACTGAAGTCCCAACATGTTTCTATTGTGATCAAGCACCATACCTAGGGCCAATACTTGCTTAGGTACAAATTCATTCAATATTAGGTAGCTATTTTAAATTGAAATGTATAGTAAAAAGCTAGTGAATTTGTTGAATATTTCCAGAGTGGTAATAGTATTCTCTACATTTGGCATAAGTTTAAAAGAAAAATTATAGTGCAAATATTTTTGTGCCTTCTTTTCTTATATATAATGATATTTGAAGTTGTAATTTGACACAAAATGTTATATAAAATATACTTACTATTACTACAGCATTGTATATAATAGTGAGTGACCTATTATGGAGTAATACTTAATATACTTTAAGGTTTTTTCCATGCCTCTGTGAAAGTATATTTAAGTATTCATAAAAGTAAAATAATAATTTATATATTTACACTAATTAATCAGTTACCATTAAGTATATCCATTAGTATAATCATTTCAGGACATTAGTAAAACTGTAATATTATCAATGGGTATTAAACAGTTAAAAAAATGTGACACAGGTTGAAAATCACAGTTCATGTGCTAGCTAGCTATCCCCTATGTGCCTGGGTTGAAAAGTTTCTGTCCGTCTGCTATGTTTCTTGGTATCTCCATGAATCATTAAACATGTTACAGGTATTCAATAAACAACAAATAAAATAATACTGTTGATTGGTCTGCATGTAAGACTATTATGTAATTTACTAAGAATTTAAATATTATAGAAATAGCTATATATTGTACAAGCTAAATGAATGTAAGAATATTTGTACAGTTGAATTACTATTCCTTACCGAGTTTTGATGTATTATGTTGATATTGATAATAATAATGTTTTAAAATCACAAATTTATACATCACATAGAAGTATAATTTTTGTCCTGTTTATTTATTATTTAAATTTATTGTGTCATACTTAAACTTAATGTACCTAGTTTTACTTAAGGAATAATTTAATAAATTTCTTTAAAATTGTTGATAAGATACTTACCTGTTTCCTTCCATACATGTGAATGTATTTTAATAAATGTAATAATTATGTTTAAGATAAAAGCACTTTATCAATGTCAAAAATAATTCAGTTCAGACCCTGGCAGTGTAGATGTTTAAAATTACTTGATTGCTAGATGTAACTTTGTTGCAGTTTCACTGTATTTAAGCATTGATAAATATCTGACTCTTAAATTACATTTACTCATACTACTCACTTGCGTTGAATAATTGTTACCTACATGTACCTACTTCAAAATTGACAATTAAGTATTGTAATATAACAAAAATATATGTTAAAATTAACATAATTAATAACCCAAATAAATGGAAACAGCAAAAGATGATTAACATTCCAAAATTACATTTGTACCAAAAATAATTAATGTTGGAATGGAAATGATACAAAAAATAATCCCTTTGTGTGGGTATTCTGTTCCATGAAAAACATTTTGTAATGTATATTATTTTTACAACTGGAATTGCACACACCTGCATCCATCTTTTCATCTCGATGGGCATAGATAATATAGCTTGTGTCATCTACCTAAAGTCTACTTTAGTTCTACATCATATTATATAGTTCATATTGTGATCAAATGACAATATAGTGTCACAACGTGAGATGAAATAAGGAATATAATTCACTGTTTATTCAAATTCGATAAGTGTGAATAAGACAATAGTGTCTCTGATCTCCTAAAAGCGGTTTAAAGTTAATGAATATTCAATTATAGGTAAGTCCTTAACATTTAAGATGTCCAATATTTTGAAAAGCAATTCTAGCCTACCTTTATGTTTTTATCATTGACTGATTTCAATTGAATTATTTAAATTATGTAGTCTGTTCATGTCATATTTAAGGATATTTATAGAATTAAGTTTCTTTTTCCAACATAGTATTGATGTTTTCATTTGTTAATAAAATCTTTAAATTTGTTACTTATACTTTTTATTCTATGCTAATCCGACACCTTTGGGATAGGGCCACAAATCAAAGAACTTGTTGGTAAATAATTATTATTTATTGAAATATAACGGTAGCATTATGTAAATAATCACACATTAATAACGATTGCACACAAGAGTAGCTTTGATTTATTAAAAATAATTATTTGCATGAATATTGTAAATAAATGTACGTATTTATATCAATTGTAAGCTTGCATAATTAAATGTGTAAGGCATACATTTTCCAGCACCTGATAAATTCAAATAGTGTAATAAGCTTTATTACCGCCCCATCTGAAACTCGTTTAAGTTTTCCATTCCCTAAGTAACCATCACATAAAGCGATTGCCCACAACTCGATCCGACTCTGTCGCTAGCAATTTGTTTGCCGGTAATATTAGTAATCTAACCATATCTCTGACGTAAATCTTTTGAATTATTCGTTTTAGAGTAATCTTGCATTTTTATCAGTGTAGGGAATTTTGGATTAAATGAAATCAATACAAAGATAAAATATTTCTTATCACATATTGTAGTGTTTGTATTATTCTTTCATCACACTTGAGTGGGCATTCATTTTGTGGTTTCATAACAAGATGTCCTGAATCTTGCGCCTAGCACACGTCTCCATTATTTACACCCTTAAACTTATTCCTGAATCCGCCTCTGGTATTTCAGGACAATTTAAATTAAGAGTTGAAATAATGAGATAATTTGCATATTTTACGGCGACTTTCTTATCTAACTCAATCTTATCATTGTATCACTCCAATAGACAAGACTATTACAATAGACAAGACTATTACAACATACATAGCTATAAAATGTTATTGCTAACATGAAGACACTGAAAAAATACCGGTATTTTAGTTTATCGCAGAATTTGATCAATCATACTAGATAATCATTTTAAAAAGTCAAGCAAACAGAGAAATAGTTATAATTTTTTTGCACCTTGCTTGCTGGGTTGACACCAATCCCTACAGACTCAAGGTCCAGTTATTTTAGCGCTCCGTCATAAACTCATTACAAGTATAATAATTAAGCTGATCTCTATCTAGTGATGAGGTTCAATTTAGAATAACATAGCAACATTTTAATGATAGTTGCTTTATTGGCTAGATACCTAAAACGGGTATTTTAAGTTGTCACAAACCTTCTAGAAAAAATTGTATTCAATATCTATTAACTATTTTACAACTTATTGTATTCAATTACAGTTGGATTGTCATTATGGTGACGAATAACAATGATTTTTTTAATGGAGGGATTGATGATTGCTTAACCACTGATGACTTACACTGGACAAGAATTTATCAAGAAATGCACACGGAATTATATCTTTCTTATTATACAAAATATTTTTCAATCATCCCTTACAATTACTTTTATCCAATATGAAACAATACAGTCTTTTAGAACCATCAACTTAAATAAGTGGCCATATTTTTTCTTATATATTGATTATATATTTTTTAAGGATAATAACATAACATAATATTATTTCTATAATCTCAAATAATCATTGGTCCAATAGTAAACATGAAAAAACAGTAATAAAGACTGAAAATATGAGAAAGTATTTTTTTAATTGTTACAAAAATTTGGAATGAGTGCATAAAAAAAGTGTTATGTCATTTGAACTTCTTAGGTTAAGATATTTTTAATGATACCTGCCTGATTATTTTTCTGATGATAAAGAAATCTAATTAAAATATTAAATTTGATACCGGGATTTCTGCAATTATTTTACAAATAATGTCTGGTTATTTGTTAAATATAATATTTATGTAAATAAAAGACTGTTAGTTGTACTAAAATTATTGACTATATTAATTCTACAGATTAATTAATAAAATTAACGCATGCAAAATTAAACTTTATTTTCTACGCATATTGGTTCATTCGTGATAAAAATGGACTTATCACATAGACTACAAAATTATTGTTATGAGCAGACATAGGTAAGTCTTTTCCTGTTATATATTGTAACGACAAGCGGGTCAAGAGGACTTACTGCTTAGTTACTGCCCTTGACTTACTAAATTACTTTTGTGAGCACAATAATTATAAGTTAGTTTTTGAGATTATTAGCACCTACGTACTTTATAGTATGAGCAAGACAGCTATACTTAATATATAAAATTTTGATTCAAAGTAACAAGACTTTTATATAAGTTTGTACAAGTCCACCTTTGAGGTATTTTTAGATTTCGTCGTGATAATAAAATGATTAATAAAATTAAATAATCGCAACATTTCGATATTAGTTATATGTAAAACTTTATTAAAAATTAAAAGCTATAAAATTGCAATTATAAATGGTTCAAAATATAACGTGCCATATTATTTTTTTATTGTAAATAAATAGACTAGTACGGCGATGTACTGACATAATTCAGTTGTCTTATATTTTCGATTACACCCCTAAATCTGTGAAATACATGCGTTTAAAATAGAACGCAATTTCAAGATAGATGACGCTACTAGTACATGCTACATAACTTGTTCGTACTTGTTGTAAAATTTAAATAATACTGCATGTGCTGGTGGCGTGTCTATTTCTGAAATATTAAGCATTTTCATCTCAGAGTCGATGTTTATGACATAGATATTATCGATATACAGAGTGTCCGGTAAGTTATACGACAAACTTAAGGAGGAGATAGGTGAGCGGGTTAAAATGACCTCAATAAATTTTCGAGATATTTCAGATTTATATTATATCGATTTTTGAAAATTATATAACTCGAAAATGGTGACACATATATTAAGGTCATTTTTGTATATTTGATAGGTGATCCACCTATTCTCCCCTTAAGTTTGTCGTACTACTTACTGGACACCCTGTATTTGCCTTTGTTATACAATTTTACCATTGGAAAAGTATTTTCCCCGTTATAATGTGATGTATTAGATCATTATTAGTATAATTAGTCTACGCGGGTATTTGCGGACGATCTCCAATACCGCCCGCCAGATCGAACACTGCTTGAGCAACTTCTGCCGCCAATTTCTCTGCCGTCTGAAATTTACAAGATAATAATAAATATCAGTCAGTAAATTATTCAGTTTAAGCCCTAGAAGAGCACTTATGAAGGTCGAATTACAGAAGTTACATTTGGTTATCCTATGTCAATGTAATGAAAACAATTTTCTTTTCTTTCTTTCTTTCTATTGGTATCTCCGTAATTCAAACTACTCCTTTACATTTTCTCATCAAAATCAATGTGATAGTCTTTTAAAATATCAGTAAGGATTACTAAAAGGGAAACTTATTAGTGACTAGTTTTTCGCCCCGCGGTTTCACCCGCTGTCCCGAGGGATCTTATCTTTTCCCGTTTTATAAATAAATAAATATCCTCGGACATTTTTCACACACGGCTATCTGATCCCAAACTAAGCAAAGCTTGTAATATGGAAACCAGATATATTACATAGACTACATTTTTTTTGTAAATACATACTTAAATAGATAATTACACCCAGACTCGGGACAAACGGACATGTTCATGAACACAAATGTGTGTCCTGGATGGGAATCGAACCCACGACCTGCGGCGTGTATTAACCAATCACGCCAACCGGCCCGTCAAATTTTTTATTTTGTTATTCCACGATACGATCTACCAGTGTGCCAAGTTTCATCAAAATCCGTTTAGCCGTTTTTGCTTGATTGAAGAACGAACATCCAAACTCACAAACATACAAACTTTCACATTAATAATATTAGTAGGAACTAGGAATATTGATTGAATTAATCGTTTTAAACCAACATTATGAATAAACTGATGATGCAGTATTGCAGATTTCTATAATAAAAAGAAGACAAAATCTTGTTTTTTTTTAATCACCTATATAAATAAAAATTTGACAATTTTTGGTCTTAAAATGTTTGTGATACAAATGAGGTTAATATGGAAAAGAAATAGGATTTTTATCCCGATAAAAAAACAAAAAGAAAAAATCATTTTTTTTTTAAATAATAATTCAGCATTGTTAAAAAATATATAAATGACATACTTCCTGTGAATCGGCCTCGGCATACACCCTCACTATATCCTCTGTACCGGAAGGTCTCACAAACGCCCTTCCATTATTGTACTCGCTCACCAACTCGTTGATTCGCGACTGTAAACCTTCAGGGGAAGTGCACTGACGTTCCGCATCCGTTGTTGAAATGGCGTTGCGGTCCTTTTCATGATACAAACAATCAGTTAGTTTTCTTTAAAGCCGCACAAAAAAAAACAATACTAGCTGTCCTACGCGGTTTCACCCCAATTCCCGGATCTTTTCCCGGGATAAAGAGTTAATCTACCAGACTGCCAAGTTTCATCACAATTTTTAGCAGATTTTTCAGCAGTTTTTACGTGAAAAGGTAACAAATAAAGCTGAAGTGTTTTTTTTATTGCTAAGTGTTGATGTGGCCGAAGGTGGTAAGTACACAAAGCTTAGAAGGAAACTGGCTCTCAAGTGCAACTGCCGAAATTTGCACCGATTGGTGCTTGGCGACAGACTTTCAACTTGAGGGTGGTAGCCAGCCAGTCGAGTACTACAAAGTACCCTGCCACTGTGCAATCAAAACTCAAGCTTATTAGGATTCGAATCCACGACCTTCGCGGTATCCGACGTCACTACCACTGAGCTATCATTCCCTTAAAGCTGAAGAGTTTGTTTGTTTGAACTCGCTAACCTCAGGAACTACAGGTTCGAATAGCAAAATATTTTAGTTTAGGATAGCCCATTTATCGAGGAAGGCTATAAGCTATATAACATCATGCTATGTTGCTAAAATCCCACGAGAACGCGGGTGAAACTGCGGGGGACAACTAGTTTATTAGTAAAGCACACAATACCTGTACGATAACTTTAAGCTGCCTACAAGGAAGGTCTGTATAGGTGCGACTCCATTGATCAACGTTATGTCCTCTCGCACACAAAACTGTCTCGACGAGGAAAAGATCCGAAATCGCGTCGCCAACCGTCTCGTTAGTCATGTCTATAAAGTCCAGTAGTAGTTGGGCAGCCTTGCGTTGTTCTGGCTCACTGAAAATATGTATATTTTTATATTATTAATTTATACCACATAAATAATGAGTCTGTGGTTAAACTATGGGATAACTCAAATTGGCAGTAATTAAAAGTGAACATTATAATTTTTTTTAATTCTGGATAAGCATGTGTTTGACCACAATCTCACCATGGTTAGAGATGATGTGGCCGAAGGTGGTAAGCACACAAAGCCTAGATAGGAACTGACTCTTAAGTGCAGCTGTCGGAATACACCCACCCATAGGTGCTTGGCGACAGATTTTCAACTTGAGAGTGGTAGCCAGCCAGTCGCGTCCTACAAAGTACCCTACCACCGTGATATGGTTTCCTCACGATGTTTTCCTTCACCGACAGCTCAAGCTCATTGTAGGATTCGAACCCACGACCTTCGCCGCGGTATCCGACGTCACTACCACTGAGCTATCATCGCCTTCGCATTTGGTTGTACCTACCTTACGCTTCCTGTGCACTGTCTGCGCGTAGAATTCATAACATTTAGAGCGTTGAATTAAAAATCCATAAATATTATAAACGCGTAAGGGTGTCTGTCTGTTACCTTTTCGCGCTTTAACCACTAAACCGATTTAGATGAAATTTGGTATAGAGATAGATGGAACCTTGGAGAAGGACATAGTATACTTTTTTACCCGGGAAAAGATAAGATATCTCGGGAATGCGGGTGAAACCGCGGGGCGTTAAACTAACTATATTTGTAATCTAAGAAAGTCTGATGAATTATTAAAAGTCATAGATACACCTAGAACGAAATGAAAAGATAATTATTTCTCACCCGTCCTGAGCTATTTTATTGATGGTTTTCTTGGCGAGGTCGCTGTATACGACCGTCCCATGTCCGTTCGCCTCGAAGTAGACGCCGATGTCATACGATAACGCCGCGTGGTGTAAATGTTTCACGCCCGTCTTCACGCACGTTACTGGCACTTTCTAAACATATAACATACAAAGTTATTAGTGAAATTTCAGCAAAAAAATGAAACAGTGTGAGCGAGAAAAATAAAAAAAAACCAAATTCCTTTTTTTATCATTTTCTCAAAGCAAAAAGTCATCTGGGGTACATAACGCTTTTTTCTTACGTGACGATTTCTGCCAGTTAACTCTACTGTAAGCCGCGTACAAGAACTTCATCCCAAAAAAAATATCACAGAGTTACGTTTAGTTTAAAGGCGATGATAGCTCTGTGGTAGTGACGTCGGATACCGTGACGAAGTTCGTGGGTTCGAATCCTACAATAAGCTTGTGCTTTCAGTGAAGGAAAACATCGTGAGGAAACCACAGCACGGTGGTAGGGTACTTTGTAGTACTCGACTGGCTGGATACCACCCTCAAGTTGAAAACCTGTCGTCAAGCACCTGTTGCCTTTAAGGCATTGTAATATGGTGTACAACACATTGGCAATCCCCCCTAAGGTCTGTAGGCGACGGTAGTCACTTACCATAAGGGGAAATGCCTTGTTGTCACTTGACATAAAAAAAATATCAGTAGGGAGAAAGGATTATTTTAAGATAATCTGCATTATTTGGATACACGGTTAGAGGAAGACTGAAAAAGAGATGGATGGATTTTGTGAGAGATGATATGAGTTAGAAAGGAGTGAATACCGATATGACGGATAGAAGGGCTGAATGAAAGAAAAGTACACGTTGCGCCGACCACAAATAATTGGGAACTAGGCAGGCAGATGATGATAAATCTGAATTATTTACATGAAGTAATTTCACCTCAATTATGTTATAGTTGGTGAAATTCATAGTAAACACTAAATACCTGTTAATTGATAAACTATGAAAAACCTCCAATTTGTAGGTTTATTCAAACCGGCAAGACGATTATATATTGAAATAGATTTTCTAATAGATTGAAGGTTGAATGAAAAGCAGTTGCGGTATCATTGTTATCATTAAGAGCAAGAACGTTATGTTCTTTCGCATTTGACTTATTGATGATACTCCCGGAGTCATTTAGATTTTTTCTTATGTAAAATACTCACCAGATCATGAGTGATATAGTTGGTGGAGGCTCCGTTAGCGTAGGCAGTCTGTACGAGGCCTAATTTAAGTTGTGTCGCCTCACACGCTCTAAGCAACTCAGTTATATAGCTAGCTAGTAGTGTGGCTATACGATCACCATCCAATAGATGCATTTTCTCTCTGAAATATATGACAATTAAGTTAGTGTTGTCTATGCTAGGGTTCATGCTATGCTATTATTGACAGCCATAACGAAAAGAGTGCATAGTACTGCGAGTTTGAAAGAAAATTATAAAATTTTATTAAAGTTTAGCTGTAATTTCATTATGATTTGGGATTAATATGTATCCTACATCCATAAACATTGTAAACAAGTTCCAAACAAATAGGCTTTCCAATATATTGTATGCTTTTACACATTATTACAATGTTTTTTTAATGCATACCATATTTAAAAAAAAAATGTTTATTATTACACTATCAATACCCTATGGGTTTTATTGCTTAATCTATTAAATAATGACACCTGTTGGTGTGTTGCAGCAGTTGCACTTAAGAGCCAGTTGCCTTGAAGGCATTGTAAACAAATACAACTTTGTCTTTAAGACTTGTGATATTATATAAAAAGAAATCCCGTCAGGAATAAAATTGTATATTTTTATTTTTTATCATCTTCTCAAAGAAAAATGTCATCTGGCTAACGCATACGGCATAACGCTTTAACTCTACTGTAAGCCGCGTAAAAGAACTACGTTCCAATTATATGTTATAAAAACTTTTTTAAAAACAAGTTTTGGATTCAGAGTGACGTTACTTTATTTTTTGAGTTATTCTCAGCAAGCCCTTTCATTTGATACCCATATTGTAGGATTGCATTAAAAAATAATAGACCGCTATCTTAGGTGTTCCGCCATGTTGGATTTAGAATGACGTCACACAGCTAACCATGCATTGTCATCCAAACAAAACGTGTGTACAAAATTTCAGCTCAATCGGTTAAAGATATCTGCTTCAAAATTGAGTTGCAAGATTCACCCCGGAAAAACATACATACATTGCAAGCTAATATAACGCTTGTAAAAATAACTAACTTGTCATCTATGTAGTAGTAGACGATACGATCGCCATCCCCGTCGAGAGAGGCGACCCGCTGGAAGGGCGCATGTTCCACGCCCACTGGCCTCGTCTGAGATACCTTCACGAAGTCGGCGCCACACTGACAGTATAACACACATACATACATTAATAAAATTTAAAAAAAAAACCAGTAAATAAATACCGGCAATACTAACTAAAACTAATAAAATGTGGAAGTGTGTATGTTTGTTGCTCCATCACGCAAAAAGAGAGAACGAATTTTGACATACATTGGTCTGCTTGAGTTTGTTGTTCACGTCAGCCATAGTTAAATTCTATTTATAATTTTGTTTTGCCGCCATAACACGCACAATTTATCAATGAGACTATCGATAAATGATAACTGAATGGTGTAAGTTGTTTTTGAAAAGAGTAATTGCTGAGTTTATTTCCGGCTCTTCTCAGTAAAAGAAACTTTCCGAACCGTGCGTTAGAGTTTATAAGTGCTTGAAAATAAAAATATTTTCATTTTCATACAGGTAAATCATACTTTGGAATAAAACATAGGATATTTTTAATCACATTATCACACTTAACAATTTAATAAGGTTATGTCACATATAAATGAGAGTTAAGACTGCTTTTGAGTTCTTTATAGGCATTATATGCTTCAAAACCTTTTCGAATGTCTAGCAGTTATATTTAAAATAAGGAATATTTTTACTCACATTCAAATTGAGCTTTCCGCCATTTCCTCCTAAATTATAAAGATTCAAGTCCAATTCTCCGTCTAAACTCTTTTTGATTATGTTGAGCTTCTTTCCGCCGACTCCATTTGCACCGTCTATGTACAGGGTGGTGTTATAATCGCCGAACACGGGTAGTTTCTGACGGATGTTTTTGAACGCACCCACTATCTTCTCGTAGTATCCTGAAAGATTGGACGGGGAGGCTCTAAATTTTCGCCATTATTTATTTAAGAAACATTTTATTTGAAAGATAGAAAAGAAAATCTGCTGTTCCATTTTATAAAACGTATGTTTTCGCGATAGAATGTAAATTTACCTTCTTCAGTAGGCGTGCCGTAAGTGTTGTCGTTGCGACACTTGACGCAGTAGTGCAACATTGGAGTGGTGACGATGCCAAACTCTTTGGGGGTACCCTTCAGTGCTATTACGCCATGAACTGCGGCGGCCGCTAATCGAGGACTTGTGTACCTACACATAATAACATCCTTTTACTTTAATCCCAAACTAAACAGAGCTTGTACTATGGAAACTAAACAACTCTTTAAGGGGAGAATAGCTCAGCGGTAGTGAAGTCGTATAACGCGGCGAAGGTCGTGGGTTCGAATCATACAATGAGCTTGAACTTTCGCTGAAGGAAAATATTGTGAGGAAACCATAGCACTGTGGTAGGGTACTTTGTAGTATTCGATTGACTGGCTAACACCGTCAAGTTAAAAATCTGTTGCTAAGCTCCTATTGGCGTGTTCCGACAGATGCACTTAAGAGCCAGTTCCCATCTAGGCTTTGTGTGCTAAACATACCGGTTAAAAACATAACCATCCCTTTTGCTTCGCCGTAGTCGGGTAATAACAACATCTCGACTTCATACAACAAAGTTCAAATTATGATAATAGTTATCCGCAGTTTACAAAACGTACGATTCCCGATTTCGTCGGCTCGCAATAATTAGGCATTTTTTTGTAACTGAAAGGACTGATTGGTGATTATTACAGAATAAATACCTTGTGTCCATTCCAATAAAAACGCTGGCTTTGAGAGCCATGTCAGCATTCACTTGCTTGATTATCTGCTCAGTTGTTGATTCTAAATCATTGTCACTGAAAATATCAGAAAACTCCAGTTAAAATAATAGTAAATATTATGTTTTTTAAATAAATTACTCCTATAGTCCTTTCTAGTCAATAAACTGCTTCTGTCATCTAAGTCCACGTGCAACTATTTTTTTTTTATTTATAATATGGATTCTATAGTTTGTTGCTAAAATACACAAGATATGATTGATATTTGGCACACAAGTTGAGTAGTCCATATACGAGTAGTTACCATAACTCAGGATTTGTCCTGAGATTTCAAGATTTTTAGTCTCTTCTCAGGATTGTGGCTGGATTTTGCAAATCTCATGAAATCTCAGGATTTTTTGAATTTCAATAAAATACAGCTTAAATTTTAAAGATCTCTTTAATAAAAAGTTAAACGAACTAAAAATAATATCGTGAGTGAGAACCGCAGTGTATAAAAACGATAATATTAAGTACGACTTATTTAAATTGTTAACTACGTTTGAAAGAAAATTCTCAAACTGTAAACTCAGGATTTTTCAATGGAAATCAGGCCTATTCTCCGGGCTTTAGATTCTGGTAGCCGTAAGTCCATAAGAACCTTTGTCGTGTAAAGCAAAGAAGCATAATCCAATTATATGTTTGTACAGGAATTTACAGGTCTTGCAATTTTTTCCAACATAGGTATGTTGGTACTATGTAATTTTTCCAGTATTTGTGAACTTATATTGAATTTTAGCAATAAAACATCAAATTCCACCTGTTACGATGTCCTCATTTCTGTACACGCCTAAATATTTGTTTTATGGGACTCAATTTTTTACCGGTTTATCAATTTCGTATCGCATATGGTCTCTCTATTTTTAATAATGCCCTAATTTTAAATCACAGAGTTTCACGACTCTCTCGTAAATTTAACAACTTTGCAATTTTAACAAACAAATGCATCTCAAATTCTCAGTTAAGCCTCAAATGGTTTAAAATATTGATAGTTAATAGTTCCCTAATGTCTAGTTATAATAATTTTATTATGCATGCAATATTTGAACAGATTTAAGGTAATAAAGAAAAAATCTATGGAACAATGCCATAGATCTTAATACCATTTTACAGTCAAAGGCATATTCTATTCGCAATCTCGCATAAAATGACGTATCCAATTATCCTAAGGTTTCCTGGAAGAAATCACCCGCCTGTGTTGTCACTATGATTATTTGTTTTTCACTGTTTCTTTGGTGTATTTTGTTTTGTGGTGTTATATGTTACCGGTATAAAATGCCTAGGCATTATTTATATAATGCCTAAAATGATCCGGAAATGTATGAAATATCATTTATTACCTTATCTTTTGGTCACTCAAAATAAACACTAAAAATACCATGAAGTCGAGAACCACTCCTCATCTAATCTATCCATCCATGACGATTCTCTATGTTATGGAATACCTACCACGATTTCACACATTTCCCATAATTTTAAATGTACCTACAATAAAGTGTATTTATTATTTCGTTGCAACCATTATATTAACCTGACATTAGCCAATCGCGTGGCGATCTCTTCCCAGCTGTGGTCCAGCATCTCACCGTCAGGGTCGACGAGCTTCACTCCATTATCTGGCTCCAAATTGTGCGAGGCAGTTATCATTATGCCTATTGTGCGACCTGGAATATTAATAGGCAGCTTGATGACACAGCTCGCAACCGAGGGACGGCCTATCCTAGGGCGATGATAGCTCAATGGTAGTGGCGTCAGATACCGCGAAGGTCGTGGGTTCCAATCTTACAATGAGCTTTCGGTAAGGGAAAACATCGTGAAGAATCCATAGGCTGGCTACCACCCTCAAGTAGAAAATCTGTCGCCAATAGCTGCCTGCACTTGAGAGCCAGTTCCCATCTAGGCTTTGTGTGTTTACCACCTTCGGTCACATCATCACTTACACTTACCATGGTTACCTGTGGTCAAACTGTATTCAGTGCTGGACAATCTTGTAGTATATTGAGAATTAATCTATAAATTGATTGCGGATCACAGTATTGGGTAAGTACTCTAAAAATAGGTTATCGTAAACCGAGCGACATCCATCTTGTTAGGTTAATGAACTATTACAATTTATCTTTTCATATGGCTTCTTTATCGAGTGTTATTTTAGCAGAAAGATTTAAATATTTTCGCATAAAAGTACCGATTCTTACCATTTTTGACACGGGATCTAATGACAGCGAGTAGGCCCATGCGGTAGACCACATGGTCAAGTAGCATAGCCCTGTAACAATAATAGCATAATATTAGAAGTTATTTAAGATCTATTTCATTGAATTAGGTTTAAATTAAAGTGCCATAAGAATAAAGCCTTCTAATATTAACGATTACAGACCAAAACATGCTTTTTTGGTGGATTATTTGAATTAATTATGTAAAAAATTATCCATACTAATATTATTAATGCGAAAGAAACTCTGTCTGTCTGTTACCTTACACCTAAACCGCTGAACCACTTTTTATGAATTTTGGTATGGAGATAGGTGGGACCTAGGAGAACGATAGGATACATTTTACCGGGAAAAGATAAGATTCCTCGGGAACGCGGGTGATACCGCGGGGCACAGCTAGTACTAAATAAGTAAAACATGTCGCTTGTTATGTTGGAGATTACATATAAATCAATGTATGAATCGCAACGATTCTTTTGATTGTTATTTAAGGTATTCCAGACTATCGAACACTAGCTGTCCTCCGCGGTTTCACACGCGTTCCCTTATCTTTTCCCGGGATAAAAATATTGCCTATGTTACTCATGGATAATGTAGCTTTCTAACGGCAAAACAATTTTTGAATTTGGTCCAGTAGTAGATTTTAAGTTTATTCGTTACATACAAAAATACAAATCTTTCCTCTTTATAATATTAGTATGGATATAGATTTAGTCGAAGTAGGCCGCACGCACTCCGCATGTCTGCCAAAAAATCGCGAATACAATCGTTGTCATACATCCTCTTACGAACTATCGCAAACAATCGATGTGTCGCATAGGACGTAACAAAAATGGATGTCTCCATTTTCTATCACATTGTTTTGTAATTTGTAGCCTAGCAACCAAATCTGTGTGCAACAACCACATCATGCCAAGGACTGAGTTTTGCTCTTTTCAAGGGCTCTTGATTAGATAAAGCACAAGCAATTAGCTAGAATTTCACAACGCCCCAATATCAATAACTAATAATAATATAGACATATTTCAATGTTAAGTGTTTTATTCAATTTTTCCATATTTAAACAATATTTCACAAGAGTCAATAACCTTGCAGAGCTTATAATCAGTGATCCGATAATTGGTCGCTTATACACCTAAATTTCTTTCCACAAAAGAATAATATGGACATTCCTTTCTGACTTAAGTTTTCTGAGTTCCCAGAATTGGACAATTTTGTAAAAACAACTATAAGAAACTTAAAGAAATTAATCACAATCATGCATATGATATGGCAGGTCTAATGTATTAATGAGACAGTCACTCACATGTTCCTATAGGCACAGGCCAAAGTCATTTTTAGTGATTATACAAGAATATTAGACTTTTTTGAATTCCAAAGAGATAATTCCAGTAGTTTGAGATTATTGATTCACACAGATATGAGTCACATAAAATTAACATACACAACACTCAACGTGACATCAGTATATCTAAGGTTAAATTATATTTTTTACAATAGAATTGTGTCATGCATTTTAAAATAGACTGCATTAACATCTAACTTAAGTTCATTTTCCAAGATCAAATTTACATCGGTTTATATGAGTGTTTGAGGTCTTATTGGTATATGTACGTCTTGTATTCAATGTTCATATGTCTATATTCTATTTGGGATGATCCCCCATGAACCCAATATTCGGTAGCAAACAATAAATGTTATTGATCATAAAGTGGTTGGCGGAGTGCCAAATATTATAAATATATTAAGGTGCACCTACATCAAAGCACACCTAGATTGTGCACATTTCATGAGAATATTTGCTTAACCCGATTCTCTCCAACCTGAATAGCAGTACATTGGTTTTATTTCACAATTTACTGTTAAATGAGGTTATTTTGTAAGTGCATCAGCATTTAACTTAAATTTGTAATGATTTAATTAAGATTTTAAATCACACAAACTGCGGAGGATAACTAGTAACATAATAAATGAGTTTAAGACTAGCATACAGCCTGTATTAAAAAAAAATGAAATTAACACAAGCTGTTTGTGTCTTATTGTTGACTTATGTTTCAACAGTGAAAAATTACCTAGCTGGAATCTTTCAATAAGATATATTTTATAAAGTACTAGCTGTCCCCTACAATCCCAAGGGATTGTATCTTTTCCCGGGATAAAAAGTATAGTATGTTCTACTTCAGGATATGATCTACCCGTGGGCCAAGTTTCATCATAATCTGCTCAGCAGTTTTTGCATGACTGAGTTACAAACAAACCTTCACATTTTTAATATTATTAGAGTTTAGTTAACTTGTCATTTTTTGTTGGCAGTAGGATATCAGAATGCATAATTCAAATGAAAAATATTAAAGAATAATTTGAGAAGATTTGTAAGTTTAGATGTTGGCTATCACAACATTTTGATAAGTAATTTGTCAAGTGTAAACTATCTTAAATGAATGCAGCTCATTCATGTTTATAATTAACCCAGACCCCCACATAGAAAATATGGCAACCAACTCTGGTTGCACTTGACATCAAATTTAATTAAGTCTGACTATCAGTCCCAATGTTGCCTACTGATTATACTGTTGACATTTTAATTACTACAAGGTCTTTATTGACTAATATTCCCATGTACAACATGCATGTTTCCTGTTTTACCTTTAGTAAATAGAAATTACTGATACTCATTGTTTGCCTCATAGATTACTTCCAAGTCAGTGACCATAATCGTCGATCGTCGTGACGGCGACTTCCCGTTATGAATTCGTTATAAACTATCATATAGATGAGTCACAAATTGATACAATATAAAATAGAACACTACTCGAGGATTTGCTTACGTGACAAGGCTGTCTGCACATGAGAGAAAGGTCCAACAAATACGCATTTATTCGTTATTTTATGACCTTATTAGGGTCTTGCTTAGTTATTTAGCTTGTTAGTAAAATAATTTACTTACTTTGTGCGAAATCCGGCGGTGCCGTATTGAATGAAAACTTCACTTGTTTTTGGATGCATTTCTCTGGCGAACGCGTATACGACTCGTAAGCTACTTGGCGGCATTCTGGCGAAATTTATTTATAAGGCCACGATTGCCCGCGATAGTACAATCACTTGGAATCAACAAACGAGTTTTCTACATTCCCGCTACCAAGAACAATGCAAGTTCTATTACACTTTGACGTCTAAAACGTCAAGTCAATCGACTATTGTTAACCTCCCGAGTTGGAAAGTATATTACAATACCTCATGGCGCTAGCAGCAACTAGTCTATCTACTGCCTACATTTTGTTACTTAGTAGTAAACTACACATACTCTTTGGTAAACTATGTCATCTACTTAACTTGGTAGCGTAGCATTGAATTACAACTGTCAAGTCAAAATAAATGTTTCAAGCAGTTTGACTAAATAAACAATAGATAGCGCTTTTATATAAATTATGCTATCTGACGCTAGAGGCCGTTAAAATGTACTAACTAAACAAACAAAAGTTCCTCTATTCGATACAAGATATCGCTATGTTAGCTATAAACAAGACTTATAATAAACGAAATAGTTGAAAACATCAAAACTTTTCGCTCGTTGAAATATTCAATTTGAATGCTAGGTCCATGAGGTTGCTTGTTCACTTCTGGATTTTATATCCATTGTTATGAGTAGGAGAAGTAGCTGTTCCAGGCATTTAACATTTACCTTAGCATCTCTGGTAAATTAAACTGCAATTGGTATTAAAAAACTACCTTGTTAGGTAGGTAGGTATATTGATCCAATTTAAAGTAAAACGCCAAAGGGCAGGTAATTAACTGGTATTTATGTACCTAGATCAGTAAACACTGCCTAGGCAGGCAACTCTATTATAAGCATCGTTAGTCTCGCATGGCGTAGATAATGAAGTAGGCTGCGCAAATTAATTGACATTTGGCGCTGTGCCACCACCGGTCAGCGGCGGATGACCGACTGTCATTGATAGCTGACAATTTTAGTAGGGCTGTCACTAAGGGAAATTATATTTTAGTTACGGAGATTCCAATGTCATTATTCATCATTAAATTTAAAGGAAGCTCGGGACTTTGATCTGTCTTCTTATTAGGTACTAGCTTTCCGCCCCGCGGTTTCACCCGCGTATCCTTTGAGATTGAATTTCAAAAAATCTTTTTAATCCTCGTCTACATCTTAAAAACATTACCTGTGAAAAAAATCAGTTTTCTAGGACTAACACTGGGCGTTGATGAGTCAGTCCTTCTCATTTTTCATACCAAGAAACGGAAATAACTCCTAACTTTGAACCCCCGTTTCACCCCTTCAGAGGTGAAATTATAGGAAACGCTAAAACACGAATTTCTTTATTTTTATTTGTTAGCCTAAAAACAAAGTTTCATGGTTCTAGCTTCACAAAATGACGGACTTCCGTACAAACTTTCAACCCCTTTTTCACCCCCTTAAGGGTTGAATTTAAAAAAACGCTAAAATACGTGTTTTTTTATTTTTAATTGTTAGCCTAAAAACAAAGTTTCATGATTCTAGCTTCAAAAATGACCGACTTTCATACAAATTTTCGACCCCTTTTTCACCCCCTTAAAGGTTGAATTTCGAAAAATCAGTTCTTATTCCTCGGTCAAGTTTTAAAAACAACTCTTGGGAAAAAAATCTGCTTTCTAGGTCTAAGGGTTTAGGCTGGGCGTTGATAGATCAGTCAGGACTTCTACTTTTATATATATAGAAGATAGATTAAGATTATATTAGGTTGTATCATGATCTATCGTGAAATAACAGTAGGTAGGTACAAAATAGTCAGGAGCATATTATTTGCTATGAAATGTTGATCTCCCTTATATGCTGAGACGTAACGTTGTACAAGATACCTACCTATAAAACAGTTAGGTAAATTCTATGCTAAACAGCTTGTCAATTTCTAATACCTTCTTACTAACCTATCCACACTAAGTAAGCAAGTTAAAGCAAAAAAAAAAAATATATAACTCTAGTATTAATGTTATTTAAATATAACTCTAGTATTAATGTTATTTAAATATAACTCTAGTATTAATGAACGACAGTTAGCTTAGGTAGCGTCTTAACGTCTAAATTAAAACAAGCAGCCGATCAGCTATTATTATCCACTCATGAGGCAGTCACGGCGCTTGGTCGCGGAAACTATTAGTGCTATTAGGATCGTTTATGTGACGACGACCTAAGTACGATACGATACGACTCGGTAATTAATGCTGCAATTTTCTTGTAATGAGATTTTGCTGGGATTAAGAAGGTTGGCCGCTGTTCTTACAACTTAGCATACAAAAAACGATATACCTACTTACTATTAATCTATTTTCAAGTAAATTAATTCTATTTGTAAAATAATACAAACTAATTGGTCTCAATAATAAATAGGTAAATAATCTAAGCTTTGTTGTTGTAGGAACGGCTTGAAAAAATAAATATTTTGTTTTAAACTAATCTAACAGCTAAATAGTTATTATTTATTTATGGTCTGCCAACGGTTGTTACAATAATACAAGGTGACATACATACATATTAAACATAATTAAGAGCACAATCAATTATAGGCAAACACAACATGAAATTAAAAATAACAAAAATAAAGAAAGACAAACTAATAATTACAGCATAATACCTATAATATAATAAACTACTTGCATAACCGCTAATATACACAACATTTCAATAATAATAATTTAAACTTACTTAATAATAAAACTAAAATTTTATAACGAAGTAATAAATTTTAAAGTGTTGTGTGTTAGGTACATAACTGAACTATTATGTTTCTCTATCCAGCTTGATGTATCATCGGATTACTGATAGAATGCTAAAAGTGAAGTTGGTACCTATAAAGGCATATCTATTTGTCACGGAGGAGACTCGTCAATCGTCACTGCTCTCCGCCGAGCTTTAAACGAACTAATTCATAATTAGTGTTCCTAAATAAACGGCTACTGGAGCTACGAGACTAATTAATAATTAGAGCGATCATAAATATACCCGGTTGATTTGTATTTAATTAATGCCGGAGATATCAACACGTTTTCGGATGCTATGGTTTCTACAATATGATTCTGCGTTTATTAATGAAAATCTACATTTTGCTAGTTAGGTACGTCAGCTAGTTCTTTATTTAAAAGTAATGTAGGTGGTTAAGAAATTTATGAATATAACAACAAGTAGGTCTTACCTACCCATATTTTATTCTAAGAGTTTCTTAATTACTTTCCTTCCCGTGAATTATTTAAGAATTTTGTTACAGAGATACAGATGGTATCTTGGAGAAGGACGGTGGCTACTTTTTATCCCTGGAAAAGATATCTCGGGAACGAGGGTAAAACCGCGGGGGACTGCCTAGTATGAATTCTGTGCCTCCTGTGAAAAGTGATCTGAATCTAGATTTTTACATAGAAATGATAAGAAAAAAAATAGTATTTTTTTAGTCTAACTCACGTTCTTTTATCTACTATAGTTTCGGAGATAATTTTGTGCGAAGTGATATAACTGGCAGGATTTTTGCAAAAATGTCGTGAAAACTTGAAATATATCTAATATTTCAAGTTGTAACCTGTATTTAAGTAATTGCTGCACATATTATTTTTCGTGCTTCGTGGTATAAGTGCAATTATATTCATTTTCACATTTTATTTTTCAGTATATTTAGAGACAACTTATAAGCGCAAAATAACATAACTGTACTTGTATCATTTATCACGGAATTTTTGCATGTATTAGAAATAATAACAGGTACAATTCAAAGGTTTTTCAGGAATAACTTTGAAACTATTATATTTAGCAGAAGAATTTAAATGCACAGTGAAAGTGAATGTTTTACCTACAAAAAAAAGTACTGAAGTTTATCCTAGCCCACTTAGATCGTGAACTAGATTTTTTTAAATCTTGTTTTAGCTCTCCTGTAAAGTGTTGATTTTTGACTTGTGTCACTTTTCACAGGAGGCACAGAATTAAACCCGTAAAATTTTGTCATCAATTTATCCATCACGCGATATCCCGCCACGTGCAATCTCTGCAATACATAGGTACGCAGGTATATGTTAAACCGCAAATAACAGTTTCAATTACATCGTTTGTCAAGATCTCGCCAATGTAGGTACAGTAAGTAATTCCATGTAATTACAAACATTGTTGTTTAGCGTTGGAATAGGTTTCCATTATCTACAAGAACAATAGTAACATCTCATGATTACTGTCAATCATTTTAAAGCGCATGCTCGTATGATTATTAGCTTTTGTAATTGTTGAAAAGTTACTGTGAGTGGAATAGCAAATATCGCCCGAGTTGATGTAAAATCTTCAACGAGTATTTTGTAGTGGACTTAAATCAAAGTTTACGATTGGCTCTATCTATAAGCTATATCTATTCAATGGACTCTCTAAGATGTTTAGTTTGAGGTTCTAATCTTGAATATAATTTGTCCGGTAACCAAGCAGCTACAAGCAAAATAATGCAGGTATGACTTCCTATATTTGGAAACTCGTTTGATGGTTGATGTTATCGCGAAATACGAGTATCATAGTGACTTTGTATGTAATTTATGGAAATTCAATCGCAAAAAACTAATATCTACTAAAGGGGTAAAAAAAGGGGTACGTGGGTGAAACCACGAGGCGGAATGCTAGTGAATATAGATTACGACATATTTTTTTAGTTTTTACTGACTAAATTCTCCTAACTTTGTGAAATAGAAATTGGTTTGTCTCTTCACTTATATTTATTCGTCGCTCGTCACGCAACAATAAATCAATGAATCGAAGTGATTTTTTGCATTGATAATGGCTAACTTTAAAGCTAATGAAAACGCGGGTCAATCTGCGGGGGTAGAAGAAGTTGTCTAATGTAAAGTTTTTGAGTCAAATAGTGAATCAGCGTCGCTTTTATGACGGTATATTTTAGTCTGTATATTTAGGCCCTGGTATGAACGTTACAATTGACTCTATCATCGGTTCGGAACAGAGTGCTTATTATAACCTATCTAGATACACCTTTTTACTTAAATAATATCATTGATTGGTCAGACCTCTTGGACGAATAAACCACCAGATCTACATTCCTAGGGTCGGTCTAACAACTTCCGTTCAAATAATAAGATACTTTTTTTTTAATACCATTAAGATGGCAAACAAGCATACGGCCCGCCTGATAGTAAGCGTAGTTTAAAGTCTCGTGCAACACCATAGGCAGGTATTGCTTGCTTTGCACCAAACAGTGTTGTACACCATTACGTAATTGAGATTTTCATACTTCGATTCAGTCAGTTTTTAACCGACTTCAAAAAAAAGGAGGAGGTTCTCAATTCGTCTGTATGTTTTTTTTTTTTTTTTTTTTTGTATGTTTGTTACTCGATTTCTCTGCCAATTATGAATAGATTTTGATGATTCTTTTTTTGTTTGGTAGATCCTACTTCAGAGGTGGTCCCATTTAAATTTTGTCGAAATTGATTAAGCACTTTTTGAGAAAATCAACAAAAACGAAAAAAATTCTATCTCGTTTGATAAACCTTAGTGAATCAAACTGAGTCGTTGAGCGTGACTTTTTGGATTTGGATGAAATTTCGTGTGTATACTTCAATGGGTTCTTCGATGGTTTTAAAATACAATTGGACCCGGTAGGTGGCGCTGGAATCGAGTTCCAAGATTTGTTTTAATTTCAGGGCAGGACGACGTCTGCCGGGCCCGCTAGTTATATATTATATTTTACCGGCCAGACCCGATTTCAGGACAAACTAGTTTTGCCTAGGATAACATATAATTAGGAATAAACTTTAAAAATTAAAAAATAAAATTATTTTTAAAAATAAAAAACAAAAACCGACTTCAAAACTGTAACCTATACCTATGTACAAACATAAACTAAAAAGTAAAGAATAATATTTTAATTTCAAAGCAAGAGCCTTAAAGGACAATCAACAAAATTATTGATATTTATATATCTATTTAATATTTATAAACAGTTCTTTTTGGAGTCGGTGCCAGCCAAGAAGGACAGTTTAATTCTGCCTTTGTAACAAACTTTCGAAAAGTAGGGGAGCGACGGCGCAGACCTAAGGAACATTACCGTAAGGAGAGGTGTCGTAAGACGTTTTCTCGTATGAACACTTCGTGTCCAGTTCAAAACTGTCCTTCTTCTTGACTGGCACCGACTCCAAAAAGAACTGTTTATAAATATTAAATAGATATATAAATATCAATAATTTTGTTGATTGTCCTTTAAGGCTCTTGCTTTGAAATTAAAATATTATTCTTTACTTTTTAGTTTATGTTTGTACATAGGTATAGGTTACAGTTTTGAAGTCGGTTTTTGTTTTTTATTTTTATCAATGCAATATCAGCGTGGTTAAAGTAAGCGTACCTAAATATATGTAATAAAGCAGTAGTTTACTAATATTGTCGTCGATTATAGCTCAATATGTAATACTGTGATTATGCAGTGTGTGGAGTGGAGGGCATAAATTATTGCGCGCGGGCGCATGACACGCATCGACTCACGTGACTGATCGATGTGGCGGACGCGGACATGAGTAAGTATAGTTCGCAACATCTTGTGGACTCGAGCAGTGAATAATTAGTATTGATTTGACTAATTATTGTGACATAAAGAAATAATGGAAGAAAATAATTAATTTTCTAACCTTTATACAAAACGAAAAATGATTTTCATAGTAGAAAACCATTTAAGGCGATGATAGCTCAGAGGTAAGTGACGTCGGATACCGTGACGAAGGTCGTGGGTTTGAATCCTACAATGAGCTTGAGCTTTCGGTGAAGGAAAACATCGTGAGGAAACCATAGCGCGGTGGTAGGGTACTTTGTAGTACCCGACTGGCTGGCTACCACCCTCAAGTTGAAAATCTGTCGCCAAGCACCTATCGGTGTATTCCGACGGCTGCACTTGAGAGCCAGTTCCCATCTAGGCTTTGTGTACTTACTACCTTCGGCCACATCATCACTTACTATGGTGAGATTGTGGTCAAACACAAGCTTATCCAGAATTAAAAAAAGAGGGTAGGCACTTAGGTAAATGGGCACCAGTGACTGAAAATATCAAAAGCAATAGATTAGCTTGGTTTGGTTGTGGAGGGATGAAAAATATACCTATAACGAAAAGAGTATTGAGCATGAGTATGGATGGATATAGAGGTAGAGGAAGGCCTAAAAAGGTAAAGAAAGAAAGAAAAAGAAAAGGTATGGATGGTGTGATGAAAGGTGTGAGTACTGAGACGACTAGTGATAGAGCGGAGTGAGAGAGGAAAACATGTTGTGCCGACCACCAGAAAGATCGAAATATTGCGAAAATAGTGACCTTTTTAGAATGTGACCCGCCCATCTATCCCCCCTTAAGTTACTAGACACCCTGTAAAAGTAAGACAGCTAAAATCATCTTTTTTTGCTATCCGTACAGCACGGTAGTTGGCGCAGAGGCAGCTAGCGACAGACAGATAGACAGGCAATACTTCATCGTTATCTCGATCGTTTCCAGTTAGTTGCTAATATTGAACGCATTAATTAACCCAACTGTAGCTGATGGTACTTTTGGGTCTTTAATGATCCGACTATTTTCTGTTAATGAAGGAAAATGTAGTTCGTATACATATTATATACCTATAGATTACCTTATTTACATATGGGTATGTTGGTAATTAACGTCAGAGTGGTAAATAAATGTAACGTATCTACCTAATAACTGCAATCGTGATCCCTGGCATTAACATTTTTTTATTTGGAGTTTTGATGAGACTGTCACATTAGAGAGCCAAAGGCATAAGACGTCTTCCACCAGCTATTTACTACCTATTACATATTATAGGCTTTTTGAATAGGGTGTTAACTGATTTATAAGGTAAAAGATAATTTTTGAAGTTTAAATTAAATTTATAATATTCTATTTGAACAAAAGAAAACCAAAGAAAAGTAAAATTCGTATAAGTCTCAGTAATAGCATGTTCATTAGTTTTGAGGGGCTTGTTGGCGTGATTGGTAAGATCACCTGATCACTCCGCAGGACGTCATATTCATCCCAGGGAAGACATTTGTATTGTATGCACGAACATATTATACAGAGTGACATGTAATTCTCAGTGATAAAAGAGTTTCGGACATAGTATCACATGACTAAAGCTGAAAATAGGATCTAAATTACAGGTCTCTCATTCAAGGGTTAAATATTTTTTATAAAAACCTCCAGTTTTCAAGTTAAAATGTACCCTTGCAGTGACTTATATGGAATTTAGTTTATTTTCTGGTAGGTAAATAACAAGAAATTCATTTAAAACTAAAATTAGCTAGAAAAATACGTTATACTTTAAGTGAAGGTTAAATGAATGTTAAAAATGTAATGTTACACTCTCAATAACAGACATGGTATATGACTAAATTTGCAAATAAGGTGCCCCCTTTACTTACTTTAACCCCTTGCAAAGAATGTATCGCATTTCATGTCACCCTGTATATTTATTTAAAAGTAGTATAATGTAGTTAATCTGGTTTCCATAGTACCTACAAGCTCTGATTAGTTTGGGGTGAATGATACAGTTGGCGTGAGTGAAGAGTGTCCCAGGATATCATTAGATATTTATTATCATGATTATACTTTCTTTATTTCACTTTAACTTGCCTTTGTCCTCAGTTTAAACTCTTTAGTTTTTAAATCGTTGCCTGAAACATTTACTTACAAAAAAAACATCTATTTCTCTTGCATATTCCCTCTCTTTCTAACACATCAAAAGTACTTTACTCCAACAAAATTAAGTAATTATCTGGTATTTGATTTTGTCTGTCACGGATTTGTATTTTAGATCACATCAAAAATGTATTACCAACACAAATACTCATAATGTAACAGCACTACAGCACTAGTAACGAATATGTATCATTACTGATATCATACCAAATTGTGGGTAGTACCATTGCAGTAATAGGCGACCTTAATGGGAACGATTTGGTATCAAACACCAATGTAAACTGATCTGCAGACCCTCTTTCATATTGCACTTACTACTACATCTCCCGCAGTCGCTGCAAGCTCTATTCTTTTTCCGATAGAGTCTATTATCGTCTCGATTAAATACAGAATTATCTTTGTGGATACATTAGAGGGGATATTTAATATGAAATTAAAGGTCAATAATTATTGGTATAGAGTGAAACATTAAGTTATTTAGTTATATGTCAGTAATTTCGCTATAGATAACTATTAGAACATTTTGAAATATCAATTCCACGGCCTTTGTATTAGTGTTACGGTTGTAGGTAGGTACTGTATTTGCTCTTTATTTGATGTTATTCAATTATTTCTCTATACTCTATGGTAGGTAGATAAAACTGTAGTAGAGCGGGTTTGCGTGTAGACCATTTTGATGTAGGCAGTAGGTTTTATATCCATCTAATGGCATGTAATTTCGTATTATGAGATGTATTACTATAAACGAGTATTGTAATGTTTGACTAGTAATGATATTGTACCTATTATGTTTTTTTTATTTAAATATCTAAATATAGTGTTGTAAAAATTCTGATTGTAGATACCAATACGGTAGATACCTTATTCATATATACCTACCGAGTATAATGCCATAGTAAATTATTATTTACCAAGATTCATATATTCTAATTGGATTTCAATATGTTTTCATAACCTCAGTTGAGCGCCAATGAGCTTCCAATATTGAACAATGTCTCGGTAACTGGCTCTCAAATACAACTGCTGAGATATCAACTATCAGTCGCGTGTTTTGGAAAGATGGGGTAGGTACTTGGACTAATAGAGGTTTATTAGTCCAAGGGTAGGTTGGAAACTCTTCGGTGGAGGTGACCACAGACAATTAAACATCCTGCTTGTCAACCGGTTCATGTGATCAGTGTAATCAGAAATCTCTATATTATACCACTAAAGCTTACGAATAGGCATTCTAAAAAGCTCGACAACACATTGGCTGGCAGTTCCCCTTAAATTATTAATGTCTATAGGCGACGGTAGTCACTAACCATCAGGTGACCCACCTACCTGGTTGCCACTTGTGGTATAGAAAAAAAATTGGAATTCTCCCCAAATTACGTATAAAAAAATTATAATTCAAGGAATCGCAATTCAAAATATTATACAGTAACTCTAGTGGTGCTTACTAGGTACTTTATTATTATTTAAAAAAAAGTACTTTATTGGATAGCATTAACACGAAATATGTAAATTTTCGAAATCTGAAAATTCTCCAAATAATTAACAATATTTTAATTTATAAAATTGTTCTTTTTGGACTCAATCTGTAAACCTTTAGTATTAAGAATGCGAGTTTCATTGTAAACCAATGTAGGTGTTACATAAGAAAATGTTAGTTGCATACCAGACAGGTACCTACGTGGATTAAGATAGTCGTGTTAATAGAACATCTATCATGTGAAATGTACCCACGTCTTGCTGTATGTGTGGTCCATTCCGAGCCATTCATACAATTAGTGCGGGGCCGAGTGCGAGGTGCCGCCCTCCGTGCCCTATGGGAAAATGTTATTTGAAAATAGAACTGTATATATTCCATTTTCAAATCTCTGTTTAGAGTTCGGGAAAATTCTTGGTAGTTGGTACTTTATTTAAATTTAGAATGTACATAGGTCTGGCGTAGACATTTTTTTTTATGTGTTAATATCTTTCCTTAGTGCAGGCAAAGGGTTTTAGCCTTGGACTAATAAACCTCTATTAGTCCAAGGTTTTAGCCCATACAGCCAAACATAAAACTCATTTATTGACCAACGTTGTGCATGTATGGTATAACCCAGGTGATATCCCGTTGAATCGCCGATTGGACGGCCGTGTGAAAATTACCTACCTTCATAAAAAAAATAATTCCAGTAATCGCGACTCAAGTGATTAAAATCGCACTAAAGTGATAATACCTCGGTGGTAGTTACGTTGAAAGCCGTGGCAAAGGCTTGATAGATCGTGAATCTTCACGATCTATGTTCACGGTGGTATCTATAGCATAGTGGTTGGGTGCTGCCTTGCTGGCTACCGTATAAAAACACCAACCCAGTACCTCCTATATCCAATTTGTGTTAAAACACATGAACACATCTATCTTGAGATTGTAGTTAAAAAATAATTTATTAAGAAACTTATTTAAGTAGGTACTTACTAGTGTGGTACGGTTCAGATTTACCTACATTTTACTTAGGGCTAAAAGGCTTATCATTGTCTACTAGCTATATACCACCTTACCGACTACGGGGGAAAAAAGAGATCTTCCCAGTGCCAAATATGAGATAAAAACAATATCATATGGATGTTTTTCTTTACAAACTTTCTAATTCAACGATTTTAATTATAGAGTAAGCTCCACGTATTTGTTGTCCTTTTACCACACGCATAGAGACGTTAAACATATATTGCAGCTATGTGCATGCTCTAATGAATTATAAACCATACTATTTTATACTATACGATACAGAGCCAAGATGTAAGTGACGGTAATGTACGGCCCATGTAACCATTCACCTTAATGTTTGTATGATATCACGATTCGGCATCGAGGTGGTCTTCCTTAGCCACATTGTAATGTAAAAAAAAGTTTGTGGTTTTATTCCAAATATGAAATGTATTTTCTTTTTCTATGTTTTTATAAATGACCAGTGCGGTAAGTACCTACGAAATAAATATTTCTTTAAATTCTATTTTTGAATCAAAATTTTGATTGCCACCATTATGTATCTCGATATTCGAATTATTAAAACGTGACGCCGTCGCATTGGCCGCATTTTAACACATATTTTCTGTCTTAACTATTTTAGATATAACTAGCTGTCCCCTGCGGTTTCACTCGTAATTTTATTTTTTTGTGTGTTTTATTCCGGGATATTATCTACCCGTGTGCCTCGTTTCATCAAAATAGTATGGAGTTTGATGAAACGAGGCACAAAGGGTAGCTTTTGCCAAACATTTTCATATCCAAACAATCATTCACATTTATAATAGAAGTAAGAAGACATCTTATAAATTTGCTTCTTAGTAAAGTATGTCTTCAATTAATATAATTTACTTACTATATGGTTTCATTTAAGTAGATTAAATATGCAATAAAAATATTTTTATATTCCGCTTGTTCTAGTAGGTGCACTTACATTGTACTTATTTGAATCTTAATTAATCCGGACTATAAATGAAATGTTCTCTAATCACTATAGATACCTACTTGCAATCAAGTTTAAAACCGACATGACACAATAAAATTAGTACAAATTCCACTTAGCTCAATGATCATTCTTAGCTCTTAATATAACAGCTATTAAGACCACCTTCCAGTCTCTATCGAGAAATAAATGAATAAAAACAATTAATTAATCACAAATTTAAATATACACTTTAAAATAACGTTCCCACAACTCACTGTATACTTCATTCCACTACAATAAGGTCTACATTTAAATGCGATGGTATAATATATTTTTTCACGGCTGTAAAAGGATGTTGGGCTGTGTGCTTAGGGTGTAGAGCGCGGCGTTATCAAAGAGCGGTAGCGGAGGCGTATTTTCATACAATAATTTATTAACAAAGATGCTTATTAAATTGCAAATGTGTGATATACTAATATTATAAAGAGGTAATGTTTGTGAGGTTGTAGGGGGTATCTCTGGTTCAACTGAACCGATTTTGAAAATTCTTTTACCAATAGAAACCCACGTTATTTGTGAGTGTCATATTAACCCGAAAAATGAAAAGATTCCAGGGGAACGCGGGTGAAACTGCGGGGGACAGCTAGAGTGTGGTATAATATGTGAAAATGTTGATTGTTTAAACTGATTTGAATGCTAATGTAGGTTTTATTGCAATACTCATTTGTTATAGTTGATGAGTCTCGTCATTAGCGATGTGATAGTGGCAGTGTTTACTTGATGCAGTGCAGCATTTATCATTACTCACAATCAAATGTGTAGTGTAATGTATGTGCAAATTATTTTAATGTAAGAGAGAATTAATTTTATTTTTAAGAGGTTATACTTACTTAATATATTTCAAAGACATTCATTATATTACTCTATAAGTCTCTGTTTTTTTGTTTATTTATTAAATGTTATATTATGCAACTTTACAGAATCATTTTTAGCGATTATCATGAAGTTACCTATATGTTTTTAAAGATAGATATGTAACCGTAATTAGACGGACTATAACAATCCCTCTTTGATTCTCAGGGATTTTATTTTATATAAAGTTTTTTAAATATTATTTTATAGTTTCCAAATCTATCACTAAATTAAATCTATTACTATTAAGAATATCCGAGGTTTTGAATGACCAATAATCGCGTTCCCCGCTCCGCCCGCCCTAGCACCAAGCCCTCACCCGTGGGGCGGCGAGATGAAAGTCGGCGGTCCGTTTGAGACGCGCATTGCGGCGCAATTAGGGCCCCTCGTAATGAGAGAAGCGACACAGCCACCACTAATCAGCCGCAGCGCCTTGCCTCGCCATGCCTCGCCTTGCCTTGCTAGCTAAGAACGTTTTACTCATAATGTGGGATTGGAAACCAAGACACGCTCTTGAGGCACAGAATATGTCAAGTTATACATTCTTACTCATATTTACACCTGTACTTAATGCCTACATATTTCATTTAAGGCAATAGAAATAGGATAGTATAGACTAGGATACCTTTAAATAACGAATGCATACGCAATATGGAAGTGTTTTTCAAAGATTTTCCCTTATTCTCTCATCAATAAATAGTTGAAAATCTCTATGGCTATTTTAATTTTACTTCCCACAAAAACTCTCCAAACTTGACGATTTAATCAAAGCCTATTTTAACGAGCATTTAGGTAAACGTCACGGTGAAAAAATCTTCAAAGTTATTATTGATTGTCTCTTTAATGTCACATTCAGAATATCATAGATTTTACCGAGAAACGCGCTACATTGCCAGTTCCGTTAAAGAGTTCTTGCAAAGAGTTTAAATTGAACAAGCATTCTATTACAACCTTTTATACAATGTAAAAGAGTTGTTTAATACAAGCTTAGAAAAGAAACCGATTCTTTTGTGTAGTGCACCCAAAAAGAGTCATAATGTGACATCCGTTGATGACAGATGACCATCAACAACACTTTTTATTTACCAATTTTTAATACATTGTTAAAGAAAACTTAACTTTATTTCACAAATAATAAGGATGCTATAAAATTTTACGGGTAAAAAAAAGTTGGTTATTCACAAGAAGGGTTTCGAAACCTTAAATACGGAGGCGCTAAAAGGTGGTCCCGATTAATATATTTATTTGGAACGACATTGTTGAGTTATTGACTTTGGGATAAAGACGTTTGCATGACGTTTTAAACTTATTTTAATGTTACAATGTGAAAATTAGCGTGCCCCCTTCAACGGGTAATATCTACCTGTCTGTCTGCCTTGTGTTTAACAAGTAGAATGAATTCAAGCTGTGACGTCATATTTGTTTATCATTACATTAATACGTAAGAAAAAACTTTGTACCTGCCCCTTTCTACAAAAATTATGTTTGGCACAGTTAAAGTTTATTTGGAGGAGTGCAGAAAGCTAATATATTTATACAAGTAATAGGTACCTATGTAAAGTTGGTCATTACGGCTGAGGCGCAATTGAGAGCCGAGCCGCTAGGTGAGGGTCATAAGAGAGCCGAGGACGGTAATCATCAATACACACGAGTATCATACGACGTTTTTCAACACACGTGCGAAGAAAATAATACAAAAAAATAATTTTATTTAGTAGTTGTTTTTTTTTTGCAAGTACACCCAGTCATACATTTTTGGCACTTTGAATCCCTCGTTCAGGATTCTACTAAAGAATCCCTTGCGGCGCTCGGGATTCTACTCTAGAATCCCTCACTTCGCTCTGGATTCAAAAAGCGCCCTCGCCGTAAAAATATTATTTTGCTCCCTTATGATACTATTTACTATTATAACTCACTTTGTGAATAATAGTAATGAAAAAGTCACAGTTTGATTATAGGTGTCATTACGTAATTGCGGTGAAATTAGAGTCACTTTATGAGCAAGTGTGTTGAAAAGAGTTTTACTTAATCATTCTAGGATCAATTTAAATGAATTCTGTGGTTTACAGCTAGTTGGCTTGAGCCCTTATCTCTTGTTGATAATGGACATTCTGTCACCTGACTCTTGAAAGAGGTTGAAGAGTCGATGACGTTGAAACTAGCACGGTGACTGCGAAGTTAAAATGCCCTTTTCCCCCTGACCTTTTTATCGCCACAGAGGTTGGATGATTCTTGGTGGACGCAGTCTTTTTATAACCTAAAGCTGTCCCCCGCGGTTTCACCCGCGTTCCCACGGGATCTTATCTTTTCCCGGGATAAAAATACAGCCCATGACACTTTCAAATAACGTGGCTTTCTATTAGTAAAATATTTTTTTCAATCGGTTCAGTAGGTAGATCCAGAGATTACCCCCTACAACCTCACAAACTTTACCTCTTTATAATATTAGTATTGATTATGTGATAAGGTCTAAGCGACTAATTAAAAAAAACCGGCCAAGTGCGAGTCGGACTCGCGCACGAAGGGGTTTGTAAAACCGGCAAAAAATTCACGTTTGTTGTATGGGAGCCTCCCTTAAATATTTATTTTATTTTAATTTTATTATTTATCATTAAAGTAAAAATACAACTGAGTATTCTGTGAATATTTCAAGTGCCTACCTGTTGCCATTATTGATATCGAGCAAAAACCCTTAAATATTTATTTTATTTTATTTTTAGTATTTG
The DNA here is from genome assembly GCA_951361185.1 of Ochropacha duplaris. Classification (NCBI taxonomy): domain Eukaryota; kingdom Metazoa; phylum Arthropoda; class Insecta; order Lepidoptera; family Drepanidae; genus Ochropacha; species Ochropacha duplaris. The sequence goes on along the minus strand of OX592713.1, from coordinate 3,775,480 downwards.
TTGTTATAGCGGCAACAGAAATACATAATTTGTGAAAATTTCAACTGTCTTCCTAACGCGGTATTTGAGATACAATCTGGTGACAGACGGACGGACGAACGGCGAAGTCTTAGTAATAGGGTCCCGTCTTTACCCTTTGGGTACGGAACCCTAAAAATAACTACATATGACTCTTTTTGTCACTATTTATTTATTAATAGTCAGTTTGACTGTTATACTGATATTAATAAATTGAATAATCGGATAAAACACTCATTAATTAGATTTACTATTACATGTATCGAGGGGAATTAATTAATGATTTCAACATAATTTGGTAATGTATTTTATTTATATTCCTCATTTATCTGTCACAGAGTATATCATCTACCTATCTATCACCAGGGCGCATGAATAGCAACACTAAATAATGCCAAGTACATCGGTCACAGATAATTAAACGATCCCATATTATACTTACATTTAACATCATTGTCCCATATTGTCACATGTAGGGTGACCAAGATTTTGCTCTCCAAAATTGAGACAGAGATTATGAATATGTGCTAAGTAAATATAGGTACAATTTAAAAATATAAACAAAATGAATTATAACTTTTTCCACTTTTATAATATATCCCGAAATGATAGCTACACTGCTAGGTACATGTCTTGTAAAAGTAAATGTCATTGAATAACTTGAAACAAATAATTTACATAGTTATTAAATGTTCATCATCACAAATAATAACTAGGTACCTAGTTCAATCCGTTTCTTGTCAACTTACCTTTACGACTATGAATATAAATATAGTTAACTAGGACAAACTATAGCTCAAAGAAAAATCACTTACCTATCTAAGTCAAGAATTTGCATTAACACAATTTAAATGAAAAAAAAAAGTCCATCGTAATCCCATAAAATGGTCACCACACAACATCTGCAGGGCAACAATACGCGTGATTAGCCGCGTCGGACGACTTTATCTACATTGTCATGTTGTAGCGACACGGTGACGATGACGCCTAGCGACGCGTCACCGACTATGTCGCTCGCTGTCGGCATGTCAGCGACACGCCGGATTTGGGCTGATGAGGATTGACGATCAATTTCTTTCATATTGGCTTTGGTATTGAGATTTGATTTTGATGAAGTATCTGGCACTAGATGGAATGGAAAGTATTATTATGATGTCGTCATGAATGTGTGAATAGGTGGAAGATATTCTCAAGGATTCTTCTGTGGTATGATGAGGCTTTACGTAAGTTAGTCTTTAGTATTTCTTTCTTTGTTTGTTATACATATTATACGTAGGTTAGGTATGTACAAATTATATTTAATTATTTACAACAAATGTACCTACAAAATATACTTACAAACAAATGTACAACTATAATATATAAAAAAAACTTCTTCGAGGCTGCCGCTGCAGCCGATCGGCAATGTTCCCAAAAGGCTGGCAGCGTATCCTCTTTGGATGGCCAAGCTGATGCGTTGGCGGAAAAAGCTCCCCGCCCGCCGATCACCCGAGGCCTCGATTATTGTTTTACATAACTTGTGAATCGACGAGCTTCAGACCCCCACGGATCTATGGTCTCAACAGCAAAAGGCATAAATTGATAATTTGGACCAATACAAGCGTATTTTTTTACATTTATATTTGATTCGTACCTATGTTATATTCATAATATCCTGGGTCATTCTTCATACTCGGCCATTCTCATCCTAAACTAAGCAGCCACATTTCTTTGTCCTGTTTTTGGATACAGCCCAATTACACCCAAACTCAGGACAAACAGACATGTTCATGCACACAAATGTCTGTCCTGGGTGGGAATCGAACCCACGACCTATGGCGTGAGACGAATTGATGTGGTATGTGTTGAGTTCAGAAGCCAAAATACCCTCTCAATCATAACAAGTGGCGAAGTGTAAAATATTAGAACAACTAATGGGCCCGGCAGACGTTGTCCTGCCATGAAATGAAAATAAAAAGAAACTTGGAACCATCAGTTTTAAACAATATTTAGAAAATTGAATATGGTCGTTAAGTTTTCTTAAATTTTCTAATATTTCGCGCAACTTTCATACTTTTTTCTTTCATAAGAACCTTCTCCTTACAATAACAAATACAACAAATACAACAAAAAAAGAATTAGCGAAATTGGTCCAGCCGTTCAAGCGTGATGCCGTGACCAAGGAAATAGGGATTCATTTTTATATAATAGATAATCTAAAGGTATTTTTGAAAATGTAAATAAATTTAAAAGAAAAATCCACTGCAGAAAAAAAATCCCTTACCTACTTAGTTTCTCGCCGGAGTCTAAACTGGGTGGTAGAACAAATTGTAACGTTCATAAGTGCCTTACCAGGGCCTAAACTGAAAAAATGAGTTTTGAGTTTGAATGACCTTTTAAATATGTGCACTGTACATGTGCAATGTATTGGTACAAACCATCTCAAAGGCTTTCTAAATCCTGTGTGGCCTAAACCCAAATGCAGACATAACCTATGAATTCTAAAACACTTATCCGTAACTATAACACATTACAAAGCAATCATGACAAAGAGGCAATCAATCCTGGGAGCTAAAACACTCGTGGCAATGTAATTGAACGCAATTTCACGTAATTCTCTACACCAGTAGGTAGATAGGTACATAATTTTACTGCTACCGTATGTAAAATGGAAATGTCAATTGATTCCGTAATAGCTGAAATGGTTTACAATTTGTGGATGAAATGTAATTGATTTACAGTTTAGTTTTGTCTGTGAAATGATTTGGAACTAATGTCATTTGTGGTTGTGCTTAGGTGAGCGCTCAGGGATAACGTATAGCTTTCTATTAGTGAATTAATTTTCAAAATCGGATCATTTTTGGAGATTACCTCCTACATCCAAACTTATGGGAAAATGTTATCTATCTACATTAAACAGATAAGCTAATAGTGTTTTTTAAATATCCACATATAGGTACTATACAACGTAAAAACTTAATTCTAGTTCTGACGTTCGCCTTTATTTTATTTATAAGAATCCATATAATTTTGTTGCTACTTCCTATAATTTGACATCACGGTTTCCGGCTACCATTTTCTTCCAACATAACTGATTATTGACCACACATGTGAACATAAATAGAGACTTGATGTAATCGCCACCTTAAATTGAGGCAATTTGGGAATAAGGTCTACGTTTTAAATGATGCAATACGCGTTTGGGCGATTGAGCCTGCTCGGTTTCCGCTGCACTTATTTTGGTTAATAATTTGAGTTTCAATATGCTTATATCGTCTTTAAAGACTGTAGGGTAGCTATGGAATAAATCTTTACCCCTAGCAAGTACTAACTTAAATATTATTGGTTTATAAATGTACAAGTTTCCAAATTCAAATCTACTCTTTTCACGAGTCTTTAGAAAATTCCTTTAAATAATGTAGGTAGGTCTTCTTACTACTTCTTACTACACCTATTACCGTTTCCATAGAAACTGAAGCAACTACCGGTGTTTTCCAGTTATCTTCTAGGCATTGTACCACATAACTACCTATTGGCAGTCTCCCTGGTATTGCTTAGCTTAGATGGGAACTGGCTCTCAAGTGCAACTGCCGGAACACATCAATAGTTGCTTGGCGGTAGATTTTCAACTTGAGGGTGATAGCTAGCCAGTCGGGTACTACTAAGCACCCTACCACCGTGCTATGGTTTCCTCACGATGTTTTCCTTCATAGAAAGCTCAAGGTAGTAGGAACAAACCCACGACGTATCCGACGTCACTACCACTGAGCTAACATCGCCTTTCATTGGTAGTATCTCACCATCAGGTCTGCCTGTCTGTTTGTCAGACTTTTAACATAAAAAACTCGGTGTCTATTGTAGTATGGTTAGGCCATCTTCATTAAATACCAAAATTTACATCCCATCAAGTCTATCACCTTGAGCTGGTTGTAATGCGATGGTAATCCCAACGGCCACCCGCATTCTAACCCACGTCTACTTATTACAATTTATGTGATGAAACTAAATTGAGATGTGTCATAATGACCACACCCGAAATTACAACTGTATCTTTAGTGTTTTCCTGTTGCTGACAGCGGGTTTAATACTTTTATGAGGCATTTTTTTAAATCAGTTTATCTGATTATAAATATTAATATGTATTTAAATAGAAGAATACAAAATTGAACTTTATGTCAACTATAATGTCGTAGAAATTTATTGGATTACCTACTATAGTTTTCTGCCCCGCGGTTTCACCCGCGTTCCCGAGGGATCTTATCTTTTCCAGGGATAAAAAGTATCCTGCCAAGTTTTTATCAAAGTCCGTTCAGCCCTTTTTGCGTGATTAAGCAACAAACATCTAAACATACACACTTAAGTAATTATTAAAAACCTACAAAATATTATATTTTAGAATTTATTGTTAGAATTTAGACCTTAAGTACAGTGAATGTATTGAATGTTTACGAGTTTAATTTCTACGCGAAATTCGATTAGATACAAATCTAAAATTATTTCTTATTTTAACTTGGTCGTGTGGAGTTCCGTTTGAGCCGTCGTACCGGACGGTCGCTTTTATAGTGGCATTGTTCGGCTACCCGGCATTCTCGGAATTTGGTCCGGTGATTTTATTACCTCGCCATTTCGTCGAATTGCTCATTAAGCTAATTCCAGTGATTAATACTTCGCGTATTTCACTGGAAGAGGCTAAGTGCTCAAATCGACACCCAATCGGTAATTTTCATTACCAACCAACTGTGCCGTTTTAGTCACTGTCGCTGGTGAAAGTATTTAATACTTCCGTATTATTACTGGAGGCGGCCTTGACAAGAGCGACACAAAAACCTTGCAAAAACCACGACTTTCTGTGGTGGGCTAGTGGATACCTTACGGTGTTAACGAAGCTAGCTCGAGCGTGACCCGGCCGCTCGCGGTTGCCCTTTTGGCAAACGCAAACCCGGACGGGGCTGGACCAGTCGGCCTTGGGGGCTTCCCTAGTCGACCCCAGCTATCGCTAGGCAGGGACGTAGGAACTCCGCTGCTTAATAAAGCTTCAACAGCGGAAGCACCAGCTTAGGGCTCACCCCGTCGTTCGTCACACACCTCCTGGCCTAACCCCGGCCAGGAGAGTAATACTCACCCCGGGCGCACCCACCCGGGAGAAAATTAGAGTTTTTTAGTAGGTCCCCCTGGCTGGCCACTATGGCCAGCCAGATTAACCCGCAGTCCCTGGAGGATATCCTCCAGGATGAAATCACGTTAAGTTTTTTAATTAAGCGTCATGGCAACTTGCCATTTCTTACGCCCTCCCGCCCCTCCTCCGCCATGTCGGCATGCTCCATTGCGAGCTCCCCCTCCACCCCCCTGACCCAACCGTCCCAACTGTCGCTCTCTAGCGGCGTCCTTCCCCCCTCCCAACCCTCGCCTTCTAGCGAGATCCCTCCCCCGTCCCAGCCCCCGCTCTCAAGCGAGGCTCCTCCCTCCACCCAATCCTCGGACGACGGCTTCACCGAAGTCCTTACTAAGAGTGGCAAGCGCAAGCGAGCCAAGAAACCCTCCGAGGAGGCGGCAGTCGCGAAAGCGGCCAAGCCCTCTCAATCCCCCACACCCTCTCCCACTCCCATCTTGCCTCTCATGACCCTTACCCCTGGCTCCCCTTCCATCAGCCAGAGAGGGCTCTCCCCCGCTCCCACTCCTATGGATATCCCTATCCATAGGATCCCTGGTACCCTACCCGTCCCTAACCCCGTACCCCAGTCCCAGAAGAAAGACTCGCCACCTCCCCTGTTCATTCAGGACAAGGTAAAGTGGCCTGAGGTCTCTACATGGTGCAAGACGCACCGTGTCAATTACACGTCCGCCCGTCCCACTGAGCACGGGATCAAGGTCACTGTGGTCACCTCTGACGACCACAGAGCCCTGAGCAAAATGCTCCGAGATAGGTTTGTGGCTTTCCACACCTACACTCTCCCAGATGAGCGATCCCTCCGGGTCATCATCAAAAATGTCCCAAAAGAGTTTGATGTCGAGTACATCAAACAATCCCTCCTCAACCAGGACCTCCCGGTGCAATCCGTCCACCGGATGTACAAAGGTCGCGGTCACGCCCCTTACAACATGGTCTTCGTGTCCCTGGACCGTGGACCAGCCGGAAAGGCCATCTTCCGCCTGAAAGAGTTGTGTGACCTTTCAGGCTTCTACGTAGAGTCACCCAAGAAGGGACGTTACCCGTCCCAATGTCACAACTGCCAACTTTATGGCCACTCCGCACGCAATTGTTACGCACCAGCTAGGTGCGTCAAATGCCTGATCCCACATGCAACTAAAGATTGCAGCCGTCCTAAAAACCCCGCGGAGGCAACGGAACCACCTGGTTGCGTCCTCTGCCAGTCGCTAGGACATACCGCGAACTACCGTGGATGCCCCAAAGCGCCACGCCCCCGTATCACGTACGACTCGCCGCGTAACGCCACGCGTCGTCCCCCCCCTCCAGTACCCGCTGCGCAGGCCCATCTGGCCCCACAGCGCCCTTCACCGTGGGGAGCTTTCAATTATGAAAGCAACCACTTCCCCCTACCCCACTTTGCGGCCAAAACCGCACCCGCTGCTCAGGTGGACAGCTCCACCCAACCCCAGCCTTCAGCTGGTCCCTCCCCTCCCGCCCCCGTCCCCATCCCTACTCCCTCCCCACCTGCCCCAATCTCCCGCGCTGTCCCCAAATCGGTGCCAACGGCACCTCGCCGCGCCAAACAAAACCCCCCCCACGGCGTTGATCCGGATCTCGCCCTGGTGGAGCGATTCGCTGAGGCCTTCAACCCCAGCGAAGTTAGGGAGTTAGCCCACGAAATTAGAGTGAACGAAGGCAACGGTCGTGCCCTCGCTCAAATCGCCATGAGGTTCGAGCGCCTCTTCTCATCGTTAGCTCAATTTAAAGTTAACCCATAATGGATAGTTCGACTGTGTGCAGAATTAAACCCCGCTCAATCAAGATAGGCTTCTTTAATGCCAACGGCATTACAGGTCAACGAAATGAGATCGCAGATTTCCTGAGTGATCATGACGTTGACATACTCCTAGTACAAGAGACGTTCCTCAAACCCTTCCATAGGAATCCCAGGATTGCCAACTATCAGATAGTTCGCAACGATAGGCTCTACTCCGCCCTAGGAGGAACCCTCATATATTACAAAAGGTCCTTGTACTGTTCTCCCATGGATCAGCCCAAACTTGAGTACATTGAAGCTTCGGTCTGCAGGCTCGGCATGACTGGCCACGAGTCAATCATTCTGGTCTCAGCCTACGTTTCCCCAACTCGCTCTTCAAGCGACCTCCAACTATCACTCAGAAGAGATTTGAAAACCCTTTTCGAACTAGGAAGCTCTGTCATAGTGGCGGGCGACCTAAACGCGAAACACCGCCTCTGGAATTGTCATACGAACAACTCCAGAGGTATTGTACTAGAATCCCTCCTCGGGCCGCTGAACATCGATTTAGTCGCGCCCCTGGAACCGACTCACTACCCCAACGTACTTGACCACAGACCCGACATCCTCGATGTGGCACTGTTGAAGAATGTAAGCCTAGGCATACACGACTTGACAGTGCACCACGAGTTAGTCTCCGACCATCGACCTGTAATCTTAGAACTTACACCGAACTCAGGCCCCCCTGATTCAGGTCGGACCCCTCTCACTAAAGTCGTGACGAACTGGGACAAACTGGGCGAAAGCCTCAAGTCTGCCTCATCCGTTCACCTCGACCAAATCCCTAGCAGCATTGTCACCGCTGACGAAGCTGTAGGCGCAATCGACTCCCTGACCAGCCACGTGCAATCGCTTATTAGCGATTGCTCTCGGACAGTTCCGGTGGAGAGCAATCGACACTGGCGCTTGCCCGACGACGTACGTAACCTGATTAGGGTAAAGAACGCAGCCATGCGCGAATACGATAGACGTCCGACCGAGGACAACCGAATCCGCTTACGCACTCTCCACCGCGCCGTCAAGGAGCGAGTGGCCGAGGCCCGCGAAAAAAGCTGGGATCAGAAACTGATCGACATAAAGCCCTCCCATCGAGCCTTTTGGCAACTCTCACGTGCCCTAACCAAGGACACGGTTGCCCATATTCCACCTCTCAAAAGGCCCAACCTTCCACTCGCCTTCGAAGACGAGGAAAAAGCCGAATGCCTGGCCGAAAGCCTGGAGCTTCAGTGTACACCCAGTTCCCTCCCTATCGACCCTGTTCATATGGAGGAAGTAAATTCGGAAGTAGAACGGCGAGCTTCTCTCCCGTTACCCCCACCTCCTCTCAACGAAGAGGAAGACCCCGTCCCTCCCGTGACCCCGGACGAGGTCAAGCAGATCATCCGGGACCTCCACCCGAGAAAAGCCCCGGGCTCGGATAAAATCACCAACAAAGTGGTAAAGCTGTTCCCGGCTACCCTTATCATGCTCCTGACAGCGATCTTTAACGCTGCCTTATCCAATAACATTTTTCCACATCAGTGGAAAAAAGCCCATGTAATTGGGATCCATAAGCCCGGCAAACCCAAATCCGAGCCCTCCAGTTACCGACCCATCAGCTTGCTCAACGTCATGGGCAAGATGTATGAAAGGTTAATATACCTCCGTCTCAAAGCGTATGCCGACGCTAATAAACTCATTCCCGACGAGCAGTTCGGCTTTCGAACTAGACACTCGTGCGTCCAACAAGTTCACCGTATCGTTGAACACATCGCCTCCAACTTTCAGAAAGGTCAGATGACCGGAGTCCTGTTCTTCGATGTTGCAAAGGCATTCGACAAAGTCTGGCACAACGGCTTAATTTATAAGCTGTACAAACTCGGAGTGCCAGTCAGACTCGTGACCATCCTACGAGACTTCTTGTCGAATCGCCAATTCAACTACCGAATAACAGGAGCGCTATCCTCAGCCCACCCCGTTTTAGCCGGAGTCCCTCAAGGCTCTGTGCTGTCCCCCTTATTGTTTACACTCTACACGAGTGACATCCCAAAAACTAGCAAAGCGCAGCTAGCCCTATTCGCGGACGATACCGCAATATATTATTCTGGCAGGAGCCCCACGGCAATTGCCAAAGTTCTCCAAGCCGCGACTCACACCCTAGGTCCCTGGTTTCGGAAATGGAGAATCGAAATTAACCCCACCAAGAGTCAGGCGGTGCTGTTCTTCAGTCCTGCCAAGAAACTCATCCCCACTCCCCCCCCTCCAGTCACCATGTTCGGCGAGCCGATCCCTTGGGAGAGGCGAGCCAAATATCTCGGTGTTACCCTGGATGATCGTTTGTCCTTTGCCGACCACATAAAACAGGTACGTGCACGCGCCTGTTTTGTGTCCGGTCGCCTTCATTTCTTGTTAAATAAAAAGTCTAAACTTGCCCTAAAAAGCAAGGTGAGACTCTACACCGCGTGCATCCGCCCCGTTATGCTATATGCATGCACTGTGTTCGCACATGCATCCCTCAAGCTGATCCATAGACTCCAAGTGGTTCAAAACCGCTTCATGCGCAAAGCCACGGGCGCCCCGTGGTACATGCGCAACTTAGACCTCCACATAGACCTCAATCTGCCCACGGTTAAGCAATTCATTAAGCGCGCTTCACGCCGCTATTACGATCGTGCCCTAAACCACGCGAACCCATTGATTGTAAACACTGCAAACTATACTCCTTCAGAGATTTCAAAAATCCGTAGGCCTAAACTCGCCCTCAGCGAGCCGGATGACCCTACAACTCTAGCTCAGATTAAGGATAGGGAGGCTCGCGCAGCCCTGAAGAAACAAATACAACACCGCCCGCGTTTTCGCCCTCGCCGGAGAGGCCCGTCGCGACGTCCCACTCAGTCAGTCTCGTCCCCAGTAGTTGGCCCGAGCCGTACCAGTAATCCGACCGTCCCTTAAAACTCCTCTAAATCGCTTAGGCGAAGCCCGTCCCACTATTTTGTGCCCCCCGACGACGCCCTGAGCCGAGGTTCGTGCCCCAACTGGGGCGCCCTCAGCGGTCAGTCGTCTAAAATTTGTAAACTCGGTTGAGAGCCCTAAGCGCTCACCGAAAAGTCCGCGTAAGGGTGTCTATGGTCCCTCAGACCTCCACCTTTAAGTCCTCCCCAAAAAAAAAAAAAAAAAAAAAAAAAAAAAAAAAAAAAAAAAAAAATATTTTAACTTAGTTTTTATTAATATTTATTATATTTGGTTTATAAATAAATATACAATATTTTATATGTAAAATATTACATTAAAAGTCTAAAATCGTCCTACTAACATTTCTCAGACTGAGAATACTTAGTCAAATGTGTTAACCATAACGCGACGAGCACCTCGCCTGCGGTCCTAGAGACCCCTAATGATACAACCCTGCGCCCGCTTCATAATGCGGTAGCGGGTACTTCCGTTGCCCATTTCCACAAAATAGTTCGCCACCTTTAAATATAGGGTAGCCACCGAACTATATTTTGGTATAGAGATGTCATTTATTAAATTGGAATGAATTATTTTTTATGATAATGATGAACGGTTCAATTTCGCACTTCCTATGTTTTTTATAGCCATGTGATTCGAGAAAGTTGCATGGCGACTTATTCAAATGCGTACTGCGTCTTGGAAGTTTAGTTGGAATCTCAATATTTATATATTCATTTAAATAGTTTTTTTTTTTTCATTTTGGATAGGCACTGACTCTTAAAATGCATCTCCCAAAACAACAGATACAGGGTTAGCGACAGATTTCCTACATTTCCACTAGACATGGTACGTCAGTTCTATCTAACCTACCATAGATAATTTTAATACCAGGAGGGTTGCCAATGTGTTGCTGATTAGAAGGCAATTGGAAAACAGCGATAGGTGCTTAGAAAAAGGTGTAAATAGTTAGGAATTTAAAGGAATTAACTCTCTTTTCTTGGGCCTAAGACTCAAGAAAAGTGTGACCGTTACCCGGATTTTTACACAAACACTTATACTTCCCGGATGGCATTATGCGGAAGGGAAAGGAGCATGTAGGTAATTAGACTAGATAGGTATACCTATAATATAGATAGTTCTGAAACTATTATATTTATATTACCATTATTATAGCTTTGAAAGGAAATAGGCGGGCTAGTCAGTAGAGCATTTCCTTTTCCTATCGCCATTTGTTAAGTAGGTAGGTACAATATAGGTACAACATTATTTTTAGAATTACAAAACCTGAAAGAAGTTTATTTAGAATCAGTTATAGAAACAATTTTTTTTTGCCCGTTTGTAAATGTGATTAATGATGAATATGTTTGTATTAGGACCGTAGATAATAAAACTATTAACTTTAGGTAATCATTTTTTTTAAATATTTTTGGGATGTTTACCAATGTAATAAAAATAATATTTTAGATTGGTAATCTACCTACATTAGGTCGGTTTCATAAGTGTTTTTTTTAAGATAAATGTATCACAATTTTAAAGTTTTAAAACATTCATCCAGATAAATTATAATCGTGGTAGGTATTTCATGCATAACTTCTTTATTATTTATCAAATGGACCTACATATCCTAAAAATGGAGCTATAAGTAATTATTTTATTAACACAGACAGGTATATAATGAATAACAATATAAAAATCAATTAAACCGTAAATCAATATGATTGACCAATAATGGCGCGGGAAAGCGAGCAACATGGTGTCAGTTCCGGTCGTAAATTTTGTGGGAAATGGCATAAATATTAATAACACGGGGAATTAGTTAAGAATGGTTTATTTTTTAATTTAATTTGTTTTTTTTCCTATAACCCGCCTAGCCTATAACTTGCCAATAACATAACTGAATTGTTTGTGTGGAGAGTGGTGTGAGGTATATTGGACCAATAATTTAAAATCGAACTTACCATTTAGGTAAGTATATTATATTATAAGAATATTTCTTTTTAAAAGAATGAAATGAAGCAGCGGCAGCCTCGAAAAAGTTTTTTATATAAGTATTATAATTGTACATTTGTTTGTATATTTTGTAAATAAAGATAAAACATTTATCACGACTAAAATTGAGTATGTAGGTACATTGGTGCCCTAATGTGTAGAATATCTAGTCACAAAGAAACTTTTTTTTGGGTCGGAATTCATGTCATCATAGTTACATTACTGTAGGATGGGAAGCTATTTAAAAACCATTGTTATTTTCACCTAGAGTAAGCTACACAATAAAAAGGCTGCGACGTGAAAGCCATAAAAATACGAGGGTATCCCCGCTCTACCCTACATAACACTCAATGAGTACCAGTCAGTGCCCCCATAAAAACAAAACTCAATGTCAAATTAGATTACTTTTTCCACATCAGTCACCCCAAAAACCACAGAGCGTAAAGTTACGCGGAAAGTAAACATAACGTTACCAAAATGGCCGCGCGTCCGTTACGGTGTCAATTTGAATATGGTGCAGTTTTTTAATTAACTTTATTAATGTTACCTCTACGTTTATTATGAAATAAATATACGTTTGGCTTTTTAGTACGCCATAAAATTATTCGTATTTGCTTAGTAGGTACCTACGTAATTAGTTGGTTTTATATTACGACATCTCACTTATGAAAATGTTACGTAGAAGAATGAATACTTTAAGAATAATAGGCACCTAGTGCGGTTGGGTATATGATGTTCGTTTTCTGGATATTTTATTGTTATGAAGAAAATACGCCATTATTTTAACTCAAGTGGTACAAGGTAGTAGGTATTTGTAAATGACAGCGCATATTAACAAAGGCGTCTTAAGCTATAAGTAATTATAGAGTAAATTACAAACTATTCCAAACATAGTAGACCATCGTGGCATTAATTATGAGGAACACATGTAAATTCCCTTCAATAATAAGTTAATGCTAGTTGCTGCGATACCGAGTTTCAACAATTAACTGATGAACAATAAATGAAGGAAAGTGGCAGTTTCTAGTGACAAACGTCGGCCTTATCGACGCTAAATAATGGAGCGAGTAGTTAGACTCGCGTCTTCATCCTGGTAATTAACCGTCACCCCCTCTCACCCCACCGGCCACCGTGCCGCGATGCCGCTTCCACCCGCGGCGAGCTAAATTAATCACACCACGAATCTTGCCCCCCAATCCAGGGCCGGATTAAAAAGTTTTATTGGAGAGCCGAGTGTGACAGCCCGGCGCGCCTAGTGTACACCCATTCACCAATCCCACCGCAGAAGCTATAAAGCCACGCGCTCCCATTGGCCAACGCTTAATGGACCACGCCCACCATCACCGCCCGTCCCAGGGCTGTCACACGCCACGTCAGTTGACCGAGGCGCGTCGACCCGTCAGCCGTATCCCGTGTTAGCTTGGTGTTTTTGTGAGATAAATATAAACAACGAACGTTTCGATTTAATCGGTGACTGTTGTGTGATGGATCTGTGAATCGAACAATGGAGGAGGAGTCGATGTCCGGACATAGCTGTTCTGAAGACGATATCAGTGTTGGACGTCCGTCACCGGCACCGTCGCGGTCGCCGTCCCCGCAAGACTACTTCAGACCCTTGAAGCGCTTGAAAATGGCCTCCGAGCCGGTGGAGGAGCGACGAGGGGACGGTGTGAAAAGTTTTTCTATTTTGGACATTTTATCTCACAGTCCACGTACACCTCCGCGTATAGTTCGTCCCTGGGACGCGTCAGGTTTTGAAAGGTTGCAGCGGTTGCAGCGCTTAGCTGGTGCTGCCTTGTTGGATGGGGAGAGATGGAGGCTTGCAGCTTTAGGACTCTTAAGGCCAAGAGATATGGCCCCAGCGGAATGCTGTGATTCTGCTTCGGAGAGGTCCTCATCAGCATCTGATTGTTGTTCGGAGCCACGGAGAGCATCGCAACAAGGGTCAAACGCACCCCATACTCCCCTGGACGCTTTGTTTCACATGACAAGCAAAACGTTTGAAGCAAATAATGCTGATAATGGAGGTAAGTTTCACTGATGTATTTTATTACTTTACAAAGCTTTTAGCCTATACCTAGTAATTTAATTAATGATCTGAATTATTGATGATAATATTATTTAGACATTTTTTATTTAGGTTTAATAAAATTGTTGATCTACTAAACCGTGTTATAGTCGAAAATTTAAATTAATTTAAATAATTGCAGTCAAATATGTTAAATGGCGGAACAATTGCAATATACATAAAAGCATTCGTTTGAATTATAATCTAAAATGATTGACATTTCCAATTGACTGAGTGGCGAATATGAATTAAAACAAATGATCTAATTTATTAACAGTTGAAATAAGGGTTTTATTGTATTCTGCTTTAATTATTGATTGCATTGAATGCATTTCTAAAGGTTTTCTTAAACTGTCAGAAACTATATTACCTGTCTTATTTACCTATCTATTTTTTTTCCGCGAATTTTTTAAACGCCTGGTCGACGCATCTCGTGATCAAAATGCTGGCATATACCTACCTCGCCCAACGAATCAGCATTGATGTCCAGCGGGGCAAATAGTGGCAATGCCGCCAGCATTCTGAGCACGTTGCCTACTGACAATAACATTTTCATTTAGATTTCATACGTTTCTTGCCGGTGGTAGAGTCAATTGTAACGTTCATAAATGCCTTACCAGGGCCTAAACTGAATAAATGAGTTTTGAGTTTGATTATTTATTTATCTTATTAACTTTTTTACATTCTTAGGTAAATTTGACCAGATACACAGATACACAGACCTACTAGATAAACAGTTTTTTTCATAGTTTAAATTTTACTTATAATGATTTCTTAATATGCTCAATATGTAAGACATTATATAATTCTGACTCTATTTCATCTATTTAGTTTGCGCTACAAAAAGTAAAAATCATAATAGAACCTATTTAGTGCTATTAAAAACTTACTTGTTTATTGACAGCCATGATGTTATTAGAAAAAAATACTTTCGAAACAAGAGCATTCTATTTTAGAACACATTTAATTATGAATTACGTAACAGCTCTAGAACAAAATACAACTATCATGTTTAGCCATTCGTGATATAATTGTTTAATGCGTATTAATTGCACTCATTAGAGACCATTGGCGGTCAATTGAGCGTTCACTTATATGTTATTAAATCTGACATTAGGTCTATGTACCTTTTGGCATGGGTGGGTTTATTTAGATCGATCCTGTCAGCGAAAATAGCCCTATAAGTGCGCACTAAGTTTAGATATGCCGTTAAAGATATAGGTCCTTAAAGGTATTTTTAATTAAATATTGTAAGGCAACTTTACACCCGGCGGTTTCAACAGCATTCCCTAGGGGCTAAAATAAAATGAAGAACATATTACTAGCTGATAATACTTCTAGATTTTTAATAGCTTTCTATTGGTTAGTGATTTTTTTAAATTGGTTAAGTATATTTTGAGATGTACAAAAAAATATACAAATAATCAAATCTTTTCCTTATTATTAGTGTAGAAGAAAATATTTTTTTAAACTAAAATAATGTGAGGTAGCTTAAGATTCATTTTAATTCCCTAGCTCGTAATTGCAACGATCGTCCCAAAACTCCCTTAAAAATGAATTCCAGGAATCACAATTCAAGTTATTAGCAAAACTGTATTACTATTTAATTTACCACTGTGACAACTAGACCCCAAGTCCCCCTCTACATAGGCAATTTAGCTTTTGAAAGCCCAGCGAGAACTTGACATGATACCTACCTCTTAAAATTTGACTCTTTGTTATAGAGTCATATTTTATATTAGCTAGCTAAAATAAAAAGTCAGGTACTATGTTACTATCCCCAATGTCTATATACATAATCACTTCAATCTATACTACATAATTACTTTATACGCATTCAAAGGAACCTCATGTGAAGAATTCTGTGCTTTATTCTATTTAAGTATATGACCGTCCAATACCGTGATGGTAGTTGACCCTTCTGGTATTTATTTTGATGGAATCCAATGACACTCCGATCTTACCCTTTCTTGGGGTAAAAGTAAATATCGTTTTTAAGCTATTTTTTACTTTCTTATGTTATTGTTCAATCTATACAGGCTGATGTTGGTTGTGTAGGTATAATATATCGAATATCGCGTATATCATTATCAATAATCCTTATATTTTATCAGAAGCCTGAGCATTCTGAATTTATAGCAATTAGAAGTACCTACCTCTATAGCGTAGAATCATTGGATTGGATATTGAATTAAGGTCACGCTCAAAACCATAGTACACCTAACTATTTCACGACTCTAGTAAGCCGCTAATGAGGATGTTGCATAAATTCAAGAAAAAATACCTAACACTTACCTACTGGTGTGAAAAAAAAAAACTGGAATACAGCGAACACGTTGTAAAATGCCGCCATTTTATGATTTTTAATTACCAATTTAACGACAAGGAGTAGCTCTTTTGATGGTGTATATTTATGACGTCACAAGTGCCTATGTATTTCATATAAAACTGCATATTAATTATAGTTTTGAGATTTAATAAAAAGCTGATTCGATATGTCAGTCATCATCCCTATTCCGCTGTTGTATGTATATTATTTGAGTTACATACTTAAAATAAAATAATAAATAAAAAAAACTTTATTTGATCAACAACAATGGTACAAAGGTACAGCTTATGATGTAGGTCTATATTAGGTACATTGCTATTGAGGAGGTAGTGTACCTTTAAGGGAACCTCTGCCCCCCACACTAGGAGTGATCCTGTATTGTGGGGTTACAGTGAGTCTCTCTCAGGTTACTCATATCCAAACATATACATATAGATAGCACATAAACTGATTGTAAATATAAGATATAAATTAGAAATATAAGTAGGCACTAACTATATCTAAACAATTTTTAGCGGTAGCGAACCTTTATCAACATTACACAAAAAAATTGATACTTAGGGTTTTTTTTACATTTTGGCCTATAGAAATATTTTATGCTATTTACCAATGCAATTTAAAAGATAACCCTAAGCTGTATAAAATTAGAATAGGTATACCAAACTACAATACAGATGCACGAATCGTTTCTACTAAACTTTTTACCTTTTTATTATGGCTGATTGTGTATATTCTCGATCGAAATATCATTAGCAGTGCCCATAAGCAGAATTGTGTTAATACGTATTTGATGACGACAGTGTGATGGAAATATTGCTATAAAAGAAAAACAACTGGGCTCGAATATACCATCATTTATGTCCAAGGTTGGAAGTATAAATCTTTAGAGTAGGTACCTCAGACGAGGCCTAAATTTCATTACTTAGGATTGCAGACTACGCCGAAGTACGTTTCCACGTTTAATTAGGTAATAACTATCTTATTCCTATTCAAACACAGTTGGAAATAGCATGGAAAAATAATAAAAAAAACAAAAAGTTTAATTGTGAATACAATATCATAAACGTATTTTTTATTAGGAAAAAGCTTAAGAGGCACCTAAAATGCTTGTAATAGGCATCAAGTAGTATTTTTTTATGTACTAAAATGAGGTTTTTAAATATTTTATCGAGGTATTTTGTTTTATACACTTAACTTCAGTAGGTTAGTGAATTTTTACTATCCCATTAAAAATGTTTGAAGAACCAATCAAATCCTATTCTATTTTGGTTTGATTACGTATATTGTAGAAATAGGCAAAATTTAATTGCATAACAATCAATTTAGAAAAAAATAATCTTAACTATTCTAGCTGTAATTTGACAGCTGTTAAAATGTTTATAGGTAGGTACTTAAAACAACTTATAAATACCTACGCTATTTGGTAATTATTTTTTAAAATTTATTTGTTTTTGGTATTTATTTATCTACAGGAGTATCTTATAAATTATTAGTTAATAAAGCTTTGATAAAGTGATTGAACCTGTAATTTAAAACATTTAACACATTAGCTAATTTTCCAATTTTAAAATTTACAAATCATTATTTAAATCAAACGTCAAATGTAAAGTGAATGGATAAGAATCGATCATTTAATTATCGATATAACAAACACAATGATCGGTGGTTGTAAGCAAAGCCGAAATAGTCGATTCTGTTATGATTATAGAGCGGCATTCTGATGTAATTGAAAGATCCCTGAATGGAATGAGCAATGCGGCGCTTCGAATGCTGTCATTAAGTTTCAAATTGTGTGCGACTCATTTTTTTTACATTACGTTCATTAGGTATCATTAATACGAATTGGCAATATATTATTTTAAATGTTAATATTTTACGATTTTTATTAGGTAATGTAGACAGGAACCTAGTCATACCTGTCACAAACTTACTTAAATAAGGAGCAGATAAGAAGGTTAGTAATATTTATTTAATGATTAAAAATATAACCTAAAATGTAGCCTACAAACGAAATATGACACAAAATGACCATAATAGCCCACATAAAATTACATTAATGCATTTTAAATTAACGCCTATTTCTCTTTTAATGAAGGGCATTTATAAAAATTTACCACTTAATAAAACTACAGAACAAATCAATGAGCTCATAAAGACCCTCAAAGTTACACACAGTCATTCAACGTAGACCCTTTCCACAATGAAAATGTTCTGCTTTATTCGCCGTAATTTACACGGACATTGCAAAAAACCTATTGTTATACTGGCACAAAAGAAGACATCACGTCGATTAACCAAAAAAAAGAAATTTGAACAGACGTCAAAGAAAGGCGGGAATTGTCTATGCCCCATATGTTACAAGATTAACTTGTAAGCGCCAAACAGCCATTTGTCATTGCCGCACTGAGTATCAAGACCGCTTGATTGAGGAAGTCATTTCTAGTATTATTGAACGGAAACAATATTTTTTTAACATCCCCATACTTATATATGTAGGCACCGCGGGAGATTAGAGATTATTGTTGGGATAAATATGTATGTCATTATTACATGATAAATGTGTGTGTGTATCACAGGCATAATTATGGCCATATGAAAATGTCACTTCACTATGCAAGTCAATGAAGGGTTTTTTTATTGTCAACTGTTCCACTGCTAGACAAACGCTTCAATTTCCTAATTCCACTTTTTGTTTTAGTACTCATGGCTATTTTCATATGAAAGGCTTTTCAAAATTTACTTTTGTACCTACTAGGTACGCGAGTCTTGCAAAAATGTGTTTGTTGGTTTGTCTTTTCACACAGCAACGGAGCAACGGATCGACGTGTTTTTTTGCATACTGATAGTTTATGGACTGAAGAGTGATATAGGCTACTTTTTATCTTCGAAGCCGCGTGGCGGAACCTAACCACCAGTACAAAGTACCTAATAGGTACGTTTTTTTTTAATTTGATATATAGAGCATTTGACAATTCTTTTTAAAATATTCATCAAGTAAGGAAGTAGGCAGGGCTCTATTCGGTAGTTTCTTTTACACATTTTTAACGTGCATGATTAAAAAAAATACTTTTGTAAAATGATGCATTTAGGTAAAGTTAGTAGGGCTGATAAACAAATGAAGGTTTTACATGAGTAGGTATATAATAAAACCGATATAATTGAATCGTAACTGTCCCACGCCTCCATCTTTAACACTCTGTGTAGAGACAGTCAATTCAATACTATTCAATCTCGAATGAACTCAATCAAAGATCATTCCACGTCGACACTCACAGACGCACCTAAAGAATTATATTTTATTATCCCACAAATTATTGCGCTCCTATACAACCTCCTGTGGGGTCCCGGCAAAGGTGTCAGACCCGACGCGTTTATATTACCCCTATTATGAAAAAAAAAGAGAAATAAAAACGAAGGCAAAAAGCCGCACCCGCCATTAAAGGCATATACAGTGTGCTTTTACACGAATAACGCGAGTTACAATACTAAATCGCTGACTAATTGATTGAGAATGGGTCGTACCTATTATAAAATTGGAAATCGATGGGGTGCAAGCCGTTGTGAATTTAATACGATTAAATTAATTAATCTATTTTTTAATTAGAAAAATTTACACTACTGAAAAGGTCTCTTTGTAAACTGCAAAGAATTTTTACTTGAATAGAAATAAACTTGGACTGCAATCTGAAGCTAAGCTACAGGCAAAATAAGTTGTAACATAAGATAGTTATATTAATATGTATGGTGTTTAAAACTGGCACATTAACACAAATTATAGGTATATTCATTGTGCCCCAAATAAAACCTTAGGCAAGCTGCATTAGTCTTCTTTCTCTTTGTAGCAGAGTTAGATAGAGACAGATGGTCTCTGTTAATTTAATTATATTATTCGGGTACACCTTCATCGCGTCCTATCTCTTGTCCATCTGTGAAAGGTTAAGATGCGTTCGGCGAATAATGGTGCGTGTTTAATAAATAAATCCGAGTATTTTAGAAGAATGAGCTTCAAGTAGGAAGGAAAGTAAATTATTTTTGATATTTTAATTAAATTTCGATAGGTCCTTATGTTTTATGTTTTTAACTTACTTACAAATTAATTTGAAACCACTATGTTAATAACGAAATGAGGACTTTGAAGAGATACTGGAGAACGCTTACAGTCCTTTAAAAATGATTTCAAAAGTGTTATCACGCCGCAGGTCGTGGGTTCGATTCCTATCCAGGACAGACATTTGTGTGCATGAACATGTCTGATTGTCCTGAGTCTGGGTGTAATTATCTATTTACAAAAAAAGTTGTATCTATGTATTATATCAGTCATCTGGTTTCCATATTACAAGCTGTGCTTAGTTTGGGATCAGATAGCCGTGTGTGAAAAAAATGTCCGAGGATATTTATTTTATTTAAATTATTAAGTAGTTTTACATAGCTTTCAATGTATTGAGTACAATCAAACGCACAACTAATAACAAATTGGATAATCGCAGCATATATTAACGTAGCTACATCACGTTATAAGTATGACCGACGGCAGCGGTTCATTATTTAATAACCCTATATTTGGCCAGACACCCTGTGCGCCGAATTATAGGCCTGTTTTTGTAAATAAACCGCCGGGTCTTTTGTGGAAAGCCTGTTATTTCGGACAAAATTTATGTTGTCTGAGACGTGCCTAAGGGCTGCATGAAACTATGATGCTATATGCTATAGTTTCAGTAATAGCATTATACGATGTATAATGCTATTACTGAAAGTTGTATGGACTAGTGTAGGTCTTGCATTTACTCTATGGTTATAAGCATGCACACAGGTTAACCATAAATAAGACCTAAAGATGTTATAGGCTTGTAATTCTCTACAATCTGACCACGTTAGCGCACAAAAACAAGAGAGAAACTGTCTCTTAAATGTCCTTTTACCACTGTGCTATGGTTTACTCTGTAGGATTAGAACTCATAGCCCTATTTGAACGCATTTGATGTTACGCACTACCAATAAAATTCTTCCTAGACGTAGAGCAGTGCAGCGTCTCGAAGAAAAAAATAATTCACATTTTTGGGTCAAACAGACCCCCCTAATGTTCCATAAGATATTGATTTAGATAAGTTAATCGATCTAAATCGATATTTTTTTTCTTTTCATTTAGCCGACTGCGCTTCAAATAATTATGTGTTTTAAAGTGGGGTTTGTAAGTTTTGGGGGTCAGGTGTACGACCTTTTTTAATTGGTTGATAGCAAAAGGTGTTCTGTTCATTCCTTTGATGTTTTTTATGTGTTTGAAATGGGTGGAGTCGATTTCCTTATTGGTATATAGGATAAGGTGCTGCATACGTATTATAGGTATTATGTATACATACATAGTAGGTATATCTAGGTATAGCATACAGATACAATCCAAGAATGATTACAGCTATAATAAATTCGATACATATTGAAGCTACATAAGGTTCATAGTTGATTACAGTGTCATCTAGATCTCATTACTTCAGTTTACAAATATTTTCTACTGTATTGAGCCTATGAGATGTTTGACGTCTTCATATTTTGCTATCATTGTCATATCGAGAGTCGAGACTCTTATCTCAAGCCTTCTTTTTAAATGTTATTAGGTACCTTATCAGTTATCTTATTTATTTACCGTATATATGCATGAATCGGACTGACGCAATGATAGCTCAGTGTTAGAGACGTCGGATACTGCGGCAAAGGTCCTGGATTCGAATCGTATAATGAACTTGGGCTTTCGGTGAAAGAAAACATCATGAGAAAAACATAGCACGGTGGTAGAGTAGGTACTTTCTAGTGCTCGACTGGCTGGCTACCATCCTCAACATGAAAATCTGTCCCCAAGCACCTGTTGGTGTGTGCCGGCAGTTGCACTTGAGAGCCAGTCACTTTAAGGCATTGAAATAAGGTGTACAACACATTGGCAATTCCCCTGGTATTCACTTGCCATCAGGTGACCCGACTGCTTGGTTGTCACTTGTGTTATAAAAAAAAACTAATCTTAATTAGTTACCTACCTAAGTTATAATGAATCGGAATACTACGTAAGTATATATAGAAGATAGTTAGGTAGGTACCTAAGTGGGAAGGTATTTTTCTTGATTTATAACCCACATCCGTTCTGCGCCGGCGATTCTGAGTTCGTACGTAACATTAGAACAAAAATATTAGATGAATAACATCGTAAGAAATTGCGACATTATTTTTAGTAGTAGCTTTGAACTGGGTACTAACAAGCCGTCAGACGGTTGGTAAATTGACACCGTCACCGGACCTTAGAAAATCGGTTGCCAATGTATTGACGACCATTATACAAAGCCTAGAAGGCTCTCAAGTATGATTTGAACTACATATTTCCCCTAGTATCTAATGCTAATGTCTATAACTCTAATAGGCCACGGTAGGTAGTCATTTATCTTCAGGTGATCCGCCTGCCTGACGTCAGACTGAGTAGGTACCTAAGTACCTACGTTTAAAAAAGTCTAGGATTTATATCATTCTTATTTCAAGATAAATCATACATATTTTTATTTCGTAACTAAAGTAAATGTATATAGATAAATTTGAACCCAAAAAATAAAAGTAGGTTGTAGCTGGTAAAAGTGTTAATGGTTGGTAGGATTATTAAATTAAAAATAATAATGTTAATACAGATAAAAAATAAACAGGCCACAATATGAATGAACACAAAGGTCTCCCTTCACCACATAACAGTTTCGTAATAATTCATGTTTAATTATAACGAATTGCAAGGACTCGCTCCAGGCCCTGGAGCTGATCAAAAGACCTCTATAAAAAGAGTCTTCACTTTCCAAAAACACTTTTATAAGTTTTACACAAGCGAGTCACGACTTCACATTCATTAATACAACCAAACCACATTTTCATTCATGGATGCATTAAAATGAAATTCCACCGTTCAAATCATTTTTGTTATTGACAGTACTACACGTATGAAAATTGGCCCTCAATAAAAGGAGCGGGTTTTAAATCGAACAAAGGATGATTCGATTGTATGAATATCGATACTTATTAAAGCGTCGCTGTCTCGATTTCAACGAAATTTTGATTGTGTTTCAACATGCGATTTTTTTTTGTTAGTGATATTTAATATCGGAGTCACGAATGTGATGCATTAATTATTTAATTATCTTCATTAAAATATCTTTCGAATTTATACCCTTTCCTTAAATATCTTATGTGAAACGATATCCACGCTATTGTTATATTTTCAACACAAAAATAATTGTAGGTTTTGAATGATTGTAAGTAATACTTATTGAAATGTTGGTTTAATTTAGAAAACTCTACATGATAGACTACTACAATCGTTTCTCAATTGCCTTAACAATAAAGCCTTTAATCATTGTTGGGTAAAATCCAACATTTTATTTAAATTACATCTAACAACAAACGAACAAATAAAAAAGGTAGAAGGAGCGTACGTAAACAATAGTCTCCAATGAAGTGAAGCAACGTGCACGAATTTCCCTACTGACTCGCATCGGACAGGAACGCGATCGGCTTCCTTTTTCAAATTTGGGTTCCTTTACTGTGCTTCACTTTAAGTCCGCGGGACACGTCTACCTTTTTTATTTGGTCTGAGCATCTAACATGCTAAATTCATGGTAACTAGTAGACAAATTAACTAAACAATAGGGATGTTGACTGACATATCAAATCAGCTTCTTTTTAGTAAGTTTAAAACAATAGCTTAGGTATATTAATGAAATCCTTATAATTCGCCATTATTACCTAGTTGTAGTAGTTTTTTTTATACTACTAGGTGGCGAACAAGCTTACAGCCCACCTGATGGTAAGTGGTTACCGTAGCCTAGACACCTCCTACATAGAAAATAGTAGCACAGTATAAAGAGTGATAGTAGTCAGACCAGAAAGAGAAACCTCATTGGTATAGCATATCGTACGGCAAAATTATGTAAATTAATTACATATAATGAACAACCACTCCAATTTAATTAACATATTAACGAACTTTTTAAAAATCTATTTATCATGGGAATTGGTACACGACGTTTCTTACAATGAGATTAAACTTATGAGATGACAACTCAATGTTTTTTTTTTTTTTTAAGAAGATTTTTGGCTTGGTATCGAGACCTTTATGCCATTTCTTTATTTTAAATATTAATCTTTTGTGTTTAGTCACGTTTTATTGTCACTTTCACTGTAAAGGCTAGTCCTCGTCCGTAGATGTCACGTCAAATTTTAATGAAATTGGCGGCTATTCCACTAAAACATTTCATGGACTTTTTGGGACAACCTGGAAAGTCACGATACACGCTTTCATTTCATTTCACTTCACTTGTGCACTTAGATTGATCTTTATTGGACAAAACACCACCGAAATTATTCAATAAATCTCAAAATACATGAATTTAATGAAAATAAAACGAAAACACAACGTCACTTCGCAAGTTCCCGCCAAAAAGTCATGAAAAATATTACCGCCAACTACATGACAAATGTCAAAATACAGGGTGTCCGGTAAGTAGTACGACAAACTTAAGGGGGAAATAGGTGGGCGGGTCACTTACCAAATATACAAAAACGTAATACGTATACAAAAAAATATCACTATTTTCGATATTTCAGATTTTTGATATCCAAAATGGTGACACTTATTAAGAAAGAAAGAAATAAATAAATTTTATTTGCCAATCATCAAACACAATAATATAATGGTAAAAACATAAGGTAAAGACAAATATGGCCATAGCTCAGCATTATGCGGCAGCACAGATCTGTGCTACAGCGCTCGTATTCTGCTGAGCCAGCTGGTATTCTACTAAGGTCATTTTTGTATATTTGATAGATGACCCGCCGACCTATCTCCCCCTTAAGTTTGTCGTAACTAGTTCCCGGACAACCTGTAGTTATTATGAGTGTACAGTGGCAGGTATGTGTACCTATATCTAGTCGTATGTACGTACATGGACTTTTTGGCGGGAACTTGCGAAGTGACGTTGTGTTTTCGTTTTATTTTAATTGACATCATGTATTTTGAGTTTTATTGAATAATATCGGTGGTGTTTTATCCAATAACGATCAATCTAGCGCACCAGTGAAGTGAAATGTATTGTGACTTTTTAGGCTGTCCCAAATAGTCTATGAAAAGTTTTATTGAATCGACCACCAATTTTACTGTGGTGACTAGATTTACCTTGGTGAATGTGATATAACGTGACTGTAACATAAAAGAACAATGTTAAAAACAAAAAAATCTACGAGACTGAAAGACTTTGTATCTATGGTTATGAATAAAAATTATAAAAAAAACCTAGTCGTACATATTTTTTGTCGGTTTTCTCGGTGTATTATTAGGTACACTTATCGTTCGTATTTCTAGTAGTGCAGTGCTGATAAAACAATCTATTAGCGTTAATTCGTCGCACACGATAATGTTAGCCAGCTGTACGATAACGATAAGCAAAACACCAATGTATTTAATTGAATTATGTTTACATACATACGATAGTGTAAAGCGTATCGCACTGGTTAGACCCGCTGTGAGCTGTGAGCTCGCCCCTGATTGGTCCGTTCGTATTTAGAACAATGGCGGACATGCGACATTATCAGTAAATAAACATGTCGTAAAATGCGGCAAGTGAATTAAATAGTTTATTAATGTTTTCCTTTTGTTCGGGGACATTGCTTTGGTTCGATGAGAAACATTTTTTACATCCGAGATGCTTTGTTTATCATGAATTTAGTTATTTTGGCAATCTAAAAATATAAAATCTAAATACCTAGTCACGTTTGTACGTTTTTAAATGCACCAAAGAGAAGATATGTACCTACATGATTACAATTAATTAAAGTATTTAATAACAATGACGTAAATATCATAATGCACTGTCAAATAAAAAAAATGCGCTGTTACAAAATTCACGAGCGTCGGTCTTTGCTACTTTAAGCTTAACCAAACGTTTATGTGCATCTCTAACACTAGAGCACACCGTGCTACACACAGTTACATCAATGCCTGAATAAGAAACACAGTGTTGTAAAAAGCTCACAGTTGGAATACTACAAAGTGCTAGGGCTATTGCGTTACCTTTCATAATGCAAACCGCATTCAATCTGAGACGAGGAAGCCGAGCCGCGCACGCAATTTAAATATTTGACAGGATAATAATTTACGAATTAGTGAACATTTCACATAATGGAGGGTAGATTAAAAATATTGCGTAAAAGTTAGAAATAAGATAAAAGAATACATATACATACATATAGGCTTATATTTGACACCATTTTCAGCATGATAAGTGATATTGTGGTCAAAGATGGTACGATAATAAAATAAGTTTACTAAATTGTGGAGAGTGTTGAACAATTTAGTCAGGCGGATCATAACACCATAAAACTATAAAGTATTGGTTGCCTCACAATATTGTGGGTCACCTAACGCTCCAGCACATTGCAGGATTCAAGTCAACTACCCTCGTACCGGCATTAGCCAGCCATCAATAAATTCCCTTTGAAAAGTTCACAATCATAGAGCGTGTTCACATAAAGGCTCATTAGCCCACTTTATAAATACACGAAAGGCAATACGTGGCGATATGGATGGCGGCAACACGGTCTGTACGGTCGGTAGCACAAATCACAATACAGTCGATTTGCCCGATACAATAACTCCACGGTGCCGATGCCGGTGGCTAGAACAGCCTATAAATAGGCTATTGTTGTTCTAATCCTGCGTTGACTAATCGTCTCTGGGCGCACTTAAAACAGGCTTACGGGTAATCAGCGGTAATAATAGACCAGGGTTTAATTAAACATGGTACCAACGGTCGTTTCGTTCGATTCAATGTGGGTTTTCTTGAGTATTGGAATGTCTTGGTCGTATTAATACGCAGTTTAGGTATGTTTAATATTATGGATACTAACTCCATAGAGTACTACTAAAATGAAGTTATTAGATTAATGGCTCAGAGTAAACCTTTCGTAGCTTCTCCGAATAACGATGCCTTTAAAGGTAATGCCTTTAATTTAATTTTGTTGTACTGAAAATGAACTACTCTATTATACCTACCTATATGTAGATAGTTTTTGCTTACAATTTTTATATTGCTTTCATAAAATCCTGAGTACGAAAACGGTAATTTTCCTGAAAGCTTATCTTAATTAGGGGAAATTTAAATGGGATAATAAAATATCTAATTAATTATGAATCTATCTTTAAAAAGCTCCTAATATAGAGTCCACTTGATAGAGAGTACTCAAAGCCAGTGTACTTTGAGGCGAGGACGCGGAATAATAAGGTTAATGCCTCACAATTAGTTCCAAGATCGACCACCGGCGGCGAATAACATATGCTCTTTGTGGATTGCCGAACCGGTTCTGTACGAGACTGTCTTGTGCCTGCACAGGAACGCTGAAAGGGGGTGAACAGAAAATTAAATACATAATATCTAGGTAGGTACCTTCAGCTTAGTGAGCGAGAAGTATCACGCTTGGTAAATAGTTGGGGTACGGACAATTACTGTAGTAGGACTAAGCGTACTTAATTGTTTTTCGTTTTCGTATAGTTGAAATATGTTTAAAAAGCACTATAGGTCTTACTTTCAGTTCGCGTTCTCCTTGAATCTTCGGAGAAGTAGCAAGATCATCCACCCGAATTCCTACTTCTATGACTTTCAATGAATAGGTGCGTTCCATATTTATATTTAGACATTCGAAAGGCTAAGCCCTGCCACTAGCCCGGCTCGTACAATCAATTATACATAAACGCAGATCTGAAATAAACTCCGTTTATGTTTTTATTGATATCTGAGACTCTCCAGCAGACACTTTTGGTCTAGCTCACCCACTTACCAACTTGAGTCATTTGCCTCTCCCTGCTTCGAATCTGTTTTACCATCTTGTGCCATCATCACCTTTCTGAAATAAAGCTCATCATCAATCGTCGAAGCGTCCCCTATATCGATCACACTATTATTTTTTCGGTCGTCCTAATTGCACATGGAATTAACTCAGACTCTCGTCGATGTCGAGAAAATATGTATTGGAAATATTTTGTGTTGCTAATATCCATTGGGTCGATTGAATTGGATTCACCGCATTGGTCGCGGGAAGCCACTGGGTGCGGATAGCGCACGCAAGACCGGACAATGTGGAAATCCTTGGGGAGGCCTTTGTCCAGCAGTCGACGTCTTCCGGCTGACATTATGATGATGATGATGATGACCACGTACAATCCAGCAGCATTCTATATTCCGAATATGTGAATTAGGATTCCTGGTGTCTGACCAGAGTCTTCACAATACTTAATGAATTAGAACAAAGTAACGTAGTGTAGTGTAGATTCTAACGATATTAAAAGAGTGATTAAAACTAATGTTTTAAAATCGGAAAGAATCACTTTGTTGTAATTTACAAATGTGATGTGATTTGATGTCTAACCAGAAGGTAGGTAGGAAAAAATCTAATTATTATTTAGTATAATCATATCATTAAGGCGATGATAGCTCAGTGGTATGTGACGTCGGATACCGCGGCGAAGGTCGTGGGTTCGAATCCTTACAATGAGCTTGAGCTTTCGGTGAAGGAAAACATCGTGAGGAAACCACAGCGCGGTGGTAGGGTACTTTGTAGTACTCGACTGGCTAGCTACCACCCTCAAGTTGAAAATCTGTCGCCAAGCACCTGTTGGTGTGTTCCGGCAATTGCACTTGAGAGCCAGTTCGCTTTTAAGGCATTGTAATAAGGTGTACAATACATTAGCAATCCCCTGGTATTGCCAATGTCTATAGGCGATGGTTGTCACTTGTGACATAAAAAAAAATCATAGGTATATGATGTAATAATAAAGAGTAATCTATTATCGACTATCTGAAACTAAAAAAAGAAACACTTAAATATAATGTGTATGCAGCAAAGGCAGTGGGTAATAAAGAACGCGCTAATGCTTAGTGCAAAAAATAGAACAGTAGCCAAAATTTAAACGAGAATAGAAACGCATAATTGAAATGTATGGGAGATTTTAGAATCAATTAACATTTCGCCACGCGCACTGTTCTAAATGTACCACAATGATATTCACTTCTATTTCGCCTTGTTCGCTAATTTTAATATGACCATGAAGGTGCTTCAATAGAATTAGATGAGATTTCTCACTTTCGTATGCTATTAACTATCGAGATTTATTAAGATTGGCTATCGTTATAAATATGAGTGATTTGTTATCATATTAAATATCCCTCGTTAACATCATTTTGCATAATTTTGATTAAAATTATGCGATATAAAGATATCATTATTAATAATATCTTTGATTTATGGAAAATTTATAATTATGTCCTACTAATATTATAAATGCGAGAGTGATTTGGGTTTTTGTTACGCAATCACGTCCTCATACTAAGAATACTTTTTACATCCGGAATATCTTTAGATTGTTAGGACCACGGGTAAAGGTCAGCCTAACCTTTGTATAGATATTAAATGCTTATATACCTAAGTTATTGACCGTAAAATTTAATTAACACCATTAAAAAATAAATTCAAAAATCCTGGATCACTCCGATATATGGCCACCCTACATCGAAGATTGAGCCATTTCATCGACGCCCGCGGACCGATGCTATCTAGGGCATTTTTGTTCTTATTGTATTCTTATTTTGAAACTGCGCAACATCTCATTATGAATTAGAAGCGCTTTGGTGTGGTAAGCGTTGTTTGACCGCACAGGGTAGTTATTAGCTAACTTACATCTTTGTATCAAATTAATGAACTCTAATAATAATAGAATAGTGTACAATTTCCTTTGTATAGCTTTAAAAATGTGACAAAGAGTAACCACAAATGCGTAAGCTTTTTAGTAGCTACATGGTTGGCTACAATTAATAAGAACACAGTACTTGTCATTTTTTTTGTGCTCTAGTATTATTTATAGTTATTAATTCTACAAATGTAGGTACATTGTTATCCTTATAAAGAAAATCAGATATCAAAAGGTCAATTAGCATTTGAACGGCCACTTTAATAGCATTAATGCTGTCAGTAACATTCGTATCGTATCGTACGATGGTAATCAAAGAGGCTTTGAATGGCCGCGTACGAATGACCTACAAACAACCAAACTGATTTATTCATACAATTGGCACTGTAATCCAATCATACTCTCCTCATTTCAGAACGAAGCCTTGAATCCCTATCAAAAGATCCGAAAGGAACACCCAACAATACACAAATGCACACGATTTATTCAATTTTGATCTTTAAGTCAACACAATTTACGGGTGAAGTCCAGGTACGATGAAATTGGTAAGTTAGATGAGAGAAGCCGAAACGAATTGGTACGAAATCGGACTTAGTGTCAACACTTCATGGATGGTGGCAGCAAATGAGGATAGAGTGGGACAATGCGGCGGTGACCGCTTTGTTGTTTTCAACAAACTTACACGCCTGTTCTAGCTAGATTTGGTTAAAGCTTTGACATTACTAAATACCTTTCATGTTGTTCTCAATGCATTTTGACGACTTGACTAAAGAGTCCATTTCAGCGTTGGTGTATATGAATGAGCATTAGGATTTTCCTTACGTAATCATCTGATAAACCTAATAGAGATGTATTCACAAAATGGCATTGCCTCAATAATTACTTATTAATAAGCTTTTATTTCAGCAACATACTAAAATTACTAAACCTATATACTCTGTGACTGTACTCTATTTACTTATACTAAAAATAATAAAATATAATAAAAACCCGATCTCAATATTCCAATAAGAATATACCTATTACGGCCACATGGCAGTCTTAACACCAATAAAGCGTCAATACAAAACGACAATGTGGAATGACATACCGGGCGCGGTCGGACCTATCGAAAACCGTATCAAGTGACCTCACACAACAAAGGCATACTAATTGCCTAGCGCGGATCTTGCGGTGAAATTAATCAATCCTTGCGCGGGAGTGTATACCTGCCTAATATAAACGTTGTAGTGTCGGCGAGCTTTGAAGTTGCCGCGCTCTCCAATTAGCGCTCGCGCCGCCGCCTTTGGCGTCCGCCGCCCGCTTTGTGCCGGCCGCGGTGTTCCCTCTCACTTGACTGATGTTGTCTCACTCGGACATCCCTCCTCGCGCCCGCACCGACTCGCACCGTACCTTCGCACGCAGCCTCCATGGATGCCATTTGCGCTACTACGCGAGTACTATAGAGGCTTTTATTTGTAATATGCTAGAAATCTGGGTGATTAATGGCTCAATTTATCAGTGGATCAAAACAATCGCAGTTATTCTTTGTATTTCGCAACTAACATCTAATTATTTAGTGTGATAATTAATGATATAGGGAAACAAAGTGGTCCATGGCTTGATCACGCTTTGATCTACGTAATGTAATGATCACTCACGTCTACAATTTAAATACTTGCCAATTTGTCGGTAACTGAAGTATCAAAGTAAACATAGGTACACGATATTCCTAGATACTTGGCCATGGTACTTCTAATCATGCCTGGTAACGATCTCCTTCGAATTTGATGATATGATAGCTAGCGGTGTCCGCGTGTGATCCTTGTGCCGGCCACAATGTGATCCTTTTTGTTGTTCTTATTCGCCACCACTCCACCACGACGAATTAGTAACGTGTGGGAATTAGTCTCGGAGCGATTCTAATATCTCAGCGGAAATAGGTGTTAGTTGGACCATAATATTTAATTTATGTTACCAGTTTGATCCATATTACATATTAATATAAAATGTAAGAAAAAATACTTGCATCAAAAATAAGACAAAAGTAATAGATAGTGTTTAGTATAAATATCTAAGATAATTGAAATTATTCGTTTGATCATCAAACATATTTACATGATTTTTTTTCTTCAGATTGTACAGACCATCTGAAATCACTCATTAACACAATCTGCTCATAGTCCAAGACTGATTGCAGA
Organism: Ochropacha duplaris; assembly: GCA_951361185.1. NCBI lineage: Eukaryota > Metazoa > Arthropoda > Insecta > Lepidoptera > Drepanidae > Ochropacha > Ochropacha duplaris. Next base: position 3,743,268 of record OX592713.1, on the reverse strand, counting down.
TAAGAAAAAAACAAAAAAGGTGGTACCCACTATAAGCTTACAATTTAACTATAAAATAGTTATTAATTTAATGATTATTATCAATACATATTACGTACACTATAGGAACTTAATAAATAAGGCGGTGATAGCTTAGTGATAGAGCTTCAGCTTTCGGTGAAGGAAAACATCTTGAGGAAACCATAGCACGGTGGTTGGTAGAGTACTTTATAGTACCCGCTTGCTGGCTACCATCCTCAAGCTGAAAATCTGTCGCCAAGCACCTATTGTTATGTTCCGGCCGCTGCACTTGAGAGCCAGTTCCCATCTAGGCTTTGTGTGCTTACCACCTTCGGCCACAGCATCACTTACGATGCGGTCAAGCTTATCCAAAAGTTAAAAATAAAACCAATACACGCAAGTCACAACTTGTGGAAATCGAACCGCGCTCTACACAATCCCGTCGGTAATTGAAACGTAGCTGTTGAAACCGTCAATGTAGCATTTATTATGTTTTAAATTTTTGAGTTGAAACGAAATAAAAATACCTCTGAAGTAAATAACAATATTCCAATTTTATCTTTAGCTTTCTCTCGCTTTGGGCATAGTTGTACCTCGCGACGGTACCTACTGCAGTAGCGCAATCAATTATTATTAATTTGCATATCTGATTGCTGTTATAAGTGACCGCATACATAAGGAATGTGCACGCGTGACAATATAAGATCGATAAAATAATGATGATACAAACTGAATTGTTTATATGAATACAGGCCAGGGCCAGGCCACCCCGCGCCACACAATAAATCTTTACGACGATATCACTTTTATTTTGCATAAATAAAACTGAATTATAACAGCCCTTTGCATCGCCCGGTAGCCGCCGGATAATATTGTAACCAATAACAAAAATAAATTAAAGAAAAGAAAAACTTGTAAATGGTTAAAAAAGGATGTATCAAAGAGTTGCCGCAGTCACGTAGAGGCGGGTTATGACGGTAACAGCGGGAGATAGAGTCACACCAAGCAGGGAAATTAAAAACTTACCGACCTTAGACACTAATCGAATAGATTTTCGGATTTCAATTCGGATTTGTGAAGTTGAACGAATTCGCTAATCTATAATCGAGATTAGATTCTTTTTTATCTCGTAAAAGTCTGCTAATTTTCTCTTTTCAAATCAAATTTATGAATAAACCGTTCAGATATAGCACATCTATTATAAATGATTTTTTTAAAGTTTCTAGTAATATTGTAGGTATCAATTTGTGTAAAGTGATTGAACATTAAATAATTTAAATGTATGTCCATTGAGGCCGACGTTTTATGAAAGAGACATTCCGACGCGTGATCTGGGCGCAATGGCCAGTACCCCGACCGAGGTGCCCCGAGGCTCATCGGCTGCCATAACACCATTGTGTTGAGCCATTCACGGTATTCGACTTGTCTATGTAAGATGTTGTCCAATGGTATCGACACAGGATTATTTTTAACTTTTTTGCTTTTTGATTTTCAAATTATTGTGACGGCTTTGATATCTAAAATTAGACACCGAATTTTCAAATTTTACAATGGACCTACCAATGCCTACCATAGGTTATAAAAATACAATACATTTTAGTCCAATATCATAACCACTTGACACATCATCGAACATTAACTCCTTGCTCTGTGGTTATAACTTCACAATAATTTCCTTCCGACATTCCAAAGTTCGGACTCACCGACACACGCGTCAGTGGAAAAGCTCTTGCTCTTTGTAAAACGCCGCGGCTATTAAAGTGCGATTAAGCCGACGCCCCGGCCTGCGAGACGATGTGGCTCCCACTTTCGATTTTACAACTGTCTAAAATCGAACCCCATACCCGATTGTGAACGTCTAACCGTTAAGGTCGACTTGAAATGAGCGCGCATAGATGTTTAAATGACGGCTTTACTTAACTTCCATCGATACAAGCAGCGTTGTCCAGTATCATAGTCACATTCAAGAAACAGGATCATAGAAGATTTTGATTAGGTATAGAGAGCATTTTTTAAAACTAAACAATTAAAAATTTACGAGATTCCCATTCAATGAGATTATTACTCACAATAAAATAACCTGCATTTAAAAATAACTGTCAATAATATCTCAAATTGGATCGCGCATTAATTTAATGAAATTAGCATATTTATACGGAAGATAACGCTTTCGCGGATAACCTGATGCCGATTTCATTATTGTAATATATGAAACGAGTTATTTTATAGCCCACCGTGGAGCTACCGATTAAAATGTATCGAAAAGGTAGAGGCATCATCATTCATCATATCCATCACCAAATATTGTTGCAGTCAATTGAGGCAGTTAGTGATTTACCGACATTTTAAAGTGTGGTCTTAAAATCTAATTAAACTGTCTTTAACACATCATATCTTTATAAAAATACACCTAAGTAAGTCTTAAAAGTAAAAAAAATTGTAACTGTAATTTTTTGATAATACATTTGATTTTTGAGAATGAAGTTTGAGTTGTCCTTAAAGTGTCTAGCATTAGTGCTTTTACATTACCTTCTTAATATTTTTGGTGTAAGAATATTTAAAAAATATGTAAGTTAATTTTGGAATAACTAACGCGGCAAAAATTAATGGTCGACCTCTGCCAGTTAAGCTTTAAACATAAATGAAACTTCGCAAATTAGTGAGTTAATAACCGGGCAGTTCATAAATAACCACTTTATTGTTATAAGGCCTATGAGTTTAGAGTTATACGATTAGAAACTCGTGTCGTAAAATGGCCGAGGTTTATTGGTTTTTATAATTTGCTCTAATCGGTCACTTGCGTAATGTGATTGATGTTTTTATTCGCTGTTTCTGCCTTAATAGGTAAAAAAACATTTGGTTCTTACAATCTGGTAATACCGAATTTAAAAATAATTCTCTGAGTTTTTTTTAATTCAATGTAGGGTCAAGTCTTGAGAGATGCGTAAAACTGTATATCGAATTAATTGATTACCGATTCGATGTATAAGCCGGCATAAGTACAGTAACCGACGAAAATCGCAAGAAAATTTAACCTAACAAATTAAACAAACACGCAAAAAGGCCGTTAGTGTTTTTCCAAATCAAATTATTTACCTACAGATAATTTTAATGCAATTTTTTTTAATGAATTAAGAAAGAAACAATCAATCTGAGGGTTTCCTTGTCTGATTATCGACCCCCAAAATGGAGGAAGCTCTCGATATAATATATTTTTTAGTCGATCGTCGACCCGTCACACACAATTCTTCTAGCAGAAACAATTTGAAACAAAGTAACTTCTGACACAAATCAAAAGCACCGACGTTATGTAAAAAAAACTACGCCTAAACACATCACTTTAAAATTAGGATAGCCCTGAGCAATTCGATAGTACGTTCTATATTCAACCGATTTAAGAGGACATCACTAAACGTGTAATTTAGGGATGTTGCAGTTAATCGATTTATCCCGGTTATAACGCGTTCGGCAAGTTTCTGTAGATAATTGTGGGTTTATAACATCTCAATGATTAGAAAGTGTTTTTTTCTCGAGTTACGACATTATGGTTCGCGTAGTTTCTCGTGCCTCTAATATGTTAATTATGGTGATTGTAAGTTTGACAGCTTGTTTGGGTGCCACGCTAATTGGTGGGTAATAGCTGTCAGTGATTTGCGAACCTATTTAAAAACAGTTACAAGCATTTATATAATTCGTTGAGTAGAACTTTCTAGAGACTTTTTGTTTGAAAAAATTCACGAACTGACGACAACATAATCAATATTTGCCTGCTCTGTTTGCAATGTCGGTGCAATGTGTACTCTACTTCTTCGTTCGTATTCACTCCTTTCTTACTCATATCATCTCTCACACAATCCATCCATATCTTTTTCTGTCTTCCACTTCCCATGTATCCAATTACTTCCATATTCATAGATTATGATGACATAAAACTAATAATGTCTCAATCAGACAGTGTGACTTTTATTAAAAATTACGGTTTTATTTATTTCCCATGTGCTGCTATATTTTAACCTAAAATTTAGCCAGCTAGTGTGCGCTATGTATCACTATAATGATACATAATGTATGTAAGCCGGGCGGATGCGTATAGTTTGTCTATCATGTCTTGCGCCTGCGCCGAAGGCGACACTTACGACTATTGTTTCACAATGACAGTAACCGAGCACGGCGACGTACTTACTAAACGAGTGTTTAACGTGACTCGATAGATATGCAGTATTTACCTCTTTATTGTGGCTTGTAGAATTATAAAACGGACAAATTGAGAAATGGCTAGAATTAATGAAAACGATAGCAAATTAATTTAGTATCTAGAATACTCACTTAACATTACATTGCCTAAAATGTTTGCGAAGCGAGCACAAAAAAAAACTTTCATAATAATATAATGGAATTTTTACTTTTGTCTTTTTTGTTAACTAAAATTTAATTTAAAAATGTTTTACAATAGATTTTATTCGTGAACTGCTAATGTGTCTTTAATCATAATTCTAAGAAACCTATCCGTCTATACAATCATCCAATTTTGTACATTAACAGTGGCATAGGTAGAATACAACTGTGTGCCAATTACATCGTTAGTTCACTTTAATGAGGCGGCCTTAGGCGGTCGATCATGATCTCGTGTGTACTAGATCACTTAAGTATAGACAAAGTTAAGTTATACGGAACCTACAAGTGTTATTACCTTGAGTTAAAGGTGATATTACAGCATTTATCGTAAACACAAGTTGGTATTTCATTAATATCACCAACACTACTACAATAATTCTAGTCCTTTTAGTAAATTACTTGTGGAGGCTTTAAATAAAACTGGTGGGTTTGTTAAGTGAAAATTCCTTTATATTATAATGATATATTCCTATATTTAGATGCTTGATTATAGTAAAATTTTATTAGTAAACAATATTTTATAGGTATTCGGAGTCTGGAACGCTAAAAACGATATTCGTCATAACATAAGAATTAAACTGGCATCTAATTGTGCAATTCTAATTTTTGTTCAGGAACATTTAGATGTTATTTGCCTATGTTATCTAAAATTGAATTAGTTTCCATTTTATGATTGAAATGAAATGAAATTGTTTATTCATCCAAATAGGCCTTCACAGGCACTTATGAATAGTCAGAATCTAAATGCTCGGTTCGGAAGGTTGTTTTGAACTAGCTTTCCGCCTCGCGGTTTCACCAGCCTATCCTTTGAGATTGAATTTCAAAAATTCTTTCTTAATCTCGTCTACATCTTAAAAACATTACCTGTGAAAAAGATGAGCTTTCTAGGTCTAACACTGGGCGTTGATGAGTCAGTCCTTCTCATTTTTCATACCAAGAAACGGAAATAACTCCTAACTTTGAACCCCCGTTTCACCCCTTCAGAGGTAGAATTATAGGAAACGCTAAAACACGTATTTCTTTATTTTTATTTGTTAGCCTAAAATCAAAGTTTCATGGTTCTAGCTTAAAAAAATCGCGGGCTTCCATACAAACTTTCAAGCCCCGTTTCACGCCCTCAGGGGTATAAATTTAAATAATACTGATACACATGTTTCTATATTTTTAATTGATAGTCTAAAAACAAAGTTTCATGATTCTAGCTTCAAAAATCACCGACTTTCATACAAACTTTCAACCCCTTTTTCATCCCTTTAAAGGTTGAATTTCGAAAAATCCGTTCTTATTCCTCGGTCAAGTTTTAAAAACAACACCTGGAAAAAAAAACAGCTTTCTAGGTCTAAGGGTTTAGGCTGGGCGTTGATAGATCAGTCAGGACTTATCCTTTTATATATATAGATAGATAATAATAAACATATCTACTATCACATTTGCAACTTATTATTATGATTTTTAAATACCAAAAAAGCAACTAAAACCTTACTTCCAATTCTGAAACGGTGGATCACACCAAATTACAAAAATCTTGACAGATCAATTTTAATTTTGATCATTTTGTTACCGGCTAAAAAAACTGCGAGTCCGCGGTTTTCGCTACGAGGTCAAAGTAATTGGCCGATTACCCAAGCAGCTTGTTCGATGATACAAAAAAACGCAACTGCCTCCTTTTTATCCAATTACCTACTCTGTACCGTATAATTGTGGCCGATAATTTAGTTGTCGCATGTACTTCGGCCGTAAGTCCTTTATAATATTGCCGTGGGTTCCGACTTCGGGCACCTTCGGGCTCAGCCGGTCGGCTATTTATGTCGTATTTATTAAGATACCCGAAACTGTACGTTTTGTAACCGGTTCCTTAAAAACAAACGTCGTTGTTTTAGACATCAGACTCGAATGGCTTTTACTCAACCTTTACGCCTTTACGCGGACAAAAAATAATGTTTCATTCTGACTGATAGGCTAAAAAGATGATTGTAGCTTATAGAAGGAAAATTAAGAATGTTGTAAGTAATTTTCTTTTAAAACCTCAGACCGAATAAATAAGGTAGACGCACTTAAAGTGAAGCACAGTAAAGAAAGTTGAATTTGAAAAAGGAAGCCGATCGCTAATGTAAGACACGAGTCACGCAGGACAATATACGTGCAGGTCACGCATACAACTTCATGCACGTTGCTTCACTTCATTGGAGACTATTGTTTATGTACGCTCCTTCTACCTTTTTTATTTTATAGCTTATAAATGGTGTATTTTATAAAGTTCAGGACTTTATAGTTTTATGGCTGTAAAATAATCTTTATATTATGTTTACCGAGATATTAAACTGCAACAATAAATCTATATAAAGTTAAGCTAAGTAAGAGTAGGCAACTACATGAAATATTAAGTTGAAGCCAGCTAGAACCATAGATTAAATTATAACCAGGTATGCAGTTCTGTAGAATGCGTGCAAACGTCATATAAACTTGTAAGTAAAGATGACAGTCCACCGGCACGCAAATCATAAAGAAACTGACAAAGCTGAAGGTAATGCGTATGAATATAAAGTTTATTTTTCATTTGCCAATTAGTATGTTAAGTATTTATGTTTAATATTTATTACCGTTTTAGTTTTTCTTTATTTGTAATATCCTTTCTCTCGCTTTCCTGCAATCTATGGGAGTGATTTTGTGAAAAGGGACGGAATTGTGTGACAGGAAGCCACCCTGGCAGAGTAATGTGTTTTTTTGACCTTCTTCAATGTTGCCTGTTTGATAACATTTTACTGAAATCTCAGACCAAATAAGTAAGAGCTCCGCTGAACTTCACTCTAAGCCTTAGAGTGAAGATCAGTAAAGGGAAGCCGACTTTGAAAAAGAATGCCTATAGCGTTCCTGTGCGACGCGAGTCACGCGGGATAACGTACGTGCAGGTCACGCACATAACTTCGTGCAGGTCGCTTCACTTCATTGAGACTATTGTTTACGTACCTACGCTCCTTCTACCAATTTTATTTGTTCTGTGACTGAAATAAAATAATTTTCATGAAACACATTACACCATACTACTGTCTGGATACTTTTATATGTCTCTTTTCGAAACCAATGTATGGTTTGCTACAGGTACCTACTTATACTACTGAACAAGTTTTACTATGGCAACAGCGCTGAATCGAAAAATATACTGAATTATTATTTTTATATTAAGTATAAATATATATTTAGGACTTAGGGTAAATAAATTTGAGATTATTTTTAATTACAACATTCTGACTGCTAAAGGCTTTCTCCTTTACGTACATATGAAAATAATATTTCTCATACGGGTAACTCTATCACGCAACACAAAACAAAGTAACAAAACTAATTTGTCTCAATACCGCAATAGTAATTGGTTGGTAACGAGTCGACTTAACGATGCCCTCACGGTTCGCAAAGGTTACCTACTTCAATCATAAGTTGTAAGTTACATGTGTTTAGACTTTGTATCCTGGACAAGTAACAAGCGTGAGCGATTTTATCTGAAAAATGGAGAACGATTTGTTAATTGAAGGCTTATTGAAGGTGACAAAACACGCTGTGGCTCTATCGACGTAGCTTAGTCTAAGTGGAGCGAGAATCTAAGTTGTCTCTTGTTTCTTCTAATACACGTGTGTGGAAAATTTATATGTGAGTCAATTTCATTAACTGCATTACTGTTTCTCTGTAAAGCCGCACGATACAAAATCGCTCGTAGATCTTCGTAGTAGTAGAGCCGCTGCGAAACTTACGCGGTCTTACAGCGGTTGTTTTTGCCTAAAATTGTCTGCCTACAGCTAGAAATGAACACGCACGTACAAAATATACTAAAGCTGAAGAATAACCTAATTATGTCACACATAACTCAGAAAAATATTTCTCAATATTGACCGTATTATAAATTAAAAACAAATGGTAATTAAAATTAAAAAAAAAATAATAACATGCTACAACAATACGTAATTTTAAACAAAACAATCAAACAAAGTGTAGAGTAAAATATGAATAACTATTGACTGACACGTAGGATGTAGCTTGGGCAGAGGTTCCACCTTACTATTGATGCTTTGAGCTGCCGGCGTCGGAATGGGGCGCGCTGGTTCTAATCTGCATCCGCTAGAGCGCTCCCCCTTCCACAAGCTCCCTTCCACCGTCATCTATCTTTTTTTTTATCACTGCGTTATGGAATACTTTTAATGGCGGTGTTGTTATTTTATAAATTGATAATTTTATTTAATTAGGTCAACAATTTATTATTTTACGATAAAGTAGTTCTAAAATCATACTATAAACAGAAAAATCATGACATTCGGCCATCCGCCATCGTACAGCCTCCGGCGTACGACCAAACAACACAACAAACTGAGGTAAAAGAAATTCAATAAATAAACTTGAGAATATTTTTATTGCATACATTATTAATAAAAAGAAATACGTGATAACTTTGTACGTAGGTAATTCACAATTAATTTTATTAATAACAAAAATACAGTTTTAAATGGATGATCATCATGACATTCGGTCTGCATAAAAATTAATTATCAGAATCTGATTCTGTAAAAGTAGGCGAATCACTGTTATTTACATCTAATGCTTTGACATTGATCCAAGGACGCATACGATCAGCTGCGACTACTGTACAGTATTTCCTATTACTACTAAATCCCGGTATACTAGCTATTTCATATCGATCGTTACCTAAAATCTTTGTTACTTTATAGGGACCAGTAAACTTCGGTAGTAATTTTTTACTCTTTCCTAGGTTCTCAGAATAAGATACTTTTGTTAAACGAACAAGGTCATTAATTTTATATTCTTTTGCAGGAATTGTTTTAGAATTGTAACTAATTTCCATTTTTTGTTGGTTCAGTTTAATGTTCTCGTGGGCTTTCGCTCGTATTTCCGATAGACCACTTTCCTTTTGTGACGGTTCTGGAAAAAAATCTCTTAATAGGCTATCTGATTGCCCTTTAAATCGTACACCAAACAATATTTCAGAGGCTGACTTTCCTGTTGGTGCGTTAACCGTGCTATTAATTCCAATTTGTACTGAGGGTACAATAGAATCCCAGTCTTTTTCGTGTTTACCTGAATTTTGTGTAGCTATTGCTCTTAAGATAGTTTGATTGAACCGTTCGACTTGGCCATTTGCGCGAGGGCAAGCAACGGCATTTAAAATGTGCTTAATTTTATTTTCTTGGCAAAATTGTTTGAACTTTGCAGACGTAAATGCAGTCCCTCTGTCAGATATTAATCGTTTGGATGTTCCAAAATCTTGAAAAATATTTTGTAACGTTTTAATCGTAGTAGAACTTTTAGTATCTTTTACAGGTTTGATAAAAACATATTTAGAAAATCCGTCAACAACGGTTAAAATGTACATATTTCCGCGCTTACTTTTAATGAATGGACCAAGATGGTCAACATGTAAGGTTTCAAATGGTATGTTACTTTTTTCGATTGGGTAAATGGGACCTTTTCTTGGAGGTGTATTGTCTTTATTGTAAGCATATTCCAAGCATGCGCCAACATATTTTTTTATAAATTGTGTCATTTTGGGGAACCAGTAACGGCTCTGAATCCTTTCCGTTGTCTTTTTAATTCCAAAATGACCGATTTCGTCATGATTTAGACGACAGATCTGCCATCTTGCCCCTTTTGGAATTACAATTCGTAAGTCTTCGGAATTATCATTTATCTTTTTATACAAAACATTGTTTTTAATAATATAATTCTTCTTTATTTCTTTACAATCATCATCCAAATTAGGCTTTAGTATTCTCATTATACGATTGATTTCTGGATCTCCCATTTGTAGAGTCAGAAGCCAATCTGACTGCTGTATATTTAAGACTGATATTACATTTTCGGGTAGGCAATCATCGTTGCTTTCTTCGACTGGATTACGACTCAAAGCATCTACGTGAGCCATCTTATCCCCAGGTCGATATTCTATTTCAAAATCATATTCTTCCATTTGTAATACCCATCTTGCAACTCGAGGTAAAAGATCTTTTTTAGCAAATGTAAATCTCAAAGCTTTGCAGTCTGTATATATTTTAAAGTGTTTTCCTATTAAAAACGTTCTAAATTTGTTTAAGGAACCTATAACCGCCAATGTTTCGAGTTCGTATGAATGGTAATATTTTTCTTCAGAAGACGTTTGCCTACTAAAATATGAAACAGGTTTCAATACTCTCGGATTTTCTTGCCACTGCATTAAAATTCCTCCTATTCCCAACGAACTTGCATCTGTGTGTACTTCAGTATCCAGTGTAGGATTGTATAGGGCTAGTACGGGTCTACTACAGAGAATGTTTTTGAGTTTTAAAACTGCTTTTGATTCAGTTTCGGACCAACGCCATTCAGCGTTTTTCTTAAGCAGGCTTGTGAGTGGTCTAGCAATTTCTCCGAACCCTTTTACAAATTTACGAAAGTAACTCGCTAGTCCCAAAAATTGACGGGTTCCGTGAACATTTTTGGGATTCGGAAAATCTTTGATGGCTATAATCTTGCGTTCACTTGGTGTTATACCATCTGCAGATACTTCATATCCTAAATATTCAATGGATTTAGCAAAGAAAAAGCATTTCGATAGCTTTAATGTTATTCCGAACTCTCTTATTAATTTTAGCACTTCCTCAAGTTTTGTAAATGCCTCATCGATTGTCTGTGTGGGGATCAATAAATCATCCATGTATGCGAGCACAGAATTAAATCGTCTTGAACCTAAAATTTTATTGACAGCCTTTTGAAACACAGCCGGGGCATTAGTAAGCCCGAACGGCATACGATTGAATTCGTAATGGCCATCGGGTGTCACAAAGGCCGTCAAATGTTTACTTTCTTCTGAAAGAGGTACTTGATAATAGCCAGAAGCCATATCAAGCGTCGTAAAGAACTTATTGCCGCTTAAGTTTGCCACCTGATCTTCTATCAGAGGTAAAGGATATCTATCCTTAATGGTTTTGGCATTAAGAGCGCGAAAATCGACGCAAAGCCTTTGTTCTCCCGTTTTCTTCTTAACCATTAGAATCGGGCTAGCGTAATTAGAGTTAGACTCACGAATAATGCCACTATCAACAAGGTCAGATATCATTTCTCGTACTTTTTCTCTCTCTGAATATGATAATCTATAGGGCCTGTAAACTATTGGCTTATTATCATTTAAATTAATGTTCATTTCAAATTCTTTGGGCAAGCAACCTATTTCATTAAGGGTAACTGCGAAACAGTCTCGGTAATTTTGTAACAAATGGTAAAGTTTGTCAGTACTGTCACTATCAATATGCGGTTCTACTTTAATGTCTTCTTTTTTTAAAGGTAATAATCTTTCATTAGTTTTACTTATGTGTCTTACGTTCATCGAGTCTGTTTCTATAAAAGGTATTGCCCTAGAAAGTGTTGTCTTAGTATTAATTATATACGATTTTTTTGAAGTGTTAGAAATTAAGATATACCCTTTTCCTTGATTTAATCTATAGACACCTTGATGAACATAATATTCTCGACCCGGTTCGTTACAAAACCGACCTTCTATGTAAACATCACCTGTATATTCTTCAGAGCCAACTACCGCTATCAACTGGATATTTCGTAACTCGACTGGTTCTATGGTTGCTAACTTGAGTGAATTACGAATTAGTTCTAAATCAAAAAGGGGTTGATTTAAAAATGTTAAATTTTTATGACTTTTCACTACAAAAATGTTCGGCGACTCAGTAAAATTTTGACCTATCAATACTGGCGCATGAAGACACCAGTCCTTAACAGCATAAACTAAAATTTCGGATTCTACATTATCTATGCTAACTTTAACTAACGATTTGTACATTGGTTGAATATAATTATTGCCAAAACCTTTAATTAGTGGTAATTCCCTAGTATCAATGGTTAAACCAAGGGTATTTGCTTCTCTAAGTCTAATCAGGGAGCAATCACTGCCAAAATCAATATAGGCATCAAAATTTTTATTGTTAATTTGAACATTTTTAGTATATTTATCATTATTATGATTCGACTCCATTGTATATACTTTCTCGATCTTAGGTTTGTTATATTTTTGCGAAGGAGGGTTTCGATCGCCACTGTTATCAGTATGACCTAGTTGAACGGGTTTTGTGCAATGTGTCGATCGATGCCCTTCTTCGCGACAATTATAACATCTTATTATTTTTTTCATTTTACATATGTTGGCAGTATGACCTTCAGCTCCACAGCTGAAACACCGTATGACTCTGGCATTAGGATGAGACCCAACACTCTTGTTAAAAGTAAATCTTCCTTTTCTTTGTGCTTGAGAAAAAGACTGTTGCGGTTGTTGTATAACCAGGTACTTCAACAAATCTTCTGGGTCTTCGCATCTTAGGGCTAAAGCGCTATTTTTAAGGGTGACATCGCTTATACCGTGGATCAGGCAATCAACAGCTTTTTTTTTTGTGATTTGACATCTGTTAATCAGCATTAACTTGTCATAGAAGTACACACGCAGACTCTCATCGGGTTTTGATCTTCTGGCAAACATTTCTTCTAACAGGATCGCAAAGTTGTCTTCTACAGGAAAAGCTCTTCTTAGTTTCTGTTGCCACTCATCCCATGAAAAATCAAGACTCGGCAATGAGTTAAACCAATTTTTGGCTGTACCAATAAGTTTTTGTGTTGCAAAATGTGTTGTTTGTCTATCTTCCCATTCGTAGATTTTAGCATACTCCTTTATCTTGTGTAGCCAAGTTTCTATGTTTTGTCCCTTATTCTCCGGGTCAAATTCTGGAAGAGAGTTAATCATTTGTTGTGACGTTGCGTATGCTTTTTGGTTAGCTTTTGATCCCAAAGCGTTTACTAGATCTGCAACGTTGATAGTAGCTTCCTCAATACGCCTTCGTTTAGGCGGCGCTTCTTCATTAGTTGTGCGTTCCTCGACCATCAAATTACGCTTACGTCGTATAATTATTGGTTCATCTTCAGATTCAGAACTTGAAGAATAGATAACATTATTTCTTCTTAACAAAGTTCGATTTTTCGAGGTTGACGTACTTGAAGATGACATCCTAAAACAAAAATAAAAATATATCGTAAATGATGTCAATTCTATATTATAATTGTGATTACTCGATGATTTAGTTAAATATAATAAAATTTTTTTTTTTTTTTTTTTTTTTTTTTTTTTTTTTTTTTTTTTTTTTTTTAAAACAAGCTCTGGATTCAGAGTGACGTCACTTAATTTTTTGAGTCATTCTCAGCAAGCTCTTTCATTTGATACCCATATTGTAGTACTGCATTAAAAATAATAGTCCGCTATCTTAGGTGTTCCGCCATGTTGGATTTAGAATGATGTCAAAAGCTAACCATGCATTGTCATCTAAACTAAACGTGTATACAAAATTTCAGCTCAATCGGTTAAAGATATCTGCTTCAAAATTTTTTTGCAAGATTCACCCCGGAAAAACATACATACATTGCAAGCTAATATAAAGCTTGTAAAAAGAAACACGAGACGTGCTCTCGCATCTACCGATTCTCAGCAGAACCACATTAACTCACATTTACGAACCACGAGAAGTACTCTCACGTCTAGCGATTCTCAACAAAACCACATTAACGCAGAGCGACCATATTTATCGAATAACATAAATCTGATTACCATACAGGATAGACAACACAAAAGCTATTGCCACACAGGCTAGTGCCACACGGGCTATTGCGCCACACAGGCTATTACGCCACACAGGCTATTGCGCCACACAGGCTATTGCGCCACACAGGCTATTACGCCACACAGGCTATTGCGCCACACAGGCTATTGCGCCACACAGGCTATTGCGCCACACAGGCTATTACGCCACACAGGCTATTGCGCCACACAGGCTATTACGCCACACAGGCTATTGCGCCACACAGGCTATTGCGCCACACAGGCTATTACGCCACACAGGCTATTACGCCACACAGGCTATTACGCCACACAGGCTATTGCGCCACACAGGCTATTACGCCACACAGGCTATTGCGCCACACAGGCTATTATTTTTTTTTTTTTTTTTATTTATTTTTTTTTTTTTTTTTTTTTTTTTTTTTTTTTTTTTTTTTTTTTTTTTTTTTTTTTTTTTTTTTTTTTTTTTTTTTTTTTTTACTAAACATGGTTACGCTCGACAGCACCACGCTCGCTCACGTGTGCATAACCATCAGACGCGCTCTCACGTCTACAAGATAGTAAAAAATAAAAAATCACTAGCAAGATATTAAATGATGATAATAATTAAAAATTCTTTCAGTTGCCAAATATTGGGTTTAAGTATGAAATTGCCCATTGTATGTGGAATTTAGAAAAAGTTCCATTTCCAATGTGTTGAACAAATAAAATTATTCAACACTAAATTCACTCACTAAATGCCACATGTGTAAAATAAAAGTTATGATTAGTTATAAATGGCAATTTTTTTTGCTAACAACAACAAGGAATTACTTATTAGAACCGTTTCAACTTTTGTATTTTTCACAGGATTCGAACCAGCGAATAAAATGGTTGTACTATTTAAGATAATTAATTCTCTAATTCTCCTTGTGAAAGGTTCACTAAACAATACATTATTCCACCCACCATCCATATTTTTTTAAATAAAAAAAAAATCATTTCAGCAAATTAAACGACGGTATTAAGATTATACAATATTGAAATAATTATAAGCGAAAGTAACGATTGACACCACGTGGCAACGCGGTTTATTTCCAAGCGTATGGCGGTACCTTTTAACTTTGGTCGTAACTATATTTGCAAGTTCTTGATATTATCGACGATGTAAAAGAATCTAACGCAATTTGTAAAATATCAATATATCGTTCATCAATTTGAGTGGAATTGTCTACATAGAACTTCAATTAACATTCTAACACATTCATATTTAAAAATAAGGAGGGTAGTGAAACTTACATGAAATAATTCTTGATGTGGGAGTAGATTACGAACACTTCTGATATGTAGAGTAAAATATGAATAACTATTGACTGACACGTAGGATGTAGCTTGGGCAGAGGTTCCACCTTACTATTGATGCTTTGAGCTGCCGGCGTCGGAATGGGGCGCGCTGGTTCTAATCTGCATCCGCTAGAGCGCTCCCCCTTCCACAAGCTCCCTTCCACCGTCATCTATCTTTTTTTTTATCACTGCGTTATGGAATACTTTTAATGGCGGTGTTGTTATTTTATAAATTGATAATTTTATTTAATTAGGTCAACAATTTATTATTTTACGATAAAGTAGTTCTAAAATCATACTATAAACAGAAAAATCATGACAAAAGCATCATAATCGCTACGTTGAACAACTTAGGTCAACCATAGGGATGGCACGGATCATGTTGTATCTCATTACTGTTACTGCAGGTGAAGTTGTTGCCTTCATTACATCCACATTCGCCTCTGCTCATTAATTGATCTGTGATAATTTTACTTACACAATAGGTACAATGGTAGGCACCACATTTTTTTAAGGAGTTGTATAAACTAAAGTAGATATTTTTTAATAAATAAGAAATATTTTGTAAGCAAAAGAAATATAGAAAAATATTGCCATTATTGTGTCAATAACACTGGCAACTAATTAAATGAACTGCATGGTTTTTAAAAAGAATATTTTTTATTACAAATTTAACGACAAAGATAGATCTTTTCACGGTAAATACCTATTTGATGTATTTATTATTTACAAACAAATACACAACAATATAAATTGTCATTTAATAAAAAGAAGCTGATTTGATATGTCATTCAATATCCCTATTGACTGTTCTATTTTATTCGATATTTAAATTTAAAATTACAAATTGGGTTTGCCGCAACACCAGCACGTTTGGGCCACACATGCACGACCGAAGTTGAGGTCGGATTACCAATTTGCATCGAGGAAGATTTTCCGCAATCATTAACCTTAGCATAGCCATTGTAACATTTTCAATCATATTTTTGTGGAGTTAAATGTAACAATATAAACTACAACTAGGTCTAAGATGTACTTCTGTACTTTTAAATTTGAAGAATGTATCAAAACTTTAGTATACCTAGAAGGCACCAATATTTTTAAAGTTAAAAGATTTTAGTTATTTAGATATTATAATTCCTAGATCAATATGAGATCTCTAATAAAAAATGGTGCGGTGGCGTTCATTCAAAGTTTTCACTGGAAGGAGTATTTGCTAAGTTTTTTCCCAGAGAAATTTTGACGCTGACAATTCCTATTTGATATGAAATATTATTGTATTTTATGGATGTAAAAACGTCCGTAAAATACAATAATTATTAGAGCTTAATTATTTCAAGTACAATTATTTATTGACCTTGAGTTAAAGCAATTTATTTTTATAAAAGTCTTCAAATAGCCATACAAAGTCAACATGCCATGCAGGCTTACTAACTGTTGATATGACATTACTTATAGCAAAAACAAGTGTATGTTTACATTACAATTTATCATGCACCGGGGGTCTACTAATTTATGCGTCAGTTTGTAAAAAATGGCAAAGGATCTTCTTCAAAAATTTATTTTAGGAGTTACGCAATCTGTGTGGTCGGATTTTTCTTTTGTTTTAAAGTAAACATTGTTAACAATAAAGCATTGTCTATCGACTCTGTTTCCGGACACTTTTGGACATCTTACTAAATCGTATTTAGGCTAATTTTATAAGATTTATTTTGAAGGATACAGCTAAGTCATCTACTTATTGAATCCACTAAGTATGAAATAATTAAATTTGTATAATTTAAAATACAAAAAGTATAACCTTAATTACGGTAGGTATCTAATATAAGGTTTAAAAAAAAACAGAAGTATTAATTTTTTTTATTTTCATACATAATTAAATACTTGGAATTTGACTTCATCGATAAATATCCTAAATGAGTCATGCATGATAGATAAGATACTTATTTTTTAAAAAAAAATCATTTCAGCAAATTAAACGACGGTATTAAGATTATACAATATTGAAATAATTATAAGCGAAAGTAACGATTGACACCACGTGGCAACGCGGTTTATTTCCAAGCGTATGGCGGTACCTTTTAACTTTGGTCGTAACTATATTTGCAAGTTCTTGATATTATCGACGATGTAAAAGAATCTAACGCAATTTGTAAAATATCAATATATCGTTCATCAATTTGAGTGGAATTGTCTACATAGAACTTCAATTAACATTCTAACACATTCATATTTAAAAATAAGGAGGGTAGTGAAACTTACATGAAATAATTCTTGATGTGGGAGTAGATTACGAACACTTCTGATATGTAGAGTAAAATATGAATAACTATTGACTGACACGTAGGATGTAGCTTGGGCAGAGGTTCCACCTTACTATTGATGCTTTGAGCTGCCGGCGTCGGAATGGGGCGCGCTGGTTCTAATCTGCATCCGCTAGAGCGCTCCCCCTTCCACAAGCTCCCTTCCACCGTCATCTATCTTTTTTTTTATCACTGCGTTATGGAATACTTTTAATGGCGGTGTTGTTATTTTATAAATTGATAATTTTATTTAATTAGGTCAACAATTTATTATTTTACGATAAAGTAGTTCTAAAATCATACTATAAACAGAAAAATCATGACAAAAGCATCATAATCGCTACGTTGAACAACTTAGGTCAACCATAGGGATGGCACGGATCATGTTGTATCTCATTACTGTTACTGCAGGTGAAGTTGTTGCCTTCATTACATCCACATTCGCCTCTGCTCATTAATTGATCTGTGATAATTTTACTTACACAATAGGTACAATGGTAGGCACCACATTTTTTTAAGGAGTTGTATAAACTAAAGTAGATATTTTTTAATAAATAAGAAATATTTTGTAAGCAAAAGAAATATAGAAAAATATTGCCATTATTGTGTCAATAACACTGGCAACTAATTAAATGAACTGCATGGTTTTTAAAAAGAATATTTTTTATTACAAATTTAACGACAAAGATAGATCTTTTCACGGTAAATACCTATTTGATGTATTTATTATTTACAAACAAATACACAACAATATAAATTGTCATTTAATAAAAAGAAGCTGATTTGATATGTCATTCAATATCCCTATTGACTGTTCTATTTTATTCGATATTTAAATTTAAAATTACAAATTGGGTTTGCCGCAACACCAGCACGTTTGGGCCACACATGCACGACCGAAGTTGAGGTCGGATTACCAATTTGCATCGAGGAAGATTTTCCGCAATCATTAACCTTAGCATAGCCATTGTAACATTTTCAATCATATTTTTGTGGAGTTAAATGTAACAATATAAACTACAACTAGGTCTAAGATGTACTTCTGTACTTTTAAATTTGAAGAATGTATCAAAACTTTAGTATACCTAGAAGGCACCAATATTTTTAAAGTTAAAAGATTTTAGTTATTTAGATATTATAATTCCTAGATCAATATGAGATCTCTAATAAAAAATGGTGCGGTGGCGTTCATTCAAAGTTTTCACTGGAAGGAGTATTTGCTAAGTTTTTTCCCAGAGAAATTTTGACGCTGACAATTCCTATTTGATATGAAATATTATTGTATTTTATGGATGTAAAAACGTCCGTAAAATACAATAATTATTAGAGCTTAATTATTTCAAGTACAATTATTTATTGACCTTGAGTTAAAGCAATTTATTTTTATAAAAGTCTTCAAATAGCCATACAAAGTCAACATGCCATGCAGGCTTACTAACTGTTGATATGACATTACTTATAGCAAAAACAAGTGTATGTTTACATTACAATTTATCATGCACCGGGGGTCTACTAATTTATGCGTCAGTTTGTAAAAAATGGCAAAGGATCTTCTTCAAAAATTTATTTTAGGAGTTACGCAATCTGTGTGGTCGGATTTTTCTTTTGTTTTAAAGTAAACATTGTTAACAATAAAGCATTGTCTATCGACTCTGTTTCCGGACACTTTTGGACATCTTACTAAATCGTATTTAGGCTAATTTTATAAGATTTATTTTGAAGGATACAGCTAAGTCATCTACTTATTGAATCCACTAAGTATGAAATAATTAAATTTGTATAATTTAAAATACAAAAAGTATAACCTTAATTACGGTAGGTATCTAATATAAGGTTTAAAAAAAAACAGAAGTATTAATTTTTTTTATTTTCATACATAATTAAATACTTGGAATTTGACTTCATCGATAAATATCCTAAATGAGTCATGCATGATAGATAAGATACTTATTTTTTTAATAAATCAACGTACAGCGTTTCATTCTTATCTGAGGCCACTTAGCGATATTTCATAATATTGAAACATATTTGTCTGTTCAATGTTAACTCATGTTGCAGACCTGTCAAAATATTGGCGCCACAACTCGCACAAAAAACATCTGAACAAATACCCGACGTGAAGTGTCATAGACATTTAAACTTTTTTTATTCTCACTCAACATTTCAAATCCAATACACAAAATGCAGAGGTTTAAGAGTAATTCATTAACACTTAACATTCTTATTTCATTGAGTAATAAGAGGTTGCGTTTCGTTCCACAACTAATCTCCAACTTTTATAATAATAAATACCGTTGCTATTAAGATTACCCATTTCTTAATCTCATAGCTACCGTTACTCTCTGAATAACTATCGTAAAAATACGAGTTTATCGATTTTAGTTGTCTATTGCAGCTCATTTGATTCTTCACTTGATTTCCCCGGATTTATTATGCCATTAATTACGTACACAACGAAGCTACCGCAAGATAATTTCATTATAACGGCCTTAATTTGCTAATTACCCACCTACCAACCAATGCTCATTCAAACAGAACAGATTACGCTTTGTCATTCTGTATTGTTTCCACTTTATGAAAATTCATCACCGTGAATGAATTTGAAATTAGATTGTTTTTTCAACAATCGTCCTCTTTTAGCATTAACGTCGAATCACCGTCGCAATCGCTCCCAATATTTTTAAATTAGGAACATTCGTCGGCGCCTTGTTCTAGCTCGCTCGCTAATGAAGATTTCGTATTCGGCCGTCCTTTTTTGTCAGCCATATCTGTTTGTTTTGAGCTCACCATCAATTATTTTCTGTTTTAAATTAGCCGTGTGCTCGCACCGGGCTATTTCTGTCTCGTACGGCGCGTGGGTGCAGCATGCTTGTGTCTCGGTCGCTCAGTTTGTTTTGTGCGTGACGCGCCCCGCCCATAGTTCGTCGGCGGCGCTCGGGCGGCTGCTTTGACCGGTAGCGGTGCAACTCGTTATCTGTTTTTTCGGTCGGGCGGTATGTGTCCAGCCTAATATTTGTGTAGGACGTAGAAAAAGTCGTTTTGTGTGCAGTGGGAGGTGCACAGTGTGTATTATTGTTGCTTTTATTGCCCGCCATACTCTGTTTTGCGTTAATAAGGTATGCAAGCCTTGGACGTTGTAAAAACTTTTATCATATTCATTCCTGTTAGCATAAGCAATTTGCATCCTTCTAGTTGGAAGTACTTAAGATATATTTTTGTCTCTATCATCATATCATCATCATCATCATGTCAGCCAGAAGACGTCCACTGCTGGACAAAGGCCTCCCCCAAGGGTCTCCACGATGACCGGTCTTGCGCTACTCTCATTTATTGTATCTATACTTATAACTACAAAATTAAATTATCACTTATCCGTGGTTCCTATTGCATCAATAAAATCAGCAAAAATTACCAATTAAATCAAATTAGTTAAAGGCAGGGTTAATTTTGTCTGTTCTGTCAATTATTACTAAAGTTTAACAATTTTTTGTATATATTCAAACTGAAGCCATAATATTTCAGGGAAAAAATGTAGCTACGTGTACGGTGGCGGCACATTTGTCCTTGTTTCAGTAGTTCCCAACTGAAATATTGTCGCTAATGAGGACTAGTTCGTAATTCCAGTGATTTGTCGCGCGGTGTCGTGCGCGGGTACGATTTGGTCGCGCGATCGACCGCGCGATTGTCGGCCCACACGCGACCCGCCACTTGCCTCCGTACCACATTACTACGTTCATTATATACGGCTACGATGACTTTACTTGTCTTGAACAAATTTTTATTTGACTTATAAGTGATGTGAGTGATAAGCGACAGCGGAAAGGGGATTATCACGATTTTTTTTGTGAATGTTTTCCTCAATATTAACTTAAACTTAACTCAAAATAAGGTCAGTTAACTCGAGACTAGTTATTTTTTTATAATGTGCGATTAACGAAAAATAACTGATTTTAACCGTGACTTCATCCAATTCGTAGCAAATTACAGTTACCTTCTGTAGGTAATAACTTCATTGATCTTTCCAATTTAAAAAAAACTACTATCGATGACAAAAACTTAGGTAGAAGTGTTATTTCAGCTAGCTGAATTTTATTCTATCCAAGAATACAATAGTAAATCTCTGACACAACTAATCTCAGATTAACAAAGCCGTAAAAACGGATTATCCGCAAAAACTGAAAAGAAAATTCAATTAAATAAAATCAGAATACCTACACTTGCGTAAATATTTTTATTAACAGAATTCAATTTAACGCGTCGCACGACGCGAATAAAGCGAAAATAATTCCGCAGCGTCATTTATGTGTATTTTTAAACAACTCGGTTACGATAGCAAAGCTCGCTTTTCAACGCTGCTTACGCTTCTATCAACATTTGGAAATGTGATCAAAGAGTGTTAATGTAAAGGGTGTTATACGAGATTTTGTTAGGCGGAAGCGTCAATGATAATATTGGTAGGAGAATTAGGTGGGCTCCAAACAAAGCCCCTAATCTCTGCTAATGTTTTATAGTTGCTTAAAGAAGGGTGATTCGGCACGGTGTCGGTCCGATTGCGCATTTTGTAAAATTACATTTGACACCGGGGCCGTTGTTTTTTGGGGTACCATTAGGATGAGGATATTTTTCATTTTCCACTGCTCTCCAAGAATAAAACAATTAATGTAGGTAATCTGGGTAGGTATTGGTATAGTTCGAGTTTTTACATTGTAGATACTCTTTGGTTTTTTACCTTATGTTTTAAATCAGTAACAAAACTGATTGCAATAGTTTATTATTACTACGTTTACTATTATATAAACCATTTGATTTGTTCTTATTTATATTTTTTTTGCATTTCACTATTTTCATGAAAATATTTTTAGAGTGTATGTAATAGGCTTTTGTATAAAGTTAAAATTACCTAGTATATGTATTTTATCTCAGGAGTCCGATACATTAAAGTGAATATATGTTACTGAATAAAAATATGATATGCACTCGGGGAAAGTACCTATGATACACCATTAACAATATACCTATAACCTATGTATAACTACCTACTTATTGCATGTGCCAATTAACTCACATACCTACATACATACAATGTCCACAATGACACGTTATCAGTTATTACATCTGTCAAATTGTGCAGTTATTAACGACTGCGAGTATGTTGCGCTTTGATAGATGATATCTTCGTTTTCATAGCGTATTTTTAGCACGAGCAATCTTTTCACAGAGATAATTGCTACATTATATCAGAATTTTTACCATGTCGTGCACTAAATAAATGAATTTAAATTGCAAAAGGAATATAATACCTATTTTCGAAAAGTCTAAATATAACAATGAATTCTTCTGATATTTATTTTGCCTGATTTCTGGAGAAAATAATTTCATTTATAATAGCAATAAATAAAAATATGTCAAAGTAACATTATATAAAACAACTTTTAAATAAAACCAATATCATAACACTGACAATAGTTTGGCAAAACACTTGCCGAAATCTTTGCCACCCCAATGAAGCTCAAACGGCAATAAAAGTACAATATGTTTGGTTAGTGGCTTGGAAAATGACAGAATAACAGTGCTGCCAACACAAAGCAACGATTGTGCCGGGAGCAGTGGCCCGCTTTAATATAGTGGCAACACTAGCACTTTTATGTCGTTGGAATCTTATTTCACATATAAAAGGATTCTTCTGTCAATTGACACAAAAGGTGGTAACATGGTAACTAACATGGATAGTTCGCTATGGAATTCTATGGATCAATAACTTTAGGCACTTTTATACAGGGGCTATTATGTTATGTGGGCGGGTCACCTACCAAATATACAAAAATGAACATTATGAAAGTGTCACCCTTAAGTTTGTCGTACTACTTTTTTTTTCATATGGATATTTGTATTTTTTTTATTTTACTTACCGGACACCTGTGTAGTACCTACTTTAAATCACATTACATTTAAAATTATGAGTATGTATGTGTATTTTCAAACCCAAAATGGATGAGAAAATTTGAGAAATTACTTTACTCCAATTAGCTAAATTCACCAAAGTTTGTACGTTCATTTACCACACTCTGTCTGAATGTCCGTTGCCGCAATAGAAGTGTTGTTATAGTGATGCTAAAATGTAGAGTCAACTATATTCTGACAATAAAATTGACATAGTTACAAATAGCTACACCTGCTACATGTGACAAATTGACAAATATTTAAGTATTTTTCCAATTAATTTTGAAAAAACTTGCTTGAGGTATTTTGTAAATTTTCTGGTTGGTTAACCTAAATGAATTTATTTGTACAATGAAATAGATACCGTATTATTTGTATAATAAACATTTTTATATAATGACTTTGGAAGGAATTCAATCCAACTCAGACTCAGTTTTCCTTATCTGTCCCGCCCTAGACAGCGTAGCTATTCGTAGCACTCTACGAGTCTAGCTACGAATTGCTACGAAACACTCTCTAATTAGATCTATTTAAATTTAAATGTGGATTTTTATTTTGCTTCAGAACCAATTCGCTACAACAATTATGTATGAGAGCTCAATTATAATATTTTCCACGTTGATGGCTGGTACTATCTACCCTCAATTTGGGAATCCGTCGAAAAATACCTACCAGTTTTTTGTTCCAGATGTTGCATTTTAGGGCGTTTTTCCCTTGTAGGCTTCATATACCTACAACCATCATCGGTAAAAAATTTCATTCATCATCATATTTACGAATGAAAAATTCAATGTATTGACATACGAAACAATGTTACTGAATACCTAAATAATTTATCGTTTTTTTATTCGTGCACATGCGTTGTTCAGTCAATGAGAAATGATTACGTTCGATGCACCCACATGTTTGAGGGGACAATTGTATACTACTTCACACCAATTTATGAAGGACAATTTAACATGTAAACGAAATCTATGGTACAAAAGCAAATGTTATTTTACTTAATCTTTTAGAAACTCCAGACTATTAACAGATAAATGAAACAATTTGGCCTGTAATTCAGCTATTGAAACGCGCCATTGGAGATAATATTTGCATTACAAATATAGAACAGCATACATCAAGCTAAATCATAGCCCAGTGAAATAAATCTCCATAAATAATGCCCATGGACTAAAAAGTCACGCACATCTCGTATCTAAATCGCTCGCAATCGACACTCGGATCTAAACGACCAGATTTAACCCGTGCGATCGCGGTCCGGATCTTTGGCACATTTCCACAGCATGGCCTGTTTAATTAGCGTCCATTTGTGCTTTTTTACATAACCCTGCGACTGTCGGACGGGGATTTATAGCCCTCTTTGACGATACGCTACTTGACTTTAAGAGAAACGGGACTGGAAGCGGTCTTAGAACAATGATGGGAACGGTTATCTGATTCTGATTCTTCGCTATAATTGTGTTGGTGTAAAGTATCAGCATGTTACTAAGTGCTTGTTTGTCTATTTTGTACGACAGATAAATGAAATGATGTTGGTGCGTTTAATTTGTTTTTGTATCGCTTTTTCATTATTATAGCAAGCACGGATTTGGTTTGTTAAAACAATTGGTACAGGAAATGTACAGGTAAACAGTAACTCAACATAATTCATTACAATAAGCCTGTAATTAATTATGAATTTGATATACTTTGTATAAATCATTTGCTCCATGAAATGTAAGTAGGTGACAAGCACATTATCAAACGCAAAATTCTTAATTAAAAATTCTCAGAATACAACACATAAAAACACATTACTTTTACATTCAGAAACAGGGTGATGTTCAAAGGAAATCCAAATTAATTCAGTTTCTGCGACACTTAACAAGATGTCGCACGCTCCAGTAGTTATGTATGTGGATGGCAGGAGACGACATTTTTCAGCGGCGCGAAGCTGAAACATACTCAAGGTAATTACTTGGACGTGAAGACTGATTTTTGCAATTACTTTTAACGACATCAGCTATTAAGGATTTTTATTTAGTTTTTCATCAACTTTGTTTGTAGGTATATCCAGAAGTATGTTAATGTCATTTTTATATTATATTTTATTTATTCATATAAGTATTTGCACTATAATATATGAACTCCCTGACTTCTGAGCTAGGTATACCTACCTGTCTCAGAGAATTCAATACTCTATCCTACGCAATAGGATCATATTATAATTTATGTAACTAGTCTTTTTTTAATTTAGAAATATCTGACTTATTTTTGTATGTGTGTGTATATAGTAAAAAAACTTTAATTTGATTTACATAATGTTTAATTGTTATGAAGCTTGGAATCCACGCCAGACAGAACAAAACCGTCAGATCGCTACGAAACGCATGCGTTACAAATCACACTAAATGACAAATGATATTGTCGCGTTCGATTTTCAAATTGTCACAGTGCGGTGCACCTGCCCGGGATTGCTATCGTCACGGGAATTGCCGCTGGGTGCACCCCGCCGGGATTCAGATCAATCCCAGGACTATCATTGGTGATCATAATAACTAACCGATTATCTATTGCTCAGTCAGTGGTATTCGTTTTTTATTTTATGTATTGTAAAATGCACTTAGTAAAGTTTGATGTCATTGGTCAGTGAAAATTAACTGTCATTGGACTTGATGCATTTTGTTGTGATTTATTCGAAATTTTAATTTGCTACAGTCAATTTTTACATAAGCTGCGTCATTTTATATTTTCGCCTTTAAAATAACATTGACATTTAGCAAACACATATTAATTTTATAGCATAACAATATTAGTTGAATTACATTTTCAATTCGAATATCTTTTAGAATCGTAAGTATTCATTGGACATTTAGAAATCCAATTAACAATTATATAAGCTTTAATTAGCTATAAACATAGCACGCGTAATGCTTAATAGCCAGCTAAGGTGGATAATAATAAGGCTTTTTTTTACCATAACAACCGGTTGCACATCGCAAGGTGTCTGACAGTTGTCACGAGCTCACCGTAACAATCGTGGAACCGGCTACAAGAACATCTTCCGATACGCACCAATCGCGTCAGCAAATACCAATGCCTCCACTAATGGATGTTTTTCATTGAAATTCTTGGTATAACGACAACTTTTTAGAGCCCTGTGCGACAGCACTATATCTTTTATTGCATAATAATATACTTATCTGGAGTTATCCGATACAAAGACGTATGTTGCTAATTTATTTTATTATCTTCTCTGATAATCACATTACGGGTATAAAGATAGTCTTAACAATTAGATAAACTTTGTTAATAAAATATGCTTAGCAGCTATACTACTAAATTATTTTTCTTTATTTTAATAATCTTGTTCGATTAGACAACCAGTTCTTGTTATAATAAATCAGTCTTATATCTAAATTGGAAAGGATTGGAGTGAGAGGTGTAGCTTTAGACCTTTTTAAAGATTACTTGACAAACAGGACTCAGAGAGTAAAAATAGGTAATCTTATTAGTTCCTCAGCTTCCATCGACTATGGTGTACCTCAAGGTAGTGTGCTCGGTCCTAGCCTCTTCTTAATATATATCAATCAGTTATGTGACATGCATCTTGAAAACGGACGCATTTTTACTTTCGCAGATGATACAGCATTAATATTTAAAGGGCATGATTGGAAGGAGGCTAGGTCCAAAGCAGAACTAGGACTTGCGAGAGTGAAACATTGGCTCGATGTAAACCTGCTTACCCTAAACGTGAGCAAAACTAAGTTTATACCATTTTCTATTCTAAAGTCATATCTTCCAAAAAGTAATTTTGAACTAAAAGTACATAATTGCAGTATGTTAGACATGGTGAATGGTTCCTGTAAATGTCCTAAACTAGTACGTGCGGAAAATCTAAAATATCTAGGTGTTCTTTTGGATGATAGACTAAATTGGTAGCCACAGATAGATGTCTTGTCGGGAAGAGTGCGCATAGTCATGTACATATTCAAAACATTGAGATATATAGCAGATTCAAAACTATTACTTTCAATTTATTTCGCCCTTGCACAATCTATTATTACTTACAGCATATCGGCATGGGGAGGTGCTTGTAAAACATTTCTTCTTACTCTTGAAAGAGCTCAAAGGTCATTACTGAAAGTAATGCTACGGAAAAGATACACGTTTGCAACTGATAGCCTGTACTCTCTTGCTGGAGTGCTAACTGTAAGACAGCTGTATATAAAGCAAATTATTGGACGAATACATAAGAAGTTATCATATGATCCTCACAAGGTAATTGTGAGAAGAAATGATAAAGTTTGCCCCACGAATACATATAAAACATTCTTTATTAACAAATTCGCATGCTTCCAAGGTCCTAGGGTTTATAATAAAGTAAACCAAATTTAGACATTGCATTTTTAGCCGCTTAATGTTCACGTCCCAATAATATTATTAAAATTGCATGTTCTGGAATAATTAAGTCAGTAGATATATTATTATTATATAATAATTTCAGTGCCTTCGGTGGCGTTTTGTCAATTAAAGTTTAATCTAAGTGCATCAATACAATGAAAGCGTGTAACGTGACTTTTCAGGATGACTCCAAATCTGTGAAAATTATTAGTGGAATGGCCACCAATTTCACTAAAACCTAGCCTGATATACAGACGATGACTAACTTTAGCTGTTAACTTACATTGGCAGAAATCTCCTAAAGGACAGCAAAGAAAAAGTACCGACAAGAACACCAATGTTAACCACTTACAAATTCTACATGATTGGAGGAGAACAGTGCTAAATTGAATCAATTTGTCAGTAGAGTCTTACATTTGCTTGCTGAAGGTAGGTGAGGTCGCCCCTTAGCCGATGTGACAGTTATGACGCGGCAGGGCGTGTCCGCCACTGCGCCCTCACTTCATTTGTCGAGCCATTTGCTCACAGGAATGCGGTGTCATCAGCACCGAACGGAGCGTGAAATGGAAAACGCCCCTCCAGTGACAACCTCCCCCCTCTCAACCATCCCCAGCCGCCCTTAACGCGTGCTAACGAAATTTCACTTTGTCTGACTAAATTTTGTCCGCTTAAATCCATCGACCGTTCCTTTGCGCTTGATATGTTCAAATAGGCGAGCTTTCGTTAACTGTTGATTACTTTTAGTTTGGAACTAAGTAAATACTGTAAAGTAAATCGATTCGTTCTATTTATGGTTGATTGCATAGTTTTTATGCGCAAAAATATCGTTAGGTTTTAAGTTTTGCAATGTTCTACCGTTCGTTAAGTTTTACAATTTATCTATGGGCAGTGATACTTCTCTCTAATACTGATGGCTTTTTTATATGAAAGACTAGTAGCATAGTCAACGTATCTTATATTTAATTTATCTTATGTTGCACTAATTTCATCGTCTTCATATCCTTTCTCAGTTTTGTTATATTTCTGATAACTCGCACACTGAGGAACATTTTTACTACAATTTCCACCCGATAAAGTTAAACCAGATAGGCACAAGCATAAACAGTAATTTCACTTGGAAATCAGTCGGCAAGTAATTGTAACAAATGGAAAGCGTAGGCCACGGCCCTCGACTCCACCCAAGTTATCCGTTTAAATTGTCACCCTTAATCCGGGATCGGAACTATTTGTTTGCTAAAGGGATCCCGGGAAGTTTGCGACAACACTACGTGACTGTCATATAATCACGGCCCACGCGATGCGCGACTTGCGCGACGCGTTGAAAACAATGACAATGTAAATATTTGTCGTTTAAGTTACTAAATAATTATATAGGTACATACCTGCCCTCGAATTATGTTACAGCCAGTTTCAATTAAAAACAACCTTTAAATCAATAGAAATATGTATTACAACGGCAAAAATGATTTCATTAGCAATGAAATAGGTGTTGTTTGTACCTATATGCAGTTACAAGAATGTAAAAAAAATAGCAAAAAGGTTTTACAAATCGTTTTCAAAAATTGAAACTGAAAGCAACAAGTTACGTAATTGATCCGCTGTTATTTAAATTGACCTCGTTCTTTAAGCGAACATAGAAAGAGTGACTGACACCTAGGTTCAATCCATTTTTTTTTAAAAGCCAAAGTGAATCCTTGGCCTCGTCATGCCTCGTTTTGTCAGTCGATGGCAAAACGTACGTTCATTTTACATTAAAAAAACTAACTACGTATTTAGATTACTAAGAATTTTGTAAAAATCATCGCGACGTTTTACTACACAAGCCAATAGCTGCCACCAATAATTGGTGCCCCACCTGTCTACATATAGGCTACCCCGTTAACTCGTAGTCTCGTTGCTATGGGACGATTGGAGTATCGATTAACAATTTATCAACAATGTCACTGACACAAATCGATTCCAATAGGATTGGAGCTGACGACAAGCTCACCCCATCACTATACGTATTTAATAAGGATTTGCTAACAGGCGGATTGTGAACTTAGATGTCCGTAGAATATTAATTTCCTGGAATTCGAAGCACATTCATGTTCATAATATGTATTTTTAGCAGACTTAAATTGTTATATGGAAAACTAAGATATAGATTTATTTTCCGCCCTGCTGTTTCACTCGCGTTCCCTGGGAATCTTATCTTTTCCCGGGATAAAAAGTATCCTATGTTTTATTCCAAGATATACCTATGTAGGTATCAAGTTTCATCAAAATCCGTTTAGCCGTTTTTGCGTGATTGGGCAACAGACATCCAAACATTCACATTTATAATATTAGTAGGATTGCGAAATTCTTATCAATCAGATTGATTAGGTTTTCTGTTTTAAAGAATCCTTAAGTAAATTAACATGCAACCTTTGTCATACATAATATTTTTATAGAAACGTCGTTATTTTTTTTCAATTATGTAAAATTGGTAAAATCATCATCAATGACCTGTCACTTAACTATGAATAGATATAAATTAGTTACATATTAAAATAATAAATTATAAAATTCAGTATGTTATTTTATAATTAAAACATTTTGTCTTTATGAACATATTTATTGATAGCCCACAATGTCCGGGACTCGTTTTCCCATTGGCAACACTAGCAGCCCTATGTGCACGATTGTGCACGTAATAAATCGCACCGAGGGTATAAATCTAAATCGGCGGCGACGTTTAAATTGTCGGCCGACACCGCATCGATTGTTTCCCACTGTTTCCCGTAAAACATTGCCTTTGTCTATGTTAAATTGACATTATTTGTTTTATGGCCAGATCTGGTAGGTACTTCAGTACCGATCTCCTTGTGAATTCATTGGTACTTACTTACTATAGTACCTATTGATAACAGTTGGAGGAGGTCTATGTCCAGCAGTGAATGTCTTTCGGCTGAAATGATGATAATGATGATGATATTATTGATTTATAAACTTACTAGTTTTCCGCCCCGCGGTTTCACCCGCGTTCCCGAGGGATCTTATATTTTCCCGGGATAAAAAGTATCCTATATTTTATTCCAGTATATGATCTACCTGTGTGCCAAGTTTCATTAAAATCCATCACACAGTTTTTGCGTGAAAGAGTAACAAACATCTTCACATCTTCACACACATGCAAACATACTTTCGCATTTATAATATTAAGTAGGATTAGTAGGACTAGTAGGATAGTAGGATGTTCTAGTTATGATATACCTTTGAATTTTCAATCAATTATTTCAGTGTTGGATAGGCCATTTATCGAGGAAGGCTCTAGGCTATATAACATCAGGCTATGTTGCAAAAATCCCACGGGAACGCGAGTGAAACTGCGGGGGACAGCTAGTTCCTTATAAAAAAGACAATTGACCACAAATATGCGCTTATTGACATCTAATTTTGAGTAACTACCAAGATCAAAAATCGTACTAAGTAGGTATTTAGTGTACGAGACCCTAGTATTATTAGTTAGTCAGTTAAAATATTTTGATATTTGTAATATGATACGTAAATCTTGAAGAAGATACTTTTTTTTATACTAGTGGGTGGCAGTCGGGTCTATGATGGCAAATGAATAGCCAGCCAGTTGAGTACCTACTACAAAGTATAAGCTAATTTCGTAATATTTATTCTTAACTTTATTTAATTATATTATATTACTTTATTTAATTGAGTTAGACCTTGTAATGAAGCTGTTTAATTAAATTTAGTAGATAGTTCTTATTAAAGTTTCAAAATATTCAAATAATGAATAATATATCAAAATTACCAGGTTATTATAGCAAAGCAGAGCAGAGTGTAATGTGGCGGGAAGTCGACACACGTTACTACAATGTGTATCAATTAGTTGCGCACACAATGACAAACTGCCAAGGCGGGGGACAAAATTAGTTTACATATAATTTACTTTAAAAAAAACTTGTGATAAATGTATAGTTTACAGTGCGATGATTATGATTGATTCAATAATTTTATTTATTGCGATGCCCAGATATATTTAGTTTGTATAATTATCATTTAGTGACTCAATTATTGTCAATCGTATTCAGTTTCACAAATTTACCTCCAATATTTACCAAAAAATTTACAAAAACATGAAACTCTAAAACTTCTAACCATCGATACATTACAATCTTGTTACCAATAATTTAAAAAAAACATCTAGTAATATTGTCAAGTAGGTAATATATCAACACGTAAAAGATGTATATTCCTTAAAAAAGTCTACAAATAGGTGCTTATTGACGTAAATATTTCAATAACTGGGTATTTTAGGTTTATCAGTTGACATTTTGTGATTTTCCTTATATTCTCTAAATGACGAAGTAAACTTATTCCACTGATATAAAGGTAATTGACTCTTATATCACACATTTAAAGTATAAAATGCCTTTCTAATAAAAGTTTAGGCCTACATCACTTCCTTGGTTTTTGTGTGAATGCAGTACCGCTAATATATCTGTCAGTGGGGTGTTTTGTTGTAGGTTTAAGTGTCAGAACATGTGGCAGTGATTTGTTTGGACCGCACACATAATATGTTATTTTATTATTGTTATTGGCCGCCGAAATGTTTGTGGTGCGTAAGAACGTATCACTTCATTCAAGTCTCATAAAACTATTAAGAGAAAATTTTATTACACGTGTTCGAGTCTTCTTAAAATTAAACACAGCGCAATGAAATACTGTTTTATGTGTTTTTAAATTGTAATGAAGCGTCATAAAACTTGTTACGTGTTTATGAAATAATTTTATTACTTAGTACTTTTGATACAAAGTTTTACAGATTTTACATAATTGACAAAATCATTTCTAAAATCAAACGCTATCAACTCTTTCAGCTCAAAATAAACATTAAACCAAAATAGCTAAGCCATCCTAATGACACTATTAAGAGATCATCTCTCATCTGGTCTAAGCTATAAATATCCATCCCATTCACAGTCAATAAATAAAAAGACAGTAAGAAGTCGACAAATCTTCCCGCGCGTCCCACAGCAATATGTCTTTATTCCGTCTAATAACAATTTAGGCAATTATGTGACAAAAGGAAGTGTTTTCGTCGTGCGCATTTCTCTCGGAAGCCGCTGGGGCCGCTGGGGCTCGGCATGTCGCTCCCCTGGGGCTAACTCGGCCCACATTATTGCCTCTCAGTGATTTATACGCAATCGACGAGCTACCAGATTTGGGGGTAATTTTCCTAACAGTTTATTATGTTATTATTTAAGTATTTCGAAGACTGAATGATAAATTGTGCACAAACAAATTGAGTACCTACCTATCTACCGTATATATTTGCTGTTTAAATTGTTTTATACATACCATACCTCATCAGTTAGCACCAATCACCATTGATATAGTGTAATCTCAAATACAAAGATATCTCCATCCAATTGACGATTATTGTTTTTTTTTTAAACGCATGCATTTTGTAGAGCAAAAACCGTGTAAGTAAATAAAATTTCCGCCCGAATAAGTTTCGCATGTGAGGTTTACAAAATGTACGTCCCATGTATGTCACCGCTGACAAACGCATTTTTTATTATTTATTTCTAATTGTAATATGTATTTCTCTCTTTCAAAATTGAATTTCTAAACCTTTTAGGAAAAAGCTACTCCATATTTTATATCGATTAAATATTATATAAATACATTTAAAATAATTTAAAGCGTGTCAGATGAGGCGCAGTGTGTAGGATTCCATGGCATGTACAAAATGCCATGTTATACTTAGTTACCTACAAACTTTATCAAACACACTATGAAAAACAGTGCTATTTTTGCGATCGCTCAACTCACAATAACATTGTCAAATTTTGAATTTTCCACCCAATGTTCAAAGTATAGAGATCCAACTTTTTACGAATTTAGAAGTATGTAACTCGCCAACTATTGGATTAAATAAACTATCATTTAGAACTCTCAAAACTACTTTTGAACACCCATCAAAGGAGACCCCACATGCATTATTATTATTATGTGCACAACATTTTTCTTTCATATCTCAGTTATAATGGAGTATGAAGTACCCCCTAAATATGTTTCTTTCTCTCACCATTTTCTAGCGGTTCATATCACTTATGTAGATTTCATTTATGTAGAGCCAATAGCCTGCAATATTCACAGTTTGACGGACAGATAGACAAACCGAAATAATAACGGTTCCGTCATTGTTACAAAACAATAATAATACGTATAAAACCTTGTATATGTATAACTTCATTAAAACTAGTAGGTATTTATAAATAAATAATAAACTTACCTTTAATATGAATTGGTGATATTTGGCTAAAAATATTTACCATAGTCCATCCTCTCGAAAGTTTCTAATTTAAAAAAAGTTCCTGTGACATGTTCATTCAACGCACAGAGGTTCGAAACGGTCTTTTTACCGGTAAAAAAGGTAGTAAATAAAAACATAAAAATAAAGGGAGGCAATAAACTCAAGTGGCATCTTAAAGGAGATACAAATGGTTTGTTTTGACTACTTGCGAGTGAAGAGGTATTAAAAAAAGTTATCAGTTGTCTGTAACATCAAAGAGAGTGTTTGAACTGAAACACTTTACAAAATTGGATGAAAACTGAGAATTTAAACAAGATCGTATTACCTTTAATATCAAAGACTAGGACAATGGTTTAGTTTAAATGGGATTTATAAGTTATAAAAAATACCTAACTTGTTATAATGAAGAGTTTTCAAATGATTATAAACTAGCTTTCCGGCGTGGTTTCATCCGCGCTCCCGAGGGAATTAACATAAAATATAGCCCATGTTTCTATAGTTTTTTTTAATCGCTTAAGTATTTTTTGAGTTTATCCATTACACGTTTATCCATTACATTAAACAAACAAATATACAAACGTACAAAAATCAAATCTTTTCACTTTATAATATCAGTACAGAATAGCTGCCCGGCGCGGTTTCACCTGCGTGCCCCTGGGATCTTATTTTTTCGGAATAAAAAAGTATCCTATTTATTCCAGGATATGACCCACCTGTGTGCCAAGTTTCATCAAAATCCGTTCAGCCATTTTTGGAAAATTTAGTAACAAACATTCACATTTATAATACTATTTTATACAGGTAGGATACCTACTAAATACTTTTCTACAAATAGAAACGGAAGACAAATGCATACACATATCTTACATGTTGATCCGCGTAAAAAATATCTTCAAAGATCTGCATATAACAATACTTGCAAGCGAAATAACACCATGAATAATTTTTAACACACCCAACTAACTATATTGTCCATTGTGCTAAGATTTTGCAAAACGCTTTAACCCACAATTTTCGCGTGAAGATCTCGATCTTAATGTCGTACATAAGCAATAACTGCATGTATTGTTATACACATACGTATATTTATGTTGGTATAATGAAAATTCCAGCATGGCCTCCGTCTTAACGAGTTTATGCAATAATGCAACATGGTAAACGCGTGAGGTGCACTGTTTTCAATGTTATTTATTGCGTTCTTCGCCAGACCAGCCACTGTTTGACTGTCTGGCACGTCTTTCACGAAGTTGGTTTTATAATAGCTTCCAATATCGCTGCAAAAAAATATGTGTACACACAGATACACTTAATGATGTTTTTTTTAATCATTTGTTTATCTTATTTCCAAATAATTAACATTAAATTTAGACGAAGACATACAGTAGGTACAATAATTTATAATCTATGTTTACTACTGTAAATGTATACTTATGTATAAAATACAGATAATAATATTAATATATTTCATGATTAAAGCTCGAATGAAGCCAACTATTGGACCACAACTAGCGAAAAATAATTGAGGTTTTATTGTAATGTTTTTAGTGCAACCAAAGCGTACTTTGCTATCTCGGGTACGTTGGATAAGATAACCATCGGTCGTTAGACAGTCACGGCTGATGCACTAACTACCCACGGCACTCCACGCGTGCAACCTTTTTGTACATAACTCCGCGTTTTTGTACCACTGTGCGTTTTTTGAATATGGAGTTCCTAGTTTGAAATTTATGAGGGAATTTTAAAGGAGATTCCTAGTTGAAAAATGTATGATACAGTCGATTAGTAAGCGCCTTTGATTTACGTAAGCGTAAGAATTATACCTTATGTTTGTTGGGTTTGGTATTTTGGCGCCAGCTTTGACGTCGCCGCTAATGATGTTGCCAGGGAATTTAAATATTTTTTTCTATTGTAGATTTAATAAGTCTTGCTTCGGCGCGTATGCCACCGTCCAAAAGCTCAATCACCAAACGTCAGTATCATATTAATCCAACGTGACATAATATTAATTTCATAACAGAACAATAGTTTACAGCAATTTAGAACGCCGACGCGTTATTACAAGACATTGTGGTGTAATTTATGCCATACTAATTGTTCGTAATGAGACATTGTGGTGGCTGGCGTGGGCCCAACGACCTTAATGGGCCCTGCTCGCGTCCCGATTTAGCACCTAACTGTAGGGCTAATTGGTAATCATAATATCTACATTAATCTCGCTAAACCAGGGCATCAGAGTCCGTCCACCTTATGACAGAAGAGCTTCTTAAGCAGTCGTAACATAACTCCTTTCTTCGATCACACCGTAATCTGATTCTAGTTAATAATTTGTCAATTTCGTGCAGCGATAAGTAAACAGGTTCATTCCCTATGACTCATAATGACCCCTACTATGACCTCATAGCCTATGAGTAGGGATCAATGTAGTATCTATCGAGGTCGAAAGATACTACATTGACGCCTAGCAATATAGAGAAGGTAGAATGCTGTATGTTAGAATAATAACCCAGATTGCCTTTAAAAAGGGCGTTAGTAGATCGCAATGCATGCACCACTAACAATGACAAGATTATATTAATTAGGATAATTAAATGCAACAACAAATTGATTGGGTAGGTATAAGATTAATTGGTTGTTGGTAACGTTAAACGTTATTGACGCATGAATACTAAATAATAGAGTAACAAATAGCCGATGCTTAATAAACATCGTGTTAATGTTTCATAAACAAATAGGAACTTTATCTAATTAGGAATAAGTACTATAATAAATCTTAATTAAAAGATTCCTCAATATTTTTTTTTTTATCCTGGATAAGCTTGTGTTTGATCACAATCTCACCATGGTAAGTGACGATGTGGCCGAATGTGGTAAGCACACAAAGTCTAGATGGGAACTGGCTCTCAAGTGCAGCTGTCGGAACACACTGCTATCAGTGTCAAAATCTGTCAAAATCAAATTTTCAACTTGAGGGTAGTAGCCAGCCAGTCGGGTACTACAAAGTACCCTACCACCGTGCTATGATTTCTCAAAAGCTCAAGCTCAAGCTCATTGTAGGATTCGAATTCACGACCTACGCTGCGGTATCCAACGTCACTACCACTGAGCTATCATCGCCTTGAAATGAGAGAAACTGACTACTTTTCCTTCCCAATAAGACCCAGATACAAAAATAAACTGTCCACTGAATTTATCCGTAGCGGCTTACCAATTGCACACAAAAAGATGAAATACTAATTTTAAGAAACAATCTAATAATAATCAACGGGCCGTAAAACCAGGAGGACGTACGTGCTCGCGGCCGAGCCCAAGTGGCACCCAGTTCTAGCCAGCCGTGTGAACAGACCTCGTGAGAATGTGGTTAGCTTCAATTGTTTTATTAGATTATCACCCTAATTTTTAAGCGCAGATTATGTGGTGTCTACTCTTAGTTATATCTCTAGTTATATCTTATGGCATTGACCGTAGGTATGATCACTCAATTATATTAACGGTGATTTAGGAGATGGGATCTTGTGTCGATATTAATAGTAGCTGATATTTTTCAATGAAAAAGCCAAAATAAAACAAAACCGGTCAAATGCGAGTCGGACTCGCGCACCGAGGGGTCCGTACAAATTTAATTTAAAAAAAAACTGGTTTTAGTATTTGTTGTTATAGCGGCAACAGAAATACATCATCTGTGAAAATTTCAACTGTCTAGCTATCACGGTTCATGAGATAATTACAGCCTGGTGACAGACAGACAGACGGACAGTAGAGTCTTAGTAACCCTAAAAATGTCCGCAAATTATTTATCTCGATGAAAAGTAATATGGACAATCTCAAAAATCTCGATTAAAGTTACTAACAGTGCTAATCTGAATTATGTCATCACCACCTACCTAATGGTAATGTCAAACGTCATTACATCATTTCACATTAGGTACTCTTGTATATTTCCATTGCATCATACATTATAATAGTGTTAATCAATGCGATCTTTAAGTCTGCTACACACATTCTATTTGACGCTTGTTAATTGATTAGATAAGTATTTTATCCATTATCTCAGTATATTATCTATTGTTATTAAATTTGATGTATGAAGACAGAAATATCATTATTTTAGATAACACCAGACTCACAGTCACAACCATTATATTTACAAGCTTGTATGATTTTATCAAAGTTTATTACAATAATAAGTATGGTGTTTTTTAAACTAGCTGTCCTCCGCGGTTTCACCCGCGTTCCTGTGGGATCTT
This sequence comes from Ochropacha duplaris, assembly GCA_951361185.1. Classification (NCBI taxonomy): domain Eukaryota; kingdom Metazoa; phylum Arthropoda; class Insecta; order Lepidoptera; family Drepanidae; genus Ochropacha; species Ochropacha duplaris. Next base: position 3,704,733 of record OX592713.1, on the reverse strand, counting down.
ATCTTATCCCGGGATAAAAATATAGCCTATGTTAATCTGGAATAACGTAGCATTCAAATGGTAAAATAATTTTTGAAATCGGTCCAGTAGTTTTTTAATTTATTCGTTACATACATACAAATCTATCCTCTTTATAATAGATATATATATTGGTAGGGGAGGCGGAGCGGGGATTTCGGGATTTACTCTAGCGCGGCAGATTAACATAAGGGGGGCAACCTTGCACCTTATGAAGTACTCCCACCAAACCTGAGCCTTCTATATAGTGTCGAACGTCTAGGGTAGCCCGTCAGATTATGGTAGGGGAGGCGAATAGGGGATTTCGGGATTTACTCGAGCGCGGCAGATTAACATAAGGGGGGCAACCTTGCACCTTGTGAAGTACTCTCACCAAATCTGAGCCCTCTATGTAGTGTCGAACGCCTAGGGTAGCCCGTCAGATTAGTAAAAAAAAATCGATGGTTTGAAATACTCGAGCGCGTCAGATTAAGGTAAGGTAAGTTAGTTACATGCAAAATAGTCTACATTTCAATAATCTGACAATTTGGGCGTGACGAAAGAAAATTGGAGACTCGCAAAGTTGCAAAAAAAAAACGTCACCTGGATTTTCTCGAGTGCGATTAGTTTTTTTTTTATTTTGAAGGAAATTAGTCACGAATCACGGAAATATCTTAATCTGCCGATTTGCACAAGCCGAAGTAGCTAAAATCATTATTAAGTGTATAGTCCAGGAATATTATGAGTTTCACCTAAGAATGAGAGATAGTCAGCTATTAACTTGTATAAACCTTTATTTTGACACCCTAAAACTTGTCTCAAAAGCTACTTATCTTAGGGTGCCCGCGACTACTGATTTTTCAAGGTCAAAGGTCAAAAAATCATTTATTGCAAATATCTCGTTTCCTATGGGTTTTATGGTATATGTATTCTTAATAAATATTGTAGAAGATTAAATTCTCTACAACTTTTGTGCAAACATTTTTTCGATATCTTGAATCATTTTCGAGATTTCGATATTTTTATATATTTTTTTTTCAAACCGTCAGATTAAGGAAATCCCTCAACATAATTGTCAGATTATGGGTCAGTACAACAAGGCCATCAAGAAGAACCGCCTGTATAAAAATCTGACGCGCTCGAGTAAATCAAGGTCACGATTTTTTTTTGCATTTTCAAAAATCGGCCCTGACTGATGGTTGCTTCCAAATCATCAGTCTTTAAAATAGGAGCTACTGGAGGGTTCACTTAACATCCCTTATCAATGTCTGACGCGCTCGAGTAATTTTTTTTTTTAAATATTTTCGACCCCTTCGTACGGCCACCCCCACCACGCAAAACGGCAGATTATTATTTTTCCGTTATCAGACAGACGTGGCGCGACTACCCTATTAATATCTGACGCGCTCGAGTATTTCTTGGTGACTGTTTTTTTTTACATTTTTGAAACCCTGTAGACGCTTCCCCCACCGCTAAAGGGGAAAATATCACATAACCTTTTTTTCTTTATTCCACCTAATCTTCAAATTCCAGTAGGTCCCAAAGACGCTCGAGTAACTACAAATTTAGCATCATTGCCTCCCCTACCATTAGTAAAAATAAATCGATCGTTTGAAAGTAGCTAAAATCATTATTAAGTGTATAGTCCAGGAATATTAGGAGTTTCACCGCAGAATGAGAGATAGTCAGCTACAAACTTGTTTAAACCTTTATTTGGACACCCTAAAAGTTGTCTCAAAACTTACTTATCTTAGGGTGTCAGCGACTATTGATTTCTCAAGGTCAAAGGTCAAAAAAAGTTTTTTTACATATTTATTGCAAATATCTCGTTTCCTATGGGTTTTTTGTTGTAAATATTGTAGAAGATTAAATTTTCTACAACTATTGTATAAACATTTTTTCAATATCTTGAACCATTTTCGAGATTTTATATATTTTATTTTTCAAACAGTCAGATTAAGGAAATTCCTCAACATAATCGTCAGATTATGGATCAGTACAACAAGGACATCAAGAAGAACCGTCTGTATAAAAATCTGACGCGCTCGAGTATTTCAAGTTCATGATTTTTTTTGCATTTTCAAAAATCGGCCCTGACTGATGGTCGCGTCCAAATCGACAGTCTTTAAAATAGGATTCACTTAACATCCCTTATCAGTCTAACGCGCTCGAGTTTTTTTTTTTTAATATTTTCAACCCCTTCCTACGGCCACCCCCACCATGCAAAACGGCAGATTATTATGTTTCCGATATCAGACAGACGTGGCGCGACTACACTATTAATATCTGACGCGCTCGAGTATTTCAATGTGACTGTTTTTTTTTACATTTTTGAAAACCTGTAGACGCTCCCCCCACCGCTGGAGGCGAAAATATCACATAACCTTTTTTTCTTTCTACCACCTAATATTCAAATTCCAGTAGGTCTCAAAGACGCTCGAGTAACTACAAATTTAGCATCATTGCCTCCCCTACTATATAGAAATATAGGTGTTTGTGAATAAATCAAAGGCATTACCAGAAAAGAAATACAACTAAGCTGAAGTAAAAATACTGTACTACTCTCTATACTCAAGTTATTTAATACCAGCTATAGAATTAGATTTAGCAAAACATTATGTTATCACATTTAACTTAGCAACCTAGATGCTAAAAGATTCCCAATCCATTCAACAGATAATCCGTAACCATTTTTATTTTCCGGTGGCCATAGTTTTTGAGCAAAAAACTCAATCATAATAAAAAGTATTCGAATAATATTTGTCATGAATTCCGAGAACCGACCGCAACAAACCGAATCGTTTTGATTCGATTCAACCGCTGCTCAACCGATTGTCAAATTGGCAATTGAAGTATTTTCAAAATGGAAAAAAATTACAAACGATAGCTGGATCCCAAGACTTCGATAGCCACAATAAATGCTTTATCAATGAACTTACAAGATTGTATTCGATGTGAAGAATTTCTAAGTTATTTATAGTTCTTTCGGTTTCATTGAGCAATTGAGCATGACATGTTCATTCTACTTATACTATACTTTCGCCCCGCGGTTTCACCCGAGTTCCCGAGGGAATTATATTTAATTATAGCCTATAGACAATGATAATATAACTTTTCATGTGAGAAAGAATTTTAGTAATCGGTTCAGTAGTTCCAAAAATTACCCCGTACAAAAAAACATAACCTCTTTATAATCGTACCTAATACCTACATAAAATTCTCGTGTCACGATGTTGGTCCGCGATCTCCGAAACTATCACCGATCTTGATGAAACTTGGATTAGATAGGATAGGATTTTTATCCCGGTAAAAGATAAGATCCCTCGGGAACGCAGGTGATACCGTAGGGGACAGATAGTCCCTTATAAAAAAAGATTACAAAATTTTTAGACATGGTTCTCAGAGGGCATTAGAACGAAAATGATTAAGTTGGCACCAAAATAAACTCTATATGAATGATGGGAGACAAAAGTTTAACCATAAGTTAACATCTCAAAATGATATCGTGCGGCATTATCAAAACAAACTTAAAGTATCGTTCCGACTTAACGGGCGGTTTCATGCCACGGCCTATTTCAGACGAGTGTTTCGACTTAGTGACAGACAGACATACATACACTTTGTGCTGCCGCCACATAATGGGCCGTGACACTGCTCTGTTTTGGCTTTTTAATTAGGGATAAGTATCCGGTTATGTGTGGGTTGTTTTGTTGAAGTTTTTAGACTAGGATAATAGGGATGCCTATATTCAAGAAAATATACCTAACACTAAATAGTGTATAATAAATCTGAAAATACATTTCATCATTTCTTATTGCCGGCTCTTCTCAGCAAAAGCAACCTTCCGAACCGAGCATTAGAATCTGACTATTCATAAGTGCCTGTGAAGGCCTATTTGGATTAATAAACATTTCATTTCATCCAAATCCGTTCAGCCGTTTTTGCGCGATTAAGTAACAAATATACACAAATTTCACATTTATGATTGGTTTTTTTTCGAATTAGGTAAAAGTAGGTACTACTACGGAACCCTATGGTGTACACAGTTCTAAATGCACTTGGCCGGTTTAAATAATTTTTAATTACCATAATTACAAAGCGTTAAATCAAAATATTACTCACTCAGAAAAACTAAACATGTGTCAGCTAACGAATTATTATTATCTAATTCAAGCCCAGCAAATAAACTGCTATTATAATAACAATAAAGAATTATAGTCATTAATATAACCGACGCGGACGTTTGGTATTCATGCAATCAACTGGGTTGCCTACCTCGCTATTATATTTTTTTATTCTTACTTTTGGTAGCTGCCACCCAGTTATTATGCCTAGTCCATATAATTGCCATACAAATGCACTCTGCATACTAAGCAGGTATATCAAGTAATCTATCTTCTTATTCTTATTCCACTTTCACCAAACATTTTATTAAATTAGTTATTTTCCTGGCATGTATACACGTAGTGTAAAATATCAAAACTAGAAGAATTATATGATAAATTAAACGACACGCAAAAAAGCCAGGTCCAGGCTTCTAATTACATGAGTAAATATTATAAAAATCCATAGTTAGATTTATTATTGAAAAATAAAAAAAAATCCTTGCTGAATTTCTTACCGAAGGTGTATTTTGAACCGATGGTAGAGTCCATAAGTGCCTTACCAGGGCCTAAACTGATTAATTGAGTTGATTTGAAATATCTATTGCAATACATTTAACACACTGACAACAAACAGACACTTAATTTTTATTTATTTGTATATTATTATGTAGATAGTAATAGAAATGCTATTTTAGTGCTACACCAAAATAGTTTTGCTTTTAAAAAATTAGGCCATGTATAGTCAATAGATTTCTAAAGGCATGTCGCGATCAATCAGCATTAAAAAAGTATTGGAACACACGTAGAATCCAATTTCGCCACGCTTTTTTGGCACCACAAAAGAATAGACCGTGCGATCTGAGAAAAATAGAGTTTTTATAAAATTCTTAACGACTAGGTTCCGCATAACAAGGTGTACATTGGAAAAAAACTTAACAGGACATTCAATTTGTAGTCGTTAAGAAGCTGTCCAACTCTATTGTTCAAAGATCACGCTCGGTAAAGATGCAGTTTGATTTGACCGATCACGATCGATCGGTGTGAGTGAACGATCTTTTGAAGGACGTATTGAAAAGGCCCATCAATTTTCCCCACTTTGATTTTGATACTTTGCAGTATATGGATTAGAATTTGTTTTGTTTTATTTGCTTCCTTTTAACTCACAATTGAATTTTCCTATTGGTAAGATTAAGCAGTTAAAGTTAATTGCAATAAAATTTAGAAAATGCTCAACCTTGAACTGGTTGCAAAAGATATTCAATTTTAAAAATGCATCCGTACGTGCGTGTCAATCTTTAGATCTCGCGACTCCATTGATTATGAAGGCCAACCCATTTAGTATTGATGGCTGACTGACGACAGCGGCCACTGAGCAGTATCGATTAAATGTCTTATACGATACATCGGTTATGTCATGGCTCTACATCACGCAATGTACATTGCATTTTTGTTATAAGCTATTGCATCTTGGCTTTAGGAGTCTTCTGATAGAGGCAAGGGTCAGAATATTGCCTCTCACATACAGTCTACGTCGTACGTGATGTTATTGAGGAATTAATTAGGTATTTACCACTAAATCCATGACAAGATGAAATCATTTTTGAGGGATAGTCGATTCTTTACACTTCGGAGGTGGTATTCAAAGAATTTGATACAAGCTATGCAGAGGTATGTCAGGACAAATGGGCTTCCTTTTTTATTGTACGGATACCTTTTTCCACCGAGAAACATGACTAATCTTTGATGGAAACATCTTAGTGAATGATTAACACTTCCTAAATTGCGAGGAAAATAATAACCAAATTGAACCGCAAATGTGACATCCAAACACTCAGGTGCGTTCCTCGCCGTGACTGATTCAGTATTTTTTGCGAATCCAACATAACGATGTCTTTCGGTTCAATTCTTTTTTGGCACTTTGGTGTTTTAT